>JAKEPQ010001025.1:135000-1390000 GCA_024500445.1 Entomyzon cyanotis
ATGTTTCTAGTGCAGCCGAGAGCCTGACGTTTCTGTGGCGTGTGCAGATGTAACTTGGAGAGACTTCTCTTGTAATTTATGTTTCCCTCTTCCCTTTTGTATTTGAAGGACTGACTAGTTTTTTGGGTTTTTTTTTTAATCTTCATAGGAAGTTAAATAACTAGAAGTTGGGAATTTTCAGGTTATGATTATCACGTTGGGCTAAAGGGATTTAAATCTAACCACTTTGAGAATCCGACAGGGTGACTGTTTCCGTGCTCTGATGTAGCATTTCTCCCCTGTACATTTGTTTTACCTAAACAGGGTATCCAAGAATTAGGGGGCAGTTGGCTCACACAGAGATCTCAAAGTTAACTTGCTTTTTGTGTATAAGACTGCAGCTTCAAAGAAAAGCAAGGGTGCATCATAAATTTTGCTAAAATTAATCAACCGTTTAAGAGCTCCACATTAATGAGGTTTTCCAGGCAAGCAGCTTTCTTCTCTTCTTTTTCATTCAAAGTCTGAGAGGTTTGGGGTAGAGGGGGGAGAACATGAGTAAGAAGAGGAAAGGAATGGAATTTGAGTAAAAATAATAAAACCAAAACAGGCTGGATTTGTAGGATATAAATCCTCCTGTGTCATTGATCCATATTGTCAGGGGTTTTGGGAGGTTTTTTTGGTTTTTTTTTTTTTTTTTTTGGTTTTTTTGGGTTGGTTTTTTTTTTTTTTTGGGTCTGATTTGTCCTGTGTGCCTTTGACGGAAAAGGCACGTAGAGAGAGAGAGAGAGAGAGAGAGAGCGCGCGACAGAGGGGGAGAGAGAGAGACGTGTCACTGCTTTGGAGCTCATTATCATTCTTAATAAGTCTTAAGGAATAAAGAGGAGCATTGAGTGTAAATGCTGGGTAATCCTAACACTCCTCAAGGTGAGAGGAGTCTCGAGGACACAGAGAAAGAGAGTGAGGAGGAGGGGTCTACTGTGGGGGCAGGAGAGGAGATGTGGATGAAAGTGGTTTTTAAGGGAGTGGGCACGGCTTAGTAGGGCTTGTGCCTGTGGGATGCTGTGGGTTCGTTTCACAGGCCTACGCTGGAGCAAGTTGTCTCCAAGTTTGCATCCCAGAGATTTCTCAAGTTTGCACCCGACCAACCCAGCTGGACCTTGGGGCTGAAACGTTGGCCTCTAATGGTGACGTTCTCTGAGAAACAAGTCGGCTGTCTGCCCTCCTCGGCTCTGTGCTGAAGGGTCTCACCCCCCCAGGCGAGAGCAGTGTTCCCAGGGAGGGTGCTTTGCCGTGCCTCCGCTTTGGCCCCTGCTTCCTCGGCTTGGGGTCACTTCTCAACCTGTACACCCTGTCCTTTGCTCCTTGCCGCGTCGGTCATGCTGGATGTCTCAACTCCTTCTCTTTGCCTGAATTTCCCGAAGCATCTCCCTGCGCGGCTTGGACACTAGGTGGCTTAAAGCACAGGCTCGGCTCTGCTGGCAGCTGCCAGCGTTCATTCACTCTTTCTGGTGGGCTCCCTAATTCAAACTTCAGGCTGACAGCAAAACATGGAGATGTCTTTGAATCCGTTGTGGATTCAGATATCGCACGGACCTCCTTGGCAGTGTGTTTGTAGTCGCGTTTGGGGATTTGAGCCTTTGGAGAAGGAAGAAAGAGGACACTGATGAAATGAATTCAGGGGCTGGGCTCCTTGCTTTGATGATAAGGAGACAGGAACCTGCTGGTTTTGCTGAGTCCTTCCCTCTCCAGGCAGATTTCACCATACCCATTTTAAAGGGTGTGTGTGTGTTACATTTGGAAAAAAACATTTCAGGATTGGCATCGCCCTTCTTACTGTGCTGATGTGTAATGGAAGATGCTGAGCTTTCAGTGATGCCCACTGGCCGTCCTTTTCTGGTCTCTTATCTCAACTCCAGTTGCAGGCAAAAGGGATTGCTGTAATTGGGAATTTGCCTAATGCATCCAAAGCCTGAAGAAGAGGAGTGGAATGGCACTTGAATTTTTTTTTCCCCCTTGCAGTCTGTGTTGTCTCTCTGGTTCAGGCCTTAGCTTCTGGCTGAAGGAGGAGCTTTACCTTTTTAAAAATTATTCCAAATACCTTGGAGCAGGTGGGAAGGACTTGTGGATGCTGGGTTTTGATCAGTTGTCAGAAGCCAAATGCAGTGAGGTAGAAGTCTTGCTAAATGCTGATTTTTCTGGGTCCAGGTGCTTGGCATCAAGGCTAAGTATTACATTGGTAATATTAGGTATTAAGTTATTAGTAATAGAACTGTGGGACTTGCCTGTACTTGGCAGAGAACCACTAAGGAACTGTATTAGGCCTGAATTCATCTACGTTTCTCTGGTAGTGTCCTTCCAGCAATCCTCAGCCCTGATCTGGAGGGAACAGGAGGAAACACGAATACAGTTTCTGTGCATCATCTGCCTTTTGAACTCTTTCCTGAGACAGCTAATGAGTTGTAGCAAGGAGGTTCTGTCTCTGGTACAGAGGGATCTGCCTGCAACCCCTCTCAGTCACTCTGTCCAATGGCTGTTGATGAGGTGTCAGCTAATACCTTTCACGCATGATTGAGCTGGTCTAGAATAGGACCCGTAGATACAAGAGTCTGTGCTCACAGGGCAAGCTCTAGAGCTGTCCAGCTGCCAAGGCCTTGTGTGTAATAATTGCTGTAGGAAAAGGCATAGCAGAACTCTCAGTTTTTTGGGGCCTTTGGGGGTCTTTGGCTCCTTGCCTGCCATGGCATTTTGGGGTAGTTTTCTCTCCAGAAGGTATCCTATTTTTGTTGTGCCACCACTGATGCTGTTTTGAAACACACATTTTAAGCCATAGGGCTTAAAGCTCCCACATTTTAAGCCATAGGGCTTGTCATTTCAATGACAATACAAGTCACCTCAGAGTTGGTCTCTGATGGTGCTCCTGATCTGTGTGTTAAGTCAGCTGACAAGGCTGGTCTCAGTGCTGGGAGGGCAGCACAGTGTTGCACACACCAACATCCATTAGACTTGGGGAGGAAGGAGGTAGATGAACTCTACAGGTTATTCAGGGAGTTTTTGGGTTTGGATTCTATCCTTTGAAAGAACTGGGAAACTGGAAAACTTTGAGATAGAATCACTTAGTGGGCTATTTGGAACTGCGAAAAGAGGTCTTGTTTCAGCTGTGCATTAAAATGTGTTGCGTAATGACACTTGGGAGGGGTCTGAGGAACAAGTGCTGAGAGTGTGACCCGAGCATAAGTTTGCCCAGTGAGCTTGGGGAGAAGGTGATTGGCCAGTGTTTCCTAAAAGTACAAAATAGTCTAGGTTCTGGTCCCTGCTTTTATATAAATGGGGGGATGGCAGTTGACTTTCCCGTATAAGCCAGTTCTTTTCTTTCCTGGTTTTGCTTCTGCTTCCAATAGCAAAGGGAGCAGGACGTTTTACTCCTAACCAGTGTGAACTCCCAGCCCTACACCTTTCCCAGTGTGGATAGGCAGAGCCGTCTAAATAAGAAGAGGTGAATGTACCTGGCATAGATGCAAACTGAGCTATGGAATCGCAGCCTGTGGCTTCGAGGTATCTCCCTTCTGCTCCACTCAGCCCATCCCCATACCAGGAAGGGCGAGGGTGGCACACAATCACGCTTGCCTGTGTGGTGCATGATGAGGCTGGCAGAGCAGTTGAAAGGCTGGCAAACAGCTCCCAGCCTGGCTGCCTCCCCACGGGAGCTGTGTCTGCAGAACATCCCCTCCAGAGGGCTGCTGGTGATGAGCCCCTCCCTCCACCAGTGCCTCAGGCTGGCCCAGCTTTATACCAGGGGAGCAGTGTCCTTTCACACTGGTGAGCCAGCAGAATCTCTCCCAGGGGTTATTGTAACCTCTCAGCAGCGATTTGCAAACAGGCATTCGGAGATAAAGTCTCGCTGCCGAGCTCAGGGCCAGTAGGGCAGATATGAAATACGGCAGGTTTATGAAAGGGAAGGTGTATGAAATGCAGCCTGCATCTCCCATTTCACTGCACTATGCCAAAACACACAGTTTCTTATTTCAGTCACTGTGATCTTTCAAGGAGGTTAATTTCCATGACGAACTCTGGGCCACGTGCTTGGAGGATTTATCTAATTAGACTGACACTTTTCTTTTTAAAAAAGAAAATTAAGCTGCACCTTGGAGGACTTAAGTATTTTAAACTGTGGGAGCAGCAGTAGGCAGTGTGATCCCTGCTCACAGAGCAAGGAGAGAGGAAATTTCCCCTTTTCCAGTCTCCTGTTTAAGACTTCACCAAAGGTCCCTATTTACTTAATTTTCTTATATAGTGGCTGGGTGCTAAAGAGTATTTTATCCTGCTCAAGTCCCTAAAGCCTCAGCTGGCTCTTTAACTCGTGTAAACTGTTGGTGTTTTGGGCTTTTACGTATTCAGGTAAAGGAGACAGCTGCTAACATTGCTCCTTCGCCATGTCCTATAAAAACTGCATCCTCTCAGGACAGTGAATGGTGTGCCTGCAGCCATGCCTACGTCCCTGTCACCTCTCTTGGGCACCTTGTGCTCCTGAACGTGTGTCTTGTGGAAGCTGGTGTGACTGTCCTTACCTTGTCTGTGGTCACAGAGAATAGTGAGTCCCAGGAGAACCCCATAGCCCTTCGTCCAGCCTTGTTGCAGTTGGATCATGTTTGGAATTCCTGCTCAAAATGCCTGTCAGACAAGAAATGGGACCGTGCTGTAATGAAAACCAGAGGATCTTAGGCTGAGGCAGTTACATGCAGGCAGGTCCTATGCTTCCCTCAGACTGGGTATCTTTCACACTTGCAGGCACAGTGAATGATGCCGGTTTTGTTCCCATCAGAGGGCTCCTGGAGTCCCACTCTCACTCTCTGCCTGCTGCCTTCCTGTTGCTCGGTATCTCCTTTATTGGCTATTTGTGAATCCAGGTTCAGATCACTTCAGGTCTGGTACTGCTCCAGTTGTTTATCATTGCAAAGGAGTTGGAAGGAACGTCTTTACAGGGCATCATACTTGCTGCACTAAACTCAGACAACTCAGACCACATTTTCTTGCAACCCAGGCTGGAGCAAAATAGCATTTGTGGGGAGGGAAGTGTCCATGCAAAAGGGGCCAGCATCAGAGTAGCCTTGTGAACTCTGATGATAATACATTGAATCCTGTGGAGCTGTTCATGGTGCAAGACTCTGCAAAAAGTGAGAAAAATACAGCAGCCTCATCCAAGGAGATGGTCACTGGGTGTGTGCAGTCCCCAGCTGATACACTGAGAAATCAGTAGTGGATTGAACCTGAGATTTAATTTGTCTTTGGTGAGTAAAGGAACAAAAACAGATGTTTCCTTTCACACCCCCCACCTAAGCAAAAGAAAAAGAGAAAGAAAAATAATAAAACCTACGATGCACTCAGAGGGCTAACCAATAAGAGCTCTGTTGGCTGGGGAGCGATCGTTCTGGCTTGGTCAGCCATCCCTAACAAGTTACGGGTTGTATAAACTCCCAGCTTACAGCTGTAAATTTACTCAATTTTGAATACAGCCACAAGCTGGCTCAGCAGGATCTGAAATTGTCTGCTCCAGTAGTCCTGCTATGCTCTAAATTCACATTTAGGGGGCCCCAGCTTTGGACATATGGAGCTGTGGAGGGACAGCTCATGGGCTACATCCCACATGGCTCTAGATTGAAAGGAACCTCCCCAGTATAAGCCATGGTATTAATTTATCCTTTCCTGGCTTTTAACTTCCTTGTTTGGGTGAATGCCTCTTGATCTCCATAGCTGCAGGTCCACTGCCCCTGTGCCTTTTCTGTCCCTCACCTTGAGACAGGGAGCTTGGTCCAAGGGTGATTCCCTTGCAGAGCGTTTGCAAAACACGGCCTGGCACAGCAGTGCCATCTCTGCTGGATGGTACAGCAGGTGGGCAAGATTTGGTCCATATGCAGTCCCAGGTCCTTCCTGCAGTCTGCTCAATCCTTGCTGAGGTGGAGTCATTGGGTACTTGCTTGAGTGACTGAGAGCAAAAGGAGAGTTCTGACTTCAGGGTTTGTTGCTGCAGAAGTGACTGATCTCTATGTAGTGTTGCAACATTGGATACTCCTAGATAGCTGAACTTTTGGCTTTTACTTGTGGCACTGAATCCTGCCATGAACAGCAGCATGTGACTTTTATATTGAAAGAGAATTTAGCCCAGTCACAGTTAACTTTGGCCACCTCTTATATGTTCAGAAATTGGACAGTTTACAGCAGTCTAGAGAAAGGGGGGCATATGCACCTAAGCTGTCTGTCCTTTTACTGCTGACTACATTCCATCATGTTTCTAATGGGGAAGCATTTTGTCTTGGAATGAGACATCAGGTACTGTCATGTTACTCTCACTTGCACCTTGGTATTTGGCAAAAGTGAGGTGGTATTTTCTGTTATCTGGAATGGCCTTGGAAGGTAGTGATGGCTTGAGGGATGACCAACCCAGACCTCCTCAACACGCACCTGGAAGCCTCTGCCCTGGGTTGCTGCCCGGCTCTCTGAACCATCTTCACTGGAGCAGAATGGTAATGGCAGAGGTTATGGGGATAATGTGATTCCAAACACAGCAAGTGTTCACTCCTGAATTTAACTTACTGCAAATAAATGGAGCGGTTGCAAATGAAATATCTGGGAGAGGTTTCCCCTCCTCTCTTCCTTGTCTCCCCTGTGGGGTTGTGCTGGCTCTGGCTCTGGCTCCTGCTCCCAAAGGGTTAAGGTGACTCATGCCCCTCTCACCAGATCTGCGGGCAGGAATGCTTCATCCCAGCCACTAATTGGTGGTGTTTGCTCTGCACTTTCTCGCTCTGGTTTTCATGAATGCATTTAACCAGGAGCTTAGTGTGTAGAGGCTCCCAGCTGACAGCACAGGGCTGGCTTTACCAGGTTGTCCTTACCCTGTGTAAATTCAGCCAGGCTTAGAGGTGGCAGGAGAGGACAAACGTGCCTAGCATCACAGCTCCTGGCCCCTTGGTTCCACTCCTCAGAGTGCTCTTACCTACGGGAATCTTTGGGCTCCAGGCCCACATCTGCTCTAGTCTGCAGGTGTCTTTCTGTACCTAGACAGCCACTGGCATTGGAAGCCAGTTCAGAGCCTTGGGACAAGGCTGCAGAGAGAGGTGGGAAGAGGTGCTGATAGGTCCTGTAGGGCCTAGTCTTACATGAGAGCAGGGGTATGACTTGGTAGAGCTTGGGAGATCTGTTTCCAAGACCATCTGGCTGCAATCCTCGGGGAATTCTTCCCCAGAGAACAGGCTCTGGTAGGCCCTTGTGCCACAGAGTGGGGATGAAGCTACTGGTTCTGTTATGTGGAGATGACATACTCATTCCTTCCTATGCCACTTGGAAGCTTGTGCAGGACTTCTCCAATATGGTCTTTCATTGAAGTTGTTTCAAGTAATATTCTGGTCTTCTCTAGGCTCTTCTAATGGGCTTCACATGAAGAAGTCTGAGATGGTTTTAATTTTTGCCATGCAAGTGGCAGAGAAATTGCCATGTTTTTATGGAGTAAGTCTTGAGAGTGGGCATGTCCAAGCTCCTCAGTTCCTACGTCACAGAACCCGTAGGCAGCAGCAGAAACTGAAACAGTCCCCAGGGGAGATGGTAGTTTATCTGTGTTGCTGCTGGAAAATGCATTCAAATTTCTGCCCAAACAGGAGATTGTGACATGCAGGAAATTCATCTGAGCCCGTCAGGGCTGCCACTGCTCTGATATTTCTTTACTTTTCTCTCCTTATCTCTGGTGATCTACCCTATGAACAACAAAACAAATCCAGATGGGAAAATTTATAAACCAGAAAATCTGGATTCCCCATTCCTGGAAAAGCATGATCCCTTGTTCTCAGCCGCCTCCATGTGTCATGGGGTCTGCCATGAAGAGATGCCAGAACTGTTGAAAGAGGCCAGGCCTGTGTCTGCATTAAGGAAACGGAGCAGCAATGTAACGCGCTGCGTGAGCGTGGGTTTCCAAAGGAGATGTGCTGCTCTGGGGAAGTAGGATTTGCCCTCATGGGAATTGTTCAACAAAGGCACTTGTGGTCTTTCTATCCACTTCAGGACCTTGCTCTACATCACTGCTGAACTGCTTATTCCTATTGTGGGAAATTTTTTGCCTCTTTCCTCTCCCTGACTATTGATAGTCTGGAACTAAATACATATGTGTCATTAAAAACAGAAAGAGCCAGGCCAGGCCTCCGCTGCACAACGTGCTGCCTGGAGAAAGGGAGCAAACAGGTGTAGGATAACAGTGCAACTGAGAGAGACCAAAGTGCATCATAAAATAAACAGCCAGTGATCCCTCTCCCCCAAATACACCATGCAGTTCCAAGGGTCTACAGTGTACTTTAAACATGCTCTGAGCAAGTACCCGCTCGGGGCACTGTTTAATTTGCAGCCAGAAATGGGTTCATGATTTTCTGCATCACAGACGTGTCTGGAAGCCCTGTGCCCCTTCGGTTGTGGTCAGGGCTGCAGGAGCAGTGGGAGCTCCCTACCTCCAGAGCTTACAGTGGAGGGGAAAGAGGCCACTTACAGGATTGGCCTGCTGTGGGTCTGACTTGGGTAATGAAATCAAAAAAGTCGGCCTGCATGAAGAACTAAAGAAGGCACCTGAGCCTTCCCTCATCATAAGCAAAGGCTGTAACTTTTTACAGTGACCTTCACAACCTTTACTGCTTTCAGGGAAGAGCCCAATACCTGTGGCATGACAGTCTTTTCTCCTGAGATTTCTTAGGTGAGGATATTTGTACCAGGATTTTACTTAATTTCTTTATACCTCTTCGTGCTATGAAAACCTTCTGTTGCCCCTGGTGCTTTGAGGATGTCAGAGCTTGCAGTGGTGCTGCTGGCATTTTTGTTGCATTTAGTGAAGCAGTGGCTTGGCTTATTGTACCCCAGTAGCAGCCAGCACTTTAGTATCTTAGCGTGACTCAGCCCCTGGAATTAATGCTTACCCAACAATACCTTTTGTCCTTTGCCCAAATCTTCTGGCCAAGAAAAAGGGAAAAAGGAGGAGGGAGAAAAGAAAGGAAAGATAAAATTCTGCATTAAGTTGTCCTTTCATCACAGGTAGTGCCAGTTGGTTTTTGCTTTATTTGTACAGGGTGGGGAAAAGAGAAAAAGAAAACAAAGTGGAACTCGGACAAGGCCCAGGAAATGTTTGAACCTGACAACAAACTTCCTTTGTTCAGGGGAGCAGGAGAAAGAGAACAGAAGAAAGGGATGGAAGACCAGCTGAAACCAACCTCAGCTCTGTGCTCTTGGGCAGGTTTCTTCTGCCTACCCTTTATTGTTTGGGGTCTTTTGTATTGCTCGGTGTCTTGTGATAATTTTATTTGGACAAGGGCTTTTGTGTGCTGCCTTCTAGAAGGTGGACAGATGAAAGGTTTCTTGGGGACGCATTTGTTATTTGGATGGGGAGGATTTGTCATTTGTTCTATCATTTATCTATCATTTTTTCATGCTTTGCATGATACTTCTCCTCCAGCCATGAAGATCAAGATGGCCAGAGGGGAAGCATGAAGGACCATGCTTCTCGGGAGGAGAGACGGATGAGCAATTTAGGAGCTAGGCAGACAAATCATTATTAAAATACAGAAACCAGAGGGTTTTGTTGATGAGAAAACAAAGAGAACCATGAAGGCAGCTGTCGGGGATACTACCCAGAGGACTCCTGAGTACCACCAAGTGTTGCAACACAGATCTCCCTTTTTTTCAGGTTGGCACAAAACCTCTTGGTGAATCACCTGCAATTTTATTTTTCATAAAGAAGAATCGGGAATTGTGAGATAGCTGCCCAAGGGGCATTGGAACTTAGAGTAATCTGCTGCTGTGTGGGACAAAATGGATTCCAGTGAGGTTGGGTTTCAGCAGGGCCATTACAACCAATTAATTGGTGCTTACTGTAGGTATGATCAGGGCCATGCAGCACTCCTGGAACTTGGTTGGAGCATGTAGAAGTGTTTGCCATCCAAACAGGTGGTGTCAGCTCTCTCTGTCAGGCACCTGCATGGCAGTCCACATGTTGTGTGTTCCACAGCTGGCTTGGGTTGGGATGACACTCAAGGGGTCTGTTTCTCTCAGGAGATGTTCCTCCCTAGGAGGCTGCCTGTTACCTTCCCAAATTGCCCTGTTCTTCTTAGCTGTTGAATCTGTGCAGTGTTGTAGCGGTCTGGTAATGCTGGAATAGCTGCGTAGTGAGGAGAGTGGAATGAAAGGCTGTTCAGTCTTTTCTTGGCCAGCTTAGAAATACATTACACAGTACTTAATTAACCTCTATTATCTTGTTTGGGTATCACAAAATGTTGTGTCAAAATGAGTGAGTAAAGTTGTGGATATCACCTGTATTGCAGATGCTGGCCATGCTCTCCAAAGGAAGGTTTAATATTTTGACTTGGCTTGCAGCAGGGAGGTATCCAACTTTCAGTACACAGAAAGGAATAAAGAAGAGCCAAGAAGCAAAGTTTCTCTGTGGAGCTGGACTGATGCGGGACTTTCCTGCAGTGTCCTGTGGAAGTCTTTTCAGTCTTTTAATAATGGCCAAATCACTGCCATGTCTACTACATTAAAGTATCCACAGATGCTGCCAATTAAAAACAAACTTGCCCTGATGCTGAAGAAGTGGATTCCCTGGACTGTATTAGCAGGAGTATGGACCTTTCTTTCCAGTGCAGGTTCTCTCTGAGTTTCATCAGACAGCCCTGGAGCTGCTCTTTTCCTGACTTTACCTCTAAGGCTGGGCTGCAGTACACAATCCCAGTTAAATAACTCTAGAGCAGGGTCTGAATTCAGTGAGCCCTTGGCGAAAGCTGGAATACTTCCACTAAAAAATGTGCTATTCTAGATTTAGACCAAGAGCATCCGCATTCCGACTTTGGTCCTCGGTCTTTGCTTTAGTTTTTGTATCTGTACAATGGAGATAATAAAACTTGCCTGCAACATGGCTTGTAGCTGCGAATTAAGGAACAGTTTCCAGAGCCAGATTGAAGGCAGCTGTAAAACACGGGCTGTATTTTTGCTGCTAGTGTATTTGTCTGGAGTTTAGAAATTAGGGCCTGAGTGAGAGTAAGAGAGGCAGGTGCACACACTTGCTGTGTTTTCTCTCCGGAGACATTCCAGGGAAATGTGCCCAGGGGTCTCGAGGGAAGAGGCTGGCTCTGGGGTGCAGGCAGCAGGAGCAGTAGTGGCAAGTGAGCAGCTTTTTTGCTGTCCATTCCAAGCACATGAGTGACAGTGGAGAATGATTTCAAAGCCACCACTATGGAGATTAAGGGGATGAGAATGTAAATCTCAAGTAAAAAGGTAATTGAATGTAATAGCAAACACTGCTCGGTCTATGTTAATTTTAGCTCTTCCCCTGGATACAAGGCGCTGTATTAGTGTTTTATTACCATTTTGTTTGCACTAATAAAATAGTAAAATTTATTTCAAGGAAGTTGAAGGATGGTTTTACAATGCAAATTTGAAGAAATTGGACTTTTCATTTACGCCACTGCTATTTTAAACCCTGAAGGGTGTAAATTAGCCTTCTGTGCCTGGGTGAAATCCACTGCTTCCACAAGCAGGGGGAGGATTTGATGTGGGGAAGAACAAAACCAAATCATCTGAATATTTCAGAGAGACAGAGATATCTGATGAGCAGAGAGAAAAAAAATCTGCCTGTGCCCACTGAGTGGAAGGGCTGGAGTAGACTGGGAAGAGCTGATGAGAAGCAGGTTTATGCCAGTGAGTGGCTTCAGCTGCCATGAGCATCAGGAAGGGGCAGAACAGGGCATGGAGGTGCCAGTGGATATGGTGTGTCCTGCCCTGTGCTTGTTGTGTGGTTCCTGCTGGTGAAGGAGGTGCAGCAGCTGGGGATCAGCTGACTACCAGATACTGACAATGACAGACAGTTCCTAGAAGTGTGAAAGCCTAGGGCAGATTTTGATTCTTGGCCCAGGGGACCCACACTTCCCATGCTGCCTGTACATCTCTCTTGCTTTACTGTCTTCATCTTCCTGCCATAGCTCAGCCCATCCAGCTGCCAGGCATGGCCTGGCTCTGATTCACTGCTGAGTCACGGTGCTGCCAGGGAAGGTGCCTCCAGCCCAAGAGGCTGGTTCAGTGGCCTCCTCCTTCACCCAGGACGCCTCTGTGGCATGAAATAGAAAGGGATGGGCAGATTATCTGGTCCCTTTCACCTTTGTAAAGTTGTTTGTAACAGTGCTGTTCTCATCACATATGCCAGTGCTTGGCCTTGACATAAATGATACTGTAAAGGCTGAGCCACACAAAATCAGGTCCAAAGAGCCTTGTTTGGTTTCAAAGGTCCTGTGCTGAGGTGGCCACATAACTCTTGGAGAGGGGTGTTTCAGAGTTTCATGCACTTTCCTGAGTTTCTGCAACAGGTCTGAACATCTCATGGGGTAACTTTGAGGCCTTCATTCTCATTGTGCAAAGGAAGGTGTGGAACAGGAGTTGTAACATCCTTTTTTTCTAAATCCCAGAGGTCCTATTCCCCTACTGGGGAAGGCTTTGAGTTACTATTTTCTGATCATGTTCAGCTTGCATATACCTCAGTCTTCACACAATACTAGTGTGAAGGGAGCCATGCTGAGTTTGTCCTGTATAGGAGAATTAAGATACTTTTTCTTACTCTTGAGTGAAATTGTACATTTGTTCATTGTCCTGAGATGCTTGTTTGAAGCAAGTCTATCTATTGTATTACGTACAACCCACATGAGGTTTTTTACAGTGACAGAGGTACTGATTTGGGTATGAAGTCCGCAGAGAACCCTTTCTGCTGTTCAGCAGACTGATGGACACCTGAAACATTGCTTATTCCTAGGCAGTTTCTCTCCAGCAGTATTAGGGATTTTGCTGCCAGCCCAGTCACAGTGCTGTGGGCTGCTGCGTCTGTGGGATATTACTGCTCAGGTACTTGTTTGGTGTCTGGCTGCCTGGTCTAGCTGTTGCCCTGCCTTCTTGGCCAAGTGGTACAGAGTGAACTGGAGAAGAAAACCCAGCTCCAGTGATCTGATTTTACAGAGAGGTGGATCTCCCAGCCCTCCTTTGGACTATGAATATTATCTATTCATTTTATCCTCAGGAGGCCTTTCAGGACAGAAGCCACTGTTTACCCCATGTGAAGGTAGAGCTTTGACTTGTTACTATTTATGGTCTGGATAGCAGGAAATCTACTGGGCAAATTGAGACTGGGCTCCAGATCATTTGTCCTTACCTCTGTGCCACCTCTTCTAGTGGCTGGGTATTAAAGAAAGCCATCAAAAGTTTAACCTTCTTGCAGGTTCAACTTGCAGCACAGTCACTAGCCATGGGTGGTATTGGGCAGCTTTCTTAAACTCCCTGCCCTGCTCCTTTGGTGGGTGTAGAAGAGGCCGAGCCAAGACTGAGGGTGTTACCAAAGAAAGCAAAGACTTATTTTTGGCATTGAAATGGTTTCCTATTCCAGACGAGTCTGGGGAGCAGTGTGGTTGTGTACCCAAGGATTTAAGCAGTGCATTAAGCAGAGGGGTTACACTCCGGGTGGATTTCAATCAAAAACTATAATTACATCAAATAGCAAACGGAAATGGAAAAAGGGGATTACTGACTCGACCCTGAATGCTGTTGGCTGCTGAACCTGCTTCATTATTCACACCCCCTCTATTGCCTGAGGTAGGGTGTGTATGTGTGTAGGCAGTAAGGCCCCCCCTCCTATTTCCATTTCCTTCATGCATCTGATGAAGTCAGAGTCCCTGTGCTGGTATCAGTGCTTGGAGGAAGATTGGAATCTGCATGACATGGATTTGGGACTTTGCAGGGCAGGTTTGATCTCCCTGGGCAACTCTTCCTGGCTCCAGGCAGGAAGAACTGCTCAGCTAAGGCGGTCATGGGAACCCCCAGGCCTACAAGCTTTCTCTCTTTTTCACTATCAGTGTTTTGGACTCATAACTGCTCATCCTCAAGGCAGCTGGAAAGCTCCAGACTGCAAACAGGAAATTCTTTCTAACCTAGAGAGCTGGTAGTGTTTAAAACTGTGTTAGAGTTAGTAGAACTGTTCTGTGCCTGTGGTTAGGCTCTGAAAGAGTCTGTCATGTTTGGTACAACAAAGCCAGGTACTTGCTAGCTGGGGACTTTACTGCACACCCGCACTCACAGTTCAGGCTCTGAGGTTTGCTCTCTGGTTCAAGGTGCTTCCTCCAGTACTTTGAAATACTTTGTGGATTCCAGTTTGTCATTTCTGCGGTCTGGCACCGCTGTAGCTGTCACCTGCCTTCTGGTCTTTGTCTGCCTCGTTTCATTTGTCCTGTTCTCCCAGTTCCTCCTTCTGTCTCCCTTCCTTCCTGTCATTGACAGGTTGTGTCTTTACACGTCTGTTGCACACCTGAGGTTGGGAGGATGTGTATTGAGTAGGCTGAGATGGCTGGAACTGTTTACCAGACAGGGAGGATAAGGAATTCAATCCCCCATTGCCTTCCCAAGCCTGCTTTCTCAGATGGCTTTCTTGAGTGGTTTTCCAGATGCCTAATCCCAGGTTTCATAGCCCAGCCCAGCTCCTGTTTCATGGCATCTCTTCTTCTCTCTTCAGTCTAAATGCGTGAGTTGTTGTGCTGGAGTGGAACCTTCATTTATGCTACAGAAGTGCCTTGCTTGATGCTGTGCTGTTACGGCATCTGCTACACCCTTGCCAAATGTGCTGCCCCTTTTTCATCTGTGGCACGCTCAGAGCTTGTGGAGGATGTAATGTGGTGTGTAGAAGAGAAACCCCATTACATTCATGATTGATTTATGCA
Organism: Entomyzon cyanotis; assembly: GCA_024500445.1. Lineage (NCBI taxonomy): Eukaryota > Metazoa > Chordata > Aves > Passeriformes > Meliphagidae > Entomyzon > Entomyzon cyanotis. The sequence continues at coordinate 149,742 of JAKEPQ010001025.1, forward strand.
TGGTTTGAGAAGCACTAAAAAAGTACAGTAGTCTTTCCCTTCTCTCGATAGTGGCAAATCCATACAGAGTGGGACTTTGCCACTGCTGGCTGCACTTTCATGGCACTGAGCTCACCTTATCATGAATGCTTGGGGAGGAAAGGTGTTTTGTAAATATAAGAAAACATTCTTTTGTTATAGACAGATGTTTGATTTTTTAATGCAATACAGTGACCTGGAAAAAACCCCAAACCCTATCCAAATGTAGGTTTCACTGAAAATAATTTAAATACAGTAAGGAAACTCAGTTCAAAACTGAAATCCCTTTTGACAGTGAGGGAAAGAGTAATGTTACTGATTAGACCAAACTCTTTATTACACAAACAGGGAAAAAAAAATTCAAGACAAAAATATGACCTAAGACACTTCCCAATTCATTTTTTTCTTCAGCATTTTGCTGACTTTAAATTTATTTTACACTTTCTCTGCAGTATTTAGAGTCCAGATATAGTGGTCTAGGGGACTAGTTCAAGAAAACCAAACCCTGAAACAAACTGATTATCTCACTATTCAGAAGAGCTACAGTGGGAAAAATACATGGTGACAGATAAATTTTTATGTGAAACATCCTAAATTTTATCTTGATTTTAGGTTTATTTTGTTACACGCTCTAGGAAACAGAAAAATCCCAACAGGAAAAAAGTTGTAAGCGACACAGGAAAGCTGGAGTTGTCCTACTTTGTGCAGGCTTGAATTTACTACTCACTGTGCAAAGTCCTGTTTCAGCAGCTGTGAATGAACTGGAGCCAGTGGAACTCCCTAGTTCAGGGCCATAATGGCTTTTATGATCCAACTGTGACCCTTGTGTTGCTTCCTTTTTGCCTTTCCTAAATATATTTTGGAAATGACAGCCCATTTCTGTTCTCTTGTCCTTGTGTAAACCCCAGTTACCTTTCATCAAATGATGTGATCTGAGTAGACACTAAATAAAAGGTTTGATTTTAAAGGGATATCATTTGCAGGTGTGGAAATATATGAGCAGAGGGTGAGGTTGAAAGAGAGGAGCAGCATGTTGAAGTTCAGGCACCCGTTGTGGAGAGGTGTTTAACACTTACAGCTCCAACTGAAGCCTTCCCAAGCTGCAGGTGCTGAGACATTTGGAAGACTCGGGTTTGTACATTTTATAAGGGAAATGTGCATGAACATTTCAAGTTACCGTAACATTCTCTGTTTCTCCTGCTTGCACAAGCTCTCATGTTACAATACCAATGGTCCTGCTGGTTTTGAGGGGCTGGCTCAGTACAGCAGCTCGGGGCCAGGGAGGGTGTTATACCCACCAAGAGCAGAACTCCTGGCAAGAGGCATCTCACCTCTGGGGAGTGATCTTCATGGGTTACTAGTTTTATCAGCAGTCTGTCCTTTTATACACAGAGAAGCAAGAGAGGAGAGAAATTCCATCCGGCCCTGCTGATTCAGTGGAGTAAAGAGGTGGAATTCATTAGGAAAAAAATTGTTTATGCCACAGCTTTAGCCAGAGGATCTTCCATTTTAATGTCCTGCCTTTTTATAATAGATTGCGTGAAAGACAAAGCAAGCACTAGGGGCTGCTTGGTGTTTTTGTTTTTATTTTTTCATTAAAGTTTAATTGCGTGACTTCTCGGATGATGTAACTTCTGGAAATGCCTGTTGCAGTTGGTGGCAAAATGATTTTTGATTTGTGCAGGAGAGTTAAACCTCAAAGGTATTCAGACATGCACACAGAGAGAAAACATATATATCTATGGGATAGCTTTTGATTAATGAAAGAAAGGAACTGAAACTGCTGTGAGAGAAGAATCTCCTTTATTTGAAAGCTCTTCTGCTACATCACTAGAACAGAGAGTAAGGGTCTTTAAAATTAGTATAATTTATATCCATCATAAGGACACTTTTTGCCTCCTGATCAGTAATGGAGCTTTAAATATAAATGGATCCTTATCTTGCAAACACTCAAATATTTTCTTTACTCACTGAGGTGTCAGAGGAAAGATTTCTATAAGGAAAATGGCGCATTTGCATAAGTACCCACAGCATCAAACAACAGAGAATTTGTATTGCATAAACAACAACAACCACATTAAAATCATACTGCTTTAATAGTTTAGAAAAATAATATAACAAAAACATTGAAACTGTAATAGATGTTGCTCTCTGTATCGGTATCGATTTCATAATTTGTGTTGCCTTAATCTTGGGTGGGTGAAGATTAAGAATCTCCACGTAGAGTTATGTGTGTGCAATAAGTGGGAACATCATAAGCAGCTTCCCTTTGCCTGGAGATAATGATTTAGGGCAGAGTGTTTCCTCCATAAAAGCTGGAGTTTAGAAAAACAAAAGAGGATCTTTATGAATAAAAATCTTGAAAGGAAAATATCCATTAAACAATGAACTGGGGGAGAAAGCACTTTAAGCAAGTTTTCCAAACTTTATGTTATAAACATGAGAGCTAAGTGACCTCCACATGCACATGTGAAACACTTTTTTCCCACTGTCCAACACATAATTCCCAAAGGAAATTTGGAGCATAAGTGCGGAAGAGGAGGAGAAGGTGGAAGATGTGTTTGTATTCTATAATCTAGAGCCTTTTATGTTACAAAACATTTATACATGTTTAATTTGAGATGTAGTAATTAAACCAATAGTCTGCACTGAAACAGCTTTTTTGGTTCCTTCCGTTCAAATTAATTGGCAAAAACCTTACTTTTATGTGGATTTTGTAGGAGATAGCTCTGTATTAAACCATTACAAGTTTATATGAGGTAACTTCTTACACACATTTTTAGAAATCCATGTCTTTGAAATACTGTTAATCAAGGAGGAAAAAGTGAATGGAAGGAAATTCACTCTGTAGAGCATTTGTGAATTAAGGTTAACATGCACATAAAATGATGATAAAAAAATATTACCAATGGTCACCTTCAGCTTTGGTTTCTTTGAAACGGAGCTGAGCTTCATCCAAGTAAAAAGTAGTTCACTCAGACTTGGGGAAAGGAGTGTCACCTAAAACTTTCCCAGCAAATGGTAGGGCTGAACTGCTTTTGCTTAGAAAGAAGTACGGCCTTCTTGCTTACCATTGGGATTCTGCTCAAAAGTGAGAACTGGTTTTCCCAGAAGCTGCGCCCAGAGCTTATGGCTGCTTCCTGATCCAGGTAAGTACAGGTTTCTAAAAAGACATGCACTTTTTTTCCTCTAGTTATGATCCCTGAAAAATTCCCTCTACATTAATTTCTTTGTAGTTGCTCTATTTTTATCTGGAGCTTTTCTCAGGTTTTGTAACTGTACATACTTTGTACATTTGTATTGTCTGTAAGTAGTTTGTTCTGGCCTGTAAATGACTGTCCAGTCCGTACAGCAGAACAGGCAGGTCTAGAGCTGGGCTCTGTGCTACTTTGTTTGCAGAGCATCTGAACTAATGGGTCTGTGTATCCGGGTGGTACAGTCGAACTGTCTTGCTATTTCAACAGACAGAAAAGTGTTTTTTTCTTGCTGGTGATTTTTTTAGTGAGTCTTTCTCTGAAACGGATAGTAAACAAAACTGGTCCTGGATTGAACCCCTGCTGAGCAGCTTCCCTGTTGTAGGCTGTCATCTAATAAATTAATCCCCTTCACAAAATATTAGTCGTTAAGTGGAAATAGCACTTTCCCCTTAGACTGAAAAGTTTATTTAGCAAAGAAGGGGATAACGTAGTGGTTAGAGCACAGACAGAAATCTTGTAGCTTTGACTAAATTGCTGTTAAAGTTTGGTCAGGCTGCTTTAACTCCTTGTTTTCCCACCGTCACTGTGAAGAATTCCCCTGTGGCATGCCATGCAGTAAAGCTGGAATTTTGCATCTGTATGCAGATGTATTTGACAGCAGCAAATACATCTGCATACATGGGGATTTCGTGTCACAAATCTGAGGATGTCTCTGAGTTCCCATGCACTTGCCCTTTTTTTTTTTTTTCAGTGAAATAAGTCAGGCTTTTAAAATTATCAAAAGCAATTAGTTCACTCCAGGGACCAATAGGCGAAAACATGCCATTTTAAAAAATGGATTTGGTTGTGGGCATCTCTGAGGCTTTCTATTAGGCTGGAATATCACTGCTGCAAGTGATGTCTGTAGGCACTGGGTTTGTTCTGTGCCCCGGGAGCACCAGGGCTGGCTCAGCCCTGGGCTCCTTGTGCCGTTCGTCTGATGGCAGAAAGCTCTGCTACACATCACTTCAGCGCAAGCATATGGGTGAAATGGACCTATAATGCATAATTGTAACAAGTAACTAGAATACTGCCTATGCACTTCCAGAATTGGCTGGGTTAATAAAACGTGCTGATTGCTCCCTGAGGATATGAAGGGACTGGATGATATTAGTAAGGGTCACCAGTTCAAATCTGGGGCAAGTTAGCAGTGACTGCAACAGCTGTGTTACAGCCCTGCGTGCTTTTCCCTAAATTCTCGCAGGCAGGTATCTCTATTACTACTGTGTTGGCAGCTGGATTAAAAAAGGAGGATGGCTCTGTGTGGTGCTGACGCGGGGCTTCAGAGACGGCAGTGCTTTCCCAGTTCTGCTTTGGATTTCAGTCCCCTTTCTGGTGTAAGTTTAAAGCATGAAGCTGCTCATCCGTGTTCTCTGGATTGACAGTCCTTCTGTCCCACATCGCTTAAGTCTGTCACCTCATCTGTCTAGTGGAAACAACAAATAATTTGATTATTGTGCTCTGTTTTATAAACAAAGATGGTTGATTTCCAAGTTTCCATGAGAAAGGAAAGGTGTGACTATTCAGCTGTTGCTCTTGCTACTGCTGATTATGGGGATTCAGTCTGTCCATCCAGTACAGAGGGCATTTCTATCTTGGGAGGTAAATTATTATCACTATACCTGCACAGTGGTGCTACATCATTTTTGTAAATGAAAGGCAACAGTCTTGAGCAGTAACACACTGCAAGGTCCCCACCTGCGCCTCTGGGTGAGCAGAGGCTTCCTGGCTTTGCAGCTTATGCCTTCAGGTTGATGCTACACGGGGGTCTAGCAAGGGTGTCACTATGCTTGTGCGTGTAGGAAATTGGTGGTTTCTGGCTGCGCTGTCTGCAACATCCTGCCCCTTCAAGACACATGGGAAGCTGAACAACATGACATGCTGAGCAGGAGGGCAGCTTCTGGTCAGGTGCTTGTATTTTTGCTGCCTTAGCTGCTGTTATAAATTCCTCACTCTGGCCTTTCACTTCTGATATTTTTCCTTTGGCCAAATCAAAGACAGTTTTGTTACCTCCGGCTCCCTGCGGATGCGGCAGCTTCAGCCAATGAAATATGCTCCAGCCTTTAAAGGGAGGACACGGGACCTGCTGCTGGGAATCTCAGATGGAGAAGAGTTCCGGGAACAGGACCAAGGCTTTTGCCTTTGTTCAGCCCTGGATGCATCCATGTGCTTGTGCGAAAACAGCAAACCTGCTAGTTGTATGCTGGGAGGATAGATCAAGGTGCTCCAAAGTGCTGTAGGATTTATAACGTGGATTGAAAAACACAGCAGTGTGTGTAGGTGGCACTGAGACATGATTGCCTCTCTGTGCCACTCCCCACTTGGGCAAGCAAGGTCAGCATAGCTCCTAAATTAATACATTCTGTTGTAAAATGGATGGGCTTGGCAGCAGTTGTAGTGTTTGTGCCTACAAGGAAAAAAGAGAAGTAGGTGAGAATGTGTGAAGTTCCCCTGGAACTAGACATGGAGGAGTACAGTCCTAGTGACTGGACATGGATTTTAATGGTAGATGTGAGAATGTGCTTTAGGTGCCTGCAACCTTTTTCCTCCTTGTTTTTCCACTGGTGCTCAACAAAGTTGGGATTTCATGTTCCTGTTTTCAAACCATTCAAATGCTTGAACGTACCTGTAGGACTGAGACCCAGATGACAGTGCACAGGAGGGACAAGAGATGAGTGTTTTGCTTGAGTGATGCTATGGAGTGTGTTCCTCTGCTTGCTAATGTTCAGCGTCTGAAATTGAACAGTACTGAGCTCACCATGATCCCTCCTTTGTAACTGTGTGGCTGATCATGAGATGGGGACCCAAAGGTGATTCTTTGGTCTTTACTGTCAATGGTGGGAGCCCTGAAGGGCCTGCAGCACAGCAGGCTTTCGACTCAGGCAGTTCCTGGGGAAATCCCTCTTCTTTCCCCATTAGTAACTGCTCTCATGTTTGGGAGAAGAGGAGCACAAAGCCTAGCTTGATTGAGAAGCAGTGCCAGGGATTATGGAATTGCTGTGATGGGTTGAAGTAATTCTTCATATCTTGCTACATGATCATCATATCCCCAGGGACCTGGTAGAGGGTCATAGCTCTTGTTTGAGAGCTGATAATCTGAGGGATGGTCCAGAGGCTCTCTAGGGCTGCTGGGTCAGGGCTCTTTGCACTCTAGGAAACTCCCTTTCCCCTACATATACATCTTGAACTGTGGATCCAGTGGCAGCTGTTTGAAGTTGGAGGAAAGGGTGGGAGTTTAGCCTGGAGGGTCTGCCCCTGTCAGCAGCCTTGGGTGGGTGGAGGGGGAATCTGGCCAGCCAGCAGGTGAATGCACACAGAAATAATGCTGGAAGCCAAGGCTAGTCCTGCTGATGTGGCCCTTTCTCCTGCAGCGGATCATAAAATATGGCTCAAATTTTCATTACGGCCTCTATTGATTATCTTTTGGGACAGATGAATTATAGGGAACATTAAATTAAAAAAAAAGGGAAATATTTGAATGAGTTTGGGAGGTCGATTGCCAGAAAGGCTGACGCACCAAGCCTTACTGGCACTTTCCCGCTTTGTGGATCTGCTGGGCCCTTCCCACAGTCCCCCTTGGGGTAGCTTGCCCCCGGAGCTCCCCTTGTTCCTTTTATCTGCCCCTGGGGAGCAGCAGGCTCTGCAGTGGCCATGAGCTATGCCAAGGGACAGCCCAGAGGTGCAGACAGTGGCTGGAAGACCTGGGTGCTCTTCCAGAGTACTGCCCCATGCCTTCTCTGGGAGGTTGCCCTGAGGACCTTCCAGTTAAAAAACAATAGACAAGTGTCTGTCTGGCATCTACCTTGGGATTCTCAAACAGAAGGGGAGAAGGAGGGGCTGGGAAATGGCCAGGGAATGAATGGGGAAAAGCCAGGTCATTGCATTTCGAGACACATTTGTATCTGGTATAAATATATGCGTGGAGGCCAACAGCGAATCATAGAAGTAGTAATGGGCTTTGCAAGGTTTTCCTCCTTCCCTGCACTGAGGGAAAGATCACTGCCCTCATCTCTCCTATGTTGAGGGGTCAGTACTCCTCTCTGCATGGTTCATGGAGCACAGGAACTAAATTCTTGATGTGGTTTCTCGTCAGGGACCTTTGGCTTCATGTAAGAGAAGTGCCAGGGTTGAATCATCCCACTGTTAGTGTGGCAGACTGAAGTCAAACCAGCCAAAGAAACTTCTGGCTTCTTACTGGGCTCTGGCCAGCTCTGATTTTGAGGATGATCCTCGAACTTTGTTCCAGTGGACTTTCTGTGCCCATTCAGTTTTTCCAGGTTGTGCCACATGCCACACAATGCTCTGTGCAGGGTTTGGCCTGGTAAGACTTTGTCCTCGGCTCACTTCCCTGCCTGTATTTCACAAAGAGTGGTTGAAATCCTGTAACCTGAAATGCCGTCAGCACACTTTCAGCAGCTGACAGTGGGGAATAATGGATGTTACCCCTTTGAAAAGACCCACAGTTCAGAGCCCTCTTCCCTTTCCCAGTGGTAGCAGAAGAGTTCAGGAGCAGACACATGGGAGCTGGGTGACTGTAAAATCCCTTCTCTGTCCTTTGTTCCTGGATTGTTTTCTGTCAGTCAGGCCAGCAGCCAGTGCTTCTGAGGAATTCTCTGTTTTCTTTTCTAAGACTGAGAAGAATGCAGCCAGGGTCCCTCTCCAGCCATCCAGAGGACAAACATCTCCCTCCCAAATGCTCATGTCAATACAGATGTGTATTGACATGGGGTCCTGCATGGCCCACTCCTCATACCCCACTGCTGCAGAGAAATCTGGGGAGACACCCGTTGTCCCCTCACCATCCCCTGCCTGCCAGCACCACCGGGTGCTCTCCTGCAGGTCAGAACGAGCACCCAAGGCATGATCTCTGCTTTCAGGACATTTGCCTGTGCTGCGGGGGTGCCTGTTTTTCACCCGTGTGCAGATTCCCATTTGTCTGGTCGTGCAGCCTTTTGGGTGAGTTTTGCCAGTGCACTCTGCATATGCTACTGGGCAGTACTGCCTCTGCCTGAGCCTCTGCCAGCATGGAGGAATGCAGGTGCTCCAGGTATGGTTGGAACACCTTGTGCATTCACTGGTGTGTGTGTGTGACCGGTCAGATAAACCAGCTGTTCTAAAGTGGGAACATTCGCCCTTGCTTGTGGGAGACTTCGGTGCTGGTGAACGGGACCACCGTTCTGAGTGCTGAATGCTCAGTTGCGTGTATGTGTTTCACTTCCTTGCAGATCTCTGCTGATTTCACAAGACATCCACAAAGCTTTGGCTTCACCTGGGCAAATGCAAAAGGTGTTGGTTTCCATGGCTCCACAGCCTCACTTGGGCGACACACCCTTTTTGTGTAAGCTGGCTCCCTGGAGTTGATTGGTTTTTGGCAAACAGCTTCATAAACTCCTCCGACAATTAAACTGGAAAGAAAAAAATAACCAAACCAAACACAACAAAACCCATGCATTATGGAGTGAGACAGCAAACAGGTTGGAGCAACTCCCCCACAAGCTCTATCCCCACCAGCTCTGTCCCCTCGAGCCCCTGGAGCCAGGCAGGGAAAGCAGCCCCAGCTGTGCTTGCTGGACTTTGTTTGGGAGGTGCCTGGGCTGCCCCAACCCACCAAGCTGCAGTGAGCTAACAAACATGAAGGAAAAGGTCATGTTATTCACTTTTATTTTTTCAAAGCTGCAAACATCCCTCTCTCTGGGAGGGGAGGCTGCATGGATGCCAGCTCAGATTCATTTAAATATTTACCAATCCAGGTTTTTTTTTTTTAATTGTGTGTTTGTGCTCTGTTTGTGTCCCATAAAATACCTGGTGTTTTGGGCGTACCCCATTTGCAGGGTGCATGAGATCATACTGAAAAAATGCAGTGAAAAACATTTTCATGCCACGACACATCAAATAGGATTTTGAATTAAGATGAAGATTTTTTTCCCTCTCTTTTTATCTCTGAAGTTTGGGTAAAAGGGTTTTCTTTTTCTGTTTCTTTTAAAAATTGTTTCACTTAATTGGGAAGAAAGAATGTCAAGGAAATCCTTTAAAAGTTACTTTTGCTTTATCTCACCATGTCAAAGGCAGCTGTTGGTGCCTTTGAGCCCCCATTAGTGTGTGTTTCTGTGCTGTTGGCTGGATGATGGTGTGTTCCAGCAGGTAGGCAGCGAGCAGGGGAGAAACCAGAGTTTGGAAACCAGAGTCAGCTCTGAACTCCTGAGTGTGCGACAGCGGCTCTGCTCCTTTCCCTGCCTGTCGTTCCTGTCTGTCAGACTTGATTTGGAGCGAGTGCTGTCTTTGCTGTTCGTGTGACCCCTGGCAAAGGGGTCTCGTCTTGTTCGGAGTGCTGGTCTTCTGTTGTAACACTACCAGGCAAGTTTCCTGCTGAGCTTTTCAGGGGAGTGAGCCTTTGGTGGGTGTCCCAGCATCCCTGGGCACATGCGTTTGTGTGCCCCAAGGGCTGCGCTTGGCTCAGAACCCAGTCTGGGTACTGTCGTGTTGTCTTCTTTGGTATGGGATTTTCTATATGCTTTTGGCCATGGAGACTTAATGCTCCCCTGGGAGGGAAGTTTTCTTTGCAGGTTCAAGCAATGAAAGCACTACTGGCATTCGCCCCACCTCCTTTTAATTACTTTCCATGCCCATTGGGTCATAATCTGATCCCAGCTACTACATCTGGGAAAGTACAGAGCTGTTCCTTGGAAAAATGGAGCATCTCCAAACAGAGTAGTGCCAATGGAATCGGGATCCAGCCACCTCCTCTCTAGTGAGTCTGTCTGAGTTTGGCCCAAAGCATTAGTCTTCTGCAGGGGCTTTTGGTTTTACTGCACCTGTAAAGGACCCCAGCTCGAGCCTCCCCGCTATGAACAACAGGTCTGGAAGCTCTGGGTCAGGAGAGACTTGGGAGGCAAGGGGACAGAGGTGGTGACACCCGTGTAAGCTTGCAGACCACTGGGAGTTGGCGCACGAGCCAGGTGTCAGTGCAGGGACACCAGGCATGGCTGCTTTGTTAAAAGCCTCAGAGGTGTCACTGGGGCAGGGTAGGACATATGTATGTGTATGTCTGTGCAAGGGGGGATTGGCACTGGTGGAATGTGAATCCTGTATTCCTGCTCAGCTGTGGGGAAGGGAAAAGAAAAGGGGAAAAATCAGGGTGGATGTGCAGGGAGGGCAACAGTTGGCTTACCTGAGCCATTAGCCAGAATTTGAAATTGGATCTGTTACTTTTGAGGAATGTAGGGCAGTGAAGGAGAGGTGTGTGAATATGCATACGGCTCTTGCCTCAGTATCCTCGGAAAATGCCAGAGCACAGGATGGCAAGGAGTAGTACTTACCCTACAGCTTGAACTCCACCACTGCACTCTTTGATCACTTACTACTTTGCTATTCCTTCTGCTTCTTGCTGTAATTGTTTCAAAATCTCTGTGCTTTGGGAGGGGTCCAGGACTCCAGGGCCCAATTTCATCTGCTCTGTTTCAAAAAGTGGGTCATGCTGCTTGGTCTGGGAAGAAGATACTCATCTTGCTTAGTATGATATTTATTAGGAGATAGAGAAGGGAATGCAACCACACTGTTGCCTAGAAAATTGCTCTGGGGGGATAGCAAAGGACTTGTGAGGGCAGAGCATGGAAGGTTCCTGTGCATCCAGTGCCTGCTGAAGCCTTGCCGTGTTCCCTGTGCCTGAATAGCCTGTTTCCCTCACGTTGAGACGTGGTGAGGATAGATGGCAGGACAATAGTGGAACTGGGGATGAGGAAGGGATTTGTAGTTGCTCACTCACCAGCTGCCAGGCAGCGATGTGATGGGCTCTTTATGTTTCTTGGAGCAGAGACTGGTGAGAGTAGAGGGAGGGGAAGACTGTATCTGGTTTCTTCATAAACACATGCTGTTTTCACAGTCAACCTAAATTGGTTGGGGTTTGCTGCTGGACAAGTGACCAGCAACCTCTCCAAATACTTGGCAAGGTATGACACAGTGCTCTGAAGGGCAAGAACTCTCCTGCAAAGAGCAAGTAGAAAGCCTTGATGCAAAGCCTGGAGTAATTTACACTGTGCTGTATCTATCTCTTGTTAAGCAACTGAGAGAAGGAAACTCAGTACACGAAGCAGATGTTGATGGGCACAGTGTTGCTGCAGCCGGGTCTCACAGCAGGGACTGACACAGACTGCCTGACTCGGTGGGGGGAGGTAGGAAAGCACAGCTGATCCTGCCAGGCTGGCTGGGCCTGTGCTGCTGCTTGCTGTGAAATCACCCTCAGGATTATCCAAAGGAAGAACTGGCAACTCAAGTAACTTGGAGGGCCGGATCTTCAAGTCGTTTAAATTGGCATGACTTCACTAAAGCCACCAAAACAGCACTGATTTTACATCAGGCAAGCATCTGGTCCAAAATCTGGTAAAAGAAGACAAAGGGCATGAAACAGAAGGTTTGGTAGAGCCCACTTACGAGCCTGGGAACTCCTGGGTTGTCCTGAGTGGAGGGTGGGTCAGCAGGTCATTTCCAAATGTCTTGGACAGCTCGGAAGGGCTCTGAATTCTTGTGGCCATGACGAATGCCAAAGCACAGCTCCCTTGGGAAAGTGGTGGACCCGCCTCTTTGCCTGCACATTGGAGCATATGTTGTCAGGGATTGGTGAGATTGTCACCCTGCCAGTGTTTCCTGCTCATGGTGTTTTAGTGGCAGCATGATGAGAGGGGTCAGAGACACTGACACCTGTTGACCTGGCCTGTCGTGGCCCTTAGGCACATTCTCATGGGTGCTCTAAACCTGGCCTGCCTTTTCCTGTGCATTCAACACCACTTGTATCCCTTGCAGTGTGTGATGCTGCTGGCAAAGGCAGACCAGCGGCTGTGGCTTCAGCTTTACACCACTGCCACAGTTTTAGTTTTGCCAAGCCTGTGAAATGATTGGAGGAGAGTTCCTAGTTCAGGAAAGGACAAGAGCCAGTGTCCATGTCCCAAATGATGCTCCACTGGGTAGCGTTAAGCACGCGTGTGCAGAAGTCGTCGGTTCCTGGTGTGGTAGGGCAATTGTTTTCCCAGCTCTGTACCTTGTTCTTGGGTGGGGGTGTTATGGGATGTACACAAAAAGGTATGCTGTCACATGTTTTAGAGGTCGTTTGGTGAAACACCAGGCTCTTGGGACCTGTAGGGATGCACAGAATTCCCTCCAGCCCCTGGCATGCGCTTACATCCGGGGTGGATCTGGATAGAGTTTTAGCAACTCCCAGTGAAGCAGCTCAGGGCCGGAAGTGAAGAAGGGATAAAATATCCAGCTGAAACTCCTGTAGGATGTAATTACCTGAGCTGGAAGCTGGCCAGGACAGCAGGTATTGTGCATCATCTCCTGGTGGTATCAGAAGCACCCGGCATTGCAGGAGAGGTGGTCAGGACTGAGGAGTGATGTTCAGGCAAGGACAGGACTGCTCCTGGGAGGCTGTCTCTGTAGGCATTCAGTATAACAGCTTTTGAAGTCACTTGGCGTTTGTTTCCATGGCTATTGTGTGCTGTACCATGGTGCCTATAAAATGCTTTTGGGAAGCTACAGCCCATGGATGGATAGCCTTACCCTGATGCTCATTCAAATGCTCCTACTTTGGCATTTAAAGGAGGAAAAAAGCTTGAACGAACAAACAAACAAAAAGCAAACTGAAAAATCGAGGAAAAAACCCCAAAGCCCCAAAAAAACCAACCAAACAACAAAAACAAGAACAACAAACCCACAAAAAATAATAATAAAAAAATCCCAAAAAACAAACAAACAGAAAAAAGAAAAGTAGCCAAAGGAAATTGACTTCCCAAAAATTACACTAACCTAACATTGGAGGCCTGGCAAAAATCCATTGCAGCCAGGAAACTCAGAATTAACCAGTGCACTCCCATGGCTGCTAGGAAGGACTGTATTCCAGCAGCACAGGCTGAAGCTTTCAGACCTGGGGGCTTGGGGATGAAACTACTTAATGTGTCTCTGAAGTGGAGCAGAAGGTGTTTTTGTGCACCTCCATACGTGCCAAAAAAACCCCAACCCACCATTAGATGCAGGGCCATCTTTATTCTTTGGGGAGAGGGCTCACAGCTGGCTGCTGCTGCTCAGATGTGACAAGTGACACCAGCACCTGACCAGGGCTCCTTCCCCAGGACTTTTCCCCATGGGCTCTGTGTTGGTGGGGCAGGGATAGAGCAATGCAGCACAGACCTGCAGGCTGCTGCTGAGGACGCTGGGGAATTTACACCCTAGCCCAGGTTGCAAGCGAGGACAAAGTTGACTCTTCATTCTCACTTGCACATGACGCAGCATCCCATAAATCACTGTGACTGACAGCCTCAGTTCAGCTCAGGTGAGAGGGAAGGGGGGGGCGGGGGGGGGAGGGGAGCCAGGTCATGGCAGGGGGCAGCAGCAGGGCTGTGTGAGCAGCTGGCCCTGAGCGGGTCATAGGAAGAGCCTCCCAGCAGAAATTGTAGCTGGAGTGGCAAGTCAGAGGTGGCCTGAGCTGGCAGAGTGGGATGGAGGGAGACTGGCAAAACACCTGCTGCCTGCTGCTCGCCTTGGGCTGATGCTATCAGTGCCGAATGTTTGCGATGGCTTGTTTCACTCATCAGCTTTGGAAAAACATGGAACAAGCTCTTGTACCTACAGCTGTGGGGGCTGGCACCAAGAGTGGGACAAAGGGCCAGCCGTGCCTCTGCTGTCCCCAGCTATCCTGGGTTGCTAACCTGCCTTTGCCATAAATTTTCACAGCTTTGGGGTACTGCAGACAGCAGACCTCATGTCAGAGCATTGATAGTATCTCATTTCAGAGGCTGGGGGAGGTTGGGATGTGTTAAGGCTGAAAATATTTACAGGTTTTGAAGTTGAAACACAAACAGGAAAAGCCCTTTAAAAAGTGAGTGTAGTGGATATTCAAAACAGGGATTGCCATGGAAACGCCACAATATTTGCTTAAATTGACACAAAGGTTGCTGGTTGCAGGGTTCTGACTTTTTTGGCTCAATTTTCTTTGGCCCGACACCTATCACAAGTGGATCTCAACAATCCTCTTTTGTTTTGCTTCTTTTATTTTTGTCTGATGGAAATTTTTTAAAAAAACCCTCCAGTCTATAAATCCCACCTCATAGAAAAGCCTGAAGCTTCTAAGCTTCTGACAAAGGTTGGAGCTAAGACATTTTGCAATTTTGTAAGTAAGGTAAAAGTTCTTTTTATTTTAATCTGTGCATTTGTTCATTTCCTCCAATGCAGGAAGTAGAAAGGAATTGTCTTAACTGTCTAGGGAGAGCAGGGAGAAGGGTGAAACCTGTTGCAAAGGTAGCGTATGCATCCAAGGAGCACAGGACTTTTGCTGTCCAGCTCTTGGACCAAAATTTGAGAGATTTAGTTGTAGTTTCTAATTCTGCCTCAGATTTGCCAAGTGAGCTTTGACAAGTTACTTAATTACTGTAGGCCTCACTAAACTGGAAATAATAATTCTCCTTTGTCTCATCTGGTTGTATGTGTAACATTTTTGGGCATGAGATTAGATGTGGAGGTGGACAAGGAGTTCTGTGCCGCTGAATTCCCCCCAAAGGAGGGATAGCAGCACAGGCTCCTGTGGGCAGTAATGCTTAGCTGGCTACATGGGGAAGGTCTTTGCTATAAGTGGCACAGTACTATAGGCTGCTTCTGCCACTGATTGACCTGGATTTTTTTCTGGGGAAAGCTGGAGTGCGTGGCCTACCGAAAAGTCACCTGGGTAGTTTGTACCTTGGCTTTTGAGTTGCTAATACCACATGTGACAGACATGGAGATGGGGATGCAGTGTGTTCAGCAGGGTGTGAAATGCCTTGCCTTGCTGGCCTGTTGTGTGTGACCAAGGGCTCAGGTCTGTGGGTGGCTGCGGCATTTGAGGCTGGCGTCACTGCTTGTGCTCATGATTCACCTGAGCTCTGGTACTGCTCAGTAAGGAATATTCATTTCCTTTTGAAACTCTCCTCAGGGAAAAGAGACTTCAACAAGTGAAGGGAGGCCGTCTAATTCACACTGTCTTCACCTGAGACCACCTCCAAAACAAAGCACCTGACTTCTCTCCTGGCTTTGTACACTGGAATGGACCTTCAGGCCTGTGACTTCTCAATGCAAGGTACTGGCTTTTGTTCTGTGATCACACTGCTCTGAAGCAGGACTGGAGTGAGTGATTTTGGCTCTCCAGAGCCTTCATTCCAGTTACTGGGAAATCTCAAGCCTATCAAGTTTGAAAGAGCTGCCGGAAGTCAGTGGTTTGAGTGGTAAATGCATGGTGGGATGTTGGTTTGGCTTGGGGCTGGCTTACGAGTAGGACTGGGTTTACCCCTGCCATCACTGCCCATCTCTGCACAGACTTCCAGCTGACACAGGAGAGTCCTGGTTTGAGCAGCTCCTTCTCTTCACCTCCTTCTTACTAATGAGCTGCTGTGCAGTATTAACAGTTAGCTACGTTGCATGCACGGGAGTCCCCTGGGTAAGTAGTGTGTGGGACAGTTTCTGATTGACTTGTTTCACAAAAGGAGTTTGAGGATGTCTGTGGTCACGGTGGGTAACTCAGAGTGGTTGTGAGGGGGTGGGATTCTGTATTTCTAAAAGCTGGTTTACTTTCTTCTCTGCTTGGCTGCCATCACAGCTTCTCTGCAAAGAAAGGTATGACACAACAGTGGGATAATATATTTCTTCTCAATGGATTGGGGATTTGGATGTTACCAGGTGGCACTGCCATACTGCTGCAGGCAGAAGGGACTGAGGATTCTGGCTGTGTCTGGCCTTTGCGTGACATCACATGTGCTCTGTAAGGGAGAGAGTGTTGTCAGGGGGTATATCCATACTGTGCTTGACATCATTAAATGCTGATGATGCCTGAACGAAGTGGAGCAACTGAAATACCTGAGGGGATTGTGTATCATGTTCCTCCATTTTTTGCTGCTATGCCATAAACAACACCTGGGCAAAGCAGTATGTCCAAAGCTGCTGTGAGTTACAGGTGCAGATGAGGCCTGAACTGGAAGGGTCTAGGTGGAGGGACTGTACTGGCTTTGCAAGACGGGTGATGAGAAAAGTAACAGGGCTGACATGTTGGTCTTGGGCTCCAGCTATCCCTGTCCATTCCTGGCTGTGTTTGGCACAGGGGAATCTACTAATGTTCTGAGTGCCCTACCTTAAAGAGCAACATCCATTATCCTCTAAGGCTCAGCAGGGCTTAGTTCTTGCCATGTATTCAGAGCCTACAGACCTGAGTGCTTTCAGTAAGCCTGCCAGTAAAGAGTGTTCTTCAGGATGGGATAGGAGTGAGCTGTGCCTTCCCACACCTTCCTGGTGCTGAAACACCTCCAGGGTCTGGCATACTTTATTTGGAAAGCCTGGTTTTGAACTATTAATGTAGGGAACTCTGGCTTTTATCCCTGTGTGAGCAGTTCCAGTGCTTGTGTCCCTTTTTAGAGCAATGGCACGTGTCTTCCCAGGTCTCCAGAGGCGAGTGAGCTTCCCAAATAGGAGCTCTGCCTGAGGGAATAAGGTAAAGGAACATGAAGAGCCTTGAGGTTTTACCAAATAACATATAAATTCTCGGGTATGACTGCAGCAGGTGAATTTTCTGCCAAACACCCTTATGTGCCTCTCCAGAGAGGTCTAACATCCAGGGGGAAAATTCTGCTGAGAAAGCTGCCTCATAAGTTCTGGGTCCATTTTTCTGTCACTGGGAGCTTTTCCTGTGTCACCTGTAACTGGCCTCTGCTTGTGTAGCTCCTGATATTGAAAACCCTGCTTCGTTTATCAGGACCTGGGATGAGCAGAACCTCTGAGACAAGAAGGTAAGAGAAGGAGACTGATACATCAGGAATTCTTTAAGTGCTGAAGTGATCTTTGAGGTTCAGGTTCTTTCAAATCAGTTATCTGTTTCCATGTTTGTCTCCTTCCAGTACCCACTGGGTGCATTGCTGAGTGCCCTTCAGGGGCTGCTTCCTGATCGACAGTGGCTCATTAGACACAACAGAAATATTTCCCTGGACTCCAGCTGTTTTCTGAGGTCCCCCTAGTTCTACAAACATCACTGCAGTGAAGGAGATGCATTTAGCCTTTCAGGCATGTGGCTTTGTGATCTCTCATGCTCTGGACTAGAAATCCCTGTGTTCCAGTCTTCGGCCCTGGAGCAAGTTGTACGGCTTCTATTTTCAAAACAAGCTCAATTTACTTTGGGCTACAGAGGCTGTTTGCATGTTCTCCAGAGCCCATCCCTAGGCTGTGATTGCTTTTTCACTGTTTATAAGCACAAGCTGGCTGTTTAGTCCTAGAGCTATAAGTGTTGGAGGGAGTTTTCTTGTTCAGTTAATGAAGGGTAGACTTTAGGGGGGGGGGGGGGGCTAAAAAAAGTGTGGGAAAGGGATTAGAAATATCTGCTCTGTGTTTGAATTTGCAAAGTATTCCCCCTGGTTTAAATCCTAAAGTAAAGCTAAATTTGGGGGTTAGCTTGGACTGGTCTTGTTATTTTTGCTCGGTTTCTTGGGATTACCGCATGGGCACAGCTGCGAAGGGAGCAAGGTGGGAACACTGCCTTCCGCAGAAGTGCAGCTGGGCCAGCCCAGCCAGCCCTGACAGCTCAGATCTCAAGCTGGGCTGGGGAATATGAAACAGCCTTGCAAAATCATTGTGGAAATGTACCCACCTGAGTATGAAATCAACTTGCCTGCCTTTGCCAGGAGGAGTTTAACTTGCCCATTAAAATACACATCTATTTATGTATTACTTGTTCTGTGAGAGAAAATTTTCCCAGGCAGTTACAAAACTCAGTCTAGACTGTAATGTGTGGCATCTGGTGGTAACATGCCATATACATATATCTGAATACAGTATCTCCTGTATCACCCTGCTTGGGAGTTAATAGCACATATCTGCGAGGCCTTTCCGTTTGTAGCACGCTATCGTTGGATAAATGCTTGGCCTGGTTCCTGCCAGCACTGGTCTGAATGGGGCTCTGCCCTGCTTGCTTCCATCCAGGTACAGCCAGGCAGGCATTTCCATGCTGCCTGTCCTGACCTGTGGCCCCACAATTCAGGTAGGCTGGAGGCAACAGTTGCCAGGTGGAACTCTTCCGGCAGGGCTGAGTAGGGGAGAGGGAAGATGTTAAAAGCCTGTCTGGGTAAGAGCAGGGTTGTCACATCCATCTGCTCGGGCCCTGATGAGCAGCTGATCCATATTGTTAACATATTGCCTGCCATATGGGCTAGCTCAGCTCTCCAGGAACGCATGGGAGACCTGACCTCTAGTGTGACAAGATGTGAGCATGAAGGACGGGTTGACAACAGCCCTTGGGTCTTGGAGTGTGAAACCATGTTTCAGCCACTTCCGCTGCCCTCCCCTGCGCTTATTCCTGCACTGCCTCTGCCTGCCTCACTCCCTCTCTTCTATCTCTTTGAGGGTTTTTTCCTCCCTCCCCTGTTTTCCGCATCCCCAGTCTGCGCTAGATCAATGACCTTCACTCATAAGCAGACTGGACAGTTCTGACTCCCTCCCCCAGGCCTTCGATCAGATGTTTAGTTGGCAGCTGTGGAAAGCTGAATGGGGGGAAGTCAAAGGATGGGAAAGAAATTCACGTGCTTGGCAGGCCTTATAGCTGTCCTTACAATATCTGATCTGGGAATGGGACTGAAGACTAATCCACTAAGGTCCTGAGCACCTCCTGCCTCCCTTGGATAACAGCAGACGCTCATATAACCTCTTGATGGAGGGTGAAGTCCACCAATTGGACCTAAGCAGGTTGAAAGGTCTCAGATGTTCAGGAAAGGGCTCTGATGCCAGAGTTCAAGGAAGGAACACGTAAAAGGCTCTGGAGAGACATGGAATGAGTCAATTTCAAAATAAACATAAGGGCAGCCCAAAGCCCAGAAGCCCTGCAGTGCCCAGCAGCTGGTGATTTTGCACCTACTCATGAGGGGGAATAGTTGTCTGAGGGGCAAAAGCTGAAGGGGTGTTCCAGCAGCGAGGAAGTTGGCTGAACGGGATCCCTCCCAGTGCTGAAGGAGGCCTGACTACAGAGTTTGTGGTGCAATTAGGTGCAAGGCCAGGACTCGTGTGTGTGGATGTGTGGAGCAGCTTAGCCCTAAAGAAGCTCAGGGCTTCAGAGGGGGCTGGCAGTTGCCTGGGTGACTGTCACGCTGCAGACCAGCCTGCTGCAAAAACTGGATGGATAAAGGAATATTCAGTACTGGAGGAGACAGGACTGGGCCAGGCCCTTGTGGGTTCTTGCTCCTGCTGTCACCTTCAGTCATTCCTTTGAAATCAGGGTTCCCTCAGTCTCCTGGAACCACTGCTGATGAAGTTGGCTATCTCTTTCCTAAGGCTTCTGTCTTCACACGTGAAATTTATGGGGGTTAAATCCTGCTACAAGTGAAGCAAGCACCACTTTTACTGTAAACTTTAGCTGCATTGGGATTTCAGCCTTGGCTCCTCAGAAGGGGATTGGGATGTTTCCCAATCATTTTTACCCATCAGCTCTGTCAGACCTGCAGGCATGACTCATTTGTCTTTTAGTGTCCCCAAGTAAGGGTTGCCTTTTTTTTTACATGCCTGTTCTGTGAAAATCAATATTCTCTAAAAAGCTGAGATTTTGCCCTGCTCTTCATAAAGGTTTTAGACCAGTTTAGGTGCTTTCATTTCTCTCTTTCCTCATAAGCCTGCAATTGTACTGGTCTTTAATATTGTTTATTTGTAGAGAGGAACCCACTGAGATATTGCAAAATAAAACACAGTGATGAGTTGTGGTTTATTTATTCAAGCTTCACTGATGTAACAAACCTGATTTTATGTTAATAATGACTCAGAAGCAGAGTTGGGAGGAGAAGCCAGATCTGATTCCTTTAACCATCCAACAGTATTTCTTCCCATCCGTAGATCCAACAGCAGTTCTCTGAGCTGGGATGCAGGCAGAAGTTCTGTTGTACTCTGATGAAACAGCTGGCTAAAAAAAAAATAATAGTGCTCTGCCATTTTGCAGGGTTCCATTAACATTTAGGATCATGTTCAGCTCTGGTAGGCACTGTGCATACACTGTCCGTCTGTCACTCAGGCAGCTTTCCAGCCAACAGGGACGCTGACCTGCAGAGTTCCTCAAGGAAAACCAGTTGGAAAGCACTTGGAGCAATCAGTGCTAAGTATGTACATGAGTGTTCGAGGGAAATGCATGTTCAAAATGTAGTTCTTAGAAATCTGTTGATAAACCAAAAAAATTTTAAAAATGAACAAATAATGTAAAGTGAATGGGGGCTGTTCTCTGATGTCTTCTGCTGGGGGCTCATTCCAGGGCTGGTGCTCAGCCCATGGGCAGTGCTGGAGGTAAGGCTTATCTCACTACTTGAGCTGAATGTGGAAAGGCTGTTTTAGGATATTGCCTCTGACAAATTATGTATTAATACTGGGGCTCTTCTTTGCTATCACTGCAGTTATATATTAACCATTAGGAGCCACAGGTAAGCCATCTGCTGATGCACCAGAGCTGCATTTCTCGTCAGCAGAACTATCCTGATTTTTGCCAGGGCGGTTTATAATCTGTCCCATAGTCTTTCTTGTGATTCTTGCTGAGTTTGTCCAAGCTGTACATTAATAGAACATTCAAGAGGAAAGGGGAGAGGACAAACTAAGGTGAGTTTGAAAGTAAAATGAGCAAACAATATTGCTAGCCTTGTCCTTTCAGAAGTCAAAAGCTACTCCCCTCCTCCCTGCAATTATAAGACTTAATAATACCAAGGTTTCTATGGTGCAGCATGCACACAGATCACATTTCAGGTTGCTGTGCCCTGAAAGTGGGAGAACAGAGGGAGCAGAGGGAGGGATAGCACTGTACACATAGTGTTGTACAAAACAAAAATCTTACGTAACTTGCAAGATCTCAGACTTTAAGAAAAACACGTAGCATTACAAGGTTGACAAGAGTTGGCACATGGGAGCAATTTTTACTTGATTACCATGTCCCTTAAGTATGCTGACTTAGAGAACAGCCTACTCAGGAACCTGGTTGCCATCCTCCTTCACCAGGCCTAGTTACAACAGGAGCTGAAGTCAGTTGCCCCGAAAGCCAGGAATGATCTTTTTGGTAGACTTGTTTTACCTGGGGCTATCCAGCAGTGGAACAGTGCAGATCCTACCTGAGTTGGTAACACATGGTATGGAGCAGAGGGGGTTTGTCCTCTCTAACACCCATATTTGAGGAACTGGGAATTGGACATCCTTGATCCCTGATACAAGAATAAAGAGGTGAGAGCTGCTTGGCATCTTCTGCTGTAGCAGCACAGCTCAGGGCTCTGGCTTTCTCCCCAAGAGGCTCCTTACTTTGCACATGAGGCTGTTGTATCCCTGGCTTTCCCAGGCCTAGAGGGAGCTGCTGGACCACGAGGGGTACTTATCCTGCCTCTCCCTGACTTTCTAGCACTTCTAACCTATGGGAGACCTGCCAGGGGGAGAGTACATTTATCCTTCCCTAGAACCAAATACGCAAGCAGAGCCTGAACAAGGAACAGGGACCATTTCACATGCATTTGGAGAGCACTGAGCTCTCAGGCTTTTGGTCCAAATTTTGAAAATCCACACAATGTTCCCCAAACAGAGTTGCAATTCCTTTCCTAGCTGCAGAGATAGGTGAAGGTGCTTCCCAAGACCCCACCAGATCTGTCACCTACCAACTTCTGTCCTTGCTCTTTAAACCCTGCCACACTGGCTGTCCTCCCATTATCCTCTTCTACCTGCTTCTTCCTCATTCCCCTGTGCCACTTTTTATGGGTTCACAAGAAAGGAGGGGAGATTTTTCTTCCCCTTGTTTGCTTCACACCATTACCCCCATCTGTTCATCCAGGCTCTTAGTTCCTTTGTTTTTCAGAGTCACGTGGATTTGGGTGCAATTTACTCTCTCTGGGATGCTCTTCTGGACTGTGTTGGTTTGAGAAGGAGGTCTGGTTCACAGGCCAGCACAAGGGGTGGGGGAAACGTGCCTCTTCAAATTAATCAGACTTTTTTTCTCCAGAAATGCTAATGGGGGAAAAGCAATTAAAGCAGCCTGGTTTTTATTAAGTAATCTGAGTTAAGAGCTTGTAATGAAGTTTAGTGCCGTTGCGACTCGATATTTCAGCTTCACCAGTTTGAGTCAAAACAATCCAAAGTGGGAAGGGAGAAAGGAGGTGAGCTGCTCCCCAGCATCCATTGTGCTGACTCTTGTTCCAACTCATTCTTGCAGATTTCCAATGTAATGCATATGAGACCATATGCGTTCCCTTTATCCTGCCCAGGATGAGAAAGGGAGCTCTAAAACCTGCCACACACACTGGATGTTTTCTTCATGTTTAAAATACCTGTTCTCAACGTGAGGATGGTCGTGGCCCCTTGGAACAGACTTTGCCTCATTTATTGAGGTGGCATAAACACCAAGTTTTCTGTAGGGAGCAATGAGAGGACAAGGGACAGCAGAGGCAAGGCAGCAGTGAGGAGCAGTGAGACCCCCCAGCTGAGTGCTGCATGCTTCTGAACAGGTTAATAAATTTTTTCTAACATCTGGAAAAGTTTTAGCTGCCACAGGGTGCGGGTGTGGATGATACCTGCCATTCCTGTCCTCTGCAACTCCAGGCCTGTGCTTGCTCCACTCTGAACAGCATGGCCCTGTGACCAGGGTGACAAACTGGTGGGGACTGTGGGCAGCTGTGGAAGAAGCCCATCTCCACCTCCTCTCCTTCCTCCCGCTCCCAGAGAAGGCAAAAGAAAAAAACAGACAAAGTCCCTTTAAAGAACTACATGCCAAGCCTCTGCCATCCTGTTTTATCTGAAGTCCAACCGCATGTTGTTCCAGGGCCGATCCGCTTTAGCTAATTAATAATCTGACAGGAGCCACCCAAGGGATTAGCTGCTGAGATGAGCTAGACCAAACCCCCAGCAAATGAGCCCCGCGCTCCCTGGGGACTCAGAGGTGACTTTGGGGGGCAGGGGGTTGCACCACATGCAGAAGGGTGTCAAAGCCCTGAAGGGGATTTATGACACCTGGGAGGGTGAAGGGGGAGGTGAGGGGTTACAATTTATGAGATGTAAACTAATAAATCAGTTAGTTGAAGAGGGGAAAGGGGGAAGCACCAAATTAAAAGATAACGTCTTAAAGGAACAGTGTAAATTGATAGTGCTCCCAGCGGCAGGGGACACTAGGAGAGTTCCCAGTACAGACCAGTTGTAGCTTCATCTGCACTGGATATGTGGGAAAGAGGAAGAGGGAGACAGCAAAGTGAAAGAAAAAGGGGTGTTGATGGGGACTGGGAGGAAGAGAGATGCATCTTTTTGCAGTTTATGCAAACAGATGATGGGTTGGCTCTTGTGGCAGATGCCACCTCTTTTGATCACAGAACACAGGGGCTGTGGTGCCCTTGGCCTGGGAGAGGTTGGTGGGTAAGGGGATCTTGGTCATCCTCTCTACTTAGTCCTCCCATTCAATTAGGCTTCCTGTGGGGGAACGCTTGTTAAACGGGATTAGTGGAGAAGGTCAATTTGGAGCAAGACAAAATTACTATCACAAGAGCTGTCTGGAGACAGTGTGATTTAATTTTTTCTCCAAATTTGCCTCTTCACTGAGTTTTCAGGTAATTGGCGAGGTTTGGAGTTCGCTCCTGGAAAAAGTGCTTGGTTTTTTTCTGGAGCCTCGTAGAGGTCTGGAACTTTCTGGTGGTGAAGGTCCATTTCAGATTCTCTTCTGATTTCAGGAGCTGTTGTTCTGCTGGTCAGGGCAGTGGCCTTGGGCATAGGTTTTCCCCTGCCTCTTCCACTGCCCAGTCACAAAGGTGGTTTGCCTTTCCATACCAGTCTCTTCTGGTGCCTTGAAAACCTGTCCTGGCCCACAGTTCTTTCTGAGAGCATGCCAAGGCCTCAGCTCTCTCTGGGGGCTGCTCTAATGCAAATGGTAATGCAAGATGGGATTTCCAAAAGCCGCCTTAGGAGATTTGTAATCCCTGCCCCATGACGGTGCTAGACGCAAGCTAATGGAGAGGGCCCTGTGTGAGCCCTCTCTGCAGAGCCAGAGCAAACCTCTGGGCACTTGCCAAAGGCCAAGCTTTTGGCATTGTTCCTTGCAAGGACAAGGAGATACCTTTATTTCCTCCACCCCCACCTAGCCTGCAGCAGACCTGGGGCAGCACAGGGCTGGGGAGCAAGGCAGTGGCTGTGGAGTGGCCAGCTGTGCCAGGAGCCAGGTGAGCTCCTCCTGCCTCACCCCACACCACCTCACACCACCCCATGGCCTGGAGCCAGCCCAAGGCCCTACGGCTGGCCCGGTGTGAGCCACAAGCAGCCCTGAGGTGGTTGCTGTGAACGCCTATTCACTAAAGGGGTATTGGGATCCTGTGGATGCCGCCCTTGGGGGAGCTTAGCACAGAGCCAGCAGATTGCTCTTCCAGTGGAACAACTGCATTAAGCAAACAAAACTCATCTGACTACTTCTACATATTTACATCTAGAGAACTACCTTGCAGCTTGCAGGGTACCCCACAGAGACATGTCAGACTGGGATGGCTTCTTCTTGTGATCTCCAAAGGCAGGAAGTGGAGAGGGAGCACTCCTGTGCCATGATGGAGCCGAACTGTGACTGTGAGCCACCTTCCTGGAGGGCACTTGCTTGGGCTGGTGCTGTCAGAGTGATCTGGAAATCTCTGCACCGTCCCATCCCATCCCATCCCATCCCATCCCATCCCATCCCATCCCATCCCATCCCATCCCATCCCATCCCTCCTCATCCTGCTGTGCTTGGGCAGTCTTGTGGTGGGAGGATGTGGGGAAGATCTTCTGGAGTCTGGGCTGGCAGTCACACCATTACAGCCTCTCATACACACAGCCATGGTTTGGCCTTCCTCCTGCAAAGCTGCCAGTGGCCCACACTGCTCCTGACCAACATCATTAGTGCGGGTATTTATATTTCATTAACAACATTAAGCCAAAATGGCATTAAAAGCAACACCAGTGATAAATAGCTTATTAATAAACAGGGACTGGGGCTGTACCATGCACAAATTCAATCCCTTCCTAAATGTGTCTCTGCCACTAAAACCAGCGTTTTAACTCCTGCTATTCTGGAGAAATTTGAAGGATGTTTTGGGGGTGGATGGTAATCAGATGAACGCAGGGGGTGGGGGCACACAGTGTCAAATAGTTTGGTTCTTCCTAAGGCAGCTGATTGGGGTGGGAAGATGTAGATTTCTTAAAGTACTGTTATATTTCTGTTGTTGGGTGGGACTAATTTGGTTGTATTTCTAGTGTAATTTTGATTGTGTTAAAGCAGCAGTAGTATAGAGAGCACGAAGC
The DNA here is from genome assembly GCA_024500445.1 of Entomyzon cyanotis. Lineage (NCBI taxonomy): Eukaryota > Metazoa > Chordata > Aves > Passeriformes > Meliphagidae > Entomyzon > Entomyzon cyanotis. The sequence goes on from JAKEPQ010001025.1 coordinate 175,286, forward strand.
AAAAAAAAAGCAGAGAGACTGAAGGTTTAAGTGAGTGTTTGCCTTTTATTTTAGTGTCTTCTCCTCTGTTTTCCCTACAGTCTTTCACACACCTCTGCTGGCTTGGGCAGGGCCATCCACAACAGCCACCAGGAAAAAATCTCTTGCTTGCACCAAACCCAGTCTCCCCCAGTGATGTCTGAGGACAGCCACCCCTGTCCTCATTCCTCCCTGTGTGTTTATTCTAGGGATTAAGAATGTTAAAAATGTGGCTTTTCTTGTAAATTTGTCAATCAGTTTATTATTTTTATTTTCTGTTTTTTGTTTTCCCCTAACTCCTAATTCTGAGAAATTAAGTCCTATGCTTCTGCCCCACCCTTAGTACAAAGGCTCTTTTATTGCTCTTCCTGCTCCTTTTTTCAACGGTAAATTAATTAACTCAGAAACTTGGATGACTTTGGAGTTGGAGGCCCCCTCAAACCACCTCCAGGTTTCTCAGAGAGGTTCCCCTCTCCATACACATCTTGGGCCCTTTTCCAGTGGGATGGGCATGGTGCAGGGCTTTGCCTTGCTTCATCACGCTCCTGCCATGCAGCAGAAGCTGCTGCCTCCTTTGCATCCAGACACACTCCCCTCCTCCCAGGGCATTTGGGTCTCCCCACTCTCCTACATCCAGTGTGTGCTCAGCAGCATGTGCACCCTCCATCCCAGGCATGTTATCTCCAGAGGCAGCAGGGCAGCATCAAGTCCTGGGCAGACTCCTGTTCCCTACTGCCTGCATAGGCATGCCTTGATGCAGCTTCCAAAGACTGGGCAGCTCTCCAGTTAGTCATGCTTATCTGTGTTGTTCTGACGGCATGTACCTTACTGGCTTAGGCTGCAGCATTTGCAGGTTTTAGACAGTAACTTTGTGGTCTCCCTGCTGTGGACTGATGCACTGACCTCTCAGCTTGTATCATACAAGGGCTTTTCATGGAGAACAAACCCTCTTCCCCAGCCTGATCATGTCTGAGGTGGCATCAAACACAATTTTCTGCGCTTCTGTTCTAAGGACAGTGGTAGTCCTGAATGTGGGATTTGAGGTGCAGCTGGGATCTTTCTGCTTCCTCTTCTCCTCATCCTTAGTTCCTTCTGACACACACCAAGCACAGGTTGGATGGGAAGGGAGCACAAAAAGATGTCAGAGCTGGCTGGAGTCACCTCCATGACCCATGTCTTGCATGTAATGGAGAGCAACCAGAACCAGCACACAAGACAGGGTGTTTTATCATTCATTTGCATGACAGCATGGGCCGTATCGTAGGTCACATGTCTCCTGGTTAGCTGAACTGTGAAGTGTGTGCCCTGGCAAAGGCATGTAGGAGAGGAAGCTCATCAGACCCTGCCTGTTCCTGCTCAGCTGATTGTCGCAGGGTCTGTCCCTTAACTCACATGAGCAGTAAGATGCTCAGTTATTCCGAGTGGGTGGGGAAGGGAAGAGAAGGGAAACCAGGCATCAAGATAATCGTGATTTCCCCAGAGCCACGAAGGGAACTCAGAGGCTGATATTCAGCAGCATTTCTTCATCTCACTCTTGCCACAGCATCAAGGATAAATAAAAAGCCCCTGATGCTGCTTACCTTCTGTGGTTCCAGCTGTGATCCTTGGGCATCCCTTCCTGTGGGGAGAATTGGCTGTACTCAAACCCTTTCTTCCAGGGACTTGGAAGGACTCAGAGTGGGAGATGCAGCATGGGAGTTGGCCGTAGCACTGGATGAATGTCTTGACTGTGGATGGACAGAGAGCACAGAGAGGACACAGGAACCTGGGATCTGCTTAACTGTAGGCAACAGAGATTCCTACAGCCAACACAAAGAGGGAATGGATCAGACAGAAATACCCTGCACAATTAGTAACCGTGGGCTGGCGAGGGTTTCTGAGTCTTTGAGCTTTTCACCCTGAAGCCATTCCTGGAAAAAATAGCCCCGAGGGAACTTTATTAAACTGTCCTGTCCACTGGGAAGACCACCCCTGTCCAGTGACAGCTGATGCCAGTAAGGATGGTGTCAAGGCTGCTTAGGACTGAAGGTGACAAAAGTGGCCTCTCCCTTAGTCCTTCTCCATTACTATGTTTCCTTTTCATTCTTTTGCAAGGATCTCTGTTACACATGAATTACTGTCACCTGCCAGATCTTGGGCTTTCTCTCCCCTGAACAGCCAAACAAGGATGTGATGTCTTGAGCCCTGCTTTTCACTATGGAGAAGAGTAGGCCCTGTGTAAGGGATTCTTGGGTGGAAGGAAGCATAAGCTTCCCCCATCTGCTGAGGCATATGTTTCATAGGAAGTTGTTACATGCTTCTGCAAGGGCACTCTCTGCCACTTTGGAAGGTTATTGTGGAAGCCTTCTCACATCAGCTCAGTGTCCAAGGGATGAGGGAACCATGTTCCTATGTCATACACTGACAGTATGAGAACAGGCAGACCTGAACTGGTGGTCTGTGTCAAAAGGGTGGCTTCCCACAGGGCATGGAGCCATGTTGAGGGAGAAGCTGATCTGTACCGAGGTCCCAAACTACTGCTGTTAGCACCCACCCCAGCAATTCTGCAAACTCCACGAGCTGCCTGTTCCATTGCAGCTCTCTCTATGGAGTGTCTTCCCTTGGAAGGAATTTTAATCAGACTTGACTGAGGAGTGCTGAAAAACATGAGGAAGTAATTACAAATATGAATTTACAGCCTCCTGGAGTACCTCCCTCCTTCTCTCTCTTTGCATAACGCCTGTGTTTACCCTGTTTCCTACCATTACCGATCTCATTCCTCAAGCTCTCCTCCACTTCACTACCTCAGTCCAAACCCCGTGTGTCAGATTTGTGACCCTCGGTGCTGCCTCAGAGAGAAGAGTAAAAGTAGAGCCAGTTCTGGAGAAGATTGTGGCCCTCACTTTCTTCTGTGAGGCAGTAATAAGCCAGCAGGAGGACAGTCCCAGGAGGAAGTTGCAGGTTCCCTGAAGGAAATTGGTTGGAACAGCCTCCCTGATTGTCTGCAATTTTCCAGCTAGATAGGCCCCAAGAGAGGGGGTAGGCTGGAGCAGGGTGGAATCAGCCTCGAAATCAGGGTGGGCTGGATGCTTCCTCTATAAGGTGTCATTTTCTCATGTATGCTGTTCTTGAGAGTCTTTCATTTATTATTATTTCTTTTCATGCATGAGATTGTTATTCTGGGAAGGCTTTTAGCTTGGATGACTGCAGGATCCATAACCAGCTCCTAGGGGTGGTCACATATTGTCCAGTGCCATTCACAGATCATATACCGGGGCTGTTGGCTCTTGCTCCCTGATTCCAGGTTGTGTCCTTTTGTCCTACGTGGGCATAGAGTGAGTCTGTGTGCTGCCTGTATGGAGTGGAGAGCTTTCGCTCCAGAGACTGTGTGCCTTTTGCAGAAGGGAGAGTGAGGAGAATTGTGTGGGTGAGATGCCAAACCCAGTCCAGTTGCCTTGGGCAGGAATTAAGGGGAAAGGTGTGAACTGTGTGTGGGGGTAGCAGAAGAGCTAAACCACTCAGGCACTTCTCTCATCTTCATTTTGCTTTCTTCTTGAAGCAGTAGAAGAAATGGCTGGCAAGTTACTGGGCACTTGGGGATGTGGCTGTTCAGACAGTTGCCAGCCTGTGTAGGGATTAGGAAGACCTGTGAATTTTTTGATGGAATTTAGCAGAAATGGGTAGATTTGTATGGAAGATCCTTTAGCTCGTTAAAGAACAAGCGGCTTCCAACCTGTAGCTTTTTCGTTTGTTGTTGTGGTGGTGGTCTTTTGGGTCTTTTTTTGGGGGGGGTGGGGGGTTGGGTTTTTTTGAGGGGAGGGGGGTTATGCCCTAGGGGTAATTTATTTTACTTGGCCGCAAGGGGGCCAAACAACTAGCTATGCCAATGCAAATAGGGGAGGGCATTCCCTGCCTTGCTGGCAGGCACTGGTGCGGGGTTGAACAGAAGAGAAGGCTCTGGAACCCCTGGGCTTAGTAGATGCCTGATTCAAATCTGAGTTTGACTGGCTGGGGCTCTCATCTTCTGGACAGTAAAAAGAAACCAGCCCCAAATGCTTTTCCCAAATCTGCTAACAAAGAAGCTGCTACCATGGGCCTACATTGGGCTGTTTGGTGATGAAGGAGAGAAGGGAGAGCAACATAAGTACTCCCTCAGGACCCCCTCTTACACTCTCATTTTCCTGTAACCATTTTCATTTTTTGGCTAATTAAAGACTCTGAGCAGTTTTCAGCCTGTGGGGTTTCTTTTATTTGGTTCCTCAGCAATTAACTTTTTTACTGAACTAAGTTTTGATTGAGCTGGGGCCCATGTCTTGGTTTAAAATTTCTCCATAGCCCTGTGAATCTGTGCCCTTTCCTATGCCATCCATGGCTCAGTGCCACCTTCTCTTCCTTCACTGATAATTCTTCCCAATGCTATCCCCTGCCTCTGTGCTTTCTTCTCCACCTTCACTCTCACCAAGCCCCTTGTTCTGCAGAGAAAAGGAGGACCCGGGAGCTTTTTTGCCCCATCTTCAGAGAGCAGGGGCCCTGCTTTCTCCAAGTTGCAGAGGCTTCCTTCTGTGCAGTGGTTTTCCCATGACATAGTCCCAGTGGGCTGGGAAGAACCTGAACTGCAAGACCAGCCTGTCTGTAAGCAGCTGTGCCCGTTCTGCTCTGGTGTCTGGCTCAGTTCCCTCCTTGCCTGGCGCCTAAGCACATCTTTTCCTTTTCTCACATTGAGAAGGGCCATGGGCTCCTATGTTCTCTTCGTGCTCCATGGGTCCACGGTCCTAGGTGGGAATTTGCCCACATGCCTGAATCACCTGGCCCAGGACTCACCTGCATCGGGACCCTGCAGTGCTTCTGTGTTAGCTGAGAGCCCATGCTCTGCTCTTAGAGCTGGTGCCTGTCCTCACCTGACAGGGATTCCACTTTGGATGACCAAGGTCATAAACCTGCACACTCAACTGGAGGCATTGGCCTCCTGTCTTGAAGGGTCTGATCTTTCTTACCTTGAGCTCTTTGCCAACTGTGTTGGCACAGCTGAAAGCACATGATGCACCTCACTCTGCACTGGCTCCTCCATCCCCCTCCCCATGTAGTGAACAGGGTAGCCTTCTCCTACTCATCTCAGAAACTCTTTGCCCAGCTGTTTTGGAGTCCTATAACCCCCCTAGCTCCTGCCAGGGTAAAAGGTGTTGGATATATTTGTTGTTTTGAGGATGGGGCTTTTTGTTCTTGTTTCCCTGAGAGCCATTTCCTTTACTGTTGTGTGGTGGAGTAGGCAGCTGTCCCTTTCAATAAGGAGTGCCAAAGTGCCGCCCCATCCTCGGGCTGGTTTCACCCTCGCCCCCCTTGCCCCCAAGCCTATTCCCTGTCGTGAGTGTGCCCACACCAGGCAGGCATGCATGAGCTTTGGCTTGCTAGGGGAGAGCACCTGCAGTGCCTGCACACACATGCCAGTGCTGGTGGCTGTGCTGGCACCGCTATGCATGCTCCCATTGGCACCAGCCAGGCACTGGGGGTGTGTGCCACTGCTTCTTGTCCATCCATCCATCCTCTCCCACCCATCCTGTCTGTGTACACGCACAATTGTATGCCTGCATATGCTGCACCAGCCACTTTCACCCTGCACTTTCACCCAGCAGCATGCAGGGATCTGTGCAAACTTTGTTTTAAAGGGAAAATGACAGCTGTTTAGCTCAAAAAAGAAAAGAAAAAAGGCAAATAAAGCACAAATTAAAGCCTCCAACCTACCATTCACCAGACTTACTGTCATCTGTAGAAAATACCCAACCTCATGCCCAAATGCTGGAGGTCTGAGACAGTTGGAGTGCAGGAGGGAGGGAAACCGTGGTTTCCAAGGACTGATTAGATGGCATGCCAAGTGTATTAAATTTTGCAGACATTTTAACAGCAATATGCTAGATAGTTGGGTGTCCCCTGAGGCTGCTGGATTTTTTATATCCTTCAGAGAAGGTCAAAGCCCTCTTCTGCCTGCCCCCCTCCCTCTCTCTGCTGTGTCTCATTCCTTGTCCCTTTCTCTCTGTGTCACCATCCCTCTTTCTCTCTCTCTCTCTCCCTCTCTCTTATTTTTTTGCTGCACTTTCTCCTTCTCTTTTGCTCTGTGCATATAAAATAAAAGATCAGTCATTTTTAAGTTCCCCCATGAGTGGAAATTTGCACTCTCTGTGGTCTCCTCACACAGAGATGTGTATGCTGGGGCTTTCCCCTCTCTTTTCTGCACTTTGTTTTGGGGAAAATATGTTTTCCTCCCGTCACTCCCCAAACATCAGTGCTCTCCCCCGTTTTTTTATTTTTGTAGCAAAAAAAAAAAAAAAAAGGCAGGAAAAGAATCCATCTGGCATATGAATAATTGAAATGGCTCAACTCTGTTCCTGTTGCTGTTGTTCACTCTCAGTTCTTCCTCCCCCGCCCCAACCATAGCATCCCCCCGGGATATGGGAGTTGGAGGTAAGGATGTATTGATTGCCTTGAGGGAGGTGATAAGGGGGGTCAGCATGCAGCTCATACTATTCCTCCAGAGCTCTGTCCTGAGGACAGCATGTGGTTTGAGGGGCACAGGGAATGTGAGTGAGGGTTGCTCTTGCCTATGTCAGTGTGAGGCCTCCTCTGGCTGGCGCTGGGCGCCATTCCCAGGACAACTCCCAGCATTAGCCCACGGTGCTGCCAGCCTTGCTGCCAGCCTTTGGCTGCCACAACGTGCCCCTCCAAAGTGGTGACAGGTTTTGCTCTCCCCACAGCATCTTTGTCTCTGCCTCCTTGCTCCAGTGCCTCAGAGACTTCTTGTCTGATCCCTGCTTCGTGGCAGAGCTGAGCAGGATGGAGACCTGCTGTGCTGGTCCTCCCCGCAGTGTTCTGCAGCTCTCTCCAGCTGCTCTGCAGAGCCAGTGCCTTCCCGTGGGTTGGAGCAGGGATCCCAGTGCTCATCCCTCTCCCATAGCACTAGGGCAGGAGCTGCTGGTAGTGGTGTAAGTCTATGCTTCCCTCTCATCCTGCTCCCTGTTGAGTGCTTGGAGTGAAGTTACAGGTTAAACTTTTTAGAACATATTGTAGCAGTCTTAAAAATAATCTCCCTCCTTCCAGCTTAGGTTCTCCAGTTTGTGCTCAGGTTCTCCAGCTTAGCCCCAAAATGCTGGACCTGCTTCCCGTTCCGTTCCCAAATGCTTGAGCCAGCTGGGGTACCCATGTGCCTGGCAGCCAGGGCGCAGCTTTTGCTGCCTCTTTAAAACCATTTAGAGTAAAACCAAAGAACTTTAGTGCATTAATTCTGGATGAAGATGGGTCTCCAGATGACAGCCTGATCCATATCCTTCCCCACAAGGCAGCTTCCATTTTCCTTCTCCCTATTGCCTCCTGCCCACTCTCTCCTTCCCCTCTGTCCGTCTGTCTAGCTCATTTTCCCTGCTCTTTAGAAAGGAAAAGCTGACATAAGGTGTTGAACCTTTAAATATACACATTGAGCTCCTTTTTTTCTGTAGTTAGTGGGCTGCCTGTGATGAGTTGTATGTTTTGAAGCAGGTATTTGCTCTCTGTATTTGTGTATACTTGGCAGGCGTTGGGTGTGCGTGGTATGTTTTTGGGGGATGTTTGTGTATTGTTGGGGAGGAGTTTATATTTAGGCTCTGTTTTTTGTGGTTTGGGTAGGTAATGTATGGATGGATGAGGTGTGTGTGTTTATCAAGCTGTTTGTGTGTACTTTTATTCTGGCTTGGTGTTTGTTGTGTGGGCACGTACCTCTATAGTGTGTAGATAGTATGTATGTAGATTTGTGTACATTTTTCCTTGTGTGAGGCCAGTGTAGGAGTTTGGGCTTGAGTCATAAGGATTTTGTGTGTGTTTTAGGATATACACTCTGTGTATTACATATGAGTTTTGTATGTAGTGTTTGTGATGTTTGCTGATTTCATTAATTCTGGTCTTTGGAGGGATGGGCTGTGGTGAGTCTTGAGTGTGTTTGGAATGTGTTTTTCATGAATGTGCATTTACAAAATTACAAGAACAGCAGTGAAAAGATGGTGGAAAAGCGATCAAGGAAAATAGCCTGCTGGAAAATTCAGAGGTGAAAATGTCTCATTAGTAACATTACTGGAGTGGGAGGTGGTCAGGGCCAGGAAAATTAGTACTGAGAGTTTGGGGTTTTTTTAAATCTTGATTAAAAAAAAACAAACAGGAAAAATAAGAAAAAGGAAAAATATTTTGGACAGCATTCAAATCAGGTTCATCATATATATGTAGATACATAGGTCTTTTTCTGTAAAGACTCCTACACATGATCTAAAAGTTGCATGGAAAATATTTGGTAAGCCAGCACCCGATACAAATAATTAGATATTTATATCTAATAAAACTGGTTTGATGGGGAAATCACTTTCTCCTGTGCAGATTTCCATTTGAAGGCAAGTTTCGGTGCTTGTGTTTGTTTTTTCTGACAGCAAAACCAAGGGCTTGGCACTGACAAAAGATATTCCCTGTAAATATCTAAATATCTGTTCTCTGCCATAAACATTGAGAGATGTGCCCAATCATGTCAGAGCAGCCTATTTATGCACTTTGTGCTTTCATGTTACCTGCAGTGCGCTTTGTGGGGAGAAGAAATGCAGCAAACTCTAAGCCAAGAGGGCAATTGCCATCCCTGGGCAAAGCAACCATGTCCATCGCCCAGGCTGTGCCACAGGGGCTGGATGGCAGCTCTGGAGCAGATCCCAGTGAAAGGGCCCCTTGCCAAGGGCAGCCAGAGGCCCTGGGCAAACGCCTAAGGTGGGCAGAGAGCTGGAGATGTGCCAGGGATTGGCACCCCTGGTGTGTCCAGCGTCACTGCATCTGACCCTGTGCAAGGCAGACTGTCAGCTGCTTCGCTCTGGCTCCCAGAGCCAATGGGTCCCTGGTCGCCTTCCTGCCATCCAGGTCAGATAAGGAAATCTGTTCTGCTTGTGCCACCAGGTGAGAGGCCACCTTGGAATTAGAGCGAAACCGGCAGTAGGGTCCCCGTCAGTAGCACAGGTATTCAGCCGGCACAGGGAGTGCTGGAGTGGATGGAATGATTTCCCTGGTCTCATCTAGGAAGAAGTGTTGTCATGCAGCCAGCCGCCCGTTCTGCCTATTGATCATTGTTAACACAGTTTCCACTTGGAAGTGCCGTGCACTAGGCCTTTCAAAGGGCATTCAGCAAGGGGATGTGGGGTAGGGCCAGCTGGTCTGTGCTGGGATGGGATTCTCATCCATGCCCAAGCTGTGTAAATCCCTGAGTAACAGTACCATTATCCTGGCGGAGGGGGCTTTAATCTTGATTTACTCTAGTGTTGCTGCAAAAAGAGCCTAGCCCGTTGCCTTGTGGAGGGGGTAAATTAACCCCAGATAAAACCTAGTCAGCAGAGTGGAGTCTGTCTGCTTTTGTTCTCTGCCTAGGCCTTGTGGCACTGGGTGTGCAGTGCTGGGGCAAGGGGCCGTGCAGCAGGTATGGCTGGGTGAAGAGCAATTTTCTGCTTCTCAATTAAAATGTATGTATAAATATGTGTAAATTTGCTTTGAGTAAAATGGAAGCAACCATTCAGATTTTACACAATTTTGAGCATTATATTTTAAAATAAAATGAAATGACAGTGGTAGATGACAAAGGTGGTAAGGGCAGAAAGTTTTCATTTAGAAAACAGCCTAATTAATTACTTATAGGAAAATGGTGCTTCTTTCTGTACATGAACAACTATACAGAATTACTTCAGATTTGTGAAAGGTTTGACTGTTTCTTCATTTACATTTTTCATCTCAAAAAGTTTCGGTAAAGACTGTGATTTTGCTTGAGTGGAAAAATTTGTATTTAAAATACTTTAAAAAAGGTGAGTCATAGTTTATTTTCCTGTAGACTTTCACAGCATTGCTAACATAATCCAGCATTGCATCTGTTGGGTTTTGGAGGTTTTTAGTCACTCAACTAAACTAAGCAGATTTTGAATAGACTGGGAAGGCTGATGTTGGGATAGAGACTTCTCTGGGAATGGGTGGCTGGGAGATCCTGTGGCAATAGTGTCAGTTTTTAGTGCTATCTGCAGCCCCTCCAAGTACCTGGCTTTAATTACAGTTCGCGGTCAGGATGTGTCCCTTCCGCAGAGCCAGGATGATGTGTGTGTATGCATCACTCCCAGGATGATGTGCATGTGCTTTTCCATACCTGCCCCTCCAAAAAGTGAGTGTAACCTAACACACAATATAACATCTTCATGGATGTGATGGGCTTCCTTCCACACTGGGTTTATACTGTTTGAGGTGTGGGGGAGACTCAGAGTGAGAACATCGTAGCTGAACCACCAGTTGTAATAGCTTCTTTTAAAAAATAGAAGAAATTAATTTACAGTCTTCCCAGAAGAACAAGATCTTAGTAATTGGCACCTGGAAATGTCAGTCAGATTTCCCCTCCTTGTCTCTAGCACTTTGATGGTGTGTTTGCTGCTGGATGTGACTTAAACAAAAAGTTAAAAAATTAAAAAATAAATAAAATAAATTTTAAAAAGCCTTTCCTTCATGCATATGGAGTTTTTTTGGGGAAAAAAAAAAAGGTATTTTAATGCTTTCTATTAAATTGGGACTAAAAGTGGTGTCTTAATTTGCATTCATTAGCATATTTGCATATAGATCACTGAAATGGTGGAAGAGGAGAAGAGCCTATAAATGAAAATTCTTTTAAAGGTACAGACATACTTTTATTTATTTTCAGTCTCTCTTCTTTGCAAACCTCCTCTTGACCACTAGCTGAATGGCGTTTGCCACATGGAGTGGGATGCAGCCGGGAAGGAAGGCTGTTGGGACACAGGTGAGGAGTTCATGGTGGAGAAGTTGAGGTTTGGGTCCCTGTGGGCATCTTTGAGTGCCAAGGACAGGCTGCAGTGAGGCAGCTGCAGCCCCTGCACAGCGCAGGGTCTGCTGCCAAACCTTCCACTTGTATGACAATGTGGGCCAGTGACGTCCTGCTTGAGGAGAGCAGTGTGCCAGGCTGGGATTTGGGAGAGTGAAGGTTTGAGCCATGCAGGTCCAGTGGGTTGTTAAAGAGGTTGTGTGGCTCTTTACTCAGCCAGGAAAGATGCACTCATGATTCAGACCTGTTCCCTGGAAATCTGTCACTTGGGCTTTAATTTCTTTGCTCTGCTCTCACATACCTTTCCATACATTCTTTCCTGTGAAAAGATCTCTTTTCCCAGCCTAAATCAGGGATAAAGCTTTTATAAATTTCCTCAGGCTTTGCACTGATTTGCTTGTAGTCAGTTATAATAATAAGAGGAACAGTTACTCTTTTAAAATAAATTTCCCAATTGTATTTCCTTGTGATGCAAGGCACTTTCACACCACAGTTTTTGTCTTACATGACATGCTGCTTGGCTGTTACAAAATGTAGTTTGAGTGGCTCCCAAGTGTTTGTTCAAGACTGCAGATGTAAGCAGTGCTATAGGTGGACCAGCCAATTTGAGATAAAGACTGTAGTGAAGACAGACGAATCAATAATGAGAAACACTCCTTCCTATGGAGTTGAAAACTGGGATGCAAAGGGGGACTAGAAACATTCCATGAGGAATGATGTGCCCAAGGTGTGTGACAGATCAGAAATTGAGTGTAGAAGAGCTTTTCCCAAGACAGAGATACAATGGGGACAGATTGGATGTTCATGTCAAATTCCCAACCTCTGTGGAGAAATTAAGAGAGTTGACCAAGATAAAAATGGGAATTCAGGCCGCAGTTTACACTGACCAAGGCTTTCCTTAGCAGCTGCAGTTTGATCCTGGCTACAAAGCCACTTAATAAGATTCTAGGCAATGTCACAGGAGGTAATTCAGCTGGGCAGCAGCGTGCCCAGGCATCCTGTTTGGCTCAGAGGGCTCTGGGTGCAGAGCTCTCTTCCTTGGAGAGTTTCCTTCCAGGGAATTGTCTGGATGTGCTCTCCCTCTCTCCCACCCGGATACACACACATATCACATGCAACACAGTGAAGACGGGATGATGGAGTTAAAGTGCAGTGGGGAAAACAGACCGAGGATCGAGGTGCCCAGCGCTGACAGTCAGGCCCTGGCTTTGGCTTAGCTGGGGAAGGGAACAAGGAGTTGGTGTGAGAGTACCCAGGAGTGTCTGTGACCCAGGTGAGGCTCTGTGCTGTCCTCACTGCTGCTCCCATTGCCTGCCGAGACAATCCCCCTCAATGGCTGGAAAGACGGGGATGGCTGAGAGAACTCTGAGGTGTCCCTTAGGCTTGAGGCAGCCCCAGCATCCCAGTGCTTGAGGCTTGGGAGTAAGGGGAGGGCGAGCAGGACAGCTTCCCTGCAACAGGGCAGGTGCCCACTGACCGCGGGTGTGGTTCTCTGGCCCACCGTGGATGTGAATGAGATTGGCATGGGGAAGGCTGGAGGCCGGGGGAGCTGGTGCTCCACCGCTAATGAAAATCGGAAACTGATTGAACAGCACAAGGTGCCCAGCCAGCAGGTTGTGGAAATGAGGAAGGGAAAGGGGGGGGGGGGGGGGGGGCGGGGGAGGGCGCCTAATGGAAGCTTCTGCGAAGCGGATGTCGTATTGATTGCTGTGTGTCTATATTTATATATTATCAAGTATATAAACTTCAGCAGATGTATGGCGCATAGATAAATAAAATGCATGCTGAAAAATTAATGAAATGTACATGCAAATCCACCACCATCGATCACACCGGCTGCCAGGACCAGAGGGGCTTTTTACTTTTAGGCTTTTTCCTTCCTATCCTTCATATACTCTCCCTCCTTCCCCTCTAGGAAAAAAAACAAACCCTACATTCCCCCACATGAGAAATTCCTCATACAGGCCTAGATGAAATGTGGCAGGATTTTGTGAGGATCTCAGTGTTTTGTCTGAGTGCTGCCTGCAAGCTGTTGTGGGCAGAAGGCAAGGCAGTGTGGCAGTGCAGGTGAGGAGCTGGAAACTTGGAGTGTACTTGGGAGGTGGTGTTTCACCATGAGCAGATGGCCCGTGTAAGGGTAAAGGAGTGTGGGCAAATGCAGGCTAAGTGAAAAAACATTTTTAAAGGGAAGGGAGCTGTTATTTCAGGGAAGTCACCAAAGAGCCTTATGCCTCCAGTCACTCCTCTGTTGGTGGCTGCAGGAGGGTTGTTACAGGCAAAGTTAGCGGGATTGGGATGAGCAGACAAACCTGCAGCATGAGGTTTTGGGCTGAGAATAGCCTGTGGGAGCTTTGTCACTGAATTCTGCAAGAGTGGCACAGTCAGAAAGGCTCCTGGATGCATTTTCTTCAGCGATAGTAGATGTCTGAGGAGTTAAACATGGGAATCTGCCTTTGTGTTGGGGACTGCAGCAAGTCCTGCAGGGCTGTGGGAGGCCTTGTTGGCTTATGGAGCTGGGAACGTAGCTCGCCTGACTCCTCCTGATGTTAATCCCCATGTGTCCATGCTTCAGGTATATCCTGTCTGCCTTTTGCAGATTTTCTCTTAAGGTTTTCCTCACTCTGCTCAGAGAAGCAGAAGGCAAAGGACTGTGCTTGAAGGGTTTGACTTCGTTGTGTCCTTTCCTGACAAATGTGTCCCTTCTTTCCTGGAGCAGACACTTACCACATCCCATGTCCTCCCCACTGCTATGCTGCAGCTGTCAGGGGCTGGCTGGGCTGGCTGGCAAGGGGCCCTGTGCAAAGCTGCTGGTGCCCCTCGCCAGCCAGCCTGGAAGCAAAAGCCAGGGCCCAAGAGGAGAGTAGTGCCAGGCTCTTGAACATCATCCCCTGCTTGGGGCAGGGCTGGTTGGCAGCCAGGCTGCAAGATTGTTGTACACCTCCTGCAGTGGACTATGACCATGCCCTCTGAGACCCTGGAAGCCAAGAGGAGACCATCTGTGGGAGGAGTGGCTAGAACTCCTGCAGGCACCCAGCTCCAAGGGCTGCCGAGCTGCACAGGGCATGGGCAGAGTGGATACTTTCTGTAGTTGCTGTTTGTTGTTAGCTGTGTCCCACTGTGAGTGGCAATGCTCCACACTTGCCGAGGGTCACCAAGAGTTTAATAGAGCAACCACACAGCTCCTTAGTGGTGCAGCTGGTGACTGACTCCCAGCTTCGCTGCAGTCTGCCATACCCAAACCTCTGCCCTGGAGCAGAGCTGTTCCCTCCCACCTGGACAGGCGTCCCATTCTGGCAAGGCATGGGGACTGGTGTCCAGGCATGAGGGGACTTCGTTCTGCTGCTTTGGGATGTCTGAACTGCAGCTGGGCACTAGAGCTCTTCTTTACCTGCTGTTATTCCTTAGCAGTGTCACATGCTTTCTCTTACTCCCTTTAGCCTTTGATTTCAGCACTTGGTTTGGCCTGCTTTTCAGGGTGTGCTCCAAACAGAAACTGCAGGTGAGAACACAGAAGAGATTGCCTTCCTCTGCCTGTCCAGTGTCAGGTCAGGCTTTGCCACTACTCCAGGCAGAAACTGTGCAGGGAATGGATTTCCTCAGTTTGGCAGACCATTTGGCAGAAACAACATTTCATGTTGTTGCTGTGAGCCAGGCAAGAAATTAGAGGTTAGGGATGTGTTGAGAGCCTGGGCAGCTGCAGTGCAACTCCAGAGGTGCAAAATGGCGTGTGGTGACCTTCACCAAGGGGTCCGGGCTAGCCTCAAGGCTTCTTTCCTGGGCACAAAGATCCCAAGCAGTGCTGATGAGAGCCAGCCTCTCATTTGTCCCATGGAGAGGGAAGAGAGGTGTTGAGGGCAGGCAGCAGGCAGCCCAGGCACAGCTCAGTTTCCCCCAGCTCCAAGCCGCAGTGCCAGGGTGGGCTGGGAGTTGCAGCTCGTCGCAGAGCATGGGCCTGGCTCCTCTCCCTGCTTCCTCCAGAAGCCACGAGGGGAAACTAAGGGAGAGTTCAGATGACAATTAAAAAGCCAAAGAAAACCCCACAGAAGATGAGCATCAAGGCAGTGCATTTATTTCTTTGACACTTTCTCATTCTCCCCCTACTCTGTCTTCCTCACGGTGTTTCCAGGAGACTCTCTCGCCGGCTCAGAAAGCTGCGTAGGCCCATGGCGGCTCAACCTTTCCCTCTCCCTGAGCCCCGGTCTAATCAACCCCTATAATTTATGCAGAAAATATGATTTATATTTAATTTCACCACACTTGCATTGTTAATTTGAGATGTAATTAACCCGTCGCTATGACAACTAATTTTGTGATGCCGTAAATTACCGCCGTCTTTTCATCAAAATTCAGTTACTTTGGCTCCTGTGTGCAATGTACTGATGCAATTAGGTTGCTAAGGGCAACCCAAAAGTGTTCAATTTCTTTTGTGTATCTGCAGTGGGGTAGAAGCTCTCGTGTGTTATCCCAAAGTCCTGTTTTCTTTGGTAAAGAGCAGGGCAGACAAGACCATGGAGGAATGTGCGTGAGGGAGACGGAGCGGAAGAGAGTCCTGTGCTGGGGTTTCCCTGTGCAAGCCTCTCCACCTCTCCATGTGTTTATTTTTCTAATTGTTTTAAAAGAGCTGGGCTCCTGGTCACGCATGACCCTGTTTGTCTTAAGCCAGTGCTTTTCGTCTTCTCCCTTCCTCTCTCCCAGGCTTTCCTCCTTGATGGTTTGGGGGCAAACTAGGCAATGAGGGAAGGCTTTCACTGCTGCTTTCATCCTAAACACCAGCAACACATCTCACTCCTTCCCTAAGTTTGTGTCCGTCTGAATTTGTGTGTGTGCGCAGAGAGAACTTGTTTATATAGATTCCCCCCCTTCTTTCTTCAAAACAAAAACCCTCTGTGTTGCTTTTGTCACGTTAATTCCCATTTTGCCAACACCAGGGGCCCAGGCAGACGAGTTACCAAGGAACACAAAATTTTAATTAGTGTATTTTAATCATTCAGGCTTTCCGAGCTAATCCACATACCCTAGAGAATTCCCGAGATGCAGCACTGCTCTGCTTTACCATTTATTGTTGAGTCTATTATAATTACTGTTAGCAGGTGGGGACTGGGAGATGTTTATTATGAGTTTTTCATCTTTAGTATAATTACCGAAAAAAACAAAATAGAAAGATGTTGGTGCATTTTGTTTTCCTAGAGGATTTTTTTTTTTGAGGGGGATATTTCTCCCATTCCTTGCAGGCAGGTGCTCACCAGTTAGTGCGTTTTTCTCTGTTTTAATTTATTTTGTTGATCACTGACTCGCCTTTACTTTTTGAGGATGGAAGTAGAAGCCAGTGGCTCCTGGATGGAGTCAGTTTACCTAATTTTGGGCAAGAGATTAGGCTGGGACAGAACTAGACACGTTCAGGATTCCAGCCACTATGGTTGGGTAGAGCATGCTAAGGAGAGATGTCCCCGTTTGAGAGTTTGTTTGTGTTTTGCTGCTTTGCTGCCGTTTCTTAAGTTGTAGAGTTTCATCAGCATGATTGATAGGAGTCATGAGCAGATGGGAAAACGTACCTGTGTGCAGGTGTAAATGTCCCAAGTGCCACTCCTGCACATGCAGAAGTGTAGGTATGTACCTTTGAATGTGTTTCTGAAGAATTCAGTGACAGTTACAGGCAGAGCGTGGTGAGGTGCTAAAGCTTTGGTGCACAGGAAGTTTTGAGTGTGGAAAAGAAAGGGGGGTGATTCCCTGAGCTCTGAAGTAAAATGCTTTCCTCAGGTGAGCCTTTTATTCATCCTGGCCACTGTGGAAAAAAAACTCACACTGCCTTCTGAATCCAAACTTTTCTGTGTGGTCCTTGTAACAAGATGTTGGCCTCTTGTTTTGCAGTTGTTACGTAGCTTATACCAGGGTGAGGAGTGCCTGTGCCTGTCCTCTTAAGACCAACTTCTAGGCAGGCAGGTACCTTCTCCTAATTCAAGTGCCTGAGAAAGGAGTGAGAGAGTATGCACTGGCTGCAAACAGTACTGTTCCCTCCTCTCTATAGTGGCCTGATGAAAGTTGGGAAAGGTGAGTCAGTCTGAGGGCATTATTTCCCCATTATATGACATGACATTAGGTAACATTTTAAAATTCATAATCTGTTGAATTCTCTAGGGATTCAAACAGACTCTCATATCCCTATGCAAAACCCTTTAGAGAGGTTGCGTTTCAGCTGCTTCCATCTCCACCTGGTGACTTCAGCCTTCTTTGATGTCTGCTCCCATGTCATTTGAGGAATAAGCTTGTTTCAGACCATCCAAAAGCTTATGGGGCCCCCCTTGCCTCTGTTCATCTGGCTCCAAGGGTTGAAGTCTAAACTGAGAAAGCTTAATTGAGAGCTCAGAAAGAGTTTACAGCTAAGTGTGTATTCAAGCCTCTCTTTATCCATATCGAAGTCTACAGTTAGGAATCCTCACACCAAATTTCCATGTTCAGGGTCTTCTCTGGGAAAATGCCATGCTAATTCTGGACAGCTCTGGTCAGGGCCCCAATTTCTACTGTGTGTTCACTGCCTCTTCCCACCTCACAGCTGAATCAGAGAAATGAGCCCTTTCTCTGCCTTGCATGTTAAAGGCTGAGTGTAAACATTTTCTTCTCCTTGATGACGATTTTCGAGTTTTCCTGGAAAATTCCCCATCTCGGTACAAGGCCAAGGCTCTGGCTAGGGTGAGACCAAGCAGGATTAATTTAAAAAGCTCAGCAGCTTACACAGGAACTCTGTAATATAATTATAGCTTCTGTAAGAAAAGGCCCTGGAGTTGAAGAGGTGAGAATGGCATAGACTTGGGAAGAGTATTCTTTGAACCTGCTGTGCCCCTGGCTTGTCCTTCCCCTTACTTTTAAGTTCAGGACTTTCAGTGCCCCTAGGCGCCCTTTGCTTCTGAACATGTATTTGGTCTTTGCTGCTGGTTCTCCATGCTGCCAGCTTGCTCCCAGGGACTGCTTCTGGGCTCTTCTGGATACGGCACAGCCCCTGTCAGGGTCTAGCTGTCAGCAGGGACAGCTCCTGTGAGGTGTGGGGATATCCACCTCCTTCTCCTCCATTTTTTCTCTTCCAGCTCTTTGAGCTGTCTTCCTCTTGCTCCAAAGAGGAAAACCCTTTGTGTCATCTCCCACACCTTCCCGCATCCTCCCCGGATCCTGCCATTCTGCTCCACTGGGCAGCATCCAGCTCTGGGTGAAACAAGTGCCCAGAGTGAGCTCCACTGAAACATCCAGGCCAGCTGGGGATAGATCCATCCCCAGGGAGACAGCGCTGTGAGCCCGGAGCTGCAGGGGGAGGCTTTTCTTCTGATTTCTCCAAATTTTCCCATCCTGGCTGCGGCTCTACAAAGAGGCCCTGGCTCTGTGCACGGAGCCTTCCACACGGAGGGGTCTTGCTAGCTCCTCTTTATTGAGTCTTCAAGCGCTGGCAGGACACTCCATTAAAAAGCCATTTGCTTTTGTGTCCCCAGGCCCCCAGCCGGCTCCCCTCATGTGACACTGGCCACAGTTGTAAAACAACAACACAAATAGTTGGCAACTACTGAGGGTTTTTTCAAACCAGGGTCGTCATAGCAACTTTCCCCAGTCAATCACTGGTGAGGCAGCCCGCCAAGGGGTGCTCTGAGTGGCAGGGCAGCCCCGCTCTGGAGGGACCCTGAGCAGGGAGCTCTCAGGGATCTCTGTCACTGAGACTCATCAGCCTGCTCAGATGCTTCCTACGTTAGTGAAATGCAGACACCTTCACTGCGCAGAGCTGGCACAGGAACAGAATATATCCAGTCCTCCATCCCAGAGCTTCACTGAGCTTGGACCCAGGCTCCAGGGTCCCTGTTCCTGCTGGCAAAGTGCCATAGGGAGAATCCCTCAGCCCCTGGCCTCATGCCAACGGAGGCATCCAAAGCTCCTCCCAGTTTGGCACAATGCTAGGGGGGAACTGAATCCCCCCCATGCATGGCATGTTGCCGAGGGGCATCTGAGTCCCTCTGCCCATGGCGCTGTGCCCGGTGGATCAGAATGTGGCATACTGTCCTTGCAAGTGGCTCCATGCCAGGTTTGATCAGCAGTATCAGCCACTGTTGTGTCTTCCGTGAGGTAGGACCAGGAAGTGACTTGGCACTCCTTTAAACTCCTGGGTTTGCAGGAGGGTGCGTGAAACTCAGGTTCTTGCATGAAAGAAGGACGTTGCGCAGCTGGGAAGAGACAGCTCTGCTTAGCAATGGAGCTGTAAGTCACACCTTTTTGGCATATGGTTAGGGAAGCAGGATGGATCCCCCTCACCGTGGTGCGGGGTCCAGCTGCCACTGGGAGCAAGGAAAGGGAGCATCTCCTCTGCTCCTCCCATCCCATCTCTTCTGGCCTTTGGAGAACCTCAGTGCTGCTGGGTTGTTACAACTGCTTTTATGACTTTGTTGGCTTTTCTCATACATCCTGTACACTTCACAAGTCTTGTGAGACACTGTCCTAGACTTACGCCAGAGCCCATAACTGGGGAGTGCAGACAACCAGCCTTGGCTGGACTGCTCCCACCTGTGCAGATAGCCCTGGCCTGTGCTCCAGAAGATGGTATTTGCTGTCACTGCTGTACCCTGGCAGGGTTTCTAAGCAGAGTAGACCTCGGGCTGCCGTTGTTGTCGTCACATCTCCCTGCTTGAGGTTCCCTGGCTGCCTTGAGTGACTCCTGGAGGGGAGGAATGTTAAAAATCCGCTCTTATAGTAAGCTGGCACCATATCCAGCCACCGTCTGTTCTGTGCCAGAGCTTAGTAAAATGTTGGCGAGGTCTGCAGCTGTCTACTCAGGCTCCCCCTTCCCCTTTTGTCTCAGTTGGTTTGGCAATTGCATGGTGGTAACACAGCTCAGGGTGGCACAGGAGTTTTGCTGCCCATATGCAGCTGGAAAGTAGAAAGGGATTTCCAGGCAGAGCAAATGATAAAGGGAAATGGAATGTGAGGGTCTGTGGCTGCAGGCCAGGGGCATGCCAGGCATTTTGTTAAGCTTGGCACCTTCGCTGTGGCTGGGGAGATGCTGAGGATGGATATGCCCCATGCAGCAGTTAGAGAAGGTGCCAGGGGTGTGTTGCTCTCTGGGTGGCCAGGTCCCTTGGCTGCTGCTGAAGCTGGGATCTAAGGGGGCTCACAAAGGTGATGAGGAGCTGGCAGGCTCTGTGCAAATCCCATTTGTTGGCACTCTGGTTACAGGCATGATAACTGCTGGCTGGGGCAGGGAGGAGGGATGCTGGCTCCTTCACTTTGTTGCTTTGCATCTTCGTCACTCTGTCTCAGTTCTCTCATTCATTTGTTCTTAATTATTTGTTAATTTCCTTCCCTTCTTCCTCAATTTGTTCTCTCAGTCATCTGCTCTCTCATTTGCTTTTTCTTTCTTTTGCTGCTGTAGATTGCCACTTAATTTCCTTGTTTCATTCCTGTCACTCTCAGTTGTCCTCTCTCATTCCTTCTGCTCTTTTCTCTTCTTCCCTCTCTCCTCCCCTGGGCATTCTCAGTATCTGTGGCTTTTTTCTTGTGTTTTTTCTAATCCCAAGTGAGTTGCTTTCCTTCGGAGACACCTTATTATTCCATTAGGAGCTCCTCAAGCTGCTGCCCCTTTCGTGCTGTACTTGGCAGGTGTCCTTTACCTTTGGGCTTTAAACTTTGAGGGTGGCCCCAGTGAGCAAGCACCTTATAGGGCTGACCTTAAGAAAGGAGGGAGCCACACTCACATCCTGCCCTGAGCAGAGGTTCAAGGCCAGGGAGCAGCTGCAGCTGGCCCTGCTCCTCACCCACGTGGGGTGCTGTGCTGGATGTGGCCCTGGCAGAGGAAGGATGAGGGGGTGGCAGAGCCAGGTCTTGTGACCTGCACCTGGGCGATACCTATGTACGCAGGGGTGTGGGAGGCCCTGGCTGCTGGGGTGGGCCCCGGCTGCAGGCACACCTGCACGTGCTGCTGCACTCATCTGTGCTGGTGCTGAGGTGCCAGCATCTGCCTTCAACCCGCCTCCGCTCCCGCTTCCCTTCGCCCGCCTTCCTCCAAGCAGATTCTCCCGGCTGCAGAGCGTTGAGCCACAGGTTGGGCTCCCCACACACCTGCCTTCGCGTGCTGACGCCCGTGCGGAGGTGTGTGCCCACGGCCTGCCCATGGGCCCGGCTGCTCCCTGTCCTCCAGCAACTCCCACACGTGCTCACTGTCCTTGGCACGCATTTTGGGAAGGCACATGCCTGTGCACATCTGCACTCACATGTCACCGGCTCACACACCACTGCCGACATGCGCCAGGGCTGCCTCCCCTGTGCACAGGCTGCCATTGCTTTTCCATGCACTCGGCTCACATTCTGCCATGCAGTAAATTATCTCCCCCCTGCAATCCACCGCCCCCTCCCCCGAAACCCAGGCCAACTAAAGTGCTGTAACATAGTAGCTGCCTGAACTGTGATTCAAAGGTTAATATCAAAATCTGGAGCGGATTACCTAAAAATTACTTACAACACCATTAAAATTCTGAACTCTTTTTGTTGTGGCTGTAAATTAATTTAAAATGTCAGGTTTTTTGAGAAATCCAATAAGAAATTGAGCCAACGGAGCAATCTGTAAACTGTCTGGCACAGAGGAAAGTGTGTCTTTTCAATCGACAAGAAAAAATATGGGGCTTAACTGGAACCATATGGCAGCGCACTTGAGAGAAATCTGCTGAAGAGGAGGGAGGGGGAGGGGGAACCCAAGCAGGCAGGAGCAGCGGGAGAGCTGGCGGCTTGTGTGGGAGAGGAGCTGGGGCTGCCCGGCGCAGAGACCGGTGAGACAGGTGCATGGGAGAGGAAAAGCCCTAAAGAAGAGGGACAGCTCTTGGCTCTGCAGAGACCCCCATGCCAAGGCATCCTATGCAGAAGGTGGTGAAGCTGTTCCCAAGGTCCCCGCAGGCATGTGTTGGTTTGAAGGGACATCTTGTTTGGCCACAGGGCTCTGTGAGCTGGGTAGGGGACACAGAAGGGCTGAGCGGCAAGGGCAAGTGGGAAATGAGGTGTTTAAGTTGGTTTTCTGTGGCGTCTGTGCCCCTGCTGGCCCTCCAGCGTGCTGCCAACAAGTTTCTTCAGCGGTGTCCCAGCGCAGCCCTTCTGGTCGTTGTCCCCCTTGCCAGAAGGTGTGGATGGCATGGATCAGGTGTGGCTTCTTAACTCTGACCCAAAGGTAAGGTGGGCACTGGGAGGCTGGTGGGAAAGGGCTGTAACTCCATGTCCACTGCCCCAGCCCCCTCTCCTTTGGCTCAGATCCTCACAGCATTCCTTGAGCTGGTGAGAAACCCAGCTTCCCCTCTGTGTCTCCTGCCTGCCGACATGTGTTACCCATTAGGCCCTAATTTCAGAAGATTTACAACACATTAAGTAATTTGTAGGTTATTTCAACTTTAATCTGCTGAAGTCAAGAAAATCAAAATTAAATTCAAAACACAGGGATCTTCAAAGTACTGGGACTGGGGATGGGAGGGGGTTGTTTACCAGCCCTTGCTTGTCTCTTCTCTGGTGTCACTGCCGCAGTGTCTCTTGCCCTTCCCACCACCTTTGCTGGTAGCAGGGGTGATGAGGGCCATACAGATGGGCTTCAGGAATCTCCTGGTTCTGGATGAGGGATGTCAATGATCACAGAATGATGCCTTTTGGAAGTCCTCAGACTGATTGATCGCCTCCATGGCACAAAAGGGAAAGCCCCAGTCCTGACAGTTTCTGTTTTGTGATCATGTCTGTCATGAGCTTGAGTGGCAGATGCACCAACACTCCCTGGGCTCTGGAGAGAAGGACGTGGCCTCTCTATCCCTCACTTTCCTGTGCTGGGAAGAGCACCATGCCTTGTGAGAGTGGGTTTTCTGAATTGTCAGGCATTTAGATGCCATGGAAAGGGAGGCTGTCAGCCCAAAGGAGCTAAAACAGGGGTGGGGACCTGGGGACAACTGCTGTGACAGTCTTTCCTGCTCATCTTCTACATTCACTGGTCAAGGGCATTTGTGACACTCTGTCCCTCTTCTTGTATTCCTCTTGTATTTAGCAAGTATTCCTCTTGCTGAAAAGGGACTTGGTCGCCTTCACCTATTCATCTTCTTCCATCTGCAAGTAAGATCAGGAACCCTGACAACACTGTGGATCTGTGGTTGGAGAATCCCCGGTGGGATTTATCCAACATTTCCATGAGCCTCCTGCCCATAGCAGAATCAGATCATTGACAGCTTTCAGAACTGGTTGGAAACTAGTCTAATCATTCCTTTTAGTGATTAGAGAAGCCAGAGATGAGATTTTCCATAAACTCTTGAGGTGGGATAATGAACTAGTTCAATCACAGAACTGGGAGTCTTTTCTGACGAACAGAAGCTGTTAAGGCACTATCTTAGGGTTCAGGAGATCTAAAATTTGTCTCAGCTCTCCACTATGCCAAGCTTTGGGTTGATCTAAAGCAAATCTCTTACCCCATTTTTGCCTCAGCTACACAGCTGCCTGTGTAGCTGAGATAACACTCTTGGAGGAAAGTTGTAAGGAAAGATGTGTTGGGTATCAAACTCTGCTGTACTGAGGGGCTGGGCCTGGTGTAGCTCCTGGAGTGGAGTCCCAAGGTGGTCTCAGTGCCTCAGTTCCCCCATGTGTTCAGGGAAAATAATGACTTTTTTCCTCCCCCTGGACTTTGATGAACAGAATTGTATGTGTCACAGCTCTGCTATTTCGCACTGATCTCTCCACCCACATCCCAGACAGTTTCCGGGTTCCCAGCACACCAAATCCCTCAGGCATGTCTTCAGGGGCCATTTCCTCTTCCAGTTGAGAGCTGCCTTATCCCAGAGCTGGGTGGCAGGGTGCAGCAGACATCCCATTTGGGAGCAATCCAGAACTGCTGAAAGGCTGAGCGTGCTGATGAGTTGGTTTTTGTGCATCCCTGCATTGCAAGGGTGCTCAGCCCAGAGCTGACTTTGTTGTCTTGACTGTCTGTAAGCCAGATCCCCTGGAAGTTGGCTTTATCAGGAAATGTGTCATTGAATTATACTTAGAGAGAAAAGCACTTTTGAGGGTATGTCCCCAGTTCTGCTCCAGCAAGAAATCTGGACGTGCAGGAAACATGTTACGCTTCATCTGCATCTGTAGGTTTTCCTGCTTCAGGCCTGAATACCTGGCCCTGTCCATCTCATATTCTTGCCTGTGCTGGGAAGTTTTTATCTGTACCATCACCGATTTGTATTTTCTCTGAGATTATACTTCACACGCCTTACACAGCTGCTCTGACCTGTTTAAAGGGGGTGGATGGGGCTACAGATGTGGTGTATGACTCTGTGTTTTGTACAGACCACTGGGCAACCATCAGAATAGTAACTTACAGTCCCTTTTGGCTGGGTTGGTTTTAAACCAGATGTCAAAGCATGTATGCTTTAAAACAGAAATTGTTTCTCTAGTCTCTACAGAGTTCGTCTCCTGGGTCTTCTCCTTGCGAGGAAGAAAGAAAAGGATTTGTGTAGAGCAGTTGTTTGCTAACCCTTATGAAAAGTCTTGTGTAAAAAAGGTAAAAATAATTTTTTATATGCATTAGCTGGTCAAGCGAAACCCTGGAGTACGTTTAACGCCTCTCAGATTCACGTTAAATGTACAACCTGCATTATCCACACAAAGCATGTCTCTGTTGAACTAGATGGCAGAACTGGTGACTTCACTAAGATCCACTTCAGTTTTAATGGTGACAGGAATCTACTGTCTTTCTTGGTGCTGACCTGTCCTAACACTTGGAAAGTTACATAAAACACTTCTACCCACTGCTCACTTAGCTACAGGTGGTGGTGAGAATCTCTGCTTGTTTTTTCTGGGGAGTGCTGGACTTGGAGGAATGCAAGTAGATCTTCCCCCAGTACAGGAATGTCATTTGGCAGTTGGTCTGGACTACAGGGCTGAAATGTTCTTCTGTTACTACCCAGCCCTTTCAGCTTTCTCCCACCTCCTGCTCATGACTCTGTAGGTTGATGTGCTGAGTTGATGAAGGTTTAGAGAAAGTTTAAGGATCTTGTGTTGGCAAGTGTTACAGTGGAACATGAGCACACACCCTGACAGCCATGATGCTATTTAATTCAGGTCTAGTGCCCTTGATCCTCTTG
The DNA here is from genome assembly GCA_024500445.1 of Entomyzon cyanotis. Classification (NCBI taxonomy): domain Eukaryota; kingdom Metazoa; phylum Chordata; class Aves; order Passeriformes; family Meliphagidae; genus Entomyzon; species Entomyzon cyanotis. The sequence goes on from JAKEPQ010001025.1 coordinate 200,243, forward strand.
TAATGATCAGCAAAGGTTCAGACTTTATGCAAGGCGAAGGAGCATTAATTGCCCTTTTCAAGCAAAGGGTAAATCAAGTCACAGGAAAAGTTAAATGAATAATTTTCAGGTGTTCATGAGCCTTTGGCAGAGCAGGGAGTGGTGCTTGAGCACCCGCCTCTCAATCCTGTGCTCTAACTTCTAGATCAAACGTTCCCAGACTTCTTTCAATGGATGGGAGGCAGCTGAATAGAGAGTTGGCCTGATTGATGCCATTTCTGTACATAATCACAGAATCTCCCTGTGGCAATTCCAGCAATTGCTTACGTGGGAGGTAATGGCAGGAAAATACTCTCGGTAGGATTTGTATGTGCTTTGTGTTTGCCTAAACCTGATCTCCTTGAAGTCCCAGAAGTTTGACTCGACACTTCAGTGCCAGCAGAATTGACCCTAGTGCTGGGCAGTTTTGCAAATTTGTGTCTTCTCAGTTGCTTTGAAAGTGGGTGGGGAGCTGAGGGAATGAGTACGAACCATCCACAGAAGTCACCTTTCTATCAGGTGGTATTACAGGGCAAATATCAAACACCAGCAGCTGAGAATCTCTGCTTTTAACCCTGCTGCCTTTGGGGTATGGCATCTCTTATGTACTTAAGCATTTTAGGCTCTAAAATATGGTAATCTTTGGGTCTTCTGCTCACCAAAGGGTGCAGGGCAGAGGGATGTGCATGTTTTCCCCCAGCAACAGCACAGCCTGTGCAGCATTGGGTGAGCGGCACAGCTTGGCAGCCTCCTGCCTCTGCCATGGGCTTTGACCAAGTCTAAGGTCTCACAGCTCACATGGGTGTGCTCAGCAGTGCCTTTAAACCAGCTGGCCACAGTGTGAGCAGCACAGACTCTGGTACAGCCTCATTGCCCAGGGCTCCATTCAGCTTCTCTAGAATGTTTTGCTGCCAGAGCTGCTCAGCCTGAGGTACTCAAGAGAACTGCAGTGTAGGTACACACTTGATGACTTGCTGTGCCCTTTTCCATCCTCTCCCTCTCACTGTCCTCTGTGCCTTATGTTCTGGTGGACAAAGAGATGGTGCATGCTGTAAACAGTCATGCACTTCGTTTGGCTGAGACTGGAATAGGTCATTTGTCCAGTTCAATGTTGAAGGACATGTGGAGAAGTCTGGGTGTGCTCTTTCCCAGTCTGATGGTGTTTGGTTCAGTGTCTTTGGACCAAAACCCCTTCCTGGCTGAACTGCTAAGTTCTAATGAGTTATGGGAGTGGAGAATGTGATCCAGGAATGCTAAGCTGGGCAGTGATGATGAGATCCCAGTTCCATGCATCTTATTTGGGCACTTCTTGGAACTTCAAGCTTGTGTGATGTTTCCTAAGCACCGTTTGTGATAGAGCAAAGAGAACAAGAGAAGACTGACACTGGTAACTCCTGAGGTTTTTTGGGGATAACAGAGTATCTTGCCCAGAAAGCACAAAAGGGGTCATGAAAAGCTGCTTCCGAGTGTCTGCTGATTGGGCTGGGGAGGGATGCAAGCTGGAGGGGCTTGACATACAGTGGGAAGGAGGCCCCAGCTCATCCGAGTGTGCCAGGCAGGTAGCTGGTTGCCCTGTTTCTCCTTGGTGTCTGCTAGTCTCTGAGTCCTGGTTCACAGCTCCCTGCAAGCCAGGGATGGAGGAGATCCTATGAAAATGATGATATGTGACAATCAGTCACAGCAATTAGTGTTTTGGTTAACAGGCCTTTTTTGTTTTCTCTCACCCAGACAGAATGTCACAAATAAATCCTCGCCTGCATTTGCATATTAATTGGATCGGAGACGTCAAGCATCTTTCATTAAAGAAAATGATCTGCATATTTGGAGACATAAAATAGTTATTTTGATGGGGTTTTTTCATAAGATCAGGGGGTGGGGGAGGAAGGTGATGGGAGCAATGGAAATTGAGGTAGAGTGAAGGCAGAGAAAGCAGCTTTTGTGGTTAACCCCTTGTGGCCCAGAACTAGCTGGTGCCCAAAGCAAAAATAATAATGTAAATAAATAAATGCTGGGTCTCAGAGCAGCTTGTAATGCATTACACCATTCTCTCCACAGCTTTGTTCTTGGGGCCACAGGGATCATAGGTAGCCACAAATGCACTTCCAAAACATCCTCCCCTGTCTACTCTGTCCAGCCTCAGAGTTGAGTTGTTACAAGGCCCTCCTTGCATCTCCCTTTCATGATGGCACTTTGGCCATCCTGATGGCTGCTCCATCTCAGGCTGAACCAGCGTCAGGCCTTTCGGATGGCAGGGCTGCAGGATCTGTGTGCAGTGGGTGGCCTGCATGCCTGAAGCAAGCGGTGGCTACCGGACAGCAACCTTGTGCCTGGGAGAACGCCCTGGGAGGTTCTTGTGCTCAGGTCCTGCTCCCATTACCCCGAGCTCAGGTGAGGGAGATGCCAGAGTGCTGGAATGGGTGTTGGTTCCACAGCTGGCCTTCTCCTTCTCTGTTTCTACAGTCTCTTCTGATTTGAGGCAGGGATAAAATTTTCCCCAATTCTAGTCAGTGGTGCTGTACATGGTTGATGGGAGAGTCCCCTCTTTAACTGCTGCACTTCTGCTCCTACCCCAGCCTTTGGTACTTTTTTCCTTCATGTTGGCAGCAGCCCAGGACAGGATGTAAGGAACCTGGCCCTCTACTTTGGAAACTGACTGGGGAATTTCTGTAGGCAGCATGCAGTGGCTTGAGATGGATTTTGGCTAGGACACTGAGGTTAATGCTGCAATGGGATCCAAGGGTACGTTCACATGAATGTAAATGATCATGTTATGGCAGATCGGCAAGTTGCCGCTTGTTAGCTGTGCTGCGGTGTGGGACTCTGAGAACACGACTTGCCTGTTGCAAATTCCAGGTAAAATGTATTTGCCTGAAACTGATGCAGACATGGACTGAGGGACTGGGTTCTCCTTTGCAAGTTACCATGGCATTGGTGAGTGCCCTTGTCCACCTGCTCACACAGAAGTCTCCCTCCCTTGAGCCCAGTCCTCTCCTCTCTAGCCTGTCTGGTGATGTGGACCAAGATCTATCTCTCTAAGCTCTATTCACTGAGGTGTCCCCAAAGACAAGCTGCTCCAAACCGGCAGGTATGGCAGCAACTTTGGTTTTGCAGGTTCCCAATCCCTTTCTCTTCAGAGCTGCCCTCAGGAGTGTCTGCTGAACATTGCAGAGGAACACAACCTTGGGATTCTGTGCTCGGTGCTGAGGATGACAGGAACTGGCAGCCTCATCAAGGCACAATAGAAAGTGGCCTCTGGCCCCAGGACACTTGGAGAGGAGCCGATGGAGGGCTCCGTGCCATTCATGAACAGTGGTTTGGATGGCACAGCTCTAGCTCCCCACAGGAATGCCTCCTGGGGCTGGGTCAGGGAGGTGAAGAGGGCCGTGCACATTTGCAATCATGGCACATCATCTATGTCATGCTTTGCTTGATTCTACTTTGAGAGCTCATCCAAGTCAGAAGGATCCCTGAGGACATCTGCTGGGGTCAGTTTTCAGGATTTTCCATTCTTGTGCATTAGGGGATTTGGTTCAGAAAGCCCATCCGCCTTTTGGGCAGAGCATGGCAATCACCTTGGTGCAGCCTGGCATGAGCTGATCCCTCTGAGGCCATGTTTTCTTGGGGGAGTTTCCCCATGTGCCACACAAAACTTAGTCTTGAAGCTGAGGGAGTAAGGACAAAGCAGAGGCTCTGGTTAGGCAAGTACTCCAGAGCTGTCAGTAATGGAGTGTGGGGGCTGATGGGGTAGGTTTAAGGAAATCAGTTGGGAATAGATGAAAGGTAATTTGCCTTATCAGAGTGCAAGGAGCAGGTCTCTCTGGGCCTCTGAAATCACTGCCAGAAGGTGGGGAAGATAGCGCAATCCAGAGTATGAGGGTGCTGGTTTGGGGATACAGCATCTTTTCTTGACTCTGCCATGACCCATTTAACCTTAAGCAAGTCATCAAGAGATGAAATCATCTCTCTCAGCCTTGATTTCCCTTTGCCTGCCTATGATATTTTAGCCCAACTGCCTCAGGCTGTCTCATCCTCAGAATTCATCTGATGCACAAGGGTTCAGGCATAATGGAGCAGCCATAAAGGAAGGTGTTAAGGTTGCCTTTCCTGCGTGCTTGGAATCTCTGCAGGAAAGGCTTTGGCACATGATAAAATCTTCAGGGTACTGTTTAGTAGAAAGATTCAGCTCCTGCCTCCAGAGAGCTCTGTCCTAGATGAAGGGACTGTGTTTCACACCCCTGTACTGCCTCATTTTGCAGGAAGGCCTGTAATTAGCTATGATTCCTCTCTTTACCCCACACATCAAGGCATGTTGCTGGGATTTTTCAGAATCCTAATCCTAGGAAGCCATCAGTATCCAGGGAACTTTATCACACACTCTCGAAATAACCCAGAAAGCTGCCAGCCCCATATTAGGGAATGAATCTCTGTCAGAAAGTAAAGTGAATGCAAAATTTATTGACAGGCTACTGTGACTGCAGGCTGTTTGTGACCCAGCCCCCTCCTTTACCTCCACCCCTCCCCATGAACAACAACCCAAAAACCCTCTTCAGTCCTGCAGCCTTTATATTTAGCATGTCTGGATCCCTTGTCTCAGCTTCCAACTTTCGCAGCGCACTCAGGAGCCTTCCCAGGGGAACAAAATAAAACTGCGGGCAAGGAGGTTGGCACTGTGTCCTCCCTGTCTGCCCCACATCCAGTCCTCTCTGTCCTCTCCTGTAGCTTAATAGAAACAGGGAGAACAACAACAAAAACAACAAAATCCCAACACCTGTCAGCCTGAAAGTTCTCTTCCTGAGCCCAAACTATGGCAGAGGGTTGCTGTCCTCATTGCTCCCGTGCAAGGCAGCATGAGTTGGTGGTTGGAGCAGGAGGTGTGCGGGAATGAGCTCCTCGTTGGTTCTGCTAGGGACAGGACATGTTAATCTTTAGTCACTAAGTTTCCCTGTTTGTAAATCTCTACCATCATTGCAGCCTCCAAAAGCCTTTCATGTCTGCTGGTGAGTTTCCTGGAGAGGTTCATGGAGCTTCTGTAGCTTCTGTTGGGAGTGTAAAATTCTACTTGAAGCAGGCATTTGGGATACTTGCTTGTGAGTTTTAACAAAAGGATTTGTTTATGAATTTTGTTCTGCTCTTCCTTATGAGGATGGATAGGCACTCAGGAATATCATCCGTGAGGTAGCATGGGCTTAGGCGTGAGTTGCTGTAGTGATGTGAAATGTCACTGTACTATATATGTATTAGGATCTAGAGAAAAGAAGGAAAGTGTAGGATGTGCGTTAGCAGTTGAATTGCACATGGAAATTTTTCCCTTGCGGTTCTCGTGGGAGGCAGGTATCTCTCAGGCTCGTGCTGTAGCAAAGCACAGAAAGGTCCAGTGTCAGACCATGGCCACCAAGGTCCCAGAGGCTCAACCCTGAGGACAGGATTGGTTTGGGAAGAACTGCGTCTCTCCAAGAAGGAGTTTGTAGTAGAAGAGTGTTTGGTGGTTTGTGGCACATTCAGCTCAGCGGACGGGAACTACAGATTTTCTCTTCAGCACCTGCTGTCCTTTAGCAGTCGGACAGCACCATCAGTCATATCCAGACACCATCAGGAAATGATTCCCAATCAATTATAATTGCAGTTCACCTACTTCCTGTATAAATCACTGATGTTTCACTGCAGATACCAATGAAACAGAGGAGCAGGAGTATCTTCCCTCAACTTTCTGCATCTGTCTCAGGCCCACCCACTGAGTTCCTTGGTATGGCCTTGCCATGCTGAGAAGCACCCAGTGATTGGGATTTAAAAGCATTGGCATGTTTAATTGCCTCTGGAAGCAAGGGATAGATGGGAGGAAGATACTGTGTGCACTTCATGTCTCAGTGATCCATAGGCAGGTGGGGAAAGTGGCTGCGAGGCAGAGTTCACAACTCTGAATGCCATCAGCATTCAGCTGATGGCAGAGGTTTTGTGCAGAGGCAATGGAAGCAGAGATCTGACTAATGCTGGATTAGGTCCTAAAACAGGCTTTCCCAATGGGATCCCGGGTGGAGTTTACCAGACAGGTGCTCTCACTTTCTTATTCATTCTTTTTCTCCTTCCTCTCCTTGTTTCTTCTTCTTCATCTCTTGCAGGCTTGTTTGTGTGCTTAACAAAGAGAGGGACTGATGTTCAGAGCTGGACGTGAAGCCGAGTAAGAGACTTGCTAAGTCAGGAGGCACCTAATGCTGTTTGATTTTCATGGTATCAAAACATTATGAACTCTTCTTTTGAAATCTCAGCAGTGTGTAAGATGGACTGAAATGCCTTTGGGGAAGGGAAGGTCAGAGACTGAAATATCCTTTTGGAGAAGGGCAGAAAGCCAAGCTGGAAAGGCAAGATGCATGGAGACTGTGAAGGAGGAAGAGGAATGGGGTGAGGGTGGTGAACAGGGCTGCCAGGAGGCCGAGGCTGGGCACACAGTGGGATTGCATGCAGCGGTGGAGCCATGCCAGTGCAGATCCTGTTTGGCCAGCGCAGCCGGTGCTGGCTGGGCCAGAGTGGCAAGGAGATGCATGGCCGTGGGTGTGTGGCGGTGGGGAGCCTGGTCAGGTGGGAGCGCGCTGGGGCAGGCGCGGGTGGGTGGCTGCAGTGACTTCCAGGCAGATGATTATTTTATGGAGTCCTCAGAAGTCCAAAGTTATGTGTGTTTGTTAAGCGCCGTAGCGCTGAGTTTATTTAATGTGGTTTTAACTGCTGCATGCTTTTATAAATCAAAATAATTAAAAATAATAAATTTGAAGGTTAAACAACAGCCTGTGCTGTGGCAGAGGAGAGAGAATGTCTCTGGGCTGTGTTTGCGGGTAGGGAAACAGGGGTTCCCAACAGCTGCCTGCACTGCCATCACATTGCTTGGGGGATGGGGACAACTTTCAGGCTGGTGTAGCAGGGAAAAAACAGTGCTAAAGTCCAGGCTGTGGCACAGCCATATCCCTTCACACCCTGTCAAGGCCATCCTGAGGAAAAGCACATCCAAGTGGCAATGGCAGCCCCAGTTGTGTCTTCATGACAGTTGAAGATCGCTGGTTCTCTTCCCTTTCTCCTAGTTTAAAAGCACCTACAGACACTTGGGTTTGCTGTCCTTCTCATAGGATTTTCCGGCTATCGATATTCTTGTTGTTACAGGGCATTTCTATTGATGCCACATCTCAGCCTGCATTATTTACACAGAGCTATCGAATCTGTCCCAGTATTCAGGACAGCCTGACAGAACCCAGCCTCCCTCTTTAAAGGTTAAACAGGCCAGGTCCCTTTGCAACATGGGCTTGGGGCTTGGGAAACACAGGGCTTCAAACAGCTACCTCACTCCACTCACACCCCCTTTCATTTTAGCTTGGAAGAGTTACCCTGAGGCGCCTGGGACTGGGAAGTGGAGGGTGCTGGAGAGTGTGTGTGTCTCTTTAAATGCTCTTTGTGTCAGCCTGATAAGGAATTTGATGGCTTTATCAGAAATACCAAAGCTTTATTTAGCAGGGTGAGTCCAGCGCCACTCGGCTCCTCACAATCTGCTGATAAATTGGAGAAAAAAAAATAATAAAAAAGAGGCAGTGGGGAGAGGAAAGTCTAAACTTTCCTTAATTGCATTTGGGCATGGCCCAGCTTCCAGGGAACATGCAGCTGGACACATTCCATACATGACCACAGCCACTCTGGATGGTGAGGCCAAGTGTGTGTTAGTGTCCTTGCTCAAGGCCAGAATTCTTGTGAAGCACAGAAGCAACTTGGGTTTATCCCATTTTCTCTTCTGGTGTCCCCACTGTTCACCTGGTTGTATCTCTTGCATTATCCCTCCCCTCCCCTCCCCTCCACTCCCCTCCCCTCCCCTCCCCTCCCCTCCCCTTCCCTTGTCCCCAGTTTGCTGCATGTGTTATCTTCCCCTTTGTCTCCACCCATGGTACTCAAGCATCTTTGGGCAGTATCTGGCTATGGTACAAGCCTTTGGATATAAAGGGCTTACTATTCTCTCTCCATCCCTCAGACTATGGGTTTCAACAAGAGGTTTGAGTTTGGAGGTTTCCCGAGTCTCATCTCCCTTACCTGCAGTTTCTCTGCCAGGTTATGTGAGTGGGAGGCACAGCAGTAAGCTGGGAAAGGGCAGGTGTCTCATGGGTATGAAGATGAGTTCTGCAAAGTATTCCTTCTGCATTATGGAACTGGCAGGGAGCTCAAAGCTGGAATGGGAAACACCCCCCAGTCAGGTCTGTCCCAGCCTAATCCATGTGTAAGAGGACAGGCTGACATTTGAGGGGCATATCCACCCTTGGATCTCTGCAGTCCTCCCAGTGTCCCACTGGGCTGTGAGAGGATGTTTGCCAGTGCTCACTCCAGCGCTCCTACCGATGGGCTTACCTCAGAGGAGGAGTAGACGTGGTTGAGGAGCTGGTGTGAGTGAGCTGCTGCTCTCCCACAGCAGAGATACATGATCTATCTATTGCAGACCACAGTATAGGGGGGACCTCCTGCAGTGAGGGCAAAGCAGAGTCACAGAAATCTTCCCTCAATGTGCTGTTGATGGGTTTAGGGAAGGCAGTACTGAGTGAGGAGCCTGGGATCACAATCCCATCCTACCTGCACTGTGTAATGCTACCACTGCTTTCCTCCGAAATGGGCTAAACCTTGATTTGGTAGTTAAATCACAGAACTGGGAGTCAAGCCTCCTGCTCCCCAGCCACAGGTCTTCCACCAACTCCCCCCATGTAAATCTGCTGCCTTCTCCTTCTCTGTGGAAGCACTCCATGCACATGAGCAGAGAAATGCCTGGGTTTGCAGCAGAGCAAGGAGTGTGCAGAGTTTTCCAAAGGATGTCCATTGCCATGGCTCTGTCAAGGTTGAAGGAGTTGCACTGCCTTACTGAAACAAACCTGGCCCCATGGCTCTGCAGCAGTCTGAGATCTGGGTTGGGAGGTGCTCAAGACAGACCCTGTATTTCTCCTGATCTGCATTTACCATTAACACATGACATCTATTATATATCATTGCCATGTTTTGTTGTTCATCGCGTGCCTGCATGCAGGCCACACACATTGTGACAGCTCTGGTCCCTTCCTGATCTCGTGCATCCACACCTTTTCTTTCCATCTTTGTGTTCATTCTTACTCCTCCTCTTTCCTTTCTCTCTTTCTTTTGATTTTTCCTCTCTCCTCGGTTTGCACGCATGCACACACACAAACACATACACATACAAAGCCCTTTCACAGTTGGATCATCTGTTTTTGGCTCTCCCCCACATCTCTTTTTGATGTGGTTTCTGGAGAGTTTGGGCCAAGTCCCCCATTTCTTTCTCTGACATCAGGAAGCCTGCTGCAGCCTCTGATTCCAGCTGGATCTGGTTAACTCTCCAAGGAAACCTTGCCACCTACCAGAGTACAACTAGTGCTGTAAGCCTGGCTGGAAAGGGCTTGATCTGCACTGAGTTACAGCCTGATGTTCTGGAAGTTACTCATGATTTACAATGATTTGCATGAGCACAGAGCAAAGTTCTGAGTTGATGCAGCATGGAGTGTCTGGAGGCACTGACTGTGGAACTGCTCCTTTAGAAGATGTTTCCTTTGTTGGGGTTGTGTGGTTGTTTTCCTTCTGCAAAGCTGGCTGCATAGGAGCAGCATCTTGAGCTCCAGGCAGGGCTCTGCCTCTCAGCTCCCATTCTGGGGCTTCTTTTAAGGGTGTAAAGCACATTTTCTCTTGGTCTGAGCCTTGGGTATCTTTCAGCTTTTTTGAAGCCCTGTCTGGTGCAGTGTTGTCCCTCTAGCAGGGTGGGCAACCTGTTCACTTGGGCACCATGCTAGAGAGAACCATCCATGGTCCCCAAGAAATGCAGCTCAGTCCCACAGCCAATTCCTCCTCTGTTAGTCAGCATAAAGATGGTGTGATTGGGAGAGGGTGAGTAGAGAAGTTTTGAAGAGGCTTAACAGCAATTGGGTCTAAATGACCCCTTTTCTCTGGAAGGTTTCAAAGATCCACAGTCACTTTTGGGAAGAGAGGCTTTCCTGAGTGCTCCCTGTGTGATGTCTCTCTGCAGCCGCAGAGTGGCTGCATCGCAGCTGGCTGAGCTCAGAAGTGCGGTGGAGTCCCCTGGGGCCTGCTGGGAATAGCTGTGCTTTCGGCACAGAGCGAGTGGATGGGACAGGGGGACAGAGACTGGGACACAGCTTGCTCTTCTCAACACCCTTCTCGTGAACTCCTGCCCGAGCTGCTCTTATGGCTTGTCTCAAATCCTGTTAAGTCAGCAGCAAAACTTTCACCAGCCTTGGTAAAGAGCAAACCTTTTCAGTCAGGTCAGTTCCAGGGCCAGGGATGGGGTTAGGAGAGAAATACCTGAACGACAGTTTGCTTTAATAGAATGGGGAGGGAGGTGACAGGAGATTGCTTTGGGCATGGGTAATGGGGCATGGAGACCTCACTGACTCAGCCAGCACTGCAAACTCTGTCCTGGTCAGTCAAGCTGTGGCTGCTTGTCCTCTTGTCTGAAATATGCCCATCATCTCAGCCTGCAACCTAGGAGGTTCATGTCCCCTGCCCCAATGCATCTTTCCTTGGGGCACTAACTGGCCACACCAACCAGGAGCTGGGGCCAGACGGGCTGTGGAGCCTGGATCCCTTTGGCTTCTCTTGCAGCTCAGTGATGAGGTGGGGACAGTTTGCCCCATGGCTGCCCACACAGCCCACATGCTCACTTTGCATTTGCTGATGATCCTGGGCTAAAATTGTTCCTTTCTAAAAGGAAAAGGCTAAAAGACCTCAGCCTCCCCAAGTGTGGGCCTGGGGTGCTGGGACAGCACAGCTCCTCCCTGAAGCTGGCTAATAGAAATCAGTCCTGATTAGGATTAGTCCAGCCAGCACTGAGCTGGCAGGCTGATAATCTAATAAAAATTCCCAGGATTGGTTTACTCTGGGGAGGATTTGTGCTGGACGCGGGAGGAGCAGGATTACCCAGCTGTGTTAGGGAAGGGAGGGCAGCCCAGGGTGGGCAGGGAAGCTGCCGAGAGGGTGGGGGGAGCAAGATGGACAGCAAGAGTAAGTGGAAGTGACAGGGTCAGACCGGGCCTTTGTCCTACAGCCTGATTAGAGAGTCTGCCCCCAGTTTCTTACACTTTGGGATGTTGTTGGACAAACTGGAGCTTAAATCTGTCAGAGCACAGTAGAGATTGGAGTTGACATCCCAGGAACATATTCCTTGCTGTGCAGAAATCCAGCCCTGCTGGGAAAATGTGAAATGCCCACCCCAGCCCCCTCTAAGCTGGAGGAGATGAGCTCAACTTCTTCCTTCAGCTGTGTTGGGTGGTTGAGGCTGAGCAGCAGAGAGCCTTGTCCAGAAGCCAGTATCTGCCATTAGTGGTCTGTGTCGAGTTCCATACTGGTCTCTCCAGCTTCATCCCCTGATGGAGAGGAAGTCACAGAAGCCAGGTTGTTACTCTCCAGCTGAAATCACCAGGCTTTGCTGCATGTGGTGGCAAAGGCACCCACCATATGTGAGTGAGAACTCGGCAGGAGATCTGTGTTCCTCCAGGGAATCTCAGGGTGGGCAGAAAAGCTCCTCAGTCGACAGGGAGTAGGTCTGAAGCTGCAGGCAGTGACGCTAGATACTGGGGCTCCCAATGACTTCTTGGGCTGCTGTTGTTGAGAAAAACCCTTAATAGGGGAGGCAGAGCAGGAAGGTACTTTTCAGGCAGGTGTACTTTTACAGTCCCCAGCTGTGCAGGAGGTGAGGAACAAGCTTTGCAGTGTTGCTGGCTTTTTGGCAGCCCTGTGAAGGCTCCGTGCCTCACGCTGGGTTACCTGGGGAGCTGCTGGTGTGTCTGGTGCAGCACACAGGCATGAGGAGCTTCCTCAGCCCCTCATCTAGCTGCTCTGATGGTGAGTGGAGGGCACCCAGGCAGCCTTTTTGCTGCAGGAATTCTCAGACTGTAGTGCCTGGAATGACTGTGAAAAACAGAAGTAACCCTGAAATGTGTGTGCCCATTTCCCTCATTTTAAATCAAGAGTATATGGGGGAAGAGCAAAGACTCAAAGTATTCACCTTGATGTTGCACAAGATGATCTGTGGATTATTTCAGATATATTCTAGTGCAGCAACCTAAAGGTGCCCTGACAGCCTGCTCCGGCTGCCTCAGCTGTGCTGTTCAGTGCTCCCTTGGCATGGCAGGAGAGGAAAGAGCCCCAGAATCTTCTGAATTCATCCTTTAACCCTCCGTGTTACTCCATTCTCCTCAATTTCCACTCGTCTAGACTGACTCTTCTGCTCCTTGCTAAGGAAATTAATCACAAAATCTGTGACTCTCTAAATGTGTCTTACCCCTATGGGGACATAGCAGAGAGAGACCCTTTGGACCATGAAGTGGCGAGTCCTGCCTGGAGCAGAAGAACCAGAACAGCCACTTCAGATGTTCCTGGACACAAGGCAGGAGCTGTATAGGATGCAGACCCGCTCCTCAAGTCAGAACTTCACAGAGAAATGCCCTTGGACCTACAGAGGGTGCAGATTTTGTGAGGGGGTTTTTGTCCTTTCAAGAACCAGCTGCTCCTGTGGATGGGCTGGAGCATTTTCCACATGAGTAGATCTGTCTGTGGACCAGCACCCTAAAAGCTCTGGGGTCTGCTGGTTGGTTGGGACACCTTCTCTCAACTACCAACCCCTGTCCCCCAAAAAGGTTAAAAAAAAAAAAGAAAGAAAATCCTCTAAGATGAAACCAGGAGAACTAAATAACGAGAGCAGTGTCCTCTCCAGGCTCGGGTAGCTGCATATATGATTGTCATCTTGATGAAATCCCCCGGATGTAATGAGCTGATTTTCTGCTGTTAATATTGCATCTGCTGATGAAGGATTCGTTAGGATAATGGAACGAAGCTAAAATATAAATGACTCGCTGTCAAGAAGCAGCTTTTGCTTGTGTTCTCCTGACAGTTCCTCGGCCATGGCTAGGGAGTTTTGTGTGCTCCGCACATGTTTGCAAGGTGTGTGCGATGATTGGGTCCTGCGTATACAGGGACACACAGGTGTCAGGTTATGTTCTCTATGACCCTGTTGTCTGGGTGTCTGGAACCCTCTGGCACACCATGGGCACTGGCAGGATTCTCTGTGCCAGAGGGGACCAAATGGTGCTGCCTCAGAGAGCAGCAGCCAGGGAAAATTGTTCCTTTGTTGGGCTGAGGCTGCCAGAAGAGGGGAGGCAATGCGTGCTGCTGGAAAAGCATCTGTGCCTTCACTCCAGGTCATTTTCAGATCTGTCGTGTTCCTTTTCCAGTTTAATTGCCAAAGTTGCTGTGTTTTCTTTCTCAACAAGAGAAATCAGTTTATTAGAAAGTGAAACAGATACTTGCTCACAAAGCTGTTGCAAGTGCAGAGTACTATTTTCATTGGAAAATGCAAAAAAGATCTTGATAAAAGTGGTTGTCATACTGCGGAACAGTAATCCAACATCTGGGCAGATAATCTCAAAGTTCCACTGTTGGGCGTCTCCCTGTCCCTGTCCCACTGAGTCCCTAGAGACAACTCTGCCAGGACTCTGATAAAGCCAAAAAAGGCAGAACACAGGGACATTTTCTAGGGGATGAGAATTACTACCAGTGGGGAAGTGGAATAGAAAAAGTGGAAAGCCTTTTGGGCTTCTGCACTTTCTATTGCACAAGCTTTAAAGTCCCAAACTCACAGAGGAAGAAGCTGGTGAACAATTTGCAGTTTCTTTGCTACCTCTTGGCGAGAGTAACACAGCCAGTCCCAGGAAACTGCAAGTTGTGAGCTGGGCTCAAAGAATGTGAGGTCATCATGGAGGTTTGGAGATGGAATAGGTAAACGCTGAAGGATATCACATTCTCACACTTACATTCCGAGTCCTTTCTGGGACTTTTCTCTGCAGAATTAGCCTTGGCAAGGGGAAGGAGGTGGAGAGGGAGGTCTGACCAGGATCTGTCTCTCTTGGCATCTCTGAGTCTTTTTATACCAGTTGCTTAAGGGCAAAGAGCCAGATCCTGAGCCAGCATTGGTGTCAGCAGGGCCTCTGTGATTCACACCCACTCGGGCTCTCCTCCCAGTGTCAGGGAAACTCTTTTGAGGAATTTGGTTGCAAATTCAAGCATGGCTTGGCTGGGACAGAGTGTCTGTGTTATGGGAGGGACCTCTTGGCTCGGGGGCTTGTTGTTGTTTGGCAGGCTCGACCTATAGGAGCCAGCCTGGGGGGATATTACAGATTTCTCAAATCCTCCTCTTTGATTTTTCCTCCATTTCCACTCTTCTCCAGGTACCCCCAGGGCCTAGCAAGCCTTGTTGCCTCTTCCCACATACCAGATCTCTTGAGCCATCACTTGGAGCATTTCTGTGAGCATGTTTTTGTGTGTCACACTTATTTTTTTCTAGGGTCCCCTGCTTCATCATTATCTTAATCACTGTTGTGTTAAGTTTCATGCTTCCTTTGACCTTTATTTTCGGCCTGGTTATGCTGTTTATCTGCCTCTGACACTTGTCCCCTGGTGCTATTGCCAGGGAAACTCAGCACTGAGGCCTTTCCCTTTCCCCCCACCATCTTGTCCCTTTCTGTTTAATTTTTTTCTTTCCTCTTTTTTTCTTTTTTTTGTCTTTTAACATGGTTTTCTTTAAAAGTTTTTTAATCAATCAAATTTGAGGCAGAAAATAGGCTTGGTCACGCCTGGTCCTTGGGTCGTGTGACACTCACTCAGGGTCCTGACAGCTCCTCAAAGGGGGCAGCCGGGACGAGGAGGGGGGGCCAGCAACGCGTTTCCCCAGGAAAGAGCCCGTTTCCATGGCACTGCCCCCACCTCTCCGCCATCCGCCAGCCCCGACATGGGCCTGAGGCTCTTCAAAAGGGGCGTTGGGAAGCGTGCGTGTGTGCAGGGCCGGGGAACAAAACGGAGGCGCGGGGGCGGCGGCGGCGGGGGCTGCGCCGACAGCTGCCGGGGTTCTCTGCCGCTGGAGCTTGTGGGGAGCCAGCGGGAGTGACGGCGATGGAGCCAGGGCCCCAGCCAAATCTGCATAATCAGGGGCTTTTCATAAATGTCCCATTTTTCATCCCCATCTAAGACATTTGCTCAGGGAGAGCCGGTAGACCTGGCGTGGAGGGACAGCGCTACCCAATCCCGGTGCACACCCCTGGCTCTGGTTTCTTTGCTTGCTTTGCTCTCCTACATCATCCTCCTCCTCTGCCCTGTCTCTGCAGGCTGGCAGGTGCCCACTCCTCTGTCAAATGCAGCTCATGCTGCTCTGGCTGTGGCAGGGCACTGCTGGAGCCGGGATGGAGGGAGCGTGGAGCCAGCATCGTGGCTGTGTCAGTGGTGGCTCCCACCTTGGCTTAGCATATGCCACACCATCCTTGTCACTTTTTGCTTGGGTCCTCCCTGATTTCCTCACTTTTGCCTCTACCCATCGTGCCCTACAAAACCACTTGCCTGTCTGCTGACTTCCTCCCAGGCTCTGTGCCTGGGATTTTAAAACCTTTTTCTTCCCCATCACCCCCTCCCCAGTCCCTTTCTCAAGCTTTCTTCTCTCGCTCTGCTCCCTCCTGTCCTCCTTTTCCCCACGCCCTTTCCAGTTCTCCGTTTGTGCAGGGTCTTTTTCTTTCTATCTTTTTTATAATTAATGATTAGCTTTAATTGGTTTGCTTAGGCAGCCTGACAGCAAATTAGCAGGAGCCAGCCCAGGGCTGCCAAATGCTGAGTTTGGGGACTGCTATGCTTTACAGATGCCGTGGCGGGAGGTGAACTCCTTGGGATCCCCCCTTCGCACTCCCCTCCTGCTCTGCTGCGCTGTGCTGTAGCTGTGCTGCGAGCTGGGAGTCCAGGGCCTTCCCTGGTCCTTGGTGCCATCTGTGCTGGGAAGCAAGGACTGGCAGTGGATGCTGTCCCTGGCCCTCTGTCCCTTGCCTGGCTGCAGCACTCCCGAGGAGGCCAGAGGGCACTGAGCTGCAGGGTTACATCCAGAATGGTCTGTGTCCCTTTCCTGCTGCCCAGTGCTGGTTTTCCTCCTCCTTGTGGCATGATCACCTTTATTGAGCTGGGCTCTGCTCAACAGGTTTGAGCAGGGGGTACAGGGTGAGAGGCAGGGCAGGATCTCCCCAGGGAGCGCTGAGCCAAGGGGAGCCTCCAGCGGAGCAAAGCAGGCAGCTCTACCCAGTGCTAAAGGCAGGTAATGGGGATGGGGTGGCGAGAGAAGGGGGGCTTTGCTCTTTTCCTCCTTTGCAGTGATTTCCCTGTACTTTGCTTTGCTTTTCCTTGCCTTTTTTACAGCTCCCGTTTTTCTTTTTTATGAGAGAGAAACTGCAGGGTTCTCCCAGGGCTGGGAAGAGTGCTTGGTCACAGGCTGCTCCCAGCCAGATGGAGGGGAAAAGAGGGGGGGCGGTGGGCCCCTAATCCTGGGAGGAGAGTTTTCCTGGTTAAAGAGGATTGGGAATAGAGTCCAGAACATTTCAGCATGTTGTTTTAGGAAGGAGGGGCAGACCATGACCTATTTGGGATGCTTGTGAATTTTCAGCACAAAACTTTGCTGGGAGCACTGGCAGCTGTGTAGCCCTACAACTGGGGATGGAGTTGGCTTGCGCTGCGCTGCGCTGCTGGTGTTGCCTTGTAATAGCAGCCAAGAAAGGGGGAAATGGGAGATAACACGAGTTTTCTTCTCATTCAGCCCAGGCCTTTTCAGCTGAGCAGTCCAAGATTGGCAGGACATGATAGTTGGGTGGGACTGCTCAACTGGACCTGTAGAGCAGCCGGAATATTCCAGCCCCTCCCCAAAACCAGGAAGGTTTGTTGGGCTGGTGACAGCAGCGTGGGTTTCTTGTCCCCAGGAAACCTGGACTGTCTCAGTTGTTCTTGCTTTAGTTGTTAAAAGGGTGCTTTTGCCCTTACTGGCCACCAGTCCAACCCTCCAACCGAGTGTTAATATCTACATATGCATTTTTATAGGATCCAGAGCACATATAACTGAAATCAGAGGGATGTGGTGTCTTCCTGGGATTTCTGTTATGGAGGAACAGCCTTTTTGTCAGTCACAGAGGTCCCTGCTGCATTCCAGATTCATGAAAGATGGAAGCCAGTGCAAACACGTCTGGTCTCAGATCTGTGTGTTGTTCAGCTGTGAGTGTACTGGCAAACACCACGCTGTGCTACCTTGCTGCAGCCTGGCCTCCTTCCCAAAGACTGGTACGATTATAGCTCACTCAGGTGAAAACACTGATAGTGCATGCAGAGACTGGAGCTGGCAGGTCTCCTGTGGGGCTCAGTCTCAGGGTTCCCTCCTCTGCCCCTGCCCCTGCCCCTGCCCCTGCCCCTGCCCCTGCCCCTGCCCCTGCCCCTGCCCTGCCCAGGACATATGGCTGTGCGATCCCTTACACCTCTCATGTCCCTCCCCAGTCCTGATGATACTGTCAGAGAGTCCCTCACATGGCTTCACCAGTGTTAGTGGAGCTTTGGGCCTCTGCAGAGCAAGGCTAGGGATAAGTCTTCCTATCCTGAGGGGAGAGGGTTGAGAAGTGTGGGAAAAATATCTGCTAGAGAAGGCATTGAGACCTCACAGCCCATTTCACTTTTAGGTGATCTTGGCTTATTCCCACAGCTGATGTCTCTGCAGTAGCAGAAGATATATTTGATTTGCAGCAAAGCTTCTGTGTTCTGTGCACTCTCCTTTTATTTTTCACACTCTCCCCCCACCCTGTCTACTCTCCTGTTTACATCTCACTGCCCTTCAGTGAACCAGAAGGGGCTCAAGGAGGTGGCCACACACTGAACATCCTGTGCCAGCCAGGCTACAGGGGGGAAATTGAGGCATGGAGTTGAAGGTGCCTAAAGATGTCCTCAAAGCTCGGGAAGTGACCCACTGAGGGATTATCCCACCTGGGCTCTGTGGTTCTCAACACAACCCATTCCACAGGCTGCCAACACAACCATCGTTACAAAGGAAACAAGCTGGGGGCTCCTTGTTGCCTCCTGTCCTGCCCTGCCATGCCTTTGGCTTGTCTTGCTGCCCTTCCTTTCCCCTTCCTCCTCTGGCACTCGCCACTGCCAACACATGCCCTGACTCCTGCCTGGACAGCCTGAGCCGGCTCCTTTAAGGCAGGCACGCCAGGGGATTGTGCGCGGTGCCAGCCTTCGCTGTGAGTGCCTCTCCCGCTTCCCCCTTGGAAAGTTTCCTGCCCAATTGTTATGTGCGATCCGATCTGAAAGTTGCTCTCTAAGCTTCTTGTCACATTTTGACTTAATGAAGTGCAACTGGAGTGGGAATTGGGGTTCATCACGCCAGTCTCACTGCGCTCCCTTGTTGTCAGAAAACAGGGGTGGTTGGGGACCGTAATGCAACGCTGCAAGTCGTTATCATTCCGGTCAGTCTGTTTAACACAAAATTAAACAAAGAACTAATTAGTGCCTCATGAATTAATAAATGCGCAGTTGCCGGGTAGGAAGGGGAGGAAGGAAAAAAGGTTGTTGAAGGAAAGATACTGAAAAAGTCGAATTAGGATGTTGTGTCAAGGGGAAAAAAAACCTGAGTCCACTTTGGTGAAGAGTTTGGATACATTGGTTCCCTTGGAATAAGTTCCTCTCCTCCTCCTGCGTCCTGCATGTCTGCTCTGGAGCAGCGATGAACAGCAGGCATGAGGAAGAGGCAGCCTTTCAGTGCATCTTTGGGGGGCTCACAAAAAAGATGGGGACAAACTTTTTAGTATGGCCTGTAGTGACTGGACAAGGGGTGATGGTTTTAAACTAAAAGAGGGACAATTTAGCAAAATATAAGGAAGAAAATTGTTGTGGCGAGGGTAGTGAGACCCTGGCATAGGTTGCCCAGAGAACCTGTGGCTGCCACATCCCTGGATGTGTTCAAGGCCAACTTGGATGGGGCTTGGAGCAACCTGGTTTACTGGAAGATGTCCCTGCCTATGACAGGGATGTTGGATTATATGACCTTTAAAGGTCCCTTCCAACCCAAACCATTCTAGGACTTTATGGTTTTCCAGTAATGTTCCCTAGAAGCTGGATCTGGGGTCCAGCAGCCAAATACAAGTATTTACCCAAAACAGATGTGGGAGCTAAGAGATGCAGGGTAGAAGCCTTTCATTGGAAAGGAGGGAGACTTGAAAGATGTTCATGGTAAGCAAATCTCCTCTCTTTGTCTGACGGCTTTTTTCCTGGGGAATCCACAATTGACGCAGTAACAGTGTGTAATCTCAGACTATGTCCCAGCAGTGCTCCCTCTGCTCCTTGCCCTCTCTGGCCCGCTCCCCACACAGAGCAGTGCAGTACTGGAGGCCTGCAGTGGGACTGGGCATGAGGGCTGTGCCAGACGCCCACCCAGCCGTTCCCACAGGTGCCGTGCTGTGCCACACTGCGAGTGAGAGGGCTCAGCTCTGGCACATTGTCAGGCAGGGAAGCAGAGCTGGGGGAGGGAAGAGTCCAGCCTTAAGAGGACATGTCAAGTACAATTAGCGTTATCTGTCTAAATATGTACTGGGAACACAGAATACAAGAGGAGGCCTGGCTGGCTTTAATGGAGACATATGCAAGGTCATATTGCCTCATACAATCCCCCAATCTGATTTGGGGATTACACATTCTAAGTAAATTGGCGTTATTCCTCTTGCATCATTGATAAGCTGCGGCCAAAAGAAGAGGAGTAAAAAAAAAAAAAAAAAAAAACAATTAAAAACTCAAACCCAAGAATTGATCATGTGCAGGGGTGAGGGAGTGAAGGCAGGAAGGCAGAGAGTTGCAGGCAGAGAGCTTGGGAAAGAGGGAGAGAACAAAAGAGAGGGAGAGAAAAAACAGAATAACAGAGTGGCAGAGAAAGCAATGGAAAGAACAAAGAAGAAAGGGGAAACAAAGGGAAGAAAAAGGTGGAAGAAGGGATGCTAGAAGGACAGAGGGTGCCAGGGTGGAAGAAGCACCTCAAGCTGGGGAGCTGTTACTCCAGCCATGCCCTCAGCCTTGTAAGCATCAGGATTTGAGTGGGAAAGGAAGGAGCCAGGCTGGTTATGCACCTTCCTCATCGGAGGGTCCCTGTCCTCTTGTCCATCCATCTGGGATATCTCAGTAGCTCCTTCCTGCTCTGGGTACCAGCCAACACACAGCATCTATCTTTGGCAGTGGCAGAGTGTGAGTGACAGGAGGAGGCCATCCACACACGCAGAGTGCCAGGGCCCTGGAACACAGGGGTGAGCCATGGTAGCAGCATGGAGCCCCCTGAATCACTCTCGCTTTTGCCCTACACGGAGCCCAAGAGAGTCCCAGAAGGGCTGAGTCACGGCATACACTGCAGCACCTGGAGAGGGAGCATGTGGAGAGCCAGTGGGTGGCACAGACAGCTGGGGCTCCTGGATTCAACCATGGGTGCACTGTGCATGACCTTGGGGCAGTTTGTCATTCTACTGCCACCCTGGATAGTTGTGAGAGCCGTTTTGGCAGGGCTGCAAAACAGAGGCTACAGGAATGGGCCAAGCACCCTTGCCACTCTGCATGAAGCCACCCTGTGCAGGCCACCTCCTGGCTCTGGGAGAGGGAAGTCTCTGTCTTGCTGCAGAGAATCCTCCTCCAGCTATGAGCTCTCCTCCTACCCTGCCTGTGCAAAATATCCCCCTTCAGAAGTCTCATGGCACGGCTTTTATGCTCTGTCACATTTTTGGAACATATGGTTTTAAATAATTCAATTTATTTTTCATGTGTTTTGCTGTGACTTTTCTTCCGTTGTCCCTTTCCTCCTTCCTCATCACTCTGCATTCTCCTGGATGGAAAATGCACAGATGAGTGGATGAGGAGGTTCTGTGACATGGGACCCAGTCCTGCACCCCATCATCTTGTGCCCCACAAGGTGTGCAAGGGAGGCATCATTAGCACACAGGTGAACCTCTGGGAAAGAGGGGTCAGCAGAGGAATTGTGAAGATTGGGAAGGGAAAAATTTGACATGGAGCAGAAGGCAACCTTAGATGTGTAGGCAAAGTGTGGAACAGACCAGCACAAGGTCTGTCTGTGGCACCTGGGGAGCTGGATTCAGGCCAGCAAGAGCTGCTCTCCGTGAAATTATTCCCAACCCTCATTAGGAGCCTCTTGCACGGAGAAGTGCCAGGGCACAATCTGTCTCATGGGGTGCATGGCACTATGGGCTACAGCAAGGAACAGGAAAGCATTTTGTTCCCTTGTAGAGTCTGAATGTCCTATGCTGGACCTGCTGGAAGCTGGGTTCTTACCCAGCTTTTGTGAGTCTTGGCTCTTACTCAGGTGTGCCCTGTGTGTTAACTGGATCTTTTCTTTTCCCACTCCAGAATGAAGTGAATTTAGAGCTAAAAACGAGGCAAGAAGCCAGGCCTTGAAATCTCCGAAAGGTAGGAGAGACTTCAGACTGCAATGGGTATGTCACTATGCCCTCCTGGGTTCTCTTTTCCTCTGGGCGTCTCTCACACTTATGGCCTGCTCATTGTGGCCATGTCTGCACTAGAATTCCTGCGTTTGGACTGTGGTTAGTCATAAACAGACATGGAAACAGAAGAAGGTCCAATGCAGATATGGCATATGTGTGTCCTAATCCTGTCTTTTTGTACACCAGTTCTGGGCACCTGGTTTTGTCACTGCAGGTTTTCCTCCATATCTTCTCTACTGCCTCTATCTTTACAGATGAAAAAGTGTGTAAGGGTTTTGGTGAAAGGGAAGTGCTTTATCTCCAACCATTTGGGCTGGGGGAGATGGGTATAAGGTCCTTTCACTGAGTAGAATGCAGTCTTCATCTACTGTGAAGTTTTGCTGAGCTCAGTTCACATAATTCAGATAGTGATGTGCACGTTCTCCTCTCCTGGCACATTTTTATCTATTCAGACTGCAGAAACATGGTGGTAGTACGGAAGCAGCTCTGTGCCTCCAGCAGAATCCAGACTTTCCTGGGTTTTCCCTTTACCTGGATCCTCATGGACTGTCTTACAAGAAAAAGCCCCAGCTTCACAGTCTCCTAGAGCCGGATGGTCACTTAGTCTGTGCTTGGTAAGAGTTAGAGGTCTAGAGCCCAGGGAAATGGAAGATGATTGTGTCTCTTAAACGCCTCATCTCTGTGTGATGGGTAAGACACTCCCAATGCCACCTCCGATAGTGTTCACTGGGAAGTCCCTGCTATGCTGAGGCCGTTCCTGCTGTCCCTGGCTCTTCCTCATGGCCCCAGAAGGACCATGAAGCTCCTTGTGTGTCACCTGAAGAGTTCTCACTCTCTCCCTGTGTCTCTGCCCTGTACCCCCTGCCTCACCAACCACATCTGGCCTCTCCCATTGCTCCATTCCATCCCCAGGCACCAAGACAGGTCTGAGGGTAGGAGAGGCCATGGGGAGGATGGGAAGTGCTCTGCCCTGTGGGACATCACTCACAGGTGCCAGAAGCACTCACTGCAGTGTGTGCACTCAGAGCATCCCTGCAGCAGTGGGGACCCCCAATGCCCAGTTTTGGGGAGCTCATGGACTGAGTCTGAGCAGCATCAAAGGGGCCCAGGCTGGCTGGGGTGGGAGGGGGCCCCAGGCTGGGCTGGGCTGTGTCAGAGGTGACCGGTGGAAGGCCAGTGTTATGTAAATACTGCTGCTGTAACATGGCAGGCCTGAATGGCCCTATGTGTCCATCCATCATTGCTGGGGAACAGAAGCCTCCCTGGGAGCACGGGGGGGCCAGCAGTGTGGGGCATGCAGACACAGGCAGCATGTGCCCTACTCATAAACTGTTTGTTTTCTTTTTGTCTCTCTCATTTTGGGGCACCCCACCGAGAGCAACTCTCTGTTCTGTCCTTGCAACCTCTCCCCCAACCTTCCCCCCACCACTTCAGGCCATCCTTTTCCTCCCTTCTTTCCTTGGCCCTTAAAAAAATGGAGGGGAAAAAAAGGGGGAAAGAAAACTCCCCAGTTCACATTGCGGCTTCTTTCTCTGACTTCAAAGGCTCCTCATCATTGTTTGGGATCGGCAGGCAGTGGCCCTGAAAACGTGATCACAGCCAGGCACAGTGTAGGTCACCACTGAGCGCCATGCTCCAAGTGCTGAAAGGAACAGGCAGATTCTTCCCTTTTCATGCTTCACAGCCCTGGTTACAGCACTCTGCCTCACCCGCGTGCTCCTCGCTGCGTGGCTATTCTTGCTCTTTTCTCCTCCTTTTCCTCCTGCCCTCCCTCTCTCTGTTTCTCTCAGATTCCTCATTTCTCCGTTCATTTGCTTTTATCCTGCCCTCCTCTGTGCCCAGCATTACACATTTCTCACACTTTCTTCTCTTCTTTCCATTACTTTTCTTCCTCACTGTGTCCTGCCTGGCACTGCTGCCACGTCTCTCTGTTATATGAATCACTGTTTTATTTCTCCCCTTTCCCTCTTCTAAAGGTCAGGTTGGAGGTTGATTTCCTCATGCTCCCTGTTCCTGTTTGGTAGCAGCCTTCCTCTGACATTTGCCCACATTTCTGTCTTCCCCTGTGATATCTCACTCACTGTGCCCAAAACTATGGCAGTTGTGTAATTTCTGGATCAGTTCTAGACAGCCAACAGCCCTCCCTGCAAAGGTGTGAGCTGACTGCTTTTATGTGCAGTGAGTTTATCCCCCAAAATTTAGCATGGCCTCACATGGGGAGGCAGCACACAGTGCCTGCCAGCAATGTCAGCTTCCAAACTTGCTCTTTGGCTTTGCTGGTTAACCTGAAGGAGTGAGCAGGTAGGGTTAGTGTTGTAGATGGATTTGGAAAGCAAGGTATTGACTTCATATACATCACAGGGAAACATAGAAATATTGTAAGTCTTACGTGGAACATGATGCCGATGGTAGTACTGAGGGCAGAGTTAAGCAGGAGTAAGGCAGAGGAAAACAGGCCCAACGGTTTGAAAGGGCATCCCAGAACACTTCCTCAGAGGATTTCAGTGAGGGAACCAACTCTTTGATGTGCTGAAGCTTGGGCATCTTTGGCAGCACAGTGAGCCACAGCCAGGTGGCAACTCCCTGCCTCCAGAACATCCCCCAGCAAGATCTGGATCTTCATTTTGCTGCAGGGGAAGAGCCCAGGACTCTGTGCCTCTCCAGCACCCATCCGAGGAACAGCCACACTCTCTCCAGCCCCGGAAGCGGAGATCATGGGGCTTGTGCCTCTGGTGATTTGTGAGGTTGTTTTAATGGCAAGGAGCCCACCAGGACTTGTCTCTTGCTAAATAGGCATATTAAGGGACATTGCAGCAGGGGTTATAGAGTAATAATTTGTCCTAATGAGCTGGTGTCACGTTCTCCCTGGCTGAGCTGTGCCCGAGCAGGAGCCGTGGTAGGAAGGGGCTGCACTTGCTGACCTGTCAGCCCAGGTTAATGAAGTACTGCGCTGCTTGGGGGTCAGAGAGCAGGAGTTCCGCCAGTCAGCAGTGGCTCAGGGGGCTGGAGGGGGAAGGATGGGGCTCTTCCCTGAGCTGAATGCCTTGGGGAAGGCCTGTGCCATGCTGGACAGAGCAGCAGGATGCACTTTATGGTACTGGGATCTCCCTGCTGTGCTGGTGAGTTGAGTGCCATGGCACCCTCATCAAACCATCTGCAGGCAGGGCTGAAACTGCTACGGCTGGGGCTTGTTCTCTGGCCTTGCAGGAGTTCCCAGGTTGACACATGTGGAAGGAGACTGGGAAAATAAGAGACCACCTCTGTTACAGATGCTTACAGACAGGAGAGGATAGGTGCAGGAAAGTGGCCAGTGGCAATGACCAGTGTCTAGCTAGGAAATCTACAGAGAGATGGTGCTCATCCTTACCATTGTGCACAGGGTGTATGAACAGCCAGAAGTTCCCTTTGTCCTTCCTGTTCCCTCTTTCTCCTCCTTTTATGGTCCCCCATGGCTTGCTGAGATCCTTTGCCTTGTAAACCTTGCCAGTTGCTTCCATGCCTTCTGGGAACCTGGGCAGGAAAGAGGAAAGACACAGGAACTTTTGCCAGTCCCCCAGTGACCATCCTTGGTGGCAGGACAGCCTGGGCAGCTGCAGTTTGA
The DNA here is from genome assembly GCA_024500445.1 of Entomyzon cyanotis. NCBI lineage: Eukaryota > Metazoa > Chordata > Aves > Passeriformes > Meliphagidae > Entomyzon > Entomyzon cyanotis. The sequence continues at coordinate 225,224 of JAKEPQ010001025.1, forward strand.
GCAGGGCTCCACATTCCGCAAGAGAGGGCAGGAGAAGCTGTGAACAGGGAGTCCTGGCCCAGCTGCTGCCTTGGGGATCCATGGCCTGCCTTGCTTCTGTGGATGACAACCCCATCCATGCTGGGGCAGGATGGTGCCCTTGGCCACACCAGCACCCTGAGGTCTACCACACAAGCCCTGTGTACCATCTTCCTCCTTCTCCTCCTCCCACTCTTTGCTCCCCCCTGCTTCTCTTTGCTTTTCCCTGTCTCCATCTCTCTCTCCCTTTCATCTACTCAGAAGGCTTTACTCTACTTCCTTGTCACCCTAATTGATTGCATTAACCTTTCAGTGTATTGGATTTCCCCAGCACCGTGCAGAGAGCACTGTGCAATATGCTTATAATCTGGGCTGTAATGGACAGAGAGCAGTCAACAACCTGCTCCAACAGGTTATGCTGACAACTTCTTCTCAGGGAGGGGGAGAGGAGTGCAGCGGTGGGACCTGAGGCACAGCTGTCCTGCAACCCATGCAGACCCAGCCTCAGTGCTCCCCCCTGAGCAGGCTTGTGTTAGCTTGTGAGACTGAAGTCCTTAGAAAAGGATCCGTCTTGGGAAGCAGGGGGGAAATGTTACATTTGACCTATTACTGTAATTTTTCCTAGTGTTTGAGCACCATTCTTCCCTATCTGCTCAGTCTACAGTTTTGTTCCATCTGTTCAATACTAAGTTAATGTATGCTTTACATTTAGACACTTGTTGCTAGTGGCAGGATGAGAAGATAGTATCATGGAATCTCCCTGTTTTCGCATCATGCTTGCCTCTGCCTTTTCCTTTAGGATAAGGATATGAGGGAGGATTTTTCCTCAGATTTAAAAGAAAAACATAGGAATATTGTCTTGATGAGAAAGCACCAAGGTGCAGAGAGACCAGGTGGCAGAAGCCCTGAATTATATCTCAGGCTTGACCTTGGATAAATCCTTTCACTCCCTGGTACCTCATTTTCACCCAAGATGTCAGAGCTGTTTTTTCGGTTCTGCAGTCTTCAGGAGTGCTGGGGGAGATGCAGGGCAGTTATTGCTGCTTTCTGGGCAAGGGATGAGAAAGTGGCTGCAGACAGGCAATGAAGCTACACAGCTAAGTGTCACTCCTCACAGAGCCTGTGAGGCAGGAAATAAACCCACAAGATCAGTGTCAGGAGCATGTGAGCCTATGAAAGTCCTGGCAGACTGCTGATGGCCAGGGGAGAGCCAAGAGATCCTTTGGCATCCTTTATTTTAAAGGACCAGAATGATGGATCTGCCATAGTCTCCTGGCCATGGTGCCCCCTTTTAAAGTCTCCTGGAATAGGCTCCATTCAGCACAATGCTTTGAGCACTGGGTTGGATTTTGTTTAAGGCAAAATCATTTAAGCACATATTTAGGAGTTTCATTTGACAGGGACCATAGGATGAGACCTAGACTCTTGTGAGGCTCTTCTGTAATTCTCCTTTTCGAGCAGCATTTAGTACAAGTTGGTTCTTTATTTATGGTTACCGCTCACAGTGTGAAAAACAGCAATAGTGGAAGGGTTGCTGATCACTTCATAGTCTTTAGTTCAAGTTACGACATCTTGTTAAAAGCAGTTACTCTGTTACTCTGTTTCTTCAGAAGGTGCCCACTCTCCCCAGGGGATGTTTAGAGCTGGCATTTAGAAACTTTGCAAGTTCCTGAGCACACCAGGAGGAGGGGACAGGGCTGTACCCTGCGAGGTAAAGGTGAATCCCCAGTTTTTCCAGGAAGGAACGAGAAATTACAGGAGTCAGAGAGAGGAAAAACTTTATTCCAGGTGATCATTCAGAAAAGTGGGAGGCTCCTTAAAAGACGGAAGGTAGTTAGGGGAGGAGCTTTATTTTTAGGTTAAATAGAGAAGAACTAGGAGCAGGAAGCAAAGGATGAGAAATTTAAAACAAGCTAGAGAAAAAGCGTGAGGGAGAGCAGCACCTCCTAAATGGCAGGGTAAACAGGCACTCCGAGGCATTAACTTAATTGATTGTTCTGCAACAGGCTGAATGCTGTGTTACTCTGTCACCGTGGCAACAACCCAAAAAAATTGTCAGCCTGTTTGGATGAAGTGAAGCGAAACATTCTCTAATTTGCGGTGATCCGGGTGTTTGTTTTCCTTTCGAAGAGGCGGGGGCTCTATTGATCTATTGTTTGCACAAAGCTTTTTTTTATGGTGATATGTGGAAAGCAGGAGCCCCGGGGTGTGCTCCCAGGGCAGGTGAGGCAGCAGGGGTGTCTCTGCTGTCTTTCCATAGATCTGCCTTTGCAGGGTGGCCATACGAAACCAGCGGAAGCTCTAGTGGTAGGAACCATCCCGAAGAAGCTAGAGGACAGGGGAAAGTGTTTGGGTGTGATGAACTTGTGCGAAAAGCCTTTGGCTGTGATAAACTTGTGCCAGAGCTACTGCTTTGATTCATCCCGTTCTCGTCCCTTTGGGCTCTTGCAGTTCACAGAATCACAGAACCACGGAATGATGGAATATCCTGAGTTGGAAGGGATGATCCCACATGGGATCATCAAATCCATCTCCGGACTCTGACCAGAGCAACCCCAAATGTCACACCAGTTTCGTCAGTATTGCAGTCTCTGGTGTTGGGTGGGGTAAGCAACGGTTGCCTGAGGGACAAGAGCGGCTCTGTCCCCCTACCAGCTCCCTTTGTAGATCCATACTATTCCATGTAATGCGTGCAGACCTGTGTCTATGCACAGCCTGTGCTTGTGGGAACGTACCGTTGCACACCTGGTGGAGTGACAGGAGTCATGTTTATCCTTATCCCACAGCCGTGGGAACATAATGAAGTCCCCACTTTGAGCTTTTAGTTACAGCAGAGACAAAATCCCTGGGCTAAAGGAGGATGAGGGATTTTGTCCCCTGGGATATGGGTCAATCTGCTCCAAGGAGCTGCGCAGGACAGGAGATGGGGATGGCCACAGTGGGATGGGTGACTTGCTGCAGGCACAGCTTGGGGCAGAGCCAGGAGAGCTACACAGATGGGAAGAGGCACCAGAAGTTGTGCAGCGACTTAAGCACCTCATCAGCAGCGTCTGGCCCTGCACAGCCCTGGGGCCAAGCAGGAACTCCTGGGGATGCCACTCACTGTCAGCACATGCTTGGTTTCAGAGTGAAATGTTGCTGCAGCACTTGCTTCAGCAGGGAATTGTTCAGTCAGAATGGGAAAGTGCAGGAAACAAGGGAGCAAGCCCACATGGCCAGGGGTGAGTAGCAAAGCCTTGGGCCAAAGACTTGATGCCAAGGGACAGGGGTTGTGGCAGGGGAGGGGAAAGCTGGCAAAAAGGTGCCTTACAGGTCTGCAGTGGGGGGGAACAGGCAACAATGGCTCAGAACCAGTGGGAGGGTGAGTGGCAGAGGTGGCTCTGGGCCAGTGAGGGAGAGCAGAATTTTCCTCATGACAGGGGATCAGTAGGAGGGACAGGCTGCTGACCTGCCTTGTGCTTGGCCCTGCAGAGAGGTTTCATCTTCCCACTTGGGGTTTTCTGCACTCTCACGGCCTTTAAGCACCCTGGGGGGAATCTCATGTTTCCCATACAGGCTGATCATCCTCATTACTCCTTAGCAGTGCCCCAGCCCATGCACAGCTAGTCCAGCTGCTGCACAAGGGCTGTCTAGTTGATCCCTAAGATTTCAGGAAGAGCTGTAGAATATGTTGGTGTCAACTGCTTGAGAGTGTTGCTTTGTGGGGTATGCAGCAGCAAAACCCCACAGTATATTCCTGTGCTTTTCCTGTTTCCTTCCCTGCCCCTTTCTCTGTTGTCTTGAGTGGTTTTCCCTTTCTGTTTGTACTGGTTTTACTTTATCACCCTTTCCCCCTTCTCTCTCCCTTCACCTCTCCTCTATTTCATTCTTTCCATGTTTTTTTTAACTCTCCTGCTCTGTTCCTGTTTTTCGCAGTGTAGATGTGGGCTGGGGATAAGTGACTGTGGCTGGCAGGTGAGCAGTGTTCTGCGGCACTGTGTCCCACTAGGGCATTGCCCCTGTGCTCCTGGTGGGTGTGCATGGGTGGGGGTACCATGGGCAAGGGAGAGAGGAGTGCTGCATGTCTCCTGGGAGGAAGCTGAGCTGCCAGTGAAAGTTTGGTGGTTATCAATGTCAGGAGAGCTAAATAACCCTGTAACTGGTATGAAGGTGAATTCACGGTCTAGTGAGCACTGAAAATATGAAAGTGCTCTGAGACAGGCAGAGTATGGAGAGGGGAATACAGCTCGCCCATGGCTCAGGGAGTGGTATGTTGCTGGAGCAGTGTGAGGACATGTGCTGCTGCCATCCAGATCATCAGCCATGGCAAACCACCTTCTGGGGGGCTGGACAGGACTGGAAGGGTGCTCACAACTGCAAGTTTGAAGACAAATGAGACGTGCACACATTGACATGGCTAGAACGCCCTCAGAGAACGTCTGTTGGCAGCCATGTTTGACTGCACAGCCCTGTACACATGTGACCAAGTGGCCACACGGTGCCACAAGGCCATGCACATGCATGTGCAGACGTGCAGACAGCTATACCCACGCAGGCGGGTACACATCTCTGCATGGGCTCCTGTGTGGAACTCCATGAACATGGGGTCACAGGCACACCGAAGCTGCCAACGCAGTGCTCTGCCACCTGTGTCAGCTCACAGTCACGCCAAATTCTATCTTGGGGTAACTACACTCCAGTCAGGCAGCACAGACGGATTTATCCCAGCCTGTCTTGGATGTCTGTGCGGTTACCTGCTGTGAGCAGGAGAAGAGTTGCAGCAAATCTATTCTCCTTCCAGCTGGGAGAGACTGATGCCGTGGAGAACCAGAAGATGTGCAGAGAGGAAACCCCCGTTCAGCTCTTCACCTGGAGCTAGTAATCTCCTTGCGCCAAATCCCTGGAACAGGGGAATTGCATTTGAAGCTCAGCCAGTGGTGATTTAGTGTTAGATGTTTGCAAAAGAGACTTTGATTAATTCGTAGTAAAATCAAGTAGCACTTGGGTGCCAGCACCACATTCCAGGGTGAGACAGCGACCAAGGTGCGTGCTGGGCAGGCTGCCAGGTGCCTGAGCAATCCCTGCAGAGGTGGCAGCACCATCCAACCCACAGCCTCTCCCTGCCTGGGCTTCTTAATTATTAATTTATTTTTCTCCCTTCCTTGGCAAAAAAATACTGTTTGGTAACGACCTCAAATTGCAAAATGCTGATGATTTGGAGAATGTGTCACAGAAGCTCCAGGGTGATAAAGGGGAGACGAATCCCAGCCAACAATCCGGCTCAGCCAGTTTGCCTATTTATTAAAGAAAAAGCCCAGATCATTAACTTTTTTGTTGTTGTTCTGTTTGCGGGCAACTCCCTGCTGGCAACTTTCGGGCGCCCAGTAAATTAAACCAAGTATCGGCCTGGTTCAGGGCAACCTGAGCTTCTATTTAGAGCTGTGAGATGTGTTAGAAACTGGCTTCCTTTATGTTAGCATGTGAATAAACCCTTTAGGGTACCACGCAAAAGCGCTCTCTGGCATAAAAGCAGTGTTGGAAAATCCTTGCTTGCTGCCTCGTGGAGGGTCAGGTATTGTAACTGGAGAACTGAGTTTCCCTTCTCCTCCCACTGCTTCTTCACACAGTTAATTGCCCCGTGACACCTCGCTGTGCCATGCTGGTCCCCGGAGAAGCAGGACTGGAAGAGAGCATCTGTAGGCAGAGGCTTTATTAGTTTCCCCGTTTGCTTGCTTGGTTTGGTTGTTGAATAAAGAACAGTTTAGGGATGGGCTTGCCTGCCTGGTGCCTTTGTGAACTCTGAGCGTTCCCTGTGCTATCAGGGAAGGGTGATTATGTCCCCCTCCCCTGGAACATCCCACATGTTTGCTGAAGTAGTGCTTCAAGCTAAATCAGTTTGCTGAGGGCTCCAGCTTCCCTTAATTTAGTGTCAGGACCGGGCTTGCACGGCCATTATTCAAGAAGTTTTATCAGAAGCACAAAGCTAGCATCTGCCCTCCTGCTTCCCTCTGGGCATCACCAGCTCTCCTGCCCTGGCTTTGGCACACGGAGTCTCGAGGGACTGCCTCACCGAACCCATTTGCAGGCAAAACTTGTTCCAGCTCCTCGAGAGTCTCAGCTGTTTCACTGGCTGTGGGAGCGCAGTGGCTTGTCACTAGTGTCTGGCAAAGCAGCTCTGAAAACCGGCCAGAACCAAGGAGCCTGTGTGGGAAAAGGTAGCAAAGACACTGCTCAGATTGCTGCCTCTCCCCTTCCCTCTTCCAACCCAGCTCTAGTTGTCTAGGGCTGGTTTTTAGGTTTTAATCTCAGCTGATATCCACACACTTTCTCTCAGAGGTAGCCACCTTCTTCCCTAGGCCTGGCTCATGTCCCTCCACACTCACTTCTCTGATGAAGCCTGCCCAGACCCGTGTTCACGTGGCTGCTGATGGGAGGAGAAGGGTATTTTTCAAGGTTTCTGCTGGGTTTTTTTCTTCTGAAATACAAGGATGTGCAATTTTTTTAGTTTCAATTTAGCATTGGAGAATTTTATAATTTAGTAATTAAAATCTCTGATAGGCTTTAGAAATTGCAGCTAATTGAATTTAATGGGAAGATGATTTTCAATTTTATTTGATTACCCGGACCCCTGGCATTGGTATTTATGGGAAAAAAATGGGAAATGTGCTGTGTGGGCTAAGATGGCATAATTGAATTAGGGCTAATCGGATTTCTTCGTCATGAATTTCACTATAATTTTCCTATAATTTTCCATTAGATATCTAGTTTACAAATATTCACAAAGAAATGAAGCTCTTTCGGAATGGAGATTGCTGGCTAACAGGATTACAGGGACGATAGCTCGGCACTGCCAGCCCGGGCTCCTTCAGTAATGCAATCGCTGCGTCTGCCTCACACTTACCGCCCGCCGCTGCTCCCCGCACCCTCCGGCCCTCTGCCAGGACTCCCCGGGGGCTGCGGCCGCACTTCCGCCGGGGTCTGTGCTGCCTCTGCACGGCGGTGTCCATGTGCCTCTTGGCGGCACACGGATCCTGGTGCCCAGGCACACAGGGCCCCGCCGGTTCTGCGCGTTGGCGCGTCGGCGCGTTCCTGCCTCGCTCAGAGCTACTCGCATGCATGCTGCCACATCCCCCGTGTCAGCAGCGGTGAAGCTCAGGCAGCCCTGTTGCACAAGGAGGGCCAACCCACGCGGATACAAGTGTACTCTGTCTCGGGCAGCTCTCGGAATGCACCCACCACCAGCTCACGCACGGGGGGTTACTTTGTCTTCCCTTCCTGTGCTCTGGTGTCCCCAGAGCATGTCCTGCTGTCACATCCCAGAGGAAGAAGTGCAGTCAGTTCCCACTGTATGCAGTCCTGGGCCTGCTGCCCATTTCTTACCTCCTCCATCATGTAGCCTCATTGCCACTTCTAATGAATGAGTGACTGCTCCATTGGGGACAGTCCCTGGCAGTGCTCTGTACCTGCCTCAGTGCCCTGCATGGGAGCAGGGTGGGGACACGGCCTCTGCCTGTGATGAGGCAGGTAGAGCAGAGCGTACAATGTGCCAGCTTCCCTCTGCCTTCCCTTCTTTCTTCTCTTGCCCTTGCCCAAGCCACATCAAATCCAGACCTTATAGACACCAGCCCTGCTCCACAGCATCAGAGTCTGGTAAAATCCAGCCTGTCTCTCAACCTGCCCCATCTCTGTTACTTACTGGGCTGTGCATAGGGATCACATCCCGATCTGCCCAGCCCACATCAGGACAGAGTTGCTGGGGGAGCAAGTCATTGGACTGCAGAGTAAGTAGGGTCAGCAGCTCCTCTCTTACCCAGAGCCCCTTGACATCTTCATGGCATCAGACCTTGCACATATGTCCAGAGCAGGACAGTCTCTGCTGAAACATCCATGACAATCCAGCCCTGTTCTGGGTGCCCAGGCAGCCATGTTGGTGTGCTACAGGACCATACATAGGGCTTCCCATGTCTGTGCACTTACATGTGATTCTCTGTGTATGTGTGGACATGGCATGTTCTCATGTTTTCGTTTGCATCCAAGCGTGTCTCTGCAGGAGCACAAGCTGGCTTGCAGATCCTCTAGACAGAAATCATCATTTTGTTTTGTGCTTGCCCCATGCTCTGCAGAAATAGGTCCTGCCACGTCTGGGATCCATCCTTGGGCAGCAGTTTCCCATCTCAGCTGCCTGCCGTGCCAAGCCCAGGCTCAGGGGCTTTCTGGGGGCAGCCCTGGGTGGCTCAGGGTGGTATTTGCTGGTTTTGCATGCAGAGCACCTGCTTTTGAGTGCCAGGTACCTTCCCTGTTGGACCTGATGCCTGGGTATGACTATGCCCTTACCTCCTCACCCTGAAATCCCCAGGCTGCACTTTTAATTGCTGCAGTAAATTGTAACTAATTGTTAGTGCATTCAAACCCCTGCCACTCCTTCCCCCCAAGTCTTCTGGGCCCCTCCGGAGCACTTGCCGTATAGTTCAGTGCTGTATGGCCCGTTTCCAGTGCAATCATTCCCTCTGGGCAGTGGTCAAGAGATGAGCAGCATTGGCTTCCAGCAGATGCTGGAAGCTGTGGAGTGCCTGAAAAAGCAGCAGCCACATGGTGGGCAGCTGGTGTCAAACTGTTTGAGTAAGGCCAGTGAACAGTAAATGGCAGAAGCGTTCCCAGCACAGCCCTCCCCAGCACGCTGAGACTTAGCACAGCTGCTTTGGCAAGGGGTTCTAGAAGCCATGTGCCAATAATGTGATTGAAACTGAATTGAGAAGGAAGGAGGGAAAGAGAAGGAAAGGGAAAGAAAGCATGGATTGTCTGCTCCTGCCGCCCAGGCCCTGAGGCCTCTGGGCGCCTCCCTTGACGAAACAGAAATCAAACAAAATTACAGAAATAGGGCAAGAGCATTTGCCTAATAGACTCCCCAAGCAGGAGCAGGAGGAGGGGCACAGTGCTGCCAGATCTCCAACCTGCAATCTGAGAGCCAGCGCCCTGATCCCACATGAATCCAGAGCACAGTCCCAGGCCTCCAGGTCAGCTCCAGCTAAGGAGGGAGAAACTGCCAAGAAAATGGGCTAAACATAAAATACAAAGGTAGAAGAGACACAAAAAGGGGGATGTCCCACATCTCAGTGTGACTCACCCCCTGCTCAGCCTGGCACACTGTCTGTGGGGAAAGCATTAAACTGTAATAATAATAAATTAATCATCCTTCCCCCTCCCATTACACTTTTCATCTGAGGATCTCTGAGCACCTGGCAAACATTAATTACCAGGAGCTCCTGATGCCCCTGGGAGGGTAGGAAGGGACACAGAGAGATCTCTTCACCTGCCATGGAAGGGCAGCTGTGGCTGAAGTGGACGGGGCGGCTCTTGCCATGGCACAGCAGCACAGTTCAGAGCAGGCTGCATTCCCTCGAGTGCTCCTGGGGACCAGAGGGTCCGGGAGCCTCTTTATGCCAGGGCATGGTCATACGTGGCTTTTCCTCAGAGTGGATCCATACCCTGGAGGGACAGGGGAATGAGGGAAGATGCTACCCCCATGGGGGGCACAGGGATCCCCAAAGGAGCAGAAAGCTCCAGAGCCCTTGAGAGAGGAAAGAACCAACTTTTCTTGGGTAAGAGGCAAAGGAGGGAGTATGGGGAAATAAAACCTGATCCTGTGACAGGAGATCGCTGAGATAGGAAATCAGGCCTTGCCATTGCGTCAGCTGCAGGGCGTGGATTTCACCTGAAAAAACACCTTGGCAAGTTGTTCCTGCAAGGAGGAGTGGGAGGGACGGTGGGAAGTCTGCGGAAGGGATCCTCCAGGTGTGTTTAGGTTGTGTGTGTGGGTTCCTGTGTGTCATGGTGTATGGATATGTGTGTATTTGAATGTCAGCACAGAGTATCGTTTTCTTTGTGGAGGGCATGTGCATGTTGCCTGTGCATGCTGGGATGGGAGGGGTGGGGAATATTTGTATACTGATGTGTGAACGTGCTCAGCTCGCTGCACGTAGAACGGGTATGTTTAGAGGGTCTGTGGCGCTGTGTGTGTGTAGTGACATATCCGTGTTAGAAAGTGTGTTCCCCTTTGTGAGGAGTTGGAGATACAGCTGGGCCCACTGTCTCAGGGAACAGCGGTGGTGAACAGAACTCCCACTGATGAAATACTAAGTTCACAGGAGAAACAAAAATGGAGGTATCTGACGTAAAGTGCAGTGAACTTACAGGACCTGTCAGCAAACTCACACCTGGAAGAAAGTGTGAGTCCAAACTGAGCTATTACAGAGCCTGCACAAACAATTTTGGTTCAGTCCATTACTTTGCAGGGTGGGATATCCCCTGGCAGGTGCTGTAGTGCCTGACTCAGGCATAGGGACCAGGGCAGGCTCTGCTGAGGATTGTGGCTGATGTCGGCTGGGCTGGTGCCTGTGTTGGGGCTAAATGAAGTGCAGACAGGATTTTAAAGGCAGCACCAGGTGACAGTGCTGATTGGAGCTGGTGGTGTGGTTAGAAACAAGTGAGTGGGGAAGTTGGGGCAATGCTGGTAAAGTTTTGCCCATGTCTCTTAAAGCAGGAGCTTGACTGCACCAGGTGGGAAGGTGAGTCCCTTGCAGGGTTCTTTTCAGGAGCACTGCTTGGCTGGGTGGCCCCCAGGCAGCGCACACTTGCCTCCTGCCTGACACTGCTGTCCCCACACGCTTCCTAGCCTGGAAGGTCCCTGGGTGGCTCTGTTTCACTAGACTGTTTAGATTTTTTTCCAAGAGAAGCCAGAATACTTCTGGTTTCCACAAATTACTCCCCTCTCCTCTTCCCTCTCCCTGCCCTGTGGCCTGCTGCACTGCCCGTGCATTTTTGCCCATGCAAATGCAGCACTGCCGAGTTGATGAGCTGCAGTTCATGTTGTGTCTCTAGGCTCAGGCCACCAGAGCCAAACACACCTGGGCTTTTTCAGCCCTGTGACTAACCTGTCCTTCCACTTCTGGCAAGTCGATTCCCTCACTAGTGCCTCAGTTTCCCCATCCCCAGTGGAGTAATGATGCTGGCCTCCTTTGAGAAGCACATTAAGTTCTGCTTATAAAACGGATTTAAGAGCTGGTAAGTCAATGGGCAATTCCATGTGAGCCCCGGTGAGGAACCCAGCTCTGCCAAAATCCTGGAGCCAAACGTGGTGTGTTCACAAAAACAGCCTACAACCTGCTCAAAATACCTATTTAATCAGGTAAATAATCTGCTCGTTTGTTTTAAAGAAAGAGGCTTATATCTGTGTTTACCCAACACGCCTCTCAGAACCTCCCTCGCATTCTTTGCTACTTAGAAAAATAAAGCCACAAAAAATGAGGAAATTCACTGCAAAAGAGCCCCCTTCCCCCCGCCTTCCGTGGGCCCGGCGTTCGGCGGCAGAGTGGCGCGATCTTCCTGAGGGGCATTGGGCAAGATGCGTCCAGGGTTATGACACCCGCAGGTGGCGGCCACCAGTGCCCCGAGGGCTCCAGTCCTCCCCGGGGCGCGCTCCGCACCGCACGGCTGAGCCCGGACCCGCATGAGACGGCGGTGCCGGGACAGCCCGGCGTGCCCCTGCCGCTGTCCCGCCGTGCCCCGTACCCGGGGCAGCGGTGCGGCTCGTCCGGCTCCGTACGCCCCCTCCATCCCCTTGCGGTTTGCTCAGCGCCGGCAGCTCCGTCCCCGCCGCTCCGGGGCTTCCGCGGCCGCGCGTGGGTGCCGCGCGTGGGTGCCGCGCTCCCCGCCGGAGGAGTCAGCGCTGCGGCCGCGGGGCGGGTGGTGGCGACGGCCGGCGGCGATGGCAGCGGGGCACCGTGGCCAGGCTGGCCCCGGCGGGCGGCCCTGCGTGCGGGGCAGCCCAGCGCTCCTTCCCCGCCGTGCCGCGACCGCCGCGGGGTGCGCGGGGGCCGTGCTCCGGGTCCGCCCGAGGTGACCCCGCCGCCGCTGCCCCCCTACGCGACTCGACCCAACCCAAGCCGTCCCGGCCCCGCACCTGCCCCCGGCAGCGGGCCCGGCGCGGGGGCGGATCCGCCGGCCGCCAGTCACCGCCCCCCGCGGCGACGCGCCCGCCCCCGGCCCCGCTGCCAAAGTGACTCGGGGAGGACCGGCACGGCAATGACATCAGTGCTTTAAACAACTTGTTATTCGGGAGCAATCAGCTGCAATTAGGTATTAATTAAGTATTATGAAAGTTGATTATTTAAGTGAATTCGGCTTTCGTCTCTCCGACTATGGTAAGTACAGCACAATTGTCCTTTTCCTGTCCCCAGCCCCCCGCCCGCCACTCGACGGAGCCCCCCGCTCGGTGCGGCCGCTGGTGCCGATGCCCCCGCGCCGGGCGGTGCGGAGTGGAGCGCTGTCCCTCCCGGCTGCTCCTCCGAGGCTCTGCCGGTCCGCGGCCGTGGGGCCGGCGCTGCGGACAGCGCAGTCTCTCCGGACGCGGGGCCGCCGCCGCACCGAAACTTTTGTTGGCGGGTGCGCGGTGCAGGGCTGCGGGCCGGGCGGAGCGGGGCGCGGGGGCGGCACCAGGTGCGGTGCGATGCGGCGGGGGGCTTGCCGCCTCTTTCACTTTGCTTCTTTCACTTGTTTTACGGAAGTTGCTCCCGCGCACGTCGCCGCTTCGGCCCCGCTCTCCCGGCGCCGCTGAGGTGAGCCGGGGGCTCTGCTCCCTCCGCCGGTCCTTCCCGGCAGCGCGGCCCCCGCGGGCCGGGGCAGCGGGGCGAGGAGCGGGCTGGCCGGGAGAGGATGCGGAGGGGAAGTTTATGGGGGTTTTGAAATGATTCTGCCTTTGTATTTGTTGCAAGTTGTGTGGGTTGTTTTCTCTTTCATTTTTTCCCCCTTCTGAGCTCTGGCGTCTCGCTGGTAAAGGTTGCTTGTCAGGTTCCTGTACTGCCTAAATGAAAAGGAATTTAATTTATTTGGGACAAGGCAGTGTCAGATGAAGAGGCTGCTTATTACATTTAATGAGTTGGGGCTTTTTTTCAGCCCGGGCATATCTGGGATGGGTTTGTTTTTGTCCTTCCATGTGAGGTGCATGAGACCTCCCCCACCCCTTCACATCATGCAGGGAGGAGGAAAGGTGGCCAGGCTGGGGCAATGTTTTGGTTTTAGATTACAGGCCCTAGTATTGGGGTTGGGTGTGTTTTTGTAGCTTTTTGTGGCTTGTCCACTGGTTTTTGATCAGGTATCAGGATGGGGAACAGGGTCTGGCTGGATGCTGAGCTGGGCTGGGTCGTGCTGGTGGCCCTGCTGGGTGTGGTAGTGGACAACTCTCCATCAGGGTGGGATGTGATTGTAGCCAGGGGCTGTGGGACTCAAAATGTTGGTGGGTTTTCCAGCCCTTGCACCGTCTGGTTCAGAGTCTCATTTAGATTTGACAAAACCTGCAAATTCAGAGCTTGGTTGGAATCCCTTGGGTCATGTTACCTCCCTCTTTGGGACCAGGTCCCACCACCGTGGCTCTGTACCTGTGCTGGTGATGTTCCACAGTCCAGTAATTACTGCTGGAGTGTACGTGTGTGTTGTTTTTTTTCATAAGGAGTAAGATGGTAATAAACTGGTTGATGATTGACTGGGCCTGAACTATGTACTCTGATATTGTGCGTGAGAGGATAATTTTGTAGTTTATTCCATTTATTTACTTATTTCTACCATTGACATCAGGAACCGAGTGGCTCCGAAGCCACTCCACCTTGTGAGTGTGACACGCCAACTCTGCTTGGGTCCAGCCGTAGGCGTGCAGCTGCCTCCCTTCTAGATCAAGAAGCTGGGATGCTGCGTGGGCAGCCCAAGAGTTAAGGATGTGGTGAAACTGCAGGAGGGCAAATGCTTTAAAGAGCAATAAACAGTGATTTAGCCCGATCTCCATCTCGAGGAGCTGTGGCGGCTGCCCGGATGTCTCGGGCCGGGGTGGCCCCGGGCGGGCAGGGCTGTGCCCCAACCCTGCAGTGCCCTCTGCCGGCTGGAGCCCTGCCCGCTGCCCCGTGGGACTCCCCCGAACAGGGGCTGTCCAGCCAACGCCCTCCCCTCCCCAAAACAGGGACCGTCCTTCACCTCGGAAGTGATGTGGGTGCTCAGCCTTGCCACCGCTGTGCCCAGGTAACATGTGGGTTTTGGTCTCCGGTGTGGGACTCGGCGCTGTAGTAAACCATGGAAATGAGGATCTGGGAGATCTCTTTAAGTCAGCATCATGGTCTATGTGTGGGTGAACCCGTCTTGTCATGATCTTGGGGCAAAGACCAGCCCCATAATCACCACCTCTAACCCTTATCTACTTGGGCCAGTTTATCTCCCTCAGTCGCTGCCTTTTGAATTCACTCCAAGCCCTCAGGCAGTAACTCTCCAGAGGCAGTGCCGAGGGCTGCTCATATGAGCTGCCAGCTGGCAGAGGCAAGTCCAGAGGGGTTTCTTTCCCTGAGGGTCTTGGTATGTGGGGTCTGACAATCTGCTCTTGCTGTGGGCTTTGTCAGCTCAGTCAGTCCGTGCATGGACCTTCTGGGGCCAGAAGTGTTCATAGTGGTTAAGGGCTGAAAAGAATTTGAGGACCGAGTCCATCTGCACAGGAATGTGGCAAGATATTCCCTACATGTGACTTTCTGTGAGTCTGGTTTTAAATACTTGACTGACCAGGCACCTGTCACTTCCTTTGGGAAACTGTTCCCCAGCCTAATTATCCTTGGTATGAGATTACAGGAACTGACCTCAGAATGAGGACCAAGACACCTATGGTAAATGGGTGGAGGAATATCTAATTTCCCACTCAAAGGGTGATTTTGTGTCTTTGTTAAATCACTGCTGTTGTTTGAAACACCCAGTGGATAGAAACACCTTCTTTGGGCTGGTGGCAACTCTTTTTCTTTTTTCTTTTTTACCAGATTTTTGGGGAAACACTGGCTCAGTCATGGTTGGTGTCATTCCTGAGCTCATGCTCTGCAGAAGGTTCCCAGACAGTTGGTTTGGGTGTTCATATCCCTTTCCAGTAGTTCTAGTTGACTTGCTGGGTCAAAAGCATGCAAGGGCTTAAGCCTACTGAGTGAAGATTGTTCCTTGGGAGAAGGGTTTAGCAGGGCAGGGGTACACCTTCCCATCATGGTATAAGCAGAGCCCAGCTATTACTTGGAGAACATACTTCAAAGCTTGAAGTCCATAGGAGTGTTTCTACTGCTTTGGCACTATAGAGAGATAACTCACAGAAAGAGCAGAAAGTTGATCCCTGATATAAACTCCTGTTTCCTCACCTACACTCTGTCTGCTGGGTCTTTTGAACCAGGTCTGCCACTGACAGAGTGGGGTCTGCTAATGTGTGCAGATACTACACTGTTCCACTCTGAGACACAGAGTCCCAGAGAAGAGGCAACTGGTACTGAAACAGGCTGGGAATGATACAGATACCTCAACTGGAGGGGATCAGCTATTTAATATGTAGTTTCCATATCATTAGTTTCTCTTTCTGTTTTCCGGAACTATTTATGCTTCTACCCTGAGTCCTCTTTGCTGCTATTGCAAAGTACTATCTGAGCTTGAAATTTATCTCAGGGCTTTGCCTACACAGCCTTTTCTGTCCCATTTTTCGTGCTGTCTGTCCTCACAGCGAGAGCCTTTGTGGCCACTACTGACTCTCCCTCTGACATCAGATTGTACCCCTGGGCTGCTGTGCAGCCTACAATTTAGTTTCCCTCTGAAAGGCTGGTTGAAAGTGTCTGGAAAGTAATGAAGAGTCCTGTGGGAGGTGAAGATAACCGTTGCTGCATCTCCCACCTCCACCTGGGCTCCTTCCGTCCCTCCCAGGGTTTGAAGATGAAGCCATTCCCAAGGTTTGGAGAGCTCAGGTGCCACCCAGGGCTCAGCTCCCAGAAGTGCTGACATTGCAGAGGCCATGCTAGCTGATCCAGCTGAGGTTTGGGAGAACCAATGTCCTCGTCCTCAGCTGCACTTTGCAAAGCAAAGAGGGGGCAGAGGAGGCTTGGCTGGAAGCAGGGGAGGGGCAGAACCTCCAGCCAAAAGTCCCACGCGGCACTGTCTCCTCCCCTCCAGTTCAATGCGGACTGGATCAATTTGGACGTCTTCAGCAATAAAAAATGCCGATGTCGTCCTAATTCACTAGGCCCCGAGATGACAGCAAATTTACATTTTTTAATTAAACTAGCAGCCAGTTTTTATGAGAGGGGGCTGGGTTATGCAAATCAAATGGTTGTGTACGAAAGATTAGGAGAGTTTGGGAATAAATTCCACAAATGCTAATAAAAAAAAAGAGAGAAAATGAGAGGGGGGAGAGAGAGGGACATTGTTCCATTAGCCCCTTTTAGGCTGATTTCCCTAGGGAGAAAGCAATGGGGGTTGAGAGATGGAGGCAGCTTTCAGAGACAGGTAAAATCCATTTCGAGGATTGAGAGCCCCTTGGACCAGGACCTTGTTGCTACTTGTTTCCTCTCCGAGGGCTTGCAGGGGAGATAGAGGCAGACATTGGTGACAAAAGAAAAATTTGCTGGTTTCTAATCCCCATTCCTGCTTGACCAATGATCTACAGGCTGGAACAGCAGCTGGGACTGGTTTGAGGACATAGAACGTGAGCAGTGCTCAGGTGCTGGAGAGGCATGGGTGGGTGAAGGGCCGGGCCCGGTCACCATGGTGCTGCAAGATGGTGGATATGGCAAGGGTGACAGAGCAGTCCCTGGATGCTCCCAAGGGCTACCCAAAGCTTCTTCAGATAGGGCCCATCTTTGGACTGACAGATGGTCACAGAGCAGGGCTACAGCTGGGATTGGTACCCTGGGGCTTCCTCTCCTTTGTGCAGCTCTTGTGGGTGGGCTCTTGGTCCCTGGCAGGAGCTGCTGGTTGGGACAGGCAGTAGTGCTGATCACAAGTGAGGGTCTGGGCTGCTGTTCTGCCTAAGCACAAGCTTTACCTGCAGAGCAGAGTCTGTTTTGGAGAGGGACGGTGATGCCTTGCCCTCACCCAAACTATAGGCCTCCTTGTTGCCCATCCATAGAGCTCTCAGAGGCTGAGTCCAGCGGTCAGCTTCTCTTTCCAGTGCGTTAACCTGGCACCAGTCTTCAACCCTTTTGCAAGGGACTTTCCATCTTTCTTCATGTGGTGATTCCAGAAAATTAAGCAGTTTGTCAAGTCCTTTCAAGAAGAAATAGTTACGGTGAACAAAAAAACACGTTTCCTTCATGTAAAATATGTTCTTGCATAAGTTTCCCAAAGAATTCTGAGTTCTCATTGCATTTGGGAGTTAGGTGTGGTGGCTAGGTACCAAAGCAATTGTTTGCTCTGCCATGGAGAAACAAAACCAGAAAATTTCTGGAGGCTGGGAAACTGCTTAAAGCTTCCAGTCCTAAGGCAGTTTCATGCTTGGAATAAAAGCTGAACAACCCGCATAGGTTGGCAAGAGAAAGCAAAGGGTGGAGAGCAGTAGATACAAGGGAAAAGGATGGGAAGACTAAGGTCACTGGGTGCATTTTATGACAATCCCCTGAGGATTTGGTGCCTCACTAGAGAGCTCTGCCACCCATTCCTGGTTTTGGGTGTGAAATGATGATTCACCAACATGCTCTTGTTTTGCTTTGGAGAGGTGACATTTTAGCAGAGTCTCTCTTGTGAAATCAGTAAAAACACCAAGCTCTGCTGCAGCATTTATGGAGGTGTTCTCCACAGCCAACACCTGCATCTCTGTCACCCTGTCCTGCACATGCACGTCTGCCCCAGACACTCACCCACCTCCATGCTCCTGGACACTCACATGCCCTGTGTTGGTGGTGTGCTGAACTTCATGGTCCCCAGGTTGCTTTCTGAAGACATTGCAGTGATGAACGCTCTAGTTCTGTGCACTTGCATCATCGTTGCCGTGAATCTTTCTTGGAAGCAGGAGAAGACCAATATGGTCTCTGCCCTGTGTGTTGGGTGTCCCTGTGCTCGCACCACTCTGCAGTGAATTCCCCACTGTTCCTTGGAGGGGAATGATGGCCTTGGCATCAGCTTGGTCCACAGCCCAAGACAGGTGGATGCACAGGGGATTTTTGTAACACTGAGTTTCTGAGCTGAACTAGGGCCAAGTTCAGCCTAACTCTAACAAAGAGCTCCAGAAAAGGTCTGTGAGACATGGCAGAGTCTGAGGATTTGGTGTAGGATGAATAACTCCTAATCTATAAAGCAGGTATAATCATACTCCCTTGTGCAGCCCAGAGCCAGGGCTGGGTGCTCAGTCGTGGAGATAAGTGAATGAGGCCTGGCTGCTGTCCATAAATGGGTGTGGGGGGTCAGGCAGGAACTCCTCCCTCCAGCTGGGGTGGGGTGCCTGGGTTGTGGGAGAGCTGAGGTTGCTCCTGCTTTCTGGGAGCTTCCTGGGAGCTCCTGCTCCCACCTGACCCATGACACCTTCTGTCTCACAGCAGCCGTAGTGCCATGGGCTGGGAACAGCCATGGATCCGGGGTGGGTTGTCATGGACCTGCAAGGAGGCCTCTTCAGGACCTGGGCTGGGAGGTGAAGAGCTCCAGCTGGGCTGTTCTGTTGGAATGGTGCAGTGGTGTCAGCCCTGCTCCCAAGACTGGATGGGCCGGGGCAGAGCAGTGGAAGAACCAGGAACTTTCAGCTTCCATACATGGGAAACTGTCAAAAGCCAGGTAGCTTTTGTCTGGTATTTCCAGAAAAACCCGGCGAGACCTGGCATCCCAGGGCATAATTTATTATGGAAAAATAAAATAATAAAGTACCAATCCCTTTGAGGCCTGAGTCATAGAAGCATCTTCTCATTAAAGCAGCTCCACCTCTCTGCCTGGTGTTTGCCAGCTCCATGCTTGTATGAATCCACTCCCTGAGCTGCCTCACCCAGGGCAGCCCTCCTCCTCTACGTCCTCCTCCTCCTCTACCTCCTCCTCCTTCTGCCTGCACTTCCCCAGAACACCTCTTCTCCAGCACCCCTGCCCCTGTCTGGAGAAGCAAGAGCAGTTCCATATTTCAAGCCAACTTCTCCCCAGGCCCCCTGTCTTTGGGCCAGGTGGATGTTTTGTTGGTGTGTTTTGTAGACAAACGTCTTCATCTTTTCATGCACCTCCCACCCCTGTGCCATCAAGTTCTCTGGGCATGGCCCTGGCTCCCACATCCCCTTCTCCTCGCTGTGTGCTGTGGAGGTGTGTGTGGTATCTTTCCATGGCTCGAAGCTCTCTTCCAAGTGGCCCTTTGCAAGCAGGGAAAGGAGAGGAAGCTGCTCCTGGAGTAATTACCATCTTCATGTCCCGAAGGCAGGCAGCAGATGTTAGCAGAGGAGGACCGGATTGGAAGAGGGTGAGGGAACAGAGATGGAGAGAGGGGTCTGATTATTCTTCTTGATTGCATACGAATATTTTTAACAGAAACTCAGTAGGACAAGAATCCCAGTTCTGCAAAGTTGATCCATGCACTTGGAAACTTTAAGGGAAAGCTTCTTTGCTTGCTCTTGCTGTGTTTTGTGTCACTCACTCTTGCTTTTCTCAGCCTTTTTTTATGCTGCACTATTTAACTTCTCTTACTAAATAGCTTTCCTTTATGTCCTCCTTCTTTTCCATATTCCCACAGACCTGTCACTCTTTGTCACTCTCCTGGACTTCCCATTCTGTCTTTGATTCTGTCTTGCTTTTCCTTTCCTCCCCCCTCCCCACCCCCCTTCCATTATCTTACTCTATTTTTCATTTTCCCATTTGTCTGTGGGCTGATATTCAGATGAGCAAACTTCTTCCAGTTAAAGGAGGTCATGAATATTAGGATTTTTCTATCAAACAATGAAATATGGCTCAAATTACTCTAAAGAATAGGGCCCTTTTCATAAACCACCTGCTGGTTTTTTTGAAAGAAAGCACAACCACTCGCCTGTGTGCTCCAAGCAGTTGTCTCACATCTCTACCTCGCCAAGCTTTGCCATTCCGATTTCTTCTGCTGAATTTGTTGCTCTTGGTGGAATAAGTCTGCTCTTCCCAGACTGCCAGCACCCAATGAGTCTGGGTTTGGGCAGGTTGAGACAGGATGGGGATTCTGGCAGAACCCTCACTACTTTGAATGTTGGTTTGTGATTGTGCTTTTTTGATTGTGGTGTGCATATTTTGGGGTTTTATTTTTGTTTTCAACAACATTTTGGTCTGAAACTCATTACCACTCAGCTTGACTAAGGGGTCTCATTCAGATGTTAGCACCCAGCAGGGCATGGAAACATCATGGACCTCCCTGCCTTATCTTTGTCTTGCTGGTGTGGACCAACTGCTGCTCCCCAGCATGAGGAGGCTGTGGTGGAGGTGTGCTGCTCAAGCCTGGACACCAGCTTGGCCTGTGGTCATTTCCTCCTGGCTGTCATGGTCCTGTGCCTTTCCTCCCAGCCGCATGGCTTTAGAAAAGGACCTCTGAGCACAGTGGCTGCAGTTGGCTCTGGGAAAGCCAAGTTTGTGCTGCATGCTCGATTTCTTGTGGTCCTAAGTGTGCTTGACTGGACAGTGCTGTGCCTTTGCCAGGGCAGCACCAGT
Source organism: Entomyzon cyanotis (assembly GCA_024500445.1). Lineage (NCBI taxonomy): Eukaryota > Metazoa > Chordata > Aves > Passeriformes > Meliphagidae > Entomyzon > Entomyzon cyanotis. The sequence goes on from JAKEPQ010001025.1 coordinate 245,675, forward strand.
GCAGCTTGGCCATTCAGCAGGGACAAGGAGAGTGGTGGAGCTGTGCCCCAGGGACCTGGAGAACTGCAGGCAGAAGAGCCTCTGTGCTCCCTTGGGGAGCTCCCTGCTGTGAGGCAGGCATGGGTAATGCCAGATACGAGGACAACAGAGGACACCAACTTGTCTCAGGCTTGTGTTTTGTTTTCAGTCCAGCCTATTTATACTCTTCATAATTGCTATTTTTTCCCCAGTTACATGAATGTGTCTTTTCTCGCTCTCTTCCATCTTCCCTCAGCAAACCTTGCCATTTTCTGCGTTATCTTTACTAGGAGGTTCACAGGACCGTCCTTCCTGGGCAGGGACCACACTTCTCTGAGGAGGCACTTCTCACTGGTGTGCTCCTTCCAGAAGCCTGGTCCAGCCCTCCCACCCTCTCCCACCCACATTTCCCTGGACAGAAACTGCACACACAGCCTGGGCTGTGTGAACACGGAGTTTGTTTTGCCAGGGTGACCTGTTTAATCATCTCATTTTCTGGTGGCCGTTTATTCCTCGTTTCCACGGTTACAGCCCCATTAAGAGGAGAAGCAATAAGGCAGCGAGTCAAACAGGTAATAAAAACATTAAAGCCATGTGCACATTGGGAGGGAGGGAGGGCGAGCAGCACTCAGTGAGACGAGACCAGCCGTGCCAGGGAGACAGAAGGGTCACAGGAGCCTGTGCACAGTGTGGTGACACCCGGCTCAGTGCCCGACCTCTGCAGGGGCCTGACTGCCAACAAATTGTCCTACAGCGTCCCACAGCATTCTATCCTACTCCATTGGAGTGTGCTGACACTTAGTACATCATCCCTGCCAGTGGTGTGCTGCTCTCCCCATCGCTGTGCCGCTAAGACAGAGTTGCAAGCAAGCAAAAGCACTCAAAATTAGATTATTTTTTTACTGTATTTTCTTTCAGGGCTCTGACTGTTTGGCAAAATTTGTAATTTGCTGTTTCTGTTTTGTTCTGGTGATGCTGGTGAACCCAAATGTTTGTCATTGTAATAGCTCTACCCTGGCACTTGCCAAGGTACCTGAGGTACCTGCTCTTGCTGGTGTAGTCTGTGCTACTCCCCTGCAGAGCCATGGCTCTGCACAGTTCCTAAAGTAGAACTGTCCGTTCCACATGCTAAACCAAGGTATTCACAGCCTGAGCCGTGAATACCTGAGCCAGCGTAACCTAGAGTACTGTGACACTGGTTTGAGGCTTTCCTAGGTAGAAATACCTGTTTATGGAAGGCTGTATTTCTGCAGCCTCTAGGAGAAGGTCAGGTTCCATGGAAACGGGATAGCTAGGTCTCCACTCTGCAGCAGCCACTCCGCAGTGGTGGGCTGGGGAGTGGGTGGGAGCTGCTCACCTGGGAGCAGTGGGGGATGCCTTTTGGGCCATAGGTGGAAATCAGGGGAGAGCTGTGGAGACCAGGCAGCGTGGCTGGGAATTACCTCTCTCCTGAGTAATCCCCTGATTTCTGGCATTTCAGTGTGGGCTCCTAAAAGGAAAGTAGCGACATGAAGCAACCTAAAGCAACAACTCTAGAGCGAGGAGAAGGCAGAGCCCTCGTGTCTCAAGAGAAAGAAGAGAGTTGTTTTCAGCTCACTTTACTCCAGGCAGTGGTCCTCAGGGAACCCCTCAGGGCTCTTGGAAGGTGGAAGCCTTTTGATACTATATGCTTGTTATCCCAAAACTGACTTGGCCAGCAAGGAGATGGTGGCCTCTCTTTCTTTGGGAAATGTTGGGCTAGATATGCTCCTGGGCATAAAACCATGACCTGACTGCAAAAGCCAGCAAAATTACTTTTCCCTATAATTTCTCAGTGGCCACGAAGGCCAAGCAGCATTGGATCGTAGATGATGAGATGTTAGTGAGGGAATTGACACTTCTGCTACCTGTGTTTAATGTGAGGGCCAGTAGCTGTCTCTGATGTTCAAATGGAGATTGAAATTATGTCACTAAGAAATAATTTGAAAACCTCCTTGGACACTTCAAGCCTGAGGCTTGGATTTTCAAAGTCAGGCTGTGTTAGACAGATTTTGTTTCTTTAGAGTTGGAAGTTTATCAAAATTGCAGCATCGCAGAGCAGCAAGGATGGCTGGGCTCTCTGGAGACCTTCCCTGGACTGGAGAATATGAAGTTTGTGAAGCTGCTTTTCATTTCAGTCTGTAGGATTGGTCAGGGAACTGACTTGGTGATGAAGTATGAAAATGATTCTCCAGGATCCATTCCATCTTACCACACTGATGTGAAGGGCTCCATCCATTCCCGAGAGTGGGGAGAGGGGTTTGGCCTTCCTTTGTGTGGTCTCTGGTTACACCGTGTTGTGCTGTGTATTACCCAGGGTGGATACAAGCCCTCATGCTTTGTGCAAGCTGCTTACAAGTAATGGTCTTAGGAGAACAAAGCAAACTGCGTCGCTGGAAACTCCCCTGCTCCAAATGGGTTTGAGCTGCCAAGTCACTGCCATAGAGGAGCAGGTGCCCAAGGGCTGTGAGGGTTCTGACCTGTGAATAAGGGTGAGTTTCACTGTGGATGGAAAGACATTAAATATAACAGTCCCACTCATATAGGTGGCAGAGCCCTGACAGCAAAACAGAAATATTCAGAAAAGCAAACTGTAAAGGAGAGCAAGAAAACAGTCACATAACTGCAGGGAAATGGGGTGTTTTTCCTGCTAACTTTCTCTGTTGAAACAGTCTGCCCTACTACAGCCCCATTTTGCCCTGGTGGGATTTTTTTATTTATTTCTGACATTGTTTTGGGTTTTACAGTTTCTTTTCTTCAGCCTTTATCAGAAAGCATATTTGTGGTGAGAGCCTGTGAAAGGACCTGGCTTGCTGAGTAAATGTTCAACGTGGAAATGAGCCGCATGACCTTGAGGGGGGGAGAGGGAGGAATGCTGACAGAAATTCATAAAAAGCTGAAAAAGAAAAGAACAGGGAGAAGGGAGGAGAGAGGAAAAAAGATAAAAGGCCTGGACAGACTGGAAGAAGTCACACAGGAGAGGAATAATGGTCTGTCCTGTTACAGCAGTGACTGGACATGTAGTATCAGGCATCTTAAAGAGCCTGATTCTAAGTTGCACTGAGCACTGACACTTTGAAAAATAGGCCCATTTAAGGTGACTCAAGTTGGGCAACAAAAGTCAGTAGTCACTTTAGATCATCTTGGCCTGTGTTCAGAAGGGTGAATTTTATCCTTGGCAAAAGGCCAGCGGGAGGCCTTTCTGTGTACTGTTCCCATTCCCAAAATAGGACTTGGGGTGGCTCTTAGAGCTTGTGCGGCCCTTTGGGGCAGGGGCAGAGCCCACTCTCCTCAGGTTCTGCACTGAGCCCTCCCCATGTAGGAGACAGTGATCACTGACTGGGCTCATGTGTCAACCCAGTTGTGTTTGGACACAGAAACTGAGCCTGAATTTATTTATGGAATTTGGGATGGAGGGGGGCGGTGCGCTGTGGGTGTCTGGAGAAGGTGCTGGATGGAGCAAAAGCCTCTGTCGTCAGTGCAGAAGCAGCAGTGCAGCAGTGCAGGAGGTTTCCCAACCATCCTTGGAGTTCCTCAAGCGTGAGACTGAGATGAAGACACTTTTGAAAACTAAGGAGGATCTCAGTCAGAAAAGACCAACAAAACACTGTCGTGAGGAAGAAAATTTGAGTAGAAACAGACTGTTGTCACTACCAGAGACCAAGGTGTGAGGTCCAAGCATGCTCTGGAGTTTGGCTTTCCAGAACTGCCTGGTTTGGGCTTGATTTTTTTTCTTCAGTCCCACATCTAGTCCTGGAGGATCTAAACTGGATTTTAAAATTGTATTGTAGGGATTGGAGAGAGATGAGCACCAAGTTTCTGCAGGTTCGCATTATTTCTGTGTGGGATGTGCCTCTAGTATCTGGATGACACCAGCTCTGGGAAGCCCCCCGGTCCTGCAGCCCTTGGCTCTGGTGCTGTTTCCCTGGAGGGATCTGGGCACACAGGGAGCTGGCACCCAGCAGTCAGGGGGACTGGAGCACAAACCCTTGCGCTCTGCAGGGAGCCAGTGGCTTATGCTACTTTTTTTGTTGTTTGAATGCATGAAAAAGTTTAAATGCACATAGGCTCCCCTTACAGCTCATCGTATTGTCATTTCTTTGAGTCTCCAAATTCTCCTCATTTTCAAGAGGGGAAGTCTGACTTCAGTGGCATCAGCACTTCCAAAACACTGCACACCGATATAAGCACTTCAGAGTGTGGGGCAAGGATTGTGCTGAAGCTGAGTCCTCATTTGTGCTGAAACAGGGCTGATTACTATTCTTTGGTTAAATCTGAATAGCTGCACTAATGGTCCTCATATATACATCTTTAAATTTTACTTCATTTGGGTGGGGGGGCAATTTCTTTCCATAAGCCTGAAAATTGTAGAATAAGATTTTCATTTTCACTGCTTGTATGGGAGGCCTCTACTGTATGGAGGTGAACATTTTTTTGATTTCTTTCCAGTTGGAGTGTGTGAAATAGTAGGGAAAAGTCCTGTCTAGTGATGACCTCAAAATAATTTCTATAGCAGTGCAGTGTGATGTCAGACAGACATTATGTGGCTGGGTGGGAAGTGCAGACAGTGGGGACATGAATGCCTGACACAGGGGAAAACCATCAGTCCAAGGCTTTGGGAGGAACTGGAGCAAAGTCACCAGCACAGATGCCAGAGCAAGGAACTGTAACTGTACATTTAATAGCTTTGGATGTTTGCTTTTATGTGACAGTTGCTGCTCAAGCAAACAGATTGGAGAATTCCAGACTTGCATGGATTTCAGGGATTTTACTTATATGTGTTCAGCACAGGACATGACTGGGATGGGAGCACAGGGGTTGTTTCAGCAGGAGAAGCACCCCGTACCCTGCTCCTCCCTGCCCCCCGTGCTCCCCACCCTGTGCACCTTGGCTTTATGAGCTGAGCCTTCCCCCCTCACTCCCATCTCTTCCCTGCAGTCACTGTCCCTCCAAACCCACATCACTCACCTGCTCCCCCTGCTCCCAGCATCATCCCACTCTCCTTGGAGCATCCTCTGTCCTATTCTCCTGCTCCCTAATGTGTTAACCTGCTCCCGCAGAAGCCCTTCCCTGTGCCGAAAGCCCCATCTGGAGGTCGAACAACCATGCCCAGAGTCCTGGCTCTGCCCGGCCTCCCCTGCCCAGCCTGGGGTGCGGCTGAAACTGTCCTGTGAGAACTGCAAGGCAGAGGCATGTTTTCACAGTTTATTCTCCAAAAGAAGAGCCTGCAAGGGGTGAGGGGCAGACTCCTTGCAGTGAAGGTGTTAACAAATAGCAGGTGATTAAACATGACAAGCAGTGACATTTCTGTGTGGGGTTCTCAGTACCAGCAATGCCAAGAATGAAGCTATAAACCCTGACATTTTGTGTTATGCACTGAGGTTTTTAATAGACATCTTTCTTTCTCTCCCTCGCCCCTGTTTATTCCTTTTATTCCTCTATTCTCTTCTGTCCTCTTCTCCCTTTCCTTTCCCTTCCTGATCCTCACCCTAGGTCTGCCTCATCCCAAGTGCCCCCACCTCCTCTTCCCATCCTTCCCTCCCTGCTCTTATCTTTGCTCTCTTGCTTCACCAGACTCATTTGTTCGATGGCCTTCACTTTAGCTTTTGTTTCTCTCTTCCTCCCTATTTTCTTGTTACACTTTTCCAAGATTTTTTGCTTTTCGTGGCGTCATTCACCCTTCCTTACTCTTCCTCCTCTTAGCCCCAGTCTTTGCCATATGCACACGCTCGCAGTCTCTCACACATATGCACTCCCACACTTTATTGCACACACACTGCCACTTCCCGCACACTTCCCTGCTCCCCCCCACGCTCCCGCTCTCTCCTGCTCCGTCTCTCACATACGCTCGCACTTGCTCTTTTCTTTCTCTGCTTTCCCTCTCCTGCTCTTCTTTGTCTTTGTTACTCCCTTCTGCTGTCATCCTTGCTCTGTCTGTTCCTTTCCAGTCTCTCCCCTTCTCCCTCCCTTTCCTTTCTCTTTTTGGGGTCTGATGTAATACTCTAACCATGGGCAGCCAGGCCAGTTGCTTGTCAGAGAGCAGGTGTCCCACCCCTGAGTGATGTTTTTGTTAATAACATTTTTGCCCTGACTCAGAAGCCATCATTTTGGAGATCGGTTGGTGGGGTTTTTTTAAGGACAGGAGCTGAGGAGGCTGAGCTTTTGGGAACAGTTGCTGGGTTTGTACTAAAAGGATTGCAACAGTTGTTCTACTGAGCAAGAAACGTTGGAACAACTGCAGATTCTCTCTCTTCCCCCCGCACCCCCCCACATCTATCCAGAGGGCATTTGGAGGTGACACCCAGTGCACCATCTCCTTTGCAGCCAGCTCTAATTGGAGCTGACGAGCTGCCACTGGCTCTTGGCTTTGGAAATGGGGCACTTCTGCCACTAGCGTTGGCCCTACCCCGCCCTCTCCATTAGAAAAATTCTTTCCTCCTCTGCTGCCTTCTCCTGGTGGGGTTATGGGCACAAAATCAGCAAAATGCCAGAGTGACCAGAGCAGTCAAACACAGGGCTCTCCTCCAGCAGGTCACCTGGTCTCCAGGGCGCAGTAGTTACGGCCCAGCTATGTGACCTGAACATAACAAAGGGGTCTCCAGGCACAGAAGGATAAAATGGGTCAGTGGCGGTCATCGGCTCCCCGGTCCGTGACCTGCCTGGCTCACTGTGTCTTACCAGGTTGTGCTCCCTTTCATGCAGAGGCTGGGTGGCAGGGCATGATTCTTCCCACTAGGCAGGATGGAAGTGGTGGGGGCAAAGCCTGTCCTCTCTGCTGAGTCAGCCGTGCTATTGCCACCAAGGCCAAGACCTTCCCATCCGGCTGGTTCTGGTGACAGCCACACTGCAAAAGTTGTTTGCAAAGTCCTTCCTGGAGACTTTGAGGCATTTCCAGAGGCTCTTTTAGTGGCACAGCAATTCCTTCTCACACGGCTGTGGAAGAGAGTCTCTGCCTTTCCCCAGGTCCCTGGGGAGACTCTGTGGGGATATCCTGGAGAATTACCAGGGACAGGCTCTGTGCTGTGCGTCGGGGATGTACCAGCCCTTCGCTACAGCTGACACCTCTGCACTGAGAGTACCCAGGGCAGGTGAGAGGCTCTCCTGGGTGGACAGCAAGGACAAAGGCTGGGGCAGCTCTCATGGGCAAGAGGTCACCAGGTCCCCAGGGTAAAGGGCTCAGCAGGTATTTGAAATGAGTTCAAACTAAATGCAGCTTCAGTACCAGTATTTCCTCTTCCTTGACTCTGCATTCATTCTAAAAATCAAAATACTTCCCCATAAAGACCCGCCTTCCCATAAAAGGGCCTCTCCCTCCCTGTCTGCCCAGGTCTTATTGATCAAGCACCACAGACGGTGGCTGCAGCTTCAGTTGCCAAGTAGGGCAGATCAATAGAGACTCAGGATGGGATTTTTGGCAGCTGAGACATATATTTGTTGCTCCTTCCGTCCCACCATCCCTCTGGGAAATGATCAGCGTCACAGTGAAAGCAGGTGGAGCAAAGCTCCGTCCTCTTGCTTGCCTCTCACCTTGTCCTGCTCCGTCCTCTGTGCTGCAGCCCTGGGACTGGAGGCCTCTGCATGAGTATCTGTGAGGCTGCAGAGAATGTGGGGCATGTGTGGAGACAGAGTAGTCCCACTGGGTCCATTGGCCCCTCTCTGCCAGTTGCCTTTTGAAATGGCCAAGTTCACCCTTTTGTATACTGGGGCAATCCCATGGGTTATTCCAGGCTCCCCAAGAGCAGTATTTGGCCTTTCTTGTTTGCACAGTCTCTATTTAATTAGTGTTTCTTCCCTGCCTGGATCCAGAGTAACGCCCCTCTGCCCTTCCATGCTGTGGCCACCAGTGCTGTTGTCATCTTTCCAGAGATGGGGAAAGCAAGACACGGTGACGGGAAGTGACTCCCTGAACACCAGAGGGACTTGGTGCTGGCGTTAGGGTTAGGGGCCGTGTTTCTGGCTGTCCTTTGGCAGCACTCAGCCCCTTGGCCATGGGCTTGAGACAGTGCTTCCGCACTCGGAGCCTTCCCAGGCTGCCCCGTCCATGTGGGACCAAAAGCTGTGGGCTGGTCTCCAGCATGAGCCAGGGGAACCAGATGCAGAGGGGAGCACTGGGGAGGAGAGGGATGCAGTGCAGACTTCCCTTGCTTCATCCTGTCTGAAGAGCAGCTAGCTCTGCCATAAGATGTCCTTAACCCTTGCCAGCTCTCCTGGCTGCCCAACCTCTGGCAGGTGCCGAGCGCAGCGCACAGAGAAGTTAATGAAATGAGTATTTTGGAGAGGGGAGGAGGCAGGCTCTGTACTGCACCCTGGAGCCCTGGATTTATTAATGGTGACCTGCCATTAAAGACTAAAGTGCTAACCTGGTCATATTTAGCAGCTTTCAATGGTATCCCAGTGGTCTCTGCCTGCAATATGAACTTCTTTCCCCCACAGCCCCAGCTCGGCAGGAGCTGACTCCAGAGTTTCTCTGCTACAATGAGTCTGGTGGGCAGCACTAAGAAGTCTCTGTGCTGCTGCTGCCAAACAGATTTCCACCTCCTCCTGCTGCTCCAAGCAGCTTCTCCCTCTTACTGCCAGGTCTTGCCAGGCAGTGCAAGGAAAAGAGGACCAAGTCCTGGCATCTTCATGATCTCCTTTATACAGACAGAGCCTGGGGGTCACTAGGAGAGGGAGATGTGCCAGCATGAAGCTCAGAGGGTTTGGCCATGAAGGAGAGGCATACTCAGGCTCTGCAAAGCACTTCCACAGAGCTCTCTGATGAGGCACTGGCGAATTATCCCTCTGAGGTGGCAGGCTGGGAAACGAGGCAGCAGCTCTGCCAGACCTGATTAAAACAGGACTCGAGGCTAGCAGCTCCAGGTCAGAGCAGGAGGGCTACTGCCATTGCTGCTGTCCCTCTTGCTCCAATCTAAGAGGGACGTAGAAAACCCAAACATGGGGGGATGTCCCCTGGGGGTTATCAGCAGTTGGATATTGCAGTGACAGGCACTTTAGAAAGATGCTGGGAGCTGCTGCTGGTCCAGGCAGGGATCAGTGTTAACAGAAGAAAAAAAAGCCCCAGAGTTTCCTTGAAGCTAATTCTGCTCTTGATGCTTCCCCAGAAGCAAGATCCTGCTGTGCTCCGTGTGCCAACTGAGATTATTGCTTTCCCTGATCACTTCTTCCTGGATTAAAAACTCAGCACAGAGTATTTTGCTATGTGTTATTCCAGGATACCCACTAGAAGCTCGACACAGTGCAGACTCTGGCAGAGATACCAGGGAATCACGAGGCATCTCTAGGTCAGGTGTCTCCTGCTGCTCAGATCAGGAGGTGGGGATGCACCTGCCCCCTCACACGTCTGTTTGGCCTGAGGTGAGGGCACGAAGAGCAAGGCTATAGGGATTTTCCTCTCACCAGAGAGCCCTGTAAGCCACAGATCCCATGTACTCACAGCCCTGCCCTTCATGTGGGCATGTTTGTCAGTGTGGGCTGCAGGCCATTCCCCAGCAGAGTCAGCGAGGGCAGGGGCCTTGTTCCAGCACAGAGCTCCAGCCCTCATGGCCTCCCAGCAGGACGAGTACCAGTTTGGCAGCCAGGCTGGGGGCAATCCTCGCTCTCTCTTTTGGCTCTGTGCCCCAGCTGATCTGCAGCCAGGTTTTGCTGTAATCCCTACATCCTGTTGCAGGTCCTTAATCAGCTGGAGCCAGCCTGGAAAAAAAAACCCAACAAAAACCCAAACCCGAAACTGTTGTGGTTAAAGCTCCCCACTGCCAGGTGATGGGGAGGGGTGGGCAGCAGCCTTCCCAGGCACCAGGTGGGAGACTGGAAGGGCTGGTAGAGATTACAGTCTCCTTGGTGGGGATGGAAGCAGATGTGTGTTTCTGCAGGGGACCTGTAGGACCCACTCATGCTGTTCCCCTGCAGAGTGGATGGGTCTGGGTTTGAGGCACTGATTCCTCCCATTCTTCCACCGCCAGCTCAGCTATGGATGCTGCCCCTTCAGCCCTCACTGGGCAGGCTTGGAAACTCTCTGGGTTGTTGAGTTGTTTTTTTCCCATTTAATGCATAGAATAACACTGATGGGTCTGAACAGCTCCAGCCAGGCGACGAGGGGAAAGAATAACAAGCTCCTGAATGTCAGGCAAAATTATGGGCCATTGCTATTTAGGGTGAGTCTGGTGGATTTAGGGCCTCTCTGTTCTATTGTCCCAGCTGCTCTGAGCATTGGTGCAGGCGAGACACAAGTCGGGAATTTTATTGCAGAGCATGTTCCCGGGAAGGCTGGTTCTGAGTGTTTCCGGAGTGGAACAGCAGCAGTGGGGGAGAGCGGACCATCTCTACTGGGAAGTTGGTGAGATATGATACTAGAGGCTGAAAGTCCTGGAGAGGTGGTCATCCGGTAGAGAATAGAGCTCCTTTGCATCCTGGTTTCTGTCAGGATTCAGCTCCAGATGTTCATCACACTCCCCAAGTCCCTGTAGGGTTGCCTTCCACCCATCAGACCTGGGCTTACTTTCTGGCTGCTGGGTCCGTTGGTGGACCTTGCTGGTCCCCCCTGCAATCTCAAGTGCACATGACTCCTTGTCTTCTCTTGTGATGCATTCAGGAATGAAGTTTGTATGAAAAACAGTGCCTATATATGTGTGTGTTAAATGGGGATATGGGGTTTTGGTGTCATCTCTTGGACTGCTTTTGGCTGGCGCTGGTAACATAACCAGGGCTGGCACTGCATTTGCATTGCCAGGTGTTAGGGGGAAGGGCCCAGCTGAAAAACATAGAAGGACACAGAAAGGATGAAGAAGGTGTTATACAGTGTGATAGAAGGGGATCGTCCATGGGAAAGTAAAGTCTGCGCAGGGTGTACCCTAAGCTTCCAGATTTTGGCAAGTACATTCTGTCCCATGCCAGGGTGGGGAGGAGTGGCAGAGAGCAAGAAAGCCGTTCATGCCTGGCTGTCTGCACAGGCGTTAGGCTCAGCAGGGTGAATTCTTTGCTTCTTTGGGGCTCTTTTTATTTGACCGGATTAAAAAGCCTATTTGAGTTTCTTAAACCATTTAATCTAAAATCCCCAGGTAGATGCGCCATTGGATTCAGTTTTAAGCTTATAAACAAAATAGGTCTGTGTTTGTCTCTTCATTTTGTTCTAAAGAAGAAGGGTTTGATGTGTCTTACCTGGAGCTGGGGGGGAGTTGGGCTTCTGGTGCGTATGAACCCCGGTAAGCTTTCTGAAGGGTGGGAAAGTGCAGAGACTGGGGTGCTGGTGTGACCTTCCTGCATCTCCAGGTTAGGTGTGCATGTGGCCTGGGCAGGTGGCAGGAGGGGAGAGCAGGGGCCAAGCTCCACTGGCTGGTCCCCAGGGCTCAGTACATACACAGAGTACTGAGCATAGGTAAAATTCCACTAGAACCATTGCGCTGAAATTAGTTTGGGGACATGGAAAAGGAGAAGACCTTAGGAAATGGGAGAAAATGGGAGGAAAGCATGGAATGGTCTGCATAATTCCAGTTCCTGTAGTCCTTCAAGAGGAACTGGTTCTCCTCTGCTCCCAGAGTGTCCAGCTCCTTCCAGGGTTTCCTCCTACATCCATCCTCTCCACCTACTCAGGGTTCTTGTCTCCTCTACAGTGCTGTGTGGCCTATTGCTGCCGTTCCCTGCACTTCAGAGGAGGTTTCCATTGTCCCCAAAATGGGACAGTTCAGGACTTGTTCACTGGAGAGAGGTGCTACAGATGCCTGCAGCAGCTGCAGGGATGTCACAGGTCTGTGGCCCACAGTGCCAGATGCTATGAAGAAAGGTACCAAACCCACAGCAGGCAGATGTAAGATGATCTGCCCCTGTGTCCCCTCAACGTCTTCTCCATGTGTCCACACAGACCGCCTCAAGTCAGTGATGCCTGCACGGCTATGTGGGGTGACAGCAGCAGTGTTCAACCACAGTGGGAGCAGCGTCCCTTCCAGATCCTGTCCCCAGTGCTGGGAGCACAGCAGAAGGGCTGGGCCATCCAGCTTCATCGTGCAGCCGTGGAAAAGCTCGTTCCAGCACTGTGTAGAAGGGCCAGAAGGGCAGGCTGTCTTCACCTCGTGTGGTCTTTGCTGTGAGCAGAGAGGCCTCCTGTGTCCAGGGCTCTCAAGGAGATGCTTTATGTAAGAGGAAGGTGGGAACAAGACTGTATATTCCCCCACTTCCTTCTCCCAAGGAACTGAAGACAGACAGAGGGACAGGCATCTGTCCGATGGCAGCTTGAATAGGAGGGAGCCCTGTTGGCTTTGCCGAGGGAGCCTCTTTCTATATGGAAATGAAGAATTTAGGCTAATGGAGCTCAACCATCTCTAATTTTGCGATGGCAGGAGGATTTTGATTGAAAGTAATTAAGCAAGCTAGCTGTAAAATTAATTAAAGCAAAAGGGGGGGATTTTTTTATTGGATTGGATAGCGATATAGCGGCTGTCAAATGGGGGACGGATGGGGGTGACCTGAATTCTCTGCCCTCCCTCCTCCCACTCGGGACGTTTATGTCACTTTAATCTCCTTACAGCGGCTGGTGTGCATTTGTTTGAAATAATCAAGGAAATATGGTCAGAAATTGTCAGCTTTCAGATCTAATTTACCTGACAGCCCTGCACAGACCAGTAAGCCTCTGTGTGCGTGTGTGTGTGTGTGTGCGGTGCATGCGACCGTGTGGTCATGGAGGACTCCTTGTCTGCCCTCTCCCCTGGTTTTTTTCATTCTGTCTTCTCTTGATTCCTAGCAAAAATACTTCTGACATATCTGGGGCCACCCAACACCTTGCAGGAAAAAGAAATAAGTTTGACCATTTTCCTGTGGTCCCTTCTCCACCCCCACCTTCCCATCACTGCCTCCTCCCAACCTGCTGCCTCATCCTTGCACCATAACCAGCTTTAGGGTTTAGGCAATATAGGATTAGGGGAGGTGGCTGTAATTCTTTATTCCAGATGGCTGGCAACTGCTAAACCCACTGTCACAAGCAGCGAGTTATAAAAATACTTAAATTAGGCCCTTTGTTTCAGCCCATGTCCCTGCCAAGCAGCTCTCCTGGTGTCCTGCCGGGAGCTCAGCTTGCACAGAATAGGTGGGGGACTTTGAGTCCAGACTGTAATGATGCTGGGAAGAGACTTCTCTGGACTCACACCTACCTGGATTCCCTTGCTCAGCTCCATCTGCTTATTTTTGCCTTTAGCTCTGAAAGAGAGATCTGCAATAAGAAGGAGCTGGGCATGAGTTGGTGTATGTGTGCACTTACATAGCAGGTGAACATCCCAGGGACATACAAAGGCTGCAGTTCCTACACATCTGACTGCGTGGGTGGGGGGTGCACAATCCTGACAGAAACCCCAGGCTTCCCCCTGGACCTAACCGTGCAAGAACCCTGTGACCTGAGCTCAGCGTACTGGAAACTCTGGAGGGCAGGCGACTACTGTAGGGCTGGTGCCTCACATCTGTCTTGCTAGGTTGGCTCTTAGGGTTATTATTTATTATTTTTTATTGTTCATTAAGCACCAAGAAAGTTTGGGCTTTTGTTTGTTTTGTTTGGGTCTCCATATAGAGACCTTTGCTGAGGCAGACTCCAGTGCCTTGACCTCTAGCGCTTTTACAATTACAGCCCATGATCCTCCTGTATTGTTTATGTAATGACTCTCAGTCCCGAGGGATTCTGCAGCCTTTCTTAGATCCGAGCACCCAGCACCTGGCAGGGAGAGTGCAGAGCAAGTGCTGGACCCTGGTGCCAAGGAAAATCTCAGGGAATCATTAATATGTAGATAGCTCAGGCTGGACCTGCTGCAAGGATCCACATGCAGAGAAGTTGATTAAGCTGCTTCAGAAGGAGCAGATGATTCATCCCTGCCTGGTCTCTGTGGTCACAGGGTCTCTTAGTTGTTCAGACCTCACACTCTGGCTGTTGGGTGTCTGCAGCCCATCAGTCTGTCTCTCATACAGGGACCTGAGTGACCGGTCCTTGTGGGCCAGCTGATGTGACCAGTCTATGAGTGTCCCAGAGCACCCCAAACCATCTCAGCATGGAGATTTAAACTTTTAGCTGTTAAGGAGGTGTGTGGAGGGCTCCACACCAGCTCTGTAACCTGCAGGACCTGGGTAGGACTGGTCATGAGCAGCACATGGGGCTGTGCTGAGGTGGGTGATGAGCTCATCACCATGATTGCCAGGTTTAATTCCAGCTTTGCCACTGATTTGCTTTGTATCTGTAGCCATATGAATACATAGCTTTGTGCCAGGGCTTCCTCATCAGTATAATGGGTATAATTAGGCTTCCCTGATTGAGGATGGTGCCGAACACTGAGTGTGCTGGCAGACTGTTTTCTTTTGTTTAAAAGTACCTTCCGAAAAAAGGAGGTAAGACCAGATTTTAGGGTGCTGGTTCATATTTCAAACATGTAGGGGTTAAGGTCTCTGATAATACCCAATCCTTCCCCTGTGGTCTGCTCCGAAGAGTTGGCTTCCCCTAAACGTAACAGGACAGAGTTAGGTTAAGACTAAGTGCTTCTAAGCACTGTCTCCTCTGTATTCAGCAAAATATAGAATGTGGCACTGCTGGTCTTCTGTGTTAATTACAAATATAACAGAATGTAACATGGAGAATAGCCTAAATAATTTCATGGCCTGTTAACCAAAAGAGAGCTTAAGTTCTGGTACGTGGACCAGGCTACCACTGATAATGGTATCTGAATGCAGTGGTGTCTGGAAGAAGGGTCACACCATGCTGGCTGCTCTGATTTCCCACTGTAGATTGCAAGACCAGATGATTAATAAGACTGCATTAGATAATCTTCTAACATAACATTCCCTACAGGCAGTTACTGGCATTGCTGTAGAGACATCCTGAACGACGTGTTGGAAAAGGAAGTGCACAGGACAGTCTTTCTGCATTGTGGACATGTTTGAGACCCCCATGCAAAACTGTGCTCTGTTCTGACTCCAAGTCTCCTCAGACATGGCCGAGGAAACTGCACGTGAGTGCTGACCTGGGGGCACCTTCTGTTGTTCTGTTTGCACCTGCTTGTACTTGTTCAACACCTCTCCCCTCTCAAGCACTGCCACTCTCACTGCAAATGAGTCTGGAGACCCTGACTCCAGCACAGCCAGGAGTTGAGAAACATCCCATAATTGGGTGAATGGGATGAAAATTTCAGATCTGGGTGGTGTTTCTATTTGTCTCAGTTTAGTGTGAGTGGCAGCAGAAAGGCATAAGCTCCCTTCTGTCGCTGCTGTGGCATCAGCTGGGAAATGATTCTCCTGAGCTGAGCAGAGTGACATAAGCATAAGATCAATCAGAGAGGGATCAAGTCCAGCAAGTCAGGAAGAGGACAGCTGAGGCGTGGGGCTGAGTGTCTGGAGAGGGGCTGCCCATCCTCAGTCCATGGGGAGGAGATTCCTCCAGAAAGGGACTGGCAACTTAGCTACCATCGGTTCAGAGAAACCTTGGGAATGTGCAGAGAGACTTCAGGAGTGAGTCAGGCAGACAGACACCTGAACCTGCCTTTCCTGGGGAGGCAGTTCTGGCTGTAAACTGCGGACTTTCACACAGCATCTTGCTCCAGTGCTGAACCGTGGCTGCGGTTCCCTTGCATCCAGCTGGCTTGGGGCAGCAAAAGGAAGAAAAAGACAGAGCCAGCGGCTCAGCTGCTCAGGGGTTTCAGGTAGAGGTTGCCCTGCCTGACTTGCAGTGGATTTGGGGACTGTCTTTGGAAACCATCTCCAAGGCAAGTCTGAACAAGTTGCACTTAATTTCCCAGGTAGGCAAAAAAGCCAGAAAAAAAAAAAAGTTGCAATGGAAGGTTTGGGGATAAGAGGATGTAGTGTTGCTGGCCAAACAAGGCTGTGGACGAAGACATATCTGTCACATCCCATTTGCCTCCCTGGCAGTGGGACCCAAGGCCCTCATGAGGATTCAGGAAGGCTTCTGTGAAGACATCCTGAGCAGAGAAAGGGGTGCTGAATGGGACAAGGCAGCAAGGGAGTTGCGGAGAGCCACGTGTTACACAGGTCAGCTGCTGGGGCCCAGTTAAAACACAAGTACAAAGTAAAAGGGCATCAGTGTGTCTTCAACTCGACTTCTCCCTTCCCACTTGCTTCCATCTGATGTCCTCCCTGAAGCCCCATGCAATTTTATCGATTTACACCCAAATGCAGTAAAATCACCAAGGTTGGGAGTATCTTGGTTTCACTAATTCTGGACCCTGACATGCCAGCCCTCCCCCCTGGGACTTGTTTGCAGGGCTGTCACGGATGGTGCAGACTTCCTCATGGTTTAATAAACCAGCACCTTGGAAGCCTAGGCTGAATTCACATAATCACAGAATTGTTTCTATTGGAAAAAACCTTTAAGGTCATGAAATCCAACCATTAACCTGGCACTGCCAAGCCCACCTCACAATAGGGGTTATCCTTCAAGAAGTGTGAGCAGGCACGCTGGGTCCAAGTGTCCTCATGTCCTCACATGGGTGACTTCTGGGGATGTCTCCTGAGGTTTCCTCCTCCTGCACCCCAGCAGAGGGAGGGGAGGCTGTGGGCTGACTGGGAGCAGCTGGTGCTGGATGTCTCCATGTGTGTCCTCATGGCAGTGGGGCAGTCCCCAGGCCAGGTCAAATCCACACTGCTCCCCATACAGACCAGGACCCAAGTCCTATATTTGGGAAAGGCTCAAGGCAGCATTCCCTGAGTTCCCTGTGCACGGAACATATACCCTCACAGAGCTGTCTTTTTATTTGCAAACTGAGCAGTTGTACTGGAAGAGATTTAGCAAACATAGGACTGCACAATGCTGTGTGTACTGAGTCACACATCAGGGCTGGAGCCAGCTAGCACTGTGAGCTACTGAGGCAAACATTTGAGAATGGCTACAATAGGCACCAAAAATATCTTCAGATGAGATCTTCCTGTGTTGCTGCATGTTGGGTAACAGGGAACAACCTAAGCTTAAACTCTACCCACATGCTCTAGCCCTCATCCTGGGCAAGCCAAGCCACTGGTAATGGCAACAAAACAGAGAAAAGCAGGTTTGCTCCTGTCAAGGGAGCTCTGATTAGCCAACTTCACATGGGTTGGGAAAGTTCTGGCTCTGGCAAGGCTCTCGGGATTGACCCTGTGATCCTGGCTCTGGCTGCATTTCAGGAGGGAATGACCCCAGAACTACTACTGTGCTGGTGGATCTGCAGCTCACACCTGCACAGGGCAAGGGCAGGATTGGTCCCTACTAGACTTCTTCTGTCTGTTCTTAAAGTTCCCAAGCAAGGGGCTGCTCTTGGGGTCTCCTGTAGAAGGTCTTTTTATTGCAAGATTTTTCTCAGGACTTTGCTCTGTGGTTGCTCTTTCCTCTCTACTACTCTTTTAAAATAAAGGAGCCACTTGCCCAAAACCCAGCTGTGGCTTCTGAGACACAATTGGTCAAGTGCAGATTCTGGGGGCTTGTCCAGGCCATTTCAGCAGAATGGGAGAAGAGGCAGTGGAGATTCTTGGTGCTGTCTGATGTGCAGACCTAGGGCAGGGCCTGGTGGTAACCACGGAATCTGATCAGCCTCCTGCCAGGTGTCCCTTTAGCATCCTTCTCCCAGACCCCAAACCCTTTCCTTCCATCCTGCTGCTCTCTGCACCCTCGTGGTGGGGCCGGGATCGTACCTTGGCCTCACTGCGGTCCCTTCCTGCCTTCCAGCACACGATCTCTCCCACTGGTTTTACAGCCGTTTTTCTGCCAGCACAGGGCACTGAGAAGTGCTGGCACTGCCAAAAACCCTGCGTGCACTACGACTCCCCAAACATCCCTTTATTTTTATTGTTCTGTTAATTACTGTTTAAACTTTAATAAGTCACTTCGTCAGGAGGGGGGACCTGCAGTGAGGTTTCTGTGCAAACACTGGGCCCGGCAGTGACTCTAGTGTAACATAACCCTTTATACAATGTGGGAATGTTTAGACTGTAACAGAAACTTGTTATTTTAATGACAGTTAAAGGGGGAAAAAAAGAAAGGAACGAATGAAAAAGGGAAGCAACTTTGTTGGGGAAATGGCTCATCTCAATCTCTCTGTCTGGCCTCCTTTCTCTTGGCTTCAATGATATCTGGATAAGGAGGCTTTATAGCTTCAGTTGAGGCAAGTCTTGTTCCCAGAGATGCCCTATACAAGGCAGTGTGTGATCCCTTCAGTTCTGCGGGATAAGGCCAAAAGTGGAGAGATGCTGATGGAAGCAGCGTGGCTTGATTTTGCTCAGAGACAGCAGCAGATGCCTAAAGCCAGTTTGAGCTCAGTCTAATTATTCAGACCCACACAAGAGACTTTCCCCTTCTATTCAGAGCTTCTTCCACTGGTTAAGTTTTTAAGTAGCAATACTGAAACAGATGCTGGCATGTCATAGATAGGAGGGTCCAACATCCCATGGAAAAAATGGACCTTGAAGCAAGAAGATGATACCTCATTCTGACTCCTCAAAGTGAGGAACCATGGAGACCTGAGAGAGGGAAACGGAGAGAACTTGGCTCACACTCTTGGCGGTGGGAGAACAGAGGATTCATGGGCATTCTTAATTTTGTGGCTTCTGACATCGGCATTGCTTTGAGGTAGTGGAGGGTGCCTGTGTAGTGGCTGCTGTCACTGCACCACAGCACTGAAGTCATCTCCAGGTTTGGCTTGGCTATATTTAGCACTCACTATAGACAAGACCATATAGAGTGATATATATGATCTGAAAACCTTCAACTCCTGCTGACGTCTGCTGCTACAGTGAAATTCCCCAAATCTGTATGGTCTGAGTTGGGAGTGATGTGAGACCAGGAGAAGGGAGAGCTCCCATGTTTTCTCGGACAGAATTCCATGTTCCCCCTCCCTGGACTGGTCACTGGTCCCTGGCAGTGCCGGTCCTCTGGGCAGCCCAGCTTTCTCCACCAGACCTGGATGTTGGACCCACAGAGAATGAGGGGAGAGAGGTGTAAAGAGGATATAGGGGTGCAGACTGGGGCACAAGAGCTTTGGCAGGAGACGTGGGGTAGGAGAAAGGTGGAATGGTGGTGTTGGGAACTTTAGGAAAGAAGAGAGGAGAGGAAGAGCACCCTAAGGCTGGCAACTGGGAGGGGAAGGGGGGCACAAAGGGCAAAAATTTGGAGGGGAGAAGAGATTAGGAAGGTGTGGGATGTAAGGAGCTCTTTGCCAGAAGAAAGACGCTTCCTCAGGTGCCAGCTCATTGCCAGGAGTCCAGTTCCTCTGTGCAGGGTCCCTCTCTCCTCTTTGCTAAGTTTCTGGCCAGAACAGGAGCCTGGGGAACTTGCACTCCTTAAAACTTTTTGGTGAGGGTGAGTGTAGGATGGAGCGGGAGTGGATGAAATCATGGGCCTCTGGGGAGTGTGTTTTCCCAAGTGGGTGAGAATGCAGGGAGCAGGCCAAAACAGTTCATGCTTTCCTCGCCCGCTGCCGGGGTTGTGATTGTTACTGATTGGATTTGCTGTTCTCGGCACTTTGTGTTTTTCCAGCTGAGCATTGGCTGCCCCTGAATTTTTTTTTTTTCTTTTTTTACCCTCTGCTTTAGTTCAAATACCCACAAACATGGCAGATGGGGCAGGTGTATGCTCAGCCCTGTGCCAGCCAGCACTGCAGGGCTGTGCTGAGCCTGCACCGGGGTTGCACAAGGCTGGGAGAGTGCAGTGGTCTGTATAAGGTACCAGTAATGTGCAAACCTGCTGTCAGTAGGATTAAATTCATAGGTCCGTATTATCTCTGGATGTATGTTGTACAAAAAGGTAAAGAAACCTGCTCTTGTAGGAAAACCAGTGTCAGGGCTTCAGGTTGAAGCAAATAGGAATGTGCACAGGGATTCCCACACTGGGGCACATATAACATGTAGCTGGCTTAGGGTGCATAAACTTCAACCCCAAAGCCAAAGGGCCAGGAGAATGCTAGCTGCAGATACCATTTTATTTCATTTCCAAGACATGGTCATGAATTTCAGATCCCACCAATCTCCTCATGTTGGTCTGTTCTCCCTCCAGCTGCCCGCTCGTGTCTCTCCTCCGCAGAGCTGTGCCTGCTTATGGGGCCAGTGGCAGGAGCGGTCCCTTTAGGAATGGTATTTTCCAGGTTCCTGTGTGAGGCCGAGCATGTCCCAGCTGCAAAAATAACTGGTCTGTATACCCTGTGGAAACAGGAGCAGCAGCGACACATCTGTCTGGTCAGGGCAGAGACAGCTTGTAACTAATGCCCCAAAGGGGCATCAAGCGGCTGCAAGCTCCTTATCAGTGTGCAGAAGCCCAAAATAGGGACCTTTGGGGAGGACTAGCCCCTTGGAGGGTGAAGCTCTGCAGTGGGCAGAGCAACAGATACCTCTGGGCCTCTTGCAGGACCAGTGTGTTCCAGCAAGACATTAATATTGACTGGCTTCCCTGGCCCAGCTCGGGGCGTGCAGGCTGCTGGCATGGCTGGGTACACACATCCCCCAGAGCAGCCCCAGCCTCTCTCTGGCTCCCTCCTGCCTCCCCCGTGGCCAGTGGGGTCACTTTGTTTGGAGAGCGCAAGCAGAGCTCAAGGATAGAGCCCCCTGGACGGAGCCAAGGAGCCACTGAGTAAAAACGCTGAGGTTTTCCTTTTCTGTACAGCGCGTTTCCCTAAATTGCCTTTGACTGTGTGCATCGCTAATGAAAGTTTATGCCCTTGTTAGAAGGACAGGCAGGTCCATTCCAGTTAGGGCTGGGTCTATCCTTCTGCCAACTGCCCTCCCCAGCACACACACACACTCTCACTCGCTTGCTCTCCCTGGTGAGTAAGTAGAGGCTGTTATTAAAAAAAAAAAAAAAAAAAAAAGAGAGAGAGGGAAAAAGAGGAGGGGAAAAAATTTCCATATTTGTGTAAGTTGCTTTAAAAGCATTTTATCATGTCATAAAAAAAAAGGAAAGTACTCTCGGAAATTGATCCTGCACAAGAGCCCATTGGACAGAAGGACGTTGGGATGTTAATGGCTATTTTGCTCCAGGGTGGCTTATTAAAAAATTTATACATAAATGCTAAAAATTGCATAAATTATTTAAAAAAAAAACATAGTAAGCAATTTGCAATCCCCATCCACTTTTCCTCTTTTTCTTTCCCTCATCATTCTTTTCTTCCATTCTTTCTTACCAAAAAAAAAAAAAATATTCCTTACCACTTCTCTTACCCTTGTCCCCTCCCTGTCTGAAAATGTGATGTGCCCAAAAATGTACATGTCTGTGGGTAAAATAAATATGATTTTAAATGGTACCCACCACTGACCAGCGGAGCTAGCTACAAGGGAGGGGGGGAAAAAAAGAAGGGAAGAAGAAAAAAGAAAAGAAAGAAAGAAGTTTGGATATGATGAGTGTTTCTCACAGGCGTGGAATGTCACCCACATATCCTGGAGATTGTACTGGGGAGGTTTATGATGGTTTCCCATTGATTTGTTTCCCCGACGCAGCTGCCGACCTCTATTGAGGGACAAACATAATCAGCACTGACGCAAATTAGATGGTTATTCGTTTTGAAAATTGACAGAAAAACAATAAAAAAGATGAAATGCTCCCAAATCAATAGATATAATGAAATTCAAATAATCCGAGAGATGAGGTCTCCATGGCAACTGATAATGTGGAAAAGAAAACAATTTAATAAAGGACAGACACACTTTGAAAACAGATTGGGCAAAGGGAAGGCGGGGGGGCGAGGGAGCAAGGGGGGCCGTGGGTTGGGTGGTGGTGGGAGGGGGCAGTGGGAGGAGGTGGTGGTGGGGAGCCAGAGCCGCTGCCTCTCCGGTTGGTTAGCAGTGCTGTAGTGAAGGATCACTGTCCATCCCAAGGACGCTTGCCATAATTAAGAGAGGCTTTCGGTCCAGAAAGTGCAGATTCAGGTTTTAATACACAAAATTATTTCAGGAGCACTGAATCGGAAAGTCGTTTGTTATGACCTTCCTGAGAGGCCTGGAGCAGGGCATGTTGGAGGCGCGGTGGCTGAGCCAGCTGAGTTATGGCATATTTGTGTTTTTATAGTGCAGAGGGGAGGGGGGAAGGGGGGAAGAAGGTTAAACAGTATTTACAGCTCAGTTGTTTTCAGAAAGGAAAGAGAAATAGAGTTCATGAAAAGATGCGAGTGGAAGAGAGAGGGGGAGAGGAGGAGAGGGAGAGGGAGAGGGAGAGGGAGAGGGAGAGGGAGAGGGAGAGGGAGAGGGAGAGATCCCCTGCCCGGCACACACACTCCGCTGGGACGGCAGCTCCAGTGAGACACTCTCCGGTACTCTGTTTGCCTTAAGGTGTGAGGTGCAGATGGGCTGGGGATACAGAGGGGCTCTTTGGTGGGATGCGGAATGTGTCTGTTCCTGCTGCAAGTCCGGCTGCAGGGTCCAGCTGGGAGTCCACTGTCTTCTCACTCCAAGCTGCAGAATAAACTGCTTCTGGTGCACGGGCTCATGCTGAGAGTGTGCATGGTGTGAGTGCACGTGGGCGCTCTGTGGTGGTTGCGCGTGTGCTGCTCGTGGGCTCTGCGTGGGTGCTGGTGGGCTCTGTGCAGGTGCTGGCTGCATATGTGGGGCTGAGTGGAGCCAGGTGCTGTGTATGTACATATATGTGTGCGCGGACGTGACATCTGTACAGTCACAGCTACACGGGTTGGTGTGCGTTAGCATGTGCATACAGTTGTGTTTGTGTGCAGGGCCACGTGTGCCTCTGCTTGTGACAGTGTACCTGCACAACCACGTTTCTGTCCACATGTTGTGTTTCCTCGGATGGGTGTTTGCAGTCAGTGATAGCATAGGCACATGGATAGGCTCACGAGGACATGGGAGATAAGAAGATGAGCCCTCATGACCAGAAGGAAGAGCAGCAAAAGGCAAGACAGGGAATTAGAGTAGTGTGAGTATTGGGAAGAGTGGGGTGAGTGCCCACGTGGCCCAGCCATGGGGCTGCTCTCCCGTGCCGCTCTGACAGGACTGCTGAGTTAACAACTCAGGGATGACCCACTGCTTTCACACCAGAGCTTATTCTCCTCTGGCCTGATCATGAGCCTTTTCCACACAAAACAGAATGGAAGCATTTCTCCTAACCACACTGCTCAATATTTGCAGGTCCTGGACATCTCCAGGGATTTAACTCCATCCCTGAGCTCCCAGTGCTGTGTGTAATGGGTGCTTGCTCTGGATTCACAAAAGAGTCCCAGCCCCATTTGGGGATCACAGAATCCTTTCAGGGCCCTGAGTGTCCCCTTTGCTCACCCAGCCCAGAGCAGTTACCTGCTCACGTACAGCTCAGGCAGCGGCCAGGGGCTGTGGAGAGGACATAACACGCGCTGGAAGGCTGAGATGCTCTGCTTTGCTCTCTGTATGCAGCCCTTGCTGAGGTTTCACTCACCTCCTGTGGACTGACACACTGATTTACTTTGCAGGACCTTGAAAGACCACAGTAATGAACTTTCTCTGGCCCTGCATTTCTTAACGGTGCAACAAGCATTCACACTCCCAACTCCTATTTAGCTCCCGACTTCCCACAGCAGTTAATTAGCAGTCTGCATTCTTTGTTGGGTCTGAGCTTAATACTGCTGAAAGGGATTGCAAATTGCTCTTAAACAGCCTACCAAACTACCAAAAGAGTCAGAGGGACCCTATTTTAGGAGCTGGATCACTTAACCCCTGCCCTCAGTTAGGGATGAGCCCAGCCTGACACCAGGGAGCTGCTGTCCACTGACTGGGGTCATGGTGGGTTTCGGTTCTCTGTAAAATCACTCCCTGTTCCTTTTTATTTCCCCAGTGTCAGGTATTTGCAGCTAAGTCTGGTTCTCCTGTGATCTCACCCAATGTTTTCCTGCACCCCTTACCTTGACTTCTTCAGCATTTAAGGAGGGGTCTGTGCAGTGTTTCCAAGAGGCTCATGTCTTGGCCTCACCTTCATTCCTTGGGAGCTGGCTCCCACGTGGACTAGCAGGCCAAGCTCCAGAGGCTTTCCCAGCCCTCTGCTTCCACCACCCCTTTCTTCCCTCTCTGTATCCACCGCGTCCTCCTGGTACAGCACTCCAACCGTGTTTCTGTGCTATGGAGCGGTGAAGTTAGGCACTGTGTTTGCATTTAGTTGCCCCGACAACATGTCTGGCTTCATAGGGAGTTTTCCAAGGGCCACAGCCAGCCTGCAGGGAACTGAGGGTGATGAGCTATTACTCTTCACTCTCCCTTCTGCGTCTTTCCCCTTGGTTTTCTTCACAACCTGTGGGGAGATTGATGGCAGGATTGTGATGTAGATGTTGGCAGTTCTGCTTGATTTATAGTGTTACTTAAGCTGAGTGAGGCTACTTATGCTCCTCTGGATAGTATACCTTTTAACTGGACTAAAAAATTAATAATAAATAAATAAATAAGGCAAGGAAGAGAAACTGGATCGGAAAAGCCGATCTTCTTGGCTTTATGTTATATGAAAGGAAGATGGTGAGGACAGAAGGCTCCCAGGGAGCCTCTGCTCAGCCTGGGGAGCCCAAGGCCCTGCTCACTGCACTGTGTTGGAGCGCTGAGAGCAGGTTTTCATGAGGAGGAAACTGTTGAAATGTCTTATTAAAGATCCTGCATTGAGGAATTAACTAGGAAGTTTGATGCAGGACACAAAGAACTTTTGAGCTTCAGTCTGTCCTCTGTCAGTGCTTTTCCTCTGCCGTTACTTGATTTGCAGTGGTATCGAAAATTGCAAAGGTGCTAAACTGGGCAAGAAATCCTTTCCCAATGGGTGACCCACTAAGCGGAGCCAGGGCAGAAAGGGGGCCTGCATCATGTCGTTTGCCCAAAGAGAAGGAGCAGTAGCAGAGCAGGGAGCAGAATCAGAGTTCCTGACTCTGTTGCCCACATTTTTCCCTCTTCTTTACGCTTGGCTCCTTTTGTTGATTGTAGAAATTTCCTTTGTTACTTGTATGCAGAAAGACACTTTTTTCTTGTGCTTTGGAGGTTCCAGGGCACAAGTGCGGAGCGGGGCAAAGGGAAGGGCAGAGACAAGGAGTTTTGCCCTGGCACTGGGGTGAGAAGCAGAGCTCCCCCAGTGAGGAAGCTAGGGGTAGACAAGATCAAAACACATTTAGGATCATTTTTGAGATCTGCCTAGGAAAAGGTTCAGACGTGCGTTACTAAAGAGCTGTGAAGAAGGATTAGTCCTATCCTTACTCAAAGTTGAACCACTTTCCCCACCAGCTGTGCCAAAAGCCTGTGAAGAGCTGGTGGAGCGGCAGCAGAGCAGGTCAGCGGCAGGTGAGAAAGGACTGTCAGAGGAGCTTGGTGGGGGCGAGGCAGAGGGGCCAGGGGAGGCTGTCACTGTTCAGCCATGGAGGGGAGAAGGGTCCTGAGTTGGGCAGGGCTGCGGCAGGGCGGGTGAAGAGGTACTTGCGGTGGGATGTGGCAGCCGAGGAGGCAGCATGGTGCTGAATGTTTGCAGGTGTCTGTCCAGCTCTGCTGCCTGCCAGCCAGGCTCAGCTCTCCAGCGGGGACTCTGTAGACTCTGGAGGACTTTTTGAGTTGCAGCCCATTGCACCATTGCAGCAGGAGTGGCTGTGCTAGGGCCAGCTCACTCCTAGTGTGAGGTCTGCACTGCCTTTCTCTCCCTGGCCAGTGATATATGGCATAAATTAGGCCTCTGAAGGGGGATACTGCATCCTTAAGAAGAAATATGTCCTCATTTTTCTTAAACACCGTTTGCACTGAGTGAAATGTTTAGAAGGGACGCTGAGGGATAACTTTATTTCTTACTAGGGAGTTCAGAGCCGTTCAGTTAAACCCATAAAACACTGGGAGTAGGGAAGCTGACAGCCTGCCCGTGCATTAGAAAAGCCATTACTCATCTAGGGGAAGTTCACCCCATGCTGGAGCCTTGTGTTATCAATGGGGTGGTCCGGGGAAGACATGGGATCATCTCCCTTGGCCATCTAAGAGGTCAGTAGAATGCTCAGAGGTGTAAAAGACTCAGTAACAATCCAGCACAGTGACAGAGTGCAGATACAGAGGCCCCAAAGCACTTGAGTATGGCTCACTGGTACCCACCAGTGGGGAATGAATCGTCCTCATTCCCTCTCCCCTGCAGGAGGAAACTAAGGCACAGAAAGCTAGGGAGACTGACGGTTATGCTGTGATTGGAAACCAGGCTGGAAGCGAGCATTTCTGGCTCTTAATCCCCATCTTAAATCACCAAAACCAAATTCTCTTCCAGAGGCAAGGAGTGAAAGTCAGAAGGCCTGACCTCCTGTTCTGTTTCTGTGGCAAAGCCATGTTCCCCAGTGGAGTTGGGAGTCTCGACTCCATCTTCATTGCACCAACATCCAGCCCTTTTTTCCTGGTGGTATTTAGAAAATCTTCTGGAAGTTGAAAGCAAGGTCTGGTAGACAATGGGAGTTCCTGTCTCTGGTGGTGGTTAGTGGTGTGGTGGGCTGTGTTACAGGTGTGGCTGTGAGAGCTTATGCTCTTGCCCAGGCACCTGGCCAGTGCCAGCTGCCATCGTTCCCACAGTAAGTGGCTGTTCGAGAAGACAGGGCCACCCAGAGCCCAGAGTCATGGCAGACAAGGCATCGGCTACCAAGGGGGTGGTGACTTTCTCTTTGATACTTTATTTTTGGAGGCTTGACACCAAAAGATTTAATATTTGTTGGAAATGAGAAACAGTTCTCAAGTGAATTTGGAGAGCCTGGGAATTAATGTCAGACACCCCCCCCTCCCAAACATCCCTCCTCCCCGTCAACTCAGTCTCCCCCTTTCAATTTCTGAAGCTTGCTGATTTGAATATTTATAAATATCAGTAAATTATTTATTGTAGCAATCTGCTGTGCCATTTCACCAATTGCCGTTAACACTTTAGGGCTCGCTCTTCAGGAGGACGCGACTGGAGGAGATGGGCACCTGGGGGCTGGGAGCAGGCGCTGGGGTGGGGGTCCTGCCTGCCTGGCTGCGATGCCAGGAGGAGTTGCCTCTGTGGGCAGCATTGGAAGGGTTGAGATGTTTGCAGGAGAGGATGGGGACCTTCTGTGTCCAGTACTAGGGGACACTGGGAGAGGACATGGCTAAAAAGGAAGGCTCGTGTTGATGGGGGAGGGCAGTGAGATGGTGGCCTGCTGGGGTGGGCTGTTTGTGCTCTGTAGCATGCAGGGACCTGGCCCTGACTTACAGCTCAGCACTCACTACTCTTCACTTGTAGTGTCTGCTCCCTTGAGGAGGAACATTCCTCTCGGTTTCTCCTGTCCCATTCCCTCCATTCAGAATTACACTTCTGCACTGAAAATACACACTGCTCAGAGATGCCGTGACTATTTTCTGTGTGGGGAAAGAAGGGGCACCCTGTGGCCTTAAGCTCTTCTCGTAGAGAAACCACAGCAGCAGTACTGGAGCAGCCAAGTGGCCAGGTGAGAAACGAGCCAGCAGGCAGGGCAGGGCACCAGCATCTCCAGAGCCCATGGCTTCCCCCTGCTCTCAGGGTGTCCTGTCACTCACTGCCCAGTGCTGATTTCTGTGCACTGCCCCTCACTGTCACCAGGAAATTACAGCTGAACTCTGCAGCTGAGAAGGCTGAGCAAAGGGAAGCAGGATGGGCTTACTGTAGGGAACTGGCACTGGTCTCTGCCCCTTTGGGCCAGGGCTGAACCAAGCTCTGGGAGCTGCAAATAGGGAGAAAAGTGGCCCCTTGTGGGTCTGTAGATGCCAGTGTGGCGGGCAGGAGAAAGTCAGGCAGTGAGAACTGCAGGCAGACTGTGCTCTGGCAGGCACTGGCCATGGGGACCAGAGCAGAGTCCCCAGACTTTCCTCCCTGCTTTATGGAATGGGTGTGTGGGGAGAGCCCTCACGGCTGTGGGAAAGCAGGGAGTGAAGCTGGCTGGCAGTGCTTTGGTAAGGACGCTCTGGCTGCTCACTTCGTTTCTCCTCCCACGTCTTTGATTCCCCTTCTCCTGCCTGCCCACTGCTGAGCTGGAGCCTGTCAGGTCTGACTCTCACGCCGAGGGCTTTCCCCAGCTCCTCACAGACACGCACAGGCAGGATCCATGCTTCCAGGGCAGAGGTTGTTAAAGAGCCTTTGTGAACTCCCCAAGGTCAGCCAGAACAGACAGCATCCACTAATCCAAGGTCATTTCCTGGGCTAAAAACAATAAAATGTTTTATTGATAAACTGAAGGGGGGAGAATACACACTAAATCCACTCTCAGACATTGTGGGCCATGCCTGGGATGTTCTTCCTTTGCCCTGGCCCTGCCTGGGGTAATACGCAGGGCGTCATGCTGGAGAGAAAATGTTTTTTGGTAGGGGCTGAGTGTTTGGCTGTCTTCCCTGCCTCCTTCCAGCATGTGGCTCAGCAGCACCAGGGCATTGCTCCTGGGAAGCATGTTCCCAGTGCTCCAGTGGCCTTCTCCTGTGAAGGTTGTGCTCCCTTTTAGGGACTGCAGCTCAAGTGTGAAGAGGCTCCAGCGTGCAGCATCCTCACCTCCCACCCCAGCAAGCTGTGCTGCCCTCCCTGGTTGGGACTGCTGGGCAGACTGAAGTCCCTCCAGTCAAGCTTGCACCACAGTGGTTAAAAAAGAAAAGTACTGTGCAGCATGTCAGCCCTCCTTTCCTCCCCCTCCCCGCCCCAAATAATGCCGTTAATAATTAATCGAATGAGAGCTTGCAGCTCCTAGAAAGCTGGCACTGGGACCTCCCTCCTGAACGGAGCTGCTCAGCTGGGCTTAAAACTCTTCAGTAGGAATATGAAAGCTCCATCTGTTCGACGTATCCGGCCCTCTGAAGTGACAATGCTGTCCCTCCCCAGCCAGCACCCCTCTCCCCTCAGAACGGGCCCTGCTGCCCCAGGGGCAGAGGTCTGCCCTGCACCCTGGGTCTTCCCACAGCAGTAAGCTCCTGCTGTTACCCTCCACCCGTGCCAGCTGGTTCATCCAGCTCCCACATGCCCCTTTTTCCCAACTGAGACCCTTTCTCCTCTCTGCCAGGGTGTATTTTCATTGACCCCAAGATAAAGCCAGGCTTGGGCTCTCTCCTCCCTGCAAAGACAGACTTAATCTTTGTAGCAGTTTGCCCCTTGGCTGGGATGCCCATTTCTGTCCAGGCTGCAGTTCCTTTTCTCCCTGCACACTGTGTTCCCCCCACAGCCCGTTTTTTCCCTCGGGGGAGGCAGAACTAAGCTGTGCCCAGCTTCGCAGCACCGCATTGTGGAGTCAGTGGCTGAGATGGTGCTGATGCAGGGGCTGCATGGAGAGAGGCAGCCAGGGGCTGCATGTGAGGTGCTGGCAGCCCATGGGGACTGGGGTGGTGGGGTTTGGGGAAGCAGGGGCAGCAGCCTGGGCTGACAAGGCAGCAAAATGGCGAGGTGAGCTTTGTCCACCTCTCTGCCAGCCCTGCTTGCAGCAAGCTGTACCTTTCCTTCAAAGGGAGGGTTGCTATCAAGATGGCACAGCGATGGGTGCAGAGGGGGAAGAGCCAGTGTTGTCTCCTCGAAGGGTGTGGAGAGGGGGGAAAATAGAGCAAACTCCCGGTGGCATTGTTTTCAGAGGAAGTGTTCAGTGTAAATAGAGCTTGTGGGAGAGTTTGTCCTGGGCAGAGATGAAAAGTCCGTGTGACAAGCTCAGGTTATAAATGGCTTCCTCAGATTGATGTGAAATCAAAACATTTCTATTTAGATGAAGAAAATGAAGGGGGATGTTTACTTAGCCTGGAATCTTTAAACAGTGTGATGGAGACGTAGGGTGATTTGGGGTGGGGAGCTCGGCCTGGGGGGAGGCTGTCTCTGCCTGGCTTTGGGGGTCTGGCCGTCCCGACCATAGGCAGATACGAGGATCCCTCATCCAGCAGCTCAGCTTCTCTCCCTCTGCCCTAGAGAATGAAACACAGGTGCTCTGGTCTCCTCCAACCTGAGGGTCATATCCAGCGTTTCTCTGTAAGAAGGGTTTCCCTTCTGCTTGTGGACTTGACAGCCTAAAAGAGGGGAACAGAAGTGTTGATAGAGGTAATGTCCCTCCCATTCCATAGACAAGGAAGTAAGGGAATGGAAAGATAAAATAATGTGTCCAGACTTGGAGAGAGGTGCTTGCAAGGTTGGCAGGACAAGCTGGGGCTTCTGATTTCCACCTATATGGGATATGTGAGATGGAGATGTGCAAGAGCACTGGTATTTCAGAGCAAATTGCATTCCAGGGAGGTCTCTGGGAGGGTTAGTTTTATAGATCATGGAAGTGGTATGTTTTCAGAACTTGCTTTATTTTTAACTTAAACTTTAGGAGAAGATTCTCAAAATGTTAAAGAGAAAAAAAATCCCAAACACAAGGTGAAGGGAAAGGAAATATGCCAAGGAGCAGGGCAGGAGCTGGGGGCCAGAAGCTGGGGAGGTAGAGGGGCAAAGCCAAGGTGTGTGAAATGGAAGGAGTGAGAACAGGAATGGAAGACAAGTTGCAGGCTCCCTGGAATTGCTGCATACGCGGCAAGTGCAGCCTCAGGAACGTCTGTTCCTCTTTTCCTTTGAATAAATATTTATATATTCATTTGCCAGCTGGTGCACACACTTGGCTGCTCACCTCCAGACCAGAATAATGGGACGTGCCCTCCTGGCAGGATGGGGGAGGGCAGTGAGGATTTGAGCTGCAGCATGTCTGCCTCCCAGTTATCTCCAGCTGCAAGCGGTGCTGATCTCACCAGTTAAGCAGGGCTGGGTGTCGTGAGAACATGGACAGGGAATCACCAGGCAGTGTTCAGGAGAGAGGCTGGTGATTCCGTGCTGACCTAGTGCCCTGGCCCTGGGCAGGCACTGCACGGAGGCTCCGTCCCAGCCACCTGCAGCCATCAGGGCTCTGCTGGCTATTGGCTTGAGCACACAGGCGTGAGCCATAGGTGTCCTGGCTAGGCTCCACTTGGGAGCTCACAGAAGCCACCTGAGATTCCCTCTGTGGTACCAGTTGCACATAGGATCAGCCTTCACTATGTGCCCTTAATAGAGTGGGAGTGCAATTGGTAGGGAAGGTACCTGCAAATAGACTTGCAGCTTCACGGGCATCTGCCTGTGCCCATCTGTATGCGCGAGGGCTGCAGGCTTGTGTTGGAGAATGTGTGAAAGGGGAATGCGTGGGGGAAGACACAAGAATGTATTTTGGGGAGACAGGACTTCTTAACCTGTACATGTAGGACTGACTATGCTTGCAGAGCGTGCCAGGACATACACACAGCTCTTGAACAGCTGTAATTTCTAGATGGGGAGGTATGTGTTTGGGGGCATCGTGTGCTTTCCCTTCGTGAAAGCATGACTGCATGTAGGTGTTAGTGCCGGGGGTTGCATTCAGAAAGTGGAGGAGTACATTTTGCCTCCCTTTGTGTGGGGGGCTGATATATTTGTCGGGGGGTTATTTTTCTTGCAGCCCTTGACAGGGGAGCGTGTCTGAAGCTGTCAGGAGTTTACGCTAAGCAGCCACTCTCTGGCTCTTGGACAGCAGATCTAACGTTTCAGTCTGTTTGTATTGGGCTGTCATGTTACAGGATTAGGGGCTGTCACGGTGGCTTCTAGGTGCATTGTAGGGGGTCTGATTAATCTCACTGCGCTTCTGTGGAGCAGCAGCACCTCTGTGCTCGTGACAGGGAGGTGTGGGTTGAGCTGCCATGAGGGACTCCTGTGCAGTGGAGGAATCCATTCTCATCATTACAGGTCTGGAGACATGTTCTGTTAGTTCTCCATGTGACTGGCCCCTTTTTCAGCACAAAGTAAAATCCAAGAGCTCATTTTGGAGGCACCTCCAGCAATGTCCCCACAGTAACTCCTGTGGCATGTGTAACCAGCAAGTGTTTTATTGAGTGCTCTTCCTGAGCCCTGGGATGAAGGGCAGGGTCTGCCTTGGCTATACTCTGCGGGAAAAGCCAGGTCCTGTGCCCATTTCAACCTTCCAACCTTTAACCCTGCTTAGTCTGGGCGTCTCTCAGGGGTATGAAAAATAAAGAGGGAAATAAGACAATGCAGCTGCTTTATAATAATTTTTTTGCTTTTATTGGGGATTGAACTTCATTAATTGTTGGTGCAATAATTATGCAAGTGACTCTGATAGGAACCATTTAGTTCAAGACTCTCCATGACCTTGACGTTAAGACCTTACCTTCTTCCTCTCTACCCCCACCTTCTCTCACCCCTCCTTTACTAGCTGTCACATATGAATAAACTATATTAAAATAACAAACTCACACTAATTAGCTGATTGTGCTGGGAAGTATGAGAGCAGAATTTCCTGTGTGAGAGAGCAAGCAGGCAAAGGGGCCTGATCAGCCATTACCAACTCACAAAAATTTTTCACAGCAAATCATACTACTGTGACCCATCATTCTAGTTCTGATGCTCCAGCACACACACTTGCCAGGGCTCCTGCCCTCCCTACTGGTTCTTTCAGGTGCATACTGGTTCTCTTTTCTAACACTATGCACAAACTCCATTAGGTGAATTCCTCACTGTCTGTAGGGTTGGGCTTGGGAAGTTGTTGTCCCTGCTAGAGGTGCTTGGGTGCACTCGCTGGCTGGTGTGGTTTTGGCAACACTACAGCTGGGATAGAGCTGGGGACTTAAAGCAGGTGGTGCTGCAGGTCTGAAGAAGAGGGCACCCGGGCTTTTAACAGACTCATATCCTGCCTCATCCAGGAGCAAAAGTTGGTACTGTGCTCACCTGCCTGAGATGCCTGGGGCCTTTTGAGCCCTGTTCTGTCCCAGTATAAATAAGTGCTACTTTCTTGTGGCCAGTAGCATATTTTGGTCCCCGCAGGTTCAGAGAATGCTTTTCACCGAGCTCTCCAGGCTTGGCTTCCACTCAGAGCTTAGGAAGCACGTGGTAGCTCAACCTTTCCAAGGATGACAATGGCCATGCCCGAAAGCCCATTGGGTTGGCACCATCCATTTGCTGTTGGGGTTCAAGTTGTCTGATGGCACTAATGCCCTTCCTTGCTTCTTTCTCCTCTCTTCCCAGCTGAAAGAACTATATGCACTGACGCAGCCTCAGGAAAACCCACAATGGCTGCCAAGCGCAAAGGCGGCCTGAAGCTAAATGCCATCTGTGCCAAGCTGAGCCGCCAGGTCGTCTTCGACCACGGGGGCGCCGAGCAGGCACGCGCAGACAAGGGGCCACAGCAGGAGAGCAGCAACAAGGACCTGCCTCAGCCTGGGACCAAGGAGCTGGGGACAGAGTTTTCAGATGGACTCAGCCGTGTGCAGAAGATTGAAGAGGACAAAAGGAGGGAGGTGATTGAGAAGTGGGTGAACGGGGAGTACAATGAGGAGACCTTGCTGGGGCGAGCAGAGGGCAAGGAATGTAAGGGCACCGAGAGCTCAGAGGTACCCCCAGAAGGGGTTTACATGGTGCAGCCCAAGGGCTGCAGTGATGAGGAAGATAATGGGGACGAGACAGATGCTCTGAGGGGCTCGCAGGATGACAACTTCTTGGACGACAGGGATTCAGATGGGCCAGCCTTGAAGGATGATGCCTACCGGTCCTCCAGTGGCGAACCATGCTCCAAGCTGGGCGCAGGAACCACCTCAGGTAAGACCTCTGTCCCCTCCACTTCCTTGCATAGGGCAGCTTCACAGTCACATTTTCTGTGTCCGTGCCAGGTCCTGCAGCACCTGGCAGCCAAAGGGTAGTGTGAGAGCCCTGACCCCGGGACAGGATGGCCCCCCCTGCGGAGTGACGCCGCACCACAGCTGGGCAGGGTGGGAGCAGCTGCTGGGATGAATGTTCTGGAAGGAGGGTTCGCCTATGTGTTCTTCGGGGGACTGGACCGGACCGGACCAGTGGTAGCCTGAGGGAAGACAAACCGAGCCAGGGCAATGCTGGGATGATCCCCAGAGAGCCCCTAGAGAGCCACCCAACACCAAACGTTGAGATCCCTTCTTGCTGCTACATGGTCCCTCAGCTCGGTCGGAGGGGCTGAGGTGACACTTGTCATGGTGTTGCCCCCCCTCATGAGGGGCCCAGTCCTTGAGCTCTGCCCACCCTGAACTCGGGATCAAGCTGGTGAAAATGCCACTCCCAAACCTCAGTTTCTCTCACCACCTTGTGTGTTCTCCCACAGGCTGTGTATTTCCTATTTTCAGATTCCTTCAGGTTTATTTTTGTGGTTCATTCAAAAGCTGAGTTCAATGAGAGATGTTGGAGAAAGGCTCAGATTACTTTCTTGCTCCCTTTCTGATACCCAGGTTTCCCCCAGATTGATTTGGGGGTGTGTGTGAGCGCTAAGCCTTGGTAAAAGCTTTGGGTGAATTGAATTCTCTCCATTAGGGCAGAGCAGCTCCCTCCCTATTTGTCACTCAGCTAGGCTGGATCTGTAATTGAAAGATCTTCCCCTAATCTGCTCCACCTGCACGCACCCCTCCCCCGATCTCAGCACTTTGTGAATCCATCAAACTTTCCTCCTTTTGTGTGCGCGCGTGTTTTCCTCCTCCTGTTAATAATGCAGCTGAAACTCATCTCCGTCTGTCCGTTCCCCTTCTGGAGAGGCACATTCTCTAGTCTTCACGAGTTCAGTGGCAGCACACATAATTATGCATATAAGATATAAACAGAGCTGTTTAATTATCCTTCGCCACATCAGTGACAGAGTAATTAACAAACATTGCAAGATCAATGAGGAAAAGTGTGACCTTCAGTTTCCTTTGATAGGAAAGCCCTTGTCGTTCCCAGACACAAGGTGATTGTGCCTGGACTCTGTTTTTAGTTTGCTTTAATTCACACCACTCCACCCCACCCCGCCATTTGCAGCTTTTATTTGCTGTGAAAACTAAAAGGAGGGGAACTTAAATGTAAAAAAAAAATGTTACCAAACTGGGGCAAATGAAAAAGAGCTGAGGTTTCCCGCTGGGGTAGGAGATTTCAGTAAAATACCTTTGCAGGGCTGTATTGTCACAGGATTATGCAAAAATGGGTAACTGTTCGGGGGGGGGGGGTGGGGCTGATGCTTCATTTACGTCTAAGGCAGGTAATGGCACAGAGGGGTCCAGTTTACATATAGAGCCACATGGGATTTGACTTGCAAACAGACGTGCTGCCATGTCTCGAGTGTCTGCTTCAAGAACCTTGTTACAAATGTGATTTGCAACATTTCCCCGAAAGCACAAGAAAATTCCCTGGCTTTGAAAAGGACAAAGTTATTTTCCTTTGCTTTTTCCTTTACTTTACTTTTTTCTGTCAGTGTTCAGGAAATGAATTTTAAGCTGTTCATCACCATCTCCTCTCAAGACCTGTTGTTACTGGGTGAGAGCTGAATTTATTCCAGTGAGATTTGGGACTTCCTTTATCAAAAAGGTGGGGTTTTTCGTGAGAGTTGGGAGGTAGCAGGAGTCAAATGAAAGGATAGGAATACAGCTTTTCCCTCCCAGTCAAAGTGTTTCTGGGGGAGTCGCCACAGAAACCTTGTTTTGAAGGCTCTGGGCACCAGTTGCCCACTATGAGAACAGAGGGTACAGAGCTGGCAGTGCTGAGCAGCGTTTAAAACTGAGCCCATACTTGGATCAGCTGAAAACTTGTGTGAAAAGCAGGAATTGCACAGAAAACTAAATCCTACATCTAACGGGCTTTCTTGGTCAGTGGGAAAAATGATCCTAATTATATGGGGATGAGAAGGGTTCCTGCTTCCCAGAGTCCTGCTGTGTACACACATTATCCACTTTGTGGGGCTTCAGCTGCTGCCCATGTCTTCCACCAGGAGGTCTTGTGGTCTGTTGCCAAATCCTGGCCACCTTTGTGTCCTTCCATGCTCAGACAGTAAGGCTTGTTGCACACCAGGCAAAAGGTCACAGATACTCACTTCATGATGTTTAAGCTTCATGCTTTGAAACAACACAGTTTCTTTTTGAGCCTCCTCTTGGAAAAACTGGACTAAGGAGGCAGTGCTCAGTCCTGTGTGCCTCCTCTCTGCTCCAGCAGGGAAGCACATTCAGGAGTCACAAAGCTGTCAGGAGATGGGTGTCAGAAGCTGATCTGGATGTGCAGATATGTTTCTTCATTCATTCAGGCACCGTCTCCTGCCCACTGACCAGCCCATGCTTCTCTGTGCACATTTATATATAGCAATGAGATTTCTCAGTGCAGTCTCTGACACGGATCCCATTCCATAGTCGTTCACTGACGCACACATACCCAGGGAGATTTTCCTACACATGTTCTTTACTTTGTTACATAGTGGGCTAAAGTAGTCTGTAGGAGCTTCCTCCTGTACAAGCTTTCAGGTCTGCCTTTCTTTTCTTAGCTTCTTGGCTAAGTCTCTTGGAATATTCATTGGCCCTGTTTTCAGCCAGGAGGGTTTTCTCTTCCTAATTTCCTGGGGAGACTCCGCTTAGGAGAATGTACATGCCAAGTGCCAGTTTCTTGCTCATCATTCTGTATCCCCCAAGTCTACGTGCTTTTCCTCCCAAGCAGAATAAAGGACAGAGCACTGCCTGGGATGTCCCATCCCCCAGTATCCAGACCTTGCACTCCATTTGGGCTGTTTTGCTTTTCCTTCCATATATAGTGTGCTGCTGCAGGCTATTTTTAGCGCCTTTTTTGCTAGCTTCGGATCCTTTGTGATATGATAGCTGCTCTGAGACACACGGATCTCTGCTCTTTGGCAATGCCCACAAATGGAGAGCAGCCGCAAGGGGAGAGGGAGCCCTTTATTATCACACAGGAAAGGAGAGAAAAATGCGGTGCAGGGAAGGGGGAGGAAAACACAGGGATAATGCTTCCTGTGGCTTCCAGGACTCTTCACAGGGATGTGTTTCCCAGCTGTTGTTCTGCTTTGGTTTTGTCTGTTTGTGGATATAAGGAGGGTTTTCTGTCGATTAGTTAATGTTAATTACTTCTTCACAGTTGTCTGAAAATGTATATGAAATGAGATAGCTGAGTCTCATACTATTCTTCTGGTGAGCCAGCTTCCTTCTGTAAGGTGCCGTCACTGAAAGAGCCTCTATCCTTCACATTACGTGCCTGAGCAATTAAGTGCAGGTTGTCTTAACTTCAGGGGATGTGTTTGGGTCATGTTGAGCTCATGCTGGATGAATAAAGCTGCAGTTCCTAGCAGTGAGCAGTGGGAACTGGCCAGGACTTTGTGTCAAATGTGAGCGAGGAAAGACTGGGAAGCACCAACAAAGCTGTTGATCAGGGAGGGTGTTGTGATCATCTGGAACCACATCTGAGCAAAGGAAACGCAGAATTCAGGGTGGGTTTGGGGATTAAATCCATGACAGTGAAACCTTAACTCAGATTTCATAAAGCTCAGAAGAAGTTCTGAACCACCCCCGACCCTTTCCTATAGGCTTGGATTTGGCATCTAACTCTTTACACCAGTTGAGGTATGGCCACCTGGTACCAAAGATGGGACACACTGGCTGACTTTCAGTCAGTAGTTAAAGCTAGTAAAAATCACATTTAATAGTTTAATTTCGTATCAGATCCTCACTGTGGTGTTCTTTCCCCTTTCAGTTTGACACAGGCTGGCTAGAGTTCTGTGCAGTGCTTGGAAATCAGGGCGTTATCAAGGAAGCTAGGGGTCATTTTACAGGTCCAAAAAGAAAGAAAAAGCAGAACAGGGAAAGCAGATTTAACAGAAACTGGAAATTGTTAGACCCAGTAGGGATTTCATGGGTTCATTCTTTTTTGTTGGGTCACAGGGTTACACTGAAATGGAGGTGAGGAAAAGAAAAAAAGAGGGGAAGAGGTGAACTGCTTTAAAGCAGAATGAAATTATTTAATATGCTGTGTGTAAAAGATAAAGTTGTCCTTCAGGCAAGTTTTGTTACTGGACCAGTGAGGAATGGTTCTGCATTTAACATCTGGTAAGATTAATACCAACCCATGTAGTTGTGCTACACCCTGAGCCTGACAATGCAGGGACATTGCCACCGATTCTGTGACTAATAAGGTGTTTAGTCTGGAGTCAGGCATCCCAAATTCCATGCAGAATGCTGAACTTAAGTGCCTGGAACTGGAAGGTCATTTTGGGCTAAACCAGATCCTGGCAGGTGTGGCTTTGTCCTTCGCCTTGCAGGCTTCACATCGGCTTCCCCCAGAACCACGAACACAGGGAACAAGCACAGCAGCATTTCTGCGGCAGCAACACAGCTATTCCTGGCAATCCTGGAGCAGGAATGTGACCTTCATGGTCTTGCCCATTTAGTGCCCGTCGCGGGCAGTCTCTTCCTCCGTAGAGTCCTGTGAAAACTGATTTGTGGGAGCTGATGGCTATTGAACTTCAACTGTGCTCATTGACAGCCTCTCGTGTGCACAGAAATGCTCTCATGTACGTGCCTGCCTGTGAGAGTGGCATCACTGGCTGTCAGATCCCCCACATCTTAGGGATCTTTTGGATCTGCTGACCTGTTTGGTGTCTTATGTCTCAGTGCCTTCCTTTTCCACTGTGTTTCAAGGCAGTGTTGCTTTGTTTTGAGTGGGACCCCATGCCCAGAACGTCCCGTCTGCTGCCGGTGTACCTCCCTGTGCTGGCTGCCTTGGAAGGAGTGTGCTTGCCCACGAGAGCCAGAGTGAGAGTTTAGTAAAGATGATGAGGGAGTTTTGAAGGACTCCTGCACACAGTAAATCTTTACTCTGCAGGAGAAAGCAAGAGGGAGAGGAGGAGGAGCACTGTGTCAGACTGAAGCCTAAATGAGTCCAAGCTAGCGCGTCAGAGCAGTCTTTATTTCCTCCTTTACACTGATATTGGGTGACCTCCAGGTGTGTGTTCTTCCCATCCTGGTGGCCTGTGAAACTGCCTGAGGGAGTAGGGGAGGGAGGAATGGAGGGAGAGATCCAAGGAAGAATGGCTTTTGCTCATTCTTCCTCCCTGTAATCAGGCTCAGGTAGACTAACCCCATGCTGCCCCTTCCCCAACCCATGCTCCAGAGCATTGGCTTTCTCCCGCTCCCTGGGGCCCACATCAGGACAACAGCTTTCTCTCCTCAGTCCAAATCCTGATGGAGAAAAAGCTGGTCCTTACCTATTTTTCACCTGTGTGGACTTTCCCCTTTCCTGGTGTTACTGGAAGCTGTTCCTGGCTGCTCAGGAGGCTGCCTGTAGGTTTCCACAGCATTCACTGGACTGTGGCACTTTTACACATGGCAAGTAGTAGCTGTCCACTCATAGGGATTGAGAAGGAAGAGAGCAAGCTGAGTGAACCCTTACAAAATTGACAGGGAAGGGAAGGACTGCAAGAGTGGTGGGGAATTGTGCTGTCTTTGTCTTGCCTTCTTCACTCCTTCCCCCACTCTTCACTGCCGGGCTTCTCATGTGCACAGCCTTTGCTGCCCTTTCCCTGCCTTCATTCATCTCCATGTCTGCTGCTTTCCTCCTCTCTGCGCTGTTCTATTCCGCCCTCCTCCAGCTCCACCCCACACATTGCCTTGCCCTTATGTTTCACACCATGCTACCCTGCCTGCTCTCAGCCCTGCTGTTCACCAACACACACAGCATTTTCACATGGGTTTTTCCCCTTACACATGCTGCCATCTATCCTCTGTGCACCTCCTTCCATACACGAACATACACAAGGACAGATCTGTACAAACCTTGGCATATTGGCATTGGTCTCACTTCCAGTAAAATTACTTTTTCTTCATATTAGGCCAAGGCAAGAGTGCAGAGACATTTATGAAACTTTGTTTAATGTACTGAAAAGCCATCGGCTAGAACATTTAGGAAATTGATTTTCCTGGCATTGATGAACTCTTTTTATTTTACCCCAGTATTAATTACTTTTTTTTTAAACAAATTAATTTAAGAGTCATAAAACCTAACAAGTGAGCCAAACGTCTGTAGATCATGTTCCCCTCTCCCCTTCCTCCCCCCGTCCCTGCTACTAGTGCTGGTATAGGAGGAGAAGAAAGATCAGTGCCTTGTGTGACTCTCTCCTCTGGTTCTCTGCAGGGGAAGCTTCATCGCTGCAGGATTATGCAGCCACCACTATGAACGAGTTCCTGGGCATGTTCGGCTATGACGACCAGAATATGCGGGATGAGTTGGCCCGCAAGATCAGCTTCGACAAGCTGAATGCTGCTACCTCAGAGGCCACTGCAACTGTTGCTTCTCTCCCCAGCGAAGATGCCATGAGCAAACGAGCCCGCTTCTCCAAGTACGAGGAGTACATCCGCAAACTGAAAGCTGGAGAGCAGCTGTCGTGGCCCATGCACTTGGCCAAATCTGAGGAGCTGGGCTCCAAGCTGGGCAAAGAACCTTCCTCAGTGCTGGCACAGCCCATTCGGGTGCCAGGTGCAGACGCCTCCATGCTGACAGAGACCAAAGCCACCATCTTGCCACTGCCCTCTCCCAGCAGTTCCCAGATGCCAGGCCTGATGTCTCGGGCCTCCAAATATGACTTCTTCATTCAAAAGCTGAAGACAGGTGAGAGCATCAGGCCACAAAATGGCAACACTTACAAGAAGGCCTCCAAGTATGACCTAGAAAACGTCAAGTACTTGCACCTTTTCAAGCCTGGAGAAGGAAGCCCAGATATGGGAGGAGCCATCGCCTTCAAGACAGGCAAGGTAGGCCGGCCTTCCAAGTATGATGTGAGGAACATTCAGAAGCTTACTCCAGTAAAAGCTCCAGCCCCCAGCCTGGCCCCTGCTTCCCTCTCCAGTACCCCCAGCAGCACCCCTGTGGCCGGGCCAGAGCAGTCCATCTCATTGCCATTCAACACTCCTGAGTACCTGAAATCAACTTTCTCCAAGACAGACTCCATCACAACTGGAACAGTCTCTACAGTAAAGTAAGTGTCCACCCACTTTTCCTTTCTTTGTCTTAGTAGGGGATCATACTTGAAGTCTGTGTGTGGTTCAGTAGGCAATTCCAAGTTCTTGTGGTGATAAATACGGTACTGTTCGTGGGATGGTTCTCTTTGCTCTCTGTTGAAGTGTCTGCGCCTCTGTTACACTTTACATCTCTATTTATCTTACTTGCACTAAGGATGTGATCTGCCATCAGCAGTCATAGCCATGAATCTGGAGTCCAATAGCTCCTGAGTTCATATGTTAAAATGAAAGAGGAGGGAAAATTATGCTGTCAGCACTCTTAAGTTGGAACTACTTTACTTTCTTCTTCCTCTGGTTTCGTGGGCATCCAGATGTGTCTGTAGGAAACCTGATTCTTGTTTCCATTTAACTCAAAGGCATGACTCTGCTGACTTTACTGTTAGCAAGATGGGACTTTTTGTTTGTCCCAGAACTCAGAAGACATTTTGGTGCCTAATTCCCATCAATTTTCATAGGAGTTAGGCATATACCTACTTCTGTGGGGCCAGGCCTGTGTCTTCTCAATTTGCTTACACAAATAGAGGTGATTCAATTACCCCTCAGACTGGGCAAACTCATTAGCCCAATTACCACTAATAACCTCCTACACATACATTGCTAGCAGTCTCTGCAGTGATGCCATTGACTGAATGGAGGTATCTGAGGGCCTTGCCAAACCTTGGATTACTTTTTAATGTGACTTCTAGAGGTGAGAGCTGTAGAAGAGATGCATATGTATGTCAGGCTGCAGCAGAGAGGAACGGAAAGACTTCTCTGCTTTCTTGTCACAGTTTGGATTTGTTTCTCACTGTGGACCTGGGGCTGTTGAGCGCTGTGAACCCCATTTGTAGTAAGTCAGGGGTAATTTGTAGTAAGTCCGGGGCCTTCTGTCCGGCACTCCGTGCCATCACACACACCCCCTACTGCTTGGCCTTCTGGTGAGGAAAAAGGCTGTTTTGTGTTTGGTATGTGGACCTAGGAGACCTTGGGCTGAACCCTCGCTTGAATGCTCTTTGCAGTCCCAGCAAAGTCTGAATCACCCCCTTTCCCTGTTGCCATGTTCCCCACATGGAAGGCAGAGCCACGTAATGATGCCTGTCCTCCATGTGAGATGCTTGTTTATCCACTGCCTGCAGACAGATTGGGAGTTCCATGGTAAAGGTGTATGGGAAAGGGCAGAGGATTATTAACATTTGCATCTGTGCAGGATGCTCAGGGTCTGCTCAGGGTCCCGCTCAGAATGAACCTGTACGTGCTCCAGATGACAAGCAGGGACTCCTGTTACTTAAAACCACTGTGTTGTAAATATTCCTGTAGACACAGTGGGACACAGCTGGGATTGGCCAGAGACTCCATGCCTGAAGTGCCTTGAGAACACTCAGCTGCCTGGAGTTCAATCACCATCCTAGAGCTGTGCCTGAAGGGCTGCAAGCGTCTTATCTGCTGTGGATCCCAGTTTGATTTCCTTTCTGTTGCTCATTTCCTCCCTCTTGCCAGACATGGGTTTGCCAGCACCATGGTGATCCTTCCTCTGCCCATAGGACTTCCTCAACAGGGGCATCATGATGGGGCTGCAGCTGGAATGGAGGTGACCAGGGCCTTCAACCTGGACTTCCCGTGTCCTGATCACAACACTGCAGTACGGAATGGGCTCTGTTCCTTCTCCTTCAGGCTACTCACTAGATACAGGCTTCCATGATAAAAGACAGCAGTCTGTTAATTGTGCTGGTGAAGGAAGTGCTGACTGCAGTATCTGGGCCGTTGATTCCCATTCCCAGTCCCCACTGGGCTCAATAACCTGGCAGGAATTACCCTTTACTCGCACACATCTGCACATACACCCTTGCCATGGGTTTAAACTCTCTTACATCTAATGCCATTAACCTGCCCTGAACTCATCTACCTTCAAGTGAGCTCTGTGCGAAAGTGTCCTTGTTTAAACCAGGGTGCAGGGCTGTCAGGAGGAGTGGAGGCTGGGCGCAGGCAAAGCACACAAAGAAGATGGTGTGCAGCCTGTCTGGAGGTGCATTGGGGTGGCCCTGTCTCTTGGGTAGGCTGGAGTCTGGCCCTGCATCTCATTTTCCCTCTTCCTGAGCTCACTAAGAATGTTATTTTTGTCTGCTTCCTAATGATGTAAAATAATCCAGGCTTATGTGACAGTTGGGTTGGTTTTCTCACTGATTAAAATACAGAAATATCTGTCTGTTGGAGTTTTGGGGTATCTGTGAAATAGAGGCTTTTGAAGCCCTATTGAAGCTGGAGCCACAGTTAAAGTGCTGTTCGTAGTGCACCGAGGCTACTGGCCACAGGAAATGGGCAGTAGCTCCTAACATGGCTGGCACAGAGACTCTTCGACAGCTGAGCCAGAGGCAGAGCTTCTGTGCATACAAGGGTAGCGTTGCCAGGAGCCTCAGAGAGGTGTTTGTTTGTGTGTGGCCATCACCTTTTTGTATAGGGGTTTTTAGTTTTTTCTGTAGAAACAGGTTTTTGTTTCTCCAACAAACTGCACTGAGTCCTGCAAAGAGGGAACATGCAGGAAGGGTGGTAGGCAGCCTGTGCATTTCCCTTGGAAAAGAAGGTACATGATTTGAAGTGCAAAGGGGAGGGAGTTTAAACTTACCAGTGTCTTTGCTGGTACCTTTCCCTGGGCCCTCTCTCCTGATCTGTCAGTGGTGTGTGAGAGAAACAAGGAGTTTAGGCTGTGCCCTGTTCCTGCTAACCAGCTCTGCCCTGTGTGTCTCTCATTAGGAATGGATTACCCACTGACAAACCAGCCGTCAATGAAGACGTAAATATTTACCAGAAGTATATTGCCAGGTAGGCAACACATTTTACTTTCCTGGGGAGAGGGCTGGAAGTAAGAAGGCAGAGTGGTGGTGGGGGAGACGAGGTCTTTTCTGGATCAAGTGTTCAAACCAGCCATTGGCACTTTCATTTCCCGTGGCATCTGTACTTGCTCTGCCACCCTGCTTGGGAGAGCAGTAGCTGTGAGAGGTATAGTCATGCCAAGAGCGTGCTTAGCTCCCTGGAGCTGTTAGACTTTGTGACAAATAGTGGAAAAGTGCTTCACTGAAGAAGCCCAGGATTTAAATGGGAGTTCTGCTTCTTGACTGTTGTTCTTTCTGTCCACTACCTTTTTCTCCTACCATGTCCAGTGTCTGCAGGAGGCAAGGAGAGAACATCTCACCTCTGAGAATCTAGGCTGGAGAAATTCACACATGACTTAAGTTTAGGCAGCTCTTGGCATCAGCATGGGATGTTTATCCTAGAAAGTTCTGCAAGTCATTTGTCCGAGAAGCCCTCACTGAATTAGGTGCAGAGTAGGGCACCTTATCACAGCTGTGGGCACACTTAGGTCAGGACAACGATGCTGAGAGGGAGCCCAAGGCTGTTGTGGTGAGACAGAGTAATGCCACAAGAGCCAGAGGGACAGAGGAGATTGTTGCATACCACCTGCCTGGTTTAGAGCTCATGGTGTAAAGGGTCTGTCAGGCTTTGCCCTCAGC
The DNA here is from genome assembly GCA_024500445.1 of Entomyzon cyanotis. NCBI lineage: Eukaryota > Metazoa > Chordata > Aves > Passeriformes > Meliphagidae > Entomyzon > Entomyzon cyanotis. The sequence goes on from JAKEPQ010001025.1 coordinate 289,915, forward strand.
CTCTTGAGTCTTCCATCTGCACTGTGAGAAAGCTCCCAGTGAAAGCCCCTTGTAACCAGACAGACACGAGGCAGGGAAACAAGCAAACACTTCTCTCCAGGGAAAAAACTGGAGGGTTTGCTCCCACTAGCACTTGGAGAGTTATTAACAAGAGGGGAAAGGAATGTGTACTGTTCTTTTCCACCTTACCAGAGCCTACAGAGAGTCTCCTTGTAGAAGATAGCTGCTAGGAAGGTGAAGGGAACATTTTGGCAGGGGAAGAGAGTGGGAACAGCATTCTCCTAGATTGAGAGTGGAACGAGAAGGGACTTCCTTTCTTCCCTTTTGCCCAAATCCCAGATGTAGGAGAAGGGGGCATAAGACCCCATGGGAAGAGAGGACAGTTGCACCACCACAGGCAGCTCCTCAAGCAGAAATGCCTCAAGTGGATGTGGGAATTCACAGTGTCAGGGGAGAGTATAGTAGTAGAGCATATAGCATATAAGAAGGAAAGGGATTTAAACCACTCTTTGCATGGGGCGAAGGAGCAGCATGCTTTTATTTCTGAGATTGCGGGAAGTGCAGGGGTTGCAGTGGGAAAGGAGGTAGCACCTTTCTGTGCCCCATTCCCTTCTCAAGTGTGTAAACACTTCAGCCGCATCCACTGCTTGTGGAGCTCTGCAAGCCCCTTCCCCTGGGTCAGGCAGGTAGCTGAGGGAGGTTCGTGAGGTACCTCAGGGGCACCACATCCTGCTTAAAAGTCTCCGCAAGCCACCCTTTGGCAGCACGGCCATTTCCCTTCAATTTACACACATTTTTAAAAACAGTTTAAAGCCTTAAAATAAAGGGATGGGGGGAGAAGAGACACAACACTCTTATGTCTGTACTGCATAATTAGCTTAATGAGTTTGCTAAAGCCACTGCCAAAAGCTGCCCAGGGATAATCCATTCTCTCACACAACAAAACAAAACCTCTTACTTAGCTAGTTTGGGTTGGGTTGTTTTTCCCCCTCCTCCCCCCTGTATATTTATAATTTTAAAAAAAAAGACCACAGAAAAAAATTATTATTATTATTATTAGTGCCTCAGCAGATGGTGCTTCTGGCAGCACTTGCTTAAATATTTATTTCTGTGTGGGTTTCCTCCCCCCTTGTAGTTGGGGTAGGTTTTTTTTTTTCTTCTTTCACATCATCGTTACAGAGTAATGAGTCTGTAAACACTCTCTAAGCATGCTGACTTCTATATTTATTATTTTTATTATTATTTATTTATCAACTCTTGCCAGATCAAGACTAGTCCTTTCTAGCCAAAAAAAAAAAATTTGAACCAATTAACGTAAGGGAAAAGGGAGTGGGTTGTTCTTGTGCAAATGAATCTATGTGCCTATATGGACAACTTAGGAGTTTGGATTTGTATATCAGTGTGATGAGATGGTCTGTGAGTTTTCCTGTTTCAGATGTGTGTTTGTGTCTGTTTGTGTGCATGGAAATCATGGGTACATTCATGTAAATTCAGGGGTGTGTTGATGTACGGTAGAATCTGTGCATGTAAATGTGTGTGTGTATGCGTGTGAGTAAGTGTGTGGTGTGTAAGCTTTCCTGTTATGAAAAAACTAAACAGATGCTGTGCTTTAAAAATTAATAGCTTTGAACTGTTTCAAGTGTCAGAAGAAACACTGGATAATATAACCCTTTAGGAGCCCAACCTTGCACACTGAAGGAGCAAAATTTCCCCTTCGTGCTGGGTTTGCCACTTCTGTCCTTCCCCAGCACACGGTTTGATGACATATTTGTCTCTCCCTTCCTGTTCTGTAGATGCCACACGCATCTTTCCATGGCATGTGGAAAGGAGGGTAGGAGTTGGAAGTGCTGGAGTGCTTGTTTAGCTATTTTTAAAACTGAGCCTGTGCATTATTCCTGCTAGGATGCTTCAAGTAACTCATCTCCTAGAGTCAGATCTCTTTGGTGTCTGGCCCTTCTTTTACTCCAGTTGAGATCTTTGGTCATTTAGCATGCTCATTTTTGATAATATTTTGAGCTGCTTTGTGTTTGTTGCAAGGTCTGTATCTGCCTTTTCTCTCTGCCTGGCCTGCACCGCACAGTTTTTCAACCCTGCACAGCCATTTGCTCTTTCTCCCCCATCACATTCCTGTGGGAGGAAGCTTCCCACAGGGCACTTTCTTTCCTTGAAGAGCTGCTGGTGGTGCTGCTGACATAAAACCCTGGACTAGCAGGGCTAACTAGTTGGTTACATGTGCTGTGGAGCCACATGTCCCTGGTCAGTGCCACGGTGGCTCTGGCAGCTGCCCTGGACAAGCCTAGCAGTTGCCCAGGCATTGAGCAGGAATCTCTTCCTCTGCTCTCAGTTCCACACCTTTGTTTGTGCAGCCAGCCCTGCTATTTGCCTTGTGGTTTGTTCCTTCTCTGCTGCTGAGGTTTGTTCCAGTTTCTCAATCACCTGTTCTGACGTGATCCTGATTTTCTGCAGTATTTCTTCTCCTTCCCCAGGGAAAGGCATGTCTGCTTCTGGCTTCTGTCCCTGTCTCCCTTTGTGAATGCTGAGGCGAAGAAGTCATTTAATTTTTTAGCAATGTCTATCTTTTCCATCAATTAAGTCACCTTTCCATCTCCTAGAGGCCCTGCTGTCTCCACAGACCTCCTCTTCCTTACTGTGCTTCAGAAATGCCTTATTTAGTATCACTTTTCACCCAGACTTTTTGTATCCTGTAGCCTCACGTTACCTCACCTTACAATGATCCATAATCTTCCCTGCTCCTTCCCCATTGCTTGACTGCCCCAGGACACACTCACTCCTCCCGTTTTCCCTTTTTATCTGTTGCCCTTCCTTATTTCTTTCCCATGCCCTTTATCTTATGCACTCCTGCTGTGTTTAGTACTTAAGTGACGTGAGGAGCCTTTGAGGACCGTTTGAGCAGATGGTACTTTATCTTTGAATGTTTCCCCTCTGAGTCCCCTTCTCTCCACTGCTTTTCCCTTTCAAGCTCTTCTAGGGTCCTCTAGAATATACACGAGGGAGTTCATTGCACTGATTACCCCATTACTGGGTCATCCCCTTGTGCTAATTCCTAGTGTGTTTGTCAGTCAATAATTTCTGTGTACTGACTGTTTGTATGTAGGTATTACATGGCATTTCTGTCTTTCTGGTCTTTTTTGTCACCCTGTATGTCAGGAGTCTTCAAATTTGCTGTGCGCAACTTTTCTGAGGTCCTACTAGATGGGCTTATACTTAAAATTTAGAATCCGTATTTGCCTAACATTTATTCATCTCCTTCTATCATGGGAGGTTTCTGAAACTTGCTGGTGTCGTATCTAAACTCTATTCTAGAATTGTGTGATGTTTAGTTCAAGGAACCCTCCTTCCTTATGCTTCCCCAAGTAAACAACTTAGATAACGGAGACGAATTCCAAGAGGAAAGACAGATTAGGGATGTACAAGACCTGAGTGATCCGGCTCAAGAAACATCTTTAAATAGTGACAAATAAACAAGGGAAGGCGAGAGGGTCACCATCCTTGGAGGGGATAAAGGAGGTGGGGTTAAATGCCATAAACACGTGAGATGAAGGCAGGAACGGGACATAGTTTATTTGTACCTTGCTTACAGGCACTGCTGCCAGGACAGGGGTTTATTCTCTCTCCCTCTCTCCTGTTTGCAGGTTCTCTGGCAGTCAGCACTGTGGACACATACACTGCGCGTACCAGTACAGAGAGCATTACCACTGCCTTGACCCGGAGTGCAACTACCAGGTAGAACAATGCTCAAAACTTACCAGCTCGGCTCCCCAGACATACAGGGGGAGTGTGTGTCCTCCTGTGCTTTCCTCCCACATGCATGCACATGCCTTTTCACTTTGCTGATCTGAAAGAGGACAGGATATGTTCTGAATGTAATAGAACTCTATTTTGCTCCCATTTAACTCAATCTAATACCATTTAACCAAACTCAGACCACTACAACAAAGAGCAGAATACAGATCAGCTCAAGTCAGTGGGAACTACTCCACATTTATATCAGTGAAACAGCAAGAGCATAAATTGTGCTGTGTTACAAACTGTGCCTGAAACTACGGAATGCTGATCTGTTAGTCTGTCTCTTTCCCTCCTGCTGCCCGAGTGACTCTGTAGCAGCAGTATCTGCAACAAAACACCCAGTAAGACCAGCGGCCGTGCGGGATTTGTGCAGAAGGCGCGGGGGCAGGAGAGATGCTGTAATTGCTGGGAGAATTGCCAGGGTATCCACGTCAAGCCAGCAGGTCACGTGCTGTGTTTGTTTACCCTTGTCCCAGGTCCGGGAGTCTGACACTGGCATTTCTGTGGTCAGGCTGATGCGTGAGTGGGAATCCCAGAGTTTGCCTCTGCCATGCACCAGACACAACTTCAGCCCTGCCCTAGGAGACCTTTGGGTCTCGAGAGGATGACTCTGACCACAGCAGAGGAAGTTGATCTGAAGCTGCTGGGCTTGGCTGTGGGTTTCTATTGATCAAAGGAGAGTTTCTTTCCAGGATGCACATATTGCTCCTTCTAGCCCAGCACCAAGTAATCAAGATGAGTCTATCCCAGCTGTGACACAGATATCCCTGCACCAGAAAGAGAGAAACACAAAGGATGGAAAACCAGAAAAACCTATTCTTATGATTGGCCTCATGATTATTTCCTAAGGAGTCTGGAAGCTGCTTGCAAAGGAGCTGTCTGGTCTCGCAGGGAATAAGGATTTAGGCTACTTTTTAAAATGCAAATTATTTTATGGCCGAGATATATTTTAGAATAAGTAACGCTCTGTAATAAGTGGGCACAAATTAACAATGATTGGCAATAGCAATCCTGTATGTACGCCCTGGGAAATCATACCTCCAGCCTCCAAGGGATTTCTGTTGAAATCTATATCCATATATTCCCGTGCCAATACCAACGAGATTGATCAGGATTGATATTATAGGAGGAAAGAGTGGAAGCAATGATCATTTGTTTCCTATGAGGCAGACTAGAAAAGTTGTTAAACATTAGAATACAGGCCTTTTCAATTACTGCTCAAAATAAATGGATATTGATTTATTTTTTTAAAAATCAGATTTACTTTCTCACCTTCAGTGGTAAATATTGATGTCTGTGGGAAATAGAAATGAAAAGCTTCATTTTAAAGGCACTTAGCCTGCTCTGACAGTGGGGTACCCCTGCTTCAGCAGGTAAAGGATGAGAAGGATATTCTGGTCACAGAGATTTAGCTCTGAGATCTACTACCATCTTTCTCTGTGACTTGAAGAAAGTTCAGTGTCCCTGTTTTCCTAATAAAGCCATCCTACCTTGTAGGGCATGCAAGAGACTTGGAATGGAAAGACAGTGCAGAAGAGCAAGGGGTTTTTCCTGATTTCTAGTCCAACATGAATGTGGAAGCCAGTATCTTGCTAACCACTGCGATGAATGACTTGGAAGCTTGGGTTACTTGCTTGTAGGCTGTTCAGTTCACTGGTTTGCTTTCTAACTATAGGACTTCTTGAGATAGTAGCAGCTAAAATTATGTTCGAAGAATTGCAATCTTAAAGCTGCAGGGAGCAGATGCTGAACATCACCCCAATGTCATGTTTACTCTAGAACTTCTCATGTGTATTTACTTCCCCTTTACCAAGAAAATACATGCACACAATTCCTTTTCAATCTGATTCTCTTGGGGTGATTACTGCCAAGCTTTTGACTCCTGGTCCCATAAGTTTATTAACAACAACAAAAGAAACCCACCCTGCCCCCAGCATTACTCACCCACTGGCATCACGTGTGTCTCACTGTCTGTCTCTGTACCTCTGCAGAGATTCACTAGTAAACAGGATGTGATTCGGCATTACAACATGCACAAGAAACGTGATAACTCCCTGCAGCACGGCTTTATGCGCTTCAGCCCCCTGGATGACTGCAGCGTGTATTACCACGGCTGCCACCTGAACGGGAAGAGCACTCACTACCACTGCATGCAGGTAACGGCAGACCAGGAGCCACTGTGTGAGCTGGGTCCTTTCTGGGGTGGTCTGGAAGGATTCATGAGTTCTGGCCACCCAACTGTCCCTTTGTCAGAGAGCCAGGCGCTGTCCTGAGGCAGAGGGGGGACATTCACAGGTCTTGCTCATTTTTCATTCAGGAACCTCTTTGACAAGCCTATGCCCTGTCCTCACTGCCCTTGTCCTGCCAAGTGTTGGGAATAGCAGAGGGAAGCCTCATTCTTAGCTTTTAGAAGCCTTGTTCATGCAGAGAGGCAAAGTAGGTCTCAAGGTTTTCTTATAGTCTTGGACTTTACCTGTTCAAGCAAGTCCCATTGTCTGAGACTCAGGCATTTCTTTAATGCCTCTACTCAAATATGCTCTGTCCTTTCCTTGAAACCAGACTTTCTTGTGACACATCTGCCCTTTAGCACTGGGTTAATTTCCTCCATAATCAATTTCTAAAGTAATTAAACCTTAATGTCACATATCTACACTTAACACTCCTGATTTTCCATGTCCTTCACCAGTGCCACTTGTGTGCAGTGTAGGCTGGGAGCCATGTTTCACGGGAAGCCAGGCTTCAGTAGCAGTGTAGCCATAGCTGGAGCTGCTGCACAGATGTCACTGTGATGCCTTCATTGTTCTAGACATGAACACACCACATTGTTTGGGTCTTACCCTGATCGTTCCTCGGGTTCAAGGGTTTGACGTGTACTCATTTTAACCAGAATTGTGCTCTAAACCATTGCCCTGAGAATGTGCTGCAGTTGCAAACAGAGATGAGACAGCCCTTGGTGACAGATTTTCTGGTCTGAAAACTCAGGCTTGAGTTTGCCTCATCTGTCCCAGCAGCTTAAGGCCCCAGTTAAAGTCACAAGGCTGTAATCACATGCTTAAATGCTTTGCTAGGATAGACTTCAGCATATATTTAACTTGAAGTCAGGTAAGCTTTCTGAAGTCAATGGGGCTTAAGCACATACTTAAATGTTAGGCATGCACTTAAATTCTATCCTGAATAGGAGCTGGTTGAAGCATGTGCTTACAGCATTTGATAAATTGGCGACTTCATGTGTCTTTCTCTCAAGGACGTTTTCTGTTATGCTTCCATAATACTGATTGTTTAATTTCTTCAGTTGAGCAGGGTGGGATTTCTTTGATTTTTTTGAGAGTATGAGGAGTGTTTCACAGCTTTAAGTCGCTCCAAGTTCAAATAGTGACCCTTGCTTACACAACTATATATGGCTAATTCCATCCTGTGCCCACTGTTTTCCAGTAAAGTAATGCCCATGTAAGCAGTGTCTTACAGGAAAGGTGTCAGAATATAAACTCCCAATTAAAGAAAATACTGCTTAAATGGCAGAATTTGTGCCATCCATCACATGGGGTTTTTTCCTTTATGTCCATAATTGGTGTGGATAAAATTCAGTTAGTTGTTTATATAAACTGACATTTTTTTAGACTTTAGCACCAAGAGCTGCATTGCAAATTATTCCTAAGGACGTTTTTGTTTAATTCTTTTTTTTAATGCCATGCGGGGCCTGTCTTTTTTCAAGGTGTCAGTGTGGAGAGGGAGAGGCTCTTTTATATTGGAAATAGCTGGAGATCCTTTTTATTTTTTCCTCTGTGTATTTGTCATGGGTTTTGTTATTGCCTGTTGAATCAACCTGGGCTGAACTAAGGGGTGGTGTTTTCCTTCTCTTCAGTTCTGAGATGGTGCAGGCATTGGCACATGTTGTGCTAGAAGAAAAGAAAAAAATCCTCCCTCAGCAGGGCTGAGGATGTTTTCAGATTCCACTGGGTTTTTACTCAATATGGCAAAGTTGCCCCGCTTTACCCAGAGGAGGGCAGGTTTTCAGCATTCCGTCCTTGTCACACCATTCCTGTTCACTGCACAAGTTTAAAATTATTGAAGTGGGAGTCTTGAACAATGACAGGGAAAAAAAGTCACCAGTTTGCTAAAATCAGTTGAACATGGGTTTTAAGATTTGCTAGAATGAAACCATTTATTACAAGCCCAAAAGATTGGTTTGCCTCATGTTGCACTAGCATGCCTTACCTCCCAGGACTAAAGAAGTAAATAACTTATTCCCACTTGATTTTGTATTCCCCAAATAGATAAAATCCTTCTTTGTTCTGTGTCACTCCAAGATAACAAAAAGCAACAGCATCTGTTAGTGTTCTCTTCTCTTTAAGAGCAGGAACCCTACTAACTGCCTCCCCAAGCAGGCATGATTATCTCGAGCTGGTGTTTTATCCCTACGATCCTTCCTTTTGTTCTTACTGTTTCATGCCCTGAGAGTTGGTTTGGGTTTGGTTTTTTTCACAACTGCTCTATGCTCTATCAGTCTTTAGACTGGGAATTAAAGTGATGACTTAATACCCCTAGGAGAAGCATACAAATGGAACTATTAAATGTATGTGTGCTGCTCATGTGTTTATTGCTGCTGGTAATAATGTCAGGCTGTTAAATTGCTGTGCTGATGACTCCTCTTTGGGTCTGGGGTAGGTGGGTTGTAACAAGGTCTATACAAGCACCTCTGACGTGATGACCCATGAGAACTTTCACAAGAAGAACACGCAGCTCATCAACGACGGGTTCCAGCGGTTCCGTGCCACAGAGGACTGCGGCACTGTGGAATGCCAGTTCTACGGGCAGAAAACCACTCACTTCCATTGCAGGTGAGACAGCAGGGGAGGGGAGGAGTCCTGCCTCAGAGCTGTGTGGTCTGTTTGCCTCCTTCTGCCAAGTCATAATTTCAGGAGTATGCACAGGGACTTGATTTGCCATGCTGTGACCTTCTCAGTACTGCTCTTGAGAGAACTCATGTGATTTCCAGGATCGTGCCACAGACCACTCTGAAGGCAGGAGTATGATCTGAGGAGAGGATACCCACTAGAAAATAGAACCTAGAGTCATTTGGGAAGGAGATCACAGTGCTCTTCAGAGTGCAACTGAAGTAGGCCATTAATACACTGCTAATGGCACTTCCATGGTAGGGTTCCCTCCAGCCAGCTTATCCCTTTTGGGGCCAGACTTTAGCCTTCAGTACACAACTGCTCTTCTGTCAATTTCTCATGTTCTCAGGAAGAGTAGAAAAGCACAGTTTGTACCTTAGTCCCCTTTAGCTGCTGTTTGGTTGGAACTTCGTGGAGGGTGTCTCTATTCCCATGTTTCTGTGGCTGCTCCTCAGAGAGGAGTGAGATTCCCAGCTCTCCCACATGGCAGCATATCTGCTTGCCTTGGTGTCCCAGGTTAACCCACAGACAGCTCCTCAGCCCCTCTGCAGCTGGGGCAGTTGTCTCCTTGCAGCCCCAATCCTTGTCCCAGAGGGAGGCAGGAGACAGCAGCTCTGCCTACACAGCCAACCACCCTCTCCTCGATGCCCTTGCAGGAGACCTGGGTGTACATTCACCTTCAAGAACAAGTGTGACATTGAGAAGCACAAGAGCTACCACATCAAAGATGATGCCTATGCCAAGGATGGCTTCAAGAAGTTCTACAAGTATGAGGAATGCAAGTATGAGGGCTGTGTCTACAGCAAGGCCACCAACCACTTCCACTGCATAAGGGCAGGCTGTGGCTTCACCTTCACCTCCACCAGCCAGATGACTTCCCATAAACGCAAACACGAGCGCCGGCACATCCGGAGCTCAGGAGTGCTGGGCCTGCCTGCCTCACTCCTGGGCTCCAAGGATAACGAGCAAGAGGAGTCCAGTAACGATGACCTTATTGACTTCTCTGCCATGAGCTCCAAGAACTCCAGCCTGAGTGCCTCCCCGACCAGTCAACAGTCTTCCGTTTCTCTCATCGTCCCAGCTGCGCCCTCCTCTGTAGCTGAGCTCGCTTCCTCACAGGCCACCAAGTCTGCCAACAGCATGACACCAGCCACAAAGATCTCTGGCCTGCTTTCCCAGGCTCTTCCCAGCAATATACCCTTGGCCCTGGCACTCTCCAACTCAGCACTTCCTGGAACAGCTGGATCCTTCTTCCCCATCATCCCCAGTCGCGTCTCTACACCACTTCCTGCCAGCTCGGCCAATCTGATGACTGCTGGTTCTTCTGGCACCAATCCAACATCGTCTGCTCCTACAGATGCCTCATCCCAGGCAGTTTCAGGATCTGGTGAGCCAGTGGCTACTTCTTCTTCTGCTCCAGCAGCCTCTATAATGGAAAGGATCTCTGCTAGCAAGGGATTAATCTCTCCCATGATGGCCAGGCTGGCAGCAGCTGCACTCAAGCCCTCTGTGGCGCTTGAAGCAGGTGAGTTACCTCATCAGTTGTGATAGTAGTGGGAGGCAGAGCAGTGCCTGATGAGTTGGAGGAGAGTGAATGAGAAGCCATACAGTTGTCCATGGGACTGCAGTGGGGGAGGGGGTAGTAAAGGAACATAAATGGGATAATGAATTTGGTCATGTCTAGTTGACCCTTGGAGGAGGCAGTCTTAGCATGGTTTCCTGTGGAACCTGGCTATCCCCACATGGCCAGAAGAGAGGCAAGAAACAGCTTTGCCCACAAAGGGAGTAGGCTCTTACCAGAGCTGAAGGAAGAGTGTTGCTACGAGTAGTTTGCTACAAGCTGAAAAGAGAGAGGCACTGTATTGAAAATGGACATGAAGACAAAATACCGTAGCCAATACTTGCAGGCTCTACTGAGACTGTATAAAGCTTTAGCTGGGCCCATGGTCCTGTAGCCCATGGCCAGTTGTTTTTCTGATCTGAGGAGCTGGTTCTGTGCTTCAGCTTTGTTGACCCAGCTGTGGGTTTGGGGATAGTGTTGGTACAGTCCACAAATGGGACCTTCCTTTTGGTCAGTTCTTGCCAGCTTTGCTCCCCTCTCCCTGCAACTATCTGAGGGGTAAAAGATGGGAAGATCTGCTGCCACCTAAACTGAGGCAGGTCGTAGCTCAATGCCAGCCCAGGCAGATGGATGTGGGGCTCCCACGAGAGCACAGGCAACCTCCCCAGTTTTGCTGAACATGGTCAGCTCATGGTGAGCAGCAAGGAGCCATGAAGAGGAGGTTGTGCCTGGAAGAACCCTGTGGTGCTGGGCTGTCCCCAGGCTCCTTCCAGGGATGTGGAAAGCCCAGAGCTGCTGGCCCATGGGCATGGGAGTGCTTGCCAATGGCCCCATCTTCCCAAGAGCAAACGGGGGAGTAGAAGGAAGTGATCTGATTAAAGAGGGAGGGAAACTTTCACATACTTTAAAAATTATTGTTTGAAAAATTGTTTCCTAAAGCAGAGAAAGGTCATTGAGGGAACTATTTTCCTTTATTTTTTAATAAAATGCCACTTGCTGTCTGAGAAGCAGCTCGCCATCAGCTGTACTGCCGGAGGGTAAATTAATATTTTAGTCACTTGGGGATTGTGGAAAAAAGCTCTGCAGACATGTTCCTGTCAGCAACTTTTTTCCCCTCCTTTTCTCTTCGCTGTTTCTCCTAATTTTTTTTCTTTAATTTGTTCTTCTTTCCCCTCACCTCGGGCCTCCTCCTTCTTTTCCTCTCTTCCTTTAATTTGAATTCTTCTTCCATGGGCTCGGCACTAAACCTCCTCTCTAAGAAGCAGCATTGCCCCTTTTTGTGGTGATAGGGAGAGGGCGGTGGCAAGAGGTCGCGCAGTTTGAATGTCCCGTTGCTGTCACCTTCGATAGCCCTGGCGGGGCAGATGCTCCTGCTGGGCAGGCGCAGTGTTGGACCAGCGCTGTCGCTACGGCAACGCTGGGATTGGGGACGAGGAAGGGGGCTTGACTAGCAGTCGAAAGCTGCCACATTGCCTCAGCATTAACAGAGTCTTTAATAAATGCTTAAGAGGCAGCCCTGCAAATTAGTTATGACAGTTTGTGCAGAGAATCAGGTCTCCCCCACGCTCCTTCCGCCCTTCTCCTTTAAAGGGCCCACAGCCTGGACAACTTTGACATAATTTTGCAATAATTATCACTTGAAGAATTTCCACGCTGGAGTGGACGTCAGAACCCATCATGTCAACTTGGCAATAAACGCTGACCAGCAATCCCAGTACTTCCCTCCCCCCACACTTTTTCTTTGCTTCTTCTGCTTAGGCACTGGTGCCAGTGATTTAACTTACTTATTTGCCATTGTAAGCTCATTTTAGACCTACACTTTTAATTTATTTTTTGCATTTAATTTCGATGTCTTTCTTGAGCAGGGAATGGACAACCAGCACCTCCTGGACGGTTCAATCCAGTCCAGGTGAAGCAGGAACCTGTGGAGGCCATGGGATCATCATCTGCCACCAGTCAGGACTCCTTGCAGGAGCACAGTTTGGATCTGAGCATCAAGGACCACGGGTGAGAGAAGTGGCAGGCACACTCAACTCTTCCCAGCATCAACTGGGGAACTTTGGGAAGTTTCCATACCTATAAGTCAAGAGGACACAGCATGTTGGTGAAAGGCAGTTTCACAGTGGTTGAGTTGGACACCCCAAAACTGCAGGCAGGCTGGCTCACCCTTCTCCCCATCATGTGTATGTTCTCCAGGTGGTTTTTTGGTCTCACAGGCACTCTTTGACAAGAGCTTCACCTGTTGTGCTCCCTTACAAAAATCGAGCCACTGGCAAAGCTGTTTTCACTTAGCCCTCTTGTCATCAACTGCTGGTTGAAGCTGCCCCAGTGGCACACCTCAGCACACTCAGAAGAAACATTTGCACTGCTGTGAAAATCAGGACTCACTGCTTGAATCAGGACTAAGGGAAACACTGGACACACAGAACTGCTGGGTGTCAGGCTAACTCTGGTCTGGGTCTGGCATAGGCTGATCCATAGTTATGGTGATGCTTGTGCAGATGAGAACGCACCTATCTCAAAGCATGTGTCCCACTTGCCCAGCATTTCTACTGAGAACAGGAGTACTTGGCAGTTGGGCTGTGTGAAAAAGTGCAGAGGAACTGATCTTGGGGATAAGTGAGCTCCACTTGGACCTTTGTATCCACTCCTTACATTATTCAAACAGGCCTCCCTTTGGGACTCCAGCACTTGGAGCCAACTGCAGCTATTGCTGCTGTTGTGAGATCCTAAGGCTGCCATTCAGTGCAGGATCATGCCTTGCCTTCCCTACCACCCAGGGAACCCATGCCCCTGGCAGTATGAGCCTTCATCAACATCCCCCTTGCTTTTGTGGGATATTTCTGGAAGTTCTGACAGGATGAGGGGTAAAACATGGGGGAGGTCATGAGTTAGCAAATGAAGTGGGATGGAGTGGACATTGGGGGAAGAGGTCTGGGCCATTCAGAAGTTGAAAGAACTAAATTCTACAGAACTGGGATGCTCTTTCTCTCCCTCCTGGCAATCCCAAGCAAGCGAGTTTGGTCTGCCCAAGGGAGGGTTGGCATCATTCTTTTCCTCCGGATGTAGTAGGTGAGGAGTGAGGCAGCTTGAAGGGAGAAGGATTAATCTCAGCGCTCACAGTCCCTGTGCACATCTTAACTAAACCCTGTTGGTTTGTGTGTTTCAGTAATGAATCAAATGGCCACACAGTCTCGGCAAATTCATCTCTTTTATCCTCGCTTATGAATAAGGTAAGAGCCATCCATCAAACGCCTTTCATTCCCCCCACCAAGAGAAATTAAAGCTGCGATGGCAGAGAAGGGGGGAAAAGATGCGTTTGTTTTTTAATGTTTTCCCTCTAATAAGATGAGTTTGTACCATTTAAATTTTGAGACCATTTTTCATCAGGTATAATTTCAGAGCCACTGCTTACGAATTAATTTAATGAACTGGCTGAAGAAATATATTGCAGCCCCTGACACCTTTTTTTTTTCCCATCCTTTCTAGACAGAGGAGGACTCCAAAAGGTTTCTTTTCTCTTCTTTTTTTTTTTTTTTTTAAATTTATTTATTTATTTCCAGAACCTGGCAACTTCTCTCTCACTCTCCTTTTATAGTTATTCAATTTGTTTACTTACTTAAAAACATTTTCCTTCCTTTGGGGAGGAGGAGAATAATCTGTTTTTATGAAAGAGAAGAAACAAATAGAAGTTTTGAGCCAAAATCATCAATTTCTGTCTTTCTGGTATGAGTAATGGTGTCTAACAGAGTGCCCTTTACTGTGTTCTAGAATATTTATTTTAGATAATGCACAGTTTCTTTTTCCTTACTTTTTCCTTAAATTATACGTCATCTCAAATATATATTTCTCTTTCACATGATACATTTTACTGTACCAAGATTAATTTTGCAGCTATATACAACTGCAGTAGAGACCAGGGCAGCCTTTGAGCCGTGTTTTAATATTCTGCTGGGTGATAGGTTTTACAGGCATAACTATTGGCATCCCCTTGGCTCAGGGCGTTACATGCATAAAGGTTTTATAACCCTCAAGAAAGGGCTAAGTGACTTTGCCTGGTAATCTCCCACCTCCTTTCTTTCTTATAACTGTTTTTCTCTGTGTTGTTTAATTTGTGTGTTTATTCTAATGTCACTTTTCTCCTCCATTGGCACTCTGTAACACTGGGGTTTTGATTTTCCCTTTTAAACCTAATTTCTTCTTTGTTCCTTTGTATTGTCGTCCCTTTAGTTGTTCCAAATATGCAGGGCTTTCTTTAGAGAGCAAATGTATTTAGTAACTGCTCTCTGGGGTCCTGAGTGATTCTGAAGGTCCCAGATCAGGGAAATTCTCTTTCAATTGAGACTCTACTTGAAAATCTCCAGGATAATATGTGATTTAAGTATATGTTTAAAAAAAAAGCATTTCTTTGTGTGCTGTCTGACATAAGGTTATTAAAGTTGTGTGAAGCAAATGTAGCACAGGTGCAAACTAGGAGTCAGGTTAAAGCAATGGGATTAACCAATGAAATAAACCAGCAAATAAACCACACTCACTGTGTGTGTGATTGATGGAACCAGTTCCAAGACTAAAGATTGCAGAGTCAAGCTCCATCTCCTCAGGAGCACATCACACTTGCTTCTTCCTCTTGCTGCACACAATTTCTGTCCATGGGGGAATCCTTCATTGTTTGTCGAGGAAGAAGAACCCTTTACAGAAATGGAATTACCAGCAGTCTAGTGGAAACACACGACTTGCATTTCTGACTCCAGCCATAACGAGTTGCTGCACAGCAGCAGGGTCTTTACCTTCAGGGGGCATTAAGAGAGCCTCAAATAACCAGGATTCCTGTAGCCTATTGCAATTTATTTAGGGGCCTGTCAGGCTTAATTAACTGATATTTATAAAGGGCTTTGAGACCCTCAAGTGGGTGGAGTTTCTAGTGCAAGTATTGGGCCCAGTCCTGCATTTTATTCATGCTGTTAAATTCGCTATTGTTACTGGAGGTAATCTAGAGCACAGCAGAGCAAGAAAGGGTCTGGGAAATTGTGCATTTATTCTGAAAGAAAATTTTCCCTCTGGGTAGGCTTGAGTAACTTCTTTTGTCTATCCTGTACATCATACACCTGGACCTCTAAACCTCTGTGTGGATTCCATTTGAAGCCTTTCATGCAATGTAGATTGTGAGTCCAAGTCCTGCTTTGTGGAGGTTGTGTCCATTTAGCACAGAAAAGTGGCATAATTTTGTTAATGAAGTTAATAAGATTTTTCCAGGAACTTGAGACAGAACTTTTTGCCAGTTAAATGAGATTTTCCTCCTTCCACCCTCACAGATACCTGGTAGTCACTAAAGGAGGCATCCTTGTGGTTTGGATAAGAGGACTGAATAAACTGGAGTTTACCTGTTCTACCACTAGCAATTTGTAGGAGCTACATCGAACTATTACTGTTGAAGTCCACACACCTTCTCCATAGTCAGATAGGGGATATCTCTCTTCACCTCAGTTTTCCCATGTATAAAATAGACATAATGCTTCCTTACTTTAACAAGAGCCATGAATATTCAATGGATACCTGAGTACTTTATGATCATTGGGTGGAAGATGCAGAAGAGTGAGGTGTTATTAAGTTTTGCTGATGCAGCTGGGGCAGCCTGCACAGACTTCTCTTGTAATCTTTGGAGACACTGCTCTCTGTGGGACTGTCCCGAGGGTGTCTGTGTGCTGGGTTTGATACAGGGTCTGTGTTCTTGTTCCAGATGTCCAAGACCAGTGCCAGCCTTGGCAACCTGCTGAACATTAAGACAGAAGGCGAAGGCAGCCAGGCTGGGGCTGGGGAGCCAACCCAGTACTTGGGCAAAGCAGTGAAGGCACTCGTCCAGGAGAAGCTCTCTGAGCCATGGAAGATGTACCTGCGCCGGTAAGGAGAGCATGGAACTGGGAATAGAGGAAAGGGAAAAGTGCTTCCTTTGCAAAATGTCTGACTCCACTGGTTCACCCTGAATGTAGAATTCTGTTGAATGTAAAGGCCTCATTCTGTCAGACGCTGATCACCTGGATGGTGCAGAATTGGGCCCCCCACACAGAACAAGCTTCCTGGCCCCAAACAGGCAGCTCACAATATGTTTGTATGTATATGGAGCAATGTATAGTACCATGTTTACCATCCTCTGTGACACAGGATTGCTCTTGTTTGGTGAGTCTCTAGTATATAAAACATCTCCCATGCCCAGGTGTATCTGCTGTGTGTTTCCAAACATGATTCTCCTGAACCTTCTGAATCTCTTCCTGTGCCAAACCTCTCTGTGCTCTTTTTCTACTCTTGCATTGGTATTGCCACCTCCTCCCAGTTTAGGATCTTTGTGAACTTTGTAAACATGCTGTTTACTCCTAGATTACTAATGAAGATGTTAAATAAATTCAGACTAATCCAAGTCCTCTCAGCACTCACATGATGCGTCCTCCTCCCAGCTCAGTGTGGTGCTGGTTGTCATCAGCCTTTGTTTATGGTCCCTCAGCCAGTTTCAAGCCATTAGGTGGCATTACATCCGGGCCACTTGGAATTAATTCTAAGCATATGCGAGACTGAATCAAATGCTCTGCTAAAATCCAAATATATTGCATCCCTTCATCCACTAATTTTGTAATTATATCAAAAAAAGCAATTAAATTTGTCTGGCAAGATTTATTCTTTATAATCCTGATGCTGTTTATTGCTCATGGTTCCTTTATCCTCTAGATGTTTAATGATTTTCTCCTCCCTCTTAATATTTGTTCCATTACTTTACTGGAAAGAGAAGTTAAGGCCAGAGGTATGATAATTGCCGAACATGACTTGTCTTTTTTTTTCCCCCAAAAGAACCAGTACCTTGACAGCTTTTTTTTTTTTTTTCCCAGTTATGTACTACCTCCCACTTCTCTATGGCTTAAAAACCAGCACGTGGTAATGTAATCAGTTTGGGAGTTAATCTCCATTGCACTCCAGGACATACATCATCCAGACTGACTGATTTGTGCCTTTTTATATTTTTTTAATGAGTCCCTTTATCTGCTCTTCTAGAAGATCTTCATTTAATCCCAAATACTGTGCTTTGTCTTTAGTTTTCGCATCCAAAGCAAATTTTATAATGCAGCCATTTTTGACTCATCACCTCCCATTTTTTGGGGGGGGGCTTCTTTGTAGGTTCAACACCTCTTGTCCCTGATAAAACAACCCCTTCAGTTTGCAATAACTTGGTTTGTTCTCTCTTACCACACAATTACTTTCCTTCCTCTTCTCCCTGCAAGGCATAACTGACAGCACATGTTGTGTATCCACAGACCTTCCTTCTCCAGTACAAGTTTTTTCTCTTTCCTTTACCCTCCCATTGGTGAGAGGTCCCTCCTGGGACCACACAAGCTGCTGTTTGTTTCTTGCTTTCCTGCTCATCAGAGCAACTGTAGTTTGTTGTACCTTAATTATGCAAGATTCCCTTGTTAAGTTTCAAATCCTTCCTGCCAGTGTTTCTTACTTGATTTCTTGATTCCCTGTGATTCTGGAGTTTCCTGAAATCACATGTATTTGTGCTGCACTTATTAAGTCCAGAGGATATCAGCAGTGGCTGAGCAGTGACATCACGCTGAACTGCTTTTGCCCTCTTGGCTGTTTGCTCCAAGATGACACAAGGCTTATCTTGGATAACGTGGTGGGTTTTGCTCTGGGGTTTGCATGGCAGGGTTGTTGTTCTGTACATCAGGGATGGTGCTCTGCAGTATTTCTGCAGTCCAGGCTGTAATTGCTGCATAGGTGATGCTTCATCTCTCCCATCTGTGGGATACCCTCCTATCAAGGGCTGGGTGGATTCTGGATCTAGGTTCCCTGAAATGACTGTTGTTTGTGGGAATGCTAATAGAGTTGAAAAACAAAGAAAAAAATGTCTGTTCCAACCCCACTTCTCTCCTGGGGCCTTCCCTAAGACGTCTGCTTGTTTGCTTTGGCCAGGTTTGGCACCAAGGATTTCTGCGATGCCCAGTGTGACTTCCTCCATAAGGTGCATTTCCACTGTGTGGTGGAGGAATGCGGAGCCCTCTTCAGCACCCTGGATGGAGCCATCAAGCATGCCAAGTAAGTAGGAGAGCAGGAGCCTTGGGAAGCTTGAGAAAGCTCTACAATGCACACTACAGCTCAAGACCACCCCAAGTTACTTTTAAAGGCAATGGAATGTCCAAATAAAGAATAAGTAAGGCCTTCAGTGGCCATCCACATGCCTGAGTCTGAAGGGGTTGTTGCAAATTTTAAGACAGATCTGCTAGAACAGTTGGTCTCTCCTGTTGAATAGTTCCCTGTGGTTCACTGCAGCAAATTACTGGCTTCTCTCAACAGCCCTAGGAAGCTGCCCCACAGCTGATCTCAGTGACTGCAGTGATTCTTGCGTTTCTCTGATGTCAGCATGGTTTGGCACTGTGGCTAGCACAGGTCTTTCTCATGAGAACATTTTGCTACATTTCATAAACAAAGATAAAGTTTGGATGTTTTACAAACAGCGTCTCCAGATTAGGTCAGTTCGGGCTTGGCCAATTGGGCCTAGGGGGAGGTTTCTGGCTGACCAATCTGGGTGACCTCTGAAAACTCTATATATATGGAAATCAAAATAATAAAGACACCTTTTCTCTTTCCTTGTCTGAGAACCTGGGTCTTCTCTCAGCTAGCAGCTCAACAGCGACATGGCACCTGTCTCCACCCATCTTAATGAATTTCCTTCTCTTCACAGATGGTTTAGGAGGCCCCTAAATCTTACCACAAAGTCTCTAGAGCCCTTTTTGGGATTTATCCACTCCGATTTGTTTGCAGGCTCCTGCCACAATTTTGTTGATGTTTAATCAAATTACATGAAATGGTCAAGAATTTATATGTGAATTAATATCATGTTTTGCAGTTTTCACTTCCGAACTGAGGGTGGAACTGTGAAAAGCAACTCTGAATCTCCTTTCTCAACTACTGCTGAGAATAAGGTTTCCCTGGCCCCTTCATCACCGTCTGCTACTTCTGCCACCATGGCCAGTGCTCCTGCCCTCGACATGCCCACTCCAAATCCAGCCACTGTGCCCTCTGCCCCCACACTACTCGCGTGGAAGCAGTTGGCTTCAACCATACCCCAGATGCCTCAGATCCCAGCATCAGTGCCTAACCTGGCAGCTTCACCCTTGGCAACGACTTCCCTGGAGAACGCCAAGCCTCAGGTCAAGCCTGGATTTCTCCAGTTCCAGGAGAAGTAAGTTTTAGCTGCCATTTGCCTCCTTCTGTCCTCCCCAGCTTTGCAGTCCCCTCTGTACCTCTCCTCAGAGCTGCAGTACTACATCTCTGTTCACCCACAGAGAAGCCTGTCTAGAAAGTACTCTGGGCTTTACCTCACAGAAAATTTACTTCTGTAAAGTCTGGGAAATACTTTAAGATTTTTGAGTGCATGTGAGAGCAGTTTTATGCATAGGTTTAGAAGATAAATAAATGTGCTGATATATTACTGATTCCTTTTTTATCCCTTGTGAGATCTGTGTAGAACTACAGGTGTCTTTGCAGTATTTTTGACACTGAAGGGTTATTGGGCCAGAAATCCATGGACTGAGTGGGGGTGTAAGGTACCAAACCCATTTAGCTGATGAGATGGGCAGTGCTAGTTTTGTCAGATCAGGGGAAGCTCTGGCATCCTGCAGTGGCCATGCCCAAGAGTTGTGTTTCCTTTCAGCTTTAAATTGGAAGAATGGCCCTCAAAAGCTACAGAACTCACCATGCATTGCTGTGTTCCAATAATCTTAATCAAGAAAGTGCAGTAGCTGGGTGGAATTGCAGAAACATTGCCAGCTTCAATTTCCCTGAAGAGGAAGGTGGCTATGGGAAATCTGTGGGCCATATTTGGAACAGAGGCTTCAGCTGGGCTCCCCTCGAATTTAATTTTGGCAAAGAAACAAATGTGTGAAATGAGTGAAGGTGATGATTGGGTTTTGGATGTGTTCCAGTGATCCCTGCCTGGCAACAGACTGCAAGTACGCCAACAAATTCCACTTCCACTGTCTCTTTGGGAACTGCAAGTATGTGTGCAAAACCTCTGGCAAAGCAGAATCCCACTGCCTGGACCACATCAATCCCAACAATAATCTGGTGAATGTGCGAGACCAGTTTGCTTACTACTCCCTGCAGTGTCTTTGTCCGAACCAGGTAAGAGCCATTCCAGAGCAGTGTTCTAGCAGGAGTGGGGAGAAGGAGCCAAAGAATCAGCTAGACTGACTCCCCAGCAGGAAGAGAGGCTGTGTGTGGCATTTTGGTCTTACTACAGAACCATGGAAGTCTTAATTATGTGGTCTGGAAAAATGTTTGGCTTTATCAAATGGGAAATCGTGATGCTTTTGTCTTTCTTTGACTTGGGTGAAGTGGACAAGGGAACTAGAATGAACTGAAGAGACACAAGATGAAATAGAATAAAAATCTGTGATTAATCTCTGATGAATCCAGGGAAAGCCATAAGTAAGGTTTGGGATATTTCAATGTAGAATAGTGTGTTAGAATACACGACAGCAATACAAAAAGACTCGAGAGTGCACGGCAGGTTATGGAAGATAGAATGGGATCTGGAGTATCAGAGCAGGCCCCTCTGACACCTCAGAAGTGACACCATTAGTAGCAGGCAGGTGAGAGTGCATTTATGTTAGACCTGCCTAAAGCACAGTGCCTGTGTGCTCCCCTGCAGCACTGTGAATTCCGGATGCGAGGGCATTACCACTGTCTGCGTCCTGGCTGCTACTTCGTGACTAACATCACCACCAAGCTGCCCTGGCACGTGAAAAAACATGAGAAGGCAGAGAGAAGGGCAGCCAACGGCTTCAAGTATTTTACCAAGCGGGAAGAATGTGGCAGACTAGGTGAGTTTTTTTCCCTTTCTCATGTGGTGTGTCCCATGTCCAGGCCAAGAATGCCATGAGTTAGAACCTGCAAGTTATACTTAAGAGGTATTTGTTCATTAAATCACTAGACAAGAAAGGCAACTTCAACCCAGTGCTTGGTCTGCCTGGGTTGAAGTATGTTTTCCCAAATAGACCCAAGAGAATAGAAACTGTACTACAGAGAATTGTATATATGTATTTGTCTGGACATACAGTTTTTCTTTTTTTCTCCTTTTTATCTAATTGTCAATGCCTTTTTTTTTTTTTTTGTGGTTTTTTTAATACTTTATAGTCCTTTAGACCTACTGCTTGTGTTGGCTGAAATTTAAGGGTGCTCTTAGGAGGACTTTTTTCTTAGCCAGTGCTAGTGCAGACCCAATCTTCCCTATCACTCTTGGTTGGAACAACGGCTGGAACCAAAAAAATTTCAGGATAACACCTCTGGGTGCTGTTCCGTCCCTTTGTAGGAAAACAGCCACAGTAACCAGAACAAAACCTTTCACCTTTGAATAAATCAAGAATTTGTACCTAAATGGAAGCTTGTTTGTGGTAACCAGGGTAATGAGTCAACACTCCACAGCCAGTCCCTACCTAGGTCCTGTTTACACATGGCAGTAGATCTAGCAGTTGCTGTTATTTACTCACCTTTCAGTGTTCCAGGTGATAGCAGGGGCTAGACAAAGCAGGACAGTGATACATGACACCAGCCTACAGGGATGCCCTGGCAACAGGCAAGCTCTCACCTGCCCTTGGTGACAGTGTTCAGTCCCACAGCACTGTTTGTTCTCAGTCCCAGAGCACAGGGATGGGGAGGGTGGGTAAGGTGGGGAAAATGGGACCTAAACAAATCCACTCTTGGTCTGCACATGAAACACTGGCAGTCAGCTCCACATGAGCTGGGTGAGTCAGGAGCTGTTTGGCAGCAAGGCAGCTACAGCGTGTGCATGTGTCAGCAGTGTTTGGTTTGGGATGGATGGGGTACCTGCATCCAGCACTATGTACAGTTGCCCATAGGCTGGGCCTGCTGTGCAGTAAACACACATTTAGCCAGCACCATGGATTTGCCTGCATAGATAGAGGCAGCATGGTGGGATGGTGTAGGTGTGTGTGGTTATACTAACATGTGGATTCATTTCTACATGTCTGTACGTCCCTGGGGTTTATGTTGTGTATGTATAGATGGCAGGTACAGAAAGCACTGGCCTGTTTTAAGGGCCCTGAATGTTTCTGAACAAACGCACACACATTTTTTTAATGTAAGTTTCTGTGTGTATAATTACGTACGTGTGTGTGACTGGGGAGAGAGAGGTGAAACATGCATGTATAAATAAAGGTGGATGGGTGTAGATAGATAAAGTAAAAGTAAGCCTGTCTGTAGGTCTCTACTTCAGTGTATCTGAGGGCATGGCCAAGGAAGAATGGGAAACAGCAGGACCTGATCACTGATGTAGCTGTGTTTGAACTGTAACAAGCCACTGTTTATCAGCTGTACAGTGTGGCTGTTTGGGGTTGTCTGTTAATGATACACACACTCCTGGCACACATGGCTGTGGCCATGAGGAGCAGAATGTGTGAAGTGCTGTATGCCAGAACCTATACGAATCGCTTGTTGTTCAGTAGCTGCCCCTATTACACAACAATTTTGGAGTGGCAATAAACACTTCCTGGCTCATTCCTCTCTAACCAGAGAGCACACAGTGTCCAGAGCTAGAGCTGGTATGAGACTGCTTTTCTGAGAGTACAGTCAGAGGGGGGAAAAAAAAGAACTTTTCATTTCTAATCTAATTATGAGCATGTATTTTTGACTGTAACTTCTGTGATACAGCTAAATGTCTTGGTTTTGTTCTCTTTGTAAAAGAAAAGGCACTAAGACTAAAGAACATTAAGCACTACTAAATGTAATGGCAATGTTCCTTTATAATGAAACAAAGAAGCATGGGACTAGGCTCAGGCTCATGTCTTAAATTGTGGTACACTGTAATCCTCTCTTGCAGTTGCTCAGCAGGCAGTAGGTTGTGGGTTTGGGTTTTTGCATTCAAGACTGATTCTGAAGAACCCATGACCACTGATAATGTTCAGTCCATCAGAAATCCACCTGGACGGCAGCCTTGTCCCATCTGATCATCTCTCCAGTCCAGTACCCTCTTGGTACTTTCATGTGCGACATAAAATGGTTTTCGTTGTCTGCAGGTTGCAAATACAACCAGGTGAACAGCCACTTCCACTGCATCCGAGAGGGCTGCCAGTTCTCCTTCCTGCTCAAGCACCAAATGACATCCCACGCTAGGAAGCACATGAGAAGGATGCTGGGGAAGAACTTCGATCGTGTTCCTACTCAGGTAACTCCTTGTTTTTGAGGCTGTAGATCCACATGCAGTGTTGGTCCCTTTGGCTGCAGAGCTGCTGCAGTGCCAAGACTCTTTTTACATAGAGTACCCAGACTCTAAGGGATGTGTGTCTGCACTGGGATGCTCCTGGGAAGTGGGACCACACCCAAGGTAGCTTTACCTGGCTGAACTTGCACAAGGTGAGTAAAGATGATGAAGCATAAACAGTGAAGCATTGCTTAGTGCGAACAGCTTTTCCTTGTACATTATGTAGAAAAAAATTGAGAAGGAGAACACTAAAATACTCATAGTTACAACTTGCGCCTCTCCCAGCTCTTTCAGTTTATACAATTGGCTTATTAAAATTAGAGTGCTTAGGCTGATCTGACCCTAAGAACATCATCTTAGGGACCATCTGTAGAAGCAAGAGAAGAACCCTCTTTCATGCCACAGCATGAGAATGAGAGGTCCCTGTTAGTTATTAACTGTCAGTTAGTGAACTGTTCAAGTCTAGTGCTGTTGGATTTAATGTGTTCACAGATGCCAAGGAGCTGGTGTTGCTCTTGTGGCAGCTTTCGGTCTTAACATAAAAAGCTTAGGTACAAGAATCAAACTTAGGAAGATTTAACAAATAGATTTGTCTTCACTACTCTTCTAGCATATGCTGTTTCTCCCATGACTCAGTGCTCTGTAGGCAGTTCATGGTGTGTTTGGATATACTTAGGGTACCTAGCCATGGAGCTGTCCACAGAAGGCCAGGCCCCTGCAGCTGCACGTGGCCACCACACACACGTGTGG
This sequence comes from Entomyzon cyanotis, assembly GCA_024500445.1. NCBI lineage: Eukaryota > Metazoa > Chordata > Aves > Passeriformes > Meliphagidae > Entomyzon > Entomyzon cyanotis. The sequence continues at coordinate 314,195 of JAKEPQ010001025.1, forward strand.
CCCTGCTGTCAGTCTGTGTTCCCCTCTGTAGGGTCTCAGCAATGACACAACTCAGGCATATTTCCAGAGTCTGCCTGCAGCAGGACCTACACAGTGAGGGAGCAATGCCAACATTAACACCTCCTGTTTGTGAACACATCAGAGTCCACACACCAGGATGCTGTTGCCAAGATTAACGCTCCCAGCTCCTGAGTGCAGCACAATCCACATACCAGGATGCATGTGCCAAGTTTAATGCTCTGAGCTCCTAGTGCTGGAGGATTCACACTCCTGGCCCCAGTGCCATGGGTTCCACTCACAAGCATGTGCCAGCTATCCCTCATGAACTGTGGCAGAGGAAGATAAACATGCAGACAGATGGTTTTGGTCCTGGTGTCTTGCTTTTGGTGTGAAAGTCCCTGTCCTGTTTTCTTGCTGCAGGTTATTGGCCACACTCCAAGAAATGAAAATCTCCCCCAGGTTGGCAGCATGGCACCCAGCCCAGCCTCATCAGGAACCCCAGCTTCCTTTCAGGGACCCCCAAGCATGATGGACACTGAAACAGAAGAGTACATGGATTACACTGGCTGTAGCCCTGGGGGTATCTCCTCTGAATCTTCCAATATGGACCGCAGCTGCTCCAGCACTCCAGTGGGCAATGAAAGTACATCAGCAGGTAAGGGAGAAGGGTGTGTGTGAAATGAATCATCACTTGCTTGCTCTTCTGGGAAATAAACTCATAAAAAGAGGCCAAGGAACAGTTGTACCTTAAAATACAAACTGTGCCAACTTCAGTAGTGCCTCACACTAATCCAGCTCTCTCCAGCACCTGAGAGAAGAGGTCCATTAAAATATATATACCTCAAGCATCCAGAAACTAACAGCATATCGCTTTTCTCCCATGAAGAGAGGTTTTTATCCTGGGTCCTGAGTTGGGTTTATTTTAATAGCTGATTTTTTAAAAAAAAAAAAAACCAAACCAAAGAAGAATAGTAAAAAAGAGCTGTGGACCCCTTCTGTACTTGGCATTTCCTCTGGTACTTTTTTGTATTTCCTCAAGCAGCATCTGAAGTCAGTCACTTTCCTGTACTGGTGAAGTACAACAGCAGATATGACATACACCGGGGATAAAACCAATAATATCTTCAGAAAGCAACATCTAAAAGCAGCTCACTGAGCTCCCTTCCTCACCCAAAAACTCTTGTTCCACTTTGTGCAGTGTTGCACAGAGGAGACCCCCTTCATCCCCTCTTTTGGGAAGAAGGTCCCTGTCCTGCAGAGCCATGTCCCCCTGCCCTGCATTGCAGGGTCAGCTTGTCAGGGGTCATCATATAGTGGTGACCAGGGATCTCTCAACTGTTCTTCCCACGGTTAAGTGGGATATCCTGCACAGGCTGCCTCAGCTTGCTTTAGTTCCATACACATTTTCCTAGTTTTCTTTCCCACCCTAGATGAAGGCCATCACAGCACAGCCATGTATTGTAGGAGCACTGCTGGGTCATGGCTCTGGCCCCATGGTCCCTCCAGAGGGTTCTGGGGGAGCAGTGGTTCCTGGCACTCTCTTCTGTGTCAGTAAGGGCTCAAGTCCTAGGAAATGCTCCCCGCTGCTCTCCAGGTAAGGAGCAGCTCCACCCACCCCAAGTGCTGTAGCACCCTTACAGCTGGTTATTGAAGCAGGCAGGAACCCTGCAGATGAGCAAGGACCAGAATGACCAAATGAATACATAACTTCTACCTGAAAGCCTGTGTCTCTTCCCTTAATGCCATAAAGCCGCCTTACCTCCTGCAGAGACAACTCTCCTCTTCCTGGTGCTGTCAATTCCTCACCTTCTGTTTCTTTTCTGTTACAGTTCTGTTTCATACATTTGTGAATGTATTTTCCATTTTCATCATGTTGCTTCTGCTCTTGGGTTCTCATTTCAGTTCTTTTGTTTTTTGTTTGGTTTTGGTTTTTTTTGTTTGTTTTGTTGTGTTTTTTCTTTTCTTTTTTTTTCCTTTTTTTCTGCTTTTTTTCTCTCCACATTCTCCAGGCTGCCTGGTTCCTTCTACTGCTACTGCTGCCGCCGATGATGCAACCCACACTGCACCACAACCTCCACCACCATCTCTGCCTCCATCTTTCTCACAAGCCCTGCTTAGGTCTCCCCTTCCCACCCTCCCCTATCTCTTCTCTCCATCTTGTCTCTCATACTCCTTGCTCAGTGCCACTCTGGGAGCCAGCAGAGGCATTGTCATGCCTGCCGCCAGCACCGCTGGGTTTTCGCCCATCATTGCCACTCCAACTCCAGTAAAAACTGACGTTCCCTTAGTGCAGGATGCAGCAGGTAACACTTCTTTGCTTTCTCTCCGTGTCCTGTACCCAACTCCTTCCCCACTCACCCTGCCCACATTTTTTCTCTGCACCTTTGGGTCGGCAGAGCAGCAAAGGTCACTCTGTGCCTTATCTAACGTTATCCAAGGGCTCGTCCATGCCTGCTCCTTTTTCCCTGCTGACACAGTAACCACAGCCAAGGGGAACCAAGCCACAGCAAATCACTCAGACATTTGGATGGATACCTGAGAGCAATTGCCACCAATTCCTAACTACGAGAAAAACCTAACTACAGTTAAAATGCATTTTCAGTCTCTTGATAATGTCAAAGTGGCCACAGAGCAAACTTTTGCTCATGTGGCATTAATGGGACTCAGACTTCTTGGTTAGATCTTCCAGGCCACCCAAGCCAATACTTGCCATAGTCCACTGTACACATGTCAGCAGGTGAATGTCTGATGAGGTACCCAGGTCCTGTGCTTCAACTGATCTTGTAAACTTCATATGGAGCCAGAAAGTTCAGGGATGCCTTCCCAGCACGAGGAATGAAGTGCAGGCAGTGTCACATGATGACATCAGACAGGTCGAGCTGTTTCTCACACTTATTATTTATATCTGCTTTAATCAGCTACAGAAAATACAGCTAGATTTCAATTTTAAGCTGCCATGGTTCCCATGTGTGACTAAGATCAGAGATGTCTCAGGCTGGGGATTCTCATTCCAACTGGGAATGGGTTTTAGGGTGTGTCTCAGTTTTGGCTTCTTTTCCCAACTCCTAGCTCTTTTCTAGTTAATTAAGGACATATTTGTGCCTAAAGTTCACACTAATGAGGCTTCTGGCAGCCTACAAATGTTCCAGTCATTCTTCCTGCCAGTTTTAGTAATATGTAAATCCAAGGTCAGTGGTTGGGAGTATGGCTGGAGGACCAATTTCACAGGTTTCTAACTCCAGTTCACAGGTTTTTCTCAAGGGACTTGGCAGGAGAAGGATCCTTGCCGTGTCCAGAGGAGTGTGTGCCTATTAACAAAATTCACAAGAAACTGTATTTTTGCTTGTTTTTAACTAAATTGCATGCAGCCTGAAACATCATAACCTTGTGCTGTGCTTCCTCTAATCAAATATTTTTAAGTATATTTTGTTTTTACCTTGGTATAGTTTGAATGCTCACATTGTTAGTGGTTAAAGAAATGAGCTTATGGAATAAATGCTTACCATTGAGAGTTGGTAGGGATCACATCCATTGAGGCTTGTAATCTTCCATGGGGTGCAGGGACTGAACATTGGCAAATGAGGAGAGTGCACCAAGGTGTCTGTCATCTCTCTTCTTCACACCCTTCCTCCAAAATTTTGCCTGTATGAGAAAACAGAATTGGTTTTTAACTAAAGTTTTAAGCACATCTGTTTGAACTATTTTAAAAGCCTTGTAGATACAGAGTTTTAAACAGGTAAAATTTAAATTCTACTTGTTTCCCATCCAGAGTCTTTCCTCTAGGATGGGTTATCCCGTATTCCCGTCCAAAGACCGACAATATGAGCATTAATTAATTAATGCTAAGGGACTTGATGGTTTGGCTGTAATTTTTTTAAAAGGAGTTCATCTGGACAGCAGTGCCTTGTCCAGGCATCACTGCACCTACACGAGTTGGCCAGGAGTGGAGAACTGGATTTTACAATACCAGATGTTTAGGGGGGAGCAGAAAGTAAATTGGTCGCAGATTCTGTGGTTCAGAGCCTGCCAATTTCAAATCTCCAGTGACAGAAAGTTATTCTTTCACTGGTAGCTGGTTAAATCAGCCTTAATGTGTAGTTTCCACCAGCTGCACGTCACTCAGATGGTCTCACCATGGATGACCCAAGCTGGTGTCCTGATTCACAGTCTGAGCACAAGAACCATTAATAAATGGTGTAGAAAAACCTTTTGTTCTTTGCTTGTCCCACAAACTGTACAGCCCAGCCATGTGGGAGAGGTGGTTCCTGCCACCATTCCTATTGGCTTGTGTGGGAGGTTTCCTTCAGTGGTCACCACCTTCTCTTGAAGGGTTGTCACTGAAGGGTCATCACTTGTAATTACTGTGCACTAGCCAGAAAGGAAGTAATTCTATGGCTGTCACCCAGACAAGGATGCAAACTGCTCTGAGTTCTCAGGCCCTAGGCACTGTGTGTCACAAATCATGCCTCTTTTAAGAGGATGGCAGTTTCAGCTGGAAGAGAGGCCAAAAAAAAAAAGTATGTGTTAGTTGCAAGCTATACTTTCTAATTACACTCACAGTCCTGCACCTGGTGAAAAATTCTTGCCTCTAACCTTGTCTGTGCTGCATGTTGATACTGGAGATTGTGGGTTGATTCTGGAAACAGCAGCCAGAGAAGAAAGAAGTTAATAGATACAATGAGGTTGAGTCCTTGATGTCAGTGTGATCCTAGGGGACTTGAGCACTAGCTAGTTATGCTGGCTCTGTGAATCAAAGTGGAAGATAGATGAGGGCTCTTTATTTATACTAGGGGTATCATGTAATTTTTGAGACCCAAGAGAATGGTGCAGAACTGGTATTTTCTCTCAGAGTCCACTGGCTAGTGATGATGAGAATTAGCCCCATTGAACATCTGTCCATCTCTCTTTCTAAGTGCACTCACTGTAATATGTAGGCTCATTACAGTGAGGGATGTTGCAGTCTCCTGGCCAAAGTCCATCCTGTTTCTATAAATTCCCCCACCCGTTGCAGTTTTAATCATGCATGGGATCTTCCTTCACTTCCTGCCCGTCCTTGGCAGTTGTAGTGTATTACAAGAGCCTGGATAGGGAAAACTGTGCACACGTACCAGCTTTTAGCACACTGAAACTCTTTTTACCACCCCAGTGAACTACAGTAACACACCTTAGTCCTTGGACTGGAGCAAGCCAGCTCGTCCCTGTTAAAGTCTGATTTGAGGAAAACAGGACTAGAGATCAGTTAAGCAGCAGGAGAAGCTGTGAAAGTAGCAAACCAGAGATGCAACAGTTAACGTTTGGACAAGATCAGGTTTGCCAGAGCAGCAGTCAGAAACAAGGCAGGATATGCTGAAAATTTAGGAAGTGATGTGCAGCAGGCAGCCCGCAATCCTGGAGTTCAGGCTCACTTGGAGCTCGAGGGATAAGCTGTGGGGTGGGAACAGTTGTGCCTTGGCAAATACAGAGCTTGCCAGGATGGCTGGGAGATGGAGAGACCTGGCTGTCAGCAACACCACTCTGCACTTTCTCTCCTCAGGGAACACCATCACTATGCCAACTGCCTCGGGGGCCAAAAAGCGTTTCTGGATTATTGAGGACATGTCCCCATTTGGCAAGCGTCGCAAGACTGCATCCTCACGCAAGATGCTGGATGAAGGGATGATGCTGGAGGGATTTCGGCGCTATGACCTCTACGAGGACTGCAAGGACTCCAGCTGCCAGTTCTCTCTCAAGGTTACTCACTACCACTGCACGCGGGAGAACTGTGGTTACAAGTTCTGTGGCCGTACCCACATGTATAAGCATGCCCAGCACCACGACCGCGTTGACAACCTGGTATTGGATGATTTCAAACGCTTCAAGTCTTCACTGAGTTGTAACTTCCCAGACTGTCAGTTCTCTGGCAATAGCACACACTTCCACTGTCTGCGCTGTGGCTTCCGCTGCACTGACAGCACCAAGGTGACAGCCCACCGCAAGCACCACGGCAAGCAGGATGTCATCAGCGCCGCCGGCTTCTGTCAGTTCAGCTCGAGCGTGGACTGCGAGGTGCCCGACTGCAAGTACAAACTCAAGTGCTCCCACTTCCACTGCACCTACCCCGGCTGCAAACACACGGTGGTGGGGATGTCACAGATGGACTCGCACAAGCGCAAACACGAGAAGCAGGAGCGAGGGGAGCTGCCTGCCATCTCTCCTGGCCCCGAGGGCCTTGCCCACTCCACTCTTGAGTATGATATCCAGAACTCTTCCATCAATCTGGACAGTTCTCTCAACCTCAGCACTGACAACAGCAGCTCCCTCTTCTTCCTGCAGAATGCAGCTGGCGTGGGCCTCAATGACTCGCTGGATCTCAGCAAGAAGCAGGCAGAAGCCACTGAGGGTCCTTCCCCAAGCAGAGCTGGGGCTGCACCACAGGAGAGGAGCACAGGGGCATCTGGCTCTGCTGATGTGGAGGATGAGGATGACTCTTCCCAAGAGGATGAAGAGGACGATGAGGAGGAGATGAATGAAGAAGAGGAGGATGATGAAGAGGAGGATGACGATGATGATGAGGAGGAGGATGAGGAGGAGGAAGACCTGAACACAGATTCTGAAGAATCGCTGCCAGACCCTGAAGGCCTGGCCACTAAAGAAGATGGAGAACCAGAGGAAACTGCTTCTTCCACAGACCATGGTGATGCTTCCAGGCCACAGGGCGAGCCAGCCCTCACTCCAGCCCCAACTCCTGCTCCTGCTCCAGCTCCGGCTGCTGCCTCAGCCTCCACCGTTACTCCAGCAGCTTCTCCTTAATCTTAGAGACAACAACGGCAGTGGTTTGGTTTTTCTCTTACACAGGATTACTAAGAGGACCCCATATTAGGTGAGAACAAAGATTGGGATGGCAAATGAAAAACACTCCGTGCCACAAATGAGAGAGAGGAAGGAAGGAAACCCCTGCTCCTCCCCAGGCCCCAACAGAGATCAGTTCGCAGCAGGACTGGTGCTGCATCACTCCATTCTACAGATCCCGGAACAGGGGGCCCAGATGCAGCAAAAAATACCCATTATATGGACATGAACCTTGAGGGTACCTGCTGCTTTTCCTTGCTCTCTGCATGGTGCGTGGGGCCTGTGCCCATCTGGGGACCCTTTGTTATGGGTGGGGCTCTATCCCCCCAATTTTCTTTCTGGGTTTTATTTTTCCATGTTTTCAGTTGTACAATAATAATAATAATCTCCACTTCTTGGAGGGGGGTGGGTGGGAATAACAGGTAATGAATTTTAGAAATATATATTTGTGTGTGTGTCTCTCTATATATAATGTACACACACACACACATATATAAAATTAAAGGAATTGGTGTCACAAAGACAACTCAGCTTTTGCCAGTGGGAAGAAGGGAAGAGGGGTGTGCTCTCTCTCCACCCCTCCCCCTTCTTTCTCCAGCATTAAATGAATGGCATCAGACAGCCAAGGTGGGAGTGGGTATTTATTGTCACATAAATGAGGACGCATTAATGAATGAGCAGGGGTGGGAATGGGACACTCCTCTGTTCTTCCAGATCCTTTTTACTGTTAATGATAATAATTTTGAATGCTATTTATATTGTAAAACTTTCTCAGTCTACACTTTCTCTGTAGGACACCTCTTCTCACGCCTGCTGTTCTGACTGTAGGGATTTAGCTGAAGTAACCTGGGAAGAACACAGCAGGCAGTTTAAAGGGTCTGTCACACTGGAGGACTGGGGTTACTCTGCCATCCAGTTCCATCTCATCCCAACCCCCAGGTGCTTCCTCTCGGCTGAGGGTGAGGCGTTTTTGTGGTGCTTCCGTATCCCCATCTCAGGAGGCTGAGCTGCCTCTGCCCCACAGCGCAGCACAGGGAGCACTGAGCTCCCACAGGAGCATCCTGGTCACTACAGCAGCCTTGAGAATGTGCCCTGCACTGCAGCCATGCCAGTCTGGGACTGCATGGAGGTACATGGACCTCAGGTGACTCTGGCACTGCTGCCCAGGGAGGAGAGGGCAGGACATGCTCTGAGCCTGCAGTGGGGTGTCCTGCTCAGCTCTGGGGCAGGGAGGGGAGGAGGACACCCCTGTTCTGCAGCACCCCTGCACCTATTGCCTGGTCCTGGGCTTTGCAGTTACAGGACCCTGCTGCACCCCCAGTGCTGGGCAGATGCCACCCAAGAACTGCTGCTGCTCTGGGCTATCCTGACATATTCTGACAAGCAGGGGTGAGGGCTTGGGCACTGCATAAGCAGATGCAACCACACTGTGTTGAGATCTGCCACCTCCAGCAGTGTGGGCTTTCCCCTGGCTCCAGGCTCTTCCTTGCTCTCTTTTCCTGGCTTGGTCTGGGAACACACACTACAGGACACACTCACAGACTCTGGCAGGTGAGACAGTAGCTGTTTGACCCCAAATCCTTGCCTGAGCCTGAGAGGGCTTGTCTACACACACCAGGGTGCCAGAAGGACTAGTATGAATTAATTCTGATAGTTATTTTGGTGCCAGTTTTAAGTATATCAGCCTAGTCTGAGCTTTGTCCTTAAAAAAAAAAAATTCTTTTTTCCAATACCATGCAGGCAGCCTCTCCCCTCCTCAGCTCCATGAGCACTTCAGCTCTAAGGGATCCCCAGGATTTGTTTTCACCCTGAACAGATAAAGGCCTCAAGAAGTTTAGGTTGTTTAGGTTGCTTTTTTTTTTTTTTTTTTTAGTTATTTCCCGAAGGAACTGGTGCAGATCAGATCTGATTTATAAACAAGCAGCTCAGCTGTGTAAATGTGGGGACAGAATGTTCAGCTAATGTTTCAAAAGGAAAGGAAAAAAAAAAGAAGTTGTACAGTATTTTTCCTGTAAAGGTTATTACTATATATAGAACAAAAGAGAAACCACCAATGCCAGGGGGTGGAGGGGGAGGTGTCACCTGCCTTCTGGATAGCCCTCGGATATGGTTAATTGTGTGCAATTTTTTTTTCTCCTCTTTTTTTTTCCTTTTTTTTTTCTCTTTTTCCCTCTCTTTCAATGTAGTGTATGTTTGTAGGGGGGCAGGGGAGGGGGGGCCTTAATGCTGTGGTTTGAGGCTGACTTCACACTCCCAGCACTGACCGGACCTGCACGATTCCAAATTCTAACTTGAATTTTGTAGAGATAAAACAAATGAAAACAAATGAAATATTATTATTACTAGTTGGTAGTTTATTTAATTTTTTGGAGTTCTTTTCCTCTATCAGCTATTTGTGTGGCTTTTATTTTTATAGGGGTTTTTTTGTTTGTTTGTTTTTGTTTTGTTTGGTATATCCCCTGCCCTCAGCTGTGTTTCCTAGCACAACCCAATTCTTGAATAGAATGAAGCTCACGTTCCTGGGGCAGAGTGATGGAATGATGCCCTGGAATTTCTCAAAATGGGATGGGGCAAAAAGATTTTACTTTAGCAGCATTTGCTGCAGGTTCTGTACTTGTACATTTTCCCCATGTTCAGCTACTTAGATAGTATGGTGATGGGCTCCAGGAGGAATCCTTGGATTAACACAAAGCACATCTTGCAAAGCAGATGTGATTATTTTGTACCGCCAAAATCAACAGGATCTCTGTCAGTGACTGTGGGAGCAGGACTGAGCCCTGCTGGGAGCATGTCCTGCCTGGGCACATGGAGCTGTGCCAGGGGCGACCAGAGGGCTTCCTTGGGCCATTGGTGTCCCTGCAGGACAGACAGGTCGTGTCCCTGCTCTTGGGAGCTGGAAACCTGCAGTGGCACAGTGTTTTACCTCTCCCCTGTCATGTCTCACCAGACTCCACTGAGTCACTGCACAGCAGTGAGGAAAGCAGAAGTGTGTGGAGGAGGGGGGTAAGAGATGTCCAGTGGCTCTGCAGGTGCTGGAAGGGATGCACCATGCCAGGATCCGCCTGGAAGGTGCCCTGTGTCACACGTGCTGCATGGCTGCGCGTGCCAGAAGGGCCATGTTTATCTATGCACACCATTGCCTCCCCCAAGGCACCCTACTTCTCCCTAACATCTCAGCCCTTCTCCTAAACTTCTATCACCTCTTCTCTAGGAGCTGGCACGGGGAATGAGAGTTCTTTCCCAACAGGCTACTGTAAAGGTGACCCCAGAGCAGGGCGTGACCCCTCAGAGGGTCAGATGCCCTCTCAGGACAGTGGCCACCCAGCCAGCCTGACCCTGTCCTCCAAGCCCTGTTTCTGTAACTCTTACACTGTCTCTGTCTGCAACAACAACAAAAGAAAGTTAAACCCAACTTTTTATTCTGCCATGTTCAGGCTTTAATTCAGCAAAACCCTTAAGCAGATGACTCTGAGTGGGCCCAGGTTTAAGCCCGAGCTTAAGTGCTTTTCTGAACAAGGGCCTCAACAGCCCAACGACCCCAGCAGAGCAGGTGGTTTGTCATTGCAAGCTCTCATAGCAATGGGACTCTCTAAAGAATGACCAGAGAAAGAGAGGGAGATTCAACTGACTCTGTGAGGAGGGGAAAGAGGAGAGAGGAAATGGAACTATTCTGTCCAAAACAAGATAAAAACCAAACAACATAAACCTTGAGATGGACCCTCCTGTTTCTGCTACCATTCACTGCTGAAGAGCAAAAAAAATTAAATAAAGACTGTTGACTAGATTGTTCAGTCTAGCCACAAACTCAACTGGATTAAAGTCTGCGTGGAAGGAATTTTGTAAAGAAAAAAATTTCAAAAAAATTTTCCAATGTAGCAAAAACCCCAAGTTTAAAACCTAAAAAAAAAAAAAAAAAAAGACAATGAGGGAGGATTCTAGCCTTTTGTAATATCCATATTGCACACTAGGACTATAAGCCATTGCTAGCTCATTTTGAATTTTAAATGTGTAATTTTATTTTGTTTTGTTGTTGTTTTTTTCTTTCCATGGGGGGAGGGGGGGGAAATAAATGCTTGAACCACCAATGCTCTTTTTAATGTTTTATAAATATGTATGTGTATATATATAAATATAAAAATAATATGTATGCACATATATATGTGTGTGTGTATATATCTATATGTATATACATATATATAGATATATAGATATATATATAGGTTTTGAGACAAAAATGCAGAAAGTGAAAAAAAACACCCTAAACAGGATGGTGTGCTCTGATTTACTTGAATCTGGTCTCTTCAGCACCTGCGTTATTAAGAACTGAATATTTTTCCACTTGAATTTAGTGCTATTAGAAATTTAATATATGTGTTTTATTTATTTGATTTTTTTTTGCATGACTGATGCAAGGTTTGACATTTTCACTCAATAAAAACTGGAAAAAAAAAACCCAAAGTTTTAAGTGATCGAGTTGTCTTCTTGAGGAGGTGATTTGTGTTTGTAAGAGTTTGGAGCAGGTGGGGTGTTTGGAAAGCCCAGCACTGCCCCTGCAACCACTGAACAGTCACTGTTGCAGCACCAGTTCTCAGGTGGGAAGTAGGAATGGAATTCTCTTTTCATGGACTCTGGCATTAAGCTATTCCAGCAGCCCTGAGGTTTTATCTGAGCTGCCATCAGGGCCCTTTGCAGACATCAAGTGAGCATGAGCTCATGCTCCCAGTTCCACAGCTTGCTAAATGGGATGTGGAATTAGAGATGTGAGTGTTCCCATTTTGACTTTCCCCTTCCTACCGTGGTCTACAAGCTCTGGGTGCTGGATTGGGCTCCGTGGTGGAACTGTCCTTGCTGTAACTCACCTGAAGCCTTACGGTGACATTCAAACTGCAAATCAGCACATGTTGACTGTCACTCAAACAAGAGAGATGAGCAAGAACGAAGTGTCCTGTCTGCATGGGAGGGTTGATGGGTAGAAGATCTGCTCATCCCCACATTTCAGTGAAAGCCACGTACTTTTGACAGAACTTAGCAGGAACACATAGCTGCATGCCAGGCATCAAATATCCAAGAGCCAGCATTCCTACTTGGCTGCTCTGTAGCTTTTTCCTGCTGGGGGACCCTCACGCCCTCCACCCTGCTCAAAGTTGTTCTGTCCCCAGGGAGGCCCCAGCACTGCCCACAGACAGCACAGATCCAGCTGACCTCCTGGCTGGGCTGCAGTGCCCTGGAAGTGCAACTCTTTCTGCACCAACAGCAGGCATTTGCATCTCTGTGCATTCATTCCCACTCAGCACTGGGTTGACGTGAAGCACTGCATGGTGCCTCTCCTGCCAAAGTGCTGTTGGGCATGTGGGGCCAGGAAGTGTCAAAAGTTCTTGTTTTACCCAGAGAATGCCCTTCCTGTGTGGCTCTTCCCCAACCACGTTGAAGCAGCTGTGTCTTTGTGCCTCTCTGCCATCGTTAGAGAACTCAGGAGCAGCAAAGCAGTGCCTGCCAAGCCTGATGCATTGGCAGCAGCTGCCTCCTTATTAGCAGAGAGGATTAGACTCCTCTCTTTCAAAGCCCCCTCGTTGCTCTGCTGCAGCTCCCAGTTTTCAGATGTCATTATCTGAATATGCTGCTAATCCAACCTCGGAGCCCAGAGGTTTGTTCTCACTGGAGCTCTGCCCACACCACGTGGAATATTTAAATGGCCATGTTTCTGGGTGGAGACAGGGGACATGAACAGCACAATTCTTTGCTTGAAAGCTTTTGCTGGAACTTGCCTGCTCTTGGTGGAACTCTGACTGGACTTCATCAAAGAATGATTTAAGTTGTGGGAGAAGCTGCAAGTTGAACAAATCAAAGTCTCACTATTGCATTTGTTCCATGCCCTTGCAGGTGGTGACAGGTGCAGTCTTCACCCACAGCCCCTGCACTTGGTGAGCCCTGGGAAGCAGCAGACACCAGGCATTGTTCTAATGTCAAGACAACAACTGGGCAGTTGATGCTGCTATTGTACTTCGATACCTCAAGTGTATCCCTGTAATAGACTTTTTTGTGAGTGCAGGACTCACAAAAACGTGTCCCAGGAAAGCAGCTGTTATGACACACAACACACACTGGGCATAACTTACAGCTTGCAGGACCAGCAGCACTGGCTTCCTATGGCATCATGACATTCAGAAAGATCTGGAGACTTACAAGGGAAATACGTCTGTTAAACAATGGTGAAAAAATGGACTGAACTAGCTGTTGGTCCTGTCCATGTTGCTCAGGTATGGCACCTAAAAGTGAAACCAGCCACTAACAGATAACAACTGGCTAATAGATAATAAGGGTCTTGAAAAAGTTCATGGGAAAAGTATTTCCACAGGGCATTGGGTATAATAACATAAAGCAAGAGAGAAGAACTATGACACAAAAGAACAAGAGGGTGGGGAGCACATCTTTAAAGCAAAAACCTTCTATTGACCTCTAAAATTTCTTTCACAGTTCTTCACAGGCCCTTTCCAAGAAAAAAGGTTCTGAACCGACAATCCTGCTGCACACTACATACAGACTGCATCAACTGCTTGAGTTGCAGCAGAGTTTAGTATTTACAAACCTTCAGGTGCCTTTTTTGAAGGCCATGGGAAGTCCTTTAAATAAGCAGCTCTGGGGAAAGCTAAGAACAGGAGCTACAACCAAAGCACTCTCTTCCCCCAATTTGCACACACTCTGCATAGAAGACTGAAGTTTTCAAACATGACAATAAAACTTCACATCATCTTCAAGAGGAAAATGAACTTTAAAGACTTCTCTGGAAGTCAATGAGCAGCTTCTACCTATTCTGAACAAAAAAGCACTCAGGGTGTTGGGAATGTCTATGGAATTTCAGGTGCGCTAGGAAGTAATTTCTGTCTTTCTTTAAAAATCAAGGCAGAACCTGGAAAGAGGAGAGCATGTGTGAGTGTATCTATGCACCAGACTTGCACAGGCACAGCTACAGCAGAACACACAGGTTTGCTGAATACTGGGACAAGAAAAGAGGCCAGTTTTGGTGAAAGCACACACTAAAGGAAGGGATGGCATGTGTGATATTTACTACACCTGGTATATTTTAAGGGTATCTACAAAGAGTAGGGTTAGGGAGATGGTTTTGAGTCCTCTGTGGCAGACACTGTCACATGGAAATCCAATATTCATGCTCCAGCCCTTGCTTTTTGGGTCTTCACTGTCTTGAACAAATTCCGTCAGCACCTGAAAGATGACAAAACCCAACCCTGGAGGCAACAGTTCCTACCAAAAGGGTGAGGGTGAAGAGGGAAAAAAAGACACTGAGCATTTGTACCTATAGTACAGTATGGAAGGGATGGAAGGGATGACAAGTTCTTCATGCAAGCCCTGGGGAAGAAGTGGGCTCACTGGAGTCCTTCAGACACACCTTCCCTCACAAGGTATTGCTCAGGCATTGCTCAGAAGATAGGAACATGGTCCATCCTGGAGCAGGTCCCTTCATCTTCCAGGGCAAGGCACAGTGCCCTGGCCCCACTCCTGCTCTTACCCATGAAGTGCCCCAGGCCCATCCTAGCTGAGGAAGGGTTGCCAATGGAGGCAGCTTCCCGTCTTCCTTTTGCTCTTTTTTGGCAGGGAAATTCTTAAACAAACAAATGAAGAAACACTGAGGGTTTAAGTAAACAGCTGAAGATTTATCTGACAGGCAGACGGAGCTGTTCCCTGCCCCCTTCCCTTCCTTGCCACAGGGCAGTGTGTGACCAGCAGCCCCTGCCCCAAGCCCCTGCTGTTGCTGGCAGCCCCACAGACCCTCCTGGGATCCCAGGACACGGCCAAGCTCTGCCTAAACACCAGAGCTCTGCATTGACATGCTAAGGACACAACTGAGACACTTGGTCTGTGGCCAGAGCCAGAGAGCCCTTGGAGGGAAGCAAGTGCTTTCATTCAGTGGCCAGGCGCTACCTCTGCAAGTCATGTCTTGGGAAGAGCCAGTTGTGCCCACAAGACAGCAGGGCTCCAGCTCTGGCCTGTGGCTGGAGGCACCGAATCTCCCTACTGTGCCCAGACAGCTCCCACAGCTCTGTGCAAAGGGTTCCCCCAGGGCTGGCAGGGCTGCAGCCTCTCCACATCCCCTCTGTGCAGCAAAAGGGAACACCCACTGCCAGGGCCATCCACCACACTTCCATGTTTTCCCACTATTTTATACAGACTAGCAAGTTCTGCCTGCAGTTTTTAGAGCTGGGAGCAAACAGGAGGCAAGAGACAGATGCAGTAGTGGGATATTTGAATTCCAAGCTGCACCAGGCTTGTTCTGGCAAACAGAAGAGCCGGTGAAGAAAGATGGAGCCCCACGCTCCATCTCACACCCAAAACCTGCTGCTGCACCATGGAAGTGTTGCTATTACTGCAAAAAAGCAGGCAGGTGAGCAGGCATACAGGCAGACAGAGATGGGACCTGCTGTTCATCTACACAGGAAAGCCACAGCATTTAGCATTCAGTCCTTTGTGCATGCACATAGTTGAAACTGCTTAAGTAAAGCAAATCTGCTCAAAGAGATGGAAAATATCCACCCCAGAATTTGCTCTGGTTTAATGAAATCAGTTAAAGGAATTCATTTTAGACAGGTGTTACTCTAGCTGCACACACACGAAACTTCAGTAGTACCTACAGGAGCAGAGGGATAAAGTTGGAAGCAGTCTGTGAAATGTCAGAAAGGAAAGACCATGAGGGGACAGACATGATGGAAGGTGAAAAATCATCGAGGGATCTGCACAGAACAGCCTTGCCAAGCAAAGGGACCTAGACATAGACAAGCAGCCAGGCAAAGTGACAGGCACAGAAAGAAAAATAGGCAACAAATAGGCCATTTTTACTTCTTGATCCTCTGAATCAGCCCTACCCAGCCCATCACCTTCACACATGGGAGACAAAGTCCTAAAGAAAAGCAAGTATTTTACCTAAACCAGAAAAAAAATAGTGTTACTCCACTATTCCTCTCCAGGCTGTTCTTGCAGCCAGCATCATAAAATATCTGTCATTATTTGCACAAACATAGAAGAAACAAAATCCTGAAGGATGAATTCCTTCAGCAGATGCAGAAAAGGAGGGCTTGGTGGGAAAACAGGGTGCTCTTCTAGGATGCTCCATACTGTAAGTAATCCCTGAGTAGTCTTTGCAAAGCATTTAGGGAGATTTTTAGCCTGAAAGACACTTTACAGAAATAAATTGTAATTGAGTTTTAATAATCTTCCCCTTTTCAGAAAGGGCCTGACAGATGCTGCCTAGTGCTCACTTCTGCCCCATTTCAAATATTTTTACCTTATTTGGATGAAATATATTATTTTTCTAAAGAAAGGAGGTTGGTTTTTTTTTTGGTTTTTTTTTTTCCCCGAAGAGCTGGTTTTCCCTTCGTCCAGCTGGTGCCTTTATTAGGTTAGTGTTTGCTCCTTTTTGGGGATGGGATTGTTTTTTTCCCTGATCTGGGACAGACATGCCAACCCCTCAATCTAAAAGTGTGCAGCTTGTACTGCACACCAAGTGGAAGAGTCAGGCCCTGATCTCCATCTTCCCTGTTCCCTGATACCCCAGAACTCACCCTAAGTACATTTCCATTTTTTTATTTCCCTTTTAAGAGCTTAAGTAGTGGTAAGAGTCACCCTTTCACCAGCATAATACATGGCCACAGCTCCAAAGGTGTTTATCAAGGCTGACTTCTGAGGAAGCAGCATAGTTTGGGGATAGGACAATAAAAGGGAAAACGAAGAAAGCTCCTGTACCCTTAGGTAAATTATTTCCCTTGTTTCACCTCCCAGCACCCCTGTCTCATTCAGCAGATAACAGGTTATCTACCTGGTCATCTTTCAGTTAACAGAATGCCACTGTCAGTGCCAACAGACCAGTGGGGTAAGCATTTCACAAAGCAGTTGAGCTAGTAAGTTTGTTTCTAGAAAAAAAAGAAAGAAAAAAATTCCGAGTTAGTAGCCTGGCTACAAGGACCAAAATCCTCTTCCTGCAACTGCTGCTCTGCTGGAAAGAGAAGGAACATGAGACAGAGGAATAAAACTTGTGTTTCATGACAGTATCTGCTGGTTAGAAGGTCTGGCTTCTCCCAAATTCTCTGCTGCTGGGTTGGATCTCTTCAACAAAATACACAAACACCCCACCAACAGCCAGAGGCACAGAGTTACATGTTTTGAGCAACAATGGCCTTAATGGAGTTTTCTGGGATTCATCAGTTTGGAGAAAGGAAAAACTTTAGAATTGGCATAATATATAGGAAAACTATAGAACTGGTAAAGGTAGTAAGAAGGAAAAACTAAGGGACAAGAAAGGGGAGTTAAAGAAGACTGCCTTTTGCTCTGCACCAGAAATCCTGAGGTAAATTAATTGAACATGGGCAACATGGAGGAAAAGGGGGGAAAAATGAACCCACAGGGATGCCTCTACTGTAAACCTTGTAAGTCACTCTGCAAGGCACATACCTCAGCAACATATTTTCCACATTTCACCAACTGCTGTTGTCCAGGCACTCTCTATTTTCAAAACCTTCTACGTATATAAAATGTACACAGGCAGGACAATACTTTTTCATCACAACCCTGTGTTGTTTTCTTTTCACAAGGATTCTTGGCTTGGAGAAATTAAAAGTGCCATCTCTTAAGAAAAGCCTTTCCTTTTAAATACGTTCAAATTTGCCCTGTTTTAGCTAAACGTGATGTTCTTTGTGAATGTTGAACAGTGGAGAGAGAGACTGAGAGGGAGAGAGAGACACACACACTCACTCTCTCCTGGGGAAGATATTCATCCATTTAAGGCATGAGAAATCATCACATTCAGCAGCAGGTCTAAATACAGTAATATGAAGGTCCCTTTCGCTCCCCTTGAGCAGAAAAATGTCACTGTGTATCACACTCCCAAATACTTGGGAATCAAGTAAATCCCTCATTTTTCAAAAGGGAGCCAAATCCTTCTGCTGAACAATGATGGAACTGTAGTAGCTACAATTTACTTGCTGCACACCATCTCCTTCAGCAGCTTCTGGACTGGGATGGCAGGGTTAGACCAGTCATGGGATCCAGCACAGCATTCCCTCCTGGAGATAAGACTGAGGGCCATGGGATACCTCACATGCTCCCTTCAGCACCTCCTGCTGCCGGGGTGGATGGAGCAGGATGGAGCATTTCACACCCTGCAGAGCCTCCTGTTGGGAGCAGAGGCACAGAATAGCTGCACTGCACTCCCCAGGAATACATCATCCCAACCCCCACACCATCGGAGACAACGCAGCGCTACCACACCGCTGGAGCTATCTGTAGTGTACCTTACACTGCACTTACACCACTGCCTCCTGCTGACAGCGCCTAGGACAGGAGCAGTCAGAAAACCAACTACAAATGTCCTTTGGAAAACATTTTAAAAGGACCAGATTTCTGTAACTATCCCTTTCCCCTCCCCTGACCACCCTACATGCATATTTCTCCCCAAAATAAGAGCCACAGTAATCCAGTAATGGCCTGGAGTTAAATAGTGGTAACTCATATTTATTACAATTATATACAATCATATTTTATATTTGAAATCTATACATGATCACACAGATGAGTGCACTTGCTTGGTGAGGACAGTGAGACTCAGTTGTTACAAGAATTGCTCTGCTAAGATGCTCTGATGCAGTGAATATCATTGGACACCACCATTTCACCAGCTGCGAACACAATGCTGCAAATGAGAGGTTTCAAAATTCACTGGTTTAATTTGTGTATGGCCCCAATGGGGCAAAAAAAGGCTGGATTGGGCAAGAAGGGCCAGTGGTTAAACCTCAGAGCTGGAGCTGTTCTCTCTGCTATAGAGACTGCTTTGCTGAAGCAGGTGCCTGTCACTGGAGAAGTACAGTTTCAGCTAACCATTTAGACTATTTTTCTTCTCATTTAGGGGGGAAAAATGCTAAAAACCATTGCAAATATTCAGAATTAACCAACTATTTAAGCATCTGATTTCACCTCATTCATTCATTCATTCAGGGCAGCTATAAATAAAATATGTCAAAAACTGATGTGAGCTCCTTGTCTATGGAGGAGGAAGGGTAGTAACTGGGATGAGTGGAGTCAACTTCCTCTAAAGCCTCTTACTGGGGAGCAATCATCAACAAAGCCACCTGTTCTAATGGATTTTACGATGGCCATGACACCTGGACTTGGTCCCTACCAAGAGGCCACTCTGATGAATGTAAGTATGTGGGGGGGAAATAGTGTTCTTTGGACCCCACAGAAATTTAGTGTTTCTACATGCTAGGTAGTTTCAGGAATTTGAGGCTTGGCATAAGATTTGGAAGAGCCAAGACTGAGATCTGGTGAGGAATTTGAGGTTAAAATGTTCTTTTTATTTTTTGGCAACAGAATATCAAGTAGTTTGAGAAATAAAAGAGAGCATTATTTCTTGGGTAACAGAGAACTGGTTTGGGCCTTATGTGGGATTAAAGGCTTGTGAAATTAAGGAGCTCAGGACAGACTGGTTTCTGAAATCGGATAGAAGGGCTCTAGGATGCAGCAAGAGGCTGACTGTTTCTGTAAGAGGGTGTATCCTGTAGCTGTGGTGCATGGTAAGGCCATCGGACTCTCCCAGCCTAGCAGTGACCCCAGCTCATGGGAAGAAGGGCTGGGAGGGGAGAAGAAGCCACTGCAAGACTGCCAAGCCCTGAGGTGAAACAGGGCAATCATGTTGTTCACCGGGCAATCATGACCCTGCTCAAGGTCAGTCAAGGGAGAATCACTGGAGGGAATGGTAGCTTTTCTCTCCACAAAATGGGAGAGGCACTGGGGACAGTGCATTAGGCTGGGGAAGATGTACAGCAGCAGCAGCAGCAGCAGCAGCAGCCAGGGTGTCTTAGTCAATCTCATTTTCATTGCTGGCCCCCTCAGGTCTTCGTAGCTTTTCAACTTGCTCATTAATCTGACCATCCCCTCCTCGCCGGTCCTCAGTCTGGACACCCAGACATTCCTCCTCATCCACATGGCTAACATCATCATCCTCATCGTCCTCTTCCTCCTCATCATTCCTTTTGGGTTCCCTTTTCTCCTCCTCACCCTGAACTTCCATCCGTACTTGGCTGGTGACATCGATGACAGCCTTGGTGGCCTCCTCTGTGCTGAGCAGGTGGCAGCTGACCTTGGAGCCCTCAGGGCTGTGGTTCTCCTTCACTGGGGATGAGGTGGTCGACTCGTTGCTGACTGGTGAGATGTCACTGCTGCTGTTGTGGTTGGCAACAACAGGGTTGGAGGGTGAGCTTGGCTTCACTGGGATCTGCCATGATGGGATCTTAGGAGCTGAAGGGGAGGGAGGGAACTGCCTCCTTGGGGAGGGGAAGAGGAGAAGAAAAGGAAAGAAAGGGGCTTTTATTATAAATACTGAGGCATCATCATTAGAGAGAATGGTATTTGTGCTAGGGAAGTCATGTAAAGCAAGACAGAAACTGCAAGTCTCTTTGCCATAAATGAGCAAAACCAAGGCCACTTCACTTCTCCAGAGAGATTCTCTTAAGTGCTTTACAAGCACCCAGCAATTGAGTCCGTACAGAAGGAAAATATCCCAGCTGCGCAGTCTGAAGCATTAAAATGATCTGATTTGGCCAATTTCACAGAGTAAGATAACACTCAGGAATGCTGCCTGTGAAAAGACATGGGTGTCCCTTTATAAGACAATCACTAATTAATTGGTAAAGAAAATTTGCACTGGAGCAAGAAGTCAGAAACACCAGGTGCCTGAGCCAAGGAATTTCACCACCTGGCTCTCACCTCACTGTGATACACCACTATTGCATTCTGGCTCATTGCAATCCAGAGCCTTTCTCCCAGTCCCAGCACGCACTTTACATGTTTGGGCTAAGCCCTGGCTGCCACAAACTGGTTCAGCTCCTCTGACTTGAATGGAGTCATACCAGCTTGCACCAGCTGGAAAGCTGGCTCTGATTTCTTTCCAGGTGGATTTTAAGGATATGATAGTAGCAGGCTATTGCCCAATAAAAATAGGAGAATCCTAGTGCCAAACAGGACAAACCTAAGTCCAAGGGGAGCACTGGTGCCCTCAGAGAGTCATCCATCATAAGGGCAAAGCACAAAAGCATGTCTGATCTAGTATTCCCCATGCATCCTTTCCGATGTATGTGAAAAGCGGGAGTATGAAGAGGTGTCAGATCAAGGCTGGAAAAGGCTGTGTGCCAGGGGGTCCTCCTGTCCCTCAGGGGAGCTGGCAAGTGGCACAGACAAGAGCACTCTGGCATTCAAGGCATGTTTGAAAAGCATTTTGAGACCTGCAAATAGAAAGCGATAGTGGAGTGCAAAATGGTATTACTAAAATAGCAATAACAGGATGTAGAGGTAGTTCCTGTTGGAAATGCCTTTCCTCTTCCTGATTGAGGGAATCCCAGAAAGCAGCCCTTTCCCCACAACAGTCTGCTCACATATTCCATCCATACCGGTTCAGGAGAAGTCCTTTTAAAGAGTAGATCTCAGATTTCAATTCATTAATATTCTGCGACTCCAGAATCCAGTTGGTGGAAGTTGTGGCCTAGAACATGAAAAACAAGACATAAAGATCAACATCTGAACTGGAAGATGGTTCACCAATGCTGCTTTTTCCTATGTTACTCTCCTCCTGCTCCTATCTGGGAATCTTGAGTCCTTTGGATAATTATCATACATAAGCTCTATTATTTAAAATCTCTCAGATCTGAGCAAAACAACTTCCACAATAAAGAAGTACTTAAACAGATCCCCGCGATGACCAGAAATAATAATTGTCTCAAGGTTCCAAGACTATTCAATATTCGCTTTGTGTATGGGCGACTAATTAATCTTGTCTCCAATCTTGCCTCCCATGCACAACCATTGCTAAAGCATCTCAAGGGAACATTTCTTTTTTCAGGAGGCCAGCACTTGTGAGAATTCAGGCAAAGCTGGGCCCACCAACTCTGATGTTTTCCACCAACATCAGACAGAGAACATTACACAGAGAGATAAACCAAATCATTTGGCACTGACCTAGTGAATGATTTCTAAAGAACTAGAACTAGGATCCTGAACAGCAGTGGGAGTTGAACTGAATCAGGTCCTTTACTTCTTCCTGTGACTAAACATAGTTGAGGCAACAGATTCAAATATTATATATTAACAACTATTTTAAAACCATTTGCTCATTTCTCCTAAATCATGAAAGAAAGAATCAATTATCTGCAGTCTGTGGTGTTTAGAGGTGGGCTGATAAATAAATGCTTGAAAGCTGCAAAAATTTTCCCTACTTGATCTGAAGAATTAGAGCTATGCTTGAGTTATTAGGTCATATCTTCAGAAGCAGCTGGACTAGGCACTGTCTCTTGCATATTTCAAGGCAATGAATGCAGTTTTGTGGGGAAAGATGGTAAGTATCTCATGGAAGCCTGGTACAGCTGCTGTCAGAATTGCATCAGAATTGCCATGGGGTATCAGGCAGAAATTAGAGTAAGTAACTGAGGATAACATGATGCAGACAACACTTCTGGCACTCTTAACCCTTTCGGGAACTTGAGAAATGGGAGGGACTTTCTAAAGACAGATCATGGACTTTTGCTCCAGTAATTCCTGTAGCCATGGCACCAAAGAATACTCATGCCTGGCACTACCCACAATAATTTCTGCTAGAAGCCATTAAGAACGAACACATTTGTGAGTATCACTGCAGAGAAAGTTCTAATAAATTCCCCACAAAAGAAAGCCAGGACTGGAATAACACAAAACTCCTCCTCCTCAGCAGTTCCCATTAGATGTAGCCAGAACTGGCTGTTCCTACTTTCTCTTAAAGAGACTTCAGCTACTGCTGAGTAACCCTGAACACCTTCACAGCCAGCACAGCTCACAGCAACTTCTGGGCTTCAAACCCAAAGAGCTGGGAGAGGCTCAGGCTGCAGCAGTTGTGTTATACACAGATGCGTTCCCTTGGGATTCACACTCCCAGCCCTCAGACAGCAAGTACCCAGGAGCCACTGTTCTGGCTTTCCAAGACCTTGAAAGCTACAGCAACACATTAACAGGGGAGTGATTTCCACTCACTGGCCTGCAAAGGACTCAAATTTCCAAAACACATATGGTGCCAGATGCCTAGGATTTAGAAATAAAATCTGACATCTGGGGCTTTTTAGCCGGTCTCTTTAAAAACAGTTGTAGAAAATTCAAGCCTTGAATTTTTATGTACGTTTTTAATTACTTAAAGTCCCTCTTCTTAATTTTTTACACCATGCCAGTAGGAGTTTGAAAAGCAGATATAAAAACTTACATTACAGCTGAGAAAACACAGCTTTTATTCTTTGGTTTGTGGGGTAGCCCAAGTTTTTCTTTGTACACATGAGGTTTAGATATCATAACAATGTGTGCTACCATTTCAGTGCAGGGGGTAGAGAGGGGGGAAGAAAAACTTCAAGACTCTCTAAAGCACCAAGGCTTATGGCCTTTTTCCTTCTTAAAGCTCAACATGTGTTCTTAATCTTAACACTTAAGACCTGAAAACAGTTTTCCAATTTCCGGACTGGCTCCAGGCCACTGTCAGGCCACAGTTCCCAAGGAAAATTGAAGCAGAGTGTTGTGACCATAAACTGCCTTTCATGGTTGGGTTTACAGCTGTGCTACTGAGGGATTCCTCCTGTACAGTGTGCATAGCACAGAGTCAGCTGTGGCCCACCAGTTACACACCATCAAAGGGTCTGCATGGGTATTCAAGTGTGGTAAGGGGGGAAGACAACTTTTCCTGCTACAGGTAAAGGGCTGTAAGCATAGCCTAAAGGATTTCATAGGAACATCTCCCTGTACAGAGAACACCACAAGATAACTTTGAACAAACTTGGCCAAGTTTGTGAGTCAAAGGAAGACCTCATCTCCATGTTACCGGCTCATATTCACTCCACCTCACATGTCAACATTTACTGGCTGATTAAATGCTTGGGCCAGTGGCTGCAAAGTACTTTGGAATAAAGCACTAATTCTCATTGCCAGAAAGAAAATCAATTTTGGTTAGAAGTGGTTACTTTATTTACACATGTCACAACACAAACTAGTCAGAATTGATGGTTTTATTGCCAAGGTCAAGTCAAGAGTCAAGGGAAGTGGGTCACTGTCTGTCACTAACAGGGCTGTAATGGGGGCCACCTGTTACACTCAGCTAACTAAAATCATTGGAATGAACCCAAATAGCAAGAATATTTGGCCATTACCTGGATCTGAACAAGTGACTTAAATACAGTCCTTCAAGTGCAAGCTTGGCTGAACAGGATGTACAGAGAAATATAAACATGTAAAATTATATATTACACAAAAAAAGAAATCCTCTGCACAACTGGTCTTTGCCTCTTTTGATCAGTGGACTAACTCCACAGTTATTTCATCTCAAATGCAACACAGAAGATACAGAGCTGAGAACAGGTCTGAAGCCTCAGATACACAAGCTGCATCCAAAACTACACAGTAAAGCCCTGTCTAAAATCAGATGTATTTCAGTGAGTACCCAACTCATATCCAGTGCTCTATCCGCACCACCCATGAAAAAGTCAGATGCAGAGAAAAAACTGGCTGGGGATATGGCAGAGCTGACATCCATTGGTTGTGAACTCAATAGGTGCTTTCCTTGTGCCCACAGAAAAAGCCATGCATATTCCAAAACTGATTATGCTCTAAAGCTGAAGAGTTGGAAGTTGGTACCTTAGAAGCAGCTAGTTCTTGGGTGAGCTCCTGGATTTTCTGTTGCTGCTGGATTAACAGCTCCTGGACAGCTGCTAAGGTTGTCTGTAACTGAGTCACTGTGAGGGAAAAAGCAGGAGAATTAAACAGAGATACATGCACATATAAACACACACGCCTTTCCTGCTGTCTAGCTACAAAGATGCCTCTATTCCTACTACATTTAATTTATCTATGCCCGCCTGCTCACTTTAATCCATATGATTTATTTGCACTATGGGTAATCTACCTGTGCTGCATCTAACCTCCTGTATTTCTAGTTTATCTTTCCATTGTATAGATGTCTATAGCCCACAGTATATCCGTCCAAAACCTCTCCCTTTTAATTATACTGGTTTATGATTTGTACATCTCCCTGATCTTACACAATGTTTGTATCATTTATCTATCTCGGGGCTCTTGCAGGCAAACACTGGGGCCAGCTCCAATCTGGGAAGAGGCTGCTCTCAGGATTGACCTTAGGGTATCATGAGACATGAAAGATGCTTTTCCTGTCACCCTTCAATGAAAAGTGTAATTAGCATCCTCCCATTCTCAACCCTCCAGCTCCTTCGATATCTTTAACAAACTTACTGCTGAAAATCATGGTTTTCTTCATCCCAACCAAATATACTTCGCACTTTTCCCCTTTTATTTCAAGACAGCACCCTCTATTCCCTTCCTGCATCCTAGCAAACACAGAAGAACTTCTGCTGGACTCCAACTTCAGAACTTTTTCTACAATGGTACTTTATGCAAAGCTTCCAGGCAGTAAACAAGCTGATAAAATATATAAAATTAAAAACTCTATTGGTGTGACAGGTAACAGCTAATCCAGACCATCATTAGGGCATCAGGTAATGAACAGACACCCTATAGAGTCAGTAACAGAGAAGGTGGCTAAGGTCAGAGAGGCACAGTAATTACAGACTCTCCTGACCCTTCCTCGGATTTTCAGATGGAAGGTGGGGAGAAACCACAAAAAAAAAAAGCCCCTGAAAACATCAGAGAAGCAGAAATTAAAAATGAACTTTACAGCCCTCCGAAAGGCTGTCATTTTATTCCCCTTATTAATATTCTGAGGTTGGGAGCCTTTCCGTAAAAACATAATTAATTGAGGCCGTGCCGACAGTAAACAAGCAATTTCAAATTAAACCGAAATGACGGCGGCTTCATTTGCAAATGTGAACAGATTCTCAGAGCAGATAAATGAAGTCACCACATAAAGTGGAGATGGAGGGAAAGAAAAGGGTGGGGGTCTTGGCAGAATGCAGGATACAGGGAGAAAATCTTTGAGGGGTGAATTGATGGAGTCATTAATCTTTACCTGTCTGTGTCACACTGCCACTCATCTCAGAAATGTTTGACTCAATCCTCTTAAGTTGTTTCCTGTCTTCTTTGCCTCCCATGATGAGAGGGACCAGGTATTTCTGCATGGAGTACAGAAACTTTTTCAGGAAATAGGGATATGCAAAGCGCTATTTCTAATCTGCCAGAAACATCCTCAAATCCCACCCCCCAAATCTCAGCCTTTATCACAGAGCCAGTGATCATTTATCCACACATCTGGCTGAGAAAAGAAATTCCCTTTGTAGTAGATGTTAAAAGAAGTTGCAGAAGAGGAGTTTTGTGGTTACATTTCTCGGGTGCTGAAAACCAGTTCCTAAGTCTGGACACAGACATGAAATCAGCCTCATTCAGCCCTTGCAGAGGGTGGACTTGATCTAACAGGTCACAACTCTCCTCTAGCTACCATGGAATCTTCTACAGCCTTGTCCTAGGAACTGAATATGCACTTCAGTAAGAGCATACACAATGGAAACTACCTTGTTTCTAGAAGTTTGAGATTCACAGATAAAAACTAATTTTGTTTGCTTGCCACTTTTTGACTCCGCATTTTCATGTTAAGTGTTTACATTTCTCAAATATACCAATGGCAGTGCCGGTGAGAACAGAGATCCTTCACCAGAGCTTGGAACCAACATGATCATTTGGACACAAGCAGCATAACATGTTTCTCTCAGAGTAGGGTGAGGGAGATATTACCTTGTAGAGCTGGTGGAATCCAAAGGCAATTCCTGTCATTATGATGGCCAAAGCCCCATAATCTCGCCATCTGGAGCCAGGGGGACCTAAAGGCCAGAATCAAGAAATAATCATAGTCAGAACTGCAGGTGACAACATTTTTTTACACCCATTTTATCAGAGAAAAGAGCAATAAATAACACACAGCATGCAGGCCCCTGGTCGAGGACACTTAAACATCTAGCCATTGACACTGGCCTTGTAGTGTAACAGGGAGAGAAATCACAGCAGCAATTAAAAAGGTTCCATCAAGCTGTTTTGCTCTACTCTTCCCTTGCAGAAGGCACTCTGAACTTAGGTAACTATCTCTGCGGCTGGTACTAGCTAAGGTTAACTCTTTACCTGAATACCTATTGTTCCCCATTATAATTTTTGAGAATGGGGACAGAGCCAGAGACACAGAAGACTGCAGGAAAAAAGAAAGAAGAGAGTGTTTTAAGAAAGAAGAGAAACTTACCAGGGTAATAAATGGGTTTATGAAAAGTGTGTCAGCAATTATGGACCATTTCAATGAGGAAGGATCCAGTGTCTTTCAAGTTTATATTACAAATAGGGACCAAAGCACACATAAAGAGCAGAAAGAAAATATGCAATTAAATACCTACAGAGAGAGGTAAAGAAGCAGATAAAAGCTTGAGATATTTAACACACAATTCTGCACAGAAGCTTAGAGGTTCCACAGAGAAAAGCAAAGACATGGTATGCTCTGCTCCTTCAAGCAGAATCAGAAGATACCTGTAGTTTTCCACCAGCCTTACCCTGTCACCTCCCTCGCAGTTCCCTGAACGAACCTTGTACTGCCCCCGGTTTTCTTTAATAATGAAGAGGATGCAGAATGATCTTGCCCTAAAGTTCAATGGCAGGATGTGGGCAGAACTGACGCGATCGGAGACCGGTGTGGTCTCCAAATCTACATGTGATTATTATGTCCCATAAACACATTATGTTCTCCAAAGTCTCAATTTGGGCTTTCAAAAGGAGGCTTAGGTGGCTGAAATGGGTGGGCGTTGGTCTTCTTTCTGCTTCATTCACCTTTTGCCATTTTCCTTGTTACTGAATTCTTCTACAGGCATTTCATTCCGAAAGTTACCCCTAATCCCAGCTTTCAGGGTCCAAAGACAGGCACTGACTCCCAAATACTGGCATGCATAGCTTCCTGCTACATTTTAGGACACAGCTCCTGAAATTATCCTCTGGCTAGAAATCTGAACAAATTAAGGCATCTCTGTCAGATCTGGTGAATAGTGTCACCAGGAGTATTTTGGGTTACTGCAGTTGCAGTTTGGAGCTTAGGCACATGATCAAATTATCATAACTTTTTAACTTAATGAGTTAACATACGTCAGCTAAGCTGCAGTAACTGGCTGTGTACATGTCAGGATTTAAAATGCTCTCTGGCTAATCTTGCTGCAAACCCCATCCATTCCACTTTCCCCTCTGTGCTGTGCTCCCACTGTCACTTCTGGTAGCTGAAGTCTCTTGGTTGTCCAGTTCTCTGCCCTGAACTTCTGACTAAAAATACCCTTCTGTGACAACACAATTTGTTCCAGGCTAAGCTGCCTGTTGTACAGGGTTAATTATTGCAGGGGTCTGTGGATCTGTCTATGGCTGTCCTTGATGGGCTGTCCCAAACTGCCTCCCAGCTCCAGTGACCTCTGAGCAGAAAGGAGACACACCTGTAGGAATCCATCTGCTTTGCCCTTTCACCTCGCTCATCTCTCCCTTCATTCCTGTAATGCTTGAGCTAAGAACATTTTATTGCCCCCTGGTTTTCATTATTAATGAAAAGGGACCAGAATGATCTTTCCGAAAGTTCAGAGAGTCTATAAAGACAAGAAGCTGAAATGCCATTTTACTCATTTTAGAGATGTGTGAAATCTGTCTTGTGACAAAAAAAAAGTGAGGGGGGTGGAGAGAAGAAGTGCGCAAGTGAGGGACACAGTAAAGGCTCTGCACTGACCACAGCAACTCCACAATGTTATGAAGAATGTCACAGGTCTGCCTAAAATCCACACTCAACCTTTCTTTTTCTCTGTAATTCTCTAATCTAAAGCATGAAGAGAGGCTTAGGAGTTTCTCAGTTTTAAGCTCTGTGCTCACACTGACTGCTTTGCTTATCCTCAATTTCTCCACAGATAAAACAAATAAAATTCAGATAAAGTAAAAAAACATTGACAGCCTAGTTACTCTCCACTTTAGGCACTGGGAAAGTAACAAACCATTCTGCTAAAGAGACCTTCAAAATGCAAGTGGAAGGCACACAGACATTTTCTCCAGGTATAGGTCTGTGTTTTCTCTAAGTATATTTAATTTTCACAGCAGTCACTGTAAATTGCATTTCCAGAGTAAACACTATTTTTAAGATCCCCATTCACCTAAGAATTAACTTTCCTAACAGCAACTAATTAGGCCTTGTGCATCCAACTTAAGGTCAGCGTCACTAGTATCCACATTTAAAACTATACAAACTGATGCTGGAAGAAGTGATTTCCAAAAGAAAACAGTGAATCCATGGAAAGGTGTTGGGGAAAAAAACGGAGTTTGGATTCTATTTACCATTTTTACTTGTAAGAGAAAACAGAAGTATTCTACAGACTCCCACATAATAAAGACACAGTGATGGGAAAAGAAGATCCAAATGGCAAGAAAAAAGTCACTGGAGCTGATTTTTAAGCAGGTGTAAAATCTGCACAAACCCCCATAAATACCATGGGGAACAACACAGACAATAGCTGGATGATAAGCATGCAGCTTTGCACACCTTGCTCAGAAACTCCCCTGAGTTTGCTTGTAATTATATGGCTTAGAAAGGTAAAAAAAACCCCAATAAATTAATCATTTAAATATTTAAAGTCAGATTTTTGTCCTCACTGCTGGATTAGAGTATTTCATAACACCAACAGCAGACAGCCCTGGCTTTTTACTGGGGGTTCATTTTAGAGCATGTTTAAACTAGTCAGATTGAGTGATGCTTCCAGCAACTAATCGCATGTCAAATAAAAGATATTTTATGTAATAAATTACTGCTACAAGTAATTCAAATGTCATTTATCAGTTTTATTATCAGTCAGGCAAAGTCTTGTTTCTCTATATTAATCAAATTCAAGCTTTTTTTAAGCTTTTTTTTTTTTAAGCAGTTTTGACACCTCTTGGCAAAAGTACAAACTGGAGGGAAGGAATTACTCCTCCAGAACAAAAGGAGAAGTAGTAGAGATGGTATTGACCTAAAATACTAGAAATTTAATTATTGTCTCTTCCCCAAAAAAGTTTTTATACTTTCTCTTCAACCAAATGCAGAAGGGATTCAGCATACGACCTATGCTACTCTGAAGGCTTACCAGTGTGCTTTTTTTCTTGTTAACTCTTCAAGAATTAGGAAGTATTTATACAAATTATAGCTACCTCCAATAAAACATCAGAACATTAAGTTCAGATCACAAAGCTAAGCACCAGTTTACAATTAGAACCCCCGGGAAGGCTTTTATTTGGTGGTATTTTTAGTCACCTTTGATTTCCAAGCATTACAGAACCATACTTTCAAAATTCTCTTTCAAGCTGTCACTAGGAACATTCTGATGTTCAAATTTTAGTTGAGGTTCTTACCTAGCAAGAAGAAAGTGGGAACTGCTGCTTTAAGGAAACCCAAAACACCAAATGAAAAACAACCAAAGAGTGACAAAGCTGCCAGGGTTAACAGGGATGACAGTGTTTCCCAGGCTGAATTGCACGCTTCTTCCCTGCTCTACTCATATTAGTGGAACACTTAAATAAGGGAAACTTAACTCTTTCAGTACTGGGTTGTGGTAAGAGTTAGCTGAATGAGCAATGGACAACATCAAGAGGGATCTGGCCCTGCTACTTCAGCAAGACAGCGGATTTTGCTTTCCTGGCATTTTCTGTGGACTGCAGCAGACAGGAATTAGCCCAGGAGGCAGAATTCAGGCCTGGAGCTCACCAACACACACAATACAACAGCCAGAAATATTCCAGTTCTGAGCCCACTACCATCACAAAAGCTTTTTGTCTCAAACTGTGCCAAACCAGAACAGCTAAAACCACAGAAAGTAAGTCTAGTATTGTCCCCAGCAATAGCAAACCTGTGCCATAAACTAATAAACATAGCTCTAAGTGGAGTGTTATATCAGTCAATATCTGCCATAGAGCTGTTTAAGAGCAGCAACAAAATCCTATTCTTGATACTTGGCAGGTAAGTGAAGTGATTTTCAAACTACCAGACACACATGTGAGCTGAACAGCTTCTTTTGATGGATTTTTAATGGTGTGTACTTCAGGTTTTATTGCATGGAGCTTAGATACTTTTTTGAGAGGTTTGTTTTAAAATGCAAATATATATGTAAATTTTGAGTCTAAACAGATTATGTTGGGACTTTAAAATTTCTTTGAGAGCGTATTTTGTACACAGAAATCATACAATGACATCCACATAGTCTACACAGAATTTCTGCTGTCACACCTCAGATTATTTAAGATCAGAGAAAAAAGTTTTCCAAGTTTTACATGCGAAGACTGAGTCCCATGTTGACAGAGTGCTTTTCTGATGTCCTTACAGTGTGTCAGAATCTAATTTGCATTGACCGTTCACCTCCAGGTCAAAAGGTGTCGCAGGCTGGTATGGATGATGTTTATTTGTAGACAGTGATTATTTGTATCTGCTTTTCCTGGTGTAACATGATCTTGTCACAGGCATCAACAACCACAAAGTGCATTCAAAGTAACATTTGGTGTCCGATTCTGACAAAAAGCGTGTCATGAGTTGAACTGAAATCTGGGATGTGACACAGCAATCTGTGAAATCGCTGCAGAAATCACAGCAGAAAGCAATTGGGACCAGCTATTTTTCAAAGTGTTACTTACTATACACCACGGGGTGAGGAGGCTGAGCTGGCACCTGGTGAGCAGAAGGACCTGGGGACTGTGGCTCATCCGTGCTTGTGCCTGACTGCTGGAAAGCCAGGTCGATTTCTTCATCTGTCAGGCCTGGGGGAGCAGAGGAAATGAAATCAGTTTAGCACCTTTACCCACTTGATGCACACATAATTAAATTCTCAAGCCAGGCAGAACCCTTTCAAGCTGCAAAGAATTTTGGCACTGACTTGAGCAGTAATGCCTCCCCAATTTTGGATTCACTGGAATGTCTCCCTCTCTCTTTCTCTGTTGCAATTTAACCTTAAGCGACAGAATATTAGCCTCAACACTGCTTCCAAATGTGGCTCATTCAATTTCCTTAATTTATCCTTGAGTTTATTGCTGCTTTTGAAGTAGCTTTCTATTGCAATTCTCCATTCTTCCCCCGAAAAAAAGATACCATCAACTGCAAATGTGGCTCATTTTAATCTGTAATGGTGTAAAAAAAAAAAAGAGGGGAAAAAACTAACAATAATGCATGAAAACAGACAGGGAAACAAAAAACTAATTATTGGGTTAGACGACTAATTAGTCTAGATCGTTTCCGAAGACGGGAATAATTTGCTTTATTTTATGACAAATGCAGAAATAAAAAGAAAAAAAATCAGGACTGACTGTGATTAGTATGAATGGGACACAGAATGTAAGGAGGAAATAAAACTATAACAAAACAGATCAAAACAAGGCCAAGCCCAAACTTTCAGCTGAGCATTGCCCCGGCCCATTGGTGCATGATTAGATTGCCCCAGGGCAGCCTGGTTTTCATTTCACACAGAGCTGTAGTAACAATGCACACATGGTACACGTTGCTGCAGTGACTTCTGCCATCAGGAAACGCCAGGATGACCATCTGTAATCAGCCACAACATATGGAAAGAATTTGGCCAGCAAGGGGGAAAAGAAAAGCAGCTAAAGGATTCACGATGACCAGCATCTGTGGAGAAGGAAACACAGCTGGATTATTTTTTCCAACAGGAGAAAACAGCCTCTAGAAAAAGTATTTAGTACTCAGATGGCAACCATGAAGTGGGACCTGGACAGCTGTATATCATTTGTTCTGTTATTCTCCTGCACAGAAGCACATAAAAACCCAGTGTCCCTGCTATGAGGAACACATGAAGGGATTCAGGACCTTTCACCATACATCCCATGTATGCAAAAACATTCAGAAAGGTGGTATGTGAGAATATGGATTTAAGGAAAGAGATTTAGAGGCAGATCTAAACAAGAGATCACTTGATTCTCACATGATTCTTGCAGGGACTGAGCCCAGTGAGGAAAATGGTATGAATGGGATCGCACTGGGAGAAAAATGGGGGAATATTTTCTCTCCATCACCCCTGCTCAAGATGCATAAAGCATTGCTGGTAGATGAAGTTCCTGAACTTAATCCTTTATAAAACTTTGCTTTTTAACATCCCAGAGAAATGGAATACAGAAAATGGTCAGGCCACTGGGCATGTTAGCTAAGCTTCAAGAAATTTTTTCAGGATCTTTAACTTCACTGCATACTGGGGGTCTAGACAGAATAATCTGTAGCGCAAACAATCTTGCCAGAAATAAATACACAAGTCTGTCTCAGAACTGTTATTTAATATCATAAGCACTAACACAGTGCTAGTGGTATTCAGAAGGCTTCATTACTATTAACAGATCTTCTTATTTCTGTGAGCATGTGAGATACTGTGAATTCCTGTGAAACACTATTCATCTACTCCACAGAGCATTTCAGAGAAGTTCAGTGACTTCTCTAACAACAAAATATTGTCAGTATAAGAGACAGTATCAGAAATCCGAAGTTCCTGATCTTTGGTCCTGCAATCTGACAGAATCCCCCTGTGACTTGTATTTGATGCATGGCTCAAATAGTAAGAAGACAAAATCACACGTAACAATATGGAACAAGACTTGCAGCGAGAGTAATAAAAGGCAGATAAACACAACTCAGCCTATTGCTCTACTCACAAAAGCAGTATTTATGGTGTCTAATACACGTTGAAAAGCAAAGTCCAATCAGAAAGAAACTGTTGTAACCAGCTACTAATTACCCAATGTGGAACACATAAACAGATGCCAACACTGCAGATCACCAGCAACTACTGGATTTCATAAAGATGGAGATAACATTAGCTGCTGGCTGCAAATGTGGCATTTTGTTCTATTTCCATGCAAATCTGATAATATTTAACACTTAAAAACATCAGAATAATGGAGGATCTTCACTCTGCAAAAAGAGCAGAAAACAATGTCTGTTGTTTCCTAACCATACCCTATTCTCATCCTGTCTGAGAAAAAAGCAAAAATCTTTTGCAGATAAAATGCACCTCTAGGATCATTCTGATCTTGCCAACTGGGCACAAGTATCACTGTTTCCATTTAAACCCTGCTGTGCTGTGAAGAAAAAGCTGATGTGAATGATAGATCGATGTGAAACCTTTTGCATTGCAATTCCTGGTTTGAGTTGTACAAACTAGAATTGTCACTACTTCCCTGGTCTATAGTGTTGCCTTGTGAAGTGGTCTTGGCCATGATACTAGTGGCATTAGCCAAAAACCGTCACAACTACATCCCTTCTTAATTATCGTAGGAGAAGACTGGGATTGCTATCACCTTGGAAAACATCTTCATTCATCTGGACAGGATGCTTTTAAGGCCTTGTAATCTTGGCCTTCAAAAATCAAGGGAGTCCTGGAGCTGATTCCTTAAGCATATATATGGAGTAAGTCTGCACTGTGGACACTCAGTCATGACAAGTCATCTGTGCACTCAGAAATACACCTGTCACCATGCAGGTCATTCCTCACACACAGTAACAAAAATGGACAAGATATTCTAAGGCTCTGCTCAGGCAATTATAGTCAACTCATCACAATTCCCTTCGGAATTATTTTTTTTCAAATTCACCACCTACACACATGTATGCACAAAGTATGAATTTTCCATGCCCAAATTATTCAACCATGATATTTTCGTTACATACAAAAGTGGGAATTTCTAAACCAAATCTGAGTGTCATCTGTTCCAGTATGTCGTCTTGCTTTATCACAGTCTTATCACTGCACTACATGAAAAAGTATCCATGTTCATTCATTGCTCTAATTTAGCAGGAAACTGGAAACCCAAAAATACCACTGCCCTTGGATGCAAAAGCAGTGCCACAAAAACTGGAGCTTTGTGTCTAGTATAACTCTCAAATAGGTATCTCAAGAAAATCACCTGTTTAACAGTGGAATTGCTCTAAATCCACTTTCCAGCACTTTGGAAAACAAACATTTTCGTTGTTCTGCGGCTGCAGCAAGATCAAGGCCATGCAGAATGCAAAAGGTTAAAAGGAACAATAAAGGAACCTGCCAATTGTAAGTGAATTATATTTGGCTTTGAAAGCTGAGCCACGGCTATATTATAAAAGGCATCTCTTTGCGTTGTTTACCATCACCCTGACTAATGCAGACCTTTTTTTTGTTTTAAATAATCTCATGCAAATTAGACACACACTTCCTTCCAGTTGATTGCTATCTGCAAGGAATAATCTAACCGCAGAGGATACTGAGCAAGGACTGAGCTGAGGAGAAGGATGCACGGAAACTGTCTTCAGAGCCCCTCAGAATGCAAACCTGTTCCCTTCCCCCAACCACCATTTCACTTCTCTACAGCACCACAACCATTGCAAAGAATTAGTCACAATTTTCACAAAGCTTTAAAAATTCCTTCTCAGGCTTTGGGGTGTTGATTTGAATAATCCAGCACCCACGATTGTTTTGAACTCAAAGGCTCTTGCTGACCCTCTTTTTTGATTGTCACTGCTGCCACTCAGTTTGCAGGCATCACTCAGCCTCTGCAATTGTAGTCAAACACAGAAACAGCAAATTAGAGAATGAAATGGGTTGTCACAAGCATTTCTTGGTGCCTGTACCTCAGGTGTTGTATAAAGAATTCCTTTTTACAAGAACTTTTAAGATTGACTATCTGTTTATGTCCCTTTATAATATCTATTACTATTCAAGGACCTCATGTGCATCAAAATACTGTTCCTCTTATGACCACTCTGAAGTAGAGGAGTACTTACTGGTACCCGTGTTTCACAGATGATGAAGAAGTGAGACATACTATGATATGAGAAGATGAGATATGAGAAGTGCTCCAAGGTCAGAACTGAACCTCTGGAAGCCAGAAAATAAAACTCAGGAGATATGAGTTTTACCTGTTTTCTGACAAAACACAGCAGCAATAATTGCAATGTAAAACCCTTCCATGAACTTAGCTAGATGAGCCACTGTTTTTTCTTCTTCTGACGCAGGCACTGACATATAAGTGACAACTCTTTTCCCATCCAGTGCACTGAAAATATATTTTTCTTCATTATATTCCTCCTTGCACTGCTCAGTCCAGTAATTCACACAAGATTTTCACAACCTAAAGGGTACATCAGTTTTGGGGAGAACATTTCTGCTTAGGTGAAATTAAGAATTCTGCCATAATAAGGAAAGGTGGTGGAAAGAATTCAGTTCCTTTGTGGGTTTCCAAAGCCAGCTTTATCACCACTCTAAAAGACCACCCTGGAGCAATCCCCACAGCCACCCTTCGGCAGGGACAAAAGGCAGGAGAGGGTGTGGGGCAGGAGGCAGCAGCTCTTGTTTCTTCCCCCATGCTTTCTATTAAGGAGAAAACAAAACAGGACAGGACAACTACTTTAGCTACAACAATGTGACCACCTGAAGTTAGTGCCTGGTATGACTAAAAGGAAGACCTACTGATCAGCACCCTGAAATGACATTACACTTCTGCTCCTGGAAGCCACTGAGTCAACTCTGCTCAGAAAGAACATGGCCACATTTGAAAAGAATCATCATAAAATCCTTCTGGGATCTGATCCAGACTAATGATTCCACCTGTTCAGTCAGTTACATGCAGTGCTGGGTGACTGCTATCAAATACGTCTCCTACATTGTACTCTATGCTTAGCTGAATGTATTTCAAAAAGGTCAAAAAGGCAGTGTCTCCTGATCCACTTTCTTTCACACACGGTCATTCACAAGGCTGAACCCAACCCAACATTTGAATAAAACCTAAGGTTTCAGAAATACCACTCTCATTTTTTTCCCTTGATTTACACTGAGACACTGCAATTGAATGCAAACATCCTTCTGCTGCACTTCCAGCTCAAACTTTAGTAAAGGAACCCACACATCAAAGGCACATGGACTGGTCTCAACTGTCAGGCTGAAAAATGCAGAAATAAAAGTAATTTCAAAAGTTGCTGAAAGGGCTTTGAATTCTTACAGCTCTGTTCATCTACAAGACTGTTAATTATGCAAGTGCAATCTTTCAGAAACATGATACACTTTAACCCATCAGGGTGACTAAGCAGCAATCAGAACGGATAAGGGTGCTCTAACCTCAGCTGCACAGCACTAAAATAAGGAAGGAAAATCAGACCAACACAACAATGCTAGGAATTACACACTGAGTCAGCCAGGAAAGAAAAGGTTAAAATAAAAAGTATTTTGGCATAACAAGTATAAATAAATAAATAAATAAATAAATACAGCAGCCGTTTCTCTTCCTGGCTAAGCTTTTTGGAGTCTATAATAAAAAGAAGTGTAATGGAGGAGAGGAGGGCAATGTCAGAGGGTGAGGGTTTGGGAGAGAGGTTGTTAAGTATCTCCCTCTCCTTAGCTGTGTTTACGCCATTTACTGATCCTGGGTGATTGATAGACAGACAAAAGAAAAGCAAGCATGTAGTAACCCCCCTCTGGGAGCATCAGCAAAGGGGATAACTCCTGACATCATCCACAGCCCCAAACTCTCCTCAGCCACCTGTAATTAAAAAAACAGACCAAGAGACGCAAACCAGAGAAAAAGTAAAAGAGGATTTTTTTTATTATTTATTATTAACATTTTGTTGGAACAATAGAGTGCAATAAGGACTCTCAGAGCCGTTAAAAGTCGTCGGGTGACCTGCAGACCCCTATTTCCCAGAGCCTTGTATAAAATTGAATTTTTTAAACATAAATTACACGTAATGACGACACTGTAAAAACTAACAGTAATGGAAAGCTGTGCTGTATTTCATTAGCCTGTATTATTCCGTGCCACCTGATCCAGCCGGGCCTTGTTTATGAGTTAGTGTGTTAGCAGATGCCGATGGAAGCATTTGCTTCGACCTTGCTCTTCTCATTGGGGCATGAAATTACGACGGCAGCACCTTGATATTACAGCCATAAATACAGTAAACTGCAAATTTAAGCCAACGGCTCCTATTGTCTCTGAACATAAAGCTGATCGGTATTTATTTAAAAGGAGAACGAAAAAAAATATTATATATCACCTTGTTTATGGGTCCAGTGTCCCCCCTTCCCCTAATCTGCCTTATTCACTTGGTTAAATACTAAATAAACAAACAAAATCCTCTCTATTTTCTACTGATTAAATATTCTTATGAAATGAGTATTGTCTTCAGAAAACTGGATCAAAGTATTTTCACTCTGAATAAAAAAGGGCAAGTGACTTGCTTATCATGTCTTGGAATGGAAAAAGCAGAACAAGTACCACAACTTTT
Organism: Entomyzon cyanotis; assembly: GCA_024500445.1. Lineage (NCBI taxonomy): Eukaryota > Metazoa > Chordata > Aves > Passeriformes > Meliphagidae > Entomyzon > Entomyzon cyanotis. The sequence continues at coordinate 352,305 of JAKEPQ010001025.1, forward strand.
CTTCTCTGTTATATATATATACGAGAAGTTCAAAACGGAAAATGGAAAAGGTGCTTCCGGTCACTCATTCACATTTGTATGTAACACGTGTATGCACGTGAATGAGAAACATGTTTTCTTCCAGTTTTCTATTTAAAAGTATCTCCCATGTTAATACTATTTCAAAACAAGGAGGAAAGAGATGGGGAAAAAAATTGCAGTAAGATTGATGGGAGGGGAAAAAAAGCCTGGGATTCCTTCTCTGAGGCAGCAAATAGCAGGGAGAATGCCTCACTCTCTTACAGGCATTTTGGGTAAATACCCACTAAAATTTATCAGAGGGGAAAAAATCAAACACAAAGGCAAAAGGACATTGTAATATTACAAAGCATACCACAGCATAAATCACAGCATTGTAAGTCAGTCCAAAATACATTTCACTGGTAGTTTCAAGGCAGGGAAAATACAGTTTTATTTGCAGTAAGAGAGGTCAGGTCTTCCTCTTCTAATGTAAAGTAAGCTCCTCGCTTAAATGAAGTATGTTATCTATGTTCCATATAAGAAAGGGAAAAGGAAAGGGAAAAGGAAAGGGAAAGGGAAAGGGAAAGGAAGAGGAAGAGGAAGAGGAAGAGGAAGAGGAAGAGGAAGAGGAAGAGGAAGAGGAAGAGGAAGAGGAAGAGGAAGAGGAAGAGGAAGAGGAAGAGGAAGAGGAAGAGGAAAAGGAAACCTTTACTAAAAGTTCCTAACACTAAACTATACATTTGAGGGGTCAAGGCACTAAGAGGAGAATTCAAGGAACAACTGCAAAAGCTAATGGAAGGGACACTAGCCCAGTAACCATAGTGCTGTCATGACTTGTTACCACAACTGAAAATCTCCCTAGAAATAAGTAGAAGCATTCAGAGAAAACAAGCATTAGATAAACTAAATGGGTAAGTTTCCAAGCACATCCAACCTGTGAGCTGTAAATTCTTGCTGCTACTCCTGCAGAATACAAGTCTCACAGTGATGGTACCTTATCCTCATTATTTGGATCATAATACTCCTCAGAGACCCCAAAAGGCATTCACCGGGCAGGTATGGTGCCAGGTACTGTGCAGACCATAGAAGGCAGTCAGATCCAAAGCATCCAGCAGTCTGTGTGAAGGAAAGACAGGCTGCAAAGAAAAACCATGCACACAGAATTGAAGCAACTTACCCAGAGTACAAACCAGGCCTATAGAATTTCCTTTTTATTAAACTGGGGACTACAACAAGAAATATTCTGTAAGGGTGAAAGGATATTAATTTTTTCTACATGTTCATTTCCAAAAGCAGGACAGTTTGGTACACAGACCTTAAGAAACCCACACACTACCATAGCTTATAAAGCTTACCACAGATTTCAATAGCAGCAGTGACAGAAAACATTTGTTCTTCAGATCCATTTACTTTGCGTGAACAAAATATATTTTGTTAAGCAGCTTGTTGAGCAATACTAACAAAACGATTAGCCTTTGGCTACTCTGATCTGTGATGCTATCTTTAGGAGCTTCTAAGGGGAAAGCCAGAGGGGGTCTCAAATTTGAGTAAGGTAAAACACTGTCAGTACAGGAGGTTTGGTTTTGATCTACTTTTGGAACACCAATTTTAAACTGTATCTCCAACAACTTGAACCAACATGTCACAAGAATTCCAGTACTGATCCAGAAGGAGCTGGCCAGGGGGGAATTGCAGTCAACCAGTCATCTGTAACTCCAACTCCCTTGTTACAGCAGCAAAGACTCCCCAGGCCTGAACACCATCTGTGTTAGATCTGACCCCAAGCCTGGCCCTAATGTGGAACTCCAGATCAGTCACTGCTGGTCTGGGACTGCTGGACTGGGCTGGCCTGCAGTTCTAGAACCTGCCATTCTTTCTGTCCAACTCGGCATTCAAAAGAAAGGAATCGTGCAAAAGAATAACAATTTCAAGCCACTGTAAGAAATTCCTTAACCAGATTTTTCAGAATATCTGAAGGATGACGCAGTTTTATAAAAAAGAATGGGAAAGTCTGTCCTGATGCACCATTTCCAGTTCCTTGCATTGCTCTGGAATTACTGATTGCACCAAACACACTAACAAGAGCACCTGGCTATTTTCTACCTTAGACAAAAACAGTCACAGAGTAGCCTCCGCAGACTAAGATGAACTGAAATGCAAAGAGCAACTTGCCTCAATGCAATTTATTTATTTTTTTACTTTAAACTTTAGAAAGGAACAAAACAAACCCATTTGTGCAGACTTATCACAGGAAAAGTCATATATAGTGTCTATAAATGAAGTTTGAGTGTTTGAAGAACACACACTGAACACACAGTGTGACAGGGCATACTGGACACTCGCTCTGTCAGGAAGTTGCTATGGGGAGCACAGAGAACTCACAGCTGCATGTTTTAAGAAAATGTAAAAATACATGGAAGTATGTATGGAAAAACACATGGAAATGTACAGAAACCAGCACTGGGTGAGGAGACATGAACACATGCCTTTTTCGGACAGATATTTTCTCACAACCTTATACAGCATCTTGGCTCCTCTAACCCAGTTTCTATAAAGTGGAATCAGTGTTAGGCACCTGGGAGTCAGGTATCATCACACTAAGAAGATAAACTGAATTAAGAAAATTACATCTAAATGCTACATATTTGATTATTATGGTACAAATGTTTCAGGTAAATCTGAGATGCACTTCCCCCAGAAAGACAGAGATGCTACAACACTCGTATAAAAAGACATGCCAACAAGTATTCATTACAGATTATAAATCACCCTCGTTCTTCTGTTTTTGAGAATTTTTTTACATGCCATTAAAATATTGTTTGCTGAATGCTACTAGAAAGGTAGCCACCTGTAAAATTAAAGGCTGATGCTGCCAGTAATAGTGTTGAAATACCTTCTGTTTAGAAGACAAACCTACTTTGTAATTTTTAACACAAGTATATAAATATTTCTCCACCCAACCTACACAATTTTGTTGGTTACATCACATCCATTTAGACAACAACCATCTATGTCATCACACAGGATGTTAATCTTGGGTGGAGAAGAAAGAAACAATAGTAAATGAACTTTTAAGAAACCAAGATTAGACATTTAAGCAGGGTCCTTCATGATGAAAGAACAACAAAGACAAAAAACATTAGCGGACAAGTCAACAAAATAGAAGAAGTTTCAAAAGATAATTTTTCATCTTTTGGTTTGTTTATTGTTATCTTTTTTCTCCCCTTGTGCCTTCCACAGAACCTCTTCAGGGCTCTGGAGAAAATTAAAGAGCCTGGATTAAACGCCCAAAGGACGACTAATGCTAACAATACTAAAAATAATGAGGTTAAGTGGTGTAAAAACTATGGTGACCACACACAGAGAACTGGAGTGGTAAGGTAGAAAAGGAGTTTCATCATTGCTCCCTCAGGACATGCACAGAACATACTAACTGCTTCTAGTTCTCTGGGGTTCCGATTACCATGCCAAACACACCTCCAGAGCTTCCTTATTAGTATAATAAAAAGCCTCTACACATTTGTGTTCTATTCCCAGCCTTGCTATTGACCTTGTGTAGGTCATTTAACCTCCATCTGCCTCAGTTTCTATATCTGTAAAAGAGAAATAATATTACATAATATCCTTTCTAGAACATTTCAGACTGGCACAATCATCATGTGCAAAGACTGACAGGTTTGAGAATCTACACATGCATTATATGCACTTGAGATAGGTAAGGTATTTGCAACAACTAATTTATTCAAATAACATATTTATCTCTTTTTTTTTTTTCAGATAATCTATGGAAATAGGTTCAGATTTCTAACACTCATCAAGGACCCAAATTCATGCACTGCTTTGATTGGGTGCTAAAATACATGCCATTTCTCTGGTCTCCCCTTTCAGCCAAGTGCCGCCCTCAAAATCCAGTCACTGGGGTTGAATATTCAATAAGGAAATACAGAAATACCTACATTTTTAACACTGTCTGTTGTCTTCTAAAGCCTCACAAAAATTCCAGCCCAGGAGTTTAAATGGGAGTGGCTATACAGAATTCACACAGAAACTGGAGTGAATATTAAAAAACACCTATGGGCATGTTCCTGCAGTATAACACAAGTCAGTTCAGTCGGGGAGGCAGCTGAAACAGTTCAAAGTACGAGGATAGGTCTTGGAGTTCCTGGACATATTCCCTAAACAAAGGAACCACTGCAAATAAAAACGGAGTGAATAAAAATGGGAAGATACTTCCTTCTGGGTGCTACGTAAGAATGTGTCTCCTCTCTGGGATGACAAAAAAGTGAATCAACATCACAGTACAGGTCTGTCCAAAGAGCTTTTCAGAGTAAAGATCAGTGAAGAGCCAAGGCTGCCCTTTGCAGAACCCTCTCTCTCCACATGGGTTTGCACCCTAGTCTCAAAGCACAGGAATCATGCCAGGCACAGGTCCAGCACTGTTTGAAGTGCTGTTTAGGGTGACATCCCTGAGCAGCAGCTTCACCCTTGGTCCCCATGGATGCCACAGCCCCCAGACTCCTGACTGCCATGTGCAACAACCACATACAACAACTTACCCTTTACAGTCACCACAGCAGATACAGCTTACCAAAAGGGCTCTGATTTTTCACTTCCTCCATTTCCTTCCTGGTTTTCTTTTACTGCCACTGCTATCTGTCTCAGGAGGCCTGGCATGAAAAAAGCTCTCCTTTTATGACGGAATATGTGGGATCAGGTGAGGCCCTGACCCTGCACAGAACCAAACAAACGGGCAAGAGCAGCTTGTGCTCCTACTGAGAGTGTGTGTGCTGCTAAATACCATTCTCAGCTACCCCAGCTTTAAGAGACACACAAGCACTTGCTTTACCCGACACTAAACTCACACCTCACAAACAAATTATTTAACTACTCTATCCCCCAAGGAAGACAGTGATCATTTCAAATGCAGCTCCCTGCTCATCTCTCACACATACGCAACGGCCTGATAGGTTAAATGCTGCCATTTAATTACAGTAATGGAACCTGCTATTTTTTGGTTCCCTTGAATCCTCTCTCGCTCTCCTTTTTAAACACATACAGAGTCATCTTTTAAACATGTGTTTTATAACTTGAGTTTAACAGCTGCATTCTCCTGGTTACTTGAAGAGCACGAGTAATGATATTCTTCCCTGTGCCTCTGAGCAACCAGTCTTTTAAGCGCTACATAAAAAAGACAGGTGGGGGGATGCTGTAAGGAGGGACCCAGGCTAACACTGCAGAGGCCAATCTGCCCCTTCATTTTCTTAGAAGGTTTGCATTTTTTATTGACTAAAACCAGCTTAACCTCATCCACCAACCCTCAAAGCAGCTGGGGCCAGGAATGGTGGATAAACATGAAAATGTTTTAAGTAATTTTACTGAAAATGCTACCCAACAGTACATCATACTGACAGTATGGCACAGTATGGTTTTATTTATAGATCTATGGCTGGTAGTCAGAATTATCTCATATCTAACTGTTAATACATCTGCCTCAGTGTCCCCATCTAAAATGGGAATGGTATTTCCTCTGTTTCCCACTATAATGTGGAGCTTGCAAACTGTTTCAAGAATGTAATGGTCTAATGAAGAAGAAAAAATTTGATCAGATGTGCCTTAAATTAATCCTATAATCTTGCCATTTCACAAAAGGTATCACAAGCTTAGTCAGCTAATATTTGTAGAGTACTTTGAAGATGCAAAGTGGCATAGAAATATGGGATATAGGTGTGTTAAATTCTTGAGCATGCTGCGAAACACCTTTTTCTAAAGTGAATTCAGGAAGGAAGCAGTAGGTTGCCAAAGCCCAAAGACTTTTATGGTTAGCTATTACTGAAGGAGGGCATGTAACACAGTACTGTGAGTACTGTGTTACATATAACTATTATATGTACAATAACTATTAGTGAATTTTACATTTCATATTGCATGGCAATTAGTAAAAATCCAGAAGCACTTCTAAGGCACTTCTAAGTCAAAATAAATTCTCACCTACACTAAGGCCACAATACTGCCAGAAAAATATCCATATTACACCTGTCCTCAGCTTTATTTGTCCTCTAAATGTGAAAAGCTTATTTATTTGTTCCGTGGTAGTTGGCTCACAATCAACCAGCCAGCCATGCAGGGATATTGCCCATCTTCATTCTCTCGTATGGATATCCACTGGTGTATCTAAAGGATGGAATCTTAAAAGGTGAGGCAAGGCAGAGACAAATTTAATTTTATCACTGTAAAAAGGGACATTTCCACATGGGCAGCAAGGACATGAATATCATGTGTATGCAGGGGTGGGGGGATTATAAACGCATTTTTGGCGAAATTCAATAAAGCTGATTCCACTGCATAAGGTCAGCAATTTACTTTTAAAAAATGATATGATTGCAACTTTTAATATAACCCATGTATTTGCTGCAAGATGCTCTAGAAGATTGTGTAATGTAACCACCTGACCTCTCCACAGGAGCAGAGATCACCCCATTTACCCTTTATTGTCTTGCTAAAAGCAATGCACATTTGCACGGTATGACAAAGTCAACAGCTTTTACTTCAGAGCGCCTCAGGTTTCATGAGAATGAATTCTCTGCTCTACTCCTGGGGGAGTGGAGTCACCTGGACTAGGCTCCAGGAGAAAGAAAAGCAAGGAAAGAACCAAAAACTAAATTAACCTCTCAGTTAAGGAAAGAATGATTGCACTCCAGACTAAAATTAAGAGCGAACAGCATGCAGCAGAAAAGCAAACTGTAGAATTTCATGTTCACAGGTACCCAAGAAATAATTTTACACAGAACAGAAATGTTGTCGAAGAGATCCTAGAGAATTATCTCACACAGGAACTTATTTTATCTTTCCTAGCAGGAAAGTATCATTAGGTCTGAGATGGATTTCAGTGGAAGGACACTACCGATTATCCTAATTACACTCCTTGTTTTAGCCTCAAGAGGGAAGGCTGTCTCTTTAGACTTAGAATACTGGGTTCATTCTCAGAGCAGATCAGGAGCTGAATTTCTTTACTTGCTCCAGGAAGACTGTGGGGAAACCCTGGGCTGGATGACCATGAAAAAAAATTCCTTCTGCCACAGAAGTATTTTTACACAAATGTACATAGATTTCTTCAGCTGTCTCAAGGTGAATCTTTCTTCAAAGGTCAAAGCTGCAGGGCTGGATTAGGATTGCACGCAATCTGCTTGAGCCTTGACATTCTGACATTCTAAAGTTTGCAGCTTTCCCCTCCCATACATAGCTGATGGAAGTAAACTCTCAATCTCTCTGAAAGCGTGGCTTTTACTCCAGTAACTTCAAAAATCACATGCTGCAGCACCAAGAAACAAGCATATCAGAGCAGTTTATGAACACAGCTAACATAAATCTTACTGAGTCAATAAGGCAAAAGTGGTAATTAACCCCATTTTACAGATGGGCAAGCTGCAAATAAGAAATTTACCCAAAGCCAAGGAAGCAGTCATGTCTCAGATCTCCCATGCCTGCTCTTAGATTTTAACTACAGAAGTGACTTTCTCTCGGCACTTGGCATTTACTTTCACTCAAAAACATGATAAACAAATATCTAAATTTACAAGGCAGACTTAGGGGTTGGGTCTTTTTGCTCATCACTAAGGCTAACAGTTTCAGGATTTGGAATATAACTAGCTATTTTAGCATTATCTTCTAGGATAGACTTCAGTACACTCTGCTGTAATCATATTGTTTTTTCAATGCTACCAGGAATGGGAAACATTATTTTGTCAGTAAACAAGGCAGATATGACTCAAAATACACTCAATGAGCAACAGGAGTTAATTTTGCAAAGCCATTTTTAATGGCTCTTTTACATTACATAGTTACTGTCAGATAGCCAAGTCGGGAGACATCATTAAACCCATGACATTCCAATTATTTGTTAAAATTAAGCTCACAAACAGCATTTTGTAGCATGCACAATTTCCTAAGCATCAAACTAGTCTGTTCCAATTTATCAATAATTTTCAAGCTACAAAAACATGGCAAAGGTGATTCTGGACTCTTCAGTGAAATCATGAGGAATTTCTGGGGCCCAAGAGAAACAGGAGATGTAGCAGACTGTTTACCCAATATACTCTAAATGAATCACTTCTCTTGTTCTGTGGAGTATAGATCTAAATGGTTCAAGATCACTGTAGGTTGGGTCTGGTTGGAGAGGAATAATATCACCTCTAATGTGACTTGCATCTTCTGTTACAGAACACACATATAGGCATTTAGAGGATGTAAAATTTGAGAGTTGATCCCTTGATGTTCACAACATCCTTAAACATCAAAGGATGCCTCTTGTGATATACCTTGTTAACATTTCACATGGAAACCAAAGAAAAAGTCACTGTGATTTTCATGGTTTTAATATTAAATAGCAGATCTTGTATCAAAGCCCTTTAAAACAATCTTGTAAGATGACAACCTTGTTGGAACTATCCGGTAACAACAATTATATATTTTCCTGCCACTGAAAAGCACTTTTATGAATGAATTTTTTCCTTCCAAGTACAACTCACTGACAAACTTCTAGAACACAGTTTTTCTGTATAGAAAATGTTTCTTAAAAAAAACCAAAAATGTTCTGGAAAAAAGTAATGATTTCATAACAATTAAGAAAGCAATTTCCAAATATTTTCACTGTAATATTATGGTACTTATTATATTATTCTATTAATCTCTTCATATTGATTAGACTCCAGAGTGATCAGATAGGTCTATAATTTTTTTTCATGTGATTTTAAATGTTGATCCCTATTTAAAATATAAGCAAATTTCCAAATCCCAGAATTTTCAGTGGGATAGAAATGTATTGTTCAACTTACTTTCTAGATACCACTGAGTAACAAAAACCAAGCCTTATAAAACAGTGAAATGTACACAAGGACAATGTCCTTCTAAAATAAAAAATTCACTTGTAGAGTTTCTGTCAAACAACACTTTCCTTAATATTACAAATATTAACATGTAGGAAAAAGAAAGAATTGGCTTCCTTTGCACACTGCATCACACGGTTAGTTATGTCTAACCTGATGTCAGGTGGTTTTCTGCCCTCTCATGAAAGGCTAGTGACTGGGACAAGAGTCAAAGATGAGCAATAAACTGATTTCTCCATGTGTATAGAGACTCAACAGACTAGTTTTTCCAAACCTCCTTTCAAATCTTGAGGAATGATAGTGAAGGGTTTCATCAACTATATTCTTCCCAAAACTCTGGCAACTCCAAAGAGGCGCCGTATCTGCTTCCCAGGATGTCCTAAGGCTGAGCAGTTTATTCCATTTTGTTAGCACTACTGTATGTTCCTTGCCACCAAAGAAACCAAGAAAATCCGTGAAGTTCCAACATCACAAACAGTGGTAAAACTGATGGGGGAAAAGCATCAGCATGATGAATGGGATGGTACTGAACAGCACATGACAGATCTGCATACAAAAGAGTGGCAGGACAAGAGAGACATCTCCTTCTCAGCAGATGGATAGCGATTCTCAATCATCTTCAGCAGAAAAAAGAAGGCAACTAATACAAAACATAGAAAGGTGGAACTAATTTCTGGATCACGAGCACATCTGTTCTTCTGCGTTACGATACTCCAGCAGTGGAAATCTTACCTGTGTGTTGAACATTATCAGCACTGGGCAAACAGAGCAGAGTGCCACAAATGGATGTGACTACCACTAATGCTGATTTAGATAGGAACTGGTTTGAGTTTGTTAGCAATGAAAGCTTTCATTCTCTCACTCTTCATTCTTCAGGTCCCTAATAAGCTCTTTGGGAGACAATGACATTTCCCCATTTATGCAGGGCTGCGTAGAGCTAAAGCTCAGATGGGAGGCACCTAAAGAACAATCTGGTTGCATGACAGGTGTAGAACATATTTTTCCTTAACCTAGCAAAACATTACAAGGCACATCAGTTGTCTTGCACAGTCATAAACAGAGGCCCAACCATCTTTAGTAATTAAATACCCCATAGTGCTTTTCAAGAATCTTAGTAAATTTTTTACTCAGTAATTACATTCTCTATCCCTAAAGCTCCCTCTGCAAGATCACTTAGATAAAGTATTCTTCATTTCCTTTCCTAAAAATCACGTAGTGATATTAAGCAGCTGCTGTCCTCTACCTCAGAGGTGGATGCTTTTTAGTGAGATCTGGATCACAGAATGATTTTGATAATGATAGATAACCCTATAAACACCATCAAACATGCTCTATGCAACTAGCTGCAAAGTTTCCATAGTTAATGGGTACAAGGTGCTCCAAGATTGGGAAATGAAAAGCATCATGAAAATGCAGAATGTGCTGACTTCCATTCAACATCTACAGTAATTTCTGTAGATGTTAGTCTTGGTTTTGATACTTGAACACCTGCTGCAAACTTCACCAAGCATTCCTTGAACAGTCAACGCTTACGGTCTAATCCCATATTTGTGTATCAACCATGGTACTTTCTAGAAAAGCATAAGATTTGGAGGGCCAGAGCAATTTGGCTTAAGTAGGTATTTTGACATCATAGGTTAAAGGGTGTCAAAATACCTATGTATTGTATTTTTTTACAAATACCTATTTTTTATGGTTAGTAACCATAGGTTACTAACTCTATTTTTCCATCTGAGTTGGCACTGAACTCTACTGGTTTGCATTGTATTTTCTTCTCAAGAAGAGCCTTTGTAAAAACTGTTTGAGTTTCACTGAGACATGTTAAAGAATTAATTACAAAGTAAAGCTGAAGGAGAAAATTAATTTTGGAAACACAAGAGGTTACTTTTCTTTTCCTCCCTTTTCTGGAAGTGGGGGAGGAAAGGCAGTTATTTTCATCTTCATGTTGGGGGCAGGAGCTGGGAGCTGTCTAGTCGATAACCTGGCCATCAGAACAAGGTTTGTAATTAAAAGGTCAGTGACCTGGAAAGCTGGGGCCTCACTCTCCAAGCTTCTCAGTAATGACGGCACTATTAAATTAAGACTGTTATGAAATCAATGCTAAAAAAGCTTTCATGGTAACGAGATTCCATTCAAAGACATGCAAACTGCCTCATGAAATGGACTTAAATTAAAAAAAAAAAAAGAAAAGTAATAAAAGAGGGTTAAATTGAAATCTGCTGAAGAATTTGCTTTTTTTAAGCCCTCCAGCAGTGGGCTGTGCCCCCTTCCCTCAGGTCCTGAAGGTGATTCACTTGAGTTTCTTTGGCAAAGGAGAAAAGATGGGTTCAACTTCCAAGAATGCAGACTACAGAAAAAGGAAGAAAATTAAGTCAGTTTTCTTCAGGAGATTCTGGGGCTGATGGCATTTGTTTCCAGGGGATCAAGTGTCTTTGAGCTCTGACTGGGAAGGGCACGTGGAATTAAATAATTTTTTCATCCCTTCAGAAATCATCACAGTCTGGCATCTTGACACTGGAAAATTTTTCTGGAACTCTTATGCACTGCAATAAACCTTCTGAGTGGACATTTTCCCAACATAACTCAGCAATTATACATTACCTTGCTCTAATACACCTCTGTTCTTCCATCGCTATTATTTCTGAGCTCTTCATATGCTTTCATCTGTTCCCATAATCCCACTCTGGGAGGGCATTACTGTACTTGTTTTACAGATGAAGAGAAAAAGCAACTCAGAAAACTGAGTTCATCATCCAAGATGACACAAGTGTGTAACGTAGCAGTTTTCCCCTTCTCTGCCCCAAAACCCCAGCACCCTGAAAATAGAGCTTCCCATGTATAGTGCATTTCCACAGCCTTTCTCTGTCTAACCAGAACTTAAGAGATTCAGAGTACACAAAATTACCAAGCCACATGAGTTACCAGCTGGGTAACTGAGCAGTACAGGACATCTGAGGCACAACAGTTAAATGACAGACACATTTCCACAAGGGTTTAAGCCCCACATGCTGTCTAATTACTCCCAAGGCGCCGCTGATTCTGTGGCATGTCATCAGCAGAATCAGCGAGTTGGACAAAAAACAAACAGCATCTTTTTTTCTTTTCTTTTCTTTGAGATACTCTGAGGGGAAACAGCTGTTTTTCCCTTCATCTGAAGAAGTTCATGATAAAAAGGAGGAAATGTCATAAATTACACAAAATGCCAGTGTAAGCTTCAAAGAAAATGAAAAATGATTCTAATAACTTCATGTTTCTCATTAATGCCTCTGTATATGGGAGTTTAAAAGTGCTTAAGACAACAGAGAAATCTCATCTGATTTTTGAAAGCCCTTTTACAAATCCAGGACACCCTCACTCTCCCAACTGTCATCAACACTATATCACCCCATGTGCCAGAGAAGAGCAGTTCAGCACCCCTTGACCTGCACAGAACCAGGAACTCCTGATTTCAGCCTCTACAACTGCTGTTTCACCAAACCTAGTCCAACTGATGATCCTGCAGAAACTTTCATTTTTCATCTCACTAAAATATATTAAACCAAATCCAGCTCCTATGCTAAGTATTAAATAATACTAAAAGGACATAAAATTTGATTGGCCTTTTTTAGGAAGGAGACACTTACAGAAAAAGAAGAAAAATTTGTAATTCTAGGCAGAACCACCTCTGCAAGTCTCAGAAGCGAAAATTCTTAAGCAAAGCCAGGCTTGGAGGGCCTTTTTCAACTGGCAACGAGGACTTCTCCACCTGACAGCCTCAACTGGGGATAAACATTACTATTGGGATGACAGGGACTGTATATCAGAGAAGAGGGGGAACAGCCTACCAAACCCTGTAACCAAACTCAGGACTAAACCAGCTATGACATCTATGTTTCAAGAATAATTGCCTCCATCTGCAAGACCACATAGGTACCACACCAGCACCAAACACAGGACAGATTCCATATGGATGTACTTCCAGTGACTGCTGGGTACAGGCACTACTGGACCCTGCTCCTTCCTATCTCCTATTGTTAAGTTAAATAAAACCACAATTAGCACAAAGGGAAGGAGGGCTAATTAACAAAAAGGAACAAACAAACAGTTCTACCAAACCATTTCTGCTCTTTAGTAATTATTAAGCAAGTAATTCATAAGAAGTATTAGTTGGGCCACAGTTTCTCTCTGCCTCCATCTCCCCACCCTTCCTCTTCTCCCAGTCAGGGATTTATTAAAATTAAACAGATTAGATGGAGCTCCTGATACGAAAAACTGTTCAGCGAAGCCTGCGGTGGGGAAGTGCAGAGCAAACACCAGAGACATTTGTCTCTAAATTGCTCTAAATACCTTCTGCAAATGAAATTCTAACCCAGCTCTGTGGAGAGAGAAAATGAGGAATAACTGGTCATTGTCAGCACAGAAGAAGATCAGGCAGTTATAATATTGCACGATATACTGGGGACTAAGGATCTCTCGGCAACAATAGATTTTGTATCGGGTTACCCCGGGTAATCAGCACAGCTTTTAGGCTCAGCTTTCCCTTGCTTCACTGCTTCGATGATAGCGTTGAAATCCCCAAGCTTTTATGATTAATTACTCCCCGTAGGTCCACACATTTCAAGGAAAAACTCATGGTGCACAGCAACCAAGAGGCTCCAAATTTTAATGTCATTCTGATGGCAGGGCAGGGCAAGCAACATACCTATGTGATTGGAATGTCCTCTTAATTGGCACTAGGACAAGCAGGGAGAGGATCACACTCAAAATTATGTGCCCATGAACCACTTGTCATGACATCATTGCCAAAACACAAGGCTGCCATTCCCTTCTAGGTCCTCTGCTATTCAAGATGAGCGAAGTGGTGCATATACTTAACTCTCCATCTCTTGACTTCAGGTCTCAGGCATCTCAATAAGCAGTTCGTAACTTCAAACAGAAATATATGTATTTAATAGGCTTCCCTACTTTTCAAAGCTCATGATCTTCAGCTCTAGAATTTGATGTACCTTGAAGTACTTATGACTTCAATGTATATGCGGGTCACCCCCCTCTGAAGTCTGGAGTTTGTATTTTCAGTATCATTCCAACAGCTTAAGTGCTCCACAGTAGATGTAATTAACTTCAAGTTAAAACTGTTGTTATTTACATTTCGTGGTAAGATGTAAGCAATATGGTCCCAGGACTGTAGCAAAATAGGGAGTGAACCTCACCTGAAATGCACTGCAAGTTCGGTAATAAAAACTTTAAAAAGGAACAAAAGATAGTTCCACTATGAGTCAGAAAGTAAAATAAATTCTCTGTAAGCAATGGCCAAAGTATGCTTCATCTGACTAAGACAATATAGGATTTGTCAGGATCTGTTCTATCGCTGCTGTAGAAAAGGGCTAAACTCAGTCACTAGTTTACCATTTCAGCCTGAAAGTCAGGTTGACCCCAAGCTTGACCTTAACCTGACCTTGTTTACTTTCACCAAGTTCTTTGGCTCTCTCTGGCTCTCTTTGGAAAGATTTGACCTTTTCACCCAGAGACTGGCCATTCTAAAGCCAGTGTCAGTAAGGTTTGAACTGATCAACTAGTCCACAATTCTGAACTGTCCTCATTGCAGAAAAGATCTGATAACAGTTGATAACAGTTAACCCAAAAATTTCCCATGTGTCTTTTGTATTCTACAATTCGACATCTGGTGCAAATATTGTGCTCGTCAGTTGGGAAGAAAAGAGACTGATATTTCTTATAAACTTCAGATCTTTTTTTGAGACAGACTAATCGCTTTGTCCATAACGTCTAATATTCCACAGCAACACAATCTGGCTTTACACTAACTCAAGGCCCCTCATTATCACTGAGATCACAACCATAGGAGTTCATACCTTTTTTCTTCAGGAATGCTCTTCTGGTTGCAAGAGGACTTTGGCGGACCCGTGGATTCTGTAAAAATTTCACTGCTGTCACAATCTGAGGCGGGTAGGAGGATTGGAGAAAAAGAAGAGAGAAAAGATCCAAGTTAGGTATGATCAAATCCCCATTTTACATTTAGGCATTCTGTACTGCAAGGTAAGGCATCACACCCATCACATGGAGATGGTCTGGAGCCAACACCAACTTTCAGAAACGGTTCAACAAATATCAGAGCTGGTGGCTTAACTCTAAACAGACAGCACAATTATGGTGTTTTAACCTAGAAGTTTCTTGTTGAATTACTCTTGGAGCAGCTCTACCTGTACAAAAGACTCCATTAAGATTCTTAGGTGTTTCTGTTATTTATATTGTAATCTTCTTACCTAAGTTGTCTCCTACAATTAAAGCCAACCTTGAGTCAATGCACATGATCTGTAACAGTTGGCTTACTGTAAGAATGCTTCCTTTCTATCTGACTTAAAGCTCCCTGCAGATTCTAAGAGATTAAGGCCTTTTCTGCCATCATTCTAATTTACTGAAAGCAATACATAAAACTCAGCTTCTCATGACTAGAAGAGACTTCACATGTTTTGTATTACATAACAAAATATCAAAAAAGTCACTTTGAATGACACAAATGGGTAGGCAAGTAGTTAAATTTATATTCCACACCAGCAAAAGCAACCGATTACTTTTGTCTACAGACTGACTTCTACATTCTTCTTTAAGGTATGAGAGCACCTAAACAGAGCACTTTGCCAAGCAAAGGGTAAGGTCTGGGATAATATTCAATGGCATCAAGAACAACAGCACTAGATTTTTACATTTCCATTTAGTGCCAGTGAAAGGTAATTGATTCTTTTCTTCATATGGTAGTTCCACTTTCCACATACTTCCCTATATTGTTATACACGTTGTTACATGCTACTGCACTAGTGATTCACTCTACTTTTATACAAAGACATCTGTTCTGATTGTGGCATCATGAGGAATAATGTGCTAACAGCACATCTACGTGAACTAGTGGAAGAGATTACTTCCCTTCTCTAGAGCTAAAATTAACCATCCTAATATGCTAGACCTAGGTTAGGCAGGTCTTGAAGAGTTTATCTTAAAATACAGTTTCTGGAATTCAGTTCCAAAAAGGTTTCCAAAACTTTGACAGCAGAAAAAGAAGGGAAAATACAGCATCACTCCTGAAATCACTAAGTTTCACTTTGTGTTTGAATCAAATGCTTCGAATATGCATTTCTGGTCAGAGAGCAAAGTTCTGATGGGTTTAATGGCACTTCAATGTACTCCTCAGTGCATTCCATCAATGTTTTTTTCTTTTAAATTGCATCTCTTATTTCTTTAAATACATTAATCAGGCTAGTGTAGGCAAAACGGATCCATTGGACAATGCAATAAACATGAATTATCATCTATCCAACATGCATAATGGCTTAAAAATACATAATAGCAGGTGTAGTTTAAATGATTAGTTATTACACCTGTGGTGGGTCTGATTCAATTGGGGAAAATCATCTTTAATAGGTTAAAAGGTTTAGATCACCAGGCTTCCCTTAAAGTGGCTGTAGAGAGGGTATGATGGAGTACGCTGTCATTACTAATTCATTTAAGAAAAACATGGGGGATACAGCAAAGAACAGCATAAACGAGCGAATCCAATTTAAACATCAGGTAAAGCAGAAAACACCTTTTAAAAAAGCATGATAAATGAATTTGGAAGAGAGATGAAATTGGCATATTTATTTTAACGGGAATTCGATGAAGTCCCAGCACACTTCGAAGTTGGTAGGATAAAATGAATGGGGTATTTTTAATTCTTTTCATTTTCTTCTTTTCCTGCATTTTTCCCTTAAGTCTACATGCAGTAATTTTGAACCACAAAACAGCAGAGCAAAACACCCCACATAAAGTACACTTTGGCTTCATTTATGTGCACTTGATCTGTCTCCAGCTGAAATGCTGGTGACAGGCAAATCACAGATTTAAACTGTGCTGATATTGCTGTGCCAGATGCAGAAATATAAAGCACCCAAACTAATAACCTTAAGATAATATGCTGAATAAGAAAGATGCCCAAATGAGCCGACCGACAGACATGTGAACATATCAAAGCCACTTTCCTTCTAACAATAATTACTTGTTTGTGTCTTCAGATACTCCTCAACACTGCCTCCCACATTTAGTGAGCTAGACAGAAGCGGCCTGCAGACCTGCAGTTCTGCAAGCTCTTATATTTAATTATCAATTTTTAAGCATTACAAAACCTGTAAGAAATAAGCAGTATTTTTCATTGTGCTATTTCAGTCACATCCATGTGAGTATTTCCTTGATTCTAACCCCTTATTAAAGCTTATTTTTGCCTTATAAAATGTAAACATTTCAGTAGTAAATTTCACTCCAAAATAAACTTCTGTTTTATCTCTCCCCTGCATTACTTCCTCCATTATTCACAGCCTTTTTAATCTTAAAACAAAATGAGATTACAAGCAACAACAAACTCCATAAAAAAGAATCCTGGACACGTATTTCTCCCTCCAGTAATCCCTGGTTTCTCATATTGTGTTTTCATTTACTTCTGAACATTCTTCCTATAGGCTGAGCTGAAACATCTCCATTTTTATAATTCATCTTATATATCCGAGCAACTTACAAAGCAATTTTGGCCATGTCAAAATGCCAGTATTTTCAACAAACATACACAAGAATTTCCCTACCTTCTATGGATCATTTTCTTTGCACAAACAAGAGCAACTGCACTCCATAATTTAAACAAGAAAAAGGAGGAGGAAGATGAGAAGTCTTGCAGTCCTGTGTGCATCCAAAAAAATCATGTGGCAATAGCACTCTGACTCAGCTGCTAACATTGTTCCATACTATTTCTGTAGCATTTGTAACACTTCTCCAAATTTTTAAGGTATTAGGACACTGCCAAATAATGAGCATTGTATCACTGCTCTGATTCTTAGATTGCCAGCACACACTGTCCAGCACACTGGCTTTATCTAATGGATCAGGTACATATTTGTATGAAAAAAGTGTATATGGCTTTTTTTAAAAGCCAGTCAATTCCATAAACTTGCTTTCCCACTACCACCTCTCCTGCAGTGACAGGATCCACAAAGACATCTTTCTGACTGGGTGGAGATGGGTGGAATCCTGCAGCAGGTCTTGTCCTACAGTTTGATTTTCCAATTAAAAGATCAATGTCACTATTCATAGATTATATTTGCAACTGGACAAATCACATAAATTCAGGCCAAATATTCTGCTGCAATGTCAAAGATATAAAATGAAGACAGGAACTTTATTGCAAATGCTACGGGAGAGCACCAGGCTGGCAAAATTCTGGGCCAAAGCACAGCACTTGGATGTTACAGCCAAGGTCCCACATTCCTAATTTCCCTCCCTTTTGTGTTAATGGGGAAGATAAAGACAACCTTATTTCTTATTGTGCTCAAAGCTGCAGGATTTCCAATAAAGGAATCGAAGCTAATTTATCAGTTACTTGCATTAAAAAAATAAACCACGAAATTTACAACACTGTGGCAAATGCCTATCTTCTACCAACTCAAAAGAAAAAAAAAAGGCAACAAACAAAAAATTAACAGAAATGTAAAAGATCTTCTTTAGTAAAAGTTCCACAGGATTTGGTAAGAGTTCCACGTGGAAAACAGACTCAAAAGCCACTGGGAACACAGCCTGTAAGAGCTCTAACAGATTTCCTAATACTGGGAACCCTCTGTAGGTTATTACTAAACAGCATTTGTTGATAGACTGAGACTTTGAGATGACCTGTGATGTAAAGGTTGGGTCTGAATTATACGTTGCAAGGGATGGTATTTTGTCTTTCTGAGTGGATCTGTATCTGTTTAAATGCAACACTTCTTTTCATTAAGCAGAGGCGGCCCGGGCCATGAACTATGCACAGACAGTTTACATTACATGTGCGGAAGCAATCAACACTGGCAATATATATGACGTATGTAAAAGAAGTTGGAATTAATTTTTTTCCAGTGTATTAAAAAATAATAATATGGCAGTATCAACAAACGCTCAACCTATTTCAGCCAGAGCAGAAGGCCACAGCTATAGGGCAAATGGAACTGATCAATATATTAGCCTACAGCAACACCCCCTCAGTGTACGGCTGTATGTTTGCAAGGCTCGGAAGATTAAATTGTCTGTGAAAGGTTTCTGCACTCCTACTCTAAAGGAGATACCAAGAATCCTGTTAACAAGCATCAGGCTAAAGCCAACTTACATTTTAACAAGGGCTGACTTAAAAGCCTGGCACGACAGTGAACAAGAAAACCCCTTCCAACAGAAATTCTGTTGTTTTAGTAAGAAATCAGTGCCCTGCCAGGACTAACTTGACAAATATGGTTATCGGTGGCACACGGAAATAGTTGCAAAGCAGCTGTTAATCAGGGAAACACATCATAGAACGCTGATGCCAGCACTTGGAAAAAATGCAAGGGGCTAATTAAGAAGCCATATATCTCACTAAGGAGGCACTGCTCCCGCCCAGCTGCGCCTGGGACACTGCGCCAGCACTGCTCCTGCTCAGGACAGCCTTGTCCCAGTTGATCTGCACCCCAGGACTTACATGAAATTTGTGTTTCACAGAAAACACTTGTTATTTGTAAATGAATTATCTGCAAGTCAGTCAGGGGAGAAGGAAGGCTTTAAAGCTCCTGGGATTTCATAGATTTATAAGAAAACATACAGAACCCCACGAATTATTTCAGTTGAGAGATAACCTAGAAACATACAAAGTTTGGCAGACCTCAAAGTTTGATAGAGAGAAGATTAAAAATGCTGTAACAACGACACAGCCCTCACGTAAAACAGTCAGAGGAAAAAAACCCACAATTTAAAGCAAGATTCATGGGAACAAAGACGAGTAAGAAATGCACTTTGAACCACATCTGAGATTAAGAACCTGAAACTAAGAGAATACAGAATAGCAGCCTAAAAACCCCAAACCCAACAACAACACTGAAAAAAACCAAAAAATACAAAAACACCCCCCAAAAAAAAAAAAAACCCAAACCAAACAAACAAACAAAAAAAAGGCAAACCAAACCAACCAACCAACAAAAAACCCCAAAACCCAGAAAAAACAACAACCAAAAAAAAAACCCACCCAAAAAAAAAAAAAAAAAGAGATGTTAATATAAGACAAAAAAGGGGAAATCCTAGGTGCTGGGAACTCGGACTGGGAATGACACCCACACGAAGGGTGAGGGCACTAATCCCGGCCGGGTCCCTGTCATGGGTCCCAGACAGCCTGCAGAAAAAGAGGTTCAGGGGAGACCTTTTTGAACTCTACAACTCTCAGTCAGGAAGCTGTAACCAGGTGGGGTTTGGGCTCCTCTCCCAGAAAACAAACGACAGGAGAAGCGGACAGAGTGTTAAACTGCGTCTGGGAGGTTTAGGTTGGACATCAGGAAGAATTTCTTCCCAGATGGGGTGATGAGACATTGGAAAGGGCTGCCCGGGGAGGTTCAGGGAGAGGCAGGACGCGGCTCTCTGCTCTGGTCTCGCTGCCGAGGCGATGTTCGCTCCCAGGCTGGACTCGGCGCTCCCCGAGGTGATTTCCTCGCCGCCCCGCCAGGCTGAGACCGCTGAGTACCCTCAGCTCTCTTAGCCCCCTCAGCTCTCTCAGCCCCCTCGGCCCCTCAGCCCCCTCGGACCTCTCAGTCCCCTCAGCTCCCTCAGGCCGCTCGCAGACCCCGCGCGCCCCCTGGCGGCTCCACCGCCGCCCCGCTGCCGCCGTCAGAGCCCCAAATTAAGTGTTTTCACTCAGTGGAAATGAAATGTTTTGCAAGATGAAACAGAAAGAAAATTGAGGTTTTAGGTAATTACTAGTTGGCATTTACATATCACAGGCTGGTTCAACACCTATTCATTTTCCTCTTTTATTTTCAATTTTTTAAAATTGCTCATTAAAACGAACACATGACAGGGACGGGGGGAAAAATTGCTCTTCCTCTTTTTCCTGAGGACTACAAAATCCAGATCTACTTTAAATACATTTATCTATAATTATCACATACAAAAAAGCCTTACTTAATTTACATGAATAGGGTGACCAAAAAAAATTTAAATAAAAAAAAAATATATAAAAGCCAGAAAAAAGCCCATGTGAGCTGTCAGTGTGTTGTGCCTGCGGAGCGCCGGGGCCAGGCTGGAGCAGCGGCGCTGGAGCAGCTGAGATCCCCGGTGTTGTGCCACCCTGTTCCCATCCAGCCCACCTCCAGCTCAGCTGGCACGCCCTGCTCTCGGCTGCCTTCCTCCCCTTCAACACACTTTCCCCTCATTTCTTCTGCTATACCCACTACAAAGAAGTGACTCCACATAGTCCCTGCTTTCAACTTCTCTGTTGCAGGAGCTACTCCACACTTCCTCCAGCTGCTCCCGAAGGTGTGACCTTTCCACCTCCTTCATTCGCACAGAACAAGGCTTTCCTCACATAACCTCAGCACTTCCAGGGATCCTGCTCTGCAGCTCCAATCACGCTTACAGGCTCTCAGCTCCGTCTGCTCTCCACTCAGATTCCCTTTGTTCAATTAAATACATCTATCCTATGCAAAGCCCTTATTTTTCCTGCACCCTTCAGCTTTTTTTTAATTTTAACCTTGTGAAAGTCTCGTTTAACCCCACAACAATGCATTTTAAGATACAATCTGTATGAAAAATACTATATAAAATAAAGTTTTATTGTATCATATGTTAAGGACATAAAACATCCCAGATAGAAGTGTACAGGAGATGACATGATAGACTAATATATTTTAAGGTCTATTGTATAAATATCTATTTAGGGAATGCTAAAGCATGGTATTATTAACCCAAGTCTCTCTTAAAATGTATTGATATATGGAGTAAAAGCCCTTATGAAAAGTAGCAACTTCGTCTGTGTAGTAGTCACCTTTCAAAGTGAAATATCTGTCATCTTCAATTTTTTATAATTCAGTTGAGAACACAGTGGACATCTTGACAAAATTCCTGTCTTTTTAAGACTAGTAATATTCAGGCTAAATGTACATGCATAAAATTAAAAATAACCAGAAACTTTTACACATACATTAAAAGAAATGTACGATAACCATTTTTATTTGCACAGAAGATGTGCTAGCTATGTATTTTTTTATTTCAGAAATACACCTCCAAATGAGACTTCATAACATCAGGTTTAACACAATAAAAACTGTTACGGGGAAGTCATAAATGAGGGAAAAACATCTTATAAGAAATATGAGCAGATGAGCAAACTAAATGTATTAAACTGATAATGCAGCCATAATAAATTTAACCAGTGAGCAGCATGAACCTTTTTTCTAGAAGTTCAAACATTTCAACTTTTTATTGAAGAGAAATGATTTTCCTCTTGGAAGGAAAATAAACTTTTAAAATCCCCTTTTTGTATTTCTGCCGAAGCTGAAGTTGCAAACTCCCTACAATCCCCAGTACCACCAAAGAAGGAATTGCAGCAAGATGAGCAGTGTGGGGGTGCAGGGGGATATTGCTTGCAATCCAACTGGCAGCAAATTATTTGAAGTTCCGTTTACATGAAAATGGCAATAACCCCAGTGCTGAACACCCGGGATCCCCCAGGATAACCTATGGGTAGAGCTCATGTCTCATACCCTAGGTGAGGCATCTGGCTTCCCAGGTGGGAGAAGCCACAACAAGGTCACTGAACTGATTCCACAGCACCTAAGAAAGATGCCAGACAGAAGGTCAAAACTTAGGAAAGGGAACCTGCTTTTTATAACTTTCCATGACATCTCCTTCGTATAGAAGGAAGCTTAGGGATCATGGGGGCTATGCTGTAAAATTAATGCAACTTTCAAGTTGTTTGAGCTCAATCACTCCAAAGGAATGTAATGACCTAGTGTCCGAGATGCTCATAACAGCAGAATTAGGATCGGTGCCTGGCTCCACAACTAAAAAAAAAAGCATGGTTCAGGTTCCAGGGGAGCAGATGACAGCACCTCCAACTCTCACCTTCCTCACTCCTCTCCCCATGTCGCCATTACTGCAGAGCTCAAGCACAGCAGCTTCCAAAAGAAATTACTTACCTTGTTCCCTTCACATGTGTAGAATGTAATAACCAATGACGCTGTAATTTATTACATTTTCATTCTTTTAACTGCAGGGCAGACAAGGACTGCAGGATGTTCATTCACATGTTAGGGAGCTGGAGAATGATGTGAGGATAGAAGTCTGTGCCACACCTAACAATTGTGCTCGAGTACATAAAATCACTATTGAATGGGAGACTTCAGCAGGCTGAATCAATCAGAGATGTACCAGAACAGGATCATTGTTCACACTTACTTAGATCCTTCTAATTCCAGAGTCAAGGCACTGGACAAAACCAGTAATACAATGGTTGACATTTAGTCCAAGAGGATCGAAAGTAGAACCCATCTGCAGAAGAAGCTATCAAGATATTTTAGACTGGAAAGAGTCAAATTGCAAGAAAAAACAGCAAGTCACTGTTCCTCGAACCTCCTATTTCGATATCCCCATTTCACAGAATTTTTAAATCATAGGAAACGTAGGTAAGAGAATGAGTGTTTTCCTTTCAGCAATAAAGCCCCAAACAATTAGGGCTGAAGTCAGGGGGCTGTGATGATGTTAGAATGAGGAAGATCTGAATGATGGAATAAATATAGGAGATACTGGAGGAAACTATCTGGATCACCAGAACCTAACAAACAAAAGGTTTCATGTTGAAAACATTAAAGAAGCTGGAAAATGTGACAGGTGCACAATAAATCATGCAAACCACAGCAGTTGGGAAGAAACAGCAAAAGGAGAAGGACTTAAAACACTGGAAAATCTTTTTGTAAATTTAGTATTTTACTTAGAGCTCTTTGGGACAAGAGTGGTCTTTTTCCTCTGCATTTGCACAGTGCCTGGTGCTGGTCTGCAACTGGCCTCCTCAACATTTATTACAACACAAATAATAATAAAGACTGAGCAGACCATGCACTTTGTTCCTGCTGTTAATTGCCCCATTAAGGGAAAAACAAAGTAAGGGGCAAGAAGCCTGATTGGCCAGAGCTGCCCTGTCTGTGGGGACTGGAAGAGGAATAATTTTATAGATTCAAAAGCAGCTGTGTCCCTTTTCTTTGTCCAGTTCTCAGCAGAACAGAGCTCACATCACACAGTCCTCCTTCAAATCTAGGAACTTGCATGATCAGCCTGAAAAGCAACTGAGCTTCCTTGTCGACTCTTAGGATGCTTCTTCTGTAACAGGGGTGAAACACAATAAAATGGCAAACATGAGGAACATTTCCACGGTAGCTGTCCGCACCATAAATATTCTGCAAACAATGGGACCACTTCATTTTCCCCTGGGGTCAATCTAGCATTTTTCATGGATGTTACATTCACTGCTTAAAGAAACAAAGCATGTAAGTGTCAGGACAAATCCAGAATGCTACTCAACCTTTACAGCACTGTATATACCAAAAAATTGCATGTACGAAAAAATCCCATGTTACTGCTCCCCTACTCCTCTCTCTCTCAACACCTGAGTAAGATCCCACCATCCTAAATAAACTGAGTTAAAACATCCAAGAGAAATTAGTTCGACGGAGAATTAAACTGATGCCTGTGTTCTTGTACCAAATTCCTACACATAAATTTGGGTCCAAAGCAGGAAGGCCTGAAAAATCAGAGACAGTTCAAAACAGCACTTCTACTGGTTTTTATTTTTCTTAAACCTTGGCACAGCCAGCACATGTCAGGGACTATTATAATTATACTCTTTATGTGCTGAAAAATTAATAAACAATTACTCACTTCAGGAAAAAAAAGCAAGCAGCCATTTCCTTGACAAATGCTGCAGAAAGCATCAACAATCTCTCTGAAATCTGGGTCCGCAGCAGGGAATTAACACCAAGGGAAGAATGGCCATGGCTGTACAGACTGGAATGACTGGAAACCCAAGGCTGTAATGCAGTTTTCTCAGTAGCCTGCACCTGATCCAAAGGAGCTACAAAGCAGTTTTATATCTTTGTAACAGAAAAAAAAGTACATTCAGTCTTCAATGCTGCTTTGGCTCAAGTACAGGTGTTTGAAATGGGCTATTTTCAATCCCTCTAAGGCCAAAAAGGGCTTCCACACTGCCTTCATGGCTGGAAAACCTCTGCTGTGGTAGGATGTCAAGCTCACCTTCGCAGGACACGAAGAGAAAGAAAAAAAATACACACTTTCCTGAACAAATGAATGAAACAGCAAACATCTGGGACCTTGACAAATTCTCACAGAAATTTACAGCCTAAGTTTTGACAAAAATCTGCCATTCAATAATTTCTTCCCTAAAATACTGGCAAGTACTATATTAACTTCCTTGAGAACCCATAGGGAACTCTGGTGCACTTGCACTGAAAGGCTTCGAATATTCTTAAAAAAATTAAATAAGCTAAATAAAACCCGCATATCCCTTTTTAAGCAGACCCACTCTACACAGTCTTCTCCCCACCTTAAATCAATGGTAACCCAATTCCAATGCCTTGCAGCTCTGTCTGAGAACTAGTGGAGAGATCAACGCTTTTTATCTTAAGGATTATGGATCACTCCCTGGGTGACTAACACAGCCAGCAGCCCATTAGAACCACCACAAAGGGCAGCTGCTCCTCTGACTTGAGAAAACAGCATATAAAACTTCACCCCTTCATGCTGCAGTTCTTCGCCTGCCTGCCTTGTTTCATACTCTAAACACACTAAAATTTATTAACCTTTACAGTAAAAACAAATAAAATGATGATGAAGTAAAAACACAGTGATGTAAGGGCTGCAGCTAGCACCGTTTATCTGTGGAAATCCAATTAGTGCTCGAGTGGCAGAGATACCTGGAAAAGTGCTCACAATCAAATCAAAAAAAGATACAAAAACATTAACCTGATGGCTAAAAACTCCACATTTAAACATTTAAAGTAATAAGGGTGCTTTTATTGAGTATTTTCTATATTTCATTAGGTCCCAAATTGATGAGGAACCCTAGAGATGCATTTCCTGGGCTTTTGGATCCTTAGACCAAATGCTTGACTTTGTTGTTGGTGTTGTAAAACACAGAGTGTTTCTTGCTAGAATAGCAAACATCTTTCTGCAGTAGAAACTACAGCAACAACTGCACATGCAGGAAATGCTAGGAAGCCTATGAAGATATTCTTTGATCTGAGACATTCATTCTGTACTCACCACGATGTGAGCAGAAATGTTGTTTGAATTATTTCTGTACGTAAGAATATCTGGATTTATCTCCACAGTTACGCTTTACCAGAAACTCTTCTCTCAAAGCCATCACCTGTGTCCCTTGGCTGGGAAAGGACTACGGGGATGAGATGGTTGGTGGAAAGACACAAACCCATTGCACACCTTCCACACTGACAGGCTCAGAAAAGGAGATGGAACTGAATAAATAAAGAGATTATTCAAGTCCACAGCAGCAGGGACCTCAGATTAGGTCTGATTACAAGACTTACAGAAAAAGCACACAGCACAACGTCCCTGCTGTGTCCTCTAAATACTGTGACTGTGCTGCTTTTTGTCAGCATTAAATTCACTTAAATTTATTAAAAGAGGAATCATGAGAGAGTCACTGTCAATGAACAGAAGAGCAAACTTCTGAGTAACAAGCTCTCCAAAAGCACAGAACAGGAGACAATAATATTTCATAATTTTGGGAACATCTAATAGAACCTTCCCCACAGATCTGCTTATGGCAGAACGTTGGTACTTGTCCCCAGTACCCATTTCTGTGCAATGCTCTCAGGCTGTACAGAGGAGTTCAATGTACACATCCAGAATAGACTGCATTAAATGCAAAATCAAATGCACTTAAATTCCATTCCAAGGTGAATTAACTGAGTTAAAAGAAGCAAACTTCCTTGAATTATAGAGAAAAATTTGGTCTATTTTGTATTTTTCCACCTATTTTTAAAATCCCAAAGTCTTTATCACCTTTTCAGAGAGGTTTCATGACAGATCATTGTTAATATTTTTACTTAATGCTAATCCTTAACTTTCTTTCTTTGTAATACGAATCCAGTGCTCAGAAATAAATTTAAGACTTAAGAATATCATATGAACGATTTGGGCTGTACTGAGTACCAAAAAAATAGTTATTTCCTGACGTTACTGTTTCACTGGGCTACCACTCATACTCAGATGTTCTCAACAGACTGGCCATATTTGTGGTATTCCCTTTCTGCAGCAAATATTTATGAATTAGCTTTCACATGCCACAGAGTGCAACTTGTCTTCAGGGAGCAATTTCTACATCTCTTTAACTTTTGTGCTTGGTATGTAGCAAATACAAAGAGGAATATGATACTCAGAATTTGCATGCTGAAATAGAAAATGTTTAACATCAAAAATTAAGGAAAAAAATCCTGTATCAAACAGAGCAACATTTAGATTCCCCTCCTCTTCATCCCCTGTAACAGGGATGAGAATGGGGTAAAAAATCAGTGGTGAGAGACCTCCTGCTCTCGTCTGGAGTATAAAGAGTCCTGGTTTATTATCCTGCATTTGCATGTGGCAGCAAATGTGTAAATGTTTTAATAATACAAAAATCCCAATAGAGTGGAGGAGGAGGATATGAAAGAAAGAAATACAAGGACATTTACTTTCTTAAGAGTGAGATAGAAAGGAAAAGAGAGAAGAAAGATGACATGATAAGGGACAAAGCAAGCTTTTCTGGGATATATCTGGAAAATGCTAAAAGAGAAATCATTAGGAAGCCCATAGTGCATCTACAGTGATACAGTGCGGATCAATTCATTTAACACTGCCCTGTACATTTACAGAAAAGTACTTTTGATATAATAAAGGCTCATAAACACACTGAAATTGGGTTAGACCTGTTTCAAATTCCTGCCAAACAATGGTTCAGAAAAATGAAGCTCTATTTTAATTAGCTCGACTCAAGAGTGATTTGATAACAGCAGATGCTGTCTGGATGCTTTCAGCTTGATGGGCTCCACATACATGAACTTAAGAGTGGCTTTGATGCAATTAGGTATCTTTCTCTCCTTTAACATGTGTTAAGCTGAACCAATGGCTTGTGTCTACTTAGCATTTAGAACCAGAGGGAGATTGACACTCCTCATCATTCTCCAACAGAGAGAAGCTAAAGTGAAAAGGAGCAGCTTATTTCAGGGCTTACCCACAGTTCCAACAACTTGAAGACAGAGAGGAGCAGGCACCAGTTCACTGCTCACAATAAAATACTAAGATCTTAACATCAGGTCTGTTTCTACCACAAACCACATTTCCTGGCATGTCATGTTTACAGGCTTGCTTAGTCCCAGTCAAAAACTGCCTTGTCAATTGCTGCTTCAACTCATGCCATTTTCTATAAAACAAGAGGGATTCAGTAGTAATTCCATACATCCCTTTCAGTCCTGTATTCCCAGAAGACACTCCGTAGACACACTGTACCATTAAAGAAGCTTCCACTCAGTCATGGTATGGCTCTCCCACCTACTGTCCACCACTTCCTTTTAGAGAAAACTTATATTCCTGGAAATATTTGTGCATTGACATCTTAGAGGCTCCTTTGCCTTTCTGAAGGGATGCACCTACCTCACTCTGCAGCCAGAAAGCACAGGCATTTGCTAAAGGACACATGGAACATAGGAGCTGCTTTAATGCATCAGGGACAAGGCTAATAGGAGGTCTTGATTTGTTAATTATCTGTCAGTTTGTCACAGCTGGGCTGCAAGGAGTGGGTGAGGGGGAATCTTTCTGCTTGGTTCTTTCTCTAAATGCAGAATTAGGCTGTCAAAACCTTCATCCCACCACAAGAGGCTGTGAAAAGAAGAGCCAGACTATCCTTTTCTTCCTCCTTTTCCCAGCAGGATATGCTGCTTCAGATGTCCTACCCTCCCACCATGACTGCAGAGACGTATATAGCATATATAAAATGACCTTCACACCATCACACCATGCCCTGTTTAGTCAAGGAACATTAGCAGACCTGAGCAGGATAAATCAGAGAGGAAATCCCAGTGCCAGGGGAGCACACAGGAGGCATTTATTTTGTAAGGAGCCCTAAAATTGCTACTTGCTTGAATCAGCAATTTCCAAGCAGGGTTTTGGAAGGCAGGCGGCCTGGCACCTGTGAGAGCAGCCAGATAGATATACATGGAGTTACAGAGATAAAAAAGTGGCGTAGTGTCAAGATTCCCTTGCTTCTTACATCTCTGCCCGATGTAATCCTCTAAGTAGGGGAAAAAGTTCAGGCTGTGAAATGGGATAATGTATGGAATACCCCCATGGAGACAAAGCTAGAAAAGCAGAAAGCAGGCTGTGATACAGCAGTAGAATTTACCATAAATGCTTATACCTCCTAAATCCAGCTAAACGTGGCTGTTAAGCTATCAAAGCCCAGGCAGATCCCCACCCACTCCTCTGCTTTCCCTGCAAGCCACATCCAGAGCATCCCATCACTCGACTCCTTTCCTCAGCAGGCCCTGGATTATGAAAAATCCCCTGCAGGAGCTTCCCACATCCAACAGACACACCCCTTCCTACCACCAGCGACTCTGCGCCCTTTCAGGTGTGGGAGGCTTGAGGTTTACTAGCTGGGCACAGAGGCACTGCCTGCTCAAGTTGGGAAAACAGAGACCATTCAGTTCTGGCTTAGCGCTCAGAGCTATAAACTCACCTGAACTGGACAAAATGGCCATCGGCATTCCTCTGACCATTTCAACAGTTAAAAAGAGGTGTCTCAAGTTAACATATGTGTATTGTACACTTAGGGCAGCCAAGGAGCATATATGTATGGTCAGCACACAAGTCAGATTCTCAGAGCAATTTTCTTCTGTGTACTATCTTCTCCTATAGCTGAAAAAACCGGTGCTTTTCATCTTTTGATCTAAAATCCTTGGAACTAACATTTCATTTTCTAGCGTGATCCAACCATCACTACAAAGCACACCAGCTGAAAGGACAGAAGACCACCTACAGTTTCCTTGACTGATTATTTAGTCCTGAGCACTAAAACTGAATGACACATTTTGTGCAGACGGTCCTACCTTCCCCAGATGGGGTCTACTGAGAAATCCACTGGGGATAAAATAACGGTCTGTGTTTCATCAGGTGAAGTTAATAGATCCATTGCAGCCAATATCTGCAGAACTTAACCCCAGCAAATAAAATTTGCTAAAGCACTGCTTCTCAAACTTTATGCAAGCTTTCACTTTTCCACTCATCTGCTATGCTGGCTCATATCACATTCCTCAGCTGAGATGGCATCAAGTTCCTTCAGGAAAATGAGTTACTGAAGTAAATGCTTGCTACCTCTTCAAACTAGGAGGAACAGAGCTCCAAACAGCAATTACAAGTAGAAAGCTGTTTACTGGTGAGTAACTTGGTGACTTCCTTTGAAGCCTTTTGCATTCCTTTGGAGTTCTAACCTAAGTTTGAGAAAGTCTACTTTAAGGAACTTAACTATAAAGAGACATAGCATTGGTGATGACAGTGTGATGATACAGCATTGCTCCCCACCCTACACCTACATAAGAGCTCAGGAGCAATTTCCCAGCAGGCACTGGTGGCATCAGCCCCTCTGCCCCACAGTGATACAGGATCCTGGGTGTTGGGATGATGCTGGAGATAACAACCCAGAAGCATTGATAATACAACCAATGCAGCAGTCAGCATTAATTATCCCAAACTACTACAGGGCCAGGCCTGAGTCTCTTAAAACATCTGTCTCACAATCTTCTGGTCTTTAATAAAATCACCCTCCCAGCCATAGGGTGTAACTGGAATTGTACATACGCATGTGCATGCAAAAACATAAATGCATAACGAGAGATTCAGGTCCTCATTAAAAAGTTGAATAAATAAGAATTCACCACGGAATTCTGCCAGAGTCTGATTTCCAGATCTGGTTTTGCTGCATTCTTACCCACAGCCAGCAGAGCTCTGGGCGCCTCCCTATCCCTCTCCAGCTGCACCATCCTCTTCAAATTCAGCCTTCTTGCACCTATAATTACTAGGTGCTCTGTGCCAGGCTCCTTTAATTAACCAACCCAACTCTTCTCCCTTTGGGATCAGACTAAGCTCTTTTTTATTAGTTCCATCATTAGCTCCCCATCAGTATCTAGGTCTAAGCATGATACCTTATACCACTCCATGAGCGGGGGGCTGTAGGGTGCAAATGACCTCCAAAGCACCTGCCTGCAGGAGAGGCAAGAAAAGCAAGGCTATGAACCCAGGAAAAGTGGCATGAAGGGCAGATGCAACCTTTCAAATTTAAGTACATCAGCAAAAATGACACAGCTCAAAATCCTCAGGAAAATGCACTGTGTGAGGGGACCTTGGTGTTCCCATTAGGTGCTTCTGCAGTGCTGAAGGTGGTTCAATCCAAAGAGCCGAGGAGCAAGAACAGAATAAATCCCCATATTTGTCATTACACTGGGGCCAGCCCTGTGATTTTCAGGGCTTCAAGAAAGAGCCAGCATTCCTGGAGAGCACTACTTCCCCAAGCCTCACTCTCTCCAACTGACGGTCCTGTAAATTTTCACTCTCTGAAGCTGTTTCACCTAATTTCTAGAGAAACACACAGAAAACAAAAAAGGTCAAAATGCACCCTGGCCTTATGTGGACCCTGAGATCTCTGGTACAGAATTGCTCACGGTTGTGGTAGAGAGAAGATGGGAGGTGGAAAGCAGAAGAGCTGGTAATGCCCTGGGATTTCTTAGGACGGGCGGTCACTGCAGTTGCACAGCCTGACTTCCCCAGAGAGTTTTCTCAAGGAGAAACCAGCCATCGATCTTGGGACACACAACTTCCAGGACCGCTCCTTATCTCAGAACAGCTTCTGCCATGAATTCCTGAATGCGCTTTAATGTTTAAATTATTAAATGCATTAATGTATTTACATTATTCAAGTCTTATGTGCATTTTTCTAAGATAATTTATGTATAAGAGCTTGAATGTCCATGACTGTTAATGTCTACAACCCTTCCTGTTCATTATTGATTCTGGGAGGGGAAAAAAAAAAGCCAGTGTTTTAATGCCTTATTTTTAATGTATTAAGAGTCTGAATAAGTGCATTCTCTTTTTTCTTTTGTAATTTCATAATTTAAGTAGTGCATTTATTAAACTGACACAGTATGAATTGTGGTGAAGTCTGGCACAGGTCCATGCTGCCAACGCAGCCCAACCGACCATCACACTACTCTGCAAATCAAGCACAAGCTCAGCTCCTCTTACTCCAGCTTCTACTCCCTGCCTGAAATCAGAAGGGACACAGACTATAAAGTCTTTTTAAAACACATTTTCTTTGCTATTTACATGGCTTTTCTCTGTCATCTCCATTTTAAGTTGATGAATGTTTTTTTATGCTATTGGTGAACTGCTTGAATGCAAACCTGATTTTCCAATGAGTTCTGCCACACAAACTACAGCTTAAAAATGTCTACAGTACCTTTTAATCCCTGCAGTTCCCAAGCTCTTAAAAGATCTAAACTAAATATAATTTTGCTGTTTCTACACCACAGTTGTCACATTATAAATCCAAAAATTTGCTCACAGCGTAATGTTCACAGGCAAATTACATACAGAAATCAGGTCATCTCCACTGCTGAACCACAGTCACTTCCAGAGCAGAATGCAAAGCTGTTCAGCAGTAGCTGCCCATCCTGTGCAGCACTTTGGGACACGAATACTGTAACAGGCAACGGAAAACTGCAAAGAAAAAAGTCAGCTAACACACAACAGAGCTACCTCCAGTCACTCCACCCACACTTAAATGGTGTGTATGGACATGCACTTTATATATAAATTATGTGTAAATGCCTTGGATGTTTATAGCCAAATATACTACTTCCAAAGTCCAGTTTTTACGGCCACACAAATCCACTGCCAGCTGAGGCTACACAGAGCAACAGTGACACCCGATGGCTTTCAGCTTAACCTTGGGACACAATTCCCTGGGAGGAGAATCCAGGGGTTCCATTCCCTCTGTCGATGCGGTGGCCCCAATTCCAATCACCTATCAGAGCAACTCATCAAGGAGCTGAGCTGCAGAGAGATAAAACTTGCTGTACGTAGGCACTGTATGTAATTAAGAGTGTGCATAAGTTTCACAGTACATTCTGCATAATTACAGCCTTGCCTGGCATGGCTGCCAGTGCGAGCATGAACACACACGCACACACATAATGTATGCACAATATTGTGCATATGGACTTGGGAAAAGACAGGGAACAGTGAAAGTTGCTGGCTGTTGTTTTAAGAGCTGACTCTGCCATTTCTAAGGTTAAGTTTGTGTTTTTTTGCTACTCATTACCATTCTTTAACTGTTACAATTTATATCAGCATATAATGTTAAATAATTACAGGGAGCGGAGCTCACTCTAGCGAGGATATAAATGCGCTGTGGGATTCTACAGATTTAAACAAATAACACTCACAGCAGGGGGTGAGCAGATGAATTAGCATTAATATCCTGCCTGGGAGATCCCAGTGCAGCGTTATGGCTTAAATACAGATCTTTTCTGTAACAGTCAATATGACAGCTACTACCAATACAGGCCAGCACATCCACCAGCCAATATACAGCTACAGCTGAAAGAATGTCCTCCTAATAATCCATACAGCAGCCAGTTAAAATAAATAACTTCCCTTTAACAGTCTATATCACAGCCAACTGCATTAAAACCTTCCCTTTTAAGGTCTATACAATAGTCAGCTAAATGGAAAAATTGGCATCCTTCTTGGCAGCTTCAGAGGGAAGTCAGGCACCGAATGGGTGAGAGACCGAACTCTTGTCTCATCTCTTGGGGACAAGGGGGGTCCTTCCAGATCATGGTAAGGAGTCTGCTCTGCTGCTATCATGGCTTTCAGTGAGAGGACAAATTAAGAAAGCCACCACTCACTAACTTTCACAAACAAGTACATTTACATTAAAACAATAACAACCAAAACCTATTTCTTTCCCGACAGGAATAAGGAATCAGACCCCAGCTGGCCAGCAGCAGCCAGCACACAGATGTGTATTTCCTCACGGTAAAGGCAGTGTGCTTTTTCTAGCACTTTTACAACCAGAGAGATGTCCCATCTCAGCCTAAAAGCAGAACCCATACTTGAACTCTCTGTTTCAAATCAGTAGCTGCTTTTTCATTCTCTAACAAGAAGCAACAGGCTGATGTAGGCTGGGAGTCTGCCTTCCTTGGACTAGAGCACAGCCCTTCATTGTGCAACAGCAATTGCAACAGACCATAATATAAATCATGACAGACACGGTTACAGAGCACCCAAATCTGAGAACTGAACTGGAGGAAAATTCATGGCCATGACAAATTCTGTCACAAGGCCACTTTTACACTTAGGGTCAAATCCTGTTCTCACAGAGACAGAGTTTATCCTGGTACCCCTCTGCTGGGAGGGAGTGGCTGTAAATTCCTACTTCAAATTAACTGACCTGCAAAACAAACCTGTAGAACTTCAACAAATTGCAACAATACTTCTTGAGGCAAATGAAACAGTAAAACACAAAAAAAGTCATAAAGCACTTAATACTGAACTTAGAGTTTACAAACTGCTGTACAAGCAGTAATAAATATCTAGAAAATTAAATGTCTGGCTATTTTTGTATTTTCCATACTGCTACGAGATTTTACCAATAAATAATTTTGCCACTAAAATAATACATTTGCTATCTTCCTTTAAATGAAAGAAGATAAGTAACAATTTTGTTAGAAATTGAAATGATAAAGCAGGAAAAGCATTTATTTTTTAAAACTCCACAAATTAAAAACATCTGATTGCCTCCTTTTTAAGAAACCTCTCCCTTTGGGTATATATTACAAAACATAAACATAAACCA
Source organism: Entomyzon cyanotis (assembly GCA_024500445.1). NCBI lineage: Eukaryota > Metazoa > Chordata > Aves > Passeriformes > Meliphagidae > Entomyzon > Entomyzon cyanotis. Next base: position 386,946 of record JAKEPQ010001025.1, read on the forward strand.
GGGGCCTACAATCCCACCAGATGTTTGGCACCTGGAGCCTTTTCAAGTAATTGATTAAGAAGTAAATTTTTTTTCAGGTAATGTGAAAAAATAGGACTAAAATCTTTCACATTTTCAATGCTGTAATTTATTCTACCTCAGATTTGAAGGAAGACTTGCAGCAGCAAACTCATTCCAGTTTATAGCCTCCCAAATTAAAAATAAATACACACAACCCCTACTCCAGAAGTCATGGTTTGAAGCTTTGACCATATTTTGCAAAATGACAGTTATTAAAAACAACAAACATGTATCACTGTGAGTCATCTGGTTTCCAACTTCTGAGTCAAAAGGGGCTGATTCCACACAAACTGAAACCTGGCTCTCCGAGGACTTGCATGTTTAACGATTTGTATCTCTGCACCACAGCTTCAGAACAGGATGTGGAAGAAAAGAATGAAAAGGAGATGGGAGAAAGGGGAGGGGAAGGGAAGAGAAAAAACACTTTTTACTGGTCCCAGTGTCACTGCAAATAAAGACCATGTCAAGATTTAAACCATAATAATGGAAAGGCTATAAGGTCCCTGCTATAATGTTTCCTCTGATATTCCCTTTCATAAATGTTCTCTTTATGCTGCATGCTTGGCAATAATACATGTAACGTTTGTGAACCAGCCCCGCTGGGGAAGCTGCAGCATATGAAGCCTCACAGAACACACATTAGAAGCCAGGCAGTTCATTCACCAGTTCCCCAACTTTCCTTAGCTCACCTATCATCTTCAGGAGAATGCAATAAACCAGAGGAGACAAGTCATCTAAAGCAACCTCCAAATATGTTTAGCTGGACACAGATCTGTGTGTGCCAATGCAGGGACATGCAACTACCTCTTCCTCCAATGCAACACCTTTCTGGGCTCCCAGCTATGGCAAGTAAAAGCAAGAAGCCCAAATTCGTTCACAGCCGTGTCAACGGGATCAGTGGCAGCCTGAATTTTCTCCTGGCAGAGACAGGGCAGGATCCATTCCCTTCTGTGAGCTCAGCGCTGCCTTCCAAGAAGGAATGGCCTTCAGCAGCCTGAGGCACCTGCATGCCTGGCAGGTGAAGTCTGGACAACACCACCACCTCTGTAAGAATTTAGACCGGAATCCCATGGGGCATCAGTACTGAATTTCCCAAGGAACCTGACACCACTGCTTTGAGGCCTACTGGGTGCTTGGCAGCTGACCATTAAACAGGAAACTAAGTCCATCTTTATGGAATTGTGGCAACCTGAGTTGAGAAAGGGATTTTCAAAACTCCAGTGTCGGGGGGGCCGAGGTGGGCTTGTGTCAGTCTTGTCCGTAATTCTCAATCACTGCACAGAAAGTATTTATATCCTGTTGGCAGCATGTGCAACCAATGCGACTCCCCGTGTCAGAGCTGTCAATTATGGCCTTGACTTATGAGGGAAGATTAAATGAGCTAAATATGTAGAGCTTGGCTGAGAGACCAGGTTGGGGGTGGGGGGAAGGAGAAATGATGTGATAACTGTCTGCAAACATCTGAAGGGTGCAGATGCTTTAGGAAGAAAGGAATCACTTAGGATGGCACATAAAACAAACAGGAGAAGCAAGCTGGAAGACACAAGAAATTCTCACTGCATAGTTGGGATCTCCATTCCAGCAAGATATCCTCTGCTGCTGAACTGTATCCCAAGGAATATCATCATTCTGGCTATCCAGATGCTTGACAAAACACCAGGACATTGACAGCAGAGGAGAATTCTGCTCTGACCAGAAGATGAAACAGATAATGTAAAGAAGTGGCACATATTGTGAGTGTCCTGTCTTGCTTCTCTCCAGAGGTAAAATCATTTTACTAAGAAGCCGTACAAGGATCACAGGCTGTCACTAAACTCTTTGTGATTGCAGGAACAATCAATAAGAGTCTAGTAACATTGTTCTTTTGGATTTGCAGTGCCTGGGCAAAAGGAGTCCAACTCTCCAGTGGTGTTAGAGGCAGGAGAGGAATTAACAATCTCCAGCAACATTTTTCAGAGTAGAAATTTAATACTGTGGAGTCAAGAGGCACTCCAAAGAACAAGTTTCTGCATAAAGTTATTTCAAGAAGCTAAAAAGGCAGTCAGTCACTCCTTCAGCTGGTCCCTCCGCTCCCCAAGCAGAGAGAACTGTGGGCAATTGCTGCCCTCTACAAGCTGCTCTGCACATAGCAAAGCTCCCACATACAGAGCAGGAATGATGCTTTTATCCCACCTTGATCCCATAACCATTACCAGTGCAGGTACCTCTCTGCTATGCCCCCATTACAAAGCTGGGGGGCACACAGCAAAGTGTCATTTAACCCGTCAGCTCTTGGGGACAGGCAGAGCCACCAGGACATTTTGTACAGGCTGATTGGGTCTTAAACCTGCTTTGGCCTGTGATTACTGCAAGTCTCCAGCTCTCATAAATTAACATATAATGCTACAATACAAGTTATATCCCAAACTATTACAGTCTACCCTCTTTCAGAATTGAGATTTAAAGGAATTCCAAGCTTTTCCATTGACCTCAAATGGGCAGTTTAACCTGGTATGACAGTGTTTCTTTAACTATGCTCAGCAAGTCCATTTGCATGTGACATTAATAATTTGTCCAAATCAACAGAGTAAAAGGAATTGACAGATTAAGTGAGCACACTTTGCCTGAACGACAGAAGAAGTCAACGAACACCCAGAAGAAAGAGAGAAAAACAGGCAAAACCCCAATAATCTCAAACTTATCAGAAGGTCAAACACAAAAGAGCTCTGCTTAGTAAATCACAGAGCTTTCTTTGGAGCAAACCAAAGGATATTGTGTATGGCAGTGATACAGTTCCCTGTTCGTGGCCCAATAAACCCAAAATCTGCGCAGCAATTGCCCTCCACAGCCTGGTGGAATCATTGGCCAGCACTGGGATGCCACAGCAGCACATCCAGGATTTCCCCAAATCAACTGCAGCATCATCACACTCGAGGTTCCTGCCGGCTGGGAGGTCGCCGAGCTGAGGTCTCTCTCCCTCTCCTGCTGACAGTGGTAAATCACCCTGACTAATGTTTCGCCGGGGGCTGTAAGTTAGTTGCCTACTGACTCTGCTGTCTGGAAATCCCCTCCGGATAGATTTATTCTTAAAGAATCATTCAGTGGAGGCCACCACTAGGAACAAACCCATTGTGGCAGACGGAAAATTTGTACAGTAAACAGGTATAAATCTTGTGTTAAACAATAAAGGGTGGGAAAATGGAAAGCACAAGTGTGATGGTGAGTGTGCCTCCAGCACACTCCAGTCCCTCACATAATTTCTGGGGGAAACAGTCATTGGAAAAAAAAAAACCAACCAAACAAAAAACATCATCATTTTCTACAACTCTAGACTAAGACCTCTGAAATTTAAAAGAAAGGATAAGGATATTACAAGGTATCCCTTGCTAAAGAATGTGCTCCAGAAAACCAAGTATGAGTTTTTCAGTGAAAATACCATTCTTGATTTAATTTCAAACAGCAACTTCAGGCAAAGAAAAACTTATAAAAATTCTCATGTCTCTTGTTTTCTGTAGGGCCTGACAGGGCAGAAAGAGCATCTACTCCTTCATAAGAAGAGGAACATGGATTCTCTATTTGCCCAATGGTTTGCTTATAAAAAAGCAGACTCTGAGTACTCTTAACTAACATGAACCCCAATAAGCTTGCTCAAATCCTGTGACACAAAACTGTAGCCTCTCCTCATTACCACTCATGGTTTTGTTCAAATGAAGAAAACAGTATTTGGTAGCATTAGTCTCCATCATCTTCTAATTACGCCAGTTAGAGCTAAAAGTAAAATCTCAATTGCAAAGTTCCTTCCTCAGAAACCTAAATGAAATTTTCTGTACTCACACTCTACTTGAGAGGAAGCTTAACAGAACAGATAAGGTGTAAAATGAGACAACAAACCAGAAAGGATTTAATAATTCTACTGTCTGTCACTCACTGCAGTGTACCCTGTGATGTTTGCACAAAAAAGGGAGTTAAAAGTGTTCTGGCCATTATCCTGATCCTTAAATATTTGAAAATCAATTTAACAAAGGGTGGGGAAAAGCCATGAGGGCTCCAGCACATTCCAACAAATTCTACGCTAATTGCTACAGAGGCAGCAGTAATTCTCGTTAACTTGTACCTTTCAACGGCCTGTAAAAAAAGGAATAAAATGTCCGTATTTCAGTGCTAACTGCTCTCATCTGCAGCAAGAATCAGAAAGAAACAGCACATGATAAAAATAAAAGAAGAAAACAAATAATCTGCGAAAGAAAATATCCCACTCCTCGTATCCTCATCCAGGGATTATGTATCTTAGTGAGCAAGCAAGACAGTGTTTTATATTTACAACCAGTACTTTCATATTTACAACTAGTACTTCTTCCAGATACCAAGAACCAACAAGGGAATGAGTATGTTTTGTGACACAGGAAAAAAACCTGAACAAACAAGCAGCATGTCACTGACAAGCTCTGCTTCCTTAGGTTCTCCCTATAGCCCAGGTTCCTGGTGGAGGCTCTTACAGGCACAACCTTCAGAGCTCTAATTTAGGCTGCAGCATATTGGGCAGAAAGCAAAGGCCAACAGCAAAAATAGTCACGCTCATGAAAACACCTCAAAAGCAGCACAGGATGGTTAAAAAGCTACAAGACTGTGCTAGAGAGAAAGAGAACAAGCTAAACAGGTTATTTCAATATACTCTGGAGAGATATTAGACCAAGGAAACACAGATTCCTGATGTAAAGTGGATTTTCTAATGGTTTAACCTCACTGAAAGAGAGTTTGTCCTATGTAGTGGCATCCTTTGCACATCGCAGGACTTTGCTTTGAGTGGCTGTAAAAAGACAAACCTATTCCAATTCCACAAGTGTTCAGAGGCTTATCAGAGGTGGCTGCTCCAAGCAGCAGGGGATGCAGCAGTGTTCACTGATAAGCTGGACTCAAGGAGAAGCTGATCCCTCACTGACGATGACAAACGTGGCTGTAAACACCAGCAGAGCGAGATGCTGACACTCTGTGAACACAAGGTTACACTTCCCACTATGGAGCTACACGGCAAATTTTAATGGGCCAAGACCGACAGGCAGGGAAATGAGTGTCTGCTCTGCTGCAGGAATTATAGCTGTCCCCAGCCCCCTCCCACTCATCCGCCACTGTCACTGCTCTAACACAGTGACCTCTTATTAGGGAGTATTTTTCAGTTGGGACAGTTTATTGTAAGGACACTGGATAACTCAAGGGATTAATGGCAGGGACATGGAGTTGCTTATCTCCAGTTTGGTGGTTCAAAACATCAGAAGTGGGTGGGAGAAAGAGCAATTTGGATTGTGACATGAGTTTGTAGGGCTGCACTCTGAAGGCCTCAGTAAGGTCATAAACCTTTACAGGGTATCCTGGAGATCCAAAGGCAGGACACAATATGATGTGTCAGACTTGGTCTGCTACAGGATCTTGCAGAATGCTGATGTCCTTCTGCAAATAACTAGGAATCCCGGCTTCTCCTGGATTCCTGTTGAAAGCAGCAGGCTGTAGGCAGGGGTACAGGGTGGGCAGAACACAGTGCCCCTGTGCACAGCGGAATGTGCTGTATTTAGCACCTTGCAGGATACAGTGTCCATTGGAATCACAAATCCAATACAATACCAGCTTGAGTCTGTAACAACTGCTGATGCAAGGTGTTTTAATTCTATTGCTTTCTCATTGTTATGTGCTGGTATGTTCCAAACAGGTCTGTCCTATGAAGCACTGAGTCCTTCCACTCACCAATAAAGTCAAAAAAGGTGAGGGGGTACAGAGCAGAATTTGGTCATGAGACTCTTTTCTCCCTCCTTTAGATTCTTCAACTGCTTACCACCAAATGTGAAGTGCAGGATGACACCCCCAAGCACACAGCTCCCCCACAGAGCCTGCTGGATCTGTGCCACAGTTTGCTCTGCTGTTTCCGCAAACACTTTTATGACACGGCACCATGTGCCTACGAGTCTGCTTTATGGACCAACACCTCCTGCATGTGTGGAAGGCAGCATGCACGATCCTGGCTACAGGACAGCCACAGCAGGATGGTGGAAGTCAGGTCATCTGGCTCACAGACCTGAACTGCTCATTTAATAAGGTGTCTACAGAGGAGCAGATGGAAACAATAATGACTCCTAAACAAATGTGACAAAGACTGTAAGAGTTTATTATTTAAAAAAAGTTAATGAAAAAATAAGAAGGAAACCTCCACCTTTCAGAGGGCTCTAATTAGCTCCCATGCTAGACCTCACCATCATGAGAGTAAAGTTTATGCTGGAGTTCTTTAAGTGTATAAATAATTTTATGTAGTAAGAATATCCACCCAAACAGAAAGACACACAACTGCTATGTGCTTCCTCTGAGCAATTCTGAAGTCACATATACAGTAAGAAATTAATTATATCTAAGGTAATGTTAGAATCTGCCTTGAGAAAGAACAAGCTGTTGACCAGCACAGGCTGTGATGACCTGCTTCCTAAGGGAGGATGGGGGGCAACCAACCCTTCCAAAAACAAGCCACCAAATCCTCCACAAAGCACGTGGTGTCAGGTAACAGCTTCAGGTAATCTCAGATACAGATGTCCATGCAATTAACGGATGGCACAGTGTTACTACAGAGAGAGACAGTCGCTGCAACAGCATTCACAAACAGCCCTTTCATAAGATGCGTTTTACTGACTTTTCTCAGTTCACAGTCTTTACTCGCATCTCTCTTTTCAAAAAATCATCTCCTGGGTTCTCCAGGTCAGAGTTACGTGGTAAAAATACTTTGATGTGGCCAGTGCCACAAGTACTTGAGTCTTCTCTCTGCAAACAGCTTGTATTCACTACGATCAACAAATGAAAGCCGCAGAAGAAACTCAAGAGATTTATATATTTGGGACGAAAGCACTGGCTAAGAATTTTGGCAAGGTTTTGGCTGACTTACAGATGGCTAAAGAGGAAGGAAAGAAAAAAAAAAACCAAGGCTGTAAAAACCCATATACTGCAGCTCCAGGAGTAGTGGCTCACTTCCCACTCTGCATCACCATAAAAGAGCAAACAAAACAGGGTGCTCTTAGTTATCCTCATACACAAAAAATCCCAGAGCCCTTTCCAAAATGCTCCTAGAGTAAAAACATTGGATTACATGCACTGCCAGCTGACAAACATTTCTAAGCTCACTCTGAGTGCCTCTGAATACAAAGACTGCTTGAATGAGGTCTCTGAGCAGCAGAGGGGTTTTTATTAGAGTATAGCACTATGAATCTGCTGCACAGGGCTCTCTTCAGACTCTTTCCTAAAGACACTCTGAACAAGAGCTCACGCTCAGGGCAGGCAGTGGTCCAGGCAACCCATATCTAACACCAGGCTCATGGGAGGCTGTGGCTACAGATCAGAATTCAGAGCACAGCATGGCCACCTGCAGCAGTTTACACCTTTTCCACAAGGCAACAGCTCCTCAGAAAAGCAAAACAAAGCGTGAAAAATGATGCGGCAAAGAGAACAACTCATGTTATAAGTTCTCAACAAGAAATTTTATACTGCTTCTTGAGGAACTTACCAGCGGCTCCCGAGATGTGGCGTTGTCAGGCGCAGGGCAGGAGCCAGCCTGTGAAGCAGAAAGACAGTGAGGTCACATTGCCACCCGATGGACACCGTTAGAAACACTCATCTAGAAGGCTCCTGTGAGCAGGATTTTGGCAGGCACGTTTGTCTGTGCTATCAGCAGCAGTTCTGAGGACTGAGGACAAAAATGTCAGAACCACAGAAAATATATAAATTCCAGCTGTCCCTATTTAAAACAAGGGAATTAACAAATCTGCAGAATTCATTTTAGGAGGTCAGCAGTGAGAGCCAGCGAGACTCCTGAGAGATGGCATGAGAGTAGTGGTCACCCTAACACAAATTCTAAAATACTTCTCCCATTTTCATGATCCAGTAATGCACCCTTTCGTTTCTGAACCATTCTTCTAGAGATTTCAAAACAACCATGATTTAATTAAACCTCACAAATCGTGAGCAGTACCGGGACCATCCTTGTCTCCCTTCCACACAAAATTAAGAGATGAAGTTTTAGGGCAGATGCTGAACATTGCACAGTAGGATTGAGTGGTGAACGGGAGGAAGAAGAAACTGATTGAAGCAGGACAGTCAGCCAGAGGTTAGACTAAATATTCCAGAGCTCTCACTCTCCAGGCTCACCTGCAATTTTGCTCATATTTACCCAATGTTCAAGAACAGAACAAATGCTTCTCCATACTCCCTTGTGTTACAGAATCACTCTCTGGGTTTTTCTTCACTGCCAAAGAAAGCAGTTTGATTTCCACGTAACCAGAACGGATCAGCTCTCCCCCTAGGTAGAGATGCCTAAGTTTTACCATAAAACAAACTTATCCTGGTCAACAATCATTTTCAAACAGGGTCTACCTGGCATTAAGATGGTCTAAACTGTTTTCACCTGAAGTGTTTTATTGTAGGAGAGGTAACACATACTGGTGACCTCAATGGTGAAATAATGCAGTTTGACTAGGAATAAAGACAAGTTTTGAGGCTCAGTTAGAGTAAAGGGATCCCATTCATTGAATACAGGGAAAGATAAAACTGTCTAGCGAGAGCATCAAGGCTCTTAAATGACCTTTTGTCCTCCAATTCTATTCCTCATTTTTATACCTCATCTTCAAAGTATCTCAAGATTTATTTTTCCCATTTATAAAATGCACAAAACAGTATCGATAAAATAAGTATTTACCACAAGAGGGTGCCAGAAACTCAAATACAGTGCAACTCATCGGCTTCCAGACAAGGATCATCACCAGGGCCCAGCCAGACCTCACAGGTGGGCAGGGATTCTCTGGGATCACTTGCCATAACCACTGGGAGGGAGGAAGGGAGCAAGCAAGCACTCACCACTGAATTCATATCCTCAGGAAATTCCCAGAACATTCTAAGTACTAGAGCTCCTATATTCTGCCCTAAAGAGCTGCACTAGTATTTATGGACTGTCACTCCACAAAATATTTGGCCAACCTGGCAAACTGCTCAAAGAGGAATTTGAAACGAAACTTGGGTTACAGTGAGAAAATGTCATCATTATATAAGCAGGAAGAGTCCTGATCCTGAAGACAAACGCTCCCCAATTCTGCCACATGCTTGTAGCCCTGTTGACACCTAAACGATGAGTTGGATCATTTATGGTACTTTGAGTACATTGTCCAAGCTGCCACCATTTTAAATGAGATCCATATTTTCCTTCCAGCCAGATTTCCAACTACAATGCAAAGGAACTAGTCTTGTGATACAGGTTTGCCACCCTCTGGGATATGTCAGCAATGCCTGTTCAATAGCCTGTGTTTAATGAATATTATGAACATCACCACCCAGAGACCCTTTACCTTCAACATGAAAACCATCCTTCAAGGCACATAATACAGAGGTTTGTCAAAGCTATAGGCAAGTGGGGAGGAAAATTTACCTACCTATATATTGACTAACAATGCAACTAGGGAATTATGTCTCTGGAGCAACAAATCAGGCATCTTTCAACATCTTTGAAATTTGCTTTAACTACTTGCTTACACAAAGAAAACAAACAGCTAGATGGTAGATTCAACAACTTTACTGCCAATTAACATCAAAGAATTTCAATTTTTCTCACACTACTGGGATTTATGGTTAACTGGAATGCCAGAGGACTGGATTGCTGCCAGGCTCCACCAAGAAGAGTCACCAAATATATTGCCAAAGTATTTACATTAAAGAAACACTGAGAGCCAAGATAAACCTGAAATTGGTTATTCTGTTCACAGGCTACACCATCATCTTGCTCTTCCCTTTCTCTTACTATAAAAAAAGCAGTAACAGAGAAACAGAATCTTTTCTTTTACTTATTTTTGGTAAAGACATTGCTAAAGGCCCAAGGAAAATGATTTCTAAACAAAACAAAGTATTTTAAAATCTCTGGTAGAAATATTTATTGCCTTTAGAACATAGAATTCTATCTACGTAAATTATTTCGTTTAAGCTGCAATACTCCCCTCTCCCCACACTGCTTGAGGCAATATATTAATTCATGAGAATGAGAAAATTAAACTAAGAAAAACAGATAATAAGCCATAAGACATCTGACACTCCCTTTTCAGCATCTAAATTAACTTGATTTGTAATAGAAAACATGATGGGACCCAAACATAAACATGTTAAGTGAGGCAGTGCCACTACTCACAGCCTCATGTTGAAAGCTTGGCAATAAATAAACAAACATCACCAGTGGCAGAAAGCAAATATTTTATTAAATTCTCTAAATGTTTAGAGCGCAATGGGCACAACTTTCTGCAAGCATTGATAACAGTGTCAAAATTGCAATGATTGTGTAAGAGGAGTGGTGTTTACATTCTGTGAGACTTGTAAAGATATTTTCATTGGTTAATTCCAAAACTGTCCCCTTGAAAAGTCACCCACTGTACAGGATATATGCTTCAATCACACCTCCTTTTTTTCCAGGCAAAGCCATAACACTCTCAAATTCCATCCAAGCCCCAAAAATTTGAGAGCACTGAACACCTCTACAGAGTTCTGGGTGAGGAAATGGTAAATAGAGCTACAGAATCACAGAATGGTTTGGGTTGAAGGGACCTTAAACATCATCTCATTCCAACCCCCAGCCATGGGCTGGGACACCTTCTACAAGATGGGGACATCTGTCCCCAGCAGGCACCAGCAGAAGGAGCCCCTCTGCCCCCTCACAGGCACACAAGGGGAAGGAAGAGGCTTCTGCAGGAGCAGAGCAGCTCCTGGGGTGTGTCGGGGCTGAGGGTTAGTGTGAGGTTAGAGCTGAACTCCTCACATGCCTGAAGCAGGGCAGACCCAGAGCTGCCTTGAAACAAACTGCCACTGATGTAGTCAGGACAGGCCAGGAGCCAAAAGGGGTGCAAGTTACTGAGGATAACGTGAGGATCCAGCATTGCTACACGTGATGGGACAGAATCCGATTCTTCATCTTTACCTTTAAAACCCAGAGGGCTCTCTGGCTACATTTATGATGTCTGTTAAAAAGCAAGACTTCCATTTCCAAACATCACACCTTATTTGATAAATAAATGGGGGGGCGGGGGGGGGGTGTTTAAGTGTGCAGTGGGAAAATACAATATCCGAACTCAAAGAAACCTGAATGTTTTTTAGGCAACCACATTTGCCAGTTAACCAGATTTCTTTCTCAGAAACTGCCAGCCCAGTAGACTCCCCAAGTGCCTTACGGACCAGTCACAGATTGTTTCAGGTTTCCTCACTCTGGAAGTGCTCACTTGAAGTGTAATGGATGGACTGCAACATCTGTACCTCACACTGGGGCTGATAGGAACACCCAGGTGATGCAAAGCTGCCCTGCCTCCAGTGAGTTTTGTAACACAGCCTTTCACAACCCAGCTCTGTGCTGGTTAGCCAAGAGTACCGATTTTATGTAATTTATTTCTATTTCAGTTTAATTCAATAGTGTTCCCTACAAACTCAGCCTCCTTAGTCCAGAATAAAGGGATCAACAGAGAGGTTCATGGTGATTTAGCCAAATCAGGACAGATTTGAGTGATTGCAGACTGCTGTTTTCTTCCCAGTTGATCACACAGCCAGACCTTTCCCCTCCTGCTGCTGCAGTGGGACCCTGAGGGCACCAAAAGGACTTTACCAAATTCCACTGGCACCACACACTGAGGAGCCTGTCTGGGATAGTGGTGGGATGAGAGAGCTCCACGAGGTCACTGAATGCGAGGTGGGTTGAGCTTACAATGAAATACAAATTACTTTAGATCATGAACAAAACAGTGTGAGTGAGAGAGAACCTACTCTATAGAATCATAGAATCCAGGCTGGAAGAGGCCTTCAGGAAAATAAAAATATATACTATATACAACTACATCACGCTTCTGTTTTCTCCTCTGGCTGCCCTATTCATTTCATGTCCCTATTTATAAATATCTTAACCTTTTAGTGCTTGCTGAGCACTCAAACCAGCGAATTTGCATTTCTCTTTTACTCTCCCCATTCAGCTTTGCCCTTTTATGCTCTTGGCTCAAGGATCTCCCTCCCTTCCTCCCTCCCTCGCAGTTGCAAGGCAAAGACAGTATTTTGGTCTAACTAGTCACATAATCATAGAATATTCCGAGTCGGAAGGGACCCACAAGGATCATCGAGTCCAACTATTACCCAGCCAGGTTCCACCGCATTTTATAACCCAGCTGCACACTGTCCCCTTTCTCTCCGGCCGTGTCTGTATTCATTCCTCTCCTATTCAAGTGCTTTATGAGTTTCATACACAAACCGTCAATGCTAACACGCCTGTGCCCTGGGCCCGGCCTGCACACCCTTCAGCCAGCCCCGCACAGCCGCTGCTGGCGCAAGGCACAGAGCCCAGGTGCAGCACGGAGCCCAGGTGCAGCACGGAGCCCAGGTGCAGCACGGAGCCCAGGTGCACACGGGGTGTGTTCCGGAGCCCCTCAGGCCCCCCGGCCCGGCCCGGCCCGGCCCGCCTCACCTGCCCCGGCTGCTCCGCTCTCTCCGCGGCCGCCATCTTCCCAGGCGCGCCTAATCCATCACCGACCGCCCGATGGAACGCCCCCGCGGCCGCGCCGCGCCGCAGGCGTAGCGAGTCGAACGCCGGCAGAGCGATGCGTCCCGCGGCGGAGCCACTGCTGCCGTGAGTGCTCGGCCTCAGCCGCGCCGGACACTCGGGCCGCGGCTTTCTCCCGCGGCAGCGGTGCCTTTCCTGCCTGGAAAAGCCCCTTGGGGCATTGCGCAGCGTCACTTGATGGCGGCGCGACTGAAGCGGTGCGTGGTGCGGCGGCGGGACGGGCCGGAGCAGCACGGCGTGGCCGCATCCTGCCTGCGGGAGCTGCGCGACAAAGGTGAGCGCTGGCCGCGCTGGGAGCCGCTGGGAGCCCCGCTGGGACCGGCCTGAGCCCCGGCCTTAGCCTGGGCAGAGGAACAGACAACGGGAGAGCGGGACTCCGGTACCGCTTCCTGATGGGGGAAGCGAAGGGAGGTGGGAATAAGCATAGGGAATTGCTTTCGCTGCTATGCGCTCTCTTCGATGCGTGTGCCAAGGTTTGCATGGAGAATCAGGCGGTGTCTTCTGCCGTGCTTGCAGTGAGAGGACCAGAGGAAATAGCCTCAGGCTATACGGGGGAGATTCAGATTAGATATCAGGAAAAATTAGGGAATTGGAATCGGTTGCCTAGAGAGGTGATGGAGTCACCATCCTTGGAGGTGTCTGAGAGACATCTGGATCTGGTGCTGGGTGATGTCGTTTAAGGGTTGCAGTGGCAGTGCTGAGTTGATGATTGTATTGAATTAACTTAATGGTCTCTTCCAACCTTGATTATTCTAATTTTAATTAGAAATTAGGAGGGAAAACTTGCGTGCATGTGCTAAAAAATAGCTGATGTGCAGCGCTGTGGGGAGACAGGTCCTGGGCTCCAGCCTCAGTCAGTGAAAGTTTTCTGTTCTTTGTGCTGGGGGGTAATAAAAGGGCAGTGCTATGTCACTTTTATTGTTTTGTTAAGTGTTTTTTCTGTTCTGCAGTTTGTGGTGTTCTGGCTATTGACAAGGCCAGGGAGCCCATCACCTTGGTTCTGGCAGAAGATGGGACCATTGTGGATGATGAAGATTACTTCTTGTGTTTGCCATCTAACACCAAGTTTGTGGCACTGGCCAAGGATGAGAAATGGTCCAGCAAAAGCTTAGGTATGCTAAGAATGAGGAAGCATGGAAGGGGAGGTGTGTTTGTAATACACCTAGTGATATCAGGCAGTCTCAGGTGATCAGGAATGACCCATGATACTGGTGACTCTTGTGTCAGACAGTGGAGCATCCTGGCTCTCGGAGTCTGTGGATGAAGTGGACAGTGCTGCGGAGAAGTGGAAGCAACTGGCTAGGCAGCTGAAGGATGACCTGTCCAATATCATCCTGATGTCTGAAGAAGACCTCCAGGTACAGTGGGGAAACCCCCAATCCCTGTCCTTCTGTCTGCCCATCATCCATTTATCTCAGTAGAGAACAGAATCAGTAAACAAGAACTCAGGCTTAATTCAGCTGCTGCTTTTGGCTCCTAGTGCCAAAATCAAACTTCTCCTTGAAGGGAAACATTCTAGTGTCCAAGGAGGGTGCTCTTAATCCCCCACTATCCTTCACAGTGTCTTTTTCCAGTTGTGGCAGTGGGAGGGCAAAAAATCAAGATTTGGCCAAATGGCAACTGATATCAGCTCATTCCTTAAAAACAGACACATGGGTAACATGTCCAGAGGGGAGGCAGAGCAGCAGGCCAGGTCTGTCTGCTCCAGAGGGGTTTGAAGAACTGCTCTCACTTTCCAGAGCTTGCCAATCCAATCTTGACTGATTCAAGTTTCTGACTGCTTAACACCATGCCTTGTGGTGAGGCGTGGCAATAACTGCCCCTTCTTGTTCTCCCCAGTGTGCAGCTTCCCAGGTGCCAGGCTACTGCCTTTCCTTTGAATATTCCCATGCACTGTGAAGTAGTACTTTGCCATTAGTTTTCAATCTCTTAAAATTGCATATGATTCCACACCTTCCTGGATGCCTTTTGGTTTTTAGTAAAAAATTCTGCCTGGTGGAGTGCCACTACAGCCTCTCAGAACTCGGCTGACTTGCTATAACAAGAAACCTTCTGGAACAAGCTTAGTTTCAGGAGGGTTTGTTTGTGCTGTTTGCATTGCAGTAAGTGCCATGAAATGAGTTACTCAGGAGCACTGTCAATGTTTTAAGGTGCTTATTGATGTGCCACCCTCAGACCTGGCGGAAGAACTTGCCCAAAGTGAAACCAAAATTCAAATGCTGCAGGACACCCTGCAGCAGGTGCTGGACAGACGAGAAGAAGAGCGTCAGTCAAGGCAGCTCCTGGAACTCTACCTAGAGGCCTTGAAAACTGAAGACAGTATCTTAAGCAAAGTTGCAGGTAGGGAGCATTGGGACGCTAAAGAAGGTTTTCAACTTCTAGTTGAGTGGAGTAAGTAACGCAGTCCAGGCCACTTCTCCTGTCCTGTGTTTGTCAGGCATTGTACTGATTCTGCTTCTTTTTTAGAACCTGAGGCAGCACCAAGGAAGGAGATGGATGTGGTTGACACAGGTACCAGCAGCACAGATACTTCAGCCACAACAGCACTCAGCAACCAGGTCCTTACCGCTCTGAAAGAGAAACCTGCTCCAGAGCTCTGCTTGGACAGTCAGGATCTAGAGGTGGGTGAGAATGACACAACCATATTCTGGCAAATCTCTCCCTCTGGAAAGAGAGGCTACTCTTCTTTTCCTTGCTGTAGAAAGTTAGTAACTGCTTTCTCTTCCTTTGAAGCTCTGAGTGTTGGCAAATTATTGGAAATCCAGTAGCCCATGGGATAGTTGATGAAAGCTGGGAACATCTCCAGTTCCAAAGAGCCACTACTAAACTTTTCTGCCTCGTTCCTGGTGTTGTTAAATGTGAGCAGATGGTTAGTGGCCGGGGAGTCAGTAGAAAAGACTGCTAACAATCTGTCTTGCTCCAGCTGGTGTTGAAAGAAGACACAGCAACCCTGGCCTCGGCTCTAGGATGGGACAAACAGAAAGCTGGAGCTCTGCAGGAAGCTTGTGATCAGGAGCTCTCCAAGCGCCTTAAACAAGTGCAGACTCTGCATTCCCTACGGAGCACATGTAAGGGCAAGAAAACGCTTCCCTGGGGGGACTGGCCCAGTTCAAAACGCAAAAAATAAGACTGCATTCCTGTTTGCAATTTAGTTTTTGCATTAGAATCAATACACGCAAAGACACATCCTGGGAACCATAGTTTGCTGGTCATAGTGTGGTCTGGCTATAGAACAACTAAAATCTGGTCATTGTCCTGAGGCTTAAACTCCTGTGGTGATTTGAACTGTGCAACCAAAGGGATTTCGACTTTTTGCAGAATACTAGAACAATGTTATTGCTAAGCACAGCAAGTAAGCGTTCAGCTTTCAATACCTGGTTGGTAGCCAGAAGCTTCCATGTGATAACGGTGGATACAGCCCCTGAAGCCCCAGGCAGTCTGCTTACTCTGTTCTCCCACTGTTTTCAGTATAAGAAGAATGGAAGATCTCTGGAAGACACTTTGAGGCACAATTAGTGATCAGAGCAGAGGGGTTAGCCAGGTGCTCACTGGCTTTAAGCTCCAGCCTGGGATCTAGGAACTTGAATTCTCACACTGATTTAATCACTTAAAGTAAACTCAAAGTCCTTTAACTTCAGTGCTTTTTCTGTAAGGAACTCCTGCCTCTTGGTGCTATGTAAGAACTATCATGTAAAACACAGCAAAGGTGGAAATACTTGCTTTTTAAGGCTGTGTGACAGAAGGCTTGTATTTGGCCTGCTGTGTTATTCTCCCAATGGTTAGTGTAACATCATGATGCTTTTGGATTAACTGGCTTATTTTTAAATTTGTTAAAGTCTTTTTTTCTAATATCAATAAAACCTTTTTATCTTACCGTTGGACTAGTTTTGATATTTCCACCAGCTGCTATAATTAAAGAATGTGCTGATGAATACAATATCACCTTAAGGAAGGAGGAAGAAAAAGTTGAACACAGTAGTACTCTGGCTTTAACTTATCTAAAGTGTTTATGCAAAACGTGTATTCGTCATGACTACACCCAAACTCTCACCTGGCACAACGTGTTCTTCTCAAGTGAGAGCAGAAGATGTATATGAAAGGATTTTGACAAATGAGATGAAAATTCTGAGGAAGTTTTACTAGGTGCAGATGTATTTTGTTGTAGCATGCTAAATCCTCTGATTTAACACAGCCTTAGATGGCCCAGGGTAAGTATTCCTACAAGCAGGCATTTGGGTGAACCCACTGCATGCAACATTCCAGCTTAATTATGGCACTGTCAGAGTTAGTGTAACTAACTAACTAATATTTAATAGTGTAACTAATAAATATTCTAAACAGTTTAGTGACTTTAAGCAGGTGAACAAAACTACTCAGGTTAACTGCAGGTGAAGCTACCCAGATGAGAATTGACTGAACTTAGGGAGGATGCCTGCAGGCAACTTTTTGGCAGTCTGTGTTGCTTCTTATCATATACACTTGCAGATTGTAACATTATAGGCCAAGGCAGGTAAAAAGGTTTTCTGGTGTTTTAAATAGCTACTTATTACAAGTTCTTTATGTTCCAGTCTTTCTGCAATAGCACAGATGGCTGTGCTACCCCTAGAAATTGGCTTTCTTTGAATGTAATTATCTTCATTCTTTGTGCAATTCTTTTGCCCTGGATAAGGCTCTGGCAGCCCAGCAGAGGGCAGTGAGGATCCCTGGCTGCCCCTGCTCCGAAGTGCTGCCTTAAAATGGGACTTACTGACAGTGACCACTGTACCCCAGCAGAGCCACAGGTGGGAAACCACGCAAAACACGTTTTAATTTTCAAGACAATGAGCAAGATATATGGGTTAGTATGACAAAGTGTTCAAAATGTCTGAGCAAAGTATCAAAACCGGAAGCAAGGAAAAAGTCAAACAGTTACTAGAGAAATAAAGTAGCATAATAGAGAGTATTGTATATACTGAGTTATGGTTCAGTGAGAATGGTCTGTTTCAAACTGGTTTTTAATAGGATTTTAATTTTAATAACAGATGCCTTTTGTGAGCAATTAAGGCATTTTGGCTGCCTGCTTTACTGAATTCTGACAGACTTTTAATTTTTTTGAATAATAAAAATCTAATCGCATTCACCTCAAAACCTAAAGATTCATTACTGGTGCTAACCTGCAAGATGAATAGGCTAATTCTGGTTTCTCTAAGATAGTAAGAGAAAATGACCTGAAAAAGATAAATCATGCCATGTTGGAATCTTCATTTTCAGTCACAGCTGCTTCGTGTTCCCCAGGAGTTCTCTCTCCCTTAGCTGCACTGGACTTCTTTTTTTTCTTCTCCTTCTGCTCCATGTTATTTGAGGCAAGCTCTTCACTCTTCTGTGTGATATATTTTAGCTGGGAACGATAAGGTAATCAGTCCTCTACTGAGGAACTTCATTTATTCACAAGAAATTAGAAAGAAATATTGAAGAGGAATCAACACAGCAAATTCTTATTACAAGAAACATGACAGACTCTAAAAACCATTTACTTTGCCTTCTCAGGCAAGTTCATGTTGTGTATTTTAAATGATACATGGAAGGAAGAAATCTCTTTACATAAAAGTAAAATTAGTATTGGAAGCATTTTTCATGGATCCACATAGAGGTATGTCACAACAGATTAGCGAGTTTAATCCACTGAACATCATATAGATCAGCACAAGAGAGAACACAATGGTTCTATGATCCCTGTATTAATGCTGGGAGACTCAGCACCTCGAGGTAGACTCAAGTTATTACTGACCTTAGGCTACAACAAAGGAACACAACATCAGGAAAAAGCAAAGTGATTCACTTGCAGGATTGATGTGTCTGTTTATTGCACATTTGTGGCTGGAATGCCAGCAGCCCTGGTGCAACGAGAGCACTGCTGCTTGAACTGCTATCAGATCTGTGTTATACCTCACCACAGTGAGGAATAGTGGTGTGAAGCAAAATAAGATCAATCAATCACTGGATTATGCCTATCTACCTCAGGAAGAAGGTGAAATTGTTATGCAACAGATTCTTCATTATCTATAGCCTTCATTTAAATGCTTTTAGGAATTAACTGGTTTAAGAATGTTGTGAGACAGAAAATACAGTGAATCTCACCAAAGAATTGCTTCTTCTAGCCAAAAGCTTCACATCTTCTGTATTGACTGTGGTTCGTTTTGCATGCCTGCATAAAACCAAAAAACACCCCTTAACATTTTTGCCAACACTGACCGTAAGGGGCCCTAGAGCATCTTGTTCAGAAACTGAATTCACTGACTAAAGAGGCTTAATAGGGACCCAGCAAACCACGCCTGCCTGTTTTTTCTAGCTACACAAAAATCTGTTTAACAATTTTGTATGTGTACTTCAAAATCCCCACAATTCCTCTGTTAAAATTTAGCAAGCAGAACTTCAAGCCCCACTGTTCTGTCCACTCTTGTCAGCAGGTCACTGTGTTAAGGTTTCAGCTACTTAAAACACTCCCTTACACCTCCTTGGAGCAACCAGGTGAAGCACAGGCAGCCCCAAACCATCCAGTACCACTGTGTATCAATGCATTTGACAATTGTATACAGTTTTTAATCTAAACAATCACTTGTACTACATAAATTAATTTCCAAGATCAAGAAGTACCTACATGGAATTTCTATTTCATAACTTCACAGCCACTATTTTTGCAGCCAACCAAGCCCTTAAAAGTTTGAATTACAAGATGTATTTTAAAGATTATCTTGGAGCCAACACAAAGAAAAGAAAGCCTTTGTAACAATCAGTGCCTACCTTGCAAACATTTCAAGGTCTTTTGCAAAGATTTCTAGAGAAAACACAAAGATGCCATGTATTTTAAAACGCTATCTCTGAGAGGGAAGAGATACACAATACACAAGTTACCCAAGTCAGTTATGAGAAGTGACCACAGCTGGTTATTAGGCACCTCTCGTACACATAGCAGGAGGCCACACAATATTCCCTCATACATCTAAATGCTTTTTTAAGGTCTGAAAAGTCAAACCAGTATTTATGGTACTTAAAGAAAATATAATGCAAGAGAATGCCCCAGTGACACCTAGTTCAGTGCTATTATTTTTGAAACCCCGTGTCTCCAGCAATGGCTCCTGAACAGACATGGAACACTGCGGTAACCCAGGTGAGTTACCCAGCAGGTAACCCAGCAGCACCAGGTAACCCAGCTGTACCGCACTGCCGAAAGGTGATCTCCGAGATGGCCGCGACGCTCTGTTTGCTGAACTGCACCTCCTTGTCCTCCTCCACCTCCTGGCACAGGCACGCCACTGTGTAGTGAACCGCCGCCTTCAGCCTCTGCAGGGAGCAAGGCAGGGGCAGGCAGTGACACACCGGCTCTGCCCCAAACGCCTCCGAGCCCCGTGCGCCGCTCAGTACCTGTGTAAGCAGCTCCCGCTCCTCTCCGCCGGCAGCCGCCGCCATCGCTGCCCTCACGGCTTCCCGCCCCTCGCGTTTCCCGCCCAGCGCGCGGGGCGGGCCGAGCCGCCATGTGAGGCCCCGCCCGTGAGGGCAGTACGGCCCGTGAGGGCAGCACGGCCCGTGAGGGCAGCACCGCCCCGCCCGTGAGGGCAGCACCGCCCCGCCCGTGAGGGCAGCACCGCCCCGCCCGTGAGGGCAGCACCGCCCCGCCCGTGAGGGCAGCACCGCCCCGCCCTTCACCTTCGCTGGCACCCGCAACGCTCGTTCATTTCACAGAACTCGCACATCTTACTGCGTGATCTGCAGAAAAGGTACTTTAAATTGAAAGTTAGATTTTACCTTATACAGATATCCAAGTAATAACTAGGTAGCTGTCTTAGCAGAAATATATATGGCCAAAAATTAATATAAAAATCAGTGTGCGCTGCACAGAATTTAACTGAGAAAAAAGAGATTCTGAGAAAAAAAAGAGATTCAGACACCCAGGTGAATGTTTAGAAGTCCTGAAGATGACTGGCAGTGGCCTTGCAGAGAGAGGATATAGAATAGAGCCAACAGAATAGAGCTGTGGGTATTTTTAATTGCCCCATGGGAAGAAGAGGTAAAGAAGCAGGGTGATTTGGGGGGAACAAGTGCAAGCACACAGCAACGCCACGTATTTATGCCAGAGCTTAAAACTGGGAACAACAGCTGGAGGGAGAATGGTGACAGGAATATCAGTTTTATTTCTCCAAGACCCATCCCACCCTTCCACTGAAAGCACACAGAGCTCGTGTGACAGACTGAGCAGCTGAATGCCCAGGAATTAAATCTCTAAGAGCCAAGCTACTGCCTGTTAGAAATAAACCATGGCAACAAAAGAAAGGCCTTTATCTGCCTGGAACCTTGTGTAGAGTTACTGTGCTGTCTGCCACTCTCCACCTCCGCAATTACTGAACTGCAGTCATCTCTGTCTTGATCTCTATTACTTTATGCACTACAATCCAATAAACATATCATGATTATAAATTCTATTAAATACTGCACAAAAACATTTTACCTAGTCTTGGCCAGCAGCAGTGGAAAGACAACACCTCAATAGATTTATAACTAAATTTATTTAGCTTTCTTACATGATACATATAGAGAGATATACATATATGTACGAAATATACCCACAAGTTATTACAAAAGTGTCCAAACACATGTTGTGCACAGTACCATAAAAAGTGATATTCTAGGAGAAATATCTGAGATCTACAGTATCTTGGCTCCAAGCGGAGTGATTTCCATTAGACATTGTAAGCAGAAGAGGACACATTTCCTCCATGGCCTGTCCAGTTAGTATGGGTAAATACCCCTGGCTTCAATAATAGCTCATATGTATGTGCACCAAAGTAATCACGCTGAGCCTGGAATGAGAACACACAGACAAAGCAGACACAAAAGTGTCACTGTCATGTGAATACTAGAACTTGCACCTACTGTTACCTGACAATAGTAGAAGTAAGATTTCACTCCAATATTGTAACACTCAAAATTATTTTCTCATTATTAGCAAAACCACTGCAATGAAAAATTTACTAGTATCAAATAATTAAATTATTATTTCTGCTTGGTACTAATCTAAAAAGCATGCACTTCCATACATCCAAAATTCAAAAATATCATTACCCTTAGTTCACAGATGGAATATGAACACACACTGGGCACTGCTATATCAATATCTGTGGTGTTCTTTATCCAGATATCTTCAAGTATTTTATTGCATGAATTTCAGGTACGACAGAAATATATTAGGCAATCTATACTGTGAGTGATTAGGACATACTGCCATTGAGGTCTTTAAAGCAGTATTTAATTAACAGCATGATGACGTTCCAGTACCTACCTGAATCAGGTTAGCTGGCAGTATCTCATGCCTGTATCCATCATAAAAAGAAAGTGCTGTAGTGAAGCAGGGCATGGGGATTCCAATCTGCACTCCAGTACTGACCACACGGCGCCAGGAGTCCTGGGAGAGAGAAAAAGAGGGGGAAAAAGGAAACTGATCAGTGCTCACCCAGAGGTATGTGCAGGCACATCAACTAACTCCAGTACAACCTCGTGTGCTATTTCATGTTCTATGAAATCTAATAACCAAGTCTGAGAAAATGCAGCAGTAGATTCCTGATTTTACATAAACAAGGTTGATCCAAAATAATGGCAAGTAAGACAGAGTTAGCAGGATGAGAATAGCTGAGACATAAACCAAGACATAGCCTCAAGCAAGGATGCTGTTCCTTCACATAAACATGATCAGAACATCTCAAAAGCATGAATTCAGTGTGGAATGGGGAACGTTTTGAGAAAACATTGAGGCACTTCCTGGACTTCTCACCAAGCACAGAAAAAAGCTCACCCAGGGGCGTCAGAGGGCAGCACCAATACTTCAGACAGACATGTGGGTAATCCTTAGTTCAACTGTTCATCTGATCTAGTACTTTGCATGGAATATTCAGATTCAGTTACAAGAACTATTAATAACAATATGAGACTTCTTTTTTGGCCAGATAATATGGTTTTAATTCTGTCTTTCAGCTCCATCCAAATCAGGACACTGTTTGCACAGACCCAGGCCTAAAGAATGGGTGGGTCTGGAACGCTGTTGTTCTGGGGCTACTGCAAACAGTGGTACTGGAACAGAGCTTTATAGTCTGCTCAGCTGAAATCCAACTGCACAGTAGGCACAAGACACAGAGCAGTAATGAGAATATTCACACAGGCCAGGCATTTTTTCCTCATATTATGATTCTTCTGAATTGCTGGATTTCTGCTTAAGGCTCTTCTGTAACAGTAAAATGGGAACCTTCAGTTTCCAATCATAGCTTGGTCAGTATCAAAGAGAAGAACCCTAACAGTCCTGGCTGTAAATGATTGTTTTTATGTTCTCCTTTCCTTGGAACTTACCTGACAGTTTTCAACAGCTCTCTTAAAGAAATCATCCAACAGCAAATTCTGAAGCTCAGGGTTTCGATCAAAAGCATCTTTGATTTTTCCCAGGAACACACTAGGCAAAAGTGAACCAAGAATAAATATTGCAGCTTCCAACAAAGGCCCAGAATCCAAAACTTACAGTGCCAAAATGTCTTAGCCAGACTCAGATTCCAAACATTACGAAGACCAAAGAAAATCTGCAGCAGTTAAACCACCAGAATAGTGGGTTCATCTAGTAATCTTTAGTGTTGTCTGCAGCCTCTGAGGATCTTAACAGCAGAGTAACTCCAAGGATTTTCCAAGGAAATCTCTAGGCTTGTCAGCCAAGCACCACATAAACTAAACTGCCTGCTCTTCTCCCCTCAGCAGCCAGGTTATGTCCTCATCTCAATTACCTTCTGATGATGCAGCCTCCCCTCCACATCAGTGCAATGCCACCGTAATTCAGTGTCCAGCCAAATTCTTTGGCTGCTTGTCTCAGCAGCATGAAGCCTTGAGCATATGAGATAATCTTGGAAGCATACAGGGCCTAAAAAAACCAAATTCACATTCCAAGAGAGGTCTCACAATGTTGAACAACAAACTTCACAGTCCACATGCTCTGTTCAGCCCACATCTCAACAAGAATGAGTACAGTAGCGACACTGCAGTTATTTGGGAACCAAAATATCCTTTCTCATTGTAAAGTTTGGTTTCAACAGAGAGAGATCAACACCCAGGCAAAGGCAGGAGTGTTGAGGGGTGGGCAAGCTTCTGTGCATGAATTATGATCTCTGTACCCCATATAGCTGACCCTGCCCACTGTGGCTTAGAGTTGAATTCCTTATGGAATATTCTTTAGTTAGGAATGGGTCACGTTATGCTTTGTGGACATGGCTAGACAATGCACTGAAAGCAGGAACCAGTTCTCATGAAATATAACCAGAAGAGCTCCTCCCCAGGGTTCACAGCATCCCAAACCTGCTCTAACCCAGCACAAGGACTCACCTTGCGGATGTCCTCCAGGAAGGCCTTCTTGTCCCCACTGAATTGAGTCATTTTGGGCCCATGCAGCAGCTTACTGGCCTGCACTCGCTCATCCTTCAGGGAAGACAGGCACCGAGCAAACACAGCTTCACCTTTGGGAATGGCAGGAAAGAGGAAATCCTTAGAAAGTTGGGCATCACTGTTAATAGCTGTGTGTTAATGTCTGTTAATGTCAGCGTCACTGAATAAAGAGCCATGTGCACAAGCAAAATAACAGGTGTACATATAAATTATTCCAACAGCATTCCTATGGGACAACACTGCCACTCAGTACAACCATTGGGTAAGTAGTGGGCTTTCAAACGATAAAGTCATCCACATGAAAATTTATCCTCAGGAACACTTACCAGCTCTCAGTTTTGAGAATTTACTTTAAAATCTTTTCCTATCTATCAGAGAGTGTTGCACTGCAATCTAGGGAACAGCAAGGCTGAAGACTTCACCAAGTAATGTATCATGCTTTGAAGATAAAAAGCTGTTGCTTAAATGCCAACTCACATTAACTGGGTGTGCTTTGAAATACACACATGCAAAATAAGGGCAATTAAAATCAAGAATAAATCAGCAGGTTAACTTAGAAGATGAAATAAGATTCACAAATTTGGTAGGCCTCTAGCACTATTATTCAGAAGTCCATAGGAAAGTTTTTAACATCACTAAGCAGGTTACTAAATATCATCTGTCAGGCTGGCTCAGTCAGTTCCTAATCATGCTGTACTTATTTGCAGTTGAACACATTACTGTAAAATGAGGGAGAAAAAAGTTTCCTTTTCAGGGTCTGATAGAAGGAAAACAAGTAAGTCTTCATACTGTAATTCTGTTCCACCCTTTAAGTGAGTTGTGATATATCAAAAGAAATAAAAACCACACCCCAAAATCAAATCGACAACAACAAAAAAAAAGAATGAGTAATGTTTTCACAAGACGCTGGATCCTCCCTACAGCAGCAGGACATGTCATACCTAAATCAGAATGGGCTAATTTCCACTTCTGCAAAAACTTCCTTCTGCAGAGGGGAGGAGCAGCGTGGTAGGAAAAGGAGGACAAAGCAGGAGTAGCATGACTCTGCTTTTACAAGCAGAAGTTTGCAAGTCATGCTTATGCAGTAAAACCACACACAGCAACTGCCCTGAGAACGGCCACGTTTGCACAAGGACTATGGCACACACTTCCCTATCAGCTCATCATTACCTAACAATGCTCCCTGGCACCGCAGTGCACTAATCAGGGAGTGTCTTCTCCACCCTTGATCTTTGCAAGAACCCCAAACAGGAGAATATTAACAGTACAAACAAGAAACATTGTTTCAAGCCCAGAACTAAAAGACTACAGCTGCGGCAGAATATTAGAACCATTTCGAAAACTTGTTTTGCTAGTGGAATGCAACTATGTTTCTTTGACAGCTACACAGCAGTTACTTTCTTCTAGCCAGTGAATGAAATTTTTCTTATCTTCAAGACTTGACCAGCCAATGCAAAGGAAAAAGAGGTAGAGAAAGCATGGAAATGAAAGCAAATCTGAGAGTAAAGAACCTGTTGACTCATCTAATTTACTGAACAGGAAGCCCACAGTGGACCTGTGGTATTAGGGCACTCTAAATGTGTTGCAGATGTGTTACAGCTCCTCTGCATTACAACACTCTGAGCACAGCACTTAATGTTCCCCTGTCACTGAGTCCCCACAGCACTGCAGAGGCACCAGGGACACAGGTATGACAACAGGAGTGCCAGCATTTAAGGAACAAGGTAAAAACAAGCGCAGCAAAAAACTCAGTAACAGCTGTCAGGGCAGAAAGAGCCTCTTCTGCAAACCAAGCCCTGCTGTGGGCCCACTTCTGAGACTATCTGTTCCCATGCTCCTTACTGTGATGTGGTACATGCAGGTGGGAAAGATCAAAGAACGAGTTACCTATGAGTGTGACCGGGACACCGTATTCCAGGGCAGAAATGGCTGTCCACTTCCCTGTGCCTTTTTGTCCTGCACTGTCCCTGATCTTTGGGAGAAGGTATTTGCCATCGCTGTCTCTGAATTTGAGAATATTGGCTGTGATTTCAATCAGGAAAGAGTCCAACTCTGTCTTATTCCACTCCTGAAATATCTGAAAAAGGAGAAAAAGGATATACATATACATACAGACCCCAATTTGCTCTGTCTCTACTGTATCTTTTAATTGCTTTATGTATATATTTTGCCTGCTTGATTATAATGCTCAGTGTTTCACTAGCTCCTGTCAGGCAAGGCAGTTCTCATCTCTACACATGAAGGTGCTTCCTGGGGAGAAATCAACTGTAGCATGGGAGGAGTTTTAGACAGCTTCTATAAACATTCAGCTGTCCATGCTTGGTCCTCCCTACCTCATGTGAAACTCAGGAATATTGTGCCCTGCCCTTGCAGGAGGCATGTCCGAAAAATTCACTTCATGTACGTGTAGCAGCTTTACCCAAGCTTGGCACCTCACCAGTGGCAGACGGACACCATGGCACAAAAACAGGAGAGACATTAAAAACTGCAAATCACCTTTGCCATCTCATCGTGCTCCATGCCCACCACATCTTTCATCAGGTGATAGGCCTCGCAGATCAGCTGCATGTCTCCATACTCAATCCCATTGTGCACCATCTTCACGAAATGTCCAGCACCTTCCTCTCCCACCTGTCAGGAAACATCCAAAAATCTCATCAGCAACAGCATCGTCACCACTTCCAGTGCTTAACATCTGCCCATGGCTTCCTTCTGCTAAAAGGCGTAAAGCAAAGACTGCTAATTGAAACCAGGGGGTCACAGGTCCATTTAGCTCCCCCAGCACCTGGCCCAGACATAAAACTGTCTTTCCATTGCACGTTGTGAGTTACCAGAGATGGCAGATTGGAAATGAACAGAGCCACAAAATCAACCACTGATGGTGCTGGGTTTATTAAGGACAAACATCCGTAAGTTTCAGCAACCAAACTGCCTAAGCAGGGATCTAACCCCAAGTTAGGGTCAGTATCAAACGAATATTTACCCAGTCACAACAAGGTTCCCCAGATCCCACTTTAGCAGCAATTTTTTGAAATATGGTCTTGATGTGGGGCCTGTGGGGAGAAAGAATACACCTCAGCAGACAGGCAGGGGATACAAACACCACAAGAAAAAATAAATAAAATCTACGGGTATGATGCCTCCTGCTGTAACCTTCCAAAAGGCAGCCTAGGGTGAGGGCAGCTGGCAGATTGATAACCCACCCACACAGCAATGTCAATTAAGTATGTTTTTCCAAAGTAGACACCGTTTTTAAGACATTGGGACAATCAAGTCATGCTTTCAACACTCTACAGACAAGCTTAATGCACTTAAAGGAGACCAAATATCCTCTCCATTTGAACACAGAAGCTGTCCTTACTTTGCTGTTCAAGGCAAAAGATGATCAGGCAGCAACTTACTGTTGTTGATGGCTTTGTGCCATCAAATTTGAATAGGCTGATACAGGTATGAAACACTAATGCAACATACTAAAGCTCAGGTAAAGCCTGGACACACCTTTTCTTTTCACATTTACACAGAGAATGAGCAACCAGGGATAAAGTCTAATATAAGCAGTGATGTGCAGTCCTTTACTGAGACATGAGTACAAAACAGCACAGCAGCATGCAGAAACTTGCAAATAAATTGATGCATTCAATAGTCAGTACAAACATGTACTGAAGCTCCTTTTATAAGGTGTCACTACAGGGCCATTTGCTGGTGCCTGATTCATGGTTAGCAGCTTCCTAAGTGTGTACGGCCTCAAAAGAAAAAAATAAAAAATAGTACTTTTTAAAAATTTAAGCAAAATTCCTTTCTCCCCAGGCACACATTCTCCCTTCAGATGTCTGTAGGTCCTACTTTTGCCTGTGGATTCCTGGAAGAAAAGCCTACCTTTGTTCTGCCTTACATGATGGCTCAGCACTGCCCCATGACCCAAGCCAGGTTGAGAAATCTGGAGCCTTGAGGAAGTTGAGATGGCAACATATCTTGTTCTCTCCACACCCACACCCTCTTCCTTCCCTCCCTTGGCTCACAATGTGAACTGTTGCAAACTATTCTGAACAAGAAAACATAGTATTTCATGCTTACCAGGCTTCCTTGGCTCCTCCTGGCATGAGTGAAGGTCCATATCTGGCACCCTCCTCCCCACCACTAACACCACTTCCCACAAATAAGATGCCTTTTGCCCGTAGTTCTTTACAACGTCTCTGGAACAAAGAGCAGAGCAGCACTATTTAATTTTGTTTAATGCCAGAGTCTTATAAACAAAGGTTATCAATTCAGACCTAAAATTAGGTTTTCACTTCTGCTTTGGACATGCTAGAAGCCAACCTTAGAGAAAGCTTGTACATACACCAAAGTGAATATTAGGAAACTTCCTGTTGCTTTGATGTGGGTGCTTGCAAAAGGGACATGGTGAGAAAAGAAGTCCTTATAAGCACCAGATATAAATGAGCAGCACTGACTCCAGAAAAGGCTAGGAATTAAGCCTCAGGTGACACAAGCTCTGTGCAAAGATGTGGGGGAGGCAGATTAGGCCCAAGGTGGAGTTGCTGAATTCATTGCAGTGAAGGTGTAAGCATGAAAAACTCTAAGGACAAATAATTGCCTCTGAGTGGGAGAGAAGCACAGGCCGAGATCACTAAGGACAGCTGCAAGCTCCCCAAGGATGGACCCTCACTGAATTTTTCACTCTGGGATGGGCCAACTCAACTCATCCAAGATCAGGATGTTGAAGCATAAAGACAAATATGAGCACCTCTTCTAAGATTTAGAAGTACCAATCTGAATGCAATATTTTCATATGAGCATCCCAGATAGGCTAACTCGGCTTCTGTAACTTCCATAGTTACAGCCTGTTCACAAGCAGGTGATTACTCTGCTGTCGCCATTACCAAGACAGCCAAACCAGCAGTTCTGTCTTACTGGATTTTCCTGTAATCACGAAGGATTGAGAAATAACAATGGATCTATAAATATCCTTAGATTTACAAATCTCCCTGAAAACTCCAGAAGATTGTGAAAAGAAATTTTCTAAAGGTCTTCATTCCTTAAAACATGTAAAAAAAATTCTCTGATGATTTGGGCAGCTTCTAGAAAAACATTATTTTAGGACAGTCCCTAATTGCTTTTTAACAGGCTGCATAATGATCAGAAGTTGAAGAGTTGTGTGTATTTTATTCATTCACTTTAGGTAAGAAACAGGCTTACCGTGGTATCTCTATACTCAGAATTCCCACCATCAATTATGATGTCTCCAGCCTCCAACAATGGCACCTGTCAAAAATAAATCAGCATTTCAGTTTTCTCCTTGCATTCAAAACCTCACTAATGTTGAATAATTGAGAACTTCCAGAGGAAACTGCTCTGAAAGACGCAAGAAGTCACAAGTAAAATGAATGTTTGCCTCACCAGTTTATTGATGAAGTCATCCACTGCACTCCCAGCCTTCACCAGCAAGATAATGCGACGGGGCTTCTTCAACTTGGAGACCATCTCCTCCAGGCTGTGTGCACCTATCACTTTGGTTCCCTTGGCCTCGTTAGCCAGGAATTCATCCACTTTGGAGACTGTCCTGTTAAAAGCACAAACCTGGGGAAGCAAGAAAACATGTTAATAAAAGCTGCCAATGGAACAGTTACTTTAGCACATACTAGATTACACAAGCAAGGTTCAACATCCTGTGCCCTCCCACTTCCACCTTCCTGACAGGCACAGGGCAGGCATGAACCTGAGCATGTCTTTGCAAGTGCCTTGGGAACCTGTGGTTAATGGCCAAGGCCAAGGCAAACTTCAGGGAAAAGTCATGCATAACTAACATATCAGGTGCCAGCTGCATGCACCTCTGCTCTCTGGAAACAGGACAAAGGCCAGCACAGGGTATAACCAGAAGGAGGAAATAACACCCATTAGATCATCACAAGAGAAGGGGAAAAGCACCCAAAATGCTCAGCTCCAATGCCAAGTGTTACTGAGTCAGCCTTTCTAAACAATATTTTTCCTCACTTACCACGAAGCCATGGTCATTCATGTTCAAAATCAGATTCTGACCCATCACAGCAAGTCCAATCAAAGCAATGTCAGCTCTGGAATGTGAACAAAAATCCCAGGTAAGTCACTAGCAGTGATCCAGCAGTAATACCCATATCTCTATCAGGCTGTTCTGACAAAGCCAGCTGCCAGGGCAGCTCTCTCAGGCCCGAGGCTGTGCGGAGTGACCGGGCAGAGCCCCCTCAGCAAACAGCGCATCAGGGCCCTCGCAGCGCTGCAGCGCTGCCCCAGCCCAGCGCGGCCATGCCGAGGCCTCGCTCCTGCTCCTGCTCCTGCTCCTGCTCCTGCTCCTGCTCCTGCTCCCGCCCCGCCCCGCTCTCACTCGGCCATGGCGGTGCCTCTCGGATCTCTCGGATCTCTCGGATCTCTCGGATCTCTCGGATCTCCCGCAGCTCTGCGATCTCTCGGCGCTCTCCCGACTCAGCCTGCGGCGCGCGCTGCTTCCCCACATCAGCCGGGCGGGGCGGGGCGGTGCCGAGGGCGCCCATTGGCTCTCCGGTACAGCCACGCCCCCCGCCCATGGGCTGATGTCCCGAAGGCCACACCCCCTTAAAGGGGCAGTGGCGCGGGCTGTGCTCGGCCGCGGGCGAGGCTCCGCGCTGTCCCCGCGCTGTGCCCGCCGGGTTCTGCCGCTCCCC
Source organism: Entomyzon cyanotis (assembly GCA_024500445.1). Lineage (NCBI taxonomy): Eukaryota > Metazoa > Chordata > Aves > Passeriformes > Meliphagidae > Entomyzon > Entomyzon cyanotis. The sequence goes on from JAKEPQ010001025.1 coordinate 417,693, forward strand.
CGCCGCCTGCGAGGCCTCAGGCGCCCCGAGCGCCGCGCCTGCCGGCCAAGGAGCCACGCAGCTGCCTCGTGCCGTCAATTGTCCCTCAGTTCCCAGCGATAAGCACCCCTGGGATCGCTGGGAATTGCGCAGTTATTATTTTCTAGTTATTAACTGGCTTCGATTCTGCTGCTGAACATCGTCCCAGGCGGCAGTCAGCCCCTCCGGTATCACCGCTGCCCGTTTGCCTTTACGTGTCCTAGACTTTAGGCACAGGAAAACTTGCCCCTCTGTCAGCACTGAGGTGACAGTAATTTCAGGAGGACAAAGCTACTTCTGTACCTTTGCTCCATGACAGCTGATGTATCGTCAACACAAACCTACCTCTTGAGAATGTAGTTTCTATTAAATTCTATATAAATCATTTTCTAAAGAAGATGACCGGCAGCAATATGGCCCATCAAGTTTTTGGTTCACCTTAATTTTGGGCATTAAGAGTGAATTAATCAGAAAGCAGTGAAACAGAGTGGCTTCCACGAAGGTATTAATGAACCATGAAGTATTAATGATACCATGAGGTATTAATGAACCGGTCCAAAGAGCCACCAGAAGAAGTTCACAGGTTACTCAAGTGTGTAATTGGAAAAACACAGGGCATCAGCCCCAGCAGCAAAGACAACAGCTTTTCAGACAAAGAACAGGTAAGGCCAGCAGCCTGAGAAAGGTATTTTGTCACCATGCAGCTGGTTTAAAGTTCCTAGAAGTTTTTAACCTGTTTTGGTGGGACTTAAATGCTTTGGGAAAGCCCTATCCATGACTTTTAAAAGCTAGAGAACTTGGCACCTTCAGACGAAGACAGGACTGATTCCCTGACACATCTTTGTTCCCAAAGCTCTGACTTTGTTGCTGTGCTTTGATGGTTTGATTTCACCCATTTCCTCTCATTTCCAACTGTCACCCCCAGAAAAGCAAGTTCAGTATTGGCAGCACTATGACGAGTCTAATTTACCTTTCAAGCAAAATAATCATCCAAAACCATCCAAGAAGTATTTAGAAATGCTGCATAACATACAAGAGGGGAAAGGATGAGGAAGGATAAGAAGGGCTTCCCTTCTTTCTCAAAAATAGTTGAGATAAATTTCCTTCCATGAAAGCATCAGCTTGTTCGGGACAGGTTTTTATAAAAAGTAATCAACATAAGATTCAAGTAATTAAATCACAAAGAAAGGAGTACACATTCTATCTGCTAATGCATTGGTTGTACCTTTATTGTTTCACCTCGTTCACTAACAATTCAGTGGTGCAAGGTTACCATACACAGTTAGATATCTGCATTGCACACCTAAGGCTATACAGCAAATGGATCAGAATTAGTACAAATACATGAACTATATTTACATTTTGTATACTCAAGCTCCAAATATCGGATATATTTACAAAATAAAATAAGAAAATGAAAACCTGAAATTAATGTACAGTGTTGCTGATACACTCCTTCGCTGGGATGAAATCAGTTTGCAAAGAGATTTGTTCAAGAAGGCCACTTATACAGCATATACCTTGTATACCTTGTGTACAGAGAGATTAACAGGGACATGGGGACCGCAATTCCAAGGGATTTATTTCAGTGAACAGCATGTCTAATGTCCAGATTCAGGAGCCATTACCAACTGCACGTGAATTATGAACAAGCAGAGTGGAAAATTAAGACCTGATCCTGAAAAGTGCTGATCATTCAAGAATCCCTCTGCTTCCAGTCCCTGGTTTCCAGGCAAGCAAGAGGTAATTCAGCACTGCTCAGGGGCAGCTTATTCACTTGGCAACATTAAGAATTGAAGACTTAGGAGCTCCACACCAGTTTTCTGAATACACAGCCAATCCCAGCAATTTAAATCCTGTTCCAAATAACATTGGACACAACCATCTGGTTAGTGTTGGACTAGTTTTGATTTCAAATACACAGAATGCATAAATGGCCTTCTGAACAAAAAAGTCAGTCCTGTTCTTGAACAGCTGTTTTTGAACAGATGTTTTTAAACAAGGAAGCACAAAGTTAATACATCCTGCTACGGACAGTACAGCCAGACCACAGACTGGGTTAGTAACTACAACGGAGAGATGCAGCGCACATGTCAGACCCATTTGTAGGTACATTCAGCAAACCCTTCCTGAGCAGCAGCAGGATCTTTCCTCCTCCCAGCAGCAGGTCAACAGCTGCATCTTCAGCAAAAACACCCACCACAGCATGAACTACCACAAGCTCAAGTGTGCAGGAGTACCAGGCATGTGCACAGGCAGTTTTCAGTTGGCTATAGAGTACCAGTGGGTGTTAGGCTGAAGCTAATCCTCTTTCTTATCTAATGTGCAATTAATTACAGATGTATAAATATACAATACATTACATAAAATTAAATCCCTGTAAATTAGATAACAAGCAGCAAAAAGTAAAGTCTTTGCTTTGAAATACCTTGCTAATCAGTAATAAGGACTATTAGACATTGACCAAAAAAACCTCTTTCTCAGCAGTCTGGAAACAGTACTCTCTGGAAACAGTGCTCCCTTCTCTTCTGTATTCCCAGAATAGAGGAATCTTCTTTAAAAAGGTACTTAAAGTGCATTTCTAAAATACAGTGTAGGAGGTTTAGCTTGATTTTAAAATACCCAGGAAGCTCCAACATAATTTTCAACAGACAAAAAAGAAAGTTTTCTTCTTCCTTTTGGCAAGGAACATACAAACCCCAATACAGCAGGTTTGACACTCGTTCTTCCCAAGGAATGCCCAGCAAGCTCCCTCCTGGTGTGTGTTCTCATGGGCTGGCAGGCCCAGGGCAGGATGCCTCGTCTCCAGACGCTGAGTCCCAAGAGCTGTCTGACTCTGGGACTCCACACACAGAGCAGCAGGTAGCCAAGACTGAGCTTTGGAGTGTCAGGACAAGCCAGCTTTGCATATTTTTCTTTCCTCATTCTCTTTCCAAAAATAAATTTCCAACATGTTGGGCTAAGCTTTGAAGTGAATGGAAATTACCTTTCTTATTATTTTGTTTGTTTTGTTATCTTCTTAAGGAAAACTTGGATTGGTTTCAGTCCAGTTTTAAGTATGGAAACCCAAATGTCTCAAAGCAAGCTTCAGTAATTGGAGAAAAACTTTGTCTGCCTTTATGACAGACCTGAAAAGAGTAATGCCCACGTGAACATAACAAGGACCTAGTTTGTCACAGATTATGCAGCTTTTAAGAGATGCTGATGCTTAAAACCAGGCTTTTGCTCTTCTGATGATCTGTTATCCACACAGACCTCAAATCACCAAAAGCTGCTTGGAGTTTTTTAAATAGAAGAGTAACATTTATGGAACACAACTGTAACACTTCAAGCACTATATAAGACAAGCATCTGTCTCTTCCTGCTTTTAAAGGAAGATCCCTTAATCATGATTCTGTGCAATGCCTATATCCACTTGGTTCATTCTCTGGCTTATCCAAAGCAAAGACTTAGCAAACTAGTTTTCTTCTAGTTAAAAAAAGAAACTGATAAAAGTTAAAATGTTCTCAGTGTGTCACAACCTACCACCACCTCAATCACTCCGCCTCCTCAAATGAGTTCCACTTTCATTATACACACTGGTGATGGCAGCAATAACTTAATGCTTAGGATTAACCTAATTCTTGAGATCAGCTTAGCTGCAGTGTGAGGAGCCCTCCAGCAGGAAAAGCAATTTCATCCACACACTGGAAGTGCTTTATCATCATTGCATAACAAAGGAATATCATCACTGTATTAAGAGTCACACACAGTTAAACAAGACAAAAACAGAAGGAAAAAAAACCAAAACCAAACATTCCTATCACGTTCCTGGGTCCCCAGGATGCTCCTTCACTCAGGCTTCCAGTTCTGAAATAAATCTGAGGACCACAGACACAGCATGAGCATATGATTTACCTTGAGATATGTAAAGATATGTCCTAGCAAGTGTCAAACTCCATCTCCCTGCTCCTTTGCCATCCATGCTGTTAGGAGGTCTCATTATGCATTGCACTTTACTGAACAATGAAAACCTCACAGAGCAGAAACTTGCTCAATGCATTCCAGGCCCACATACACTTGGCCACAGAATTCCCAAAGCACGAGTGGCTGATGCATGACCTGAATCCAAATGACCTTCTTGAGCTGGACTAATGTGCCTACTGCAAGAGTGTAGCAAACCCTTTTACCTCTCCCTAGAGAGGCTGCACCCTCTAGATGAAATCCCTTTACATTCCTCAGGATCACAGCCAGTCCTATCAGTGCCAAGGTACAGCAGGAAAGAGTAACACAGCAGGAGCACAGTAAAAGACATACACACCTCCCCAGCCTCCCTGAACACCTGACTGAGAGACTGGAGTTCACTTCTCCGAAAGGAAATTTATTCTGCTTTTCTTTCTTGGGGCAAGGACCAAAGCTTTGGCCACAAGGAGAACTTACACTGCAGGTCAAGAACTGACACCACCCAGCTGATGTCCAAAAAGCCAGTTATGATATTCCACTGACCAGGACCAGAATCCACTTGCTCTAACCCCCAGGAAGGATTAACTCTGAATACAGTGGGGTTTAGCTGATGAAAACTGTAGTAGGGAAATCAGGAGACACTCAAGAGTTATTCCAAAACGAATTGAAAGTGTCCTGCAGCTCCCTGGAGAACACTGCAAGTGCTGGGCCTAGGCAGTGTTCCACAGACCTTGAATGCTCCCAAGGACACGTGGGGTGACATGGGAGCATTACAGGCAGGGGATGCACAAACAGCCCTTCAGAATGATGCTGCAGAGCTGCCTCCCCTGATACAGCCATGGGAGTCCTAAACCTCTTCCCAGAGAGGTGAGAACTCTTCCTGCACAACTCAGAAGTCAGGACTAAAAGCAGGAAGAGGAGATCTGCCCTCCATGGTGGTCCAAAGACCAAGTGCACTTTCATTTCCATTTAACACTCTCCATCTGTCAAATACAAGGCAGAGCATCTGAAATTTTGGGGATTTTATCTAATATTTCTGTCATGTGCTCTATTTCCCCTCATATCAGCACAGTCTGCTCAGATTAGTTCAGAGGCTGAGGAGTGCGTGTTGATGGAAACTCTTCTGGTAAAGAGCTAAAGCCAAGCACTGTTCACCTGCAACCCCACAGCAAGAGTTTAAAGGCAGATTGTTCTAGCCAGCGTCCCCAGGTTTGCTCCCTATCTTTTTACAGCTCATGCCTGTTGGACCCTGGAAACTCAAAAATTGCACAAAGTCCAAAATCCAGTCTGCCCAGATAGGTTTGTCCAATATCAGCTTTCAATAGAGCTTAACTTGGAGGCTGGATCCAGAAAGCCTGAGGAGCTATTGCAGTTCCTGGCTGGGTAATGTCTCCATTGAAGAATTTATCTTTCCCTGGCATTGGAACTTTGCCCTGAGGGAACCAATGACCACTGCCAAGTCACAAATTGAATGAAAACTCTGCAGCAGTCTAGACAGACAACAACAGACAATGGGACAGACAAATAAAGGTCAGTTGAAGTGGGAAAACAACTGTTAAAAGAAAAAATAATTTTTTTTCTTTTTAGAGTCGTGCATAATCACTCGATTTTTTTGATTTTTTTTTCTTTCTCTTTTTGTTTGGCCACATGCTACTAGTACAATTCTGGTACAGGTGAAAAGAAACAAGATAGGGTTAGAATACCTAGAAAATGTGCTGAAGGAGTGGGGAAGGTGGGGGATGTTAAACCACAGGATTACATACAAGTGAAACCGTCAAGAATCACAAAGAGAAAATGAGAGGTAACACTATCTATCAGAAGGTGAGTTGGGGAGAACAGATGAGAACATTACATGGACTCAGTACTTCATCTGGCCCGTGCGTCTTCGAGCCAGTTTTGACCTGTACAAAAAAAGAAGTGAAATAGTAGTTGGTGAATTCTGAAAGTTTATTTTTCTGCCCGCCCCACAGTTTGTCCACCTTTTTTTTTTTTTTTTTTTAATCCTTTGGTATGGTCCTAGTTTACTCCATATGTTAAGAAAGTAAAATGTACCCAGGGTTGTAATGAGAAAGAATTCTCACTTCTCTCTTCTGCTTTTGCAAAATGGCAATACAAGGAAACTATTTTGTGGCCTCCAAATGTAGCATCCCACACATTTTTAAACTGGACATGGCTGTTCAGAACATCAGAAGCCAAAACAACAGCTCCTTGCAGTTCCTGAAATACAGCGCTGGTTTGTTTTCTGATTGTTTTGGGGTTTTTTTGCCTACCCTCCTCCCTCCTCCAATGCCCACATCTTGTCAAATTCCTCAGAACAAAATGAAGATCTGTGACCAACCAACCATCTGCCTCCTGCTTTGACCATCTCAATTTGCAGCCCAGCAGTTGCCTCTTACCGAATTGTACCAGCAAGGAGAGGATTGAAGGCATATAACCAGTCATTCATATCCTTGTCGTTGATGGCCTGGAGCAGGACTCCACGGTGCTTTGTGCACACACCAAAGGTGTTGGGTGTCTGCAACATGAAGGACAATTTAAAATACAAGGTCTACAAACACAGAAGCTGATGCACATTTCCTCTCTGAGAGACTCTGCTCCATCACATCCCTAAAACCCGCAAAACCTAAGGTCTTTCATTTTTGTTTCACTAATGATTTCCAGGATGTTATCAGTCATTATCTTCTACAAAATATAGTTTTCACTCTTGAGTGTGGGCTTTAAGAGCTGCTGAAATGGACCAGTAAAGTCCATTTGATTCCTCACAGGATGTTTGTGTGTGTTGTTTTGTAGTTCTATTTTTTTTAAACAAACGAAACACAAAAGCCCAAGAAAACATACAAAATAAGCTGCAAAAACCCAACACACAAGGTGATGGTACCAATATATGCTCCTAAAAGCTAGTCTGATGTGTGACAGCAGTCAAGTTCACTCTCTGGTACAACTGTGTGAAAACCCTGAACAAACTGGGAACTTTGTGGGCAGGATCATCAATGTCTCCAAGACTCAGATCCATTTTCCTTGGACCAGAGATGACACACCTGACAGTATGGAGGCACTGCTACCTGTAATGTTCTTGCTTTATCAATAAATAAACAACTGCTCTCAGACTGACCTTTACCATTGCCTGTTGATCCTCACTGTATTCCACCTGTGCAGTGGATAAATTTATGATTCCTCTTTCTACAGGATCTTTGTCACTGTTGTAAATAAAAACATAGGGACGGCGAACCACCACAAAGTGCTTGGCCCAGGAGCTGGAGAGCGGCTCCTTGAAGTGGAGGTATCCTTTCTTTGACACCACAGAGCTGGAAAAAACAAACCCATGTTAATACAGAAATACATTTTCCCCTGAGAATCCCTATGAACTGCAAAACACTGTGTAAGACACTTGGTCCTTACTATGTTTTGTCTGCAACAGTATTCTGAAAAAGTTATATTGAAACAAGCTGAATTGTCTCAACAACTATGCAAAAATCTGACAGAAAGAAGGCCCCCAGAGACCTCTGCTTCAGTGAACTTCAGCCATGATTTGATGATAACAAACGTCATATTTGAGTCACTGGAAATCCTGTTCATTAAGTAGATGCAGGAAATGAATGCTGCAAAGATCGAAGACCAACACAACCTTCCCCAATCCATCACAGAGGACTCTGCAACTCTGCCATCACCTGTTAATTTTCCTTCCTCAAATGGGGCACAGAACCTACAACCCTCAGAAAGCCACGATCACATGACAATAAAAAACTTACCCTGGTCTGATTTCCTCAATATCAGGAACGAGGTTTAGGAACTCATTCTTTCCAGCTCTGGCAAGATAGGAAGTTTCTATGGCAGGAATTATCTGAAACTGTTCCACCTCATGACAGGGACTGGAGGCACGAGAATTTGCTTCTGGTGTCCTTTAAAAAAAGTAGAGAAAAAGTAAATCGCAACACAGCAACTGAATGTGACAGTGGAATTTAAACTGCATCTACAGCCCAGCTTCAAGTTCCATCCTCCAGCCCAGATTTATTTGATGATATTGGGATCCTTTTGTACAGTACCAAATTTTCCCTTGGTATCTGTAGAATAAAACTTATAATAACTGCTAATAAGTTGTTTTCCCACTACTTTTACCTTGTTTCTGCTGCTAAACATAGTCACAACACAGACAAACTGTTTGATATAAAATGTACTACTTCCTCAGCACTCCTCCGCTCAGGGATATCAAACTCAGAAGGTACAAATTATGTCTTTCACTACATAGTTATTCCCAATTTCATTAAAAATATCTTGTATGGATACTGCTGAGAAAGATAAACAGAGATTAATGGCCAAACTGGTTTATTCTGGGTTGTTATTAGTAGACCTTTTCAACAGACCTCTGAAAAAACTTGTGGACTCTGCACACTGCAGATGCACTTGTTACTGGAACGACAAGCATCTGACTGTTTCCCCAGCACAAAGGGGAAAAAAAACACTTCCAAAGAACAAAATGGGGAAAAAGAATTGTGCAGAGTGACTGGAGAAGTAAGGCAAAGAGGCTGTACTGTGAAATATCTGAAAGCAAGGAAAAGGAAGAAAACAGGAAAGAGGAAAAAAAAATCAGAAACCAGCAAAGATATCAGTGAAGCACTGAAAAGTGAGGTTGTCCTATTAACACATTACACTTACTTCTGATCAACTGAATTGCACCTGGAATCCACCAAAGAAGGGCAGGTAGACGAAGGGGTGAGGGTTGCACTGCTGAAACTGGACACAGACGGGTCTCGCCCAATTGGAGAAATATCTGACAGCTGCAAGCACAAACACAGGGAAAGCATTGCAGGAGTAGGTTGTAGCTCATGGTCAGTCCTGGCTGAACATGGCTTTCAGCAGGGAAGGCTCAGATAACAGAAAGCCATTTCCACCAGCCATTCCCCTACTTAGTAGGCACATTTTTGCATGAACCACCATAAACCCATCTGGGACTGGAAACAGAGCAGCACTTGTGCAGACACAGCTTGTTATTATTAATGTCCTACACTTCTGATTATTCACACTCTAACTGCCTCAATGGATACTACATTATCCAGTTTGAAACCTGGTATTCCCTTTGCCTACAGGCAGAATTTTTAAGAGTCAATTTTTCCTTTTACATAGGGAAAGCGTGCGTAGGGAAAGACAGTAAGAGTCTGCTAATAAACTGGAAATGGTACTACAGTCCAAGTCCACACGATTTCCAATTCCTGCCATAGCCTTTGGAACCTGATGCTCAATAGTCAAATGCTTCCAATGGACTGAAAATAAAAATTAATAAAATTAATATAAAGTGGTTTATCTTTCATGGTATCAGCGGATTCCACGACCTGCAAACATACTACTATTGTACTACAATCAGAGTGCATTGTATTAACTGAAATATTTACCTTACAATCACTGATGCTGTTGTACACCTGGTTGAATTCCCGATTGAAGGTATGAGTAAGAAGCTGCAGACACTGAGGGGGGGTGACAGGAAACAAATGAGAAACAGAGAAGGATTTTATATTTAGATTTTTGAGAAATTTGAACAGAAGAGGTGATTTGCCAAGACACACTTGGCAGCTCATGGAAGAAAAAACAAATTTTAAACTGCTGTGAAAAATCACACAAGAAGAGGGGAATAATTGTTTCCCTTGATAAAATTAGGAAGTGTTTCTAGAATCCCTTATGAAGGGGAATGAGATACAGCCACAGCCCAAACCTACCTAGCAGCACTGGCTGGTGAGAGTGGCTTATTTCACTAAGCAGGATGTTAAAATGAAACTCTGACAATACTGGATATTCACCAAGTTATCTGAGAAGCTCATCATTGACCTGTAATCCTCTCTGGCACCCCAGCTGTCAGCAGGACAGCTCCCCCATGCCATACCTTGGTTGCCAACTCCTTCTCCCGATCCACCAGACTCTCAATGTCTGCCGAGTCGTAGCCACTGCTCTCGCTGGGTGTCACTGCACTCTCAAAGGTTGTGGTCGAAATCTGAGAGGAAATGCTGGTGGAGGTGCTGAGGGTTCCACTGCTCAGACTGGGAGACAACGAGTCACTCAGGGATTTGGGGATGCTGTCACCAAGCTTCTCACGAAGCAGAAGGAAATGTCGGGTTTTTTCCACCTAGCAAGAAAAGAAAACAGTATCGCCTGCTCCAGGAAGGTGCCTATTTTACAGACACTGAATTCTTAGGAATCCTTCTAATAATCATACCAGTAATTTTCCCCAGGGGAGGGAGTTTACAATGGCCCTGGAAATTGAATATGCCTTTGTTGAATACACTGAGTTCCTGAGCTGATGACTCTACTCAGGAGCCAGCCACACACTTTGTATCTTCTCTGCTGGGAGAATTTATTTAAACCTTGACTTTGATCTCTTTAGTCACCTCATGCAGCAGCTCCAGTTTCTCCAGTTCCCACTGATGCTCTAGAATGAGGCTGTCACCCCTGGGCCTCCAACCTGCCAGGTTCTCTTCTCCCCGCACATATGCCACAGAGGTATCCAGGACTTTTCTCCTCCTCCTCTGCATTCCTGAGCAGTAAAAAAACAACACCAGATGTGTTATAACCAGAGCCAGAGGGATGTCACTAAGAAACAATCAGCAATTTGCAAAGAACCAGCACTTCTGCTGTTCAGCTGGAAATACAAAACAAGGATTTCATTAACTGCAAATACACAACCAAAGATATTTGATTTAGTCCAGCTTCTTATTTCATTCAGACGTTTCCTATTGACCACAATATAATGCAAACTCCTGTTCAGTCTAATTCAACACAAAAACTTCAGTTTCTACATCTTAGAAGAAAAATACAGAGATACACCATGAACTACATTCCTTCCAAGTGGTGAAGCTTGCATCAGATACCAGCAACATCTTCAAAAGACATGAAAAAGCTCTAATGCTGCAAAACCTAGTCTCAAGCGTTAGTTATGAGCAATGGATTATGGCCCTAAGTCTAAGACTCAGGCATGTGCTCACTTTCCTGAGTTTCCTGTGAGAAAACATCAAGTTTCCAGTGAATTGTCATTCACCAATGGTAAACACAGACGTGAATCTAAAGTAAAAGCCTGAGTAAGTTTTTTAAGGAATAGCAATGTTCCACTGCTCCTACAAAATACAGGAACTGCTTCCCATCAGGACAGAAATTTACTCCATTCTGCCTATGAAATTTTCTGCAGTATTTCATATATATCACTGGAGCACCCAGTCACAGCTTACCTGGACTTCCTGTGTCTGCCATTTTGCATAAACTCAGTTCATAGATTCCAGTTACTCGATTGCTGATCATAGGAAAGCAGCAGAAACAAAAACACACTATTTATTATCTTCTATTAGTTAGAACTAGATCTCAATTCTACTCTTGCACAAAACAGACTGCAAGATCCCCAAAAATGGCATTTCTCCCATGTTGCCCCCCACCCTGCACTGGACTTGGAGAGCAGTTGCTGCAGTAAATTCCAGGCCAGGATCAGGGCCTGTGTGCAAGCTTGAAAAATGGATCCCTCTTCCCAACCGTCAGTCTGGAAAAGGGGTCAGTAAAGAGAGAAGCCATCCCAGTTTCAATGAAATAAATGCAAGAAAGAACATTCAAAACCAGACTGAAGAACCTATGAGTAGGTAGAGTTTCAAGGAAGAAATAAAGAAAACTAAGCTACATCCTCTAGGACAAAACACAAATAGTGACATAAAACATCAATACCAAAATCGTAACTGAACTTACGAGTCTGGAGATTTGGAATAGCCACTGCCAAAGAGGCTGCGCAGGGATCGTGGTGGGGAGATCTTGGCATCTCGGGAGTAAAACACCATACAAACATCCTTTGTGATAACAGCAGGCTGGATGCAGTGGTCAAGCTAAGAGGAACACCAGTAATGAATGAATGGCTGCAGTCAACTGTGCCAAGTTACACTGCTACCCTTAGTGGGACAGCTTTTGAAATTTGTTCTTGTTTGGGTCTTTGGTGAAGGGTTTTCATATGTGTTTCTGTGAAAGAGAACTGTCAAATTGCTTGATGAATCTCATGGGTGAAATAACTTTACTACACAAAGGAACAGTGTCTTGCACACAAAGGCAAGAGCTAAGCCACTGTTTGTAACACCAGTACTTACACAGCAATGTTCTCTGATTTCAGTGGATTTTCAGATACAAATATAGATAAAACAGGGATAAAAAAAAAGTAAGATCACTGGTTTCTCTTGTGTTACAAGGCAGTAATACCTTGACATCAAGATGTTAACTGTGAGTAAATGTGTCCCTGTTCTCAAAAAATTAAGAAATACTTTTACTGGCTTCAGGATTGAAATCGCTTTTGAATTTATTTCTCTCAGGTACACACTGTGTCCTGTCTCAGATAGTTTACAGCCAGAAGAAGGCACTGGTGTCTCACCTCCAGGTAAGCAGAAAGGGTCATATAGATCTTCTCTCCATATGGTGTCACTCGATTGAGGAGGAGGGAGTTGTGCAAGGAACTATCCCAAACCGCCTCAAACCGGTAGAAAGTCCTGGAAAAAAGTACAGTAAAAGCTCAATAGTAAGAGTTTCTCTGCATCCCTCTCATCACTCAGTGTAAAGCCTCTCTTCCCTGACATCATCCTCCAGTGATGTGGATAACAAATACTTGAAGCAAGAACCTTCTCTTCATTCCCAAGATTATTTACTTCTACCTCCAAACATTGTGGTGTAAGAGACCATTGCCTGTTATGAAAAAGAGTCATTTAAAAGAGAAAAGAGGGAATGCAGAAAACAAAAACTGTCACAGCACTACAGGGAAGACAGCACTTAACAACTGTTTCTAAACAGAGAAAATTAATCTCTATTGCTTCAGGTGCAGTTCAGCCCAGCTGGACCTTAAAAGTGCCTGGGAAGATTCTTTTTTATAAGCAACACTCTACAGCATATTTTAGGACTAACATATAGCAACAGAAGAGATCCCTCTAAGTATTAGCCTTATAAAACCAGCAGCTTCTGACAGCTAATCAGGATGATTGTTATGTAGGGTTAAGTTCTATATTCAAGTATGAATCTTTCTATGTCCTACTTCCTTCAAGTGAAAACTTGCAGATCCAACACAAACTTCTGCAAAAATTTTCTTCAGTTTGGTACATGGAAAGAGAGGAGCTGAAAGCTCCAACAGTTCTACGCCAGCAATCCAGAAGGTTCAAGTAAACAGTGAAAAGACAGCATCACACACAGCACAGCTAAATCACCACATCTAAAGGCATCATTACACTCTCCCCTCTCTGGCAGGGCTAAGGAAGTTACATCTCTAAAGAGTTTCTGTACTAATTCCCAACTTGCAAAAATAGAAAACAAAACTAAAGACAAAGGACAAAGAGCAGGGTGGGGGTAGAAGAAATAATAAAATACAAAGCAAAACAAAAAGAAACAAGAAACAGCCTAAGAGCAGACATGTCAGAAACAAAGAGTTCTGATTTCAAATAGAGCTCCCAAGAATCCCCTTTTTCTGATACCAATTACACAATTCCAAGCTAATACATGGAATACACCATACAATATTCCAAGCTAATACATGGAATACACTAATACAAGCTAATACACCATGAACTGCAGTCAAGTAAGAACACTGTTAGATACTGTTTGCATTTGAAGTACAGTATTTAGGAAATTACTTCTAAATACATTGTTTCTATTAAAAATACAGAGAAACATAATCTAAAGGCCAAGTAATTGGTACCTTTAAAAACACTGTGAAGTACTGTAAAGTAATAATCCTCACTTCAGTTAGATTAGGCAAAGAGCACAGGTTGTCCTCTAAGCCTTTACACATCTGTTTTGAGCCCTTACGTTTTAAACTTTCATTGTGACTTAGTTATGACAGCAATTTTTTAAACATCTAGCAAGTTCCAGATCTACTCTCAGGGTGGAAGAGAAAGTAGTAAAACCTGGCTGTTCACAGATGAAAAAACCAGTGTATTTAGCCCCTGCATCAGCTCTACACCATTTGCCAAACAAGATTTCTCCTCATGGAGAGAGAATCCAGGTATAAATGGTCCTCAGTGCAGAAATACTACCACCCTCTTCAGTAAAATGATGTTTGGACAAACACCAAGAAGAAGGCAAGCACAGCTTTGGGGCAGTTGTTTTAGTGGATCTTTTCTAGCCAGGAAGATAAACACACAGCGTTGCCTGTCCAAACCAGAACTTGCTACAATAGTTACAGAGGGAGACAAAAACAAGAAGTGAGCAAACTCCTTTGAGCACAGCCAGCAGCACACGGAAGAGAAGGGAGCACAGAACATACCAAGCATGGAAAACAGGAGAAACAGGTTAAATGTGTAGTTAAAACTGATCTTATCATTAGTGAAAGGTGGTGAATTGGGAGCACTGAAGACTTTGTCTTCTCTTTTCCAGAGGCAGAGCACAGAAAGCAGAGTGCAAAGTGCCCCAGACTGTGCAGCCACTCTGCCTGGCTGTGATCCCACTGGGAAGGTGAGACAGGAATCCAGCCTGAGCATCTACTGCATGTCTGGCTCCTCTACCAGCTGATAAACTAAGGAGTGGCAACCATATGGTTAAATTTCAGATGCAAATCCAGCCCCAGAACAGAGGCTGAATAGCAGTCACATAGCAACCACAGCTATTTGATCAGTGCAATTCAAGTAACCTCATCATTCAGTCCTTGGCTTGGTACTTCAAACAAGCAGCATTACAGTCAGAGACAGTGAGAAATTCCAAATTTAGTTCTTTGATACAGAACAAAGGAAGAAAATAGCAAGGACTACAAAATGGGTCTATATTTGATGGCACATTAAGAGAATCAGAAAGACTGCACAAAGAAAATTCTCTTACTCTCACATGAGAAGGAAAATTCACCTTCACGAGTCCCCCAGTGAACTGTACCTGAATAAACCTCTAACACAAAGGAAGAGGAGGAGGAGGAAGAGGAGGAGGAATACTGCTTCTGGAAGAGCTAAGAAGTGTGCCAACAGAATTCAGTAAAAGCTAAGAGGGAAGTTGCAGCAATACAAATGGAACATAAAGCATTCTATTTTCAAGAATCTTTATGTACAAAGGAACCAAACAGAAAATACCTAGGCATATCCTTATCAAGAAAGAGCCTGTAAAACATAGAAAGAGCTTCAGTTAGTGCAGCCAAATGCAGAACAGAAAAGCAACAGCTGAAAGGAACAGACCAAATGGACTTAAAAAAACAAAACGAAGTGGGAAAAAACCCCACAGGAAGCAGCAAACAAGTCTGCAGACAATGAGCAAACATAACACATATCCCTTACCAGGGCCTCAATCCCATTCCACCATACTGCCATGCACTCATCCCACAACTTAAACCTTGGCATTTTGGGATGAGATGGCCAACAGCTTCATCATACTCATCCTTCACCCAAGCTGCCCACCTTACAGAAAACTGCAGAGATACAGAGGAATTTACTGAAACAGAACAGAAAGCACAGGGCTTTCCAACTGCAAATCCAATAGTATCGGACAGGAGACCAGCAACAGTCTCCCTCTTTTCCAGTAACATTGATCCACTAATTCAAACACACCAAAATACCCACTTCTCAGTGGAAGATAACTGCCAACCCCCTGTCCCTGCCTGCCTTTACAGACACCAGGAGACAGAGAGGCATCCCATTGGCAGGAGCAGCATCCCAAATCCACCTCTAATGCTGCAGCGGTTTCCAAGTCCAGGCCTCTAACAGAGAAGGAAGAATTCCAGTGCTTGGAAGGATTTCGCCTCCAGCATTCAGCAGCTGCAGCAGAGATGCACTCAAACCTTCCTCCCCTCTGGAAACAGCCATTCAGGGCCCCATTCCAGAGCTATTCCTGCTCTGCACCAGCTGGACAGAGCCAGGGGAAGCAGTCAAGCGACTGCTGTCAGTGCAGGGAGAGGCTGTGCCCGATGGCCTCCTCTGCCTCACTGCCCTTGGCTGCAGAAAAATGTGGAGTCTGAGCTTTACAGCAATGAGACACAGAGCCACAAACTCCTCAGCCAGGGGCTCTGCTGCTGCCAGACTGCAGGGAACTGCACTCAGCTTGTTATACATCTGTAAAAATCCACTAATTATGAAGTTGAATTTACAAAGTGTGGCTCTTGCTTAAATTGTCACATGCTCGCTCCAGGAATGATATGCACACATCTATAAATAGATCTCCCAGTACTGTCTTTGTACTTCAATGCTGTATTCTACCACCAAACCTTGATGTCAGTTTAAAAGTTTTGGGTTAAATCCTGAGGCTCCCTTAAGCTGTTCCTTTCCATCCTCCCTTTATGGTCCGTACCCACAGAAAGTAATTCAGATGCATCATCAGCAAACCCTTCACACAGATCAATAGATTTCAGCATCAGCAAGGATTTATGGTGATGTTCATTCTCTATCTGTGTGTCCTATGCCCATGGAATTCTACATTTAATAATTAGCCACATTCCCAGCTTTCCAAACATCCTGCCAGTACATCAGAGGTCAAACAAATTTCAGATTCCTGCTGGAGTGCTCACTTCATTCACTTACCTGTTGGAGCTGTGAGAGGACTTCAGGTATTTTGCCGAGATAATATTCAAAGACAGAATGGCATCCACAGCAGCTTCATCTACCTCTGCTTTATTTCTTATACGCCCTGAAAAGGGGAGGAGGAGGAGGAATCAATTAAAATTCAACCAGAAATACAAAAGGAATTTATTTTCCCAAATAGCATTTCAAACTATGAGATTAACAAGCAGCTGTAAGCAGAAGTTGCAAAATTCAAGTTTTTTCCTCTGGATGTTTTTCAAAATCCTCCTCTCACAGGCGACACTCATAAAAATGACAGAATCTGATGCAAAGAGAAATTACCAGTGATAATTTTTCTTCCTTACAGAGCAAGATGCAAAACCATTTACTCACCAACCACCAGCTCTCGCACATCTTTCCAGTGCAGCTCACTGCCCTTCTCATGGATAATGGTGACAGTGATTCTCCGCTGGATTCCCTGGTGGAGTTCAGAAACAAAACACTGGTGAAGTATTCACACACTCATCATCTATTTTGCACTTATACTGCAAAAGTGAAGTAAGTAAGATCATTTAAACCAGTCTGCAACTGAACAAACACCGCTTTGTTTCAGGGACCTAAAATTCACTTCAAAGGGGTGTTATATTCTCATATGTAAAAGAAATGAAATGCTTCCCTGTCCTCACTCTGCAAAGGCAGAGTCGAAAAAATATAACTTTAAATCTATAAACCATATTTAACTAGGATTATCTTTACAAACTGGCTAAAGACAAATTATTATTAAGGATTATAAGAGACATTTAAGATGCACTGAGATATGGTCACTTCATAGATTATGTGTCATAACCACATGCAGTGATAGAGAGCAAATCCAAGTTGAGACCACATGACCCTTCTGTGTCCTTAGAGATGTTGGAGAACACTGAAGGCACAAATCTGGTCCCAAAGGTTCCTGCTTTTTAAAAGGCTTTCATCTTTCATGAGTAGGATGCCCACTGATAAGCAACAGGAACAGCAATACAGCAATTACTGGGGGCCAAATGATCTCGTAGCCCAAAGCCCAAGCACAGACTGAGGGATCCTGACCCTACAGCTGTGTGGGAAAGGAGATGCAAATCCCAGTCAGCAGCATTCCCTCCCTCCCTGCAGAGATGACACTTGCTGTCCCACAGCTTTCATCAGTACCTGGTGAAGCAGAAATGTCCCCTGGCAGGGCAGACCCCCAGTGTGATCCACAATAGCAGGGATGTACCTGTGAGAGACAGTGAATCAACAGGCAAGAAAAATGTGCCAACAGAGCTTCTGCTGCCAACAGCTTACTCTCCTTTAAGCATCCAAAGACATAAGAATGTCTTTCTACCTACTCTCACAACAGGCTCCTTATGGCACTCCAGGATCAGTGAAATGTAGAAGCACCATGCACTGTACTCCCAGTACTTATGGAAAACTCTATGGAACTCACTTCTCAATATAATCCCTAAGACCTGTCAGGGAAAACCTTCTTTGTAGTGGAGATGAACACAAAACAGGGTCTGCTATGTGACTTCTGGAGCACAAACTCTCCAGTGTCCCAAAGAATCCGAATTCATGGCTCACACAAGTTTTCCTGGCACCTGTTCAACTGTTGTGCCTGGAATTCCACCATGGAAAGAGCCCTCCTAGTGTGAAAGAATGTCACTCTATCACTTTGGTCCTTTCCAGTGGGGACAACTAATGCCAGCAGATTTGACATCCCATCACTACAAACCAGCCAGGCCCCCACCCATGACAACTGTTAAATATCAACCTGGAACAGAACAAAGGGAAAAAAAACCCCAAAAATCTCATAAACCACTGTTCTTGGATCATAAAATATTAATATAGGACTTACTCCCCTGTTGGCTCCAGCTCACTGATCTCAAACCACACAAGGAGGTCGTATTTGCTTACACTCTGGCCCAAGCTGGGCTTGCTCATAGTATTCAGTTTTGTAGCTGGCACTTAAAGACAGAAAAAAAAGAAAGAAGAAAAAAAGAGTGGTTTACAAAGACTGAACAAGTAAAGCTTACTTGGGTCTCACAGGAATGAGCCATTTCAGTGGTCCTACATATTCTGTGTGCATAGGCAGACCACAGCTTTTACCATGAAAATGTTGCTTACAGCAATCATTATTTCTCTAAGTGTTGTTTTTTAAATCTAGGTTACTAGAATTAAAAAAAAAGAAAAAATTAAATAATGAAACAAAAGTGTATCCAAACAGCCTGGAAAAACACACAGTCTCTCTAGATCTACAGAAAAAAAGGTCCTCCAAATGTGCATCAGTTGCTTAATGGCTTAACAGTTTGTGATCTAGAATTGCTTAGGTCTGTTCATCTGCAGCATTACTCACCCATAAAGTACATTGCACCTTCTCCACACAAGAGGAAAAAAATAGAACTTAAAATTTCAGTCTTCACATCTTCATGTTACAAACTGCCAGACTCCTGCACCACTTGGATAAGATATTGTATATGTAAAAAGGCTGAACAAGACTTATTCCAGAGCCTTAATCCTCCCAAAGTATGTTCCTGGGCTCCTTATCTCTTGGTATTAGTGATTATTACCAGCCAGATCCTCTCTAATTCGTTTCATACAAATGTAGGGATAAACCATATTAAAAAAAAAAAAGGGACAGCTTAAATTCTAGAAATAACCTGATACTCCCTCACATATACTCACATTATACCTTTCAGTTATCATTACATGCCTTCTCTTATCTGTTCACTCATTGCATTTTTGGAAATGGGAACACTTTAAAAGTAGTTCCTGTATACTCTGACTGGGATTTTTATAACTCTGCAACTGATTTTCCTTTTTTTTTTTTCTTTTTTCAATACTAAATCACTGCTTTTATTACGCCAAATAATTATTCTCCCTTCTGCCTCTCAAGTCCCAGTCTTCCCTTGCTCAGGTATTCTTTAGGTTCTCCCAGCTTTGCTCCTCTGTGTATCCTTCAGCTTCCACCATGACTTAATTTCCCATGCACTGGAGGGACATAACAGTCCCCAGTTAAAAAATGTCCTTACAGGTGTGCCTGGGTGCTCTCTTTTCAGCTCTGTTTCTTTTCTGGGTAAAATAGCAGCTGCCTCAGAGGGACAGACTTTACAGGAATCAGTTATTCACAGCACATCTCCATCCTGTGAGGCAGCAAGCTTGAGGCTCATCATTTACCTTCCCATACATTACTCAGGATTGTGACTTTCTTACAGCCAATCATCTCATGCAGTTGCACATGAACTCACTACAGCCAGAGGAACATCTCACACACAAGTCACTTGAGTTAATTGCCAAGCAGAGAGACTCAAAAGCACCAGAAGAGAAAAACAACAGAAAGATACATTAACTAAACGTGAAAACTTGGTTCTAGATCTTCTCACAGACTTGCTCTGGCACAATTAATAACAAGCATGACTTTTTTAAAATTTAAATAGAACAGAGTACAAATGGAAGTGAGGAACAGCACTGTTAGTGGCAGAAAAGGAAGATGAGTGAAAAGGAAACCTATATAGAAAATAGCAGAATGTTTCCTCTACAACTGGCTGTGTTTTCACGTGCATCTCTCATCCCAGTATCACAAAACTCTATGCAGAACACAGAAAAAATCAGAGGTCCTGGAAGATTCAGGGAACAGATGCAGTGACACACAAAAATCTGTGA
This sequence comes from Entomyzon cyanotis, assembly GCA_024500445.1. Taxonomy (NCBI): domain Eukaryota; kingdom Metazoa; phylum Chordata; class Aves; order Passeriformes; family Meliphagidae; genus Entomyzon; species Entomyzon cyanotis. The sequence continues at coordinate 437,786 of JAKEPQ010001025.1, forward strand.
TTCCCAGCACACTGGAGTCTACAGACTGTCTCTATGGTTCTCTCTAAAAGAGCCCTAAATTTAAGCACAGCATCATCTTTCATGACCACAACCATGGCAGCTTCTACTCCTAAGAATACTACATGATAAAGGAAAAAGGAATTTTGAAGCACATTTTGGAACTACTGCTACATCCACCACAGACCAAGCTTGGCTACTAACCATCTCGTTTGGGAGCCCTCTCACTCTGACAACTGGGAACGGGCAGAAAGAGAAAAGGTGGCAGCTGGTCAGCTCCATCCTGGAAAGCAGCCACAGCAGAGGAGGCGAGCACGTTGGCATGCTCAGAGAGCGTGTTCAGCACATGCACGTTTACATAGCCAGACATAAGGTACCTAATCAACTCAATTTTCCTTTCATGGTCTGCAGAGGGAATGGAACACACACAAAAAAAGAATGGTAGAAATATGCAGATGAAAGAAGGATGGAGAAGCAGGAAATTAAAGGTGAAATGGGAGAAAAAAAATCACAAAACAGTTCAGCATGCATTATTCCAATTAAGCAGAGAAAACCGAGGATCATTTCATCAAGACTGACTTGCTAAACGAGAATGTGAGAGAGCAAAAAGATGAAGCAATTAATGAATAAGCAAATTTCCAGTTAAATGCTCAGTAAGCACAGGAAGAGCCATAACCAGATCTCATGGAATATGGTCAACACCTCAGGAATGGAATTCTACCCCCTCTAATGAACCAAGAAGCACTTCCTGCAGAGGAGATTGAGAAGAAATAAAAACAAAACACATAAAGAGGGCAGAGAGCCAGCAAAGAGAGATTCAATGCCCTTTGTACCCCTCACTACATTTACATTTCTCAGTGTCCTGGATACCTCAGGAATACACTGCAACCTCCATTTTCAGAACCAGACCTGTGATGTACAACATTAGAAAGCTGTTCTCACCTGGCTTTGATAGTGGCATAGGGGGAGGAAAGAATCTTCGAGAAGGCTGTGGAGGGCTACAGACAAATGAAAAGAGTTATCAATACAGAGGCAGCTAAACATAAAAAATATACACAAATGAACACACATGCATCATTGTATACACACACCTATTTTAGTCTCTAAAAATATCCTCACAATTCTATGAAGGCAGGAAAATATAACCTGTCAGGAAACAAGTGGGCTCAGCACACTTTTCAGACTAACCTATGCTCTTTTTCTGTTCTAACTTAACCAGTCCTAGGAGTCGTGTTGAGGTTTTCCCAGAGCTCACAGATCACTGCTGAAATTCCCAGTGCAGTGCTCCAATCACCAAGGTAGACTGGCAGAACAGCTTTCCATGTTTGAGATGGCAGAACAATTCCATCAATCACTGCAGCAGGTAAACAGGGCTGTGCCAGCACTTTTACCTCCATCAGGAACTCTGCTTGTGAGGCTGGGGTGCTCAATTTCAGGAGTACAAAAGATTGCATAACCTGAGCATGATCCCCAAGGCCTTTGTGCCAGAATAGAGACCAATACCTGTTGAGATCCTGTCCTTGCAGGTGGAGGGGATGCTGCTGATAATGTCCAAAGACTTCAAAGACGATAGGCTTTGTTTTGATGTACTCCACAAACGATTCAGTCACTTCCACAGCAATCTATTTCCAAAGTAAGGAAAGAAAATAAGACATTCAAAAAGGAAATCTTTTTTAGGAGTCTGTATTTTTCATACTACTTAGTGTCACTCACAGTAAAACCAACTGCATTCTTTTTTGGTTTAGGCATTAATTCTACTCTCCAATAAAGGAGAAAATTAAAGCCTCAATATCAGGCATTTGAAGTAGGAGAAGGCTGCATGTAACCAAAGGATAACACAGCTCATAGAAATAGACATATCCAGTTCATCTGAGATCACGAACACTGCTATTCAAACATGTATTTCACTTCCTGAATTCTAGGCTGTTTTCGTTGAACATCCTGGAAAGGAAACACCGAATTCAATGGCAGGAAGTAGAGGTGAAAGAGAAGAGGTAAATTTGCCATGAAGAATCATTCTGTGTTTTGTTTTGTGGTGGGGATTACATCATTCACCTGATCACTCCTATTACTGTATGTTCTTAATAATTCCCTTTGCCTTGAAGAATACACACAACTCCCAGTTCTGAAACAGGCAGTTACTACTCATGGAAAGCTTTACTTACATTCTGGACATGGTAAAACCCAAGGGGAGTCCCTCGGCCGTTGTTTTTCAGAGGTTCTGTTGAGAAAGCTTCATCATGTCGATGTAAAAAGCTTTAAAAAAACAAATCAACCAAAAATCAGCCACCACAGAATGGTTTAATGAAGATTGCTGTGCTCTGAATCCAATCCTAAAAGGAAATCCTAAAACCCTAAAAGAAATGTATTCTGCTGGAACTTTAGAAGCAGTTGAGTGATGGCCTAAAGCTAGTCTTGTGGAACCACAATTCCTGTACTTGTTTTATGTCTTTATTATTCCTTTTTATTCTCTTCCCTAACAACCCAAGCCTAAGACCACCTTCACTTCAAAAGTACTGATTACCTCAAGGGTCATGCAGCTTTCATTAAAATGGCTTATGTACAATATAGTATTGAATTTTTCACATTAAAAGCTTAAAACCTTAAGCTATCTGTAAACTAGTAAATTATGAGTCCACTTTAATTCCCAATTTCTTTCTGCAAAACTATTCCTTAACACCTGCTTAAGAGAAAGGGGGGACCAGGAATTCCAGTAAGTGACAAGATGTTTTTCTCCACCCATTTGAAAAGCTCTCAGAGTTCCACTGCCCACTACTCTTTGCTCTCTCTATCAAACCATTACTTGTCTAATGCAACTAAAGACAAATTCTTACTTGAACTGACAGAAAATATCTGCATATTCGGGCAGGATGCCACTGGCCTGGAGCACTGTCACCCGGAAGGTAAACACACTACCCAACTTCAGATGATCACCAATTTCCTCAGTGAATCCTTCCATCGTCATCTTTCCATCCAAAGTGACTGACTTCAAGTCTTAAGGAGAAAAAAAACATCCCACATGAATTTTTTTCCTTTCTTTTCTTAAAATATTTCTTCAGGAGACAGTTAAGTCCCATAACACTTTTTTTTTTCCTTTTAAACCCAAATAATTTGCTGATAACCAAAAGATCCAAACACCTGGGAACAGTTTTTCAGCACAATTCTCCAAATTATTAAGTCCAGGATCTCTCATATTCAACCCACTGGTAACACCTCTCCCTATCACATTCTTGAAGAACACTTGGAAACCCTTTCTGTGACTGACTGACAGTGTCCTGAATTTCCCATAAGTTCTCCAAAACTACCACGTATTTCTTGCTTACCCAGCTCATTCATTCTGTTGATCTCCTCTGGAGGAGTGGTAACCTCTGAATTCTGTCCTTGCCCTTCCACAATTCTTAATTCCTCCAGTGACAGTCCAGACCGAGTCATCGCAACTGAAGAAAAATCACTCTGAAAAATTAAATTAAGTGGCTTGTAAGAGACTCCTGCAGTTTCTGGGTTTGCCATCCCCTTCTTTCCCTACAACATGAGTTCTTTATTTAGAAGCACAACCTACTACACTCAGGGATATCTAATTCAATTTTAAGAATTCTTACCTTATCAAAATACTCATTGTCAAATGAAATTTTAGCTGTGCCAGACTGTCGAATACCAGATCCATAATCTGGGGCTTCCTCATCAGCTGAGAAAAAAAAAGGGAAAAAAGAAGATAAATAAATGATATGGAGGAGCGGGGAGCCCCTGCAGAGTTATCTAAATGGAAACTCTCATTATAATGGAAACCAAAACAGAAAGCAGAAGAGTCATCCAGCTGAGTCATTATTTTGAAGTATTTTGATCAGTAGTATTATTTCAAGACCTATTCATGCTCAGCCCATACGGTGAAATAATAACCAAAATAATTTCATTAACAAGAGAGCAAATGTTCTTTGTAACATGAAAGCTATTCAGGTTTGACTGTCAGGAGAATGGTTTGATTTGTTAGCTTGGCTGCTGAAGGTGCAGTCTCACCTGCTATTGCCTGCACAGCCACACGCAGGAAGCCTCGCACTTCTCCCTTCTCGCTGACGACAGCCACCCTGTGGATCAGGGGCACAGGGTACAGCAGGTTGCTCAGGTACACGAATGCTCTGGAGACAGGGAGGAGAGAAACACAGCCATGATTAGGAACCACATGCCAAACCCAACTGCAGCGTTTGCTTGGCTCCTGAGACACTCAGATCTCAGACTCTCCATCTCTTAGAGCTGCAGGAGCTCCTGGGTCCATCCTGCCCACACACAGCTCTGGACATGCCAAGTGCAGCCACCAAATGCTCTCAGTCAGGACTTCCTGGGACACAGGGCTTACAGGAGTGAGTTACAGACACAAGGACACCATTGAAGAGGATGGCTGTATGGAAGGTAACTGGAGATGCACTACTGTTGTGAATGGAGCTGTTAGGAAACGGATAGAATCTACTTGGGGACTACTGACTATTAAGAATGAGGTCATTTGATGTGATAAATTAAAAGGGAGTTGATATATTGTGCTCACACAGCCTCAAACTTTTACTGAACATACAAAAACACTCTTTAAAAAAGAGATTGACTGAATGTTTTGTCTCTTCTATATTCTTTTGATAACACTGTGTGCAGAATATCAGAAACCCACAATAACCACTTAGGTTTCTTGGAAGATTAACTGAACGTACAGACATTGGAAGACTGATAAGTCTTCACAGATAAATCTCTTCAGGAGCATTTTATTTATTCCTTTAAAAAACAAAACAAAACAAACACCACAGCAGTACTCTAGAGCAACCACTTAAAATTACAGTTTACAAAAGGAAAAGCAGCATTTAGGTCCCATAGTGGATGATCCTGCTATAAATTAACTTTTAAAGTTTTATACAAGCAGGGTCTATTTTGAAACAGTAAGGTAACCAATTTAATTGTGTAGATTTTAATTAGAAGTCAGACTAAAGTTATTAAGTTATTTCATGTTTCTGCAATGAATTGCAGTAGTTTTTAAAGCATCACACTTCAGTGGGATTAGCTTGAGCAAAATATTAAATGTTGAGAAGTCCAACAGGTCAGCTAAAGAACAGCTCTCAACAAGGGGAAAATATGGAAGGTTTTATTTAAGTGAGCTGTTTCAGAGTTCAGAAGAGATTCACAGAACTTTAACCAGTAGTTTTACCAGTCATTAAATTTAAAGTGACTAATTATGTAATTTTAATAAATTTATGAACATTGAATTATACTAAACAACAGTAATTTTTTAAACTAATTTCCCCCTTACAGTTCTTTTTATTAGTCTTCAGTATTGCATATAATTAATTCCTGTAATTTATAACTGCTATTGTTTAACATTGCTACGGAAAGTCCTGCATGGCAAATGAGAAGTGTTGCTCCTCAGGTTGACAAGCCTGTTCCAAGGATGAATGAGTTCTTTTGAAATGACAAGGAAGTCAAACAGGTGTCAGTCATGAACCAAAGACACAAAAATAATGCTACTAAAACAAAGTGGTGAAAAAATGCAATAGAAAAGAGGATGATTAATATGGCTATAAAAGTAGCAAAAAAAAGGAAGAAAACCATACAACAACAACAACAAAAAAAAAAACCAACTGCAACATAACACTTCAGTAAGATTAGGATTTAATTCCTTTTCAGTCTGCTCCAAAGTGAGGTAAGCACCGACAAAGCATGGGAAGGGAGAACAGACTAAATTTAAAGTAACAAAATGAGAAGTTGAATTTTATTTTTTTTCCTCTAACATAAGATTTTCATTTTTAGCTTTGAAATCTCAGGTGATGCTCATCTGAGAAAACAGCATCCAACCACACAAGCAAACAGTCCCTCACACCAGAATTGTTCACTTGGACTGGATCAGTGATGGAGTTCAGGAAGGTGTGTGGTTCTGTGCTCAACACAAAAAACACAGCCAGTTTGAAAGGCAAATTTCAAGCCAGGGAGAATGGACATTTCCCAACAGAACACAATCCAAAGAGCCCTGCACTGATGTGCAAAGGAGTCTTACAAACTATAAGTCAGGCACTGCAGAAGCCCTCTCACTTCAAAGCCAAACTAATGGAAAGTGAAAGCATGACCTGCATGAAAAATTAAATATATGTTTATTTGCAGGGCAAAAGTTCTGAAGCTGCTGTTCAACATGCGACAGCCAAAGCATTCAGCTGGACTAACCACTACCATGTGACCATCCAAAGGAAAAAAAATACATTTCTCTTCTTCCTTAATTTGCTTCCATCCAGTCACTTTGCCCACTGGAATAATTTTAACTTAGAGAAAGAAAAGCACATAATCCAAAAAGTTTTAAGCTTCCTGTTTGCTGACGAAAATGCCGCATCTCTTCCGTAGAGTGGAGAGAAGTGCACATGTGCTGTACCAAAATAGAGCTGGTTTATGCACCAATACTGCTCCCAGTGCCACTCCATCTGCTTCATCATCAGACAGTGCCAAGTTAGGAGTGGATGAAATCTTAAGGTTATCCTCCTCCTCTTCCCACAGCCGTGAGGACTCCTACTCCCAAAACTGCTCCTAAGTGTCCCCCTGCACTTAGCCCAGCAGACTGAAAGAGGGGAGCTGGATTAGCAGAAAGATTGGTGAGGTAAAATGGCATACCCACAACAAAACTAGAAATTAAATTTAACAAACACAGTTTTACAAAAAACAAAAACAACAGAACTCAGAATGATGGCGGTATTTTTAAAATAAACACATTAAGATTTAAATAAAAGATCCCATACTCCTCTCCCACCTCCCTTAAAAACAAAGCAAATGCTTGATATGTCACACCCTTAAATGAATCAGCCTTAAAGAAACCCAGCATGCCACAAGAGATGGCTAAAGGGACCAGCTCTTTTTTCTTTTCTTTAAGAGTTACAAATAAAAGACAGTCATAGCACAGAGAGAGAGAGAAAAGAAAATAGCTGTGATGGCCAGGGAGTTAGATAACCATTTCTCCTCCTCCTCTCCTTTGTGACCTGCACCTGTTATTGCTGACAACCCCCAAAAAATACTAAGAATTGTTTTATTTGCCCTCCACATTCTATAACATATCAACCAGTACACAGTTGGAAGTGAAAAGGAATTTTGGTTTTGTTACAAACTGAACGCTGCCTTGTGCTCTAGACAATATCTGTGTAGATGGACATACCCCCGGTACTTTTAAGTCACTGCTCAAAAGCAGGATTTTCACACTGGAAGGCACTGGGGACTCAAAATAGCTCCTATTCAGTGGTGCTGGACAGTCTTAACAGCTTCTGCTGACAGAACAGGCACAGCAGAAGAACAGGAGTAGAAAGAATAGAAACCAACAACTGAGGAAAAGTCACTCAGCTGTCTGCCCTCACAATAGGAACTACATTTCACTCCTCAGCACAGCCACAGCTCCACACATGCAGCTCACACCACTCAGGTCAGAGCCCAAAGTGCTGCAGCTTCACATGTCTGTCCATAGAGACAGAGCTTGGAAGTCTCCACAGAACAGGCAATGGGAAGCAAGCTGTGTGTGCCAGGAAGCACAACTGTTTCATTACACACTGTATTTGCTCAGCTTGTGCCGTGCTTCCTGAGGCATTTGTGAATGAGGATGAATAGCTCAGCTTGTTCCCAAGCTCGGGAGGAACTGGCTCCAGGGGTGCCAGCAGCACACAGAGCAGCCCTGGGCTCAGAGGGGCTGACAGGAGCCCAAAGCAGCCCAGATGGCTTTCCCAGACTGACTCCCCACCTCAATCACATAATCAAACTTTGTAAAACTTGTTATCAGGCATTGCACATAAGGGCACAAATTCAGAGATCACAGAGGACTAATGCAATTTCTTGCAACTTTAGTAATTTTTATTTCAAAAACTAGATCAAGGAAGTTCCAAGTTTCTCTACAGACAAAGCCTGAAGTTAGACAAACACACTACACTGAACTCAAATCTTTGATAAAGACCAGCAAACTCAATCCCTCCTTTTCATAAATAATGCAAACAAGTGTCCTGCATTTGAAGAAACTGTATAAAGATCCTACCATCCTGACCCTGAAGTCTTTCTTGCTTCCACCCACAAAGAAGGATAAAGCCAAGCTCTGGTCCCATTTCCTTTGTTCCTCCCTTCTGCTAGCCAGGGAGCTTTTTGTTTGTACCACCCCTGTGGCAAGCACCTCCCTCCCTGCCTCAACAAGGACATTAGCTTACAGTGTAAGCAAGGAAGCACAAAAGGAGCCAAGCCACTAAATGAAAATATTTCTGTTTCTTGTAATAAGAAACATGTTTTAGCAAGACTATTAATGAAGAAACAGTGCAAAGACCTAGATTTCTTTAATGAAACTTGCTGTTCTTAAGCATCCAAACCACAGACAGAGGTCTGATAATGCCCTAATTCTTTCTGTTCTGGAAAACTTGATAATACTCTAAAATACATCAAGCAAACATGTTTCAGAAATTCAAGCATAGTGCCTGAGGAAAGTGCTGATAAACACAGCCAGTGAATTTCAATGTTGATGACTTTTCACTGTGTAATACTGGCTACAGAGAGTCAATCACAATCTGAGATGCCAAACCACCTCAGAGAATACTCTTTTCCTCATCCAGAAAGGACCATTCTTCTTTCTCCTCATGCCTCCTCCATCTTTTCGTAGACAGACGATGTCTTACTTGTTTTTAAAAAAAATGGATTTAGGGGTTAGGACTGAAAGACTTTCCATCATAGTTAGATTCTCTTCTGTGGGAGAAAATGACATGCTACAATTCTATCTTAGTGACCCTGCAATGGCTAAATAGGGAATTCTGTAAATAATGTTTAAATACTGTACACAAATCCCCATTCATTCCAAGTTGTGACAGTTATTCAGAGATAGACTTACTCACACTGTCACTTCTAAGGTTTCTTTTCTCAATTATTATTTGGTCTTCATGGCTCCAGTCATGGGAATTTAAAACTTAATGTTGAACTACATTCATTCTCTGGCAATTTCAATTTATGGCCATGGATATTTTGGCTGACTGACCATCTGTGTAGCACAAGGCAAAGCCATTGCAGTCTGCAGCAAGAGCTGGTCCCTTTTGGCCATTCTCACAGTAACCTCACCAACCTTCCCACTAAAATGAACCAAGGGGATCTGTCGTAAAACGGGTCGCGCCCATCATTGAAGAGGTCTGATCCCTCCTCAGTTCCAACGTCGGAGCCAGTGTCATCCACAAAGGCCTCATCATCAAAGTCCTCCATCTCATCCTGCTGCTCATCAGCCAGTTCGGTGATGTCGGAGTCGGCCGTGGAGAAAGTGGGGGAAGGCGTGCGATCGGCCAGGCGCTCGTTCACGCAGCCGTGGAAAATGGGGGAGCTGGATATCAGTGAACGATTAACAGGTCAGCGAACACAATGTTCATTTAACAGCTGTCTGCTGCCATCAGCACAGACACCGCCTGAACAATGAGCAAAGGCTTCAAACCACCTGGATTGCAACAAAATGTGAGGCAAGGGACTGCTAACAAAGTCGGAGAAAAAAGTGTCCTTGAACGGTGCAGGAAGCAAATGAAAAAACATGGCTGAGCATATAGATCTTGTGAGCACATCCATTTAAAAGACCTACAATTCTTATTTCCAACACAACATTTCTGCAAATAAAAATATTGTAAACGTGCAGCCAACAGCAGGAAATACTAAAGAATCCCATCAGATACTTCCCTAAGATATGACCAAACTGTATGAACCACATATATGGGAAAGACTCTGGGACATTGTCCCAGTGTTCTTCATATCCTCACAGCTCTGCTCCAGTGACTTTAGATAGAACTTAGCCAGTTATATTATTTTAAAATAAATTTGTAACTTACAAAAGGTTCACTCAAAGCAGATTCTATTAGCTGACACCTGAACTGGTAACACTATAAAGAGCATTTTCTACTCTTAACTGCATTTAGAGTCTATCCCAAATCCCTGAAAGACAAAGCACAGCTGGCACAGAGGCAATCCGGTTTATTCACCCATTCACAGCTCAGCCAGAGCTGCCAGTGCAACAGCAGTGAGGTGCTGTCCCATACCTTCCCACGAGCTTGAACCAGTGGAAGCGATCGTAGAAGGGGTCACTGCCTGTCATGGTGCTCTCAGGCTCCTCCTGGCTGCTGGAGGCCATTTCACCAGCCCGGTCATACATCTCCCGCATCAGCTCCAACCTCTGCCTGTGGGGGAGAAAGCAGCAATAAAAAACTTCAGAGAGAGTGAAAAAAAAAAGGCAGAGAACACAAAGTGAAGTGGTCACCTCACTGACTTCACCTGTACCAAATAATGCCTAAGAACAGAGGAACCAAACCAAAGTTTGGTGCATCACTAATTCCCCAAACTGTTAAGAGATTCTGGGAAAAATTTCATCGGCTAAGCCCTCTAAGCACAAGGCAAGGCCACTGCAGAAGCTTACATAAATCTTGTATTTCAATCCAGCTTCTAAATATTCCTCTTTCACATCTAATTCTCGCATATTTCTTGCTTTCTTTTTTACATCAGACCATGTTGCTGAGTAATTTCTGTAGCTCTTTGTATTCCACTCCAGAATTGTTAGCATTTTGATTCAAAAGTGAACCTATTCCACTACAGACTTTAATTTATGCATTTATTTTATTGAAGAAAACAAGTGTTTCACACTGAAAGATCCTTTGTCTGGAAGTTAGTAGTAGGAAAAAAGTCCTTCAGTCAATATTTAGAGAATGGGGAAAAGAAATGTCATTTACATGTGATGAAAATAATTCAGATTGCAGTCAGAATTTGTGTAGCTTCCATAGAAATAGAATCTTCTTTATTTAGGCTTTTTATAATAAAGTATGTCCTATACTGCCAGGTTATATAACACAGGTGGCAAGGAAATTATTACAGTGAAAGGACTGAAAAAAGAAGTAATGCAGAGAGATAAGCTATGCTAAGTCTTACTAGATTTAAAAGATAAGTCTAACATCAAATTACAAAATTAAATGCGAAGGTGAAGTGAGAAGCTGGAGAAAAGTGCACTTGTTCAAAGAATCTGGAAAGCTGGTATTTAGAACATCCCACACTGTCTAGAAAGTTTGGGAGGACACAGAGAAAAACCAAGAACAACAGATAAGGAACAGTAAGAGGGGATAATTTTCAGTAAAGTTCCTTGGACATAAGGGATTTTATTCCTCAATACTATTTACATACTTGAGCTTTTCTAAGGACCAGTAATGTGTTGCTCCATTCTTCAGATCCTGGACTTCCACAGCCACCACAGTGCGAGGGAAAGGCCGACGCTCCCGACTCTTCTCTGGCTCTGCAGGCAGAAGCTCTGGAGGCAGTGGGGAGTACAAGGTGTCCGTGAGCAGAACAAACTGGAACTGCACCTGCAGGGAAAGGAGACTTACTTTGGTCCTGAAACCAGATCTGTCCTGTCACCCAGACAAAAGCCTGAATCAAAGACTCACAATTTTCTGAGCCCTTTTACAGCCCAAATTAATAAGCAAGAGACATAACTTTAAAGACTACAGGTAACTCAGAGCATTTGCAGCACGATAATACAATCAAAAGGATGGGTCAGAATATTCAAAAAGCGGCTCTGCATGTCCCTACCTTTTTCTTTAACTCTACACTGATTGCATTGGCTTCCTTCAGATACACTGCATTTCCCCAGAGCTGGTCCCTCAGTGAAGTGAACTGGTGGAATTTCCATTTCCTGAAAGCCCACTGGGCAAGTTCATATTCATGGCGTGTCCAAGGCACTGGGATGAGCAACGAAACAGAGAAATAAAACAATGTGGCTTCTTCTCAAAACCATCACATGCAGTATCCAATACTCCTAACTGACTGTGCCATCAAGTTCTCAACACATTTTCTAAATGAAGAAAAACAAAACCCTACATTTTCATTATTTGGTGAGGAAAACCTTGACTCAAACTTCCTCAACATTAGCAGTAAATGTAAATGTAAATGAGATGTGGAACAGAGGAAACAATTTTTTTTCTACTCCTATTATTTTAAGTTACTTGGTAACTATTAAAGCCAAATGCTGAAACAGTGGAATGAAAGCAAGTATAATGGGAATAATAAATTATCTACTGTCCAGAGATGAACAGTTATCCAGACATGTCCCAGCACTCCAAGAACTCCTACCAAGGATGAAAAGAGGAACTTCAAAATCAAAACAAGGAAACAAAAGCAACAGTGTTATTTTGTTTTAAGACATCTGAGCTCTGTCAGTGGCAGGAAGAGAGATTCCTTCAAATTCAAGACCACCAAATCAAAGCTTGGGGTTAAACTAATCTGGTTTGTGCATCAGTTGTATTTGGGGATGTATTCTTGTGTTGGGGATGTGTTCTTGTGGAATGTATTCTATAAATGGGTATTTGAAACCTTCATGCTGAGAGGATTACAGCTCAAGAACTTAGAGTGTTTTGCAGCTTTCCAAAGCTACTTTTCTATCTATACAAGAGATGATACAGCAGCTACTCCTTTAGACTTGGCTATATCCAAGTTATTTTTAGCTTCAAACTCACCTTCTTCCTCCTCCTCCTCCTCCTCCTCTGTTGTTTCAGCTGCCAAGGACCTTGTCTCTACCTGCTTCTGCAGGGCCTGCAGTTTACTCTCATAGTCCTGTGGGGAGAGAGGAGACAGTGTGTAGGGAGACAGACAAGAGCCAGGAGGAAGGTGAGAGAGACCAACAGCTCAGATGGAGTGACAGACACAGATCAAACCCAGAGACACTTCCAGGAGTGCTCCCAGGTCACACACCAACATCTGCTTTAGTGCAATCTCCCCTGGAAAGACAAGACAGAGGCCACTACGATTAAGAGAGAAGAGCTGGTTTCTAAAATCACCAGATTTACATGCTCACGGTCTCCAGAAGAGGGAAAGGTTTAGGATGGTTTTTGGTAGGGTTTTTTTTGGGTTTTTTGATAAAGACAGGAAGAAGGGGATCTTTTTCGGAAGCTGCTTGCTGCTTTTGGAGAGGTAGGAAAGAGGCAGAAATAGAGAAAAATGCAAATATAAATTTGAAAGGGGAGGATTATTCACCGTCATTTTCTCAAACAGAAGGATTAACAGCACCACTGATTTGCCTTTTTATACAAAAAAAACCCAAAAAAACAACACTATTTCAGGTATTAGTGGGGAGAAGTACTTTGTTTTTAATTAGATTTTCCCCTTGGCATTTAAGTACCACTCTCTCACATGTATATTTAATATATCAGAAGATATATAGCACCACTGCCCTGGCAGAGGAGTCTGTGCAATGGCTTCCCCACAAGGAACACTTCAACAATAGCTTCTGGTACAAGAGCATTTTGTTCCTGTTCAGTCTTATCATGCCTTGAAGAAAACGCTACTAAAACCTAATGAGCCTTTTATTATTTGCTGGTACAACAAATACAGATTAGAACAGACTTTGTCACAGTGTTCTTCGTCTCAAAGCCTATTTCATTACTGTATTTTTTTTTAAGATAAACCTTTGGCATCTATTACACAAATTAAATTGGTTTTTCAAGATTTTTATACAAGAGTTACAACAATTCGCTAAGTATTGAAGAGTTCTTAGGGAGTATTCTTGAAGCCACTCATCTTGTATTCCAACCTTCTCTCTTCAACAGTTCCAAATCCTAAAATTCTTCTCCAAAGCCCAGTTTGCAGTAATGCGTTCTTAAGTCCAAGAGCTACAGAATAAAAGCTTTACATTTTCTTCCCATGCCACTTAAGCATCCCACCTAAAGAGCTGCAGCACTTGGTTTTGTACACTTAACCACAATGTGATTGTGTCCAATTTAAACCAGCTTCAGTCAAAAAAGCTTCAGACTATCTGGAAAGGAAATACACCTCCAGAACATTCCTTTAGGTTCGTAACATTTTCTGAAAATAGCATTAACAAATGGCAGCTGTGGCTTTAGAAAGTACAAGATTTTAAATACCATTAATTCAATATCCATGAGAGGAAACTGAACTCCAAGACACATGGCCTTCGTATAATGGCTGCTTTTAATTTTCTAATTTCCTCTTTAGTATTTTATTTGGCTAAAATGTTCCTTCTTCATTTATTTCTGCTCCATTCACCACAAGTTAACGACTTACTTACATCGGAAGTAACCTCAGCCCAGCAGCATAAGAACATCAAACAAAACAAATGTATATCCTTTCTTTTGATGTTCCTTCTGAAATTCCTAAAGATTCACCAAAAATCTACTCCAGACTCCATGAGAAGTATCAGACTTATTTACCCTTCTGAAATACTCAGCATACTCCTAAATTTTTTTTAACATAAAGGCACTTTCTCTGATCTTTCCGCCCCATTCCATGCAGATAATGCTGTTACATTTGAAACCAAGATAAAACAAGTCAGGTGCAAAGTGGCACAAATAGGCTTCTCTCACTTGCAAGGAAAGGCAAAAGAATTAATTTTCCTGTAGTCAGAAGTCGATAATGTCATTTTGAGCAGCTAGATTGTAGAAATGGAAAGCTCTTAAAATAGTGTTTTAATAGAATCTTTTCCTATTCTGTCAGAGAAACTGAAAAGCTGCAGAGGGAATGAGCAAAAATCAGGAGCATTCTACTGCAAAAACTTGACATGAAAAAACCAGGCACATTAAATTAAATCACAGAAAAAGACCGGCTTCTTGTCTTCCCTGTTTTCAGACTTGTGAGCCAAGTATCTTCTGTACATTTAAATACCTAGATAAATAAATGCTTAACACAAGCAGACACTGTTTACTGACTCCACACTAACAAATATTATTTTAAAAACAAAGTAAAATAATTGAAGTTTGCTTTCCCATAGTGAAGAAATAGGTACCATTTCCCTTAACAGGACTAAGGTTGTCTCCTGCCACTTGATACTGGCTAGTATTTAAAATTATTGGCACTGAGCAAGAGCTGAGGCTGAATTTTGGAACCTGATGCATGCTATACAGCTTCAGACTGGGTTCATAAACTCCATCAATGTGCAAAAAGGGAATGCAATCTTTATTTTGCCCAGGGGCATGGAAATATCTAAAGCCACAACAACCACAATTTTAGGTTGGTTTTTTTTTTGAGCGGGGGTGGGGGGAAGACCCCGGCGAACCAACAAACCCACACCCCATAAACTCAGACCAGACAAAGCTTTTTAAGAGCAGACTGGACCAGTTAAAGCAGAACACTGTACCACAATAACGGAGACGTGATGTCTGCCAAGGTACTGCCATGTGTGATTCTCCCCTGTATTGGAGGTGCACAGAAAAGTCTGTTTCTTTTGCCTTCAATGAGCAAATAAATGGAGAACAGCCAGCTCTGGGTTTTCTTCCAGAATTTAGATAAACAGCACACAAGACGATACAATGGGACAGCACTGAAGAGGGAAATGGCTTGTGGCTCCTTGTGCCATAAAAAGTTCTTATTTTCTTTTATACTGAATTTAAATAAGCTTGTCTAAGAGTAGACACAAATCTGCTTTGCTGCTTTCCACATAACAGAAAAACCAGGGTGGATGAATTTACAGGGATCAGACTGAAGAAAAATTAAAGAAACCTTTTTAACTCTGCTGGAACAATCCCAACCCCAAGATTAAAAAAAAAAAAAAAAGCAGGACAAGCCTGCAGTCAAGTTTCATTTCCATTTCACTGAGACAAGTCTGACACTTACAAGAGTATTTCATAGTTTATTGAAAGAGCACTTGTTACAATACAAACCAGTTCTGCTTTTCATATGGCAGATGCTTGCTCTTAAGACAACCCAAAACAATAGACGGATCTGAAAATCCCATTTAATTCAAAGGCAGCTCACTGCTTTCTTTACAGTACAAATAGTTACACAGCATAGATTTCTCATGTGGCAGGTCCTGAAGACATTCAATGGGAAATTGCCAAGAAAAATTTCAACGCATAAAGAACAAATTGCAACATATAAAGGATACGGTGAGGGAGATACTGAAACTATGCTGAACGTACTAATAAAAATAGCATCCTCAAATTAGACAGATCCCTAAATTCAGATTGCTTGAGGAAGGATGTGTGAGTCAATCTGAGTGAGGAGCATTAGTGATGAACATTTAATCCCACCTCCCAAATCCAGTGTCGCAGTGAGTCCTACTGGACCTTCGAGAAGCCATCACTAAGGCACAGGTGGATCCAAGCCAGCTGTCAAATCCCAGCACAGCAGCACTTGGCAAAGACAACTGAACTTAGTAAAAGAGCACTTCCAGCATGGATGCCACATTTCCATTAACCTGAAAGCCTTTTCACACAGACATCTACGGAAGCAGCTGTCTCACTGTTCATTAACTCCATTAACACAGGATTTGGAATGAGAGTTGTGTGTATTTCTGAATAGTGCAAGAAGATCCACAGTTCTCACACTGCTTCCCTTATCAGATGAAGCACTGCACTGGAATTAATATCATATTCTTAAATATCCTCCCAAAAACCAGGAAAAATGCTGCTTCCCTGAAGCAGACTGGACTCCATTCTGACACTGACTATCCTTTTTTTGTTTTGTCAAATCATACAGCAGAATAAGCGGGGTTTTTCTTCTAGTGCTGCACTAAAACAGTGGGGTAAGACAGACAAGACTGATGGCAACCTATTGCTCACCAGCACCACCCAGGCGTTTACAGAGTTCTTCTCAAAGTTTTAAGCTGAAGTAAGTTGGCACAAACATTTTAGTGTTTAGCATTAAGGCATCGAGTAGCAGGAGTTTTTAGTCTCATGTCAGTACACAGTTCCATGTACCTAAGAATTACTCCATGCTCAATCACGTGGTGATTTCATCCAGGCAGCCACAACCCTGCAAAACTAGGGGCACAAGATAAAACTACTTTGCTCTTCTCCCACAACCTATCCCATGCAGACTAACTCTGGCTTGTATATTCCTCCCGAATTAAGAGGGTTTTACCAAGCATGCATTTTTAACAGAGTCCAAGCCTTTTTGAGGATATGTAAGAACTCATTACCCTTGACAAGCACAAAACTGAAGTGCAATGCACTACTGAAAAATGGTTTAGGATTCCAAAATAAAAAACAACAGAAAACATTGCTTGCAGCCCAAAACTCCTTTTGGAATTTGGACTCAAGCTCAAAGAAAGTATTGCTCATCTACAAGCCTTCTTTTCTTTAAGAATCAAGACATTTTTGAACATGATGCTTTATTTCCTTTGTTCAAATAGGCCAAAGCAAGAGACAAACGCAAGTTACAAAGCCAGATCGGGACACAAAATTAAACCTGCCATAAAATAAAACTCCCAAGTGATCAGAGCAGTTTGTTCTTTTGACTGACTTTGTATCTCCTACAGTAGAGGCCAGTATCCCATCGATGTTACATGTGCAGATAAGTAAGAACTGACACTTGATTAATTGCTATGTAAATGGAGCGTGTGTTGCAACAGCACCTGCAACATGCCCAGCTGAGGCAGGGGAAAAGTAGGATAGGAAAAAAATAATATGGAAAATAAGATTGAGGCACTTGCCACTCACCTACGGCTATGCTGAGCCACACACAAGTAACAATTACCAGTAGGGCTTATATTTTATTAAAAAAATAAGCAACCTCAAGTAAATTCAGGATACTTGTGCAAAACAGCACAAATACACTGCAAAGTGGACCTACCTTACCAAAGGTGGTACAGCGGCCAATTTTGTTTCTAAAATCTTATTCAAGTTAAATTTAAAAGCAAAATGAGTCTTTGAAGATTTCATACTGGCTTGCAGTTAAGGCCACAGATTTTCAAAAGTAAGAGCAACCTTGTCTTGCACTTAAACTCAGAAAAAACCCTGTATCGTTGAGAGTCTCCAACTGAGACAAAACCCCAAAGCCTATTCCTTAATCACCAGTTTTTCAGTAATTTGCTTGAAACAATCTGAAGCGGGAATTGCAAGCCCTTGTGTTATGGCAAATCGCCTTCAAATACAACCCCCTTCAGAGCAAATACAAACCCCTTCAGAGCAAAATAGATATGAAAGATTTTAACTTGAATTTTGAGTGTGGGGAGAAGGAAAATGAATCTTGTTTTTCTCCTCAAAGCAACCTTCTCCTTTATTAAACAAGTCTTGAATTCAAGTTTAATCCAAGACCAGAGGCACTAACATGAGGTATCACATTAAGATGAAACAGTTCAATTCTCCCATCTTACAGGAGAATTCAGCCAATACAAAGTAGTGATCTATAACTCTTCCTAAGAATAACTATTTCAAGAACATCTCCCAGACTCATGCCCGAGAAAGCAGAAAACACAAAATAAAAGAATTAGCTTTTTGAGTGCACCAGAGTGTTGAAAAACCCTAGTTCCTTTTCACAAACTCAGTATAATAATTAAAAACTATTATATTTAGAGATACAATGGGGATTAGGAAAAGCTTATTTCCAAAGAATTGCTTCAGCATTATATATATATTCTAACATAAATTTCCATTCAGGCAGGTTTAACTGTCACAGCAATTTCATACCAATAATTATGAACTTTAGCAGAAGGAAAGAGACATCTACTCAGGGAGAGTGACCCAACAGCTCTTCTGAATTTCTCTATAAAAAAGTGACATGTAACTTGTCAGCTGACAACTTTTGGTTTATAGATTATTATTACTATTAAAAATTTGAGTTAAGAGTGGAAAATATTGTTCTGAAGAACCAGATCCATTTAAAAACAGATGGTCAGTTTCCTTATTGCTAGGAAAAAGGTCACAAGAAACATTCACCACTAGAAACTAAATTCCTCCTTTGATTGTCTACATAAAACACAGCAGGAAGGTAGCACTTGGTAAGTTCCAGACAATATTTTCAGCATTAGAAAAATACTTCAAGACACACACGAAAAACTTGGTAAATGAGCTAGTGGGAAGTTTTCCCCTCCACATCCCTCCCTCCAAGTCTTCTAGTCTATGAAAAAAGTTCTTACGATTTTTCAGAATATTCTTCCAATCGATGCTGTTAAAACTGCAAGGAAAGTCACATGCAAAGTGCCCGGGCTGCAGGGCAGTACCTGCTGTTTGTGTTGGGCCACTCAGTGCTACCTGGCCAAACCCAACCCTGGCTGCTCCTCAGCCATCAGCCAGGACTGCCCCTGTGCCCTCCTTGCCCAGCCTGCCCCGGGCACTGATCATACTGTGGTTTCTCTGCCCGCTTTGAGGTTGGGAGCTGAGAACTGGCGCCTCATGCGCGGGGGTGTCACAAACTGGCTGTGCTGGCTGGGCCGGTCTGTCTGTTTGGGGGAGCTGCCCTCGGCAGGGCCGTGGCTGCCATAGGGCTGGCGGTGCTGGTGGATGTGGCGTTTCTGCTGGAAACTCTGCAGCTCCGGGCTCTGCTGCGCGCCCGGCGAGTGCAGCGACTCAGAGGAGCCCAACGTCTGGCGCCGCAGGCCTTTCTGGGAGCCGTTATTGAGGGAATTGCTCCTCCAGCGCAGCTGAGGCGATGGCTGCTGCTGGCTGCTGGGCTGCGCTGCTGGGCCCAACTGCTGCCTGTTAATTTGGATATTATCTTGACTCCTCTGTGGGCCGTAAAGATTCCACAGCTGCTGCGGATCTTTAGAAGCAGCTTTACTTTCTTTCTCTTTGCCGTCATCTTTGTTCTTATCATCTTCTTTCGGAATTCTAACCTCAATAACTTCATCCTCGGTGATAATGATGTGAGTGCCTGGACTCCACGAGTTCCTGTGTTTGGGATTGCTTTTGAAAGGAAACCGGGGTTTGCGATTTTCAGGTGGAATAAACCGGTGAGGCATATTCTGTCGACGAAGCTGTTTTGCTATTTCCTGCTGCTGCAGATTTTTAAATCGAATCTGTTCTTGCCTCATCCAACGCAAGCGCCCACGTCTGAAAGCTGGATCACCTGCCATTAACTGAGACACGCGCTCCTCCTTAGCAAGATCATCGTTCTCGCTTCTCTTTGCCTCATCTGTGGGCTTCTTATCCACATCCACTGCACTGGCAGAATTTGGAGATTTAGCATTAGCTACAGTTGACTGAGCTTTGTCCGGAGACCCTATCAGGGGTAAAACCTTCTCCATTTTTAGCATTTTATTTCTGAGAACTTTGATCTCTTCATCCTTCATGTTGTTCTGCTTCTTCACTTCTTGCAAAATGTCTTCCAATTTGTCTATATGCACCTTTAGGTCATCCACATCAGTTATTCCTTTACCATTGGCCATTACATCTTCAATCTTTTCATCTCCAACTCCTACTGTATCCCAGACATCACGAGCAACAGCTCGCCATGATTCGCGTTCATTTGGATCTTTTTTCCCATACATGGCACAAAGCTCTTTCATCTTAACGATGGCCAGAGCCTCAATCTCCTGCCTACTGTGCCTGAAGTCATTGAGTGCTACCTCATAGCATATCTCCTTCACAGCCTGAATCTTTAGGTCTGAGATGGTGACCCATTTGGAGTCTTTGCTAAGGCGTCGGCGTTGGGGTATCTGGTACATTTTAATAGGTTCTCGTTTCTTCCCACTGCTGGGGAGGCCACACTTTTTTACAATGGTTTGGAGCTTGCTGGGGGGCAGCTTCTCTCTCAGGGAAGTGATCAGTCTCCAACTCTCCTCACACGATCTCTTGTCCGAATCATCCCCACTATCAGAGTCTGCATCCTTTGGAAAAACAAAAATCAAGAAGTGGCCCCAAAATAACCAAAATTAAAATTGTAAGAAAATGGAAAAGCTAAACAAGAAGTAGCAGGCAAAGAAAACTAAATCAAAAATCAAAATAGAACAAGTGATAAGAAAGTCCCTGAAGACTGAGTGTTAAGGCATTAAAATGTATCTTCAAGAGTCACGGACTGTCAAAATTGGAGCTCTTCACTAAATTAAGATTAACATTATATTTAAAAGTCTTGTCATCTCAAAATAGCTGATAATCTAAACTCTTCCCTCCCAAACCCTTCCAAAATCTTTAAACAGACCAACTAAAACCAAGTTCCTGATTTTAAAAACTTAAAACCAAGTGTAAACTGCACTTCACACATGCTACAAAGACATGCAAATCCCCGCCACACACGTTTGCCTTGGTGACTGCTGTTGCTTCTTTCAGCAAGTCCTCCCCAGGTAGGTGAACAAACAGCCATCACAGAAGATGTCATGAGCAGCCAGAGTAAGTTGGGTTAACACTGGTTAGTAACGTTGCACGTGTTGCAGGGATGCTCAAGTTTAGAATCCACTTCACTACAATAGCAGCCAGAGAAATGTTAGACGATAAGAAAAAATGAAACAGAAGCAGCCGAAAGGTTCAATGTTAAAAGGACTATAAGTGCCGCTATGACAGGTGAAGACAGTGGTTCATACTCCAGGACTTGCTACAAGCTAAAAGGATATCCAGAATCAGAGTTTCAGAGGTGGGTTGTGGTTTGTTTGTTTGTTTGTTTTCCATTTGGCACCTTGTTGCTTAGTTTAAAGGAAAAAAACCCATTATCAGTCTTGTCTGTCCGAAGAATGAGTTTCAGCTGAATGCAGAGTAATGACTTTCTGGTTTTAATTGTTTTAATATGAATTCTCTATTTGATATCCTTGATTTGTCTTCTTCTCAACCCCTAGAGCCTGGAGCTTCCATGCACTTGCTAAGCATTATGTGTTTTGCTTCTTCATTACAAGTTTTCCACCTTTTGCTAAATGATTTTTAATGTGCAGTGCTTCATGTTCCCATATGCTAGGAATGTCTGTTCAGATAAACTGCCACCACAAGTTAGGAATACCCATTATTGCTTACTGCAACCAGGAATTAAATTCAGACCACTTTTCTTTAAAGGATTATTAAGACGTCTCTTTAACAAGCAAAAAGTCCTATGTATTACTGTGATCCAAACATCTTCAACACAACCGTCAGTGTCTAATGCACCTCTATCTAACATCCCTATTCTTCACACAGAGATCTATAATACATGAGAAACCAGGAACAATAATAGCCACCTCCTCTAAAATCATGAGAAACCCAAGTCATTGAGTCAGCACCACAGGGTCCTAGAGTTTAGACTTCGGGTAGATGACCACGAAGAATGGGGAATACAGTATTATTTTGGGGGGCAATTATGAAAGGGGGTAAAGGAAACACTGTTCTGCCCTATGGTCATGACTCACACTATTTGAGCTTCTTATGACTAATGTCGTTTTAAGAATAGTACTAGAGAATCAACTTCTAGTTTAGGTCAAAATATAACTAAAACACTGGCTTAGAAACAGAATATAAACTCTTTGTGAGTTTAGAGCTGACAAAATTTCTGGCATAAGGAAACAGCATCTACCAAACTGCACATTGCAGTGGAAACCAAGGGTTCCCTGGAGGAAGCCCCTATGCAATTGGGCCACTCAGGGATATGAGCAGGAAGGCAAAACATGAACTACTCCAACATTAAGTCACAAGTTCCACAGGACTCTGACAGTTACAACACTACTATTGAATTACTTAGGGGTAAAGCATGTCTTGGTACCAAAAGCTGATAAAGAGACATAGAGTCGTTGCCCTGTATGCACTCAGAGGTTAGCCAGACCAATTAGTATAGCTGTATACCCACATTCCAATATCAACTGGTCACTGCAGAGGCATTATGACCAAGAAAGCCAGGAAGACCATTTTAGCTCTATTAAACACATTTTCACATTCAATTTGTAAAATGGAGAACAACTACTTCTATTCCCTAGTAATACTAGCAAGGCAAAGATATTTTAGTTGGTAATTTTGGGGTACAAGAGCTATTGTTTATTTTTTGTACAGCACATCTAACAAATAAACACTCAAATTGGCTGGAATCTCAGCATAAAACCAAAACAATCTGATAAACAGGATTAGCCATCTTCTTGTATCTGAGATTATACTCCAGTTTAGACCAAGTAGAATATTTATATTTCAATATCAGTCTTACATAGCAGTAAGTTAGAGAGCCTGATATTGCAGCTGGATATGGCAGCAATGTAAATAGTTTTAAGGTACACAAGCCGAAATGCATTCCCAGATTTCCCACTTGTTATTCAACCATTGCTGTACGGATGCACTAATCCTGTCCATTCCAGGCTCTGCAAACAGTGACACAGAAATCATGAGCTGTGTCAACAGGTTGTGCTGTCACCTGGAATATTCTTGTTGAGCACTGTGGTAAGCAGCATACTGCTTACTGAGCAAGGATCTCACTTGATACGATCCCTTACAACTAGGAAAGGTATCCTTCAGGATGCATGTAAAATTGTACTTCACCTTCATCCACTAACTGAAACCAGCAAGACCAAAACAAGCTTGAAGAAACCAGCATGTTTATTACGGTACTGACCAATCCACTCTCTAAAGAATTTTCCCTTGATCTGAAGTATTTGGGGAAACAAATTCCCTCCAGAACACTTTATAAATGCAGCCTTATTGGAAGCAGCTTCCCAGACAGCCAGTTTCACATCTTTAATTCATACAATAGCTTAGCTTGTGCCTGTCAGCTAAATTTAAGGGAGGGAATTCTATTACTTGCATCTCATTTGACACATTGCCAAAAGGTACTCAGTACTCAAACTATTTTTATTTTCACATTTTTGCTGTACTATTCTTTTCGCTACCCAAATTTTCACTACAAAACTCCAGAGATGAAACATTACATTAGTCACATGTTAACTTTTTTTCTGAACTAAGGGCCGCTTTGGTTCAAAGTCTGCAGACACTCCTCTCCATCCAAAAAATTAGCCCCTTGTGATGAAATAATTAGCGATGGAGAAGTCTCTAAGTATGTTATAGAAACTAAAAGATAAATTTATGTAGCTTCCTCCTGTGGTAACCACAGTACTTGGCTCCATTCTGGCTTGGGGAGAAGGGCAAGAGCTTTACATTTCAAAGCCCAGCATGCACTCAACTCACAGCTTTCAGTGGTCTCCATCTCATACTACAAACAACTGAATAGTGAGTTTGAAATTTTTATCAGAATTCTTGCACAACTACATTTGTGTTCTGGCTAAAGACAAGCAGCTAAAGCACAATCAGGAGACTCAGGTTTCTTAGGGAAATCTAGATTTCATTCCTGGTATTGGCCTTGTTTTTCAAATTCACAGTGTGCTTGAAGACTGCATCCATTTCTGTTTGTAATGCACTTCAGAAATATTTATTGTGAGAATACTGAAGTCTTCCTATATCAGACCTAATTGATCAGACTACTTAATTGAGAAATATGTGGAGTGGTGGAATTCCCAGCACTCTGAATGAGTTAACATTGCTCCCTACTCAGAACCCCACCACTGGCTTGTGTACCACTAAGACCCTCACAAGGAACTCCATGCAGGGGGGGAGAAGGGTTAAAACATGCACAATGCAGCAACGCTTTCAGTCATCATTCAAAAAATAAACCTAGTGTATCAAAGTTCTAGGAATCTCTTTGGCAGCACAAATTAGTATGTTCTGGTGATCCAAGACAAAAATAAAGGCAAACATCCCAAAGAGTAGCTGTTCAGACTACTGAAAAGGAACTTCAAAAAACGCAGAGCACAAAAAGGCCCTTCTTTCAGGTTAACTTGCAAGAAATCCGAACCATCCCAACAAGAATTGATTAAAGCCTCTTCATTGTCAATCAGAATGTCTGAATTAACCTGAAGGAGCTCATTCACACTGCTAATAATTCACTGTAGACACAAAGAATTTGAAAGCAAAGGGAGAACTGCATTGTGCAGACAACCCAAGCAGGTTTCCTAAACTTTCAGATAAGCAAGGACAGGAATTACTGTTTGCCAAAGGTATAGTTAATCACAAGTAAGGACACATACCAGTCTTTGCTGCTCCAACAAGAGATCAGCTTCCTCCTTCTCTTTCTTATATAAAATCTCCATTTCTTGTAATCTGAAGATGAACAGAAGATGAACAGAAGTAGTCAGAGGTCATTAGTTTCATACTGATGTTACTCTACATGCACAGTCCCTGAATTACAGTTGCAAAAGTAGAAGTCATTGCCCTTAAAAGGATCTGTTCTCTGTCTGTTAGGTACTATGAAGTGAAAATCCCTGCAAGCTACTTTGCAGCTCTTACCAAAAGGTCTGCAGTTAGTGGCAGATGCTTAGCTGTGATTTTTAAAGGAGTTGGAGCACTGAAACACTACGGTGAAATAAGGAGGAAGCCTTCTGAACTTCCACAAGGAGTAACAAGAGATGCTGTGTGGCAGAACCCAGTAACCTACTGCTGACTCCTCCTTGTTTCAGGTAGAAATTTTGAGTTGTTTTGTTACCTTTTCTCCATCTCTTGCTTCATGTCAATGCCCTGCTTCTCCAGAAGCTCCCTCTGAGCAAATGTCCAGTCAACTGGCTCTGAGGGAGTCTCGGCTGATGGTGTTTTCTCTCTTTCTGCTCGTGCTTGCTCTGGGTGGTTGAATCTGAAGACATGATTTTTACCCATGATGATACGATTTCCTAGAAATAGGAACAGAAGTTTACATCTTTCAGGCAGGGATTCCAAACCACTGAAAATCATCATTCATCCCATTTATCCTGTAAGTGACAGCATAAGAAAAGATTGCCCTATAAGGATTTCTGTGTACATTCAAGGGAAGCTGGTGACAAAAGAGTGCCTGATTTGTACAGAACAGTCACAGCGCTTTTAGAGGACATCATCACCCTCAGGGGTCCAATCTAATATCCCAGCAGAATTTACAGAAAATTAGAAGACAAACCTGAGAGAGGGACCAACAGGTGCAGTAAATCAAACACATCACTAACTCCCATTCCCCTCCTCCACTGACACTTAGCTAGTGCAGCAAAGGATGAAAGAAAACAAACTGCAGCTGACAGAAGAATGGTACCAACTTCTGTTTAAAAGCCACACTCCAGAGAGGTGACACTGTCCCCTTAACAGCACCCAGCATTCCCTATATATGATGTAAATGTCACATATAGAGTGTCCACACAAAAATCTTTTAACATTTCTTACCTGAGCGCAACTGCACAGGCTGCACAACCCTCTTGCCATTCACGTAGGTTTCTGATCGTTCACAAGGCTCCAAAGTCACAATAACTACAAAGAAAACATTAATGAGTGAGACTTTAGTGAGTCCTGTAAAGAAACAGAAGTATGCAAGCCCCAGAGGTCTCTCATTTTCTGCCCATCTTCATACTAACACCAAAGAAGTGAATCACCCCTGGAAGTCATGCTGCTAAAAAGAAAGACCCATGAGGAAATCAGTACTACTGACTTCTCCACATACCGCAGTTGGAAACTAATTCTTTTCATGTTTATAGTTAACCAAGGTCAGACTTTAACTTTTATACTAGCTGCAGCCTGCAAATTGAAGTTATTATCAGTTAAACAAATTTTATTTTCTTTCCACAAGACTCAAGAAAACAAGAAGTCAAAACTGATCCTTTTCTTGAGGTCAGAAAAATTCCAAATCACAGGATTCTCTGGCCAGCTATCAAAGAGATAGAAAGTGAAAACTTCAGCAATGCTTTGTTAGGAGAAGTAGAATTTTACCTTCACCATTGTTGTTCCTCTCACTTCGGAAAATGCAGTGCTCTTCCTTGATATGAGCCCCACTCAATACAATGTCCTGCCTTCGCTCAGCATCAGCCTGGCCAACCCTGGGTCCAACAGAAAATTTTTCAAGAGCAAATCAGACACTTTCTACAACTCTGCCTAGGCCAATACAGCCCAGAAATAGCCAGGAAAAAGTCTAAACTATTAAAACTACCCTTTAAATTTAAAGGTTTGAACTAGAGCTTAATTCTGCACTGCAGAGAACCTGCCAGTTATGTCACGGATTGGAGGATGACAGCTTGCAAAAGACAAGTTTTCTCTCCCTTAAAAAATGCCACTTAGAGAACTGAAATGTTAAACACCTCTGGGTTTAATGCAATTCCTTCCCTCTTGTGAATCTCCTTCTCCTTTTAAAAAGGGATGCGGGGGGGTGGAAAAAACCTGACAAGAACTTCCAGTGGTGCATTTCAGCTGGCAGACAGGGATCCCAATAATTACCATCTGCACTTGAACAAAGGAGCAGAAATTGCTCAGGAGGCTCTTGCTGAATAATTTGATGCCGCAAGCAGTTTTCATTCAGCTTCCAGACAGTGA
The DNA here is from genome assembly GCA_024500445.1 of Entomyzon cyanotis. Taxonomy (NCBI): domain Eukaryota; kingdom Metazoa; phylum Chordata; class Aves; order Passeriformes; family Meliphagidae; genus Entomyzon; species Entomyzon cyanotis. The sequence continues at coordinate 464,734 of JAKEPQ010001025.1, forward strand.
GAGGTTGGCTGTACCCCTGGAGCATGAAGATGTACATCCATTTCCAACCCAAGTGTTTGAGCAATTCTAGGTACAGACAACTTCATTTCCAATCCTAATGTTTATGAACTTGCTCTGCTTATTACTTTACACATTTCTGATGTCAATGAGCTAGGCTCAAAACTTATAATGACTTCTTAAGCCCTAAGCTATTCTAGTCATCATTCTGTCCTAAATTGTCTACAATTTGACACTCCTGTCCGTGGGCTCAGAGCAGATGAGAGCAGTACCACATGCCTGCCCCTGTCTGTGTACTCTCCTCCATTTGCTCCCCAGGAATATACAAACTAAGCAACTAAAGACAACTTGGTGCTCCAAAAGTAACAAAAATCACCTCTCTCCTTCCAGCTGCCTTGACAACAAGTTTTGCAATAAAATCCATTTTTAATTCCAAATCTGGTAATTAAATTTTATCTCATGTATGTGAATGCAGAATATGTTAATTGTGCACTGTCCAAGTGTAATAACATTTTCTTAAAGCTGAGTGACTGAACACATTACTTTTAAAACATTGAGTCAACTTAAAAGAAAATGCATTTCAGCTTTTTTTTCCACCTATAGCAATCTCATGCTTCATTTGTACCTGCAACTTAAACAGCCCAAGGCACAATTATTATTTAAACTCACGGTGTCTCCAGCATGGGGGTTTAAGCAAGGAAAGAAGGCAACTCCAGAGTGTGTAAACACCAACTCTCACCTTGTAATGCCATCTTTGATGTAGTACAGCAGACATTCAGACATGAGTGGATCTTCATTAAGGTTTACAAGATGAGGAGTCTGAAGGAACAAAAAGAGAAAGTTAATTAAGAACTGAGGTCCTGCTTTCAGGTTCCTTCCCACAGCTGTGGAGGGTGTGCATTAACCCAGCAGTTTTGCCACATGTATCGAGGTTATTCCATAATGGGTTTTTTTCCAAACGTAACCTCTTGAAGTATTGAAAAGCATCACAAAGTACCAGCAGAAATACAGCTCAGATTGCTTAGTTATCCAAAATATCAATCCATAGAGGGAAGAAAGGCTTCAGCTGGAGAAAAAAGTCCTTACAAAGTCTCTGTAAACTTTGATAAGGGAAGTCCAACAGCAGAAAAGCTTGCTTCAGTAAAATTTTGAAACTGATATGGAATCAACTTCGGCTTTTCTTGGGCTACACAGGTCAGGTGCTTATTTGGCAAAGTCTCTTAACATCAAAATAAAATCTAAAACTACTAATATTCTCTGATATCAACAGCTAAGGGACCTCTTCATCTAAACTTCTACATTTAAATCCACCACAGTTACTAAACCAACCTTCTTTGGTGAAAAAACCCCATTGGAATCAGCAAACAAGTCACAAGGCCTTGGTGTGAAAATCTAGCCAGTGAGGTGGCAGTAAGCACAAGCACAAAAGAAAAGGCAAAAATCATTAAACATAATTAAAGCAGAAAGATGATAAAAGACAAATAAAACTCTTAATAAGCCACTTGTCCCTTTGTTGCCCTCAAAGAGAATAAATTTAGAAAAAGAAATAAATTTGGCTCAGATTCCTTGGGAACACTACTTCTATCAACTTAACTTAGATGCAAAAAAGTTTACTTATGAGAGATATTAACAGCACTCAGTTTACAGAAGCTCAAAAATTACTGGATGTTCACAATGAATTTCTCTTTGAACGAAGAGCTCTGATTGTCAATAGCCCAATGGAAGATTTAACTATAAGGACAGAAAGAGGGAGGGAGAAAGAAAGACAGCTTTTTCACCCCTAAAAATCCAGGGGTGACCTAAAATTGCACCTGAAGATGTTTCATTGCTGTTCACTGCACAAATCAGCACTTGGAGCTGTATAAAGCTCTTAATCAAGAGAAAAACTGAGAGGAACCAAATCCCAGACATAGTCAACTACTGCACCACCACTACAACTTGCACCACACTTCAACACTTTGTAAGAAATAAAGCTCAACCAACTCGAGAGATGATGCTGGCAAACCCAACTATTCACTCATTGCATATGATGACACACATACTGATACCTTAGAAGTGTAAAGTCTTTATAAAAAACACTTCACATTTTCTATCTACATTTTCCTCTCCTAAATTTTCATAACAGCAGCCACAGTTACTAAAAGGAGAACTAACAGAACTGCACGGATAGCAAGGAACAGAAGCCAACAGGACTAGGTTGGGAGTTTTACTTCTCCTACTAAATCCTACATGGGTAAAAATAAATACTATCTATTACCAAGGCAACTACCTAATACAGGTGGCATTTATACACAAACCTGATCAGCTGAAAATGCACCAAAAGAATCATCAAAAAGAGCTGATGGCCTCTGAGGGAAAATCTAAAAGGAGATGAGGATCCATAGCGTAAGAGAAAGAAATGTAAGGAACACTCAATGAATCAGCACCTTTACAAACCTCGGGCACTCCTGCAGTAGCTACCAAAACCAAACCAGAGTTCCACCAACTCCAAATATGACAGTCTAACACTACTATAAATGAAGGATTAAACATTTTAACCAATCCTGGTGTTTTACATTTCTTTGCAGTGCCTCTAAATAGGTCCCTGCTTAACTCAAGATCAAGTTTACTACACACTTGCACACTAAATATTACCCCATGCTGCTTGTTTAAAGATTTTTAAGATAAAAGAAAGTAGGTTCCTTTCCTTTTACTTCTTCTATAACTCTGCTTTAGCTGTTTTCTTTGCTAACCTAATAATTTTATAATTACATCACTGATTTATGCCTTTTTCCTGCACAGTTCTGCTTCTTTTAACTTTCAGAAAATAGAACTAATGGCAAATATTTGAAGAAATATTTCCCTGCATCCCCTTGTTCAGTGGTTCATTAGATCACCATCCCTTTTTCCAAGAGAAAAAAGGATTAACAAACAAATTCAATAAAGAGCACTTAAACAAGCCTTAAAACTCCTCTGGATATCTCAAACAACAGGTAGAGCACAGGAAGGTCACACATAGCTACTGCAGAAAATGGCAACAAAATTAAGACACAGCACCTTCTGATTTGCTACTGAATCAAGACAGAAAAGGAGCTGCCAAACTTCTTGCAGCACAGGATCTTCTAATAGTTCAGCTCTCATCACCCTCCTTTCAGGTCAATTAGCCTCTAGGACACATCACGCAAGAGTCAGCAATTTTCTCTACCTTTTTGGGTGAGAAGACTCCCAGTGTTCCTCCATCTTCCCGAATAGCAACTCCCATTTCTGCCAACAATGCCTCCCTGAGAGAAAAAAACAAGATATTGACCCCATTTTAGGCTTCTCAGACAAGTAAGATCTAATGAAAGCCAGGTAATTAATACATTAGACTTTGAACCAGCCTATCCAGGACTGTCACCACCTCAGAGCACAACAGGGCAAGTGTAAACTTTAGTTCAAGAGTGGAACAGCAACTTTATCTGTGAGGAATCCAGCAAAGAGCAGGACTTTCTCTCAGCATTGCCCCTGCTGTTATACATCTAACACAAGGGTCAGCAGAACAATCCCTAACACTATTCTGCTGCTGCTCCATTTTCCACTTTCCAGAGACAATCCATACTATAGCACTTCTGATTCCTGACCTTTCCATCCTAATGGCCTCTGTTTTCCTCAGTTTCTCTTCCCACGTTTCATTCAGCTCTGCAATGATCTTCTCAGATTCCTGGGTGAAAATACCAAAAGCTGTTTTACAATTCTTCCTGAAGTCCTTCACATAATGCACACAGCAATTGAAGTTTGTGCTCTGTTTAGGCCTCAAATTAATCTTGCATATAAAAAGCACTCTTAACACTTTAAAACTCTTGTTTCCCTTAATTTTTAAAAGGGTAAATAGTGCTGAAGGCAAGTTGAGAAGATGACTTCATATCTAACCACAGTCAGACTTTATATTGAACCACCTAAACTTGTTTCCTTTTTTTTTTTAATCTGATTTACAGACGTTATTCAGTAACTGAATGCCAAGGAAATGCAGAAACCACACTGTTATTTCCATGGCAACAGCAGGTTTCCAGTAGGAAGGGATATGCAGTGTGTTCCAGCCCTGTGGCAGTGTCTGAGGGACAAACATGAGAATGTAGCAGAATTCAACAGAGCCAGCTCTCCCCCACTCCTCCACCCATGGAGATTGGGGGGACTTTCATAAAAATCAAGAAATACTTCACTGTGATGCACTTCTGCTGCGGTTCAATTCCATGCAGCATTGGGACAAGGCTGCCTTTGTCTGATCAAACATGCCTTTCTGTGCTTCACATTTTAATCTGTGGGGGCTGGGTGAAGACAACAGTGGCAGGATTATTCTTCCTCCTTTTTTTCAGCTTTGAGGTAATTTGGTTTTCTGAAAGCTGAGTGCATTTGCAAGTCAGACTTGGCGCACACTAGTGCTTACCAGGCCTCTAAATCTACACTTATGATCAAATATTCCATAACTACCACTGCATCAGAGGACCCATAAATAAAAACCAAGAATTTAATTTACAATTTAGTTGTAGCTCCAGGCTACAATTAAACCTAAACAATTCCAACAGGAAAGCTTGTGCATGGACCCAGCTTCTAGCCCCCACTGCAGTTAAGCACCCTTTTTACCTTGCAAGTGGGTTTCAGACAATTGCTACAGAAATAGGATACATTTATGAAAGGAAGTTCTCTCATGTTCACTATTATTTAGCCTACTTAATACCTACCTTCAAACGTTCAATGGCTTCTTCTCCTCCAGGTGTTGACATGATTCTTTCCTGTATACTGGACACAGATGTTAAGCCCACCTGACTACTGAGAGAGCAGGAGGATGGAGATGCAGTGAGGGACCCCATGGAGGCTGTGGAAAAATTGCCAGGACGTTGATTCTCGGAGGCTAGCAAGTATCTATGCTTATTGTTCTGAAAATCTTTCAGATCTGGGAGAGAGACACACAGACAGAGGGAAGGCAGGAAGATGGGAAAAAGGAAAATAGGAAGGGGGAAGGAAGAGCAAAAAGGGAAGGAAGGAAATACCAGTGTAAGAGGAAAGCACTAAAGCAGCAACAAGGCAAGTTTTGTAATTTTTAGATGGCAGTTCTGAAACAAATATTTTAATATTAGCAACCATAATGTATTTACTCAGCTCAGACCCTGAGCTTTACTAAGGACTGCATCATAAACCTTTCTAAACATAAGAGCTTGAAAAAATAAATTACACTTTGGTAAAAAGCAACCATCCTACTCCTAAACTGAACACTAAACTAAGCACCCTGAAGCTTAGAGCAGGACCACACTGAGATCCTCATGAGATTAGTGACATTTTGGTCTGAAGGCTGAGACACCAACCTCTTAAACTCAGGAAGACATTCTCTTCCAGAATCCTTTAACATAAAATGATGATTAAGTAAATCTTTATCACAGCAGTGGTTCTGCTGCCAAAGCACCCAGACCACATGGACAAAGAACTTCCTCTCCATAAATTCTCACCAGAGAGGATGTGAATCACCTGTTCACATGACAGGGACAAGAGAACACAAGTTCACAACAACATCATTGTGCTACTTCTTGACCCTCCTCATCTGAATAAAAATGTAAATCTAACACACCTGATCAGTGAAATATCTGCTAAGGGTCTTATACTTCAGAAGGTGCTTCAAAGCTTTTTGGTTATTAGTTTAAATAAGAAAGTTTTTAAAAAACCTTCAAAATTTAATGAGGTAGCTTTTGTAGCCTGAAAACTTGCAGGCCTGAAAATGCTGCCTTGAAAGCCAGAGAACAAAAAAAGCTGCCTGAATGATTTAACAACAAATACAACGGAAATTTATTTTAATTTAACTTGGCTTCTTGGATAAGTCTGTAAACCATTTCCTCAGAATAATCCCACACCAAAAGAAAAATCTTCTATCATAAAAATATCAGATAATGGAATAGCTTAGCTTTAATAACTTAGTATTTTAACATTTAACTTAATTTCAAAGACAAATCCTTTAAAATAAATCACTTCAGGAAAAAACAGGTCAAATCAGACCTTGCAAGTTATAAACAGGGGCACCACACTTACAAAAGCGAGATGCTCACCCAGACATTGCACAAATTTCCCTGTCCTCCTACATCTCCTTTACTCTTCCCCTGAACAATCCTGCCATTGTCAGCCTTATGCCCTAGTTCACTCCACGCTCAACCTGCTGTTCTAGCTTCATGGAACTGATGATTGCACCAGGTCAGTTTGAAAACCACCATCTGCAAATACAGGAGGCAGGGCTGGGAGTTTCAGAGAAGAAAAGCAGGTTAAGGGAAGGGAATGCCGCCAGGATGAGGAAAGCAGGCATGACAGAGCAGGGATGAAGTCTCAGAAGGCCATGCACTCCTGAAGAGAAAGGAAGTGGCACTTGCAATAGCTCCACAGTCACTGTGACCACAGAACCAGAACCCTTAAGACCATGCACGCTGCTCCTGGAGCTGCAGCTCTCACACCATGACGTGCATACGCTGGAAGCAGCATCAGAATGTCAGACAGGCCAGGATGAGTCTTTACAACACCAGTAGCTTTAATTGTAGGAAATTTCAGACAGATCTCTTTCAGCTGATACTGAGTGAGGGTGAAAAAGACTGACTGAAAGAGTTTAAAAGGTCTACCAAACCAAAATTTACATGGAGTACATTTCCCTTGCAATGGACTACATATATTACCCTTTCATAGAAGCAAACACCAAGAGAAATAAAATGCTCTTTGCTGACCAGTTTTAGCCCTATTAAGTTAGTCACCTGCAACTGAGTATATTTGGCCTCACAAAAAGAGACCTTCATCAGTACATCAGTACAAGATGTCTGGCTTCTTTCTTTTTTTTTTTCTTTTTTTTTTAATAAAGGTCCATACAAAATAAATACATTGCAGTGTCCAGGAGGAACTGGTAATATTTCATCTTGAGTTCATCAGCTGACACATTTAAAACAAATACTTCTAGGTGGAAAAGAGCTGCTAGAATGACAGGAAGCTATGTGAGCACGAACTGAGTAACTGGAAAAAGACTTGAGAGAAAGATGTTCTAGTTCAAATCTAAACCATTCACTGCCATGAAAACACACTAGAGAACTACCACTCTCCCTCCTCTATTCTGCCAGAAAGGAAGCAATGAACATATGCTGCACTTTAAACTTTGCACTTTTTTTGATTGTGGGCTCAACCTAAGAACTGCTGGTGAGGTTGGTTTTCATGAACCTGCACTGCATTCCAGTGAGTGTTCTGTCTGGGATTTCCCTGTGAGAAATGCTGGCATGCAAAGCTCTGTTAAAAGCTGACCCAGAGAAAGCAGGTTAAAAAGAGAACCACGCAATACACACATTTGCCTCCACCTCCAGAGTATTCATCTCCCATTGGATCAACTGAAAGGAAGCAGGAGGGAAAATACAAGAAGGATGAAAATTGAAGGTTCACTAGTGACACAGGAAGGGAAGAGAATACTACTTGATATTTCAAGAAATAAAACACAGTTTTCAGTAACCCATTTTTTCAGTTTGCATTTAGAACCAAAAACCAGACTGTAACAGGCATGAAAACACTTGTATTTCATTGTGTTCTGGCCCCATTCTCTTGAAAAAAAGCAAAAAAAAGAGGTAAATACATGTTACATGTCTTTAAGGAGTCTGTGACTAAGTCAGGACTTCTGCTTCACAGACAAAAAGGTCTGAAAAATCAGAAACTGGTGAAACACTTTTTTTTTTTTTTTTTTTAGTCAAAGAAGCTTTTCATCCACTGGAATACTTTCTGTGCTTTTACAGGCACTTCCTTCACTAGGAATTAAATCACTGTTCATATTATAGAAGAATGCAGCAGCTAAAATTTCAGTTCATTTGTCTTGTTTGGAATGAGGACAAGGAAACTGGGCACAAGTGTGTTCTAGTGCTTTAAGAGATTGCTGGCAAAGCAAATCAGAACACTGCTCTGCCAACCTTACTCAAAATCTCCCAAAAGGATTCATTAGTTATTCACAAGCAGCTGTTTCATAGTTATTTCAAGATGACAAATGATTTGTCACTCAGGACCTTGTCTAATATTAGCCATTGTTTCTTCTGTGAGCAAGGATGGCATTGAAGCCAGGTATCAACAAATAACCTTAACCTCTTAAGGAGGAAGAAAAGATGTCCTTTTTTTCTCAGCATGAATTTGAGTTTCTATACCTCAACTCTTTTATTAGCAGCCAGCCAAAAAGCCCTCCATAACTCACCAAGGCAATTCCTGAATGTGTAAATTCTATTACACAAAAGCATTTCTACTATAACAGGAAATTCAAACTCTGTATGTTTCCTTGGAAGTTTGAAGGTGGGCTTGTCAACTCCACAGACAACCCCAGGATGGCTGTCTAAAGACAGAAGGGGCTGCCATTTCTAAAATCATGTTCAAAACTTAAATATCAGCACCTATAATTAAATTCTGTGTTTTAATCCCTTTCTCTCACAGGCTCAGGTCTCCCTCCTCTGCTAGAGAGGCCAAGCCCAAGATGGTGAGGTGTGTTTAATCCACTTACTGTCAATAATATCTCCCAGCCCTTGAGCACGCAGGAGATCCTTAAGCCTTGTCACCTCCTCTTTCAGCTCCCGCACCAGCTTGGCATTGGGATCTTCATTGATAACAGCATTGCATTTGATCTGCTTTGCACGATCAGCATATCTGCAACCAGAGCAAAACAATGAAACCTCACCACAAACACGGTAACATGCACGCATCTTACATGCAACACAGGAATGCAGCAACACAGAAGACATTGAGCTTGTAGCTGTATGTCAGAAGAGAAGGCAATAAATCCCTGTTTCCTTTGTAGGGCAATTGAGTTCTTGCCAGTATAGAGTCTTCTTCCCCACAGACAGGCTCAATTTACAATAATCCAAAGGTCTGAAGGGCAAAGTATGGCAATCAGAGCAAACACTTCCCCATATCCATCCCAGAGGAAGAGAAAGTACCTTAAAGTGCTCAAAGTTTCATCATAGTTTATGTCTGCTGGACTGAGAGCAGCAACCATTGCAGTTCTGGAGTTACCACCTATAGTGAACAGGCAAGATTTTAGACGAAACTACAGTGCACACTCCAGGCACTACCTACCTACCAAATATCAGCATTTTCAATACATTATAGAATTCAACTAAATTCTACAACACTGAGAAACATACAAAAACCAGAGGAAAGAGTTATTAACACAAGGTGAATTATGATGACTCAGATTTGACTATTCAAGATATTTAATCTCATACTCAATACAAATTAGGATGAGTTAAAAGCAGTCAGGAAATTAAGTGAGATTTTCTTTCCATATCAGCACAGACAAATCAGCCATACCTAGATTTTCTCGAAGAAGCCATGTTAGTACAGAATCCCTGTAGGGTATAAAGTCTGTCTTCTTCTTTTTTTTGCTCTGCAAAGAATTAACACAATATGAAAAACAGACACTGAATAGAAAAAGAATATTTCAGACATAATAATCACAGTATGAGTATGAAAAGAACCATGAGAGCATACACACATGCTACCTAAACACGTGGGGCCCATCCTTAGTCATACAAGTGATTACTCAGTTTGACATTAGATAACCTGCAACATATTCAGACATGTTAACAGATCCTGGTAAGTAGCTCAGAGGGTTCTCTTGATGCACTATCTTCAGAAAGGTTTTTCTGTGTAAGAATATCTTCCTGACATTTAAATTCTGCGTTCTAACAGCATTCCAAGCAGCAAACGTTACCAAGAAACCAACATCTACTCCTACTCAGACCACCATACCTTGCTGGTGCAGTTATCCTAAGTTGAAAGCATTAAGGAAAAAGGAAGAAGACAGAGGATGAGCTTCTTAACAGAGATTTATACATCATTTCCATGTTAGCTAAGATAGCACGTTGTTTTCTTGAGAAGCCAAATGAATGAGAATCACTTCAATTGAAAAAAAACCAACAACAACTAAAAAGTACTTAAGCACATTTAACCTGTCCAAGGTGTTAAAAACTCACTTTCAAAAGGAACAACAACCATTCATTTCTTTTGTTTGGTTGGGGTTTTTTTTAATAGCAGTTGAGTACAAAAATAAAAGACAAAGTACTTTACCAAACCCACAGCATTTTGCTTGGATCAATATAAGCTCACTTAACACATGATTAAGTATTGCCATCGCGAAGAAAGCCAGTGAATCAAATTATTGCACTGGTGTTTCTACAGATTTTAACAATAAAGCTGCACTTAAGTTTTCTAAAATTATTCTTTCAAATAAAAATAAAACTACTGCACTTAAGAACTAAAAACTTGCTTTGTGAACAGGTATTCTGCATAAACACAGGCTTCCTTTGCAAGGCTTCTTCACAGTTAAACAAATCAATGCTTCAATCTGTTGACAGTCTGTGTGACACCCACAGAATAGTATCAACTCTGCTCATCTATCAAAACACACACAGCTAATGGGGCTGAGAATGCGAGGCCAAGAACAGCAAATGATTCTGCTGTACTCCATGGATTTTACTGTTTCCGTTTGACCAGCTATGCAAATGCTGTTACAGGCAAGGAAATGCTCTACTTACCACTTCAGCCAATGCTGAAATAACTTTGCCCAGAGTTGTGAGAGACTTGTTTATATTTGCTCCTTCCTGAGAAAATAGAAACCAGTATGATATAGTAATTAAAACCGTTCAACAATGAATCTCTGTACTCTTCAGGTTTGCAACTATTTTTTCCATAATTATAAGTTCTTATTTGTCCAGCAAAGACTCCACATGATGCTTGTGCTCCCACTTCCCCTTCCTTCCCCAGCACCCACCCCTGACCCCTCACCTTTAACCGCGTTCCTTTGGCACCGGTGGAGTCGGCTCGCTCGCTCCCTGCAAGATCCACAAGGCTGATCTTGCTGACCTGAAGGGAGAAAGCACATGAGCAGGAGAATTAGTTTTTTGTGAATTAGAGCAAGAACAAGACTACAAAGTCACAGGGAAGATCAGTGAAAAACAGTCAGACAGCCACTTATCTGTAACACACCTTCTCTGTGGAAAGGTCAGTTTCTGTGTCATGTTTTTTCTGAGTAAAGACAATTGTAAACACAGCATGAGAGCGGCTGCTGGTTTCATTCATGTTGGTGGCTGCCACAGTCCTAAAATATGAACACGTATAAGCATGTTTAAAAAAGAACAATTACCTGCAGGGCTGAATGCAGCTGCAGAGGAATGAGAGCAAGAGGCTAAACAGGTGATGTGCTGCACCTTAACCAAGGCCCAGCCACACCTAATATCATTAACAAACCCTTTGATTTTTTCACTCCTGAATCACTCCCATCTTCATCACAATTTAAACAGAGGTTTCTCAATCTGTGCACTCAATAGACCACCTTACATGCAAACACCCAAGAAAACTTGAGCAGAAAATGTGTCTTTCTCACACATCGTTAAATGGACCAAACAGCTGACATGGAAACAACTAAAAATGAACCAGAAACTAAAGCTGGGATGCCAACTTTAGTCCTGACCATTTATACCAAGAAAAGAGGAGACTGTTCACATGGATTTTTATATCAGGATAGCGACAGAGTACACAGCAAAAGCAGAAGTAAATGCCAGTATAATTATTTAGACTTCATCTCAACTCTGCAATCTTAAAGTGTCTACACAGCAATTTGCAGCACTAGTTCACCCCACAAAGCAATTTCAGCTTTTAACAGCATCGATCAGTGCGTATTTCAATAATACTCCTCACTCACGAGGTTTTTTTAAAGTGACAATGCTTAACAGTGATAAAAACATGTGACACGCTGACATCACTAACCTCGCTTTGTTCCCAGCATCCATGAGGTCTGCAATGTCTGTGTAAGACGTGACTGCTAACTTGGACAGATCTTCCACGTATGGTCCAAGGAGAGGATGTTCTCGCACCCGCAAATTCCCTTTGTTTTTCGGGTTCAACAAGTCTCTGACTCTCTCACAGTAAATCTCCATGTAACTCACCTGAAAACAGGAATTTTCACAGACAATTTAGTATTTCTGAAGGCCTCCTCCATAGCATTTCAGAGTGCCAGAGGTAGAAATTCCCCCAGCCCATCACAGGAAAGCTGCAGTTGGGTGTCTCCAGTCATTTAACAGCTTATACACTGGCAGAGAGAAAAGTCACAAGTCTCATGCATCACATCTCTAATAGAAGCTGCTGGCCTTGCATCCATGTATAGATCCCTCAACCATTTGAAAGAACATTGGTGTGTAACAAAAAATTATACCCTGGAGTCCACAATCATCTTAACAGCTTTAATATGACACAGCACAAGCGACAAACAAGACAGATGGTAAAATGAGTCTGCTTCCAAGGAATCCCTTATGAACCTCCAAAGCAAACTTAAGAAGGAAAAAAATTGATCTTTCTTGCATGCAGAAGAAACTTTTGATTTTAAAAATCATGGCTGTACTATTTGACAATAAACATGCAGTCTTCTAGCTATCAGTCAAAAAAAAATCTGTAAAAGCATCTTTAGATTTTTCAGCCCATCATTTCTTTCAGGATTACTACTAGTTTTCTAATGACAGTGAAAAAGAGTCACAGAAAGGTTTTTACATCTGTCTCAAACATGAAACAGAGAAAAGACATAAAGCTTTAAAAACAAAATTAAAAAAACAAAACCAATCAGAAAACAGCATCTTAATCCAACCTCAAAAACCCAGCACCTAAACTCAGTTTGATGTCCAGCATACAGACATTCTTTGATCTCTCACCACTCACCTCTACAGAATATGACATTTCCTCATTGCTGTTGTCATTGATTTTCTCAAACAGCTCTTCACATAGCTGGAAAGAGATTAAACCCAAGTCAGAAATAAGTCTTTACTGAGGAGTAACAAGTAACTTATCAGGATATGTCACGGAAATGGCTTTAGAATGAGGGCAGAGGAAGAAAAAGAACCTAATGCATCAACCACATACAACCTCATGGGGAAGATAATTAATCTCAAGCCTACCTCACTACCAACTTGATTTTATCTAGTATCTCAACAATTGCTCTAGGTTTCACCAATATCATTATTCTGTACTAAAAAATTAGATGTAAGCTTTAATTCTCTGTTAACTGTTACTGCAATATGAAAAACAAGTGTGTGTCTGAAGATGCTAGAAAAACCAAATCCCCTCTCTGGGATTTACCCTATTCTACCTGGGGAATGATGCCTGCTTGGCTCTCCTCCTGCTTGCCCATCATGGTGTAGGATTTCCCAGCTCCAGTCTGGCCATAGGCAAAGATGCACACGTTGTAGCCCTCAAAGGCATGCAGGAGCATCTCCTTCCCAATATCATTGTACACACGGCTCTGAGATGCAAAGCAGGGATCTTCAGGCTGGAAAGACATCAAAATAGCATAAATACAGACCTCTCCTATCATTCAAGTAAGATTTCAAAAAGCAACTGGGTTTTTTCCTACTTTTATCTTATGGGCCAATCCCTTAAAAGAGATAAACTAGTCCATTTTTACATACAAGTTTTTCCCAAGGCAGAACAAGATGGAGAGGAACAACAATAACAATGTCACTGCATTGTTTGTGAGTGTATCTTACTCTTAATCTAGCATTCTCTTACTTCCTGAAATGTTGAATTTTAACATTACCTGCTGCTGAAATCAGGACAAATTTAGCTGTGCTAACATTCTAATGTCAGGATCAAGATTTTATCAGACTTCTTCTGTTCCTTGATGCTGCTTATCTGCTAGTTTTCATGCACTCTGTTCATAATGTTCCTGTGACTGGGCTATAATCAACTTTCACGGCTGCTCTGGAAAACTCAGTAAGAGAGGTGAGTACTTTTTTGTCAAAACAGTCTCACTGGCCACAGATTTGCTCAGAAATATTAAGTCTTATTACACAATCCAAGTTACTAAAATTAATCTGAGAGAAATGCATTATCCCTTCTTTCTATATCTTTTAGAAAACAAGGCAGGGGAGGAGTAGGTGGCAGAACAACACAGTTCTGCTGGAGAACAATTACTGGAAGTCACTGAGAGATTAGCACCGATTCGCAGAAGGGTGGGGCACAGGAGCTGGATGAGAATTTATTGCTTTTGCAGCTATTTGAAACACGGATCACTGTGCTGCCTTTTCCAGATATGCCAAGGAAACCCAGACCACATATCTCCTTGAACTGTAAGAACTCGAGCAACTGTCACTTGTCTAAGAGGAAAGATGAATTAACTGTGGCACAGGTGCATCCTTAAAATATTTAGAACAGAAAATTGTTGGAGAATATTTTCAGTAATCTTTCAAGTATTTACAACTTGTTTTAGCTTTCTGCTCTCACCCAAACAGGTAAACATAACATACAATGACAAGCTTTTAACCTGCATGTGGATGAGAAAGACAGTGCAGAAATATCTGACAGGGGTGGCATGAGCAGAAGAGAATGTTAAATCAAACAAAGCAACAACAACAAAACCAGGTTTTCTTTTAAAAACACTTACCGATGTGTGGGACCAATAAGAGTAGTCAAAGCTGAAGGACTTTGGTGCTTCCTTAGGATTCTTTGGGTTGATAATACCTACAGGAAATAAAATTCAAACTCTTAGCTAACTCTTAGCTAACTTGACACTAGGAGCATAATTAATGAGTTGGCTGACCCACAATCTGTGAATCTGAGTATTCAAAGTTGCCACACAGCATACAAGAAGACTGCAGTAACAGACTCACAGCTTCCTAACACAATATCTCTGTAGAACTTACTTCAATAAGAGAAGAAAAAAATTCCTAGGAAGAACATGCTGCTGCTAAACAAAATTCTCTGTATTCCCCACAATTAGCAAAAGCTTTTCCAGGTACCTTTAGGTTCGTGAGTTTAGAGCTTTGGTGGTTTCTTCCTTTCCAGCAACCAAACTGTTTCCTATACCTTTGTCTGTAGGGGAGCAATACACAATGGATCCAGCTGTCATTGTAATGGCACAGAGAATGCCCGTGGCTTCTGTATTCCAAGAAGGGCAATTTATAAGCACAGCCCTCGTTGCAGAAGTGAATCTCTACTGCTTCCTTCTTTGTGATAGTACTGTGCTGGAAATACTTAAATCTATTATTTCCAGCAGCTGCTTTGAACACTATCTGTGTAAGTAAGGACTACAAAAAGGCATAGTCCTGAGGGTATCACAATTAGATAAAACATCTTAGATTTACACATCCACTCGTGCACCTAAAGCAGCAATTTGCCTCTGGGAGTGAGATGTCAACTGTGATGTGTGCAAATAAAGTCCACAAGGAAAGAAGCCATACAAAGGTGTCCACAGTCTTCCTGGGGATGATTTACACCCTGACACCAGACATCCTAGAAAGAAGATGCTTATTTCTCACATATTCGTGCCAGTAGGTTATGCCTTGGGAGATGGGGGCTTCT
Source organism: Entomyzon cyanotis (assembly GCA_024500445.1). Lineage (NCBI taxonomy): Eukaryota > Metazoa > Chordata > Aves > Passeriformes > Meliphagidae > Entomyzon > Entomyzon cyanotis. Next base: position 480,070 of record JAKEPQ010001025.1, read on the forward strand.
CCCTTTCCTTCTGTGATGAATAAAAATTTTATCACCCACACCTCTTACCATTTCAAACATGAACTTAGCATCGTGTTTCACCAAAATCTCTGAAAATGTGTTTATAGGATCCCCATTAAAATTAAATCACTTCTCTACCAGATGCTGTGTCCCTGAGCAGGGCTGTTGTCCAAAATTACAGTGCGGAGAAAAGATCACCGTCTGGATTGCAAATAGCAACAGTTGCTACTCTATTTCTCTTGGCCAACTCGGTTTCACTTGGATGCACCTTGTGCTGACATTCTTGCCTTAAAAAAGCTGACAGACATGCAAAGCCAATGAATTATATGCACCAGCACAGTATCAAATTGCAGAAAATGCTTGTGGCTTTGAATAGGAACATGGGCATCAGCACAGAACAAACTGTAACCTAAGCAATCATACATTGCTTTAGCTTCCCTTTACTAGCTTTGCCCAAACAGCAGTACAGCTCCACTCACACTATTCCACCAGTACTAAAGAGAATGGAAAAAAACCCCAAATCCCAGAAGACAACTTCCTGCCCCAAACTTAATAAATCAGTTCTCTCCTTGCAGTGTACTCCAGACTGCTACACTCAACAACTCCTCACTTCTCATTTAAGAATTTGACATCAAAGCTCTGAAAGGTAAGGGAGAATAGTATGGTAAGGTAATGCCTTGTAGCTGGAAGTCCCCACCCAAAAGAGCAGTACAAATAATAGAAGCTCCACATTAGTGTCTGGAAAGACACTACCAGACTTGCCATTAGCTCCCTTTTCTTGCTTCCAACTTAAATTTGATCTATCACATTGGCGAAGAGTAAAGTTCTGGCTCTGTGATTTATGCAAGTCATTCCACTCTACTCCATTTTTTTTTAGCCATTATTATTACCATTGTTATTGCTATTTTCTTAGTCAGACTTTCCTCAGCTCTTCACACTGAGTTCCACATCCAGCTCACTATTTTGAAAATCACACCTTCTAGGACACAAGTTTTTCCAAAGCATATCTTGATAAGTGTATCAGGAAAGGGAGTTAAACGCACAAGAAAGCAGCTCTGTCAGAGCTTGGGAATGCAGCTGCCTGGCCAAAACGTTCCACTGCAGCAAGAATGGGTCAGAGAAAACCTCCCAGCTGCCAGGAACTCCATATGCTGCCCCTCACCACCGTGATCCAATCACAGCCCCTGACTCAGCCTCTGCTACAAGCCTGAAGTCTATTTATCTCCATTCCTGTTTCTTGCACACAGTCTATCTACATCCTCCATTTTCAGAATCATTGGTTTCCAAGAATTCTCAGTCTACAAATGAATCCAGCAGAGCTGACTGAGAAAATATAAGATTACAACCTCAATGAATTTCAGTTGGACTGAAACCCTCTTCATTTGGGACACAGAGCACCACGTGGATGCTGCCGGCATTAGTGATGTTTGATGTGGTCTGGGTTTGAACCCAGTGATCAGGTATTCAACAATGTGAGATAAAACACCTGGAAGAAGATGATGAGCTAAGAAACCAGGAACTCAAACTGAAATAACTGACCTAACTTGAAGGTGTCTATTGCACCAAGCATCATCTTTGGAGGGACAAGAAAACCCATGAAGTCTACCTACTTTTAAAGGAAGCTGAAGGATATTTCTGAAAAAATGAAAAGGCTTCTTGTAGTACAGGTAAGCTTTATCCTAAAAGTTCATGTGCCAAATAGGGAAAAAAAAGAAATGGCAATGCAGAAATTAGACTGAGTTGACAACATTGATTTTATGTACCATGTTTCTCAGCACATCGTGTTTTCCAACTGAACAAGGAAACAAATAGAATTAAAAGAGAAAGAGGACCGTTTCCAGTGTCTTCAATATCCACAAGAATACTAACAGCTTTTCAGTTACTTTGTTTGGTTTTTAAACCACGCAAGGTCAAGATGAATTATATTAGTGAATCATGAAATAGGTCATCATCTATCTCCTCTCCCCACAGCAGCCTCACCACATGGTCCTCACACTAATGGTTTAATTACAGAGCCTCAGGAAATGACAAAGGCAATAAGGCAGATGATCACAGCAGGAACACATTAATAGTCTTTTTATTTTACAGAATAAATTTGTTTATCTGCTATTTCAAAGGTCCAATGTGGCAATTAACTCTTCTGTTTGCAAACTGACACTGATGCTTTGTGCTGCAGCTATAATTACCATCAGCATGGCACCAGAGCAGCTCTGAATGTTGGAGTTAGCCAGTTTTGGAGAAAATCCCTCTTGCAGGCCCCTTGCTTCACCAAGAGCCAACTTATTAGGCCATGGGGTATCTTTCAGCTTTCCACAAGCCAAGCTCTCTGCACCAAAGAGTCACTGGAAGGGATATGTCACAGAACTGCTGTCTGCTACACCACTGCTACTGGAAAAGGTCACACCCGTAACTCCAAGGTGGGAAGGATGAAAAAAGCTGAAGATAATATTTCTCTACTGCCGTGTCTAAAACCTCTTTGGGATCAAAGCAGCAAACACAGTCGGGGGTTAATGCCCATCATTTACCTTTTGAATGAAAGGCCAAGAAAAACGCAAGGGAATGTTCATGGGCATAAAAATATTTTCTACAAATCACTGATTTGGTTGAGAGAGATAAACACCCATATTATTCCTTTTCTTTGTTTGAATAATGATTCTCTGGAAATTTTGAATAAGCTTCTCCTTAAGAAACAGTATTTAGATCTGTTTTCTACCTTTGCAAGCAAATAGAGTAAGTAATTATATGTCGTAAATTGAGATATATAAAAGTACACTGTGTGAACAGCTCTGCAGCAGTACCCATGTGAAGCAGCTGATTTCGTATCCACTACCATGCCCACCTAGAGACACAGCTTGCATTTTAAAAGCTTAGCCTCTCCTTACAATTATACAGTGAGCCAAGCTGAGCTGCTTCATGCCATCCAAAGTTCCTCTAAGCAGGAGTAATTCCCATATTCTCTGCAGCTCAAACAATTTAAACATTTCTTTTTAGCTGCTTAGCTGTTTAAATCTGGTGGGCTTTTTGACACCCGTAACTACAAACATTTCATATCTCACTGACCAAAAGGTACGGAAATGCACAGTTGTAAAAGAAATTTCTTCACACCAAATAATCTAATTTTTTTAGTGTTATACAAGACCCAAATACTTTAACTTATTGGTCCTTGCACAGGACAAATTCATAGTAGGAGCAGTACAGCAGAATAAAAGGAGAAAGCAGGAACACAATAAATGAAAGAATTACAATTTTAGATATGCTGTACCAACAGTAACAGACCAATCTCCACAAAAACATGTGGATTTTAACATGCCCTTACTTAAACAGGCAACTCCATTTTTTGACATTTTTATTTCCACAGTCCATCCCACTTGTTCCTTAATTAACATTTTATATACCATCCACCATCTGCTTTATCAGCTAGCACAAAAATAACATACACTTGCAACCTTTCAAATCTATGAGCTCAAATTAATCTCTAGTTTTTTAGCAAACATTGTAGCAATCCTTGAAACACCACTATTGAAACAGTACCCATATATTTTGTAATATGTATTATTTTGCATTCCTATTGTCATTTTGGACATCAAAATCTTTTGCCTTAGAATCCAATCTTAATTTTCTTAAGCTGAAATACAAAAAGCACAGGTCAAATATGCACTTTATTTTACAGTTATAACCAGAGTGTGGAGCACAACTGAGCGCTGGTGCAAAGTTAAAGTCTTCTAGGGTATTTCTAACTGGAAGCAGCATTCTCTGTCTACTTGCTCCTTCCTAAACACATAAACATGTTCCCACTTCAAGCCTTCATTTCTGGACTTACACTTCTATTCTCCTTTAAAACTAAGCAAGTAAACAGACAGTGGTAAGCCTACAAAGTGGAGGAAAAAAATCCACAAAAGCGAGGAAACTTAGCCAAGATCAGCCCCCTCATTCCATTCCCATCTACTCAGCCACATAAATATTTTTGCAGGCACAAAGAATGACTAGAAGTGCTTCTTAACCACTCCAAATTCATATCTGATTATGACACTGAATTTGCAGTCCAAGCCTGATCTGTTTTCATCCCAGTCAGTGCTGCTCCTCAGCATGTCACAAATTTGGCAGATTAGAAATTATCTGCAGTTCAGTATCTGGGGATGCCGAATATACACAATTCCTTCTAATAAGCTCTTGGAACAGAGAGACAGCGTGCAAAGCACTCAAGAGGCAAGAGTTGAAATTATTCTCTTACCCCTCATTGCATTACAGTCAAGTCACTAGATTGCCCAGCTCCACCCCTGTCAGCGCCCAGTCACACTGCCGGGCACTCTGCCATCAGACATGCCAGGCATTAGTCACTGCGGGCTGCTCCAGAGAGCTGCCTAACTGCAGTTTGCCCTTCAGATAAACACCAGCAGACAGAATTAACTTGGGCTTTATCCTGGGATTAGCTGGTACACAGTCTGTGCAAGGAAGGAGGGTGAAGGGATGGACACACTGTTGGGGTTTTTTTTTGGAACAAACAAACAATCAATTCCCAATCAGAAATGAAACCCAATTATGATGAAAGTCGGGTATGGAGCCAGAAAAACCGACCTTCCCAGAATTGTACAATACAGCCTGCTTTGTCATTAACATCTGCCATTCCCATATTGCTACCATAACAGGCAATGCTGAGGGCACAGAACCTCTTTAATTTCTACATATGAAATTAAATTAGATTTCTTCTCACAAAGAGAGGCTTCACACCAGCCTCAACAATTCTCCCTGTGGCAGCATTATTCTATCCCAAGCACATATTCCTACCAAATGCCACCACTCAGAGATAACAGCTAGCAAGAAAACCACTATCTTCACTTTTGTTATCCTTAATCATTAGTAAAGGAATAGGCAGATGTTTTCAAAAATCATTGTGGTCTAGAAAGAACTTTGGAAGAGGCTATTTTTGGGTGGGGAAACAAATACAAAATAATTCATTTCTATGCTTTTTTACACTCTATTTGAATAAATATAAGCAGTAGTTTTATTATGTATGATAAACTATTTATTCAATACAAAAAATCTAAGGCTTTCCGAATCGACTCCACAAGACTGAATTAACATTAAATACAGAGTCTTTTAAAAAACATGGGTCTGGAAAATATATCCGCACCATCTGTAGACTGGAATGACAACAATGAGAACATGTTCCTTGCAGAGAGCAGGGTGGAGCAGGCATTCTGTATTTGCTGGAACGTGAATAACACCACAAAGACACGTTTAATACAGGCTTCTTTCCTAGGCATACGCTGCAATCAGATATAGGGCCAAAGTGCCTTTATAAGACAGACTTTCAGGGCTGTTATTATAAGAGATAAATGAAGGGAAATGGACACTTCCAGCCCGTGAAGCATTGCTTGCTTTTCAAAGCATTGTTTGCATTTTTCAAATCATTAAAAGGGAAGGAAACCAAGTAGAAGCTAAGAACAGCTCATTTGGAATTCAACCGGATTCTCTCCCCACTGTGGAATTTCAACCCTGTACTGGGAGAAAGGCTGGCTGGGGGAGGGAGTCAGGCTGAACAACACCAGGGCAAGGCAAACGCTTGCTCACAGAAGCTGCTGGAAAGCTGCTCTCATCCTCAGCTGCTCTTACAGATCCAGGAGCTATAAATACCAGCTCTCCAGCTGGTGTTCTTGGAGAACAGCACGCCAGCAGGCTCTGCAGCAGGCAGGAGCCAGCCGAACCAGACTGTTCTCCCTAGCTGCAAAGTTGACCCAAAACCAATCCAAAACCTCCATTGTCAACGGATTACCTGGGAATGTCCTGCACAGGCAGCATGTCAGGTCTGTGTGTGTGGCTGGATAAGTGCTCCAGCTGAATTCTGGGCTCACGTTTTCTGCCTCAAGGCAGGTAAAACAGTATCTCCCTTCACTCGCTGCTTTGACTTGATATCACCAATCGCCAATGGCCTCTCCTAAGACCATTTTCACCTTCAGACACGTGCTAGTAATACATTAAGAGAACCATGCAGCTCTGGCATCTTGGGGAGTCAGGTCTTAAGGATTTCAGTTCACTTATTGAGTCAGTTCAGTCAGCTTTTAACACTGTATGTCTCTGGAAGAATTTGCGCGGTGAAAATATCCAGTTCTTAAAGTAGCTCCTATTACCAATTTGCATTCTCTTTACTTCTACTTGCGTACTAAAAGGTGGCAGTTTATTTAAGCATTTGATTAAAAAAATCACCTCCAAAGGCCTAGTTCTGTGTCAGTGGGCACTGACTCTGGAGGGGAAGCATTTCACTTGGAGAATTCACCACTGACAGAAACTTCTCAGGGTCCATTAGTAAAATGTCTCTGCTACAGTTCCATACTAACTTCATAATATAATGTAGTCTAACTGCATTTCACATCAGCTGGAACACCCTAGTCATCCCACAGTCTCGCTCCAGACCCAGCATTTGCATCTCTAGCATTTAAAGATCATTAAATGTTCATCTTCCCCCAGCTCCCCAAAGTCACCTTCTAAATTTTTTTAACAGTGCAGAATTAACACTTCAAGCTATTTTTATTCCATTGTGAGAAAGGCTTTAGAAGGAAAATCAAGCACCTAAAAAACTCCACATTTTTATTTATTCTCAAAAATAATATTCAAGACTTTTAGAAAAACATATGAGCTGTCAATATTGCAGGGCATTCAGACACAGTGACGAAGACAGACTTGTGGACACAGAAATCCCTAAGGCTGCAAAACAGAGACAGCTCTAATGTCATTTTCAGTCCTGACCTGAGGATCCAGTTGCACTCAGACCTTCCAAGATAACCTGGACTGCGCAGGTGCACCTTTACACTGCTATCATTAACGGCAAACCAGAACATACAGTAAACTCAGAGGAACTAGTTTGAGAGCTTTGTTTTACTCTGTCACTCACACACACAAGATGATAATCCCGCTTTCATTCATCTAGTGCACAAAAACCAAACCAAAACAAAAAAACCTCAAACAAACAAATGCCAAACCAGAAAAAGCACAACACTCTGGAAGTCTTTATGCACAGTACAGCTTCGTTTTTCAGCTCAATAACCCAAGGCAGCAGCTGCCAACATTGTTTATATTTGTTATGTTTGAAAAGCCCATACAAGAATGAGCACAAGAACTACTGACACACAAAACACTCTTAGATCTATCGCTCAGCTTTCATGTATTACGCTGCAGAACCATTTTTCCACTCACCACAAAAACAGTAATTAATTAACTGGACAGGAATAAGTAATTAATACATTGTGGGCAAGATGCATTTGGTAGAAATCTTTCTAAACAAAAATTGGAAAAAGCAGGAGTTAAATACAAAACATGTTCACTCAAGATAGGCTGAAAACCATGATCTATTATTAATCTCAAAAAAGCCACTAGTGATTTTGGCCACGACAAACCACCTATTCAGTAATTTAAAGAATATGCTCTTCAGAACACAACTCCAAATGAAAACAGCATTTCAGTCAATTGAATCCACTTGCTTAGCAGGTGCTTTTGAAAACAAAGCTTATGTTTCTTCGGATGGTTTCTAAGTGATAACTATAAAAAAAAAATGGCCTTTTCTGAAATTAATCCCACTCAGTTACTGTTTTGATGGAGTTTTTAAACAACTAATTTGATGGTGACATTAGCTCATTGGAAAGTATTTTGCACTTCCAACTTCAATAGCAGAATTTTGCAGCTTCTAACTTGCTCTGTCTCTAAGAATTTCTCCATTAGCTTCTCTTCTCCTACCCCCACTTCTCCCATGTCCACTGAAGAACTTCTAGCAGTATCATTCAAATGGATCCCATCTGCAATTAGATATGATCCAAGTAGCACAGGCCTTCTGCCAAATTCCAGCCCCTTAATGCAGTCAGCACATGTGACTTCAGCTGAACTGCAGCTGAAATCTCAGTTTTGCAATGTGTATTTAAGACATAAAGCCTGACAACTTAAGTGCAAGATGCTGTATTACTGCAGATCAATACCTTTCCAACCACACAGGGAAAAAAATAATAGCTTTGTCATCATGTAGAGTAGACAAAAAAAAAGAGAGAGAGAGACAAATAATATGTTTCAAGTATTGATTTCAAAATTCCCATATTTTCCAACCTTTCAGCAGAAAAGCAGAAGTCTCAATTACTCACAGCAAGTGTCCTCAACATTATGGGTTAAAGACCCTCATGCGAACTCTCTTTTTCTGAGATTAAGACATATATAGAACTGTATTCAGCTGCACTGTCATTTTTAAATAGTGAGAAATTATAAAGACAGAGACCCACCATGAATCTTGATTAAAGGTCTTGATCTCCTATGAGGAAATGACACTAAAGCCAGCTAGGATAACAAGGAAATTCTGTAGGAGTGCAGAACAAAATTACGTTGTTTTGCTTCTGAGGCAAAGAACTGCGTAACAAAACTGAGCTTAAGCTTTCTAACCCAGGGGGACGTTTTGCTTTGCTGGCAAGCACCCTGCGAATGACAGGCAATCCCCAAAGCCATAAACAGCAAAATTCAAACAAAAACCCGAGGAACAAGAGCACATGACAGGCAACAACCCCGGTGGCATTCTGACTTCAAGAATCTACTTCATTATGCACGTCAAAAAAACCTCGTTTTTTCACACATTCATCTACAACTATTTATAAATAAAGTACACCTGTCACACATTTTATTACCTGTATCTTTATACTGTTTTCTTTAACATAATCCTGAGCACTTTGCCTCAGTTTCACTGCAGTGCAGCAGTCTCTGCCAACACATTTACAAAACTCAGACTTGGACAAAGTTTAAATGCAGAACCCACAAAAGATTTGTAGAGCAGCTCGGCTAATCAATACATACAGAATTAAAGTTCAAGGAACAGTCAAAATTCCTTCTTAGCTATCTGACTTCACACTGTCTCATCAATCCGGTATCATGACAGTCCATTAGGCTTTAATTCCAAGATAAGGGAACTTTAACTGTCTTGGAGGCTTAAAATAGTCACTACTCAGCGTATCACCAGCCTCTCAGGTTTGCCTCCTGTCAACTTGATCAGTGCACAAATGAAAAAATAACCTTCTCAGAGGCAAGTCTTTAAGCCTTGACCACTTCACTAGCACATTTGAAGGTGTGAAGCAGGAACTCCTTAGTCTAGAATTACTACTGGATTCCCTTTATTTTGAAATTGCTGCATCAGATATGAGTCTCAGATGCACTAATTTCACTTTGTGTGCTTAGCCTTTGGTCAGCGAGTTCAGTCCTTAATAATGAGGAGTTCAATAATGGAACTGTGAGGCTGCAAAAACCTGAGCACCATAAAATGAAAGAATCTTTGACAGAATAGCACTTACGCCCCCCCAAATTTACTATGTAGCCTAAAAGCATACCAGCTGAAGAATTTCAGCTAGAAGTTTTGTGTGTCAGACAATGCTGTTAGGAAGATTCTTTGGAGAAAAGATTTCTGCTCATTTTTTCTCCCACCAAACAATACCTTATTCATATCCTTTATTATACAATCTTCTTCTATTCCTCTGTCCTAAACTATTCCTCTGTCCATTGTTTTCTTGCATTTCTCCTCTAAGAGGGAAAGAAATACAGGTAAAAAATATCCCACAGATTGTAACAATGTTTAACTATTGCAACTGATGATTCCTTTCCACAGTCTGTAATGGCCCCGATGACTTAAGCCTGACCATCTGTCACATCACCCAGGTTGATAAGAGCCACGGTATTCAAATAGAAGGCTGCAGATTAGAACATTTCAGAGCACAAAATATAGCAAAAGAAGTAATTTCTGTAAAAAAATTTCCAACTAGATAAATCAGGAAGTATTTTTCTCCTTTTGAAAGTTGATGCAGTTTCTTGGATATGTGTGATTGTAGTGCAGCTCTAGCATTCAAAAACAGAAGCAGTGTCTGGTCTATGCCACATCTTGAACTCCCACAAACAAACAAACTGCCAGAGACTGACTGGTCACTCTTCTTGTTGTATCACAAACAAGGTGTTTCCACAGGCTTCTGGAATTCACTAACCTTAAGCATCTAAAATGATTGCTGTGATGACTGCAGCAAGAAAAGCTTTGGAGCCCAGAGCTTGGTGGCATTTCCATAACAAATGTCCTCTAATGAAGTCTACAGTTCTTCCATTCAACACAGGGATCCAATGATGGGATACAAGCACCTGTTCTATACAAGATTACTTCAAACCCCTCCCACCCCTACTTTAAAGGGGAATTTTGAAATGCAACCCCAAAAAAGTTTCTTTGGGTAGTATTTCACATAAGGTCTGAAGATAAGAATTTTCTGCACCAAAAAACAAGCTCTTTTCTCTATGACAAGTCCCTTCCAATGAAACCATAAACACTGTATGTGATTTAAGTGACCACAACCAGGACTTAAATTCCACTGCAGAAGCACAAGCAGGCTGAGGTACAACCTTGGCTTAAAAAAGGGGAGAGGCCTGTATTAAACGTCCTTTTTGCTAACAGGCATGAGTAAATACTCAAGTAATCAGACAGCAAAATAACTCAGTACTCCTGGAGTGTTGCTTCCTACAGCTGCAGACAGGACGGCTCTACTTGATTACATAACAATGAAAAACTCCCCCAAGAAGAGCAATTTATAGGCAGAGCTATTGGTCTGCAGATGAGGAATGCCACTCCCTCAAATGCTGTCACTACTGCCTTGACCTCAAGTATGAAAAACAACCAACCAAACAACCAAAAATGTGTACCCACATTCAGTTTCCTACAGAACAGTGTGCTCCTCCAAATTAGACCCACAATTATATAAGAAGCCTAACACTTCTAACTGGTTAGGAGAGAAGATGATTTTATGTAGTCTGTTATTATGCTGTCATTTAGACATCTACTCTGGAAAGCATAAAACTTGATCTCCTTTTCATCTCAGCTTTCTCACCCAAATCATGTTCTTAACGAAAGTACCAGACCTAAGCAGGACTTACACCACCACAATTATCACGCGGCGGTCTGCAATGTATCCAAGTATCTGTTAACCCACATGATATTCCCACACACTGAATTTAACAAAAAGGTTTTCACTTTGGTACTCTAATCTTTGTAGAATTTTCAGATCAGCAGAAGCAAACACCATGAACAACTGCATCAAAATCAAAATACTTGTGATTTAGTCTTTCTAGTCACATTCAGAGATAATCTAGTTTGTAATGACAGCCTCAGAAAGCAGAATAACTAAAAAGACTAATTCTAGATGACACAATGTACAGTTCTCAGTCTGGTAGAAAAAAGTATTTCAGTAGAAATGTCAGGAAGAGAGAAAGACTCCCTTACAAGATTAAAATAAACTTACTGGTTGAATTGCCTTGCATCTGGATGATACATTTGGACTCTTTGCTGGTTTCTCGGGAATTGAAAGGCCGGACCCGAACAGCCACCTTCACTGAAGCCCCCGACATCTTAGCTGCCTGTAGTACAGTCAAGGAGTTGGAAGTGGTCAAGAGCCTTTCAAGTTATCCTTCTTGTTGGTGTTTTCTAAGAAGAAAAATATAATTTAGTTATTTACTGCTATTGTATTTGAGATGTTGATAAATTTAGGAAGGTTCAAAGGTATTTGATAACTTCAATTTCTGCTTTGCAGATCACCGTCCCTTTTTCCCAAAAGGTGTCACTTCAAAGCCAGAACTGGAAAAACACTTATCAGCACCTGTTCACAGTCTCCCTAGTCAAAAGTTTCTGTCACATGAAGCAGTTCTTTTGAAGTGTACAAATATTTGTTTTCATTACTTGGTTTTCTTCCAGAAAGTAAGGATGCCAATACCAAAATAAATATCTGGTTGCAACATGTGTTAGGCTTAACCTAACAAAGATAATTTTAGCAGTAAAGACACAGCTACTTAAATTTCAGCACGAAGCAGTGACCATATACCCCATATCCAGGTTCTCACTGCCAGCCCTTGCTGCCACAATGCATTAGCAATAATATTAAAACTAACACTGTCATTGGCCACAGCACACTGACTTTCAATACACATGACTCCAGAGAAAAGGGTGTACCCTTCAAGAATCTCTTGCAGTCCTGGGAAAGTTCTCTTCTCAAAGGCAATAACAACTCATCAACTACTTGTATATCTACTGATTAAAGGACACATTGCAATGAAGAAGAGGAATCAAGAATTACTGCCTTCGGGGTAAATATTGCTATGTTCAGGCAAATGTCCACCATTAAATTAATCTTCATTATTAAAATACTTGTTCAAATCCTGCCACATCTAAATGATGGGGCACTTTCTTTGCAGGAAACTACCCCGACACCCACTATCCAAACTTCAAGGCATGTCTAAGACAGTGCTGGAATGCAGGGTTAAAAAGACTGGGTTGTTTGTATTGGTGTCAACCAGCCTTTTCCATTAGAAGCAAGTTTTTCAGCTGGTCCACAACTGAGAAGTTGAACTTACTGACACCGGATACTGTCAGTAGTTAAGTTTAACAGCCTCAAAAAGCAGTATGATTCAAAGAACAAGTCCTACGGAGAAGCTTCTGCCTCGGCTATGAAAGCCTCCATGGCACAGACACACAGAACCTGGACTACTATAGTGAGAAAACATGATTTGTGTTTGATTTATCCTTATATTCTAAATATCTGCTAATCTTCTCTCTGCTGAAGAGAGGATTCAGAGCTGGATTAATTCTTGGTCTGACTCAATGCAGTCATTTCTATCTGGAACCTGACCTACCGTAGGCAGAACTCAACTCTGATCAGTCATGCACAGCCCAGAAATCCTGACATCCTTTCTGGTTATTGATACACCACATATCCAGTGAAATGTTCACGTCAGAGTTGTGATCACAGAAGTACAAAACATACTAGCAGGTCTGAAGCAGAAGCATTTCAGCTCTAAATTAAGTTCTACAATTGGTAAAAGTACTAACACATGCTTAATTCAAGTTATGACACACCTTCCCACAGTACAAGAAGTTTTTAATAAAACTGAATGACTTCATTAATGCCATCACATGGTGAAGGCAGAAATTAAATTACTCCCTCAAGTAGAAGCAATTCAAAGCACTCCTCATTTTTGCAGGTACCTGAGGTATCTCATCAGACTAGAAGAATGTCTTTAGGAGCAAGCCAACTGAATCTCAATGTCATTGGTACAGCAAACTGGTTGAGCAATGATTAATGACACGGCCACACTGCCAGCTCTGGGTTAGTATGAAATTTTAATAAGCTTCACAAAAATCTTGAACATGGAATAGAGCAGAAAACTGGGAAATGAATTCACACGACGTTCAAAGATTCTGGGCTGTTCTGGAGACTGTTTCCTCCCCTCTTGCTCAGAGATGCCCACTTTTGTGTGGAACAAAGTATCCAATGTGCAGTTTCATTATAACCTTCTTCCCCCACAGAGTCCACCCTGAGAATTGCGGCTCTCCCCCCCCAACAGCACCCTTGCCTAAGTAGAAACCTCACACCAAAGCCAAGTGACAAGACCAATCCCAACCTACCCTGAATGTTGCTGTTAGAAGCAGGAATGTTACTGTACACGGCCACTCCGTGTCCTGTTTATGAAATACTATTTAATAATCTGTCAAGTGCAAAACATTAAAGTTCACAGCGACACAATTTACTTTGCCCAATGTGTTCTTGCAATATCGTTTGTAAAACGCAAGGAGTTTGCTTTCCTTTCTTACTTTAGAGTCCTATGAAGAATCTTTTTCTGATGTTTCCATGAAAACACCTCTCAGAACACTGCATTAATTTCAGCAGATAACTACTATGTCTGGGAAGCTAGCAAACAGAGGGTGGGGTGAAAGAATAATCTACTTTACAATATATCTATATATGTTCTCAAGTGCCTCTAAACATCACATTCACAATAAGAAAGCATGAAAATCACACCTCCAGAGACTCCATACGCACTAACCAAATGACAGTCTGAAACACAGCTGTGAAGAGATTCTCACAGAACAGGTCACAAAATCACCTGCAACATGAAAATTTAACTGCCAGACTTCTGCAATTACCAATTTTTCCCAACCCTAACTTTTGTGCTGACAGAAAATTAAATATGGTATAATTTTAAATCTCATTTGTTCTCAACTCTGCTGTTTTTCATAGCTGAAGTAAGCAAAACACCTACTTGTGTTTGCACATGGATTTCAGATGTTTTGAATACCAATTCACTACGCAAGATTTAGTTTTCATTAATAAGAAAATTAAACAAAACTGTAACTGGCCAAGCTTTCCATACATTTGAGCTGTTAGGGGGTTTTGAGGGGTTTTTCCACTTACCAGTAATTTTTACTGATCATAACATTTTATAAAGGCAGCGTTGCCCTCATCACATAGAATGGTAAAATAAGGCAAAATGAGCCCCAAGTTGCACAGCATCACAAATAATAAATTGCAACTGGTTTTTCAGGGTTCACATTTACCAGTAATATCACTTCCTACTACAAAATGCTGACTAGAGAGTGGAAACCTAACTTGAAAAAGAGAAAACCAAAATATGCATTACAGTCTGTGGTACAGATTTAGAAGAACGATATTCATAAAAGACAATTTTTTTTTAATGTTCATTATAGGCTTAGAAGGCTGCCATCCATGCTAGAATGAATCATCCCCCTAATGTCTTGGAAGGAGTCTACTAGCTGTGTCTCTTTTAGTGCTCAGTCTGTACGAATCCAATCAGCAACCAAGAAAGGAACTGTGTGTGTGAGTCTTTGAGGTGATCTACCATGGGCTCCAAAACAGGCAGTAGGTGATATCTGAGTTGTTTAGTGAGCTTCATCAGCAAAAAGCAAATCCTACATTCTACTTTTGCACTTATTTTAAACCATTATTAGAAAATACTCACCCTGTAAGTCACACAGTGAGATTTTAATATTAAAGTGTGTCATTAAACAAATCATCTAAATATCTTGTCTCTTTACTAGTATTCAAGCTGACAAATCCAATAGATCTGGACTTTCACAAAAAGATTTGGAGAAACATTAAGACTTGAACCCATGGATGTATTTGAAAGTTTTGGCAAACCAGTTGTTTTGCAATGTCAAAATACAAACATATTGCTATTTTTTTTAAGTACACTTACAAGCAGAGCAGGGATTTAGATTCAAATTATTATTTGTACATTCAGAGGACTCTGCAACAAGCTGAAGTGGTTACAAAACAATGTTCAAAATCTGTATCTCTGCATTCAAATAAAAAAAAAACAAAACCACCAGACATCACAAATAAAAAAGAATAATTTTTATTTAAGATAACCAGTCACTGTGTCATATTTGCATACCACAGAATGCGCTTTTAAACCAAAAAATTGCTTGTAACTTAATTAGTACACTACCTCTCAATAAATAAATCAGGGACAGAGATTAGCATATGGAAAGCTGGCAAAACAGCTGTTCGGGGCAGCAGGGGGTTCTGAAAAAGGGGGCCCCAGCAGAGCCAATTTTAGGTGCTGCATGAGGCTCGGGCAGTGCTGACAGTGTGATCCCTCAGCTGAACTCACACACGCTCTGCTATATCTGTACCAGGTGTAGATGCCAGATCGAACTGCCAGTGCTGCAGAACTTGGCGAGGCACTGAAATCTGATCACATGCACACATGGCTATTTACCAACACTGGATTGTGCAACAGCAAAAAGAACTGAACTAAGAAGGAGCTGGAAGCGAAGTACCCTTTAGAATTTGGTATGAACGTATTTTACATTCCGGAAAACAGCTATAAATTCATCATCTGTTCCCGGTGAATTCTCCAGCGCCAGGTGAATGTCCCCGTTCCGCCGGAGCCCCCGAGCCGCCAGGCGCTGCTGCCTCCTCCGAGCTGCCAGGATTGTCAGCTCATCATCCCAACATGGCTGCCTCGGGAGCCGCGCCGAGCCCAGCCGGGCAGCGGGACACGCAGGGACACAAAACCCGCCCCGAGAGCCACCATCCTGCCACAATCCCGCATCGCCCGCCTGGCGGAAGGGCTGTGCCTCCCCCTGAACAAGAGGCTGCCGCCTCCGCCTCATCCAAGCTAGAAAGGGGAAGGACGGCGGAACGCGGCACGGCGGGCGGCATCCAGCCGATGGAAGGGCCGGGGAGCGGCCACCGGGGGGAAAAAGGAAGGAGGGAAGGGGAGGAAGGGAAGGAAGAATGGGAAGGGAGGCGAGGGAGAAAAGCGTCCCGAGGGACGAGAAGATGCATCGGGCAAATGGCAAGGCCGAGCGGGGCCCCACGCCCTTGCGCCGCTGCCCTGACAGCTCCAGGGCATCCAGTGCTATGCAGCTATGCATCTATGCATCCATCCATCATCCATCCCCCCGCTCTCTACCTCATCCCTCCGCGGGGCCCCACAGATGCGTACGGCAGCACCGCCACCTCCCCCTCCGCATTACGGCATCGCCCACCCCCGCCCCGCTCCGGCCCCCCTGCCAGCGCAGGGACCCCTCAGCGCGACCCCCTCACCTGGCGCGGGGTGTCGCGGGACGCGGGAGGTGCAGGGTCAGCAGCCGGCGGGGCAACGCAGCGAGAAGAGCCCAGCCATCCCCATCGCCGCCTCCACCGAGGCCGGGAGATCCCCCCGCCGCCGGGAATGGAGCGGGAAGGGCGAGGGAGGGAAGAAGGGAGGGGAGAAAGGGGAGGGAGAAAAGCGAAGCCCCGCCGGTAGCAAGCAGCGCGGCGCTCGCCTCAGCGCCGCTCCCGCACTGAGGGACAGCGGGCTGCACGCCCGCCCCGCGGGGGAGCGCCCCCGCTCCGCCAATCGCCGAGCGCCGTCCCGCCCCAGTCCGCACAGCCCGCCAATGGTGAGGCGCAGAGCCCCGTGTGCCCGCCTCCCGGCCTGTCAATCACAGCCGGCTGCGCCGCGAGCGCCTCCCGACGGTGCGCAGCCGCAGCGGCACCGCCCTCCGAGCCGATCCCTCCGCCGCGGGGAGGTGGCCCCTCGCCAGCCTCAGCCAATCAGAACTCGGGATCTTCCCCTCGTAGCCAATCAGAAGCGGCGCGAGCGCGTCCAGTCGCAGCACCGTTCCGCCGCGCTGTGTCCGTGCGCGCCGCTGAGGCGGCGGCTGCTTTCCCAAAGATGTGAGGAGGAATGGGTGCTTGTGGCAAAACAAAGCAAGGACACGCCGTGATGTGTGCACAAATGGGCACCTGTGGCTAAAAAAAGCTGGGATACAGCGTAATGTGTGCGGCTGGTGGACGCCCCAGCTCGAGAGCCAGCGGCAGGTGCGCAGCCACTGTCGAACGCAGTGTCTGAGGTAGCGAATTCCCCAGCTCCCGACTCAGGATGATTCAGGGGGATTTGGAATCCTAAACTAGGCCTAGGGGTGATAGCTCGGAGGGGAGAGAGTAGTTGTCCATCCTTCCTCCCTCCCTTCAAAATGTTCCTTGAGCAGCCCGAGTTATTTTTGTAGATCTCATAATCTATTTTTAGACAGATGATTAAATTTAGTCAATGATGTCGTATTAACTCTCATACTTTCGATAATTTAATGCATATTCTCATAGTAAAGGGTTTTTTTTTTTTTGACAATAATTTAGCTTTAAAGTTCCTCATTATTAGTAATTTGGTAATTTCTGCTGTTAGAAACTCGTTCGTTTTTGAGCTTATAAGCGTCTTAAAGAAAATTATGTTCCATGAAATGCCTTAATTACATATATTTCATACACCATCGTATACAAATTGGAATTAAGATGTTGAGAACATTCAGGACCTGAGATTTCTCGTTTCAGAACAAGCTTTACTTCTATTAACAGCCTCCTGGCTATTAGCTATGTTAATCTCCACTGTGTCTCTTTTGTTTCCCTTAAGTTTCAGGTTCTTGGGAGAATGAGTTGTTTCTCACTTTGGTGAAAAGTGACTATTTCCTCTTGCCAGTCTCACCTGCAGATATGGTAACAGATGCAGAAGCCAAATCATATGTGGCTGAACAGGGGGTTAGGGAAATATTGCCACAAAAACAAGTCAAAAATAGGTGGCTTTCCTATGTCCCAGAAAATACCATTATTTGAACTTTGGAACACTTCCTATTGATGGGACAGATGATTTAATGGTGATTTTAGTGTGGTGTAACAATGCTAACTTCTACCTAGACCTATGCAGAATTAGGTCAGCTATTCTCTGAAAAGGCCAAGAACATCTCAAAAAAACCAAACCAGTTTCAAAATCTCCTGCAAATTGCCCAGACACTGGGTAGCCCTCCATGGCAATAGAGAGTGTGATTATTTTACTGCAGCAAAGTTTGTGTAGTGTCTCCTAGGAACAGCAGTTCCTGCATCAGTCCAATGCCCAAGTTTGGGGAGTGCTCACACAGAGCAGCTCCCACACGATAATTTGGTCGTTGATCACAGAGTCTTGAACAACTCTGCTAAAACAGTCAGAGAATGCCAACTTACATGATGGAAAACAGTAAAGTATAGAATTCAGCATTTTAGCTCAATTTAATTAGAATGGTCTTCTCAATATCATTTTTGAAAGACAGATATCCTTGGGTAATTTAGAACTATTAAAAAATATACTTCAGTGGAATTCCACTATATTGTTCCGTGAATCCTGTTTAAAAAAATTTGAGTCCATTCCCATATAGGAAATGAATCATTCTTACCCCTTTTATCTTCTGGCAACACCACACAGCCCTGAAAAGAGCAGAAACTTTCAATTCTCTGCAAGCATGTGTGTGCTTAAATCAAGAATATAGATGGTCTTTTTCAAGAAAAGTTACATGATGCAGGTCCTCATCTCAAGAAAATTGTCCTTGAGCATTACTACACCAGAAAAGTGAAAGTAGCAATTTCTTGCATTTATTACTACAGAGAAAAATAGTTGAGTACTCCAATCACTGAGACGGGGAAGGCTGTTTCAATGCAGGGCAGAGGGCAGTGAGCTCAGTGAGAAGCACTCACAGTTACACTGCTACAATGCTCCTGGGGGCTCTTAGGAAACCTCTCGCTGCCTGACAGCAGCCTTGTCATCCTGCTATTAACAACATTAGCTGTCCTTGCTGCCAGCAGGGAGGAGTTGACAGAGATGTAAATTGTGCCATTACATAAGTATAAATTGTGATGTAATAGAATCAATTGTCCTGAATTGTATTGCTATAGCATCAGCACTTGCCCCAGGAATTTCCCTAGTCTCCAGTGTAGAGCTAGAGTACAAGGAGAGAGCAGTGCTACAATATAACCTCAAAATTCCAAGAAAAGCACACTCTTGTAACATCGGCAAAAGTTAGCCACCGCTGGGATCAGCCATTCACTGCTCAGGGACATTTATATTCTGCACGTACATGAAAATGTCAAATGTAACTCCATCCATTGATAGTTTCTGTGATCTCCAGTATAAAGCCTCTGTATTGCAGTGAGGTTACAGTTGGATTGAAAAAGGTAAATGCCACATTAGTGAGGGGAAGGGAAATCACAAAAAACTGCAGGTAGCATTAAGTAAACTAAGAATTGTCACACAACTGATATGCTTTTGTGGGAGATTGATTTTTAATCCAGCTTCAGCTTTGCTTTTCAGTTACTCAAATGTCCACTATCCACTGAAAGACAGGGGTTTGATTAACTTTTGTGGCCAGACACAATAGAATGGCACTTCAGCTGCTTGTATTAAAATACATTTCATTATTCTGCTCACAAATGCAGAATTTGGGGACCACTTCTCTGAGCTCACAACTTTGAAATACTTGATACTAGTTCCCCAGATAAAATTGTTTTGGCCACTTATGTCAAGCCTTTGTCTCTTGTGCAATATCTGTATTGACATGTTTTCAAATGACAGACGTATGCCATAATTAGACAAAACATTTCAGTAATGCACTTTGCTATTTATATTTCTCAGGTCAGAGTCTGACACAATGGCAGAATAAATATAAATTCAGATTCTGAAGGGCATTATGTTGGTTAAAACATCGCATACCAAAGGTAAATATTTCTATTTTCTCCTGTCAAAACCCAAAACTGTAGAATTTTCATTTTATACTTGCATTAAAAAGAGCTGGTTCCATACAGAGTTTTCAGTAAAACATTTACATTCACAGACCTCTTTGACATTGGTTATAACTCTTCAAATGTAAAATATCAAGAAATCTTAGAAACTAACATGTCCCAAGCCCTGTAGAGGACACACAAAAGCAAGCAGCTGGTTTTAATTTAAGAGTTAATTATTTCTGCTTGTGCTCTTCTCATTTTACTGAACTGCTCCTTACTCACTAAAGGTGCTAGCGTATCTAATTTGTGAAAGCTGAATTAGAGAAGCATTTCTTCCATCTTTCCAATTCATTAATAGTCTGTCAGTAGAAGTAACATATGATACTAGCTTGCAGGAAAAAAACCCCGTAAGGTGAAACTATAGTTTATCATCCTCCAGTAAAAACAAATACTCATTACTGGACAGTTGTCCTTCATCAAACAAAGTATAAAGTCTGGGATATTTCTAGAGATTTCATGCAATAATCCTTAGTAACGAAGGGACACTCGAACATGTAAGTTTTTCCTTATATAGAAAGAAATTATGTCTTCACTAAAGAAAACACACAGCTCACCATAACCTACAACACATGACAGAATCCATGCTGGGTTTGGATGCTTGAATGGCAGCCTGCAGGTAAAAGCAGAGCAGGCTTTGATTTGTGACTTATGAAGAGGACAGAGGAGGGGATTTGAATTTGTGGAAGGAGTGAAGGTTCTAACTATAAAACCAGTCAATAAACAAGCTTCTCTGTTGCACCTGTCCATGCAGAGAAAAGCTTTGGAATCTCCCATCGCTGGAGAAAATAAACACACATTCACACTCTGCAAGAGGAAGCACCACTAAAAACCCCACAAACAAACAAAAACCCCACCCCACTACTGTATCTTCACATTTTATAGAGTTATTTGCAGACCAAAAAGGCCAACACTGGATTCTATATAACCTCACCAAATTTGCCCCTGGAGCTGTCACCAGCTGTCACAGAGCTATGAATAGGTGCTCAGTGTCACCTGCTTGGGAACATTACTGAGTTTGAAGTACTACTGGTATTTGTGTGCATGGAAATTTCCACATAATTTACTAAGTTATCTCCGGATAAAATCACTATCAGCAAACCTGAACAAAGACACCCAATCATTTGTATTTTTTATATTTTCACTGATGCACTTAAAAGAAAGACCAAGGAAACATTCTGTGTGAGTGTGTATCATTTATTGTAGTTCAAGAGAGTCAGGAATTGAACAGAAGACATGGCGAAAAACAAATAAAAGAAAAACAACCTTTTTTACCCCAACTTAATTTTAAAACACTGCGGTTTCAAATCCTTTTTAAAAAGGAAATTCAAGTATCATATGCAGAGGGCAGTAATATAAAAATGTTTGTGAATATTTTTTCTTTTTTTAAAAACGTAATTCTACATTTCCTGCACCCTTTCTGCTTTGGTAAGGCCAAGCCATGGATACAAATTGGTACGCAACATAAAAAATGACCCCTGCCCCAAACTGCAGCCTCCAAGGATAAAAGTATCTGCTCTCTGCGGACAAGCTCCAATGGCTCAGAACTGTCAGTTAGCATAGATCTGCAGCATTGAAAGAATGTATTTTATTTTTTTGAAAGTCACTGAAATCCTGGTATTCCCAAGCATCTCATTCATGGCAGCTGTTTTAATATATTTCTATCTCAAGGCTTTTCACAAGTACCAGAGCATCTTGATCAACATAAAGGAAAGGGACATCTCAAGGAATGGAAATTAAAATCTATGTATGAAGTCTTTGCTTTTTTGAAATTATCCTTGTGTTTAACACCAATTAAAAACCAAATAGGCAAATATGTGTAATATAAAAATACGATCCCAAGATGAACACTTTGTTGCAGGCACAGTTATCGCACAGAATATGTTCTTTTAAGGGCAGGGGAATGATTTTGATTTTCACAGGGTTTGGTTTTTTTGCATTACAAAAGAAAAAGACAGCAGTGCAGGTTTGATGGGTAGAACAAAAAGAAAGGAAGGGAAAGAGAAAAAAGTTACTTTAGCAGCAAAATGTCCAATGTTCTAACCACAATCAAATTAACGGACATCTGGCGGTAAAAAACAAGGCTGAAGGGTTGCTGCCCTGATCCATTCGTCTTTGCTAAAATAATTCAGCTGTAAAAACTCCAAAATGTGACATATTGAAGGACAGTTTTGTAACATAAGTAACTTCCTAGCTTGTCCTCCATGTTATTGACCATCGTTATCACTTAAATATATGTACAAGAATTAAGCTGCTTTTCTCCTTGTCCACATGCTCCTGGTCACTACTGCAAGTCAGTGCCGTGGGTGTGCTAATCTCATCAACAGCTCCCAAGTGTATCTGCTCCACTCCTGCCAGAGCAGCCCACGCCCTGCTCTTCCCATTGGTGGTGGTGTGCACTGCAAGGGAATTTTTAATGGTCATTCTGCTTGTCTCTCATCCAGGCTTGGATTTGCTCTTTAAGTTCTGGCACTAGTAAGGTAAAAAAAAAAAGAAAAAAAAAAATTAAATTACTTGGTAATAATACCGTAAGTACCTTGTGACCAATAGCCATTTCTTGTTTATATATCAAAGTTTTTCAGCCCAGTAGTTATGAAAGCAAAGGTGTGAGGATTTTTCCCCCCAGAAAAAGGAAAAGCAAAAGCCATGAACTTTTCTGTGCAAGTTAAAAGAACTGTGACCTCTAGTGAGGCCTCAACACTGTGCTATGAAAGGACAGACCTGTCTGCACGTTGCTTCCCCCAGCCCACACTCCCATGGTCAGCTGTCCCACACTACCTGGTTCCAGCATATTTTCCGTCAGTGTCTGACGATTGAAAGGATCGGTGGAAGAGTTCAACAGATGCCTCAGGATGATTGACCTGTCCATAATAGTTCCGGATGGCAGCCTCACAGGGTCAGTCATCAGAGTGTCCATGAGTGGATCTGAGGGCACAAGTGTTTCCTCATTAAACTGAGAAAACAGCTTCAAATTTTATCTGCCCATAATCCCCCAGTGCAGGACCAATGCTCAGGGTCCTGCAATGCTCATTTTCCTACAGAAAATGCTTAAATGGACTTAAATCTTCATAGCACTCTTCCCTTTCTGAACTGGGACTAAGCATTTGCTGTTGTCACCTTGTTTTCAGACTGAGGGGCAGTTACTGTTTTCAAGTACATGTAAGTGAAGCATGGCTAGGACGGACAGGATAATCCAGGGAAAACCAAAGCAACTCTTAGCTCTGTGTTTACATCATTGAAATTGAGCAAGATGCAAGGCTTCCTAAACAAGATATAGTCGCTATTAACGCATGGAATTAAATTAACTCACAAAATCCATCTTCTCCTAGATAGTCAGGATTTATTAAGTTCCACTTGCCTCTGAATTCATCTGGAGCATCGCTGTAATCAATCTCTGCACGGGCGTTCTTGGCAACGATTTCCTCCACTTTCTCTGCCAGCAGTTTGAATTTCTCTATTGCTATGGTGGACTTGATTCCAGCCTTTCTCATCTTGGAGATAACCTCCTCAAAGAGCTCTTTACTGTAGGACCTCTACAGGCAGAGCATATAAAGACAACTTTGCTGAGTTGTAGTATCCTTACATGCCATAAAAATGCTAAAGATATTTTAATGCATTTTTAAAACTGCAGAAGGAAGGATCAATGAAACCTCAACCTTACACCAAAGCAAACAGTATGTAGGTAGCATTCATCTAGCACCAAAATGTCAATTTTGAAGTAGACTTATGATTCTTTTTTACTGGTCATCACCACTGTAGAACTGTTCAGGACCAAAAAAAAAAAAAAAAGGCAGTATCACCTAAAGAAAATAAGGAAGATGCTCAGAGAGGCTGACTATGATTATTAGGACTGTTCTTAAGACAAAATACCTGTCTTGCCATTCTCTTGTCTGTATTGTTCTCACAAGTCTTGGCTGAAAATACAGCATAAAATTAATTTTATTTTTTAAAAAAATTTCTTAACTTCTTTGATAATGTGCAAGGCAGTACTGAGAAAGAAGTGATTCTTTCTCCTAGTCCAAACAAAAACTAACAAAAAACCCAACCCAGGATGTTGCAAAAATACTAAGACAGTTCAGAGAGAGTGAATGCTGGAAATTTGCCACCCAGTGCAGCAGGAATATCCAGAGAGACCAAATGCAACTGAAGCAAGCATTACTTTCATCTGAAAAAGAAAGTTAAGGAAGGACTTTTGTAGCTGTTTGTGTTCCACAGAGGCACCATTTTCTTTTAAATTCACACAGCCATGTTTTGACATAAACCTTTTAATAAAAAATGTTATTTACTTTACAGTGCAAGGTTAAATTATATGACAAAACAAAACACACTAAGTCTCACAGATTTCTATTTTCCTTGGGATTTTTAAAGTGTTCAACACAACCCCACTTCTTTCATCTACACCACACTGCACCAAGGAATGCCATTCAGTACTCAGGACACACAGTGCCCACCCAAACTCCTTTCTAGAGCTCAGAGGGAACAGAAGGATGGCAACATGCCCAGGGCTCTATAAACGTTTGCAGATTGCCTCTCCTACGTGCTGCAATTTGCAAACGGGACATGTCTCAAAATGCTTTAGAGAGATCCTGCCATGATCTAGCAACTTTTTGTTTGTTTTTTCTCCCAATACCAGTAGCCATTAACCAATCGCACATTTCTGTGGTGTTTCTTTCCTGTCGTTGACAGTTTCCAAGATACTGGTCACTCCCCCCACTCCTTTTTTATGAACGGCTACTTTGTTAATTAAGCTTTTTTCCAGTTCTCACACCCGCAGGCTTCTTTCTTTTGAATCCCTACATCAATCTGTGCATTTGCCGTGGCTGGCATGGATGAATGATGGATAACACCCTCACTTTCATATATATTGAACAGCATAAAAATATTCATTATACACATGCAAACTCATAAGGTCTGTTTCAGAAGTGCTACTGGTATAATCTGCAATTATCAGAACTTAAATAACTACAGAAAAATTACCTTGAGCTATCCTAATACCGCTGCCTCACTAGATATGCAAACAGCTTCCACTGGAATCTCAAGTGGCCACTGTGAACACTTTTTCCCCTCTATACTTTGAAAAGTTTGTATCATAAGACACAGGCATGGACAGATGTGACTCAGCAGTTTGACAACTTTAGAGGAACACAAAGGGGAGCAATAGCTTATCTTGCTCTCAATATTACCATGAGGAGTTCAAAGGTGTCTTAATTGTCTCATACATGCTGTGCTTTGTCAGTTTATTACACAGCAATTTAATAAAGTGATTTCAGAAGGAATACAGTTTGGACACTGCTAATCTAGAGAATGAACTTTTATTTGTAAATAAGGCTCTTGGTCCCAGCTCTGCATGTTTCGATGAGGAAAGGGGAGGGACTCAAAACTCTGTGTGCCTCAGTTCTCCCACGTACAAAGGACAAAGTACTTTTGCTAATTTACAATGAGGCTGTAGGTAATACACACATCATACTCAGGAAATTTCCTATGTGTGTGAAGTGCTATAGATATTTATATATGTTTATAGGTTTGCAAAACTCTGGGAACACCCATGTACAAAGAGCAGAAAGAATATGAACAGAGTGATCTGCTAAGAGAAAACAAACTGCAGGTGTGTAAGACAAACTGCCTGGCAGCACACAAGCAAGATGAAATGCTTCTAGAATGTTCTGCAAAGTCCTGTTTGTCCACAGCGCTTTTGCCCTTCTTCATCTTTCTGGAACTCACCTGATCATCAGCAATTGCTTTAGCAAAGCGAGCACAATCCAGCTGCAGATAAATGTCAGTCAGTTGGTCCAACAGCTTCTTTGGTTCAAACCCGTATTTCTCTGGGTTTTCAACTTTCAGGTCACGGCACTTGGGGCCACACAGTTGCTGTAAGTTAAAGTTCAACATAGCAGCCAGTCGTGGTCCAAGTTCCTACAAAAACAAAGCAAAACACAGATCACAGTGTGAAGGCAGGGATAAAGAAGATTATTGTTAGATTTGCACACAAGAGCAGGAATTATTAACTAATAACATTTTCATTTGGTAGGCTTGCAGGAAGTGCCTGTTCTTTATGCATGTTTGCCAGTGAAAAATGCCATGCAAACAGTTTCTGTCTGGAAGGATCACACCATCTCAGTGACTCACGTAATGCTCTCAACATCAAATAACATCAACAGCAATTAGATTTTAATGAGTTGGAGAAAGGGGAGGAGAATGGAGACTAAGTGCTACCAAACATTTCCAGGTTATTATCCAGAGATGTTAGAGAAGCAGGGAACCCACTTGAATCTGAGAAGGACTTACAGGTCTGAGAAAAGGCTTTTGGACCTGCTTGGTAAGGATATGGAACATATCAACAGTTTCTGTTGCCAGGGCAAGATATGAACGGGACACACGCTCATCCTGAGCCAGCTGCGACTGCCGGGCCTGCTGCTGATCCTACAGAATAAACACACAGTGGTTACAAGGCCATGGAATTTCCTACATTATCATCCATCAAAACCTGACACCCATAATGCTAAGCGGATCTTAGACAAAGGACACACAGTAATTCACATACAGATGTGGGACACCTTTTAATCTAAGGCCCAGCTGCTCACTTTTATTACCTAGCACTAAAGTCTGCACCAATTTTCCAGAATTCTGCAACACCAAAGAATGAATGCAAACAGCATAACAAGCCCCCGTGCTTATTGAGTTTACGTCCTCTGACTGCTCCTCACAGCTGCAGAACTGGATTATGCTTCCTTTCCATCCAAATGCCAATACTTCAAAACCAGCTTGGGATCTGAGAGTCAAATGAGGTTCTCTCTAATTTATGCACCATCATAAATAATAAACACTCCCCAGTGGAACAATCTGTAGATGATGTACCAGCTCATTTTGTAACTACAGTAATGGCTTTACCTTGCTGTTAGGCAGAGACAGGAAGAAAAGCTTCAGAAGTGCAAACCAGAATATGTTTAACAAACAAGACCTTTATAGCTTTTCCTTTTGTACTTTTTTTTAAATCAATAACCTTAAAATAGAAATACCTGACATTGGTGGGTCAACACACACAATTATTGTTTAATCAGGCCAAGCTCTGAGGTACAGGACTATAATTGTCTGCATCGAATCTACCAAGGACCAATGCATTAACAGAATAAAAGCTTCTATTCCTTGAAGTCAATTCAACTGGCGACCATCTTCCCAAACCTCCTTCAGGAAGGTTAAAGTCTCGGTTTCTCCACTTAGAATTAAGTGCACAGTAATGTGAAACCTTATACTATTTCCACTTCACACCACTCTCTTTGCCAGCCACAACATAACTAGGCAAAATGATGGTTTTTTGCAGAATGTCATCCAGAGTGACCATGGCCATACTGGCAGCAAGAAAAAGCATCCAGAACTGCTTCTCATAAGCAGCTCTTTGGTGCTGCCCCTTATAAAAAAGTTTTAATGGTCTTGTATTGAAAAATTTAAAATAAGTAAAGGGGACTTTGAAAAACAGCTCTGTTCACCCTGGGCAGCAGGTCCCATTGCTCTTTATTCTTCATCTCCTCTTGCACTTCATGGATACGTTTTAGGGACTCCAGACTCTCATCCAGCAAGAAAGTTGTGTCATTTATCAGCATGTTGATGTAGCGAACAAACTGCTTCCCAGAGCTGAAAACATCGAAACACAGGTATCACGGCAGAGCAGGTGGGTGTGCAGAGCAGACTGCAACCCCAGCAACACTCCTGCACTGTATATTTCCAACAATGATCCCATTCCCCAAGCCAAGTGGATTGTGGTGTCCAGAGCTCAGTTTAGAAACACTCCAATTCTACTGGAAGGAGTTGCCACATAAGATACAATGGAAAGCAGCATCACCCATTCCCAATGGCAGTGACCTCCTCAGGTCCCTGCCTGAGCAGCCTGCATGACAGCCTGAGACAACCTCTTACTCACTTGAACTCTTCCATAAATGTACCATGGTGAGCTATATTCTGCCAGAGGCTTTTGAAAATGGTGCTGATGTGGTAGCGAATTGTAAACTTGTCATAGAATTCGCTAGTGGCTCCAGTGTGCTCCACATCTGGAAAAGAGAACAAATCCCAAAACTTTCCCACCAGGATTCACTGGCAACACACTTCTCCCTACTGCCTCCAATGTGATGAGCCCCAAGCACACAGGGAAACTTTAAGAGATGAAATTCAATTCCTGTTCAGAAGTCTCCATCTTAATTCCCATTAAAAGAAGCAGCCCTATACATTTTCTAATCTAGATCCAACCTCATTTCTGAAGAAAAATCCTCAGAAACCAAAACATTCTGCTCTATTCAACTCTGCTCTTCATCCCACAGTCCAAAATTTCACTAAGAAAAGTCTGGGTACTCTACAAAAATAGTTGGCTTTGTTATGGCCGCAAAAATTCTTCTGAAACATCTGAATCTACAGGACTAGCAAAACTACGAGGGGTTTTAAAATCCCAATATTTCTTTAAAAGCAAAGCAAGAAAAAGCTTTAATTTTGAAGTCTAAACACCACAAAAGCAATTGTCACATCAATTCACACTGATAGAGTTGTGCACTGACAACAGCTTGTGAAAAGATTAGAATTTTCAAGGTTCCATCTAATGCTATTTCCCCCAATTCCTGAGTCTTTCATAAAGCCTCACAAGACCCAAGATCTATCTGGGTTTTTAAGGGGGGTTTTGTTTGTTTGGTTTCGGGTTTTTGTTTGTTTGGTCTTGTTGAGTTTTTTGCTTGGTTTTTGTTTTTTGTTCTTGATTTTTTTTTTGTTTTGGTTGTTTGTTGGGTTTTTTTTAAAATAGTTACAACAGCTAACAGCCTTTGGCCCTTGAATACTATTGTGCACTTAGTGAGCTACAAAGCACTTACCTGTGTAAAACTTCATCAAGGAGGGGACTAACAATTTAGTGGAGAGAGGGTGATTTTCAATCATTTCAAAGAACTTCTGTGTCCGAGGCTGAACAGCCGGATTTGTCATGAACATCACTTCCACCAGCTTGGCTACTAAATAAGGATTTCGGATGTAGTTCTGGTTGCACAGCATGACAACAAGGAACATCACAATGTCCTGAGTACAGGGCTCATACAGCACCTGAGGAGCATATCTGGAAACAGGGAGAGAAGGAAAACTAAATTTAAAACCCTCATGTTCTACTTCTTAAGCCATGGCTTTTTGAAAATATTATTCTAGTGATGATTTAACATATCACAAGATCAAAAGGTCTCACTGCAAACCATAAAGAAAATTCCTGGGGGAGGGAACAAAAAAACCTTCAACTTTCAAGAAAAATTTAGATTAGAAGGGACTGCGGAGCTCATCTATGCATTATAGTTACAGCAATGCTGTCATGCCATAACCTCAACAGAACATTAACTGCAGAATAGCTAGAAAACTACTTCTGCACCCTGAATTTATGCATGCACCACCTGCTACAGGGGCAAATGATAGTACAAGTTTCCTTCAAATATAACTTTACTTACTGTACAATAAAAAATAAAAATTCAGCAACATCTTCCACGTAAAACTCTGGCAATGCTGCAAATACTTTTGGAACCTCAGGAGTTAAAGGCAATTTTATGCTGTAAAACAAAAGAGACAACAAACAGGACAGTAAACCACAGCAGGGTTAAGCAGAAAGTGTCATGTGCTCACTTATGAAATTCTTCTATGGGAACCCTTTATAGGAGTTCTGAAACTGACTTTTTAAAAAATCCATGTCAGTACTTCAAGGGTACCAAACATACCTGAGGGAACTCCCCAAAACCCAACTGAACATTAAACTCTGAATAACACACATATTCCATGCAAGGCTATATGTCACCGACATACATAAAGTAACAACCACATAACGATGCAGACACTGTATGTAAAAATAGTTCTGGAACTGCTAAATTCAGTAAGCATTCTAAACATGATCTGAAATATCTTTGATACAACTTACGCAGATAATCCTGACACTCACTTGGGATAGGCAGGGTCAAGAATGCGAAGCATCAGCTGAATCACCATGCCATAGAAATTCAGGCATCTCCTGAGGAAGTTTTCATCCAGCAAACCAGCATCTGCACAAGCCTTGCACCTCACCAGTTTCTGCAGAACATGCACACAAAAACTAATCCAGGGCAAGACAACATAAAGAAATGTGAAGCCTCTCCAAGATAATCAGTGTATCTGTGAATCACGACAATTATACAGTGGTCTCTTCTTACAATACACTTTTATTGCAAGAAAACAGGGCACATAAGCCCCAACATAGCAAGTAAAATACAACTCAGAGTTGCAGGGACAGATGTGCCTTTTACAAACTCTATGGGAACAATGAGAGAAGTAACAAAGGTATCAAAGTAGGAGAATGTGCAATTAAAGCCATTTTGGAGCTACAGCTCAGAAAATCTGTGCCAATTTCTACAAGGAAGATCTAAGCAGAACAGGCCTTCAAGAAACAGTTTACTCATCCTTGCAGGAATTCTGTGTGAGATCAATGACTTGGAGGTCCTACTCGTGCATGGACTGTGCACACACAGCTACTCCTGAACAAAGCACAGTCCCTTTGCTTGGTCTCTCCAATTAAAAAACACAGAATTTTCTTACTGGTGTTACTGTGAATCTTAAATTCACTGCTGATGTTATATTGTATCATGACCTCCAGCTAGTGCAGCACTCACATGGGTCAGAGGTTCAAACCCACCATCTTCAAACAGCATCAGAGAGAAGTTGTACTTAAACATTAGGACACCAAGTGAACACACAGACAGGCTACAAAAGCATTTAGTTGAGAACTGAATCACTTACACACCTTAAGCTGTGTCTTGCACCGTTTCAGCATCTCTCGATGCCTGGTGGCCAGAGGAGAATCCTTCCACTGACTTTCATTGTTTTTCAAATCTTCAACAGTCCTGAAAGTCAGATGCAGTAACTGGTTATCATGACAGAGGGGAAATGTGCTGCCAGCATGAGGCATTTAACTGACTTATCTGCTAAATACCAAGGAAATATGGAGGAGTGGGGAAAAAAGCTGGTCATTTTCAAAGAAGTTAGCCATCATCATAACAAGAAAAATAAATAGCTTTTGTAAATGCAGACTGAACATCTGCCCAGCCAGCACTCAGAGGCCCCACATACACTAGCTCCAACACCCATGACTGTCAGACACACCAAAGGGATGAAACACTAGGGCTCCATCCTGCTTGACAAACTAATTTTCTCCACTGTATTAAAAAAAAAAAAATTGCCTTTTCTTTCACACTGAAGTCTATGGTCACTCTAAAGGAAGGTTAAATGGATACCATGAAAATTAAACCTTAACACAAGGAACAGATGGTTCAGTTAATGAGACAGATTTCATTAATCTTCTAGTATCAAAAAGGAAAATTCTCTTCCACATCAATCTCTGCCTACAGCAGACAAATATGCAGTGTAACTTCTTTACTAACAACATCTAAAGACATTTCCCAGTGTTGCAAGCAACTAAGCAATTCATGGGAAATGCTGAACCTTAAGCTCCTGCTGCTGTCAGTAAAGCCAAGAGCTCTTCACTCTGCACAGTTGGATGGGGACTGCTGCATCAGCAACTCCTGAGCAACAATTCTAAATAAGGAAAAAGCAGCAATTCCTTTTCCAAGCCAACATATGGCTTTTTTACAAGTAATCCACAGGCTGTTTATAGGAAAATAGTTTTTCCTTTAAAATATACTGACTCTTCCTACTCTGCTCTCTGCAGCTTCCCAGGTCCTTGGCTTGCATGTGCTTTAGAAATGAAATAATTTCAAATGCAGTCCAAAAATCCTGTAATGAACTCACGGCATTACTGCCAAGGAACATTTACCAAAATGCAATGAGTGCAATTACAAACAATGGAAAATACTGATGACACAAAAATGTTTTCTAATTTTTACAGAGTATTCTTCAAGATTTAGCAACTGTAAAAGTCTATTTGAGTTTATGCCAAGAGAAATGGAAAACAGGAGTATCTTCATGCTAACATCATGGTGTATTTATAATTTTTAAAACAGTAAACCATGTGCTGAATTATATGTACACAACAACATTAAGAGTTCACTGCTGAAGACTTCTCTCCCCCTGTCCCAAGGGTATGACAAATTCTCCCATCTCAGAAGCTGAGGAGAAGAAGGTAAATATCTTCTGGGATAACTCAGGCCAACTCACATCATCTTGTTTCTGAAATCATGTCCCCTACAGTGACCTGCTTATCAGACATGTAACCTGACAAGCACTCCTGCAGCTCTGCCAGAGAGCCTGTGGCACTGATGCTCACAGCCCACCAACCACAGCACAGACTAGTTACAATGAACAGTGTTAGGTAGTGTCATGAATCCTAAAATGTTCTGAGGAGTTATCTTTTAAATAGGATTAACTCACCAGCTTGAGCTGCCTTGTGTAACCAATACCTTCTACTGTGTAACCAATACCACAATTATCTGAATTCCCGATTCAAGCCACTGTCCCTCACCACACCCAAAAATCCCCCAAGGGCCAAAAGCAGCAGAGTAACAGAAAGCTGATGAGGACTGTACTGAGCAACCGTTTCACTAAATTGTCTAATTTCATTTAGTTTATCAGACTTGCTGCCGTGGTGAGAGGAGGACACTGGGAGGCTGCAGGGCCCTCAGCTGCCCCAGGTAATCAGCAATGCGAACCTGTTGAGTTCCCTGATGGCTCGCAGTCTCCGGATGTACCGACGGCAGCTGGGCAGGATGGAGAGGTGATGGGCGTGCAGGGTGAGGAAGAAACATTCTGTTGGGAATTTCGGCTCAGAAAATGGAGACGGATCCCCGTCTGAAAAACAAAAAAGCAGTAGAGGTGATTAAATTTTAAAATGAACTGCTTTATCTAGAGTGAGACCTTGAATTCAACTTTCTTTAAAACCAGGAAAAGAAGATAGCATGAAGAAAAGGGATGTAGGATTTCGGAAAAGGGAATTCTTTGCTGGAATCAAGTACTTCCATGTACCTCCATATTAGAAGGCACAGTAATGCTTAACACATTTCAGTAAGAGTACTAACAAAGTTCAGCAATCCAGGCTGCAACCTCCTCCATTGTTGCTTTCACTCTTGTCTCATCTGTGGGAAGCTCGATTCGACACCTGGGATGGAATATGTACATGGGATCAACCGTTTCCAGCTTTATCTTCGTACTTAGTTGCTGTAGTACCCAGAGGAAGTTGAGCATGAAGCCATCAGTAGACACCAAACGATCATCTGTCTGTGGGTAAGAAAGCAAAGGGCTGAAGACATAAGCTGGGAAGTGCAGGGGACAGTCTTCAACAAATGAATTATGCAAGTTCAAGGAAAGGGAGAAATGATAAAGAATGTGGCTCTGTAAGATTTGTGGTAATGGGGAGGTCAGTTCAGTTACTAACTTACATATCTGTAAGGAGGGACTCCGTGGGGTTTAGTTATGGGGGTAAAAATAGGGACAAGAGATCTCTAAAGATGAGTTTTAGAACATGAGGGTTTATTGCGAAAGAGCATGAGCGTGAGAGGCCTGCTGGACTGCAAGACGCAGCCCAAAGCAGGCCAGAGAAAAGAGAGAGAGAGTGAGTAGAAAGAAGAGAGCAAAAGAGAGCGATTTGCTGTTTACAATGCAATAAATCATCTTCTCTGTTGAATATTCTAATTCCCTTTAACCAATCTAAGACAAGCTACAAACTCTACAGCATTTACATACAACCTATAAGAATCATCACATTACCATACGGGGTCATGTTTCAAACCTTAAAAAAACCTGCCTTTTGGGATTTCTACCGGGCAGGTAGGGCCTGCTCTGACCTTTGGACCTGCCTGGGCAGAGGGCATTGTTCTATCAAGAGGGGGGATTATCTTCCGTGGCCATACCATTGTTTTTTAGTTACTCTACAACTCGAACCTTGTTTTCATTTCAATATCGCTCATATTTTCCATATTCTCAGCATCTTTTGCAAGGCAATCATATCTATAAGGCCTTCCTACTTCATCTTCCCCAACACATATCCTCCTCTATGGTTCAAGTAGTCATTCTGATGAACATTAAGCAAACACATAAAAAGAAGCAGAAAGTAATCTACGAAATTGAAAGAGCTTAAAAGGGCCTCTTCAAGAATAGTTTGCCACAGACAGCAACAAAGTTTCAAATAGTTGCTGAGCTTTAGTTCATTTTATCTTAAGTAGTTTCTATTCCTTCTTCAATGTAATTTCATAGGAATATTCCTAGAGGTTCCAAATGTTTGCTTTTGAAAAGGAGATGAGGACACAACAATGAACAGCTTCAGCTCATGCACAGATTTTATCACAGGAAACTAGTGCAATGCATTAATTAAACAATGCCAAAATCCCATCCCTGTGGTTTCACTGGAGCCAGGCCATTCCATATCTGCACTGCTCCTTTTCCAGACACCAAACGAAGCCCAGCATTTCACCAGCCGGGAAAGCAGTTTGTTAAACACAGTCAATGGGAATGATGCCCTCAGAAATGGGGCAGGGCAAGTACAAAGCTTTAAACATGTAATACAGAAGCCCTGCTAGTGAAGTGACATCTCAGTTCTAAGAGAGGAAAAGAACTGATAAAATAGGTAAAACAGATTAATTTCAGAAATGGAAAATGTATTGAAACAGACAAAGACTGAGGACAGTGCTTCTTGCCTGTGGTAGTAGGCACTCAAAATTCTTTTGTCCTCCATTCTAGACCACCACTGCATGAGCCATCTAGTGCTATTTGTGGATGGATGGATCACAGGAAGAGCACTTCCCTTTATTTACCTGCATTTGGGCCTTTTTCATGTTGGCATTGACCACAGCTGCCATGTAGCCGAGAGCAGCCTCCCGAGTCTCCCCGTTCAGTAAGATGCTGTGCAGGATCTTGAACAGCTCTTGCTGCAATTTCAAACAAACATCCTGTCAGGCTGCACACACCTCTCAGCATTACAGTCCTGTTTTCTGTTTGTCTGTATTTTTATGTTCTACAAAAATCCACAAAACTCGCTAAAACTTCTGTTATGGTCTTATCATCATCACCTTTATAGGCATGTTAGTTATGACATTACTTAAACAAAAAATGTAAATACAAGAGTAGTGCAACACATACTAACACAGTACGTATTCACTCATCCTTTAACTGTAACCCATGACTAACTGATCTGGTATTTTCTGAATTGGCTTACAGCCTTAGAGAAATATTTGTAGCACTCTAATTTTTTTCCCCAGTTCCTTTCAGCGATATCCTAAAAGATTTGTGGTTTAACACAGAAGCTGATTTTTTTAGATTATATTCTTCATCCATGTCAAGACCAAAACCACATATTACATTTTTTTTTTAAGGAATGAGAACACTTACCCTTGCTAATTCCAGGTAATGTTGCAAAGACTGGCTAACAACCCGGGTGTTCTCAAGAGTAATGGCAGGCCCTGAGAAGTACTTTTCAACTACTTTGTTCTGAAAGTAAGATGAATATTGGCAAATGTATCAAAATGGTTTGGGGAAGTGAAAAAACCCTCAAAACAAAAGAACCCCACCATGCTGTTGTCAACATCCTTCTGTGACACTTACATCATCTTCAGCAAAGACAGAGAGACTGAAGAAGGCTCCAAGGTAGGAAAGTCTTTGCAATTCTCTTCCTGCACCTGTGCTTAAAGATTTAGGCAACCACAAGGGCAAAGAGACAACCTAAAAATAGGAGAAACAGCAATTTCTTCAAAGCTGCCATGTCAGCCATCCTGCTTTGTCCCCTTCCAGTGTCTGCCACACACCCTCAAACCTCCAACACTCAGTCATGCTGATGGCAAAATGGAAACATATCCTCAGCATTCCAGCAACCCAAGCAACTCATGTTTGTCCCAGTTTTAATAAATTCTCAGGGAAAAGGACTCCCTTTACCAGCTTAATTTAAACTATTGCTTTGCATGAGAGGCTCCAGTACCTCTTTCTTAGAATTCTGGGGATTATCAACAGGGATTGTCCAACACCACCAAAATAAGGGATATGGTTCTTTTAACTCAAAAAACTCCAACTGGAGACACTCACCAAACTGCACATAGGGTGTGTTTTCCCAAACTTGATTTCACAAAGTTCGCACAGTGCCTATAAAGAAATCCCAGTAAAAATTACTTTTTTCAGTATCTCTGAAATAACCGGTCTGCAAAAAACAAGCTTACTATGAGGAAC
The DNA here is from genome assembly GCA_024500445.1 of Entomyzon cyanotis. NCBI lineage: Eukaryota > Metazoa > Chordata > Aves > Passeriformes > Meliphagidae > Entomyzon > Entomyzon cyanotis. Next base: position 516,111 of record JAKEPQ010001025.1, read on the forward strand.
TGCTGAAAAAGCTGAACCTTTTTCCCTTGATCAGTGGAAAAACTTCACTACCACAGTGAAGATGTCCAATGAGAACAAGAGCACACCCTGCTCCCATTTTATCTTTTACATCTACTCCAAGTTGTCTCAAAAAAGCCAACACATCTCACAGGATAACAAATTATTGCACTTACTTCAAAAATTAGCTGTGCAAATTGTTGTTTGCTCAGAACATGACAATGCCAGTGCTGGACTCCTGACCTACCCCATTAAAACCATTAACAATAATAAATAGAGTGATTGTTTAATCCATACACCAAGGCCTTTGTCTTCTGAATCAGAGTGGAAAAATGTCAAATGAGCACAGAACCCAGAAACAAAGAATCCTGTTCAAGATCTTTCACTCACTTTCAACTGCACTACAGAAAGAAGCAGGCAGTCATAACAGAGAATTCTGGAAATACAAAGATACTGTTGGCTTTCCCACTTTTTCTGTGTTATATGCTCTCAGTCTTCAATTATACTACAGTGAGTAACTACTATTCCATCCTTTTGTTGCACACCGTGCTAACTAGAGATAAAGAAAACACAAACTCATTTTTAAGCAGTCCTTCTCTGCAGCCAACAGCCAATTTTGTAGCAGTTCAAAAATCAGGAGGATAACAAAAGAGCAGGAAAACACAAAACCAGAAAAATTAATGGTTTTTGCCAAGTACCAAAGTTATTTAGTCAATTTGATTTGGAACACCCCAGTTCAGCTGATTTCCTTAAGTACAAATTACACCTGAGGTAAAACAGCCTTTTTTTGGCATCATACGCTGAAGATCCTAAAAGGATGAGAAAATGTTATGTTGACAACGCTCAATTTACCAAGAATCCAGTTTGCTCTTTGGTGGCCAAGCACACTCTGCAAAAGATTGGTTTGTTTTGTCAATAAAACCAGTAGGAGGGAAGTAGACTTAGGACTAAAGTATGCATTTTAAAAAGACTAAAAATAAACCACTCACCTTTTCAGCCAGGGAATATTAAGATATTTTTCTCAGTTAATAGACTCCAATTCAAATAATTTGGGGTTTAATGCAACCTACTTGTGATTCCTCACATACAAAAGTTGAGTCTAAACATACACTGATACGGATATTGGGTGTTACTCCCCAGACTTAAATTGAGAGGATCTTAGGGGGATTTTATAACCATCCACAGTATTATATGTATGTATGAAGGAATCCATATATTTGATTAATTTTATATAAAGCAATATACACAAACATTTGAACAGACCACTATACAGTGTTCATTAAGCTTAAGACATCATTGGCCTCGCACTCTATTAGATTTTTAATGTTCTTTACACATCTCATACCCCATTAATCTTCCAACAGAGAGTTTAATAGCAATCTGCTAACCAAAAAAAAAAAAATCCCCAAAATGTTGGAGGGTTATTTTGCTTAGAATCTGCATTTTATCACTGAACATAAAGAAACTGCTTCTAGAAATGGACAGTCCTTACCATAAGGGGATATTTAAAGTTGTCACTATCAAGGGAGCACTCTTTGGAAGCTACAGCCAGGCCTTGTAAAATGGGAATAAAGATCTGTAAAAACACAAGTAAATGACTTTATTCAAGAACAGGAAGCAATCAAATGATTCTATTGCCACACAAAGCATGAAATGCCTGCTCATTCTCCAAATAGTGCAAGTTACACAAAACAAAAACTAAAATTTTTTTTAAAAATTTGTATCTGTTAAGCCTGAAGGCTTTACAGAGTATTCAAAGCTAAAACCCAACTTGTTTCCTGCAGTCTAAGCAATGGGGTGTTGCTCCATGCAGTTCCCTACAAGCAAGTTCTGTGCATTGTGGACACAAACAAGAGCGCAGGTTCTGTACAGGTGCCCAACAACCTACTGCCCAAATGGGTTGTAATTTATTTACCTGTGCACTTGGGGCAATAATGCAGCTCGAATTTTGCATAATGTGTAAGTTGGTAAAGAGAATAAGCAGCAGTCAAGGATTGTTAGGAAAGAGGAAGTGACTTGACAGGAACTTATTAATCAGAAGTAATTATACCCATTTAGTAAGTCCCAATAGCACAGTTCTGAAAACTACACCCTCGCAAAATAAACCCATAGCAATTTTGCAACAACAACAGATCCCACTGAATTTTAAAGTGTACTGTGTTGCTTCTATGAAGAGACAAAAAAGTATTATTAAATCATATTACAGAAAAGCACTATAAGGTGGCCATGTGCTTCAGCTCCAGGAATGCTTCTCTTCTCCACGGCAGGACCTCTAACACTTTTACTACCACTTTTTGTCAGTCTTAAATGCACTTTCAACTACATGAACCTCTACTAAAAGGAGTCCAGACAGAATTATAAATTATTAACAGCTACTTGCACTGCACATAAAAATTATCTAATGTCATTCTTTGCAAAACTGGAAGACTCAAATGACATTTCAAAGGCCCCTTTACAGCCAAATCGCACAATACTATGGGAGTGCTGATTACAACCTCACTGATCTGCTTTACAGAATACAGGTTAGAAGTTTGTTAGTTTTGTGTCTTAATTATTTATCATCTCAGTGATAAATGACACACAGAACAAACCATCTAATGTTTCTCAGTCACTTCCTCTGCAAACACGAAGAATTACTGGACTAGGATTTGCAAAGTGCTCTTAGCACCTTAGATACATACTATTTAAGATGCAAAGAAGGGTAAAGATTGCAAGATGGAAAACATGATAAATCCTTCTGAGTAGAATTACAGAAGATTGCTGTCTTAACATATGCATTTTTAGGAATTTTGTACAAGAGGATGAAAACCAGGATTAATCTTGCAATATACACCTACACATTCCAGGTTGTCCACTTCTACATTAGTATGGGCTGCTTATTAACAAATGCACTTTCAATAATTAGAACCAGCAAATACTGAAAGTCAGCCTTTTTCACAAAATGCTAAATGAGTTTAAAAAAAGAACAAAACCAAACTCCAATTGCTTTAACAGGTTGCTAGTTCTAGAGGTAATGGATAGGGGACTGCAAGATGCTGACTAAACATCTGGCAATCCGTTCCCTTGGATATTGCAAATTATAGAATAATGTACTATAACTACTTTTTACCTATGCCTTACCTGTTTGAACACCTCTTCATCCTGGTAAGTTGTTCTCACCAATTCTTGAATGAAGCCAAATGGAAGATTCCTACACAGCATATATGGTACCAGCAAAGACTGCTGCTGCAATGACCTTAATTTGTATTAGAAAAAAATTAAAATCCAGAACTACTGATTATTTGCAATAGTATTTGCAAAAACATCAGAGTAGCCACATGCAAGGATGTGTCTGAAAGCACATTACCAATGTCTGGATACAGCTATTCCTTTCAGAAATAACTAATCTTGTCTGCTCAAGTTACTGATCTTAGTTTTCTTATTTAATCCTCAGAAGAAAAAAAGAATCTTGGGACAGTCTAATTTTCATTATTAACATCAGCTTGATTTACCTCGGTTGTGTTAAGGATCCCTGTAGCACCAAAGCAGCGTGTGAAATGCACTGGGATCGGATGTTGCTCAGTAACTGGCTAACTGTTGGCTGGCTACACATCTGATAAAAGTAAATTTATTTTAATACAAATCAGAACTTATACACAGGACACATAGAAAAGAGGATAAATGTATTTGTGCAGAATAAATATAATATACACACTAAGATTAGAACTAATCCAATTAAAATCCTCCAGATTATATATAAATAGTGTTGGTTGGTTGTTTTTCCCCCAGAAGCAAAAGCTTAGAGTAGAATACAGAACACTGACAGGGAGCTGGTCTCATAAAAATGCTTTACATGGAATAAACTTGGATAAAATGTAGTAGATTAAAGGGTGGAGGATCATTTCTAACACAGTGCTTATTTAAGATATAAAATATATGCGTTGTTCAAGTTTGATGACTTAACAAGAGTCAAAGGGCCCCAATAAATTCAACAAAGCCATCAAGAACTATCATTCCCACCAACTTTCCCCACTAATGAGTCAGAGTGTGACAGCACTGATACAACCTCACTCATCTGAAACATACCTTTGGTGCTTTTCTCTCCTCTATTCCAACTCTGTCAAAACACTCAATGAGGTAGTTCAGCATCTCTGTCTCCTTACAGTTTTCAATGGTGAAGTGGTCACTGCAGGAATCGGAAATACTTGAGCTGCCAGAGCCTCCCATACTTCAAAACACACAAAAAACAGAAACAAAGCATTAGGTAGAGTTCTTCACTTGTGCACAGTCAAACAATTCATGAGTATTTCCTCTGTCAGTGCTCTGAACACTCCATCCCAACACACACATGGCTCAATAATCCAGGTAATTTCTGGGATCTATGAAGAGCTCTCCACGTAACAACTTGTCCAACCCTGAGAGTTCAGAGCTGTAAATGGCTGAAGAATCAACTGTCTTATTAAATAAGTACCTGAAAGACAGCAACAAGGTGCATAACTTTGATGGGCATCAGTAAATCTTGGTCTCACAATGTACCAGAGAAAACAAACAGCCTTTGAGTTGTACCTGACAACCCTTCCATGCCATGGTGCAGCCTCTGCACAGGCTCTGCATCCACTGCTCAGAAGGGCAGAAATGTCACAATTCTGTTACCAAACCACAGGAGGCAGGAGCCTCCCACTGCTGAGAAGAGAGCTGGGCTAACAAACAGAGCTACAGACAACCACTTCAGGTGCTCTAAGGAAGAAGAATCAATAAAACAGGCACTACATCCAAGCTACTGCCGCTTTTAACACTCTCACATCCAAGATCATTTCAACTTAGTTCATCTCAGCTCAGTAAAATATACCGCTTCATTAAGTAGCACAGCCTCAGTGGGAAAAACACTGATACTGGAAACACAAAAACTAAGCCCACAAAACAAAAACCATCCTTGAGATGAGAGAAATTGAGCAGAAAAGTGAGAACAGACCCACAATTCTCAATCTCAGACTTATTGTCTCAACAGAATTCTTCTCAAAATAACAGCTTGACAAAGCGATTTAAAAGCAAAATCCTCATTTTGCAGGAGAGACTAAAGATGTGATATATTCACTATATGTAAATTAAATTTAAAAAGCAGCAATTGCTTGGATGGTCTGCTGCAATTCTCAAAGAAAAGTCTGTGTCCAGTCAGGGTAATTTTGAATGAAGACTGATTTATAAGCCCCAGACCTTAAACTGGAAATAAGACTATTGGTTTCCTTAAATGCGGCCTTTTAAAAATATATTCAAAATTACACGTTGTCAGAACTGGAATTTCCTTTAAACTGTAAAATAATTTACATTTTTATAACTGAGCTGTACAAATCTATTGTGCAAACTTCACAGTCCCACTAATAAATCCAGGACAGGTTATTACTGTTAGCATGCTGAGCTACCAGATGCTTAAGAAACCCAATATTCTAACAGTAGCAATCAGTTTGCAGAGAATGTTTTCAGTTATTCAATTAAAACTAATCCATGTAAAACACAGCTCTATTGAAACAGTGCTCAGTAACCACAAAATCATGCACATGGGGTTTTTTTAATGGTCTCTCTTTTAAACCTCTTGACTTCTCACATCCAGCTTAAAAAATACTCCTTTAAGAACATAAATTTATATGAAAACCTAGTAGTTCTACAGTCATTCTGCTAATGATTTCACTGCAGCGATAACTCAAACTACTCTAACACAAAGCTCACACATGCCTCACACATATATTGAATGTCTGGGTGTTTTCAGCATGCAAGTTGTTGCACAGTTGTACAGCTACTGTGTTTATAGTTTAACCAACAACTTACTGCTGTCTGCAAAATGCCAGGACACAATAAACACACTAAAACCCCAGAAGCACAGCAGAAATCCTATCCAAAGCTTGGCAACTCAATCCAACATTTGGATTGAGTCATTAACAGGATAAAAATAAAACAAAACAGTGGCTAAAATAATCCTAAATTCCCCATAAACAAAGCCCTCCTACAGCTATGTTATCAAGCTCCCTCTCCTGAAATCAGACTGGAGTAGAAAAGAGGATGTGCTACTTGGAAGGTGCTGTAGGTAGCAGTGAATGTGGCAGCAGTGTCCCATAAAGTGCTGAGCTGGCTTTGTTTTAAAAGGCTCGAGCAACTAAATTTCCTGACTTTCACTGTAACTAAAATATCCAGAGGACCGAAAGCCCTAGGGGAGCCTTTTCCTCCCAGTCATTGCACAGGTGTGCAGCCTGTAAAGCTCTGCTCTTGCTTTTCTCACCCATCTCTACAATAACTCTGTCAAAGGACCAGTTCAAGATTTCAAGTGTTTTTTCTTCACAGGCTAAAGGAGTGATCCTCAGCTGTCAAGCAGCAATGAATGCTCAAAGTCACACTGTTTGCATCAGCTGGCTATTTGTCACTGTACCTTTCTCTGCATGTTAACCCTTGTCCTCATTTTCCAGTTTTTCATAGGGAAACATGCACATGATGTACCAGTGATTTAAAATTACAGCCATGGGTGAATATTATTCCTTCTATTCATACAGCCAAAGAGGAGTTCCACTCAGACATCATCTCAGAAACCATGCTCATTAGGCCTAAAAGACAGTATGATGAACATTTACCCTAGTCATCTCTCCAAAAGAGAGCTGACTAACTGCACTCATTATACATGTTTACATACTAACTTAATGAGCCAGCCAAGTCACATCCTTGGCTTTAGTCATTCCCCAAATTGCTTTGAAGATCACTTGACACTACAGACTGTTAGTTCCTAAACAACCAAACATGCAGGTTACATTCTCTTTCTCCAATACCTGGACCCAAACTGGACACAAGAAAAATCATCTTCATTTTCTTCATCACTACTGTCCTCAGACACATCAGAAACGGCAAGAAGGAGGAGGGAGAAAGGGTTGTCGTATAAACTACCACAACAAAAATGGAAAAGGCCATCAGATTTTTTAAGCCAGAAGAAAAAGTAAATGGTAGCTTTTCAAGTCTGTCAAAAATCATCTTCTCTAAACATGCAGACAACAGGTAACTCCATGTTAGTAAAACCAGGACCATACTAACATGCTCTGTTACACTACTACAAGTTATTCAGGTATCAAAAACACCACAGGTTTCCAGCCTGAAGATTGAAAAAGAGTTTTTGAGACCAAATAAAAATTATGACTGAATTGGAATGTTTAGACATGACCGAATAAGAAATATTACAATTCTAAGCTGATGAACTTTAAAGCAATGGTCTCAAAACCTTGTGTTTGTTTCTCCTTCCCGCAGGAACAAAAGTTTCCAGTAACAGCCAAGAGAGGAAAAGCAGTGATACTTGGCCTGGCATTCTGAAATATGCTGATCTGTAATTTAAATCTGTGCACCAGGGAATCAAATCTGACCCTCTCCAACAAGTAACAGCTTTCAACAAGTTAACTAAGGCCCTGCTGAGAAAACTGACTTTGGAGCAGGAAGTTTATATGGTTTACTATCCAGCAACAGCAACTGAAAGCTTATTGTTGAACTGGAAAGGATGTACGAAGAGGAGGAAATTAAAACCGTATTGCTACCTTTAAAGTAATTACATCGCACCTCAAATGCACACAAGCAGGTCGAACATTTTGCAAAAGACACCTGGTTAGCAAGTCATGGTATTAGCACAAATCCAAACGCAGAAATCAGCTCGGGGTGAGTAGGGTGAGCTCCGCACAAGCATAAGCACTTTTATACTGAACGCTGATGCCACACCCTGCAGAGCACACACCAAGCACACTCTGCTCTTGTGCAATACCTAGGAGGAATCCTGCTCTGTAAGGAAGGACGCCTGCGCAAGGCACCGGGTGAAGCAGTAAACAAAGGTGGAGCCATGGCTGTGGGCCTGGGTCTGGATGTGATGGCTGACATGGCTGGAGGGCTAGCAGCCATGGCTGGAGGACTTGGAGAACTAGATGGGATGGAAATGCTCAAGGAACGTGGGATGGAAGAAGTGGCAAAGCCTCCGGAATGAGCCACGGTGTATGGGTGATACCGCGGGGAGGAAGGCTGTGTCCAGGAGGGGCTTGCTGCTGGGAGGTGAGAGCTGACAGTAATGGGAGGCACTGCTGTGGTGGCAACTGAGCTGGCTGGTGGGGTAAGAGATGAACCAGTCATTGGTACATAGCTTGTGAAATTGGTAGGAGGAGCTGGACTAGTCCCATAGAGACTAAACCAGTTACAGGGGAAAAAGAAAAAAAAAGCAACAATTTAGGATATGCAGAAAAAGGGTGGAAAAGATAAAATGAGCAAGAGAAGTCCTTGCCCTTCTGTTGACTCTTCAGCAATATTTCTGCAGGTCACACACATAATTCTTTTCTACTGTTGTTGAATAAAACTAAGTCAATCTACACACTTTTTAGAAGTCATGGCCCTTCTGATGGAAGTTAGGGATACTTCTCAGCAGGAAAAAGTTACATGGCTTGAATCTATCAAATACACTTCTAGCCATAGCAGTGTAATCAAAAATGTTGAAATGAAATCCATTCTACTTATTGTTCTTGGGACACTTCTACGCTCCCTTCTCTCTTCTAGTCTACCAATCAGTATTCAAGTGAAATCAGTATTCAGTTATAATCAGAAGTCACCTGGATAGTGAGCTGGAACCAAAGGAGCCCACATTACAGAACATGGGGCTGCTTCCAGGGTTGGAGCCCATGTTTAAGATGAGGCTTCTGTCAGGAGAGCGGGCAGCTGCAGCAATGGGCTGGGATGTGGCCGTCAGGCTGGCAAAGGGGTTTTCATCCCTTGCCTGGGTGGACATCATCAGCACTTCCATCAGAATCTGCCCAATCAAGTCCTTAAAATCTGAAAACACTGTTAAGAAGAAGAGAGTCGATATCATCACCTCTGTCTTCATTTACACAGCAGTCAGGTGTAAACATTAGCAGCCAAAAAAAGGACAGAAACAGACTTCTGTGAATTGAGTGCTGGTTTTGGCAACAACACACTGACACATCTGTAATTATCATTGTCTATACTAACTACGTTCTGGAATTACAGCTACACAAAAAATACAGCCTTTATGGAGAACACAGAAGATCATAGATGACCTAATACTCCTATAGTTGGTTATTAAAGTTGTCTTGTGTGTTGCACTCATATTTTCCCACCCTGCTGTTGAGTTGGGCAAGTCGTATCAAAGAAAGGAAAACAAACCATACACATACCCTACACACATAAAATAACAATCTTTTTTGGTCATATCCTACAGCTAACATAGAATATATAGTCTGTTACATAAAATAATCAGATTTTTTGCCTTATCAAATTAACTGGTGGATGTCTATTATTATGATGCAAGGCAATCCTTTAATTCACTAAAATGTTTCTGAAAAAATAAATACAACCACTAACTCTGGATCAGCACATTGGTTGCAGGACAATTCATTGCAGAGCAATTCGTTGCAGAGCAATTCATTAAAACAAGAGCTATGAGCCATCAGTCTCACATTCCTGCTCCAGGATTCCATTTCCTGCTACACCTGCTGACAGCAAATGTTGAAATTGAGCAAAGACCACAAGTAGGTGGCTCTGGTATTGCAGCAAAAGGATAAAAAGAGAAGAATAAAGAGTGGGGAACAAGAGAAACAACCCCACCAGTGCCTCCTGCTCAGACACCCACCTTCCTTTGGGTTCTGCTTGAACTGAGCAGAGAGTGAATTCAGGAAAATAACATCTCTGTCTCGGTCCTTCCAAGAGACTCTGAAGATCTTACAGACCAGCTGTAGAGCTTGTTCCTCAGACACTTCTGACCCAGACAGAGGTTCCTGGGTAACAAAACAATCAACACCTGATTTGCAACTGTCTCAGTCAACTTACAGCCAGATACAGATTTTCTTTAAATGGCTTCAGCTTAACTCTTAATGGCAGATTTCATGCAATCACGAAAGAATGCATTTGACAAAACTTGGAAAAAACACCTGAAGAAACACAAGGGATGCAGAAAATATGCAGCAGAAATACCCAAATCCAACAGAATTTCCAAAACTGTAACATTCAAAATGATATACTAAGAAGGGAAATTCAACAGCGATACTTATGATGTCCACTTTAAAGAATTAATTTGAGATTTAAATTTTCATTATCCACAGTTATTTTAAGAATTTTTGGTAAAAATGAAAACACAGGAAGAAAAAAGCTTGCCCAAATCTTTCCTGCCTTCATATCTTGCCCAAGTTAAAGACATCTTTCACTTGAATGAAATTAGGACAAGTCAAAACACTCAAGAATTTGCCTTGTTCACCTTTCTTCCAATAAAGAAATCTGGTGTAGACCAGGTAAGCCCACAACTATCAGATTTCCAGCAACTACTCGCACTGTATCCCTCTCAAAAGCTTTCCCTAAACCCTGAACAAACCATAAATTTTGGCACATTAATGCATTTTCACTGACTTTATCACTCTATTGATATTCTACTAGTTTCAAGTACTTCTACCCCTCCTGCCTATTTCTGCAAAAAAGTTTCATTAATGACATCATTGCCAGTGCACACAACCAGGTGAGAAAATGTTCTACTCATGTACGAGGACAATGTTGTTTCCCATCCACTTACTTTTTGGTATCTTTAAATGAGTAAGACTTGAATCAAGCTGCAGAGATCTAATTTACTTTGCACTGCTTCCCCCCACCCCTGACTTGAGGAGTGTCCTTGTTCCCAGGCTCTCCCCTGCCAGCAGCCAGTGGATGCTGTGAATGCCCTCCTGCAGCTCGGGATGCCCGAAGGACCCTGCAGAAGCATTGCTTTATGTGGCTTCAGGCCAGGCTTTCACCAAGTGACCTTATTACTGACAGGGCAGGAATAAACAAAGACATCTAATGAGCACTGCAAGCACTGCTGTAGAAACTTCACTGAACTGATGGCCCATTTCTTTATGGCCCTATTTCACATGGGCCCTAAAATCAAATGACAAACAGGACAAATTGAGGAGTGGATTAGAGCTTTGAACTTCTTTCTTTCCCTACTTTAAAGGGTTCTACCACCTCTCTAAAACTTGATAGCTAAATCTTCTTACAGATTTTCTTTTAATATCTAGAAGAAAACCTTATTACACAACATTACTCCAGCATACACAACATACATTTGAAGCAGTACTTTGTGAGTAGACCACCAAGTTCTATATAAATAAGATGCAACAATCTTCAAAGTTGCTTAAAAAATGTTTCTTCAGGCCTACTGTGTATTAGAAGATTGATGTGGGCATTAATAGCTCGTTTTGTTGTAGGATATAGAACAAACGGTTTTCTTCGGAGTTTTCAAATATCTTTTGTAAACCAATCTGAGACATCAAAATGCAGCTTTGGTATTGGAAGATTTAACTTTTTTATTCCTTCACTCAAATGTTAATGAGAAAATGCAGTGAAGAAATTGTTTGCAGATGACACCTGGGGGTTAGTTCCAGGATTAATTCCATCTTCTCAAAACCAGCTGTTCACTACATGGAGGTAACCAAGTTCATCCCTCCTCCAGGTTCCAGCCAGCACAAGCCAGACCCACCTTGTCTGTCAGACTCCGTTTCTCTCTGCGATCGTTCTCGTCAACCTCCATGTTCTCAATTCCTGAATCCACATCTACCTGGGACATACTGGAAGTGTAAATAAGAGAAAAAGCTCATTTACTTGGAGAAAGCTGCAGACAATCCTCTGTAGGATGCTGACAGACTGTTCCCTTAAACACATGCAGCAGAGAAAGCAATGCACAAACAGCAAGTAAAATCACTAGTTGATAAAAGCTTCTCATATTACATTTGAGCTCTAAATTTCTTCAGCAGGCAATACTACACAGGTATCACATCCCATAACCTTTTCCTTTTAAATAAAGTAGCTGAATATTCCCACCAGACATGCTCATGTCTTAATGTCTAAGAATGCTTTGTCTTTTACCACTTCAGGTCAGGAATTCCCATTAAAACCAGGCTAGAAAAGGCATTACAGAGGTCTAACCAGAGTACAGTTTTTAACCATTAACCCTACTGCATTAACACAGGTGGGAGAGAGAACAGGCAGAGCATTGTCCTGGTAAAAGGTTTCACCATCAGCATTGTACCATATTTGCCAGCTGTTACAAGCTGCAATTTTTACCTTTTCTCACAGGAGACACTATCAATGTCCATGCTCTGAGACCGAGAGAGGGACTGAGATTGGGTTTCAAGGCTGTTAGATGGAGAACTGCTGAGTGAACTCACTCCTTCACTGCTCTGGCTTCGGTGGGCTACTCCTAGAGAAAAGGCACCACCAAGGTTACTACTACAGAAATGAGAAGGCACCACACATTTTTTGGATGGAAAAGGAGAGGAAATACTGTTTCTCAATCCAGCTCTTAAACATTCTTAGCAGTGCATTAGCAAATAAATAATAATATTCACATTTGACTACAGAAAATCACATTTTCTACCTCCCCTTGCAGCAGCAATGTAGGAATGCTTACCACATTAAAGAGAGAACTAAGATAAACTTGCATCCATGAAGTGCTCACCGATTCACTCCTATAAAAACTGATCTCTGGCAAGATTGCTCTGTCTACTACCTTAAGACATTGTCAGAGTGACTCTAAAGACTGTCCTACCAAACAGGACTTAACACTGGGCCATTACAATGGAGTTAACCCGGGTGAGGATACAGGACACATATACTCCCACAATTTACTGGGAGATTATCAGTACTCTTCCTTCTCCACAACAATAAAATAAGCATCCGGGAAGTCCTAACAACATGCACCAAATAAAGGACAACCACCATGACTTTGGAGGAGGACTGATGTGCAGCAGGGTAGGAAGATATGGACTCCCTTTGCAGGGTAGATTTGCTAAACATAAATTTTACTCAGTTTTGTTCAAAGCTTCTGTGCTTTGGTTAGTAACTTCAGGGCTGTAACTGGACATTAGATTCATAAACAACATTCAAACAACATTCTTGAGCCCGCTTGGGTTTCAGCATGAAAAGAATAGAGATGGGAACTGAGCACATGATTTCTAAGCCAGATAATTTGAAATCAAAATTAATTTCTGTTACGTCAAATGTGGTATATTAATTTTGTCTTCACCTCTCTACAGAGCAACCCTCGCAACTTCCCCTTCTTGCTGCATGTCTTGTTTTAACATATCAGTTGTTTTTTGCATCTTCTGAAATAAACACAGTTTGTAAATATCCTGTTTGTATTCACTCCAGTAAATAGTGAAATTGGCAAAGTAATACAAAGCAGAAAGCAAATACTTCATTCTTACATTGACAATGCCCAGTCACAGCCTGCTATTTTTAATTGTGCTGAATGCTTGGAACTAAAGATCAAAAATTAACTTGAGACTGATTGCTAAAATGTACCTAGAAACCAATCAATAGAACTGTGTTGCAAGACTTGAAAGGGATTTTCCTGTCTCCTTGACACATCTTTTCCATAATCATGTGCAATATTAAACTTTATTACAAACTTCTTCAAGTTTTGGTAACCCATATTTTAAATGCCATGAGTTACTCACACCTGGAAAACAACTGTAAATGGAATAAATGGAAAACTATTTATTACTTGGAAGAGTAAAACAAAAAGTGCATTCATACACCATTTTGCAACATTTGTTCCTGAAAATGACTTTCAGTAAGAGCAGAAGTAGCAGCAGTAGCAGTGATGCCATAAAACGAGGGGCTGTGTAAGGAATTTACACCCTGCCAGGAGCTGCCAGCCCACCTGAAGCGCCGATGGGAGAGGTAGCTGGGGACATGCTGTGCACGTTGAGGCCCAGGCTGTGCGAAGGTCCAGGCGCTGCGGCGGCGCCCGGCGGCCCCGGCGGGGTCTCTCTCTGCGGGGAGGTCAGGGGGGTGCTGGGCTGGGATGAGGAGCCTCCTGCCAGCCGCGCCAGGCGCCTCCGACGGATCTGCAGGGACGAGAAGCCAAGTGAGCACCTCTGTCTGCTCAGGCAGTCCAGGGCTGCCCCTGGCCTCCCCCACAGCAGCCACTGACTCCTGCCAAGGCAAACACTGCAGCCTTACCTGAAGCCTGCTCAGGGGAGCTGGGCTTGCTGCCCTTCCTCTGCTCTAGGTCACAGCACTACAGTACTCTCCATGTTCAAGTTTTAAGTATGCATTTGCTGCCTTGGAAAACCATTTGCACTGGGAATGCTGTTTGTCCCTCGAGGGGTTGTGTAAGACAAGTTTAACATTTACTGCTCAGCAATTTCAAAACCTGCAATATTCCTCCCCATTTACTTTGGCATTTGACTAACCACATTAATGTGATAAAAGGGACAACATGAATGTGACCTTTGCTTTCATTTCACACCACGTGATATCAACACACCCGTGCTAAAGAAGGTCCAGTTGAAAGTTATTCAAGACCATCACTGTCCAAATTAATCCGAAACAGAACTGCAATACCAAAAACGTGCATCTTGTGTCCTAGACAGAAGCACCTTGCCAAGTAAAGGCAGAATAAAAAACATCTCATCACCTAGAGGCATTCCATCACAAAGAATTAAAAAAACTGTTTTTGCAAGTTACTTTAAGACAGGGAAGAACCTGCCTTCAAAATCCAACTACAGTAAACTATTATGAACCTATTTATTAAAAACAGTATGTGATCACATATCACTAATATTATTCCTGAGAAATAAACAGACAAAATAAAACTTATAAAACAATTTATAATGCTTCAAGTTTCACACAAATGAAAAACAAAAATAAATTATTCATTATCAGAGGCTGCCTCAGAGTATCTGTGCCCAAAGCTTACATCTTCAGCTTGAAATGGACCCAAAATAAAAGTACCATATTTGAGGATGTCAGCTCCCTGCAAAAATCAGCAATTCCTGTTATTCTCTTTGTATTATGACACTCAAGCATTGCACTCAATTTCAAAGTTTTCATTTTTGCTCATAGTCCTAAAGAATTGCCAGGCAACTGAAAGAGTGAACAAAAGATTTGTGTCAAGTCAATGTCTACACTACATTCCTGTACCATTTAATGGCCTGTGAAACCTACTCCAACAGGAAGAAGAACAGATCAAATTATATCAGACTTCAAAACCTGTGGGAAAACAGTGTCTGGAACTACATCTCCCTCCATGACAGGTGTCACCACATGAACACACAAGTCAGCTAGAATTTTTTCTTAAGACTCA
Organism: Entomyzon cyanotis; assembly: GCA_024500445.1. NCBI lineage: Eukaryota > Metazoa > Chordata > Aves > Passeriformes > Meliphagidae > Entomyzon > Entomyzon cyanotis. The sequence goes on from JAKEPQ010001025.1 coordinate 531,217, forward strand.
AAAAAATAGCTATGAATAGAATCCATAATCCTTCCTCCTTGTCAAGCACAATAAGGGAACTTAATGCATAAATAAATTGTTCAGTTTTGCCTTTAAGTAAAAGTAATTCATAACTCCCTCTTCTTCATTTGTAGCTTACATTTCAATTTTTCAGTTGTTCATCCAAGTGCTTATCTGAAAAAACTCCAGAACTACCTCAGCCCTCAGAGGTATAACTGAGAAAATGTCAGCTACATGTCCCCATATCTGTTTTTCCCACTGCCGAATCCAAATTAAGTGTTCAAGCTTACAAATACAACAAATACACACGCAAGCGCTCCAGACATGCAGCAGCATCTGAAGGTGAAAGGTGATGAATTTTTCATGCTTTTTATATAATTAATGTGATATGAACCTCTTCCACAACTGTTCATAGTCATTCTTGCTAGTTAGTTCCAAATCAGATGTTAGAAAGGAGATATGTGAGAAGAAAAAGGCAGAGATAATAACCAATATATTTATTGATTACTCAAACAAGGTCACCTCTTCATCGTCTCCCAGTGTCAGGCAGATAACTGAGGTCACCAGTGGCACTCAGCATTCCTTCCCTTTCAGTGCCAGGCAAGATCCATGGCCAAGTTACAGCAAATCCACCTGCAAGCAGCACTGCTGAAACAGGACACTGAGACAAATCTTCTGCCTTGTATTTGTCACTCTCAGTCCACCAACTACCCATCTTTCTTAGGAACCAATCCCCCAGACTGTAACCCTGCCCTGCAAAATAGTCTGAAGAGTGCATAGAACACGAAATCTGCACAGACACTGGGCTGCTTTGAGATAAGATATTGCAATAAAAACGAATACAACCTTTTTCCCTGGCCTTTAAGGATGATGGGCAAATAATACTTACCTTCCTTACTGCTGTCTTACTATCTTAATATATAAATAAACTGAGTATTTTTACCACTAACAGATACAGCTTTTGTAACTGACAGTACGTAGAGCACATGTTAAAGGACCAGATTTGGTTCTTGGATATCCCAAGCTGTCATATTCCTCTAGGTTTATATAAAATTATCATAGGAATCTGAAGTTTGATCTGAAAACTATGATGTTTTAAGTAAGAGACAAAAGAGGAGCAGATGCTATGCTATAAAGGCAAAGTACAGGCTGAAAAAACTCTGAAAAGATGGCATAAAATTGGTGGACACATTCTATGCAGTTAATTCCCTGTGTCTTCAGGCTGAGCAGCAGGGAGAGAAGGAACATGGGCTTTATGCTGAGGGCACAGCTGGGGACTCAGAAGACACAGCTTGTTTGCACAGCACAAGGCACAAATGAGACCCCAACCTGTTGCCTTCACAGAACACACATACCAGGTCAGAAGTGTGGGAGTTCCCTCTAACTGACCTGTTCCCATTTCAGACTGAATGACTCCCCAAATTATCATGAAGCAGCACAAAGCTGGGGTTTTAAAGTAATTTTTACGGAAGTTTTGGGTATTTGAATAATCCCCAACCCTTGATTTCAGCAATAAACACCTGTGCCAGTGACATATGACAAAGCTGTTATGTGTCATTATGTTACCTAATAGTGACAAGTTATTCAGACCTAACTATTACATGGGCATTGTTTGCTCCATAGCCCATCTTCCCTGCAGAGCACAGCTCCAGAACACACAGTTTAAAAGCCTAATTTAAAAAAAAAATCTAATTGGCTGAATGGGAGGAGCACGTTGCTTTTTTAACTAGTACAGTCTAGTACAGTTTTAGCTGGACACATCTGGACTACATCTTTAAATAGCAGTTTTCAGAATTACATTTGTGATCTAAATGGACTTCTTAAAAGCTGTTTGCTGCATGCACCACAAAAAAAAGTAAAAATAGCACCCTGTTAAAGATGGTTGATTGATAATTAAATTTTGCAGCAGGTAATAAAGACACAACCAGGAAGACTGCTTCCTAAGGCTCACACATTCCCAGTTAAAACATCTGTATTTGTATCTGCTATAGTGGCAACTGCTTAGTGAGACTCTAAAGAAATTTCCTATTCAACCATAATGTAGAAGAGTGCCAAATCTGTACAATAAAGAGTAATTTGAATGGATAGCTTTATTTCTCTTGTATTCATTAGAGCATGTTAAACTGGTTTAAGAAATGCTTTATTTTCTGGTGACAGTGGTTATGTTCTGTGCTCAGAAAATTCTACTCAAAAATCATGTACATGCTGGAAGATGATAAACTCCCATCATTCTTTCCCATTTTATGCTGCATTTAGCTGGGATCTGCTTTTTTTCTGTGAAGTACCTGTTCTCATCTTGTGCTATCTATTGTGCTAAAACTCACATGCTAAAAAGGAAATCTCTTTTCTTCCTCTCCTAAAAATTTTACTACGGTCTGTAGTGAATTACAACTTCTAGAGCATTACCAAAGCAAACACTGAGAAAATATCAGTGAGAGACAGTGTTGATAGGAGGGGAAAATGCCTTCTTGCAATTAAAATACATGTATGGTCAATTGTGTGTCTCTTCAAGCTCCAACCTGTTAGTGTCATGTTTGATAACAGAAGATAACCTTCTCTGTAAGAGCCTTGCAAATTATTTCAATTTCCGTTAAGTGTTTTTTTACCTGCAGTCACTGCCTGAAAAATAGTCTGAATCTAAAGAGGTCACATATAGCATATTTCAGAAGGTTATTTTTCAATATAGTCTGATCCAGGGCCCACTGCGCCAAATAACAGCAAAGTGGAGATGTGGAGGAATATTAAAATCAGCTTGGCTCTGACTTTTCAGGGAGGGATCCATTAAAAACAAGTGACACCGTGACTGTTAAAATGACACAAGATTGTCTGAGGCAATCACCTAAAAGACCATTTGGTTTGGTCCTTGCTGAACTGGACAAGAAGGATGTGGAAAAGTCACTTGAGACAAACATTTTGCCAGAAAAGGTGGATGAGTCCTCACTGGAGACTTTTCTGCAGCCTCAGATTCATGATGCAGTGGTTTTGATGACGTCAGTAATGTGCTGAGACAGTGACACAAATAAGCTTACATAGGTTAAATAATTCTGAAATTAATCATAAAATACCTCAGGATCAGGGCAGTTTAACAACGAGACGAACTGCATGTAAACAAAGTACTCATGAAATACACCTGTAAAGCTGGAGATCCTTTTTCACAGTAGACTTACAACGTCAGTGCCCCAACCCATCGTCCCCAACATGGGAACTGTACTCCTTTTCTCAGTGCTTCCACAGAGTATGAGGACCTTCATCAAGTAAACAGCACAAAGTATTTTCTCCTAGATCATGATGCAACACAGTAGCATTGCTAAATTGTGACAGACAACATCATCAAAAACATCTCAACCTTTTGGAATACAAATCTGACAACAGCAGCTACCCTGCTCCACAATCCCACTATAAGATATGGACAGAATAAAAATAACTTCTTTTGAGCCTCCCTGGAATATAAGTACAGCACTGAGCCTGTATTGCAGCAGGTCCAATACAATATATTTTGTATGCACGCAATACACATTACTATGAAATTATTATTATAAGGATACAAGAGATTCCGGGCTTACATGATTTCAGGATTACACTGGGACAGTGGGAAACTCCCTGGATCCTGATATAATATATTCAGGATATAATTCATTTGGAAATCCTCTAATATATGGGCAAAACTTAAGACCTTAGTCTACATTAAAAAACAAAGGAAAGCACTGTCTTTTAAAAGAACCAAGGCACCGTTCACCTTATTCTATGTGAACAGAATATATACATTACAGACAGATGTTTGCCAATTACAGCATAACACTAGAATTCTTCAGTGAAAGAGCAAGAGCTTGAATAAATAAAGAAACGGAAATCAAAGGTAACACTGCAAAACTGACAAGTCTGTACCAAGCTGTTTCAAGAAAAAATTATACTCAATATAAGACCACAAACGCCCATCTTGCTTCTCCGCAAAGAGTCTAAGGAAGCAAAATTTAAGTGTTTTACTATGTTAAAAGGTCGGGTGTTTCAAATCACACACGGAGAACACATAAACGCCTAGTATTGCACACAGAGAGGGAACACGCTGCAGACAGAGGCTACCTAGCAGATGGAAGCAGAGAATAAACAATTAACCAGGAGAGCAGCAACCCAAGCCCATGGCCAAGCCGGGGGGTCGCGGGTCAGGGACAGCGCGGAGACAGGAGGAAAGAGAAAAACCCCGAGCGCAGACACGGGGAGAAGGCAGAGCGCCTCAGGCTCGCTCCTCGCACAGCCAAACGCCAGCCCGGCTCCGAGCAGGGCCAGCACCGCCCGGCGCCCCCTCCCCGCGGCCCGCCCGCCCCTCAGGCCCCGGCCCCGCGCACTCGCCTCGTCCGCGCTCAGCTCCTCCATCGCTTTCCTCTTAATGGTGCCCGGAAGGAGGGCGCGTTCCTCCGCCCCGCCGCGGGGCCGCTCCGAGGCAACGCTCTCCTGCCGCCGCTGCCCCCCGGGCCACCTCACAAGGGCATCTCCGGGGCGACCGCGCCGCGCCTCGCCCGCCGGCAGCACCGCCGCCCCCGGCCCGCTCCTGGCCGCCCGCCCGCGACTCAGCGGCCGCCGCGGCCGAGGGAAAGCCGCCCTCCCGATGCCCCCGCGCCCCTCAGAGCTCTCGGGCCCGGCCCCCGCCCGCCCGCGGCCGCTGCCCCGCGCAGAGATTATTCATCAAAACAACAGGGCGGCAGCGGCCATCTTGCGCATCACGTGACCCAGCAGGGGGCCGGGCATGCCGGGGCCGCGCGCGCGCCGCACCGACCAATGGCAGCGGGCCGAGGGGGCGGGGCGAGCACAGCCCAGCCTCGAGGGAGGGGCGGGGCTGGGAGGGGAGGGGCGGGGCTGGGCGGGGCCGTGAGGGAACCGTGAGGGGAGCTGAGGGAGCTGTGCGGGAGCAGGGACGGGAGGCAGCAGCTCCCCCTCAGGGGCGCCGCGATCTCAGGGAGGGTCGAGCCGCTGAAGCCTTCCTGCTACAGTGGGTCCTTAAATGTTAACTCCTTCTCAGTTACGAGTGATTGAGAATACACAGGATTTCGATCTAATTATTGCGAGCTGAGTAACATACCAAGGTAAAAACAAGATGCTGAGACCCCATTGAGCATTTGGCCTTGGCCTCTTCTAAGTGTAGTTTGAACATGAAGTATTTTTTTCTTCATTACGAACTTTTCTGCACCTAATTCTCTCACTGTATCACAAAATAGTATTTTTTCTGGAAGATATTAATCTTTTCCCACACCTTCGAAATGAAACTCAGCTCCAGAACAAACCGGCCAGGTTACATGTAAATACATTGGAGGGTCACCCTCAGCTCAGTTTGTCTGAGCTATAATACATGTAGGTGAAGGAGAAAAGGATTTTTAAAAGATGCTCTTTTGGCAAAGGATAAACGAATTGAGAGTTGCATCAACAGGTTATTTGCCCAGGATGAGCAGTCACTAATTATATGATCTGAATGTGAGCTGTGAACAGGGCAGTGTGGTTTGAGTCAGCAAGGGAAAGAATCCCCTAAAAGCTGGACAACAGGATGTTCTTAAGATGGAGCTAAACTGGTCTGTCTGAGCAATTAGGACATATTTTCATACACACTGCAAATAATGATATAGCAATACAATTGATCCAGTTTTTTAATGCATAGATGAGGCAGGTAGGATATTTGATCTTGTGGTTTTAATACATTTTTAATTTATTTTATTGATCGATTTTTTTTAAACAAAGTATTTTGATGATTTAACCAGGGTGCTCAGAAAAGAAACAAATTGTTTTATAAATAATTGGATCATAATATATATTGCCAGTCTTTTTATAGAATATATGTATATTGTTACCTTTGATTTTTAGATTACACTTCATTTTATATTTATCTTTTTCAGTTGTTTGGGGTTTTTTTAAGGTAATTGAAGTGGTCTGAAACACCTTTGAATAAAACCCTTCAAGTGCTTCTCTGGGAAGTTCTGCTCTTGTCCTTCAAGGTCATTACTGCCTTCCTGTATTGCCTCTCACGCAGTTTTTATTGGAGAGCACAGCTTGGAAAGCAGTGGGTTAGAGAATCTCTGCACTGTTTAGCACTCGAACCCTTTGCACATTGAACCCCTGCAAGCCCAATGAAGGTGCACAACGTTGCCGAAGCGCCATCCAGTGGCGCAGAAAACGCTGCCTGCTGCCGGAATTTGTTATTTCTACTAACGTAACATTCTAACATCAATTTTGTTTTCAAATGAATGAAACCCTCAGTTCCAGAAGGAAGACACTGCCAGGATCCACAGAATAAATACCAGGCATTTTACTGCTGGCCCCCATTTTGCCCTAACTGTATAAAGACTATTAGTTCTTTTCTTCTCATTTTGGAGACCAGCTTAAATTTATATAGGTCTAGTAATTAGGGGAGGGGGTCAATCTAACCAAGAGCCCTCCACACTTCAACAGATTTTGTTGAAGCAAGTAAATTTTAACTGAAGCAGCATTGCTTTCCCTCTGTATATGTGCTTACAGAGTTCAATCATTTTGCGGACTGGGATCTCCATGGATCACCAGGACCCATCTTCATGGTTCTGAGATTTGACCACAGGGTGGTTTCTTCTGGTAAGCTCAACTCAGTTATTCAATTATTTTTGAGATAAAGCAGCTATGGCACAAAATGGGAACTCACACTACATGTGTAAGACAGAAGCAGGTGGAGTTAAGTAGTAGTTGACATCTTAGAAGCATTTTGAAAAATAAATCCGTACCTTTTGTTGTTTGCTTCATTATTTGTTATCTTTCCTTCTCTATCTGCACTCCACTCCCCCGGTTTTGTCTGATGTTGACATGCCTCTTAGAATTGGCAGGTTTTCATGTTTTAATGGACTTTTGGTTACCTAGAGACCTAGGCCATACCACTTACATTTTGGGTTGGGGTTTTTTCCTTCAAAAACACATTCAAAAGCAAGGTACTCAAGACTATTTTGGTTTGGGACATTTATTAGCAAAAATCAGACCTTTAACACTGGCAACAGCAGACTTATTTCCTGAGCCAGAAACTTCAGACCAGTCAGGTCAATAGGTACAAGGAGTCAGTTCTTGTCCGTAGAGCCATCGCTGGACGTGAGGCAGAGCTGTCCCTGCAGGCAGGACCCAGCATACCATATAGATTTAAGCTCTCTTGAAGACCTGTTTACATACTTGATTCTCACAACGAAGCTCCTAAAAAAAACCCAAAAAACAAACAAACAAAACAAAAAGAAAAAAAAGGAAAAAAAGAAACAAAAGTATAGAGATATATAGTAATCAAAGGATCTGCTTTCAAAATTCAACATAGATCCTTTGCCACCACTCTGGACATGCTAATAACTTATGCTTAACATTCCAAATTTAACTAGACATTACAGTGAAACAATTAAGCTGTTTCAAAGTGGAAGGTGCTCACTATGTACCATCCATTACACATCCTACAGAGCTAGAAGACTTTTGCACACCATGACCACATTATAAATCCAATTTTTGTCATATAGAGACATAATTAGTAGAAATATGAAGTCAATACCAGGTGGAGGTCATCTCCTTCAAGCCAGTGAGTCCAGCCCCTGTTCTTCTTCTCACCAGTCTGGACACAGACAAGTTTGTCATTTTCCCAGGTAACAAGGCTCTGTGGAGCAGGGAACAAAAAAGTGTTTCTGCATGTCTGTCTCAGTTCTGCAAAATACTTGTAGAAAATGTCCATTCTCCTGGATAAAAGAGGACCTAGATATTACTCCTGAGAAAAGCTCCTTGTCTGTAACTCAGGCTCCTACTGCTATCTTGCATTACTAATCCTATTCTTGATACAATTTCATCTCAAGTGTCTGGATTGATCATGGCATCTTAATTCTGTCACAGCCCCTTAAATATTCACCCTTACCTTGCATTTCCTGTTATCCAAGCCTTTATTATCTTCTTCAAACTCTTCTCCAACTCTGAATTCAAGCAAATAATCTCTGAATGTGCTAGTGGTATGGATACGGAATGAATCACCATTTTGCTTGATCACTTTCTGAGGCTTCAGCACTTTTGCTATTTTGCGTGTTGCAAAGTCAATACCTTGAACAGGAGGCAAAAAGGTCAGAGTTGTGTTTATCACCAGCCATTTTGGCAGCCAGGACTTAACCTTTATTGCTACCAGAAGCATTTCTTAGGTAGTTTGACCTTACTGCTATGCAGCGTTTTGTTGTCTTATTGGAACCTTTTGTTTAAAGCTGCCTGTTAGACAAATTAAGTCATTCTCTTGTACTTTTTACTCTTTGAAAACCAGTTTACTCAACTGTTGCACAATTCCTAAGTAAGAGTTCCAGGACTTTGAGTCAGAAGATTCCTGGAGAGAGTTGGTTTCCCCCCAGAGACACCCAAGCTTGGTTTCAGACTTAAGACCCACTCAGCAAGAGGTTAAGGCCTATTCTCATCCTTTGTCATGGGAAAGGCAATGGAAGAATTAACAAAAACTTTCTGCACCCTATAGCTTAAATAGGGTGAAATGGAGGACACACCTTAAAATTCAAGAAGACCCTTGTGGGTGAAGGGAGAAAGGACAGAATCAGGTATTTTCACCTACCTAAGGCCACCATATAACCTTCAAAGTTGTCATTGCTGACAAGGTTCCAGGTTCCACTGAAATCCACAGGCATTGCCAGACAGTAGAAGGATGATCCAGTCAAAAATGCACAAGTAGTTTTCTAGCCAGGGCTTTTATAAGGCAGTTGGTGGGTGGGATTACATCCCAGGACCTTTCTGCTGGAGGGGAAGGGTGCTACTGATGAGCCAATGGGTGAGAGGGTATTTGTAGAATGGCTTCAGCTGTGTTGGAGGGAAAAGTTCACCACGCCTGAAATTCTGAAATCTTTCTGTGGAGCAAATGTTAATGGCCCAAGAGCCACAATGCAAGCCAAAAACTGGTTTTAAACCATTTATGTCCATCTTGTATACTTTAAAGGGACTGATTTTGTCGTAAGATTTCCTGCATGTTTGTTAGATCAGGGACTTTTATGATCTGAAATCCAGGTATTTGTTGAAAAGGTGATGTTTCCCTCTAAAGACATGCTGTACTTCAACAGACAGGGATTGACTGTTAAACGGTGGATTGTACTATATTGACAAATTTTAAAGCAATACCTATGACACAGAAATAAGAATTACATCATCTTGGTTTATGTCTGGAGTGAATGGGAAGCAGAATTTAAAAAATAATCTTGTGTATATAGGAGATGTAGTTCCCATCTTTGCTTTCTATTCCTGACACAGAAGGGAGATACATGAGCTGCTCCCACTGATGCTTTATTAGATGCTACACATTGTGGCAGAGCACATAGGCAGTAGAGTACAGGATGCAGCAGATAAGCTTCAGTGTTGGACTTCACCTTCAGCAAAGAAGCAATAGAAATCCCTGAAGACCCAGCAATGTGTTTTGAAAAGTGAATAAAAAGTGCTTGACTTTGAAGAGAAAGAATATAAGGAATTTTTAGGTGAGGAAATAAGGGATTTTGAGGTGAGGAAACACACCTATACCTACCACATTTATTTATTTACTGACTTGTGTTAGGCTGTATGAAAAGAATTATATTTTGCAGAGAACTTTCCCTGAACTTTAGCTCAGTTTCTGGAGCTGGCAGATTGACCCACATGACTCACAGGATCATGCAAGTAGGAACTTAGGACGTCAAAGCTTCTTTCCTGTTTGCAGTTGGATATTGTTCTCTAACATACACTAATCCAGGAATGGCACAGAGAAATTAAAATTACTCTTTCCTGCAGACTCAAATAGTAACATTTCACCCATAATTTGGTGTTATGAAGTTATGGTAGTAAAGCACTGTTGCAATACTACTGACTCTTGCAAGCAAAGAGAAGTCAGTACTTGGTAAGTCCTGTGTAAAAGGACTGGTTCGTTTCTTTCTTTCTTCTAATTCCTGGTTTTCTTTTTGTGGAAATATTTTTTTCCATTTCCATCTTAGTTGCTGTGCAGCACTGAGCATCTAACACATTCTGTTAGGCATGGGGCCTCATTACAGAAGCAGATCAAGTGGGCCCTGCTGCTGTTGCAGCATTAATAACATATTTGAGTCCAAATGACAAGTGTGGTGAAAGGGCCCCGTGTTCTCTTTCAGGTCTGACAAGAGTTCGCTCCTGAAAGTTTTGCCTGACACCCTTGAACAGCCCTAGCACTGATTGTGGTGCTGGTGTTTATAATTGATTGGAACAGGAGATGGCTGGTGTGCAGTTACTTCCAGTGCTGGCAGGCTCCTGGATCCCAGCAGTAAAACATAGAATCCACACCCAGCAGTCAGTTATGATCGTGGCACATGGCCCTGGTTCTAGACTTGCCCAACAGCACCTTGGCCACCTGCCTGGACAGTCTCACATTCAGCTGGATTTGCTGATCTGAAAAATGTGACCAGAGTCATCTTGTGGAGATCCCATGAAAGAGCAGTTGACCCATGAGAAAGTGGCTTGCAAACCTTGACATTCTTAATAAGGCACATCATCTAAACAAAAATGAGTTGGCAGCAAATAAAGAGAGGTAGAATTCTATCACCACAACAGTCACAGTGACTTTCTAGCTTATGTTCACATAATACAGACAATACAGTGTTAGATTCAAAATTTGATTTCTAGCAAAGAGAAATATTTCACTTAAGATAAGTATTGATATCCTACCATTTTCTCTCAACTCTAGTAACAAAAAACAATTCTGGCTATATATAATTATATTCTACTTATGGCTCAAAAGTAGAAGGTACTTTATTATTACTGAGTATTATTATTATATATTATTATTGAAATAAATGTATTATTTGTAATAAAGGGACAAGGGTCTGAGAATCAGTGCAATGACACTATTATTAATTTCTACTTATTAAATCAACAGCTATTGATTTAAACCAGTTTCTGAAGTAGGTTTATCCTTCAATCAGAAACAATACTGAGCTTAACATACAGCCCTGGAAATGTCAATGGAAAAGTAAAGCACAAGACATTTCTGGAAGCAAATTGCATGACAGCAAACAAGCAGCTGCATATCTGAAAGGCAAGCAGCTCAAAGCATGCTGTACCTAGCACCACTTCAGCCAGGAGGAAATTCTTCCCTTCCAGGATAGAGCTATAATAATAAAATAATTTTAAATAATTTTTTTAAGTGAACCACATGTTGACAACAAAAAAAAAAGTTACATAGATTTACCATAAGTAAATAGTACATCTTGAAATCAAATAGTTTTGTTAAGACACTGTAAGTCATTAAAAATATGTGTCACTGTTTTGTAAATAGCAGAGCAGTTTAAGTTAAAACTAATCAGAACGTTTTCATTTGTTTTGCTTATACATTTGCAATTTTCATATTGTGTGAATTCTTATGCTCACTTCAGTGCACTGGGACAAAATGTTTAAATGTGAAAATTTTATTATTGGACTTGAATAAGGTAGTGTAGTGTGTGAGTACACATAAGGTGTCAGTAATAATAAGCTGTGAGTGCACCAAACCTTATCGGTAACTAGAGATGTATGGAATTAACCCACGATTGACCTAAAAATACCCCAACCAACCCCTAGAGAACACACTTTCCTGTACTGAAATGTAGTTTTTTGCACAGCAGACAGTAAGTGAGTTGTTTAATGCCTGTTAGTTCTTGGAGTCATTTGCGTGTTTCTGTAAGGGAGCCAAGACCACCCCAGCATTCCTGTCCTCGCTCTCTGGACTGTACAGGTTGTTCTTCTCAATATATGCCCGAACTCCATCAGGCACCAGGTAACGAATGCTCTGGCCTCTCCTCAGGGCTCTCCGGATCTTGGTGGAGGAAATATCATTTGTGATCCATTCTTCCACAAGGTGAATGTTATTCTTATGTCTCCACAAAATATCAGATTCATAGATGAATTTCTGAACATTGTTTCCAGCCCTACTGATGCACACAAGGCCGTGTTTTTCCACAATTTCAGTGATGTCCTCCAACTTCCACAGATTGGGGATCCCAAAAGATTCCAGCATGTCACTTCCACAAAGCAGTTTAACCTGTGGGACACCTGAAAGAGAAAATTAAGTGAGAAATAGGGCTTGGTTTAGGCCACCAGATTTTAACAGACTTGACAGGGACATTTAATTTCTTGGCTCTCTCTCTGTATCTTTGGTTAAGATAATACAATGGAATGAAATTTTAAAAAGATGCAGAGTATATAATTTATAATTAGTAGCCTCAATACAGGATTTTTCTGAATAAAGGTTATGGATCTACTCCCTCATGCTGTGAAATCTAAGGGAACAAACTTACTGAGTGACATCAGAACCAAGAGACACCATAAAAGTTACTCATCAGCACAATTCTCTTGAAATAACAAGTATCATTAACCATTTAATTTGCAAACAGACTTAACTTTTTACATCTGGACTCTGATTTTTCTTTTTAATGGGGCCATGCCTATTTGGTTCCTGCTTCCTCTTTCGTCCCAGCTTTGTTAACGGTACAGCATCCTGCAGACTATTAGTGACATCTGGAGGTAAGAGCTTTTGATGATGATACCTGCAAAACAGATGTATTTTAGGTATTTTAAAGATGTAGGAGAAAATAGGGTAGTATGGCCCACTAAATAACCTATCACCACTTCTTCCCACAATACTTTCACCAGCAGACCAACAGGAGGTGATCTGTGGAAACAGGGACTTGGGAGAGCTTGGTCATGGGGTGGTCAAAGTGCAAAGACTTCTAAGGAACAACAGCAAGGTTGGTTTGTTTACTTTTAAATAAAAATTCATTTTAAAAATAAGAATCTCAGTGAAGTAGCAAAGACTGAAAGATTAAAAATGTAATATTCAGAAAATACTCCTTCAGACAATTCTTATGCCAGTCTTTAAATACATAAATGGCCAGCACAGCACAATCAGGGCAAAAGGAGGGAAGCTTGTGTAGCATGTCTGCCCTGTTCTAGTCTCTGTCCTTCCCTATGAACACCTTTTTAGCACAAAAATTGAGTAAGAAATGATATAAGAGATTATGTATCTTAAAAAATTGTTCACAGGCTCATTTTTGGTATCTTTAGGACTAATGATGCAATCTTTCATTTTCAATACTCATACCAATAGTACTTCTGAATTCAGTGAGTCTATTCATGTGATTTGGGGTTAGCCTGCAATTATCCCAACTTGTTAGAGTTAACACCATTCCTGATCCCTCTATAGGTTCATGAGACTTTTTAGAGGTTGGCTGAAGAATACCTTAAAACTTTTAGTGTTTCCAACCACTCGTTCTGGCAGCTTTCCCAGTCATCAACTTCCACCCAATCAGAGTTTTTTGTAGCCAGTTTTGCCATGGTCACTCGGTGATTCGCACTGATCAGACCTTTCTTCTTATATGCATCACCCACTGGTGAAATAATGCCTTTGATTACTTTGTATTTTCCTGTGGAAAAAAACACATCACACAAGAATATAAGAAGTGGTTGAGCAGATGTTACTTCCCCTGCATTGGGTTAAACCTGTGACATAATCATTATCCAGTGCAATGGCAGCTGATAGCCAGCCCAGTGGAAAAGTACAGGATACTTCTGCTCTGTCAGGGCAGCAGAATGAAAGAGTTAGTAAGATATATTAGAAAAATATATTTCTATAAATGAACTATAAACCCTGTGCTTTAGCTCATTAAAATCAGAAATAAGCAGTACATATATAAGACAGTTCTCTCACATTGGCCTACATGGTTTTGTATAAGACATAAAATATATACCAGCTTCAATATCTAATTAGCATTTCCAAAAATATCTGTCACTGTCAAACAAAATATTGACCTTAACATTTAAGTGTCTGGTTATCAAAGCTATTCTGAATGACATAAATTACCATCCTACCTGTTTCATGGAAGTAGTCTTTAGCCAGCTCAAACAGCCTCAGGTGCATGTTGGTAATGGGATTGAAGGACCCACAGGCCAGCAGTACCACTTCAGTCTTCTTGTCAGGATCTTCCATAGCCATTTCTCACAGCCACGGAGCCAAGTGGAGAATATTGGTGCCAGGTACCAGCCACTGCAAGAAACAGGATTAAGAAAGGGTTACAGTTACTTATTTGTGCTGCCAGTAAGCAGAAGATAGAATTTCAAGATCAAATTGAATGCTGTATTGTCGCTGTTGAGCGGCTAGCTGAGGAATGACCCAAGTTCTCAGACAAGGAAAGAGAGGAGAAGAGAACTTTATTGTTTTGAATTCCATATATATAGAGTATACAGAGGTACCCCAGATTGGTCAACTCGAGACCTCCCCCTAGGCCCAATTGGCCAAGCCCGAACTGACCCAATCCGGAGAAGTTGTTTGCAAAACATCCAAACTTTATCTTGTTTATGAAATATAGCAAAATATTCCCACGGGAAGAACCTGTGCTAACCACACTGTATTTTTCTTCAATCAACACCTGGCCTATGATTGTTCATGCAGTATTTCATTATCCAATTTTTAGGTGATTAAAATATGAAAACATGGCAAAGAGGCTGCTTGCCCGGAGAGGACAGCATACCGCCCATTCTGAAGAAAGGCAGCTCATGCTTTTAAACTTCATGTGGAGAGATTATCTGTCCTGATTGCAGGACAAACTTCATTAGAACTTTGCATCTTTTTTAAGATGCCAGTGCCAATCAACTGCCAAGACATGTGTGGGCAGGGAACTTCCTCGTTAAGTAATTTCCTTCTAGTGCTCACAGGGAGAAATAGAACATCCTGTGACCATTCCTAGTCTTGCTACCCTAAATTGCAGTGAGCCTTTCCAGTACAATTTATAAAACCAAGTTAAATTCTGGAGGAGAATAGTATCAATGTTTCTTCATTTAGGATTTATTTATTTTTTCTAAAATATAAAATGTAAAGGGTGGTAATTTATATAATTTAGCATGTATGTGGGAAGAGAATGCTATGGACTAAACATGAGAAAAGTCAGTCTGCTTTGTGTTGCAGGAAGTGTTAGGTGTACCAGTGGAACAGATGAGAGAAGAATAGCGAAGTAACAGAAGTTTAGTAAAACCTGCAATCAAATACTTTTTTTTCCCCCTTTTCTAAAATACTACAGCTCTGTTCCAATTGTGAGCTTCAGTTTCAGAAAGCTGCTTAAGAATTGCTGGAAATAAGGAAATTTCACTATTTGTCATTTGTCTGTTTGTGAAATGTATGAGACATCCTGAGGAGCACAGAATTGTCTGCCACTATTTCTACAGCAACATGATCACCTGCAAAAATCCCACGAGGTCACCTCACGTTCTGTCTCCCTTACAGTGAGGCTGAGCGATGTTCACAGCAGCCACAGCGCTGAGACACCATCACAGCCAAACCTTGCAGCAGTGACTGTGTCCGACCATCAAACAGACCTTGGATGAAAGGAACTCCCGCAAGGCTTCACATTTTGTAAGTGTGAGTACTTTCCTGTGCTTTCAAGAGTTTCACAAACTTTTAAAATATTCTTTATTACTGCAAAGCAGCTCAGCAGTGGAAGGGCTGGTGGTACATGAAAGGCAGCCTGCACAGGGGCATGGCTAGGAGAGTTACTATGGGAACAGGAAAGAGAGGAATTAGACTGCCTTTGTAATGCACAAATCCTACTTTCAACAGACTGACTCATGCTGCAAAACTGAAAAAGGTTGATGTTTTTCCTTAAAAAAAGGAAGTGCAAAAGTGTAAAAAAAGTAGAAAATTTTAAGACGAAAATCTACAGTGCCTTTTTGGGAGTTAGGCAAATGTCCTTTTCCATGCTTCTAATTTTACAGGTTTCAGAAACAGGCAATCATTGCTGCATAAGCTCACCTTGCAGCACTTCATATCGACATAGAAATGAGAGTATAAATAGAATTTCATAGTTTGCACATCCCCTCAGTCTCCTAATTTGCACTGACACCCCCTGAGTAGCACTGTTTGCATGGAAAACAGCTGCATGATTGATATGGGGAACAGAAGAACTAAGAGGTTTATGGAACTAGGCCCGTTCTTTTTGTATAATTGATTTAGGGTAAAATAGAAATTATTAATTTAAAAGAACTAGAAGTTGGATAATAATAATAATATTCTTGAACTGATTTACAGAGCCAGAGATTGGATAATGATTTACTAAGATTTGCCTGCTGTAAACCATTTATTATTCCCTTAATGAATTTGTGCCTACCTGGTATCAGGGAGGATGGAGAGAAGAGAGCCAAATAATTGAGAGAAACCACCAAGTGTAACCGAGCATCCCGCCCTTGGACCCCGAACCGGTACAAGTTAGCTCTCAGCCTTGGACTTGGACCAAGAACCAAGGGAGCATGCGCAAGGGAACAGGGTGAAGAGTTCATAGTGATAAAGAGTATGGATCATGTAGTAATCAATCATTTGGGACCCTTGCCCACAATTAATCTGGGACACTGCGCTTGCGTGAGCATATTTAAATGAACTTTGAACTCATTATAATACGAAGCGGGGATAGGTATTGAATATGTATAGGGGCTTTGTCTAACTTTATGCAAATGTAATCTGTAACCTAATATAAACTTAGTGAAGTGCTGCTGAGGGTGTGCATGCCTTTGGAGGGGCTACCCGCCATGCACCCCAGCTGGAATAAACACATACCTACTTCATAACTATCTGAGTTGTGGAGTCAATTCCGTGCTTCATAATAAAAGTAGTTTTGATGAATTAATAAATATAATTTGGCACTGCTTGACACAAACCCAATTACTGCAGTTGGATCACAAGATCCAAACCAGCAGGATCTATACAGCGATGAGAGAGGTGTTCAGTTCTATAAAACTGAGACGGGTCTTCAAATAATTAATTGTATCTTACGCCAAATAGTAAACGAAATATCAGTTAAATCTCTCCACAAAGACTTAAGATGAGAAAACAAAGTAAAATGGCTTTCACTGAGGTTTTCTGTAAGTGGAGGGCATACACCCTGAAACATTTTCCCTTCTAAAGGAAAAATGAAGTGCCCTCTGAAGTACTCCTTACATACATGCTTATACGTAATCTTATAATGCTTTTACATAATCCTACCAGTATTTAGTATGTACTGATCGCAGCCCTGCTTTGCTTAGCTGGATTGGACACGTGCGTGCACTAAAAGACACTAGAAGACATCAATTCTTGGTCTTGGGATGGCGCTGGAACCTAACCTGCCAGTTAGCTCCCGGGGATAAGCAGATAAAGATGCTTTGCTCAATCTCATTTACGTTTCAGAGGCAAATATCTATCCAATATGTTGATATATGTGTATATACAGTGAATCTAACTATAAGGTGGGCGTCGCTGGACGCGCCAGTAACACCCTCCGCAGCTCCCCGCCCCGAGGGCCCGCACGGGGGTCCAGTCCCGCCCAGCGAGCACCCCGCCGCCACCGCCCATCGCCGCTGGGCCCCGCTGCCCGGCCCCACTGCCCGCCCGCGCTGTCCCCGCTCACCCCGGGCGCTGTTGCCGCCGCTCAGCCGCGCTGTCCCCGCTCGGCCGGGCCCGGGGCTCCGCACGCGCTCATTGGCCCGGGCGCGGCGGAAGCGGCGCCGCAGGACGGGACGGGACGGGATGGGCCTGTCCTGACGCGGCCTGCCGGCTGAGCGGTGAGCGGCTGGGGCCGGCGGGCGGGGGGCGGGCGCGGGCTGAGCTCCGCCGCGGAGGGGCCGAGCGGGGCCGGAGCCTGGCCTGGGGATGGGCGGGCGGCTCCCGGTAGCGCCCGAATTCCGCCTTCTCCGCCCCGCAGGCCGCTTGGCGCTCCGCGCTCGCCCCTTTCCGGAGGGAGGGCCGCGGTTCCTCGTCGCCCGCGGAGGGTGGCGCGGCCCCTCGAGCCGGCTGGGTGGCCGGGATGGGCCGCTGAGCGCTGGTCAGCGGCGGGATGATCCCGGGGAGAGCGGGGTTCCTCTCGAGTGCTCTGGATCTCTGGTGCTGCCGGAGGTGTTCGCACGCTTCAGACACCTGCAGCGGGGTTGTCTCCTGATCGGTGTTCAGGGGGGAGATACTGAAGAGTATCGAACCTATTGTTTCATATAGCGGCGCCTCTGCATTTCAGTAATTCTGCTTGGTTTGACGCTCGCTTGGTTTTATGTGCTGTGGCTGTTGGAATTACTGCCCTGATGAGCCGCCTCTTGCTACAAAGAGAATCCTGGACACCCAGCCTGGCATTTCTGTATTTCCACTGCGAGGATCTCTGGGTGCTGTGATTAGACATTCCAGCAGCAAGATACTGCATCATTTTGATATTTAGAGCATTTTAAATACGTTTTAAGTTGTTGTTACAAACAATAAAATGTACTTTCTCTTAGGAGTGTCATGTAAAAACATTTTCATGTGAAAACAGAAAATGGCTTCAAGGGGAACAACAGAGACCAGTAAACTAAAACAAAACTTGGAGGAGCAGTTGGACAGATTAATGCAGCAGCTTCAAGATCTGGAAGAATGCAGGTAATAAAAATAGTTGCTTTTCTCCTATATGGTAGTATTTTTCTTAAATGATGGCAGAAGAAACTGGTACCTTTGAAAACCCTTGGTGGGGGGAGTTATTTATTTTTGTGTTTCGCTGTGGTTTTCTGTTTTTAAATTAGGTACAATCTGGGTGTCAGGTAGTAAACATTATTTTTAAAAACCTTTATTTTTATTAAGATTGTTTTATATGTCTGAGAAAACTGTAAGCAGACGTATTCAATAGTTTCTTTGAAATGCTATATTTCAGTGTGATTTTTAATAGCTGTTCACAAAAGTCACAATTTTTCTATGGGATTTTTAATAGCAGTGAACAAATAGCTTTTGTAGCTGTTTTGGTTTATCTTATAATTATGGATGCTTGGGTTTTTTTGGATTGTTTTCTATTTAGTTTGTTTAACTTTTCATGTGATTTTGTATTAGTCTTCTAATGGGGGTTGATGCAATTTGAGACAGTGAATTATCAAGGAGAATGCTAGGCTTTTATCTGTTTTAGTACTTGCATTTAAACACTCTGTGTGTTGTAGGTGATTCCTCTGACTATAGTTCTAACTTGTCAAAGAAGGACATATCTCTTTCAAGAACAACTAGAACTGCTAAGGGGTGGTAGTGCTGTTCTGGGAACTGGGCAAGATTTAGACCACAGGATCAGTTATTCCTCACTAAGTGGATGGCTTTGAGTGAGGAGATAGACTTCTCAGATAATCTCATTCACTGTAGCTTTGAGCAAGACAATCTCATCACATATTTTTGTTGAGATCAAAAAATACTTCTAAACAGTGCTCCAGGTGTTGGGTATCTTGTTTATTATTAGGGCTTTTTTATTATCAGTGACTTTGTACAAACCACACAGGTGGCTGGGAGGACTGCAAACCCAAGCACACCACACATGCTTGAGCTGGATAACAGCTGAGAGGGCCAGAGCAGGGCAGTCTGCAGTGATGGGAATTTCAGTGCTGCTGGAGGAATCAAGCTCCATATATGCCCCAGAGCCCTTTCCTTCATGTGATGTCTCAGGTTAAGTCCTGTGAATTAATGTGTCTTTGTGGGTCCTCTTTAGAGAGGAGCTGGATGCAGATGAGTATGAAGAGACCAAAAAAGAAACTCTAGAGCAGCTGAGTGAGTTCAATGACTCCCTGAAGAAGATTATGTCTGGAGATATGACTTTGGTGGATGAGCTCAGTGGGATGCAACTGGTAAGGATGATGGGTTGCTGAAAATAGTTAATGTTCTGCCTGGAGCTGATGGAACAGAGAATATATACCAGTGGTTTTCTATAATTTTTATGTGAAATCTAGATCTATGTAACTAATGTGTTTTATGATTTAGTATGCTTGTATATGTAAAAAAACTTGGGTAGGTATCTGTCGCTGTTGAGCCACTAGCTGAGAGAAAACCCAGGTTTTCAGACAAGAAAAGAGAAAAAGTGCGTTTATTATTTTGATTTCCATATATATAGAGTTTTCAGAGGTCACCCAGATTGGTCAGCCAGAAACCTCCCCCTAGGCCTAATTGGCCAAGCCCGAACTGACCTAATCTGGAGACGCTGTTTGCAAAACATCCAAACTTTATCTTTGTTTATGAAACGTAGCAAAAATGTTCTCATGAGAAAGACCTGTGCTAGCCACAGGTATCTTCATTTTTAAAAGGAAAAAAAATTGAATTACAACCATAACACTGTAGGAAGTTGCAGGGATTAGATACATCAGATACTTAATATTAGAAAATAACATTAAAAAATGCAAATTAATATAAGAGGTGTAAGGGACAATCCAGGATAATATGTATCATGAGAAATAAAGTTCATGCCTGTTTGTTTGAAGGCATAAGATAGCATTTCCTGTGTTCTTATTGCTCATCTGTGTTTCAGATTTTTACTAGTCCAGATGAAAAGGCTGTAGGAATGACTGTGTAATTTTTGTTAGTTTCATTTCCATGGTTATGAAAGAAAAGATGAGCTCTGTGTATCAAATGATGCAGAGGATACTAAAGATGCTGTCCAGCCCTCATTAATCTCGTCCTGCAGCTGTAGTTTGTGGCTCCTGTTAGTCCTGATCATTCTTGCTCTTTTCCTTGCAGGCAATACAAGCAGCCATCAGCCAAGCATTTAAAACTCCAGAAGTGATTAGAATGTTTGCGAAGAAGCAGCCAAGGCAATTGAGGACAAGGCTGGCAGAGGTGAAGGCTTTTGTTTTACTGCAAAAGCTTTATTTGAGCCAGACTGATTCAAATACGTAATGATTGCCAGGAGAGCACCAAGTGGGCTGGAAAACTTGGTGATAAAGTCAAAAAGAGATGGAGAAGTTATCTTTCAGGATTTGTCCAGTTTAAAATCTTTATTGAGGTAATGGGGACAACCATGTGAATCATGTATTTCTTGAGCTATCTTCTATCTTCCGGTTCTAAAACAAAAATGGGATTAACAGAGTGAACTGAGTAAACTGCAAACAGAAAGTCTGTAATTGTTCTGAGGGCTGGAGAGCGCACTCGATGTTTCAGAGATAGAAAATGTAGATACAGATAAAGTGAAATCAAATGTGATTCCTCCATGTACCAGTGATGTGTGAATACATAATATCAAATTATTATCAGTCTTTAATAAAAAGAGATTCAAGTTTGGAGAAATCAAGTAAGTTAAGGTTAGGGATAAAGAGTATTTGTTGAATGTTCAGAAAACTTCACAGACAGCTTTTAAATCATAGATAGCTCTGTCCATTACTGCTCTTGGTCCGTGCTTACTGATGATATTTTTAGGCTGTTGCATTTTGCGTGCTGTTGTTCTGGGTGAAATAATGGGAAGCTTATATATTTTGACTTTTCTTCCCCCTGGTGTGCAGATGGACAGAGACTTAATGGTTGGGAAGTTGCCACGAGACCTATACACCCAACAGAAACTGGAAATCCTGACTGCCCTCAGAAAGCTTGGGGAGAAGGTAAGGGATTGGTATTAGGTAAATAGAGTTTTCTGCCTATGTAGGAGGACTTAGAAATAATTAAAATGAGAAATTACAGTTTTATAAGCAAATGATAAAATGCAACTTGCTTTTATATTATATAAACACCCTTCCATTTTAATGCCAAGCTTTCTGAACCTGAACATGTATCAAATAGTTTTGTACCTTTCTATAAGGCTGTTTCTACTTCAAAATGCTTCCTTTGGTGGGCTGTATGCATGAATCACACACTAGCTGGTAGAAGGTGATCATATTTATAAAAGCTACAAAACAAGTATTTTACAACTACCACCTATTCACCAGGAACTATTCAAGACTTTTGACATGTATCCAGCTTCACTTTTATAGTGTTGATAATACCTACCTCTGGGTATGAAATAAAGAAATTGGAGAGATGAGTGATAAATGGATTGTTACCCCAGTGATCCATCAGTGGCAGAAAAAGCCCTGGGTTTGCCACCAGAGGGACGAAGAGAAGTTATTTCTCTCTGTGGATGGAATACAAAAAAAATGGGTTGTTGTGTACCTCTGTACTTAAACTTCATTAGGAAATGAGGGAATATAACAGAAAAGATCAAATGCAGTACTTAAAGGAGCTGCAGTCCAAGTACATTGCAAAGCAAAGGCTTTCCCTCAGACTATTTTATTGCTTGACTGTGAGAGGAAAAAAAAGTTTTGAAAATAGTAAAGGCTAGTTAAGATTGTGAACTGAATGCATGAAGGTGTCTAATCCTCCTGGCGTGAGTTCCTTGGATCGCAACATCAAGCCATCTCACCACACTATGACCTAACCTCTTAGTCTTTTAAAATGATCAGTAGCCTGCTGCACAGAGGGCTTGTAGGACAGTAGTTTCACATCTGTTCTGGATGTGAACAATGACAGCAAATACTGCATGTTTGTCTGCACAATACTGCAAAATGTTAAGTAGTTGTATGCTTGCTTACAAAGCCAGCAAAGGCAAGTAAGCAATGTATTTTCCTTATTCCAGCATCATCCTGAATGTCTGTACCAGATCATTATGTATCTAATAAATAAATTGACGCAAACACTGTGAACAGTTTGACACATGCGCTTTGCTGTAATAAAGATGTGTATCTGAGGCTAATTAAATTAATGACTTCAAACTTAGAATATCTGAACCTTCCAAATGTAGGTTACTGCTTCATTATTGTAAATATTTTATGGGCATCTGTCAAAAGGCATCAGAGCACATACATAAAAGCAAAATATACATGGGGAAATGTCACTTTAAAGGAAGAGAACCATTTCTAGGTCATTGGCTCTTAACATGGTCAAAACTGGCAGTGGCTGCTTTTTTCCTTTTTTTTGCATTCCTCAGTAGATGATAGGAAGTAAGCTTAGATCTTAGTTCTTTACTGTACTGACCATGTGATGGTCATGACATACATGCACAAGTAGGTGGAGGGAATATGCACAGTTAAGGTATCAGCTTCAAAGTTGTGGCCTTTTTTGATTCAGCTCACTGGGGATGATGAGATGTTCTTGTCAACAAATGCTGGTACAGCCCTGAGCCAGTTTGAGAGAGTTTCCACTGACCTTGGTAAGTTTTCATTCTCATAACTTCTGATTCCTTTGCCTCATTGAACACAGCTTTAAAGCACTTTTCCTGCCATGATTGTCATACCTCTGATTGTATTGACGAGATCAAAAGTTCAGTTATAAAAGGCATTAAATAAGCATGAGAGTTCATTGTAGCAGTAGTTAGAACTGGGATGAAAGAGCTGTGAATGGCAGGAACGGGCTAGACTAGGTCAGGGTACAAATAAACTGTCTGGGTGACCTGCCTTTGAGCTCTGCTCCCCCTGCGAGTGTAAGCAAGGTGAGAACCCTCTTGTTCAAAAGGGGTTGCTCTGTTTGTGTGGGGTGTGTTAGCAATACCATTCCAGCTACAAACATAAATCACAGCTTTACAAGAGCAGCTGGGAGAAAGGGAACTCCATCCCAGCCAGGCCCAGCAGGACATGGCTGCTCTAGGCCTGGCAAGCCACTGTGGGTTTGTTGTTTTGTTGGTTTTTTTTTAATTAGCTCAAGTGTTGTCATTTTCACGATGTAGGTTTGATTTCTTTTGATCTCATATGTTTTGCTTGGTTTAAATTGTATATAAGGTAATTGACAATTTCTGCTAATACTTACTGAAAATGTTTTCCCCCTCAGGATCAGGAGACAAAGTCTTTGCTCTTGCAAGTGTTGAAGTAGAAAAGGCAAAACAATGAAGAGGTGCGTGAGGCTTGTGTCTGCAGTTATCAGCAGCATTGGATTTTGGTCATACTGCATTTGGTTTTATTATTTCTAAGATGCTGGAAAAATGCAAAGCAAAACAAAAAACCCAAGCCCTAAACCTTTTGGGTCCTTGACCAGAAGATATGAAGTAAACAGCCTTAAGTGCACTTTGGAACCTTGGTGTCTGTAACCTTTAAGTAATACAAGCTCTGAGGCTGAACACTAAGTGGAACTATAAAACAAAAGCATGGTATGACTGTCTTTGGAAAGAGCTATTTTGAACTTTTCTGAGTGTGTATTTCTCTAACTATTAAAACTTAGTCTTTTTGCATGTGGTTGTAACAAGCAGATCTTTTTAAGGAGTGGTTCTGATGAGTTTTTTGGGTGATTCTTCACATCGTCTTAATTTTTGTCTAGACTCCCTGCTAAGTAGTTTGTGCTAGGAAAGCACTGAAACTTTGGAAAATGGATGTAATTTATTGAAATGCCATCTTTCTACAAACTGTTTGCAGAAGACCCAAAATGAGCCTGGATGCTGATTGCTGGCCCTTGGCTGCTTGTTTGCTGTGCACATGAATGAGCACTTTGTGTCTCAGCCCTGCCTGGGGACAATGGCAGCCCTGTGGGGAGGCTTCTGGAGTAATTTAATCTTGTGTATTGAAAAGACAGGAATTGATAGGACGTGGCAATGAGATGCTCTTCCTGTGACTCTTCCTTCAGCTCTGGTGTATAGCTTTGCACTGCTGGTACTTCAGAGGTGGCATGAAATAACCTGCAAGTAGAAACAAGTTTCAGAAGGGGGCGGAAAGCTGGTATTATGTGATCAGTGTGAGTTGCTCAGTCTCAGTGGTGGTGCTATGGAGAGCGCAGGGTCTGTGACTCAGTGGATCCTGAATAAACTTGGCATGGGAGGATTTTAAATCTCATATTGTTGAGTTTTTAGCTCAGAGAGTGGTGAAACTACTTAAAGCTCAAGATGTGTGCTTAACTTCCTGACAACCTGGTTTTTTGTAAAACAGTTCTAGGGATGTAGTTCTTAAAGTTCTGGCTGCTTCACACTTTAATTCAGTGCTTGTTTGCATTTTGTCTGAGCTGGTTAAAAGCCTGTATTTGATTGAGAATTTCTTGAGAAACGTGCATTTAAGGTCTCCTCTACCCTCAGTATATAGTCAGGTGCTGAACTAATGATGCTGGCAACAAAAAAACCCACCAAGGCCATTTCTTAATTTAATTTCATACCTGTTCCCCTTCTTATTTTATCATTAGCTAGAGAAAAGTGTACAGCTTCTAGCTAGAAAAAGCAAAAAAAGTGACTTCATGTAAAAAAGGTAATTTCCCTCTATTTCTGTGCAGTAAGAGTTCAAACACTAGCCAGTTTTGGGTCCTCTGGACTACATTTTTACAGGGAGTTAGCACTTTTCTTTAGAGCTCTTCCAGAGTGGAGCCTTTGGCTGTGAGTGTGTTGCTGTGCTGCTACTATCCAGCACCCCTCAGAGAAATGAGATTTGCTATCCACAGACTCAGGCAATTGCCCTGCCCAGGAGGTGGGGCAGAAGTGTGTCAAGAGAACAAAGCTGCCATTTCACTGCTTAAACACCACAAAATTAGCTGGTTTCCTCTATGTAATCGATTTAATTTTCCTTAAATGAATGCAAAGTGCAGTAACCAAATGCCACAGTGGTTTGTGCTAACTCTGTAGCACATTAAAAGAAGGTTAAACAGAGATTTCTGCCTGTATTGCCAAGGTGATCGGTGTATCCAGGGCAAACAGATTCTCTCTGGTTTTAGTGATTGGGTATTTTTTGGACAAAATGTCTTATTTAAGTTTTGGGCATGTTTCTGAACTGTAAATTTTGATAACTGCCATCACAGTAAGTCTGTTGCTTGAAACAAAAGGATGGTGATAATACTGGAAAGATCTGAATAATTCCTAGGGAAAAAAATATTCTTGTTTTCATCTTGTTTGTGCTTGAAATGATAAAAATGAAAAAGTACATTTACTAAAAGGACAATACTGACTTACTTTAGAATTAGTAGTAGTTCACAAAACTGTTTTGAAACCCGAATGTGTGGAATTTGGTTCCAGTTTATGGTGGCATGGCTGGTTTTGGACTACAAGTGTCAGCACTGAAGGTAATGCACTGGTTTAAGGAATCCTGTGTTTAATGGAGTAGAACATCCATGGTTTACTATCATATGGATGTCATAGGCTTATAGAGCTAGAAATGAGCTTCAGTGAGAGCTGCCATTAAACTGAGTGAGTGGAAATAGTCTTAAATTTGGCCAGCCCATTGCTGAGTTAGAGTCAGTGTCCCATGGCAGCTACTTAGAGACTAAGTGGGTAGCATAGACTATTAACAGAAAATTAACATGGTCAGTCATCATTTGGAGTGCACTTACAGGCCATAAATATCCTATAAATTAGCAAGTTTGTCTAATAGTAAACTAGGACTGGAGTAGTCTAGAAAATGTATTTCTAGGCTGTATTATGCTTTAATAGATATGCTTTTGAAATCTAGCATTTAAGAAATGAAAGGATAGATGGTATAGACAGCATATTTTGTTTTTCACTAATAGAACTTTTTTCTCCCTGCTTTTAAAAAGCCTTTATTGAGATGGGGTCTTTTGTCCATTCCAGCAGAACTATTTTCCTGTCTGGGACAGCATTGTGTTCCCTGACAAAGGGTGATTGCAGCTTCATAGCTGAGAGCAGCTTATTAAAAGGCGTTATTAGACAGTCTGAAATTATGGGAAACAAAACAGTCCATGGGGACTGGAGCTGCCTTCTTCTTCTTTCTGCTCATTACTGGTGCTAAGAACTCTCTCCCCACATACCCCAGCCTGCTTGCAGGATTACTATGGAAATTAAATCTCTCAACACTCGCAAAACGTTTACAATACAATGACATGGAAATCTTCTTCCTTGTAGTTTAAGAGGTGTAAGTTTCCAGGAGAAACTTTTTTTTATTGATTTGTAAATATTTCAGGATTTTTGCAAATTTCTGTACTGCAGGCAGCTGTAACATTCCTATTAAATTGATCCTTGACTGAACATCTTTTCAACATTGTGCCGCTTCTGCTCTTGGAAGGATCTCTGGTGATTTAGTTGACAAAGATGAGACTGAGATCAGTGACCAATATTGCAGTGTGTTGGGTCAGACTTCTCAGAAGCTGTGAAGGGTCAGAAATTAGAGCTCTACCCAGAGTCTGGCTGTGTCCTGCAGAATGCCCTGACCATAAATGTGATTTAACAAGGAAGCTGCTGATGATATGAAGCTACTCATGTGTTGACTCTAGCAAATAGTTAAGTAACCTCTTGAAATAGATTGATTTCAGGCATAGTAAGTTAATTGGTATGTTGTGCTAAATATGTTGCTAAATAATCCTGGGGTGTACCTCCACCACTATCTCAAATGTTTCTGCAGGGGCTAGAAAAAAGTCCATAATCTATTTATTATAATAATCATTTCCTCAAATAAAAACTGGTAACAAAAGAACAACTGCTAAATGAAAGCCTGGATTTGTGTTTAAAAAACAAGCTTCTGATGTGTGAGTTCCATCCCCAGTTCAGTGTTAGACCCGGGCAGATCACTCATTCTGTACATATCTTTCTTTCCTGGAGTAAAATACAGATTACGATCCTTAAATATTGAGTGCTGTGAAGTTGTTATTGATCATACATTGCTTTGAAGATTAAAAGTGCTTTGTTTTTTGTTTATCATTTTACTTCTGAAATAAGAATTGTAAAGTACAGTAGCTTTAAACACATCAGCAAAGTTCCCAGAGTCCTTTTTTGGCCATATATAACCTCCTTTTTTTTAATCTTCTTTCTCTACAGAGTGAATTCAGTGATTGTACTGATCTGAAAGAAAAAGTGTTAGAAAATTGAAGCTTCAAATGTTCTGTCTCTCTTTCTTCTGTCTTTGTCTCCTTGTGTTATTTCCCTTCTTTGATCTTGAATGGAAAAGTAGCAAGTTATCTTTGTCTTGAAAAAAAAAATACAAGGTTTCTTAAGAGAGCTCTTAGTTTCTCATGTTACTTTGCCTGTAAAAGTCAAATTCATTTTGATAGAGAACTCTGTGTTAATGATACCCTACTGACCAGGCAGTTAAGGCTATATCATTAGTGGCTGAAATGGGAAGCAAATTAACATTGAACAGTTTGGTTTTGTTTCCTTGTAGGGCAATTCCCTTCCTATATAAGGATAAATATAATTTTTACATTGTAAAGAAATAGAAGTCAGTCTGCAGCCATCTTTTTTGTTTTCCCACTTCCATCATTTTGAAATAATTCTCACTGAGTTCTAGGGAAGGCTTGTCTCTTGGGAAGTAAATTCTTACTTGAATTGTCTGCTTATCTACCCAAAGGAGAGGAATGGTGTGCTCACATTGGAGTTTTTCTTCAGGAGTTGTGGAAAATATGACACTCAGTCTTGCTATGAGCTTGCAGGATTTTTGACTTTACCTTAATAGGGTTTTACATGTGGGTGAGGGGAGCATTTCTGGAGTTCATGTGACTCAAGATTTTTCTCCCATAACTTTTAAACAATCAAGCCACCTGCCTAAGTGAAATGGGAGCTGCTGATGTTAGGAGCACCTGGAAAGGTGGTCTAAAGTACCTGACACTGTCTGACAGGACAACTAAAAATGTTTCAGAATAAGTACTCTAAAATAAGGCCTTAAAAAAGTAAACACAGACAAGTGTGGAAGGCATTGCTGTATCTTGCACTGAAATATCTACTGTAAATTAACTCAATTATGTGTTAACGATCTTTTTTAACAGCAGATGTCTCTTTTGAACGACTACTAGTGATGGAACATCTATTTTTATCTTGCTATCATAATAGTTTGCTGCTTGATAATGTTTTCAACATGCCTCCAGAAATGGGTCAGTAATGGTCGCAGATGTGCTGGAATCCATCAGGCAAAGCCACCTGCAGACCCTGTGGAAGAGACATTAATGTCTGGGTAAATAGCTTTTCTTTAGATTTTCCAGTTAATATCCTTGTAAGAGGGAGAAGGAAATTAACTTCTGTGCTGTTGTTATGAAAGAGTGTGTTTTGCAACTTTGTAAAAACCAAATTCAATATGAGAACACTTCTGGTTTTGAATAAAATGTGCAGCTGAGAAGGTTTCTTGCCACACAAACTAAGCCTGGATTAACAACAAAAAAAAAAAAACTGTCATAGCCTTTCTTACATTAAAGAGCTTTTTTGTTCATCCCTTGAAAGTATTTCTGCATTCCTGCTCACTGCACAGTCTGTAGAAACATTAATTATTATAACTAAGGCAGCTGAACAATTTCATTTTCTAGTATAGTCTCTCTAATCTACACAAGCTGTACTCACCCTAGTCATGGAAAGTTCAACTGACTGATGTAGCTCTTCATCATTTATTACAGTGCCCCAGGTATGCAGAGAGTTGACTGGTTGAACTGCATTTAATTTGGAGGAAGCACTGTACATTTTCTGCATCAGAGCCTGATTTTGATGGATTTGAATTATCAGACTAAGTCTGGCATATAAAAGATTAACAAAAGAAAAAGAGATGCCAAACTAAAAACAAGTCCTTCATTGGGTACCACACATCTTGGAGAGAAAGAGTTTTCATTATTGTTGTGTGTGGTTGAATTGTGGATAATGAAAGCAGGGATTGTGTGTGCAGATGCTGCTGGAATCCCTTAATGAGAGGGATATGCCAACATGTACGGAGGGACTTGGAGGGTGGAAGTAGCTGTGCTGTTGTGGAATCCTAAATGAATTTCAGAGCTGATTAAGAAAGAATTGGAGATCAGGAAGGACAGGGTGGATTGTGAGAATTTCTCTAAGTCAAGTAGGGATTCAGAGGAAAAGGTTTCATGAAGTTTTGGCTCACTAGAATAAACAGCAGCCTCATTAAACAAGAGATAAGAAGCTATTGAAAAGAAAAATCCATTTAATCTGATACATTTCTGTAAAATATTATCAAGTCTTTATACAATACTTGTAAAAACGTTAGATTTAACCTTTAGATAATTAAACTGTATAACGTTCCCATGCTGAGGGTTAGGTCAAGCGGGGTAATGATTGGAAGGTAACAGAGTTGAACAAGTGCAGTTCTACCTTGTGTTTGCTTTGAGAAGATCTGTGCATTCCCATGGGACATGAACAATATTTTACTTCATCTCTTGCAGAACTAGCATAGTTGAGAGGTCTCTTGAGCATCCATCATGTCTTATGATCATACAAGTGACTGATGACAAGATGTCACCTTGCTTGATAACTAAACATCTTGGTAAGCTGGATGGGAATAAACTAAGGTGGGGCAGGAGCTGAGTCTTAAGAAAATAAATCTAAAATTCTCCTAGGCTGGAGGAAGCCTTGTAGTATCTCTCCCTGCTAAAACCCTTTCTAAATAAATGCAGGATGCTGATGATCTGTAAGATTGCACTGCACTGCTGTACAGTCAGCCAGCTGAATTAGGAATTAGGAGAGCTAGACAGTACTTAGTCATAGAATGGTGTTGTGCCCATGATGTTATCAGTAAGGAAATTCATACTATTGCAAAGATGCAAATGATGGCTTAATTATATGCTCCTACTAGCATAAGATGCTTTTAGATCTTTCCCTCAGACTCATGTACTGTGCTAATTAACAGTAATCCAACTGGAGGATCCCAGAGCAATGCTTCTGCATATTTTTTTCAGCTTATGCTGGAGCTCTTATGTTCTTTTCTTAAATAATTAATAATCATTACTGCCTGCTGTGCTGTGGGTATGTGCCAGTGATCTCAGATCCCAGCACATTTGCACCATTCCTGTTTCTGTCAGCAGCTTGGGTTTGCTCTTTGCAGAGGCTTTCATGTTAAGCCCTTCATTAGCTGGCAGTGGGGTTTGGATTTCAGTGGCATCGGGCTTTGATGTCATTAAGTAGCAAGCTGTTAAAGGAAGTGCCACCTATTTCATTACTGTGACTATTTTTATGCAATTAAGTTAAATACCGAGTAGAAAACAGATGCATTTTACTAAATAACACTTCGTACATAAAACATTTCTATCTCCAGGAATTTTGTACTTCCCTTGCTGGCCTCACCACTATGCACACTGTAAGGAAGCAGAGTTACTGTTAACCTAGTGGGAAACCATAACTCAGATGAGTGATGGAGCAGGGTGAAGAGCCTTTGGTGCCTCTTGTCTTCTTTGTTTTTAGTTTAATTAACTCCTCTCTGTGTTCTCTGGGGTTTTACTCTCCTTCAGTCTATGTAGGTGAAGGATTACTTTATTTTTGAGTACTTCTATGACCAAATGGCCATTTATTCTAGTCTATTTGCTGTATCTGCTGAATGAGCTCGAGTTAAGCTGTACTGAATTTCGCAGTGTCTTTAACTTTCTCAGCGCAGTGTAGCAGCAGCAGCTCGGCGCGCTGTTGTGATGGATCTGCGGCTGCCCGCCGTGCCGCGCTGCCCCGAGCAGGAGGGACAGCACGAGCCCGGGACACTCGGCCCCGAGCCCCGCCGGGGACGTTCCTCGAGGTGAGCCCATCTGCCCACGCAGAGAGGCTCCGTTCCGCGGGGTCCCGCAGCCTCAGCGGGCGGCAGCCGAGGGGCCCAGCCGGCGCTGCCCCTTCTCCGGCCCTGCCCGCCCCTTCTCCGGCCCTGCCCGCCCCTTCCCCGGCCCTGCCCCGCGGCCCGCCCCTTCCTCCCGGCCCGCTCTCGGCTGCTGCCTGCGGCGCCGCCGCTGCCCTGGGCGCCGGGACGCGGCGGGTCCCTCCCCCGGAGCCGCCCAGGCACCTCCCTCGGGCCGCCGCGGTGAGTCACGACGGAGGAGGAGGAGGCTCAGCTCGGCTCCGCTCAGCCGCTCTCGCCGCCCGTGCCGAGCGCACCCCGCCGCCGCCCGAGCCGCCGGAGCTCCGGGGCCGCGGGCCCCGCACAGGTGAGCGCGGTGCCCTTTGTGCGCGGCCCTGAACAAAGCGCTCGCCCGGGCCGAGCTCCGCTCCGCCGGCCCGGGGCCTCCCCGCTGCCCGCTCCCCGCCGCCGCTCCCCGTGCCCGGCGCGGGGCTGCGCTCCCTGGCAGGCCGTGGCCCCTCGGCACAGGTACGGGAGGTGCCTTTTGCATTTTCTGGCATCACCCCTTACGTCACGAGGCGCCCTGTTCGGCGGTGTCCCAGCCCAGCCATGGCTGCGGTGCTGTGGCAGGTGAAGGCTTTCCCGGTGAAGCTGCGGAAGGTGCGCCGGAGCGGAGCGGTGCGCAGGGAGGGCAGCTGTCACGGCCGCGGGCCATCTATCGCCGTGTCTGCCCGCGATGCTCTCGGCATCCCGGCCCTCCCTGGGAAAACGCCTCTCGGACGGCGTTTAGTAGAGGGCTTCCCTCGGGGTAATTCCTACATTGGCTAAAAATTGTTTCTAGAGCCTCTGAGGCAGCACTCGGTAACTTTCAGTTTAGATGGACAGTGTTTGTTGGCACACGTTAGGTTTGTACCTGTTGGGAAGGTACGTGAGAGAGGGACAGCATCACCCTCCGGATCAGAATGTATTAGTGCTCCAGAGATAGATGAGACAGACATGATCCTCGTTTCTGCTCAACATCCAGATGTGCTTCATCAGGGCACGTTTGCCTTTCAGACTCGGGTTTGCTTTCTCTTCAAGAAGAGAATATTTTGCTCTGTTGTATATCATCTTTTATTTGTCCATTCCTCATCTTGGCATGTTGAACAGGATGAGCTTTGATGCTCTGTGAGATGAGCATGAGACATTCTGCAGATGTGAGGATTTAAAAAAAAGAAACAAAGCACCAAACTCCAGCAGACTTTAGAGGCAAGTTGGGTGTGCTAGTTCACTGTCCTGGTCTGAGCTGGCTCTAGGATGGCTAGAGGCACATTTAGAGAGTATTTAATAACATATTTTAAAATACATTTACAAAATCTTGCTATATTTAGTTTTTTTGGCTGCTGAACTTGCAGGCTTTCAGTTTCTTTTGCCCCCGGTTATTTTTGGAGCTCATGTGTGATGTGAAATAGTGTGCTGGAGGAGAACCTCTATGTAAATGGTGAAAAATGAGGTTGAACATGTACTTAAGTGGGGTTTATTTTAAAAGTACAGGTATTCATGGCGAGGGGGCATGCAGAAAGCTACGTATTACTACTTCTAAAAATAAAGGCTTATTTTCTTGCCAAGCCAAAAGCTACTTTTGCCTTGATGAGCAGATTTGTCTGGAAAATGGTGAGAGGTGTATTTGAGATACATTTCTGTTGCTTCACTTTGCCTTTAGCTGAAAATGCATCATCAGTTATTGTATCTCTGGCATCCTGATAGAAACTGGCAGCTCCTTCAGTATAATTTAGAATTGTTGGTAAGAGGATTTGTGTGCTTAGTTGATATGGCACATAGGAATAATAAATCTATGAAGAGTGTGTAGGACTGAACATATGCAGGAGCAAAGGCCATTTTGGAAAACTTAATTGGTAATGGGTTGGACCCAAAGCTGCTTTAAAGCAGTTTTGTCTTTTAGTTCATTGTAAGCTTTGCAACAAGTTACGGAAGAGTTATGTAGGACAGAAAAGTGCTTTCAGGATTCTTTCTGACATCCAGGTGGGAAGATAGTGAAATCTTCAGCAGGAAAATCATCGCCTGGCCTGGCAGGACTCATTGTGATAAATCATTGTGATGAATCAGAGTTGGGGCTGCCCTAGTGGGAGCTGTGTGGGCAGGCATGGCTGTGGCTCACATTCCAACAGGACCTTCTGTCCCTGTCCTAACAAGAGTTAGTTAATGCTCATTAAGTGTCACTGGACAGACCATCCTGTTGAGTGTTTGGGAAAGCAACTTCTGAATGAAATTTTATGGGAAATCTGTAGCTCTATCAGTTTCTGCTCCCTTCCATCCCTTCTTCCATCCAGGGTTTGAGAGTGCAAGAGGAGAGAGACATTTCCAAAACAATTTGTGTTATTTTCTAAACAAAACCAAAATTGAACAGAAACAAAACTTAGATCTGGTAATTACTAACAATGACTGTGATACTTACCTGCTGCCAAAAATTAAAAATTGTCCTGCAGTTGCATATGGGCAAATAGAGCTAACACCTAAATGGGCCTGATGTGGTGAAGCTGTTGATGCTTTGCCTAAAGGTTGATGCTTTGCCTAGGAAACAGTTTGTGAGAAATAGATGTATTTATATGTGTTTAATATAAGCTTTTCCTCTCCAAAATGTTTGTCATCTGTAACCAACATAAGCATTTATGTTTTTTGCTAAGTATTTCAGTTCCTAAGTTGGTTGTTGACTACAAAGCATCCAAACATCTGACCTAGTTTGAAGCATCAGACATCCACCCAAGTGCTGTGCTCAGGGAGCTTTTGGAGGCTGCTGTTGGATATGCTGGGAGAAATGTCCAGGAGAATTTTTTCCAGAAAGAAAGATCGGGTGTCAGAAATATTTCTATGCATGCAGAGGCAAAACTATTTCTTTTTACTGCAAGCTGTCATCAGATTGGATTTCCTGCTGAAATGAAGCAAGGACAGAGGCAGCTGTTACAGCTGGACCACACCATTGGGTGTAAAGTGCAGAAGTGATTGGGAAAATTCACTGAGAATGGAGGATCTTGCAGTTCTTTTTCCCTTTGGAGAGCTGTGCTGTGTCGATGAGCTTCCATTGGCATGAGAGTGCGGATAGAGCAGAGTGAGCAAAACTAGAGGTGAGAAGAAACCAAAGATCAGCAAAATAACCAAAACCCATTAGTTAGTACTTGAATAAGGAGAACACTCTCCTGACTCTCAGATTTATTTTCAGCCTTAGTGTTGAGAAAGTATTATATAACAAATGTTAAAAAAAGTGAGGGAAGCTCATTCTTGTTTCTGCTCACTGCTGGTGATGTGACAGAATGTTACAGAGCTTATGTATGGTTTAAATGTCAGTCTGAATTCAGAAAGTGTAGTCATACTTCTTGCTTTTCGGTAAATACATCCAAGCTTTTACAGAATATCAGCTCTGCCAAGCCTGTTTCTGTTTTCAAAAATAATATAGATATAATTATTAACACAATTTAAAAAACAAACAAAACAGCCTAAAAATCTAAAAAAAAACCCCAAACCCTAATAATTTCAACTTCTTGCATTATTGGAATTCCTGTGACTGACTAAATGAGCTACTGATTGGGGAACAGCAATGCAGTCAGTAGATTTGTACAACTATTTCCTTGTCTCGGGATGTTCTGTTTTATTCTCTGCAAGTACACAGAGCAGGAATTTATTTGATTTTTCAGCAAGTCCATTTTTTCTGTTACAAGGGCAGCTAACAAATATGGAAACAAGTAATCAACCTTGTTTATGACCGTGACAAAGCTCTGAAACCTTCTGACTCAGTTTATCCTTCTATAAAATCAGTTGACTACTTCACATGAAGGTGGAGATGTTTAATTAAAGTGTAATTGTTTTGCCTCTGAACTCATCCAGGTCCTGATTCAATGCACATTGAAGTCAGTGAGGAGCTTTTAATTAATTTCCTTGAGCATTAAATAAGTACACATGGACATGTACCCTTAAAGGAAATGTGACCTAAATTTTTGCAGCAGAGTTGCTGTAAAGGAGGAATATAAATCCTGGAACAGCTTAAGGTAAAGTGCTAAAGGAAGGCTTTTGTAGAACTGAGGAGGGGATAGTGCAGCTTCAGGGATCTCCGGTGCCTATTGCCATATTAATGTAATTTTAATGGAGTTTCCTAACTTTGAGTGCTGAATCTTATGTGGAAAACTGGAAGTGGCTTTGTGCCTTGGCAGCTTGCTCAGTTGGTCAGGGGAGGCAATATCAGACTTCAAGATAAACACAGCTCACTGAATGTTTATGTAAAAATGACCAGCAATAACACTTATAATTAACTTTAAGAGTTGATGCCAAATTGAGAAAAATAGGAACATTCACATCTTGGTAGTTGGCTTTTTTCAGGAATGTCTGTAGATGCCAAATAATACTCACTGGTTTATGTGGAATTTGTGAAAGGTTTTGCTTAACTTCAGAGGTCAGAAACATCAGGTTTTGCTAAACAGGACTTTCATCACTGAAAACTTGGTCAGCCGCTACAATGAACTTGATAAAATGAGCCTTTCACAATTCACATCAAACTGTTTGCAACCATTCTCTTACTGTTTCACTGTCAAGATTCTTAGTTCACTAACTTTTACAAACTATATTTTAATCTTTAAAATGCTGTGTATGAAACAGCATTGGTGAGGCACTATGGTTTTGGCCCCTTGTTTCTCATGTATTCATTTCATTGCTCTTGGTAGCTGTAGTTTTAGATGTAACTGCTATCAGTTCTCTCCTTTTGTTTAGCAAATAAATATAGTAAAGGTGTACTTTAATTGTGCTTGTGATTTGGGAGCTGCAGAAGTCTGTCTGCACTTCCAGTCATTCTCTTTGCCTTGATGGTGGTGGTGGATGCAGTCCTGCTCAGGGAAACTTGCTGAAGTGATCTAGGATCTTACAGTGCTTTTCAACTTGTGTCAAAATCAGCAGTCTTTGAGCATTGCTGTGAATGGTCTCTGGGCTAACTCCCATTGTTACTATTGTTTTGTATTGGAGTTTGATTAATCTAAACAAATATTTTTACATGTGGTTGTCTTTAACATATGAGTGTTCTGTCTTGCCTGTGATTCTTGCAGTTCCATTGCGCTGAGGAATTAATCAGTGCCATCACTGATGGGACTTGCTAGAGCCCTTAAGCCCTTGGAGTCTGTGCTAAAGGGACACTTCAGCTGTCAAACCACTGACCTCATGCAGGTTTATGTCACAGTTCGAGGCTAATATAATTAAGGTAACATTCAAAATTGTGGCTAGAGAGGAAGGAAATTGCATTCGTTTTCCTGAGAAATAGGAAGTCTCTTAAAGGCAAACTTCCTTCCTTGCAATCCCA
This sequence comes from Entomyzon cyanotis, assembly GCA_024500445.1. NCBI lineage: Eukaryota > Metazoa > Chordata > Aves > Passeriformes > Meliphagidae > Entomyzon > Entomyzon cyanotis. The sequence goes on from JAKEPQ010001025.1 coordinate 567,704, forward strand.
CTTGGCCAAAACATAGAGAAAGCAAAATGTCTGTGGTAAAATTGGTGTGTAATTAGGAATTTGTTTTAAACTAGTGAGTGTTAAAAGTCCTTTCTTAAAACTGACAAGGATTTTTTCCTTCCTGCTTCCTCTCTCCATCAGATATCTTTGCAACACAGTCTTGTTGGGTGACCTAAGAAAGGAATAAAAATCCTTTTCTTGCGCTTTTTTTCTTTTCCAGTAAGTCCTTCAGAGAAGAGAGAAGCTGTCGTACTTTTGCACATATTATTAAAAGAGCTACTGAGACCAGTCTATGGAACACTCTTCAAGAAAGGTCTCATGGAATATTATTTAATGAAGGTCTTAGGAGGAAAAGTCTCTTGCCCGTATTATCCAGTAACATTACTGATTCATGGATCACTGAGGAGGCAAAGACTTTGTGTTCTGGTTAGTGCCAAAGAGAAGATCAAGGCATGTAGCCATATTAGACAAATAGCCATTCATTCTTAGTTCAACTCACAGTAGGAGCTATTAATAAAATACTTCTTTAAATGGTTTTAGAAATTAAACCTTGGTTCAGAACTGAAGCCTCTTTGCTTTATTTGGTTGATCAGAGCATCCATGGGGACAGCAGCACAGAAGATTGTTTTTTCCCCTAAAGAGGCAAGATAACTAGGTAGCATGAGGTAAATGTGTTTATCACGTTTTACTGCAAATTTTATTGATGTATAAGGCCAGAACAATGTTTCATGTTGTTGTCCAATGGTTATGCAATTTTGGTAGTCAAGAGCTATTAATCTGAGAGTCTCTGGTCCTAACAATGTACTTTGATACAGAATTGCAAAATACTAAAATGCTAAATAGTCACCAACCTAATAACAACTCACGTGTTAATTGCTTTTCAAAAATCTGGTTAGCCCCAGTCTCTCTACTATAAAAGATTTATAGGCATTTGCAGCGTGAAATGTCTGTGACCTGGCAATAATGATGTTCAGATGTCAGTAACAATTACAGGGCAGTGCAGGTCACATTTAAATTGTAAGCTCTCACTAATACATGGATATCTGTAGATCCTGTGTTGATGAGTACCAGAGAAATGTGTGTGTGTATATATATATATATATATATATATATATATATATAAAATATGCATACATACACACACACAGAGAAAGCCTTTCTGTGGCACCACTTGTGATCTCTGCCATTTTAGGTTAAATGCACTCAGCATTATACACTTGGGCTGGCAGAAGTTGGTCACTCCAGTACAGGGAGCTCGACTCCAGAAATGGTCTTTGGAAGCTTTTACTGTATGATTGTGAATTGAAATTCAATGTCATTGTTATTTTAACTGCTTACAGATACTTACTGGAATTTTTCCTGTTCTTAATTAGGATTTTCCTTGCTCTGATTAAGGATTTGTGCTCTAGGATGACCCTGCTGGAGCAGGGAGGTTGGACCAGATGACCCCACCAAGGTCCCTCCAGCCTCACCCATTTCGTGATTCTGTGATTTTAGACTGTTTTCTTTTAATTTATAATTAATTGTGTCACTTGCCTTTTAGTTAAAGTTCTCTGAAACATCAGATTTTTGCACTAGATGCAGTTTAAGATCAAAAATCTGAATATGAATGCACTGTTAATGAAACTGGTTGGGAACATACCAAATATTGAAGTTCTTCACCACTAGCACTGCTGGTAATTCTGACTGTGCTCATGCATGTTTCTGTTTCCTGTTCCATTTTAAGTCACTTAAAAATTGCTGAAGGGGCAGAAAAAACATCCTGCACCTTGGGCACATACACATACCTGCATCAATTCTGACATTGTACTGTCTTGTGGAGGCTTTTTTTAGGTTCATTATGAAGAGTGAACCAATTCCTTGCTTCTACAGTCAAGTAACTCAATCAGTGGTGTTATTTCATGAGTGCAGTGTGTTTATGTCCCATATATTGTCTTTTTTTACCCTGTTGACTTTAGTTTCTCTGTTATAAATGCCCATCTTCAGCGAACTCCAGATTTAATACTAATGGATTAAATCAAGGATCCAAGTTGTGTTCCTGCTTTGAGAACGTGGCTTTGGTCATAAAGCTGACTGAAGTGACCACAGTTAATGGTGTCCATGGTCCTTGTGCTTGTTTGGGAATTGGCCTTGGCTCAGGTTCTGCCATGACCACAGAGCAGACCTGAGGACTCTGTCATTGGTGTCATAACCAAAAAATAACATACCTCATAGTTGTTCCATGGGCACGTATTTGTACAATGCATGGTATGCCAACCACATAGAAAGGGCCTGATACATTGGAAAAAATTGGTTGATTCCTGTAAGTAGTTGATAATTTTTACCTATTATTGGTGCTCTTTTGTTCACTAGTTAAAATCAAACTATGACAATAGAGCTAATTTCTCAGGGACAAAAAAGGCATCTCAAGTTCAGGGCTATGTGCGGGAAGCTTCATTTTCTGTTTCTGAAATAAAATATTTACAGATAGATCCACACAAAGCTTTGATGGACTGTTCTGTTTTAATGATGGATGCGGAACACTTTTTACAGCAGCAGTTCTTCAGTGTGAGATACCTGGTAGTTAAATCGTTGGCTGTCATTAGTGCCTAATTTCCTGCCTAGGAGATTTGGAGCTTTGTTATAAATAGGAGAAGAGGTGCCTGAAAGATGCCCATGATTAGGACGAGAGCAGCACTCATCTATCCAGCTGTTGGCCACCACTGTGAGTAAAGTATTGGAACATCCTTCTAGAATTGTTTCTTGGACTGGGATGGAATTTGTGTATAAACTGCTGTAGCGAAGTGTTGTCACTTTTTAAATAATTTTTGACACATTCATCTTTGAAGTGTGAATACCTTTGTGAAATGAAAGGCTTTTTTTCAGGTTTTTTGCTGTTACTACATTTAATTTCAGATGCTTCAAGTTGACTGACATGAACTACCTAAAAACCTGTGCTGCCTCTTTTAATTGTGTGAGATGTGAGAAGTGTCTTCTCCTTGAGAGAATGGGGGAAAAATCATCTGGTTTGTGTGTGCCTGAAGGTCAGGAGGCAAATTTTAATTTCATGAAAGTGGTGATTATGATGGTAGGATTGTTTTATTTATTTTTTAAGTCAGCTTGAGCACTGATGTAAGGACTGAGTTAGTATATTGGGAGGCTCTGTGGAGTGCACTTCATTGCTACTTTTGAAGTCCGTTTTGAAGCTCTAAAAGGTGATCCAGCACAGGGGAGAAAAACCCCTGCTTGTGTTCATAAATGTTTCATGACTAAGTGGCAGTGTTTGGGGCTGTTTCCTGTCCTTCTTCTGGTAGGAGGACTGTAGTGTTTTGTTAAAAATTTAAATCTAACATTTAAGAGATGTGAACTTACCACGGGAGTTCCAGCAGTAAATTGACCTAAATCTGACACTAGGGTTCATATTCTGAAGTCAGCTAAAAGGTAGCACTGAACATAGAAACCAAGACAAAAAAAAAAAAAAGGTATTAAATATTTCAGCTCTTACTGTTCACCTATAAATAGGAAGCTGTTATGAATTCTTCATTGTATCCCTCTGGAGATGGGAATTAATCCAGTCTCCAGCTGCCTGTGACTGAAGGTCATGCGGCAGAATGAATTAGAGGAAAATTTGTAGCAGGGTTTTTGCAGACTCTGGTTCCTGACTTCAGGTTTCAGACTCCAGCTTGGAAGGTTTTTTGGGCTCTAGCTGTTCTCTGAAAAATGTCATTTGAAAATTAACAAGGCTTAAATTAGGGGCAGCATCCCCTTGCACTTCCAAGCCTCCCAGTATGACCATGTTTAAGCACTGAAATGCTCCGTGGTGTAACTGTGGAGGGTAATGCCTTAGCCTTGGATAATGATATCCCAGAGTCAAAGGGCCCTCTTCCTGCTGCTCTTAACTCCACTTGTGTAGAGCAAAGGGAACCTGCAGTGCTCAGGTTTATTCACCATAACTCCTTATCTGAGCTTTTATAATCCTATCCCATTAATTGAGGGTTTTAACTGCCTTGAACGGAACCAGTGCGATTCAACAAAAAAAAATTGTAGCTGAACTAACTCCTGTTGGGTTTCTTTTGGCTATAACTGGAAATGCTACAAGATATTAAAGAGGTAGTCAGCTGTGACTTACATTTTGGAGAACTTGCCAGATGGCTGCTCTAAGTACCCTAAATTATTAAGACTGAATATGTAAAATACTACATTTTCCAACAGCTTACTGCCTTTTTTTCCCTTCCCCCTTAATTTAGGCTGTGCAGATTCTTCAGTTTCACTTTGTTTTCCTATACCAGTAAAATGTGGTTGTTAGGAATTTCAGCATTACAGAGGACTGCAGTGTTGAGGGGAATATGTAATTTGAAGGAACAAAAGCTTATGTTGCTTTCTCATTGCATTAAATAAGCATGGCTTTAAAACTGAATGGGATGCTTAAGTAGTTTCCCTTATGCAAAATTTATAAAAATGCATTTTTTTTGTGTGTGTCTTTTTCTGTTAAGATATGAAATTTTTGTTTATTTAAAAAGATGACAAGAGGGGAGTCAGAAGAATTGCAAGTTCTTAATTATGAACCCGTATGTGGCCTTGTCCAGCAGAGGGTCCCTTCCAGGTTTTGAATTCATACCAGTGTAGGTGGAAGTGAAGGAAATACAGTTACAAATCTGTAATTTTCAGTTGCTGTGTGTTGGAACCTTCTTCTGAGGGCGTTCAGTCAAAACGGTTCTTGCTGGTGAGGCTTGAGTTTCCTTAGGAGCTGTTTCCATCTGTTGGTAAAACAGACTAGTTAAACTGAGATTGAGTACAGATTTCTCCTGTCTACATTTTTGTGAAGTGAAACCCCAGTAGCTGATGTTCTAAACCTAGCTAGGAAAAAGAAAAGAAGGGAATGCTAACTGGAATTGCAGTATTTTTTCCTTATGTACTGTTGTGTCTGGGCTCAGTAATTGAAGAGAAAGCCACTGCAGTCTTTTATTTTTGGAAGAAATATATTCTGTTTTCATTTAAGACTTTTCAGAACAAGTAACAGTGAGGAGAGCTGAGGAAGTGTCACTAATGCTAGTGGGAAAGGTGGAAGTACTTGGCTACTACATTGGGTAATACCCTTGTAAAGTAGCCCAGGTGTTTTTAGGTGTAGAATTACTTACACCTTCTCATTCCACACCCATGCCTGGTTTCCTCTGATCTCTCACTTCCTGCCTTGCCAGAACCTGCAGCTTCAATCCACAATGTTCTGTGTGAAGGTGCTGCTTATACTTGGTCTGCCAAGGGCTGGGGTTGCACACAGCCTGTCCCCAGCCCAGAAATGGGTTTGGGAGCAGACAGATGGGAATGTCAGGCGTTCTTGGCTCTGCCCAGTCCACATGTTGGGCCTTGCTGAGTAGAAGGAATTCCTGAGATCCTCACCCAGCCCACTGCAGGCGGTGTGGGGAGGGAAGTGCTGGACTGCAGGACAGCTTTCCCATCTGTTCTGAACTCCTGTACTGCTTGGGAAAGGGAGGGAGTGTTTTTAAAGTCAGATTTATTGCTTTGGCAAAGCTGGGCTGGCAGTTTTGGCTGTAATATATAGATCTTTGTTGTTTATTATTCTGTCATGTGAATCATCTTAAAAATAAATGAGAACTAAATTTCATTGCCTGTGCCTAGCAAACAAGGGAGAATTAGGTGACCCAATTATGTCCATTTGCAGTGTGTTGGATGCAGCAGGACAAGCTTGAAGGATTTAGTGTTTTTACACAGTTTAGTGAAGAATGCAGTCATTTCTGACTAACACTGCAGCTTTTGAAATGCACAGGTCAGCCTTTTTTATGAGAAAGGAATTGAAAACTGGCATTGGGGGTTAGATCCACATTTGGCTGCAAGAGGTGAGTATTGGCTCCAAACTTGACTGTTGGCTCTGCACATCTGCCTCACCCTTACCTGGAGAGAACAGTTCCAGATCTGATAGAAGAGTGCATTCTGTATGGCTTCACCAGCCTTTGGCTCTCTTCCTGTAGTGCCAGCCATCCAGCATATGAATCCCAGAAATTCAGCTGAGATCCCATTACTTCTTTGCTTAGGCCAGGATGTGTCAGTGAGGACATCTGCATGGAGTGGTGAACAGCCATGAAAAAATGGAAAAAGTCTAGATCAGCTTCTGAATTTTGACCACAAAAAGAGAAAAAAAAAGAAAAAAAAGGGATAAAAAAGGGAGAGTATGTTTGGTACATTTAATCTGGACTTTATTAACAAATGGTGCAGGTGTGCATGTCTACCCTAATCAGAAACTCTTCATTAAGTACAGCAATTTATGCTATTTTTTACATGATTCTGGCTGCCATGTTGTCCTGAGTAGCAGCACTTGTTATTTCCTTGCACATTACAGGGGGCTTGAGCTGTCACTTCATTTGAGCTTGTCTTGGAGTCTGATGTGATGGATAGGAAGTTATAAATTCTTACCATGCTCTGATGCCCAGTTTTAAAATATGTTCAGAAATATGTCACAAGTCTAAAAAAATAAAAGTCTCTGGCTGTTGGTAATTGAATGTGAGGTTGATCTGAAAAAATCTGTGCGAAGGGTTTTCCAAGCCCAGCTTTTGAGTCAGTCCTTGTAATTGCTGTGTTCAGATAACATAGGCATAGTTGAAAACAATAATTTTGGTCAAAATCAGCATAATTTACATTTCTCTCTAGTTCTTCTCAAATCCTTGGTAAGTTACACCTATTTTGGGGTTTTTTACTAGAAGAAATTACATATCACAGTGTTTATTGGTTTTTCCACGGAGTTGGGTTCTGTGCTGAAAGCTTCCTGAAGAATGCAAAGCTTGAATGCGATTCATTCTCAAGTTGTTGGGAATGTCATTGGTTGGTCAGGGTGGAAATCTTGCAGATGAAGAATGGCTTGATTTTAAAAAACTTACTATTTAAACATAGAAAGGTTACATTTAACGGCTCCAGACAAGTGTGCAGTTGTATGAATTTTACCTGGACCGCTTTCTAAAGCAGAGTGGGAGTGAAGGCATGTTGAATAAAGGATCTTTCTGGGGTTCAGCTGTGTCTATTCTGTAATGCTTTGCTCATTTGTTTTCACAGGGCAGTTCCCTCATACATTTTTCCCAGCTCCAATCACTGATCAGGACTGAACACGTGGATTATCTGATCTCCTGTGGTTTCTAGAAGCAGGTATGTTGGCAGGGAAATCTGGTGTTTTGTTGGTTGGGGATGGGGCAATGACCACTCATCCATGTACCAGAAAGATTTGTGGGGGCAGGGAAATGCTGCTTAAGGAACATTTCATAATGTGTAGCATATTAATAATATAGCTTTCTGGAGAGAACAAAGCTGATAAGTACTTTGATAAGGTTTTTAAGTCCTTCATTTGCAAAGGTGGATTGTGCTGTCTTCTGGGCATGGCTTTGCATGTGGGTTTGGAAATTTTCTCATGTAGCATATGCTGGGTAATATTGTCATCCTAAACTGTATCTTCTGAAAGCTTTATGTAACAGGAAAACAGGGATATGTTCACATTTCTCATTCTGGGGTCTCAGTGCTGTTTTAAACCTTTGTCCTTCCACTCTGATATCATCGAGTAGGAAGAGCTGTGGTGGCTGCTTGTGATATCTGATGTACAGAGGAATGCTGAAGTGGGGTCTTCCTAGTTGGCATGGGGGCAGCCGTGGCATTTTCTTGGTGCTTGTGGATGGTGCCACCTATTGATATCCCATACATTCTGATTCATTTTTAAACAGTAGATGTGTTACTACATTTCAGGTTTTTGCTGTCATGATTTTTCTTTTCTAAATTGATTGCTTACTAGTACAGCACCTTCCCTTTTCAAGTACAATATTTTTTAAGAAGTATTTATAATATTAAGAATGAGTCACAACCTTTCAGACTGACTTGGTATATTGATCAGTGTTTGTTTTATCAGTCTCTGCATATGTATAACACTGTCTCTTGCTCACTGTCTTATTTTGTTCATTGTCTTACTATTGGCATCACTTGTTAGCACCCAGTAAATTGGGTTTGAAGCAAATCAGCTTCATACAGATCTTCCCACTGAAAGCTGTTCAAGAAGGACTGGTGATGGATCTTTCTCACTTTTTACTGCTGTTATCTCCATGCTCAGTAATGTGGGTGGCAAAGCCTGTCCCAGCAGCTGCTGCTGAAGTTTGCGTTACTTCTGACTCACTCAGGAGGGCCTATGTGTAATTTTAAACTGTTTCCACACCCAGATTACTTTCCCTTAAAAGTAATAATACAAATGAAGTGAGGGGAGACGTTAATGACTGCAGGAAAACATTACAGGAAAAACTGTGTTTGAACCTGCTGGGATGCAGCCTTCACTATGCAGGCCTTGTGTAGTGTATTCCCTTCATTACTGAGGTTCAGAAAATCGGATTTATAGCTTGGTACAGGACCAGACCCAGTTCTGGGAATGAAAAGTAATTGAAGACCTGTTTTGGAGCCACTTGTCTAAGGTATGTGTGGTGCAGAAGTGGTTGGGTCACACCACCATCCACAGATTCATGGGAGCAGGGAATGGTTTGGGTGGGAAGGGATCTTAAAGCCCATCCCACCTCCTGCCATGGCAGGGACACCTTCCACTGTCCCAGGTGGCTCCAAGCCCTGCCCAGCCTGGCCTTGGACACTGCCAGGGATCCAGGGGCAGCTTTTCTGGGCACCCTGGGCCAGAGACCCACAGGGATGATTTCCTTCCTGATATCCAATCTAAACCCACTCCCCATCAGTGGGAAGCCATTCCCCCTCGTCCTGTCACTCCAGGCTCTTGTAAACAGTCTCTCTCCCTGTTTCTTGTAGGGTCCCTTGAGGCACAGTCAGGGGTTACATTTGTCCAGCACACAGCACTGAAAAGGGGGTGGTTCAGTCTGTGGCACTGCTGGAGTAGTGTGTTATTTGAAGCACGATTATTTTTTACCTTTCAGGTTAATGTTTTTACTGTTGTTGACTTAATAAACATGGTTCAAGATCATTCTTAATAGCAGTTGAAGAGAATGTCTGAATGGGTTTTTTTGTCTTGGTAAACACCCTGTTGTGGAGCTTAATAATTACCAGATACTCATATAATAAAGTATAATCATGCTTTGTACTATAGAATTTAGATAGCACAGGGTGTTTATTCCATAACATAATTATTTTATTAAAATAAGAAGCAAAAGCTCAGCTTTAAAATGATACAAGAACGGATGAAAACCTCTACTCTTTCCCATTCCTCTTAGCTCTGCTTTCCAAAACCATTTCATAAATTTTAATAACTTTTACAGTAATGCAAGGGCCTTTTTTATATGATACATAAAGGAAAAAGGAAAAAAGAGGAGGAAGAGTTAAGAGTTTAGATTTCACACAGCTTTTGTTCAGCCATTGCAAGCTTGATGGCTGTGCATTCTGCATCCTGTTTTCATTCTGCTTGTGCTTATTTATGGAAAAAACCCCAAACCACGGACTCTTCTGTCAGGGTGATTCTTTCATCTAGTTGTTAGAATTCCTTTTCTACTCGTGCAGTAACATAGGCACAGATAATGAGCTAGTGGGGATGTGAACATGAGCCTCCGTGAATGTTTCAGTTGCATATGTAAAGCCCAGTTAGCTGCTCACATTTTTAAGGGTTTCTCTGAGGAAGGATGTGATTCCTTACTCTCCCAGGGTATTCAGTGATCTGCCCACTGGTGAAAAACAGGTATTTTGGAAATGAAACTTTTCCTCTATTTCCTGTTAGACCACTTTGCCTATTTCAGTTTGTGTTTTTCTGATTTTCTATCTGCAGGTAATCCAGGAGCTGGCAGGAGGGGAATGAACCGTGAGGGTGTCCCCGGAAAGAGTCCGGAGGAGATGTACATTCAGCAGAAAGTGAGAGTCCTGCTCATGCTCAGGAAGATGGGATCAAATGTAAGATGCACTTCATAGTCCATCTTTTGTGGGTTTTAAGACAGCTTTGGACTAAGTGGGGTAGTGCTTGTTGAGATGGGCAGGTGATGGTCTGGTTTTAATGCTGAATTGTTTTAGCTGTCATGGATTTAACCATGATCAGTTAAACACAGTTGATTTTTGCTTAAATGTTATGAGGTTTGTGATGCCTGAAACTACCATATATAGATAAATGATTTAAAGTTTTTCATTATTGGAAAAACAGCACAGTAAAACAACTATTTTAAGGTGACTTTGAATCTGCCTGTGAGTTCATGATTTTGCTGCTGTGTCCTTGCTGGTGGTCGAGCTGCACCAGTAATGGGTGATTCAAGTGGTGAAGGGCAGAGTAGAGGCAGGTGTGGTGCCTGTCCTGGGGAACTGATGTCTGCAGTGTGTGTAGTTGTGGTTTTGCTGAGTGCCTCTGTGCCCCCAGCTGACGGCCAGCGAGGAGGAGTTCCTGCGCACATACGCGGGGGTGGTGAACAGCCAGCTGAGCCAGCTGCCCCAGCACTCCATCGACCAGGGTGAGTATTGCCTTCCTGAGCCTTCCTCGGCCTTGCTGGGCCTTCCTTTGGCGTCTCTCTGGGATGGCAGCCTCAAAAAACACCACATTTAGCATCCTGTATTTCCAGAATAGTGTGCTACCTGCTTAAACCCATCCTGCAGTCTGGGATATGCAAGTCCTGTCTTGCAGCACGCTCTGGAAGAGAACCAGAGTGAACTTTTGAAAAAGTGGTTTTATTATAACAGATAAAGTCAGTCTGATATTCTTAAGATGCATTAGGGTGAAGAGCATTTTTAAACATCTTGTTCTCCATGATAACTCAAAGTGTTGATGGCCAAAGTCCTGTGAACTAAGTGTATATGTAGAGTTCCCTACTCTGAGTAATACATTAAATAAGTTTTAACTGGGGTTTTTTTTTGTGTAAGTGAAATAAAATTCAGATATGCATAGGTCCCTCTACTTCTGAGTGTGTCTTACTCTATTCAGCATAGATCCTCTGCATAAGATGTCATTGATTTTAATATTTATATCTATTCTTAAACTGGACATGTGTGCTTAAAAAGGAACAAAGCTGGGGGTGGCTTGCAAGCACTTTCTCTGTACTCTTCAAACTGGAAGTTTCATAAAAAATAAAATGCAAAGTAAATATGGATTTCTAAGGTACTAAAGCATGTGTTGGACATGTGATAATTTAGTTGCTATGATTCTAGATACTTGATGGCATTTTTGTCACCAAATAAAATGGAGTCAGCTAATGACACCTTTTGTTTTTCACATTTCCATGAGTGTGGAAGTGAAGTGCAACATTACTATTCCAGCAGAGTAAGAGGGAAGGATTAGCAATAGGAGGAATTTGTTTCCCATTGCATATCTTTAATTGCACAATGTAATTAATTCACAGACAGGGGAAGCAGACGTAGTAAGTTTGCAATCTGCTTTGGTTTGTTTAGATTCCCATTAAGGGGATGAACTGTGTGCAGGTTTTGTTAATTCTTTGCAGAAGTCTTGGTAAACAATTGTGTGGAGCTGTTCTGAATCCACTAATCTCTTCTGAACCTGAATGTTTCTTACTGGATTCCTCTCCCTCCCCTGCACAGTCCATGTGCCAAATCGCATTCCTAATGTGCAGTTTGGTATTGAAGGAACATTGGAAAATTCATGCCAGAAAAAAGAGTTGAGCAGAAACTTAGTATGGATCTGAGACATTTAAAAATCCACTACAGTCACAACCTGCACAAACTTGCTGTTGTGTTTTAAGCCTGTGTGCTCATTCCTTGCATAGCTGGGGCTTGATGGAGGTGGATATACTTGCATATACTGAGCCAAACTATACAACTTTTCTGCCAATCTGAAGTGAAAATTTGCTTGTTTCTTGTCAAAAATGGAGGTAGACACATTCAGTTAATGCAGTTAATGACTTAACTGCAGTTGGCATTTTTCAGCACTTTCCTTAAAAGTTACATTTTTCACAGTGAGAATCTATGCTGAATTACCTGCACTTTGGTAAAGGAAATGTGATAAAATCAGAAGTCCAGCCAGGGTACACAGATACTTCCTACAGCTGTGCTCCTTCAGGGCTCCATCCAGCTTCACTGTCTAAACGGTCTGATTTTAGTATCTGTGAAATTGTAGTTTCTCACCTTGCAGAAGGCTTTGGAAACTAAAAAATATAATATAATTATAATTTATTGCTCAGGACTTAGATTTTCTTAGAAATCTCTCCAGGTTTCTAACAGTCAGTACTGCTAATGCTCTTTGCTTGCTGCTGCCTGTACCCTCTGCTGGGTCCTGGAGTTGGTGAAACAGGAAGGGCTGAGAATGAAATTACTGGAAACTGGGAATACCGTGACTGTAGATGTTTAGGTTTTCCACCTCAAGGGAGATCCCATCTCCACTAGATGGCATTACCTTGTGCTGAAAAACCCCTGCAAATCCACACACTCACTGTTCTGTTGCTCCAAGATTGCTTAAAGGAATTTTCTTCCCTACTTTTCTGTTTTCATTTAATCTCCTCGGAAGGATTTTTTTTCCCTTTATGCAGCTTGTCTTCCACAACAACAAAAAGGGGTGTTATTTAGGGAGTAACTTACACCAAGTTAGCACTTCAGTGGATTTCACAGTCTTTTGTTCCATAGTAGGACAGGTTGCTCTCAGCCTGACTTGTTCCTGATATATCTTTAGACCCATTTTTCTCCAGCAGGCACAAAAGACACAAAGCTGACTTCACATCCCCATTTTTGTTCCAAAAAATAGAATGACACTGTTGGCCTGAGCACTCTGAGAGCTTTGTTGTGGACCTGCAGGTTCCTGTGTGTCCCTTGAAAAAGCTGCAGTCTGGCTCCAATTCCAGGAAGGTTGTTTTGGTTTGTTGGGGGTTTTTTGACAAGAGTACAGAGAATGGCTGGTGTAGAATTTTCTAAATGTATTACAGTCTCTATTGTATTTTTTATGTATTTCTTTTTTGTGCATCCATGATCTGTCTGAGGCTGGTGGCACCATGGCAGTTACCTGAGCAGGACTGCTGAGCACAATTGTCCCTGTGGTGCCTCTGCTGAGATTTCTGATCAAGATCTTCACTCCTTTGTGTGACCCCTTTGTTTGGCCACAGGGAGTCACTGCAGCCTCTGTGTCCATTGTCAGTGATGTGACTGCATTGAAAGAAGGAGTTTATCCTGTCCCTCCTGCATTCAGGCCTGTGCCATAAACCCATAAACTCTCCATGAGCCACTGTTAATACCAATATCTCTGACATTTGAAGTTCCTCCATGATACTCTGTTTCTTGTCTAAAGATCCAGCAATGTAAGTTAATGGTTGATTTAGATCAAGAAGCATCTTAGAATACCTCTATAATTTTTAATCAAGCCTGAAGGCTAAGACTCCGCTTCAATTAATGCTTGTTTTTATTGGAAGAGGAGGTACTATAATTAAGTCTAACAACAATGCCATGCTCACATTTTTTATAACCATTTTATTTTTCAATCGTTGTTAACACCTATATGGAAGTGCAAAATCCAGGGTGTTTTTTGTTATGCGGGGAGCTCTTTAGCTGACATCTGTGGAGTGTTTGTTGTTTTGTTTTTACAGCTCCAAGAATAACTGAGGAACCCAGAGGCATCTCAGTTGAACCAGTGTGTGTGCTGAAGAGGGGATGTAATCTTGAGCTGTTTTGAGATATTCACACGTTGGTCTTGCCTGCATTGCAGCAAGAGCTAACGCAGCTCACACTCGTTAGGACTCTCCAGACTAAAAGGATGAAATTCAGGTTTTCTGACATATTTTTGAGCACAAGCACAATGCCTGTCAGGAAGTTTTATGCACAGAAGCATCTCGTGCAAATACCCCATATTTCCTGTTCCCCAGTTCCTTCCATTTCCAGAGGCTCTGGGCTCTCTGAAGGTGCTGCTCTGGCAGGTCTGTAAATGGAAGCAGTGCAGTGAGGAAGCACAAGATGGGAATTACACTGAGGCCTTGGTGATTGCAGCTCTGGTGTTCCTATAGCAACAGGAGTGTCGTGCTCGTTCCTGGAGAAAGCTGGTCCCATGGGGAGGGCAAGGCTGAGATGCAGACACGTGCCTGCCTGGGTTAGATGTGTTCTCTGGGTGGTGAGGCACCAAAAACCAGCCCAGGCTGCTTGTGGGTTTCAAGGGGACTGGGCTCATGACATGGCAGAGGGTGATGGAGAATGGAGATCGAGCTCTTCTCATTGTAGTTTTATTCTGTTGAACACAAGGCTTGTTTTAATATGCTGTTCCTCTCAGCAGTGCATGGTGTATTTTTAGAATGCCAGACTAGGATGCTAACACTGGGAGTTTCAGGGAAGAGTTAATGTTCAGAAGATTGTTGCTGGAAGGTGGTTGAAGAAATGTATATATGCAAAGATCTTGTGTGAAGAATTTCTTTTTGAAATTTGGCAGCCTTTAGAAACTCACAACAGCCTAAACCTTCTGATCTCTAAATGCTTTTGGGGTTTAATTAATTCTGCAAGTGACTACAAGCAGATCAGGTATACATATCTATTTATCATTCAAAGAGCACTTGGAAACAGCAGCTGTTAGAGCTGTCAGCATCTTCTCTTGTGTTAGGGTAGTGTGGTTTTTATCCAGGCTGTTCCTGCCGGGTTCATGTCTCTGTATTCAGGTACTTGCAGGGAAAGCACTGCCATCAGTCACCCTGGGGAAGCTTTCTGCCATGTAGGTGAGCTGAGCAACAGCTGGGCACACTGAGCTCAGTGCATGTCTGCAGCCTTCCCTGCCCTGCAGTAAAGTCATTTGACCTTCAGCTCATCTTGGCTTGCTAAGACTGAAGTTCAAGTGGTGTAAAAGAGCTCTAAATTCAGCAATTCAAACAACTGCAATTGGAACATAAACTCAGCAGGATTTTTTTGGAAGTTAGTGGGGTAAGAGTGTCACTATTACCTTCTAAGATAGGACATAAAGCCACTAGTTAATTATTGTTAATTTCTAGGAGGGATGAGGGTGAGCAAGCATAAGGCAGAAGTGGAAGAAGTATTTGCACATCTAAAAGTCTGTGGCAATTAATGCTTTGCTCATAAAAGATGGGGAATATTTCATCTGGTATGTTGTAAATTTCTATTTCAGGGTAGATATGTGTTCCCAGAAAAGGGACAGCTGTGGAGAGAAAAACTGTATGTATAGATGCAGGAGGTCAGGTAAAAGTGTACCTTTGTCATTGTTCTATACATTAATTGCTGGAAGTGCAGAGCTCAGTGAAGGATGTGCTCAAAGCAAACATGGTTCACCCTCCTATTGTATCAGTCACAGGCTCTTGGCAATGTGCAGCTTAACTTTGTAACCTGTGCTCTGCTTTTCACATTATTTTAGTTGATTAGTAAGAAAACATCCGTTGTGGGAGCCAAGTGGGGCTGCAGGAACAGCTCTATTTGCTGGTATTTGAATCCTTGCTTTCCTCTGAGCACACAGAGGGCCCAGCTCTGTTCTCTGGCAGTGCTTGTGGCTGCACAGAGCAGGGGCAGAGGAGAACTGCTTCATGAGCTGTGTTCGTGCAGGGTTCTGTGGTTTGCAACCTCCTTTCCTGTGTGGGAATGTAAGGAAGCTTGTAAGAATTTTGTTCCCGTTTAGCCACTGGAAAGGGGAGACCCCAGGAAAACAATCAACATCTGTTAAGTAATCAGCTCATCCCTGTGCTGAGTGACGTCTCTGTGATTTTGTGGTTGCCAGGCAACTCCAGCTGCTGCTCCCTGTTAAAGGGGATGCAGGAAAACAAAGCTCCAGAGGTGCTGCTTTATCTGCCCTTGTTTTCTCAGTGCTGCGGCGTGGGGTGTCCCCTCTTGCAGCACTGAAGGGTTTGTCAGAATCCTTGCAAAGAAAATCCTTGTTTTTCTTTAGAGGCTGGTAGTTCTTATGTGTTTTAAAATCAACAAGGCAGCTTGTTAATTCTGGATCTGGGTGCTATATATCATTTATGTTTTGATCAACGAAGAAGCAGTTTGTGGAGGAGATGAAAAGGGAGATAACTGCAGGGCTTCTGAATGCTGGCAAGAGGGTGCATCAGAACAGTTTTTGATGTAGTTTTATATAAGATAAGGGCCCTACATATGAAAAACAAACTACTGCTTGGTCCTTAATATTTCCTCCTTTGAGTATATATGACAAATAAATTGTGAAGTGTATAAAAGTAAATGTAGTTGCATTTCATGAGCATTGATTTAGCTTTTAAGGACATTAGCAAGGGGAATTTACAACCATTTTTGACCACTTTCCCTGCTATATTGCAACTGAAGAGCAGATTAAATAAGTGAGAAATGGAATTCATATAATGAGAAGAGATGAATTTTTATTAGTCCTTTTTTACCTTGTGTGCAGCTGTATAGGCAGAAGTTGCTCAGGGCACAAAACTGAGATTTGCTTCTTAATATGCTTCAGGTAAAAGACTGCAGGAATTTTACATGCTGATGCTCCATCTGAGTTGAATTTGAACTTTGCTTTTAAATGCCAGTCCCCCCAAAAATTGTCTTTCTGTCTTCTTTTTGCTTTCCGGTTGATTGTGTGGGTATGTAGAATGATGGTTTGGGTACTGCATCTCTCCACTGTTCTTTAAAGGAAGTAATTATGGCACAGTTTTCGTGTATCCATTGTTGTTGCAGGTGCTGAGGATGTTGTGATGGCATTTTCCAGATCAGAGACAGAAGACAGAAGACAGTAACTACAGGAGAACTGAACAACACAGAACTGGAGAGGACAGTTGGATTCCTGAAGATAGAGGAGGATGGCTGAGAATTAATAAGTTCCTCTGCCCACCCTAATTGTTCCTTGGTATTCCTTTTCCTTTGTAATGTTGTTTCCCTTTGCCCAACCCTCAGAATGCATCTCACAGCCATCTATTCCTGTCATATTTTGCAACTCAGCCGGGCTGTGTTAATTAAGGACATACCTAAAGGTGTATTTTTGGTTGGCTCAAAGGGACAGGCTGTGGTTGGCTAAAGGAAGGCAATTTTTCAAACTTGACCAATGGAAACCTTTTATCTCACATTTTATTTTATATTTTTAAGAAGTTCTCTTGACATCCTACTTCTAAAGAAGCTTTTCATGCTGTGGTGCTTATTTAGGTCAAACTTGTGAATTTGGAGAGGGTTTGATTTGGCTGCGTAGAACTGGAAGCAACTTGTGGTTGGGTGACAATGCAAAAGGTTTCCCTTCAGTTGACTTGCAGGTATTTTGCTGACTCCAACGTTTTCATTGCAGGAAGCTGATGTTTTGGTGCATTGGTTATCTCTTTATACTTATTGACTTGGGGGTGGGGGGAAAAGACAAACGTGCTTGGCAATATTTATTACATCTACACACATATAAACGCTTGCTTTTGGGGGATTGTTTTGGTTTTTTGATTGGCTTTGAAGTCATGGTTTTGATTTCCTTTTGGCTGCAGTGTTTCTGATGCAATCAGTTTTTCCATACTCAGCTGCTGTGTGGCCTCGAGCGCTTTTGGGAGCAAAGCAGATTTGGTGTCAAAGCAGATTTGGTTCAGGAAGTCCACCTGGCCAGGCTGGAACCCAGAGCTCCCAGGGCTGCTGGGAGGCTGAGTCCTAACACACCTGGCTGCTCAGGTGGCTTCTCTGCTTCTGACAGAGGAGCTGTAGATATTTTGCAGGAATTGCAAAAATGAGATCTATGGCTGTGACATGAATTTGCCAAATTTGTATAGAGAATATGTGAACTTGTTTAAAATACTAGAGTTCCACTTTAACCCTTTAACTGCTGCACAAGACTAGCTCTCACATTAGGAACAATTAATGATCATTAACTTAAATCCAGCTTACACTGGGCTTTAATAAACTAAGTTTCTAGTCACTTGGAAAACTGTACATGGTTTCCCTCCTCGCAGCTGGTTGGTGATAGGGAAATTCTCTGGATTCTAGGATAATACCATGTTTTTGAGGCACTGTTCCAAGAGGCATAGTGCTGCATTAGGCTGTCCAATGCTGAGTGTACAGGTGACACTCAGGTTTACTCTCTTTGTAGCTGCAGGGCCTTAAAACACACACAGACATTTACGGACTGAAAAACCCGCAGGGAAATTCCCAAGGTGCACTGACTGTTCAGGAATCTGCACTGTCTCCAGCACTGCTGCCTAAAACCAAGCACTTCGTTTTCTCTCATGTGCGCAGGTGGTTTTCACAAAACCTCTGGATTTTGCTGTGGGTTGCACTGACTTCAAGATGTTTCAGAATCTATTAAAGCTGAACTCCATTCACCTGTTCCTGGTTCTTTTCCTATGGTTGTTAATTATTTGCAGTAACAATTCCAGAATCTGACTGTGGACAACATGACCATTTTCATGGCAAGAAATTCTGCTGACAGGTTGCTGTTGTGGTCTCAAAATGGGGGAAAAGCTGGAGAGAAACCATGGACTGTCTGCAAAAGGAAAAATGGACTTGTGAGCACAAGGAGGAAATTATCTTGAGCAAATAAATACTGTGTAGTGAGAGCAACTGTACATGTATTTATGAAAATGCTCCTTTTGATTCAGTTGCAGTTTTGTAAAGTTCAGTGTGAAAGTAATTCTTTTACCCCTTTTTGTTGGGGCCAGATAAGAAATTTCTTTATTAAAATAAACCAGGAATGAGCCCAAAAGATTCTGTAGATTTTGACTTGGTTGCCTAAGAAGCACTTTAATGTTAATTTGGTACAGAGGGGGGCAGCCTTTGCAGTGCTCACTGGAGGGTGTGTGTGACTCTGGCTGCTGCCTCGAAGGGGCTGGGCTGGGCAGGGCTGGTCTGGTCTGGTCTGTCAGTGCTAGCAATCATCCTCCCTGTGTCCGTGGCACTCCTGAGCTGGTAAATCTTTTCAAGAAGAAAAGTGAAGTGTTTATGTGGTTTAGTCTTTTCACTAAAAATGTAACTGTTGGGGAAGGGGGGAAATACAGTTTTTAATAGCTACTCTTGTTTCATATTGATTTATTACACTGCAGAACTGCCAAATGAAAAACACTTGGCATCACCTTTGAGAAAGACTTCCACGTACACTCCAAACTTGGGGTCTTGGGTGATTGAGAATCCCTTACAAGAATACAACAATGCCATGTCTGAAGTCACTGTGTTTTACACTGCAAAAGGGAAAAATAAAGGCTAGAAGTTAAAAGCTTTCAATTAAATGTATAAAATGTGTTAGAAATTATTTTATGGAACACACTGAGTGCCTGGGCAGGGAGAGGAGTATATGATTTGGATTCATTTAAGATCAGTCCTTCAGCTTGCTTTTTGGTCTCTTGCCTCCTCAAGGACTGTGGCAGAGCTGACAGCAAAAATCGCTGCAGGGCATTGGGACCAGCAGAAACCAACAGTGCAGGAAGAAGAGTTTCTGGAAGTTTAAGGTCTCTTGTGTTCTATTCAGTCTGCACAAAAGAAAGAGTCCTTAGTGAGTAGCATCTTTTCCTCACTGTTACCATCAGGAGCAAAGTGTTCCAAAGCTTGGAGGTTAATAGAGGGTGTTCAGGAGGCTCCATTAAAGCTGCAGAATAGTTGGTTCAGGTGTAAGAGTGACAGGAGCAGTGCAGTGTGGCAGGGGTGCTGTCTTGGGATATTTGCTGCAGGCAGTTGATTTTTAAGCCACCTGACAGGGATGTGGTAAATCCAGCCTGGGCACCAACCCCTTCTATGGGATGGACCCACTCATTACTCACTAAAGCCAGGGGTGTGTGTTTTGTGCAGGGCAGCAGCCACAGGAAATAACATCTGTCTTTCAGTTTCTTTGAGGTGAAATGTTTTTATTTCATCCTTAAAGATCCTGACAGGCCTGGATTAATTATGTCAATAAAGTTAGGCAGCTGGAATGGCCGCATACAAAACTAGCTTTAAAGGGCATTAAAATGTCAAATCTCAGTAATTGGGAGCAGGCACAGCACCAATGAGTAGTTGGTGGACAGACTTTTCTTGCAGCCTCAGGTGATCAGTGGTTTGCATCCTGCAAGGTCTGTACTCTGTGTATCTGAATTCTGGAGCAGTCAGGAAATAGGTCACTGGATTGCTGTGGAGGTTCTTCCAGATCTGCCTTAGACTCGCTGTATTTACAGACACTTTGCACTGCAATTTCCCTTAAACCTCCTTGTTACTGATGGTTTTCAGAGTTTTACAAATATAAAAGTGCTGTATAACAGGGAGAACCATTGTTACTCACCAAGGTAGGAGCTTGGATCTATTCTGTGCCAGACTGAGGTAGGTTCCTATCCAAAGATAGAAAAGAAATCACCTGCTGCCTTCTGAGCTCTGCTTTCATTTACTCTGCAGCTGATTTTCCCTGAGCAGGATTCCTGCTGTATGTTGTAAACAACCTGGCTGGTTTCCTTTGTAGCCTGGAGCAATTCAATTTGTTTATTTTGGAAAAGAGAAAAAAATATTTTGAGGCTTTATAACCTAACCTGCCCGCAAGCTGCCTCATGTATCAACATGAAATGGTTCTATGCACAGAGCCTTTTGCTGCCTTGACATTTTCCAGGTTGTCTCTCCTTGATACTAAATGCTGCCCTGTGACCAAAGGCATGTGAAACTCAGAAAATAAACTTTCAGTCTTTGTTTTACAATTGTAATAATGACTCCAACACAGATGTGGACTGATGCACCTCTACTTTAGTTTTTTACCATCAACAGTTCCTTCTGCTCTCTTCTGAAGCAGTTACAAGAGCAGCAATCCCCACAGGGACAGGACAGGATCCTGTCTGTCCTTAACAGGAGCAGCTGGAGACACTCAGGTCCCTCTTCATGCGTTGTGCCTGTCAGTGATACTCAGCACCTGAGCTCATTGTCCACCTGCCAGAGAAGAAGGCCCTTTACCCTCTCTGTGAGTAACACAGGTAACTAATAACATTTTTTTCCCCAAGGTCATAAAATACTTAAGATTACCCTTGGTACTTTAAGTTGGTTCAGCTGAATCCTAAGGTTACATCTGTGTTCTCAGCTGAGACTCTTACAATATTAGGGATCCATATAGTTAGGTTTATGTTTGAATGAGTTCTTGTCTTAATTGTTGGGGTTTTGGCCCAGGCAAAGGCTTGACCAAGGAGTGACACAGGAACTCGTGTTGCTGCTGACTGTGCACTGTAATCCATGTTCAGCTTTGCTGGTGACCTGCTAATCGGAGGGCACAGTGTAAATTGCATTGAACGTGATTGGAATGGACAGTGGTAGAGCATTTGCCTTCAGTCTTTTGTGCTGTACCTCTAGTGCCTGGAGCAGCCAGACACCGTGTGTCCCCTGATCCATGTCCCCAGCCAGTGCTGGAGTGTGGTGCTGCCATTGCTGGAGTGAGTGCTGCCTCAGCACAGTGATGCACAGCCCTGCCTCCTGCCAGAAGAGCTCAGCACAGCCTCTGCTCCGTGGTGGATTTTTTAGTGGCTTGATTCTGCTGAATCTCTGGGGTGTGTGGGGAGGGAGAGGGGGACAGGTCAGAAAGGGATGAGTTTCTGTAGGTGGAAGCAGGAGGAGAATTCTGCCTCGCTGTTGTGTTCTCATAAGCTTCTTTGAGCCTGCAGAAAGATGGTAATTAAACTAGACAGAATCTTAAGCTTTTGCCTTGCCATGCCAGCAGCACCAGACTTCAGAGTGTCCCTCTAAAAGGAGCTGTGCCTCGTGTTGGTTCTATACGTGCAAAGGCGGTGCCTTTGTTTCAGTCTGACCTTGACCCTCAGGTCACAGGCTTCTGAAACTATATGGGACATGTAGACTTACCCTGGCTGTTGTAGCTACAAGATCATTTTTACCTGATTTTTTCTTCTCTCTGAATGTAGCAAAGTCTAGATGTCAGAGGATTGGACCAGTGCAGGGAATTAAATTAAATCTTTTCTCTTTCACTGCCATTGTCCAAAGGAGGAGGGGAGACTTGGATAACTGAGAATTGTTTAGATAAACTACATCCTAGTAATAATGAGGAAAGGCTTGCTAAGGGTTTTGCAGACACCAAAACCAGCAGAGCTCAGTGTACTTGCTCTAGTAAGTAGTAGACTAGGCCTGGTATCACTGTGTATGCAAAGATTGCCAGCTCATAACCTTCTGCAGAGAACATCCTTTCCTTGTCTGTGGAGGTTTAAATAGAGAATTTGTCAGGAACAACACCTTGACTTAAGTACTGGTGACATGGATCACAGAGAGTGAGATCTTTGGCATAGTCAGATCCTAGACATGGTAGTGCTTAAAGTGAAAGGCAACACCTCGAATTCTGCCCAGACAGAAGGAGCATTAAATTCATCTGTGTCAGGTTGCTGCAGAGCAAAGCCACAAAAATACTTTTGAAACACAAGTACTATTAAATATCACTGAGGAATCATAAGCAACATTCAATCTGCAGGACTGGGTTGTGTCTGAGTTGAGCCTCAGTCACAATTAAATTGTTTCTGTAATTCTAAAATAACACTTACTGACATCTTTGCAGGAGAGGCCACACTGCTTTTGTGATCTGTTTGAGTGTGTGCTGTCAGCTGGGCAGAAAGAAGAGGTCATGTGTGTTGTTTTTTTAGTCTCCTGTCTTGCAGAGTGCAGAGAGTTGGTTCCTGTCTGGACCTGAGTAAGTCTTTGTGAAGGTTGTTAGCACCATTATTGCTTAGAGCTACTAAAAAGAGAGGGGGAGCAGTAAGGGAAGAAAGAGAGAGATTAAAGGGGAAAACCCAGTAGGTTATAAATGCATTTTCCTCTGTGCTGGAAGTTAAATAATATTTTATGTGTGTGACAGATACTGTGATTAAGGAGCCGTTAGGCACAATGAGAGCTGGGCAGCAGAGGGAGCAGAGATGCTTGAGGGAAAAGGGTATGAAGATGTTCTAGTGCTGAATTCTCTTGTGCATATCTAGTGTGTGATGTGTGGCTTTGTGCGCCTTTCACTGGATAAAAAAAAGGATATTCTACAGACTTTCATGGTGTTTTTCCCCTTCGTTGCTTTAGCATCTTTTCTGTGTGAGATGTGTCACTGGTTACTAGTGACATTGCTTTTGAAAATGGTTAAAGGCTCTAATCTCTGCTGCTACTTCAAGGTCTAGGATTAGGGCTGTAGAATGGCATATGATAATCTTGTACATAAATCATGGCTTTAACAAATGGAAAAGGTTTATCCTGTTTACTCTGTTCCAGACAGACTCTCCTCTGCATCTTGCTCAGTTTGAGGACTCTTCAGTCTCTGCAGAGCCTGTAGAGTTTCAGCTGTCATCATACACCCCTCATTCAAGTCGGTGAAACCTGGGCACTCAGACTCATTTTTAGATCAGGTCAATAAATACTTGACCTATCCTGGGTCATATTTTAATGTTCCACAGACACCTGTCATTCCCAGAGGCTCTTCCTCATACCATACGAAGCTGCCTGTGTAAGCTGGGCTTCAGACAGGATGATATGCCTGTCTCATCTCATAAGCTTTTTACTTCCACTCAATGGACAATGTCTCATTGAAGCAGCAGTAAACAGGGAGCAGTGTGTGCTGTTAGCATGCACTACAAAGCACTGTACTTCAGTCATTTAACACAACATGGGATTTAAAGCACCCCCTGCTTCCTTTTGCAGGAGACAGGGTGTCATTCCACTTAGCTGATCCACTTTTGACAGACACAGAATAGCAGATAGAGCAGAAGGAGAAAAAGTAAAAAGTCTCAGTTCTGAGGCTCTTTGTCCAGACTGAAAACAAGAGAAAATCTGAAACATTAAAAGGTACTGGTGAAGTGGAAATTCATGGCTGTTGAATGTTTGAGATCCTTGAGATCCTGTTGGGTCCAGCAGAAGTAGATCCCATGAAAGATGTGGGCACAACCTTTTCAAAAGAACTCACTAGAAATGTTTTATCTTCACTCACGGAGCAGAGGAAACCATGGAGTTAACAGTCTAATGGATAGATTAAAGCAGCACTCGTTGGGATGGGGTAATTATTCTAAATCACTGAGATTCATTTGCATATATTGGGTTGGTTGTGGAGGGACCTGCTGAGTCCTGAGGTTTGTTCTGCCTGGTACGTGAGCCTTAGCTCAGTGGATGTTTATTTCCTGCTTTGTTAAGACAAAACAGCTCTTTGCTGGCTCCCTTTTAGGATTAATGTGTTCATAACACCTGTTCAAAAGCCACTGAATACAATTCTGCTGTTTTCCTGCTGGTGGTAGGTCAGTGACGGAGTCAGTGACAGCCACAACTCTCTGTACGTTCCCAGAACAGTGTTCCAGTGCTTTGACACAACCTTCCCACCCCAGGACAACTGACTGCCAGCATTTAACCATCCTCCTATTCAGAACAGCAAGGGAAAGCAGCACCCAGCTTTCCAAAGGGCAGCCAGATGTGTCCTTGCAGGGAGCCTGTGTGCCTTGGAGCTCCCCACGGGGAGGCAGTTGGGCTGACTGTTCCCCTAATCCTCTGATCCTTCCCACACAGCCAGGAGCACAGGCAGGGTTTGCCCTTCTCCCCTGCTGCCGGGCAGCTCCTGGCGTGCAGCGGCGATTAGATGGGTGGGTGATCAAAACATGATTAGCAGAGCTGCAATTAGAGTGGAGGCCAGGAGGGCAGTGGCTTACTGCAGGAAGGGACACAACTGGTGTCTGTCAGAACAGAAATAAATATGGGACATGACAAAGGATTTAGCTGCACTCATGCCTGAGGCGACTAACTTAAATAGCCATGGCACTGCCAGGAAGAAGCTGGGAGCACTGGAGTTTTAGAGAAAGAAGGGGGGAAAAAAAAAGTAAAATGGGGTTTTCCTCCTGACCAGATAATTTCAAAAGGAACTTTTTAAAACACATGTTTTAAACACATGTAGGTAAAACATGGCCTCAGAAATTGGGACATGTGCATCAATTCTAAATTTTGTCCTAGACAGTTTTTGTGACTGATCTGCAGGAACTTTGTCACTTCCTTGCTGGATACACAACGGTAATTTGGGTTCATTTTGGAATCTCTGAGATAGGCTGCAGCCCAACAGGAGAGCATCTGCTTTTCTTTTTGCTGAAGAACACTGCTGGCACTTCTCTGTATAAGTTCATCAAAAAACCCGTTGCTTGATTTTATTAATATGTAATGATTTGGCTCCTTTTACCTACAGAAAATTACTTATCAGAATAAAATGCAAGAATATTGGCTATGAAAGGGGAAAATAAAGAGTATAATTGTATTAATTATCAGAATACCAGACATGTAATTAATATGCCACAGGAATAAAGAGCAAATGTACTAATAGCACATAATTGGACTTAAACTACACCCTTGGTAGAGGTCTCTGCAATGGAACTGTTGTGTTTGTGCTCCTTTTCAAATTAGCAATAAGGAATAAATTAACATCCATTTTCTTGCCCATACAAAGACAATCATATTGTGGAGCTGGGTAATGAATTCAGAGAATGCCTTTACATTCCCATATGGCTCTTGGGGAGGGGAATACTCATGCACATGGCTCTTCTCTTCTCCCTTGCAGGGGGAAGGCAGAGAGGAAAATCTCATTGTGTGACCAGATGTTTGCAGAATACCATGAGCCTAAAGAATACAAAACATCTGTAAGCTGAGAAATTTAAACACTGTCATCAGTACCTGGCACAAATATACGAGTTGGTTTATCCTTTTATACCTGGTGTGTTCCTGGGCTGTGTTGTCACACAGGGAAATAGGGGAGGAGCGAGACACTGTCCCAAAGGGACATCTGTGGTAGAACTGGAAAAAAACACCATAGTTCTTCACTCAGCAAAGACTTATGTTAATAAACCCTAAATATTATTGAGGCCTTTAACAAGTGTGGCTTTTTAGGTAAAGACTTGAAAGCCAGTCTGTTCAAGGTAGTTAAAGGTATTTACAGTATATCTTGATTTGAGGTATTTCAAGGAATTGCAGCACTTGTTAATTTTTCCTCCCCTCTTTGTTCCCTTCTTTCCTAAATATGTAAATGGAAAACCTAGAAATTCTGTCTTATTCAATTGTAATGCACCTGTCACCACAGCATCCAGACACCTACCTTTTGCTTCACAGAAGTATTGTGAGAGTGCATTAATTAACGCTTATAAATGCTTGGAGATCCTGGGATGGAAGGTGCTAATGAGTTGTAAAATATTATAATGATGATGCAGAATATTCAGTCTCTCTTTGTAAGGAAAGACTTGCATCTCCCCTTCATTGCTTTCATGTTTCTGGATGCATATTTTGCTATAGAAGGTAAGTCTGAACAGGAAAAAGGATTGAACAAGGTGGAAAGATTGCTAATGCTGGTTTTCTTGTGAGGGAGCTATTTGGTTTTATGTACTACTTTGCTTATTGAATTTTCTTTTTGTCTCTCTGAGGAACCCCTACTTCAATGGCTTGTTGAGAATTCTCTGAACATTCAGAAATGTCAGGGGAGAAGATTTTCTTCTTCAGATTGCCAAGGCCTTCATTTGCATCCCTAAATCAATTCTCATACATGATCAAAGCAGTTCTGGAAATTTTCAAGTGTGGGGAAAACCAGTCCTCTAATTTTTTGTCCTCTAAAATATACAGTGAGGTTCCAAAGCGTTAAAAATAATTGTAAAATCTTAATCTAC
The DNA here is from genome assembly GCA_024500445.1 of Entomyzon cyanotis. Classification (NCBI taxonomy): domain Eukaryota; kingdom Metazoa; phylum Chordata; class Aves; order Passeriformes; family Meliphagidae; genus Entomyzon; species Entomyzon cyanotis. Next base: position 594,082 of record JAKEPQ010001025.1, read on the forward strand.
TGAATCTAAAACCACATGAGTTTTATGCCTTTTTATGTTCAGTGTGTGTATATTGGGGAAAGCAAGGCTAGGAAGTGATCTAACAGATCACTTACATGTGTTTTGTCTTCTAGCTGGCATTTTGTTGTTGAGGGTTTTTTTGAATGGCACAAAAGATGCCACTACTGCCTTACAAGAGTATTCTGGGGTTTCATAGACCTTGTTGTGCTAACTTAATTCTTTATATTCACCCTGAATGATCTTTTTCATAGTCTCAATATTGTTTGTTCTTCCTGCTTGCCTTAGACTGATAAAGCCATGTCAGAACCAGAAAACACCAAAATTCAAATTCCCCAAATACTTCTGGGATGTCCTATTGCCTTTTCCAGTGGGGATAGGAGCAGCTAAGGGTGGTGCTGTGTAGCTTTCCAAAGCTGCTCTCTTCTTGCCCTCATCTAATATTTTGCTTGGGTGTGCATGCAGCTCTCTCATGAGCTTAATTACTGCATAGTCTCTATGGCAATTGCTCCCTTCTCAGAAGTGGTTTCAGGGCTGCCGTGATGAACTGGTGGAGGAGATAAAGCTGGGTTTTAACTTCCCCTTGAAAGAAATCATCATCTGCAAACACACTACTATGCAGACATTAATTGCAGTAAGATGAAAACAATCCCATACCCGGTTCCAGCCTCTTTAAATAAAGACAACCATTTTCTCAATGCAGTTCTAGACTGTTTGAAGTTTGGGCCCTTTCCCCATATGTCTCCCTTTAAACAAGAGTCTAATATCCAGCAGTAATGGTGCTTATTCTGCATGTATTCAAAATCCTTTATGATCCTGAGCTCCAACGAGCAGATCCAGATCTGCTGTTGATGTACCCAAGCATGTCCTGCTGCTTCCTGTATTCATGGTGTGCATTGCCTGCCTTTCAGGAGCAGGCAAATACATTCATTTTTCCCTATCACCTTATCTTTTCTGTTCTGGCTGCTCAGCTCCACTCTGACAAGCGCAATAAATGTGTCCTCCTGGGTCCTTGCAAGCCAGGCATTAGTCACACTGTGCATTTCAAGGACATCAGGCCAATAGGTTTTCAGCTGAAACAGAAAACATGTTCTGCCAGGAGCCATTTGTTCCAGTTTTGTTGCTTACCAATAAAATAAAAATCAATGGTTTTTTGGAACTTGAGAAGCAGGTCAGAGAGTAGGAGGGAGATAAGTGGTAAAAATGAAGGTGCTGTAGTTCTCTGAGTTTCTCTGAAATAATGGCATGTGGCATTTGGGATAGAGTGAGGACCTCTGTCAGTGTGGGAAATGCAGTTTCCTCTGGCAGACAGGAACAGAACAGCTCTTGTCTAACTCCAGACAGGACTTGGTGCAGAGCAGGTCCCACACCAGGGGATTGAAATCAAATTGAGTTTTGTGAAACAAAATGAGAGGATGTTGTATTTGCTGCACTTCCACCGTAATTGCCAGTGCAACATCTATGGTGACAAGGATCAGGACTTCCCTTGGCTGCCTCACCCTGTGCAGGGCCCATCGTGTCCATATCAACCTCTCAACTGCCAGTTCAAACCTCTCAGTCATCCAAGGAAACAAAGCCATCAAATTGATCCTAAAATACAGACTAAAGAATTGTTTGCTTTACTGAATCAGTGCCTTAGTCACAACTGACTCGGAGGAGTTTTGCTTAGAAAGTGAAATGCCATCAATGCCTTCTCCTTCCTTGGAAATTTCCCAGTTTCAGCATGACTGATTCAGCTGATGAATTCATCTGAGCTGGTAGTGCCATTGTGTAATAAATAAGGTTTACCTGGACATAGCATTTCTTCTCTTTAAAATGTCTCTCCTTCCTAATTCTGCAGAATCAGAACAATTTAAATGAGTTCTGATGGTGGTACTGCAGTGCCCTTCTCACTGTGATCTGTGGTGCTGTGCTTTCTCCTGTGATAATGCCTGATACAGCCCAAGTGAAATGCAGAGCTCTTTTAAAATGTGTTTTTGCCACACCTAATGATAATTTCTTTTGCAAAAAATGTTTTATTAGAGTTTGTGTATATGAATGCCAACTGGCCGGACATTCAGCCCTCTTCAGATACCTTTATATTGACATTAAAGCTCTGTCCATAGTTAGATTCCTGATCAAAATCCAATGTTTGGGTGTGTGTTACACCATGTATTTATCAATGGGCAATCATCTTTCAAGTGATGATACCTTGCCTGGCAAATCTTTACTAATGGGGTGGTTCTTACTCAGACATTACATTAGTAAGCCTGGTTTGAGAGTCACACTGTGCTGGACAATCCTAGTCTCCATACAAAAGAAAAACACATCATGTAGCACCCTGTCAGCTGAAGCTGCGTTGGCAGAATGTAAAGACTCAGCGCTCTGGCAACAGATGGGCTCCAGGCTTCTTCTGACATGATCTGCCATCCAGCATATGTTAGCCAGGCTGAGAAATCAAGGAGGTTTAGACTGAGGCTTTAGCTTTATTTAAAAAAAGAAAGATGTCTTAGCTCTTGATAGAGAAGCTGCCCTACAGTCAGTGGAAGAAATGTGGAGTAACTTGGCTAAGGGAGAGCTCCAGAGCACAGGATAGTAACCGAAGGGTGTTCACCTTGTTGGGCCACAGGGAATGGCTCTTCAGGTTCCTTCTCTGCTCTGCAGACACTTGTGTAGAGCAAGTAAAAGAGGCTGTTTTTGAGGATGGAAGAGGAAGAACATTTTTTCTTTGGATATCCAAATGCACTGGCTTGTACAGTCACCTTGTGACTCCGGAGTGGTTGCTCCAGTGAATGGCTTGGTTTCTTGCCTTTGGTTTCTCCCCTGTCCAGGTAGTCAGCCCTGGGCTTGCCTTAGGAAGGAGAGAGAGGCTTTTCCAGCACAGATCAATCTTGTTATTTAAATTGCATGGAAAATAAGGAAATACCACAGCTCTAGGATCCTGAACATTCTGGACTTTATTTTTATTTCACTGTGGGAGTGAAATGGCTAATAGGTACAAAGCATGAGTAGTCAGATCTAATTATAAAATAAGTTGGTTGCATTTTAATTGCCAAAACTTTGATCATGGTATTGATAATTTTTTCCTTTGTTGAAACGTTTTCCAATTGAAATTTTTGATAGTAGAGCAAAGAACTTTCCTATTATAGGACAAGTGCAGTGCAACTTAATGAAAATTCTTGATTTAGATAGTGCTTGGAAATTTTTCTAAACAGAAGTAATCTTTTACCTTGATAAAAGTCACTAAACCACACTAAAAGGGTTTGTTAGGCTGCCCAGTGTGAGCAGTGGTGTTGCTTTGGGCAGGGGTTGAGCACAGCCCTGTGCCCTGGGGACACCGAGGAACCCTCAGGCTGTGAGCACCAGCTGGGTGTTTGTGGTTCAGGTGGACACATTCCTGCAGGATTGCACTGCTAGAGCTGGGAAACCAGCGACACGGGGGTGCTGGGCCAGTGGTTGGATTTGGTGATATAGAAGGTCTTTTCCAGTTAAATGATGCTGGGATGGTTTGCAGCTGGTTTGTAGCACCAGGTGTTGGCAGTTAGTTCAGCCCAGCAGCTGACTGGGTTTGTGCATCCTGGACCTGTCTGACTGTGGCATCAGCTTTGGCTTGGGTAAAAACCAGCGCTTATTTTGTTAGGTTTTTGGGGTTTTTTGGTTTTTTTTCTGAAAAGATCTGTGAGCGTTAGGGTGAAAACATTCAAATAGCTTTATAAAGAGTTTAATTATTTCTTAAATAACTTTAAACGGGCATTAACTCTTCATAACGACTTGGGGGCTTAATCAGCATTTATTAACTCAGCTGTGTGAGGCTTTGGGGCACCAATTCGAATCAGCTGTGTGAGGTGTCGGAGGGGCACCAGTTTCCCTCAGCTGTGAGATCCGTTGGAGAGGCCCCGTGTCAGCCCGCAGCGAGGCTCAGGCCGCGGTAAGAAGCCCAAAGAAGCCCAGAGCAGCCCACACGGCCCGCAGCAGAGCTCTGGCCCCGGCGCTGCCGCAGTGCCCTCAACGCGCCGGGGGCGGGGCGGGCGCGCCGCAGCCGCGGGGGTCTGCAATGGGCTCTCCCGGCTCCCCCCGCCCCGCGCCGGTGGTTCGCTCCCTCCCCCCGCCTGCTGCCCGGCGCGGGCTCGGCCGCCATTTTAGGAGCCGCCGGCGGGGCGGGCGGGGGAGGGAGGGGAGGGACGGCGAGCGGAGCGGGGAGCGCAGCGCTTCTCCTCCCTCCTCCTCTTCCTCCTCCTCCTCCTCCTCCTCCGCGGGGCCGAGCCGAGCCCTCCGTCCGCCGCACAGCGGAGCCCGGACCAGCGGGGGCGCCAGCCGGGGCTGTGCGCTGCCGTCCCGGCTCCGCGCTCCCCGCTCCGCGCTGCCATGCCGGCCCCCGCCGCCCGCCTGCTGCTCGCCGCGCTGCTCTGCGGAGCGGCGGCGGCCGCTCGAGGTAACGCAGCCGGGGCGGGCGGGGGAGGCTGCGCGGCACCTTGGGGAGGGCGAGGGCGACAGGTCCGGGTCGCCCCCGAGCGGCGGCGCCGGACGGTGTCCTTGGTGCCCCGCGCGGGAGGGAGCGCGGAGGCGGGCGGACTTCGGGGGCAGCGAGAGGGGGGAGGATGGCGCTGAGGCCGGGGTGGCCCCGCCGTGGCCATCGCACCTGCAGAGCGATCGGGAGGATCGCGGCTCGTCATCCCCGCACACCTGCGCCGGGCGGCCCGAGCCTGGCAGCGGCGGAGGGCAGGGCCCGGCTCGACCGGCGGGGATGCGCGGCGGCGCTGGCCGTGTCCGCCCGCCGGTTACATAACGGGCCCGGGGCGGCCGGGGGCGGCACTTGTTGCCGGGAGGGTCCCGCGGGCAGAGCCGGCCGGAGCGGGGCCGGGCAGAGCCGGGCGGGAGCGGGGATGAAGCCCCTCGGAGAGCCCCCGGGCAGCCGGGCCTGGGCTGGCGTGGGGAAGCTCCGTGCGGGGATAAGCCGGAGCAGCGCCTGGGCCAGAGCTGCGGGTTGGCGATGCGAGCGCGGGCCTGGTGGCTATTGATTGATCCCGAGGAGCAGCAGCATCATACGCATTGCGGGGCTGCTCCCCAGCAGGCTCCAGTGAGAGGCTGAGGTGCTTCCTCACCTGAAGGTTACCCCTGGAATGCCGTTTCTGCAAGATGCAGCTGATCGTAGGATGAGATTTAGGAGCGTTGGATAGGAGCGTACATTAGAAGTGCGGCTGTAAAATGGCTTGGAAATACGTTGAATGGAAGTTCTTGATCTAAAAACCAGCTCGTTAAGGACACATCTTGCTGCAGTTTGCCTATGTAGGGTCAAGAAGCTGCTGCTGTAGTAAGTCTAGTAAGTCCTCTGCTAGCTGTTCTGACAGTGGCTGTAATTTACCTGGGTAAGATCCCTTAAATACAATCTGTTCACCAGCGTTCTTAGAATCGTTAAATGCAATATTCACCACACCAGTACAGAAGCATAGAGTCTTTAATTTCCATCATTTGAAATTAGGAATAAGATTAAGGTAAAAAAACTGTTTTACAAGAAAGCTGATATATGCTTGGAAACAAATGGTGAATTTAGGCATCGTTACCCAGGACAGCACTGGTAGGCAGCTTTTCTGCAGCTTGTTAGTCGCTGTAGCTGTTTTCAGTCAGATCTATGGAGCTGCTGGACTGAAGGTCCTGATCTGTTAAACTTGATCACACATAACTGAGTTACAGAATGAGGTCTGGTTCGGCTTAGTGTGTGTAGCTGCCTTAGTCCTTGTGACGTTTTGGCTGCTGTAGGTAGGCCTGTTAATAATGTTACCTGGAGATGCATTTAGTGACAAGTAAACCCTGGAAAATACCTGGAAAGCTGCAAAGGCAACTTGTTTTCATTGTTAGGAAAGGCATTTGTTTGGAAGCATTTATGGTAAGCTTTCCATTTAGTGCTGCATTGCCAGTTCCACTTTTTTTTTTTTTTTTTTTAAGTACAGCTTCGTCTTTTTCATCTGTGACTTAAAAAGTCCTTAGGACTGAGATCGCTGGGATTTATTGTAAGTGGTGAAAATAGTAACCAGTAACGTGCAAAAATGGACTGGAAAGGCTACACCAGAGCAGTGAGTTCCACTTGTGAGTTCTGCCATTCCTGGGGTTGGAACACAGGAATGGAAAGTGGTTTCTTTTTTGATGATGGAAAAAAAGGGAAATAGCATTTGGGGCTGTGATCTTGCACAAAAGGCAGGTGTGAATTAGCTGACCTATCCTCTTCTCTGTAGTTATTTTAAGGGGTGCAAAGAGAGGTTTTCTGTTCTGAAGAGGCGTTTTCCTGTCCAGCTGGTGCAAAACTCTTAATCTAATCGAATTTATTTTGTAATTGATCAAGTTGACCCAAATATTTCTAAGCTTGTGGCAGTGGAAAAGCAGTACCTAGCAGTGCATTCAGACAGTGTTTGTCACTGAAGCAGTTGGATGTTTCTGAACAGAGCTGGATGGGGAGTGGAATTGGAGGAGTTTGCAGAGCAGGAGGCAGTGCAGCTCATGGCTGCTGCTCCCATGGGCGCTGATCAGGTAGAGCGATAGACCTCTGCTGTCTTGGGGCCCTTCCAACTTACTATCATTTAGGAAGGGTATTGATGAAAGTAATACTATCTTGAGGAAGCTCTGCTGATCTGCGATTATTTCAGGAAGTTATGTGGTGCTGTGAATGTCTTAAATACAAACCACAAACCACTTTGTTACTACCACAGTCTTGCTGCAGATGTGTCTTTGACACAGGAACAGCCTTTATGTTATAGGTTTATTTCTCCTTTCTAGAGGCAAGGAAATGAAGGAAATGTAACACTACCTTCAAGCATTGTAGAGACAATTTGGCTATTTATGGGGCCTGGGTTTTTTTTTTTTGTTTTGTTTTTGGGGTTTTTTTGGTTTTTTTGGGTTTTTTTTTTTTTTTTTTTTAAATTTTATCCTCCCAAGTATTTGTGCATGTAAGAGACCACTGAGAAGAGAGAATTAACCAGTACTAGACCTCTCTATGATGTATAGTACTTGGGAAAGCATTATATACAGCCATCTATTCATGCAAACAATTTTAATCTCTTTTTCTCTGTGTTATTTAAAATAATACACTGTTGTGGAAACTGAAATGGAGGAGAGATGGTCTGGGCAAGCATGGTTTACTTTGTGTTTGGAATACTCTCATGCTGGTTGCCTTCTCCCATGTTACTAGGCTGCAGATTGTGCTGTCTGTGCCAAGTTAACGGGAAAATTTGTCAAGAGAAACTTCTCTAGACTTAATAAATGTATCTTTGGTTTGAGGTCTTGACATTTCTGCAGACCAAAAATCACCAGTTGCAGATAATTGCAAAGATTTTTGTAAGGAGAAGGAAAGAAGCTGGACTCATGGACATCAGTTTCTCATGGAAGTTGGAGGGGTTGAAGTTATCAGGCCACACCTCTGTGTAATGTGAACATCCCATTACTTAGAATTCTGGTATTCCAGGTGAAGTACCATGTCCTGCCATGAAGCTCAAGTATGTGATAGTTGAGTGGCTTGTGGCTCTGAAACTGTTCTGCAGAGAGGAAGAAAATTCTGTAGTCATTAAAGTTTTCTGAACAAAAGCACTTTTACTGTTTTTCTGAGCCTTATCACATTGTCTTTAACTCTGTTGGGAGAAGTCTCTCTGAAATGTGGTTTATGGTGTTACAGGCCACAGATCTTGTAGCATTATTGTTATTGTCAGAGACAAGACCAGTACCTTGAAACATGAGAGAGTTTAGGGAGGTGGAAGGCTTGGTCTTAAATAAATCTTGTTTTACACTCTTAATTTATTTGTTTTGCATTGGTTGACTCACATTGGCTTCAGTAGGGACTAAACCTCCTTAGGAGCCTTTAGAAAGGATTATTGGAAACCTCAGCGCCTTTGAAGAACTGTCTGTCTGTCCTTTGTTTGCAGTATTAGGTCTCATCTCACTTGCTTTGTATCCGATTGAAAACAAGTTGCAGCTACTGCTCCCAGTGGGTTTCCCTGTTTTTAAATGGAGCCAACAAGTAGAGCCAGAAGTGCCAGCTATAGCGGGGTGATGTTTGCTGTATTTCTGAATACTGTTTCCTTTCAAGGGGCGATGTTTATAAATATGACAACAGTTAAAAGGGAAGGGGTTTCCACTCTTGTATTACAATTAGCAGCATTTAAGATAACATTTATTAATTTAATGTTTGCAGTTAAAAGCTTGTGTTTTCTATTTCGGTCTTCTGTTTAGTGTAAAACATTTAAAATTTCACTTGAAAAATTAAGGCTTTGTTGTCTTAATCCTATTTAAACTGTTTTGTGGTGGAATCTTTGTTTTCCCTGCCAGGCTTTTATCCAAATTCAAATTTGGTCAGTATATCCTCTGTCTAAGGTCTTTGGTGCTCTGAACATTGTAGAATGTTTCTGTTGTAGTTGTGGATAATAAAAATTGCAAATAGTTTCTCATCGATTTGCATGTCCCGTAGTTTCATCAGGCTTGTAGCAAAACTATCCATGTATCTTTGTACAAATAAAATCAGATTTGGGCAACTGGTTCGGTGGAGAACAGCAAACTTTCTGTAAGTGTTAGTAAGCAAGAGATTTTTCTCTAGGCAAAATATAATTTAATAAAACCCTGTTGAGTCCCTACAGGTAGTGGTTTGAATGTGGTGTTTGAAGAATCAGTGTTAGTGGTAGAGGCTCACTGTGTAGGCACCTGGTAGTTTATAAACATTATCTCATGTCCAGTGTATGGCAGTGGAGCTTCCAGAGCAGAAGTTACAAGTGCTCTGTGGCAAAGGATCCCAGATAGAGATCTGAAATTGTGGGTTTAATTTCAACCACCAGATTTTCCTTCATCCAGGAGCCATGGAGGTTAATGTTGGTGGATGTCCATGCCCTTACCTAATCCCTGTCCTGGGACATCCCAAGTAAATCTCCTGGGTTCACTCCCCCATATTGTTGCTGCCTTCATTTCCCAGCAATGGAAATGGTAGTTTGTCTTGTAACCTCATCTTGTGGATAAGTTCCATGCTATCAAAGTCAGCATTTGAACAGAACTTGTGTTCAGTTTTATCTCATTGTACCTGGTTGTAGGATGATGACTTTTGATAAAATTCTAGTTATGAGAAGACCTAGTTAAATACAATACATCTTTTCATTGTCACTGGTTTATTTCAAGTTGTTTCAATCCAAAGTTAATCCTCAGCCTTTTCTCCTGGATAATGGAGGCAGGAGCTGTAAGTGGCAGGCTGGGCAGGACAGAGAGCACACATTGTAATCAGGCCATGCTACGCCCTTCCTTATTCAACTTTACTTTCAGGGTGGAGAAGGCATATTTTATTGTGTACCTCTTCACTCCTTGGCTGGACTGTATTTTTCTGTGCTTAGGTACTACACAGACTTGTTCTTTTAGTGCTATTGCTTGAAATTTCATCAGAGCAGTACTAAATCATGAATATTCAAGGTAAGACACTACCTATTCATAGGTCATATCTATTCATCGATGTTCACTAATTTTTTTAGACAGCAGGAAAAGGTTGCTGCTGGTGATCTGATGGATCGTGTTCTGCAGCATCAGCCATCGCTCTTGGGAAGGAATCATCCTTGCTTTGAGGAGCATTCCCTTTGCTGCAGAGCAGTCAGGCTGCTCTGTCCTGCTTCAGGAGACACTGAGCACCTTTACCTGGAGCAGATGGTATTTTCAAGCCCTGTGTTGGAGGCGCACATGCAGTTCCTCCCCCTATAGCAGCAATTTCCTGCAGATGAACAGAGCTGGGAGGTGGCTGCTGCTCACCTGGCTGGATGTGTTCTGTAAGGCTGGGCAGCAGGGAAGGCTCTGCCAGGAGCTTCTCCAGTCAGGGTGCCACCTGGGAAATGCCTGTGCTTAGCTGGCCTTGCAGTTTCTGCTTGCCCACGAAAAGCCAGGCAGAAGTCAGTGAGCTGTCTGTGCTAGATTAAATGCTTGTTGGGATTTACTGCAAATTCCAGCTGAGGCGCTTACAAATAGTGTGAATATTGTATTTCAAGGAAACCAGTGTAGTTTATCCCAGTTAAATGGCAAGAGATTAACAGCTCAGGGCACTTCGTTAGCATCAAGCTTGGAATAGGCTGCTGTTCTGGTTTGAAATTACCAGTCTGGCTTTGAACAACTTCTGTAGATTGCGGGAGTTCTTTGACAATTAAACTACCCCTTCCCGTTTTTGTCCCTCTTCTTGGTGCAACATTTAATTCTATTTAAGCAGCTGAGATCAGAATAATACTTGGTTCGGTTTGATTGAAGAGAAGCAGTGATGTATTACTTGTAAACTGTACCTCATATTTCAAATGCTAGCTTGAGGATTCCTTCCAGTGTGGTTATGCTGGAGTCAGTAGATCACAAATAGGGATAACAGACCTTTCCTGGATATTCAGCAATAAGTTTGGTGTTTTAAAATCCAGTGATATTTAGCCTTCATATACACACAGGGATTTAAGCTTTATGTTTTAAAATCTGGTGATGTTTTAGCCTTCCAAACACAAAGGGGTTTAAGCTTTATGATTTTATTGTCTGCAGCACAATAAAAGGACATGACTTTGCTTTCAACTGGGCCTGTTGTTTGAAGGTTCACTAGACTCTGCAGATGCTCAGCATACTCATAATTCTGTTCATATGTGGTTACAGTACTTCAGGGTTTTATAGAACTCCCTATCCAGCAGTAGTGGGATTTGGGAGGTTGCTAAATTAGGAGAAGGTTTCTCAGAACTTAAAAAAAGTATTTTTGTAATCCACATTCTGAAGCATTAGAATGGAGATGGAGGGGGTTTTTTTTTGGAAGAGATCTGTTCTGGTATTTTATACCACATTCTTGCAAGGACAGAGATGAACGGATGAAAAGACTCAGATTTTTAACTCAGAATTTTCAACTGTCCCAGATGTACTGACAGAAAAATACGCAACTACGACCTCCTTGTGCTCCTAAAGCCAAAGCTGTATTGGTGAGATGGTTTTCTTGAGACCAGGTTTGAATTGGGAGAGAGCTTTCCATGGGAGCCTCACACTTTAGCAATTCCTGGCACCTTCCCTCCGAGGGAGGAATCTGTTTCAGTGCTTTTGAGCATAACCAGGTTTGTTCTGAAACGCTGTGTTCTGGGAGGGTGCTGCAGCAGTGAACTTGTCTGGGTAAATAGAACAATGTGGTTGGCATTTAACTGACTCTTTGGTGTGCTGCAGATTGAAAGTGTGCCCATGTGAGCATACTGAGGCAATAAAGAGAGTGTTGCCATATTAAGGAAAACCACATGGAAATAATTAAACACTGTTTGCTTAAAAACAGTTCATTGTGAGTTGTCTCTTGCTGCATTGTTATGGATGAAGATGATATATCTTGTCGACTGTTGCTACTAACCAGTAAAATATTGCAGATGAAAGGCTATTTGGGAGTATTATGGTTTCCTGTATGAGTTCTCTAGGTTTGATAGTTTATAGAAGTGTCCTCTTGTCACTGTTTTTTGATTCCTCTAGGTAAGCACATGGCACATGACGTGAAACCATTTTAGTTTGTTGAAGAGGCAGAATTCAAAAGTCTGGGTTAGCCTTCCATCTCTGCCTGTTTTGACAATCTGCTTATATGATTCTTTAGGGGTGAAATAGCAGGACTCAGCTGTGTGATAGTGTTCTAACTGTAGTGTATGTTTTGCTCTGATTGCACAGGCATGCATTTCTTAATTTTAAGTTGTTGATCTCACGAAGACCAAAATCTGGGTGATGTTGCCTATGGAATGCTGTTTGGTGTTGTAACCTCTGCAAAGCATTTCTCATATTTGACTGTGCATCATTTGCTGAAGATTACTTGGTTTTGTCTGGTAAGGGGCAGTTTTCAGGCCCTGTAGGAAGCTTTTCCATAGGTTCTAAGCAGCAGCAATCTTCCAGAATTGCATTTGGGAAAATGGTGCTGTTAAGGAAGCTTAGCCATCCAGAAGCTGCTGGGTTGGTCACACTCCACCACCTGAGCTGAGCAGCATAACATAAAATTAAATATTTAATAGTCAAGGGACTCTCCTGCTGCATTGCCAGAGAGTAGATGATAACATAGTAGGTAACATGATTTGATCTCACATCTTTAGTGATGTACTAGAAAAAACTCTCTTTGAGGCTGACCAGAAAAGATACTGCATTTCTGCAGCAGAGGAAGAGCAGTCATCTTGAGACAGGCTCAGGTGATCAGTTTCAGGCACCTCTGTGCAGAGGTGAAGGTTACTCTTGTGGATGATTTTTTTAGTGGAGTTTCCCAGTCTCTAAAAGCAGCTACTAAATAACTGAAGTTTGATGCCTTTCCTACCTGTTCTTTTAATGATAACTAAAACCCCTGTACAAGACAAAAAGCTGACATGAGAACAAGCTTTCATGTTCTGAGGAATAGTCCATCAGCTGTATCCCAGGTTTTCCACCTTGTGGGGAAGTAGAGTGTAAACAAACCCTGGTGTTTTGTGTTGATTGGACTTCCCTGGTGTGGTGCTGACTGTAGGATTTGCTGCTGTCACACTTGGCACTGATGGCAGCAGCTCCCCATCGCTGGTAGAAGGTTTTTGAATTGCACTTCAGGGGCATCTTAAATCCCAGCCCAGTTAGAAACTAACTTAAATTCTCTGAGTTACTTTTGGAAAGCCTACAGGGACACTCAACTCTTCTGAACATACTTAGCCAGGATTTTGTCTCAAATCTTTTAGTTTGTTAAAACCTTGATTCAGAATTATGAAAGAGGAAAATATTGAAGTTATTAAGCGTTTTTTAAAGACACTGTCAGTTTCAAATGTTTTGACTTTGTACTTTTTCCTTTCAGTCAACAAGCATAAGCCATGGATTGAAACAACTTACCATGGCATAGTTACAGAAAATGACAACACGGTGCTCTTGGACCCCCCTTTAATAGCGCTGGACAAAGATGCACCTCTGCGTTTTGCAGGTAAAGAATCCATCTGCATTTCTGTTTGAAGATGTGGAAATGCTTTCTTGGGGACAAATGTTCTGTGTTAGTGTGTTTTCCCTAACAGTAGCATAACATATCAAAGCTTTTAGATCCTAGGAAATGTGTGTGCGTGGACCAGCATTTTATTTCAGATTTGCAGCTGTATCCAGGTATCCAAACCAGAAAGTACCTTGCTTCTTTCATTTTCATGTGTAGATGGTAATTTTTCTGGTGTTTTATTTTTGTGTTGTTCTCACAGTATCTAGCCTTTTCCACAATCCTCTAGATTCCACATTTCACAGCATTCAGCGTGGGAGCTTTGAAACAATGATTTTCGTACCATCCTGAAGAGAATTTCTTGTTCTCTTAGCATTCTTTATTTGTGTCTTAATAGAGTGAAAATACTAATTAGTAGAATTAAGATTGCATGTCTGTGATAAGTTTGCTTAAAAGTCTGGGTATTTTAAAAACTGAACAACTTCCTCTGGCTGAAGAAAAGGCTTTTTCTCCTCTAGCAAAGAATATAGAGAATGATACTCAAGATATTTGCAAAATGTGGGCTAATCCTTGACTTTGAACATAGAACTGACAGTTTATAAGAAAACTTAGTAGATTTTTTTCTGAAAACTTCTGTTTAAGAATACTATATGCATTCATTGGATGCAGTATTGTGGAAAATATGTATTTGTATAAACAGAATATATTTTAGCTTTCAAAATGGACATTTCTTAAGCAGCACCAAACCAGTGGATTTAAAGAGATTAAATTTTGACTGTAGCACACAAACGTTGTAAAGAAATTCTTGATACAAGACTGTTGGGTTTGAATTGCATGAATTTTGAAGGACTGTGCCGTGGGGATCTGTAAAAGTGTTTGTGTGCCATTAAATGGAGCAATACTTGAATCTGTCCTTGAGGAGCCCTGGTGTGAGTGAGGTGCTACTGTTATCAGCTCTGTTGGGTTCTGGGCTCACATCCTGTGTGCAGCACCAGCTCTGGGGTTCAGTGTGAGAAACCCTCTGGGTCAGTGCCATGTTCTCACAGCAAAACAAAGCACTGCTCAGCACTAAATGGCTGCTTCAGCCCTTACTGGTATATTCCTACTTATAAATCAAATTTATTCATGCTTCAAAGGGCTGGATATTTTAATTAATTGTGCCCTGTAGCTGAGCTGTGAAACTTCTGAACTGTCTGCAGGTTTAAAATATTTTAAGTAGAGCTTTTTTGCTTTATTTCAATTTTGAGCGTGTTGAAACATCTCAAAACTAGTTCATTTAGGTGCTTTGTAGAACATGAACTGTGGGGCCAGCAAAAGTAACCTTTTTATTGCTCTGCTCACTATGTGCTGTGGGTAGGATCCTAAAATTCAGGTGTGCAACAATAAGTAGGGTTATGCAGACATTTATTTTTAGGGTATTTGTATGGTTTTTAAATCTGAAATGACATACTTTTGAAAACAGAGTGTGAATATAGTCATGCCAGCTTGCCTTGTCAAACTGCTTGGCACGTAGGGACAGGATGGAATCAGTCTTTTGCACCATGACTGTTACAGATCTGCTTGAGAAGACAATGACCATTTGTGCTCCTCAGTGAGTCTTCTCTACATTACAAATTGAATCATGTTGGAATTTGGTCCTAAGTGGTTTTGCTGAAAAAAAAATAAAGGACAGTTACATTTTTTTTTACTGTACATTAGAGTAGTTTGTGTCTAAAATCAGTTTGATGGATGAAGCTCTCAGGAGGCATTTCTCCTTTACTATGAATAAAGGAACTGAGTTTTTATTGCATTTGAAACAGGCTATTATATCTGGACGCCTTCACACGGCTGAATGTGTTTTGTTATGAGAGTGCAGTAGAGGGTCTCATAGCCAGATGTTTGAAATGCTGCCCTTGGTTTTTTGATGTCTGTAACAGGGCTTGAGTCCCTCTTCCCCACCCCTAGAGAAAACCACTTCTCAGCCACAGTCCTTAAGCAGGCACTGTTCTGAGAAACATCTGGCAGAGATTAAGCCATAGTACACCTCAGAATGGAGCTTCACACCTTAACCAGCATCTGGAGGCACTTGGGGATTTACTGGAGAGCTTCTTAATGTCTTATGCTCAGGAGCGAAAACTGGAATGCAGAACATCCTGGCAGCCAACTTGGGTCTGGTGCCAGAGTTACAGGTTACTGCAGATGATAAAGATCTGACCACTTTTTAAACAACCTCCCCTCTCCCAAATAGGTAATTGCCCCATTAATCCACTTCTCCCTCTTCTCTCCATTACCAGGCTTTCTACTTTAATGTTCCCTTCCAGGTATTTTTTCCTGTAATCTCAGTGTTTCACATGCAGTTCTTGGCTCTGAGTTACTGGAAGCGAACAGGGAGCTGAATGTACAGGAGTTAAGATGTGGAATATTTGAAAGCTTGCAGTTGGAATGTCACTTCTGGCTAATCAGTGGTGTCAGTCACGAATTTAAGCAGTGTAAAATTGTCTTCAATGATCCTACTGCCAAAACACATTAAAATCTGGAATTATATTTATACCCTGTATAAGAATAGACTGGAATAAATCAAGGGAGCAATTTTGAAAATACCTCTTGTTTAGAAGTTGGTATTATTTAAAAAAGAAAAGGAAAATGAAAAAAGCCTTGATGAACTTATAAAATATTTCAAAATTCTGCAAATGAAAACCTGGAGTTAAAAGATTAAATAATATTTAACATAACTAAAACTCTAAAATTGTAACAGTTACAGCAAGTCACCACTGGAATTTTAAAATACACTTTTTCCAAAGCTTTTCTGTGTAATGTGTGCATCTTTGCCTTTTCCTTATTTGCTCCCATTCAACCTTTCCTGATACTGACTTGGGTTTGTCTTTTTTCCCTTTAGAGAGTTTTGAGGTGACAGTCACCAAAGAAGGTGATAAAGGGTTCTTTCTATCCCTTTTATGAATATTAACCTACTAACTTTGGTTATGAAATGGGGAATCAGCACTGAAACAGAAGATCCTGTCATGCTCTTTTGTCCCATTTATTCTCCCAGTTTTTTTCTATTTTAAAATATATTGATAAAACTGTTCTGTAACCAAACCCTTGGTTAGAAATATCTGTAAATCAGACATCCATTTGAACCGTTTAGGGTTATTACACATTGTGTGGACACTGAAGTAGTTATTTGGGGAAAATTAGTATTTTCTGATATTTTCACTTGTAGATTACTTCTTTGGGACTGCTGAAGTTTTCCATATGTTTTGTGAAGTAAAGTCATCTCTAGACATGTTTTCATTAGGAGTGTGTTGTTGGCACTAAGAAACCACTGCAACTATAATAGCAAAATAGTGGGGTTTGTTGGTGTAAGAAAAGCCCCTTCAAAATACAGCAAGTTACAGAGGTAAAAACACAGTGTGGGTGATCAAAAAGTTTATTGAGTGGCTTTTGTTGTGTGTTGGGCGTACCCAGCTGTGCCAGCCAGAGTCTCATAGTGCAATCTTAGGCTTAGCTGTGTTTAAAAATGATGTGCTGGGGTCTTCTCTTTCAAGTTTGTAATGTGAAGAGTTTGAATAGAAGGAAAGCCTTCTAAATCATTCCCTGAGAGATTCCTTGACTAACATTTGGCCTGCGTTACTAGATAGCTGTTGAAATGGATGCCTGAGAAGTTGGTATTTCTACCTTTCTCATTCAGTAGTTTATTTTGATTCCCTGATTTTAGCCAGGTACATTGCACAGGAAGACTTTGTCCTTTGATCTGTTGACAGAATTTCTGTAATTATGGTGCTGAACCTGTACTCTAAGCTTTTTCATCCCTCGACTTGTAACTGTGCATTTTAACCTCTTGCTCTGGTCACATAAACCAGCTGCTCAGCTATTGCCAGTAGCTTGGCATAGAAGATATTACCAGTGGCCTTGGCTGTATGCTCACATAAGATCTATTCTTGCCCTAGAGCTATCTCAAGTACTCCTGTGAAATGCCTGTCTACATTTCTCTTTTTCTCTTTTGTACTCCTGCATGAATGGATGCAAAGTAAACAAGTTGCTTGGAAGGCAGACGTTTGCTTCTTTTTACTAAAGTTCCCAGAATTCACCCATTTTAAAGCACAGTGCTCTTGCTTTGTCCACAGACCCTCACAAACCCTTGGCTGCAAAATATTTGGTCATTTATTTGACAAATGTTTCATCATGTTGACCAGTTCTAACCTGTCTTACTTTAACTTTGTAGGTGAGATTTGTGGATTTAAAATTCACGGGCAGAATGTTCCCTTTGAAGCAGTGGTAGTGGATAAATCCACTGGTGAGGGAATAATACGCTCTAAGGAAAAGCTTGACTGTGAGCTGCAGAAGGACTACACATTCACCATCCAGGCCTATGACTGTGGGAAGGGACCAGATGGAGCAAATGCAAAAAAATCCCACAAGTAAGTCAGTCTGGGGTGGGCTGAGGGGAAGTTTGCCTCTGAGGGGTCTCCTGCTCACGGTGATTTATGGTCTGTGTATTGAGAGGAAATGTGAACCAAGTTCTGTGAGGCTTTTCATGTAACCACAGAAAGGGTCAGGCTGGAAGGGACCACACTGGCTCATCTAGTCCAAGCTCCCTGCTCAAGCAGGGTGATAATGGTAATAAAAAGAGCAGCCAAATGGACATGAACTGCTTGGACATCCCATCATTTGTATTTTAGGTGGTACTGCTTTATCCCTTGATGTCTCTGAATTTACATTAGAAAACAGCATGTGGATAGATGCAGGAAAACTCTTGGCAGAGTTTGCATGGGATACCAAGTCTGGTTATTATTTCAGAATTCAGTTTCTAAATCCAAAAAACTGGTTCAAGAAGTCTGTCTATACTAAGCTTAACAAAATGGTAAAGCATACATGTTTCTATCATTTCCAGACAGACTCACCAAAGAACCAAAGATCAATAGCGTGAGGCTCATCTCTGCCTACATTAAAGAATGGGAACAAAGCAGTCTTTAGCTGATCTTTATCTAAGGAAAAACCACAATATAAAATAGTCTCTAGAAAACCTATTTGAGAATAACTGCTTGACACTCTGGTGTAAACATCTGCAGAACATGTGGGAGATGAAGCAAAGAGGGGCATAAATAGGATGAGGAATAGAGTAGCAGATGTCAGCTTGGTGACAAAACCTTGCTACTGAAACTGAAGGCTTCAGATAGGCAGCAGAATGTTACTGCTTTAAGGATTGCACTTACGGAAAATAGGTATGTCCTTCAACTCTATTTGATACTCAGTTTGACTTTTGAAGAAAGTTTTCAAAGACAGGTTAGTTGGAGGGAGGCCATTTGGAATACATTGCACTGGAACAATGCAGGTTTAGAGCTGTCAGGTTGAAAGATTGACATGGCTGTGGTGGCAGAGAGGGAGCTGCTGAACCCTAGAGCTGGCAGGAGCAGAGTTTGCAGGGAGCCCCTGGTGTGTCATTGCAGGGCCACAGTGCATATCCAGGTGAACGACGTCAACGAGTACTCGCCGGTGTTCAAGGAGAAGTCCTACAAGGCCACAGTCGTCGAGGGCAAGAGGTATGACAACATCCTCCAGGTGGAAGCTGTGGATGCAGATTGTTCCCCCCAGTTCAGCCAGATCTGCAGCTACGAGATTGTGACTCCAGATGTCCCTTTTGCCATTGACAAAGACGGTAAGAGACAGTGAGTGAGGTGGAAATGACTCCCTGGTCAGCACAGAAGTACAGCAAACATGTTAAACAGCACACTTGAACAGAGGTGTTCCCCCCAGCAGTTTGAATTAATAATGAAAAGTGAGGTGTCCTTCAATGCCAATACCATCTGCCATTGCTGATGTAAGGAGCAGATGAAGTGTTGCATGTGTGTTTCTTGTAAAATGCTTTTCAAAATAGAGGAAATGTGGTAGCTCTATCATGTTTTAAAATATGTTTTAGTAGATTTTGTTTTTTTGCTTGGAGTTTTCCATTCTGAATTAGGATAACTTTAGCTAATCAGCTTTCCAAAATGGGCTTCATGTGTGTGCTTTTCACATTTGAGATGCTCATATGTGGCTCTGGAGTTCATGGTATTATGGTTATTGGTTTTGAAGTGTAGTGATTCATTTAGGTTAATTTCCTGACCTCCAGTGATCTATGGACCCTTCAGAAATGTGTAAATTACTTTTAGTGGTTCAAGCAAGCTGCATAAACTGAATGAGCAGTTCTTAGTGGGCTTTACTTTTAGTGCTTTTGGGCTCTATAGTGTAAATGGATTGTTTTCATGGGTTTGCAAATTTAAAAAAAGTTAGTGAATCCTGGCATGTGCCAAACAATTTATGTGTCAATTAACACTCATGAACAGTATCATTTGGAGTAATGTGATATGCTGTGAGGAGCTGGAGAAGTCCCTGCTGTACTGTGTATGTGTGCTCATCTCTGCTTTTATGTAATTTTAAGGATCTGGGATTGAAGTCTAGCATTGAAAAGTCAAATAGTGGAGGCTAATTCACTTGCAGATGAGTCTGTTCAAGTCTGTGTGAAGTACACAGGTGGTACCTGGATGCATTTTGTGCAGCAATGACTGAGAATTTATATTGATGCCTGATAATTACTTTTTTTCCTGTTTCAGGTTATATAAAAAACACAGAAAAGTTAAGCTATGGTAAAGAACATCAGTATAAACTGACAGTAACAGCCTATGACTGTGGGAAGAAGAGAGCTGCTGAGGATGTGTTGGTTAAAATTAGCATTAAGCCTACATGCAAGCCTGGCTGGCAAGGTTAGTTTGCTCTCCTTCCTCGCTGCTTTTAGCATTTACTGGTACTTTCAGTTAAACATGAGAGATCTTTAATATTGTTTCTTTGGATAAATATTCAGGTTGGAGCAAAAGAATAGAATATGAACCTGGGACTGGTTCCTTGGCTCTGTTCCCTGGGATGCATTTGGAGACATGTGATGAGCCAATAACCTCAGTTGAAGCAACAGTGGAGCTAGAAACCAACCATATTGGTAAAGGCTGCGATAGAGACACCTACTCTGAGAAATCCATCCACAGGCTCTGTGGTAAGAAGGCTTTTGTTAAAATAAAAGTGGTCTCTTTTGCTTATTAGTTTTCCTTTGAATTCTGTGTTAGACCAGAAATCAGTGGGTAGATCTGGTCTTCATTTGCATGTAGTTTCCTTCAACTCGTTTTGTAACAGGTAGCAGAAGGCATGAAATTGCCTGAAGGTGACTTCTACAATAGCTCTCAAATGTGCTAAAGAATCTCTTCTGCCTCTCTGCTGGCTTATGTAGACTAATAACATCCCTTGCACGAGATTCTTGTTCAAGAGCTGAAAGAATATCTGTGGAAGGGTATAGCCATTAAAGCCTCTCTGTTTTTCTGAGCATGATGGATGTGATGGCTGCAATCTGAGAAATACATGGTGAAAAACTAGAGAAAACAAGAAAGAGTGGTTTGGAAAAAACAGTTAACTTGGATCGGATAAATTCGTACTGTGCTTACTCTAGGAATAAAGGCCCTTGGCATCCACTTATGCTGCAGTTAA
This sequence comes from Entomyzon cyanotis, assembly GCA_024500445.1. Lineage (NCBI taxonomy): Eukaryota > Metazoa > Chordata > Aves > Passeriformes > Meliphagidae > Entomyzon > Entomyzon cyanotis. Next base: position 614,453 of record JAKEPQ010001025.1, read on the forward strand.
AGGTCTTATAAAAAGTCTGTGAATCTTTTGTAGCCATTATGGAAGAACTGAGATTACAGGACAAATTATCAGTCACGATTTATGTCTTGAACTTCAGTTAAAAGTAATTGAAAGTCAGAATAGCATGTAACCCCAGAGTCCCAGGCAGTTCCTGAGCTATTCCTTGATTGAGGTCAGTGTGACATTAAAAGTACCTTTTTCTGATTCTGCTGGGAGCAGGCAGTGAGATGGAAGTGCTTGTGCACTGTATTCAGCTGGGTGAATTCTGGGCTCACGACTGTGCCTAGAGAAAGGCATTGCATTCGTAGGTCTGAGGGATGGAGTGGCATTAATGAAAGGATTCCCGAGATAGAGGCAAAATAAAGTTGTACAGCTGTGGAGATGGAAATAGTTTTGCTTATTATGAGATTAGCTGTCTACCCAGAAGTCGAATTTGTGGAAGTCCTCATGGTATTAGATGCCTGTAATTAGTGCCACATTATTTAAAAGGAGAATTGCTTGATGGGTGATGGTAGTGCATAATCCTGACAGTTGGTGCTGAGAAATTAGTGCTGAGATAAACAGTTGAATTTGAAACCTGTGGTGGTCTTTTAAATTTGTGTTTTAATTTGAGCATTTGTGTTGTAGGTGCTGCTTCTGGCACAGCTGAGCTGCTCCCCCCTCCAAGCAGTGCTGCTAACTGGACTGTGGGGCTCCCAACAGATAATGGCCATGACAGTGACCAAGTCTTCGAGTTTAATGGCACACAGGCTGTGAAGATTCCAGATGGTGTTGTCACAGTCAATCTGAAAGAGCCCTTCATGATTTCAGTATGGATGAGGCATGGGCCTGGAACCAAAGAGAAAGAGACAATTCTGTGCAATTCAGACAAGACAGGTTTGTCAATACTTCACTTATAAACTGTTTTTGGTTGGTCGGTTTTTTATGTGCTCTGGCAGTGCATGTGACAACCTTCAGTGTTTTCTCTACCTTAGGATTTTCTTGGAATTGAAATGAAGTTGACTTTAAAAATCACTATTTATTGTGCTTCTATGTAGGCTTGGCCTTAGATTGTGTAGCTTCAGATTGGGCAGACTTGTTTTTCTAATTCTGTTTCAGGTTACATTATGCACTTCTTTTGCTGTGGTAGATTACTTATTCTGGCAATGCAGTCTCGGGTTTGCATCTCCAAAGATAGCCTTGTTCTTGATGCTGCCTGAAAACATTAAGACACACATAGCAGGTCTAGTGACAGCATTTGCTGCTGTATCTTTTTTTTTCCCTAGGAGGATGTAATTTCTCTTTCTCCAGAGATGAAGGTTTTTTTCACTCTGCATAATTTAACTCTCTGCTTATGACAGAAAAACAATAATTTTGAAATTGCTGTTAATGAGAAGGAAACGTGATAACCCTGTTGCCATAATTGCCATTTGTAAGAAAAAAAGCTCTTCTGTTTGCAAACAGAGCTCTTTTTCTGCTGCTGATGTGTTTGTCTCTGGCTCTTTAGTGCTGTGCCTTGGTTCAGGTTGGGTTTGGGTAGAGATGTGTCTGTCTGTTGTGCAGCCTGTTTCCTGTGGGTTCTTCAAGAGTTTGCCCTCACTGCTACTGCAGATGTTTCACATTCCTCTTATTATGCCTGATTTACTTCTACATTGATTACTGCCCGTCAGTTTCTTTGAGATTTATGTGTGAAATTGCAGAACAGGTGGATTTTGTTCTAAGGTTTGCAGAAAATAATGCTGTTTGTTCAAACTGCCCTGCAGACATGAACAGACACCACTACACCCTCTACGTGCACAACTGCCGCCTGGTCTTCCTCTTCCGCCAGGATCCTTCTGAGGGAAAAACCTACAAACCTGCAGAATTTCACTGGAAACTGAATCAGGTGAGTCTGGAACAACAGTTGGTAGAGTGCTGGAGTGAAAGCAACCGAAGACTAATGCCCTTGGTAGTTTACTTACTAATAAATACTTTCTGCAACTCCAATTCGTGATGACCTGTTTTATAGCACCCAACAGTGCTTGTTTTACTTGTGAGCAAGTGTCAGATTCAACTTCACCTTTTCATCTTGAATATGAAATAGAAAATACAGTGTCAGTCTTACAGTTGTGATGTCAGTTATCTTCACTAAATGCCCTGTAAAGTGGAGTGCATGAGAAAACAGGAGGTATTTATTCCTGGTGGTTTATAGCATTCAAGTACTTCTGAGCATAGAAGTGATGTTTTTCCAGCCTTCTGGATGTGAGTGATAAATAGTCACTTTCTTTTTTAACAGTAGCTCTCCACATATACCTGTCCTTTGTCAAGTAACATCATCTTATAACAGTATTTCAGGATGTGCTTGCATGTAGATACGTATTTTTAGATTGAAATATGCTGTTATTTAATATAAAAATTAAAGGAACGGAAGTATGTGCAGCTTCCTGTACTGGCAACAGAATAAAGAAATTTTCTATTAATGTTTGGCAGTCAGTTTGCTTTTCAGATGTGTGCCATGTGTGTGAAAGATTGACTGTGTCTGTACAGGCTTGTGTTGTAGGTTGCTGGTACATCTGCATGTGTGTTTATGTAAAACATGCACTAGATCAGTTACTCAACTATAATGGGAAAAGGAATGACAGTAGAATTGTTCAAACTCCCTTCACGCAGGTGTGTGACAAAGAGTGGCACCACTACGTGGTCAATGTGGAGTTTCCCGCGGTGACTCTCTATGTGGATGGGGTTTCCTATGATCCTTTCCCAGTCACTGAGGATTACCCACTCCACCCTTCCAAGATAGAAACACAGCTGGTGGTTGGAGCATGTTGGCAAGGTAACTATTTACAGTTGTTAATACTTCTAATTAACTTTTTTAAATGAAATCTTTGTGGTTGTGGAGAAGTACATGGCAGATCTTAGTGCATGAAATATAACTTGTTTTGCCTCTTGCAGATTATTTTTGCTCCAAGCTGGTATCACATATTTCCTCTGAGTAATTTTTTCCATGAGTGTGTTTGTTTTCTTGTTCGCCACAGGTGTGTGCAAATAACAAAGCTGCTCACCAGCCTGTATTCCACCAATGTGATTTTTGTGGTGACCATGGGAATCCTGGTAGCTTAATTTTAATAATAGTTGTAACAATACCTCGTATACTTCAGATTACTAAGCAGAACACTTCATTTCAAGTAGGTTGAAAAGCATGTTGTAGGAAAAGTGTTCTCATCAATGGAAGCCTGTTCAGCAGACAGCTCTGCAGAGTGACACAGCAGCACTGTCTCTTGGGTGTTTCACCATTTCTGCTTATAAAAACAGACATCTGCTTTATTGTCTGCTCTATTCAGGCTGCTCTAAGTTGTGTATACAGCTCACCTCCAAGGAGAGAAAGATTTTTTCCTTTTGAAGAAGTTCTTTTAACATTTCTTGTAAAAATTTAAAAGCTGGTTTTCATTTTTGGTTCTTCCATCTGATAAATTGACTGCTTAATACATGTGATGCTATTATTGATTAAAAAATCTGTGTTGATAATGGCTTCTTTTGATCAGCTTTCAATACCTTTTGGTGATTTGCTGTATTAGTCTGGATCTCATCTTAATTTGCCCTCAAATGGAGCCAGTTGACAGACCTATTTCATCTTACTAGAGGTGGTTTGTGTCTTGGTCTGGGTGTTCTACAGTTCTCACTGGTGGTACTGCTGCTTGTCTGGGGCTCTTCGGGTTGTGGTGCCTTGGCTGTTAGTTCTTGTAACAACACAGTGATGCTTCTTCCCTGCATTACAGCTCTTCAAGTTTCCAAGAACTCATAGCCCTAGAGAAGCTGGGTCCTGTATAAGCAAACTCTGGGGAAAGTGCTTTGTATTTTCTGTGATTAGAGAATTTGCCAAATTGTAACTACTTGGTCCTTTCCCTATTGTCCTATTCTTTGTCTTGCTTTTCTACAGAATATACAGGAAATGAAAATGACAATGAAACTGTGCTCGAGACCTCTGCAGGTTGCTGGAGTTTTTTCCATACTGTTTTATTTCATTTTTAAGCCAAGACATTGCTTCATCTCACACACAGCATGAAATGCAGGCATTGCATTTGGGCCATTGACCTTCACATAATCCTCTCCTAGGCTTGTGTCTTCATTGTGCTTCTATTTGCAGAGCATCATCAGCTGACTTCTGCTTGGTTTTGGAGGTTTTTTTTTTGGTTTGTTTTGGTATTTTTTTTTGGTTGCATCCAAATGTACGTCCATGTACAAATCTGCAACCATTGTGATTGCAGTGAAGTGGTGTAAAAAAAGTTGCTGATACAAAATATCAGCTATAATTTCTTTCATTCAGTTTTGTTTAAAACATTAACCCACCTCATCCTATATGAATGTATGTATTTACGCATGTAGATATGTGTATATTACAGAATTTGTTCAGTGCATTGGGAAGGACCTCTGGAGCTCAGTCACCTTTGCTCCCCACTCAGAGCAAGACTGATTTCATATTTAGATCAGGCTCCTCATAAAGACAGACCTGTAATTTACAGGGGATATTCATTTGGTAAGAAATTAATATAAAATTCTAATAACAGAGAATGGGCAAAAAAAGCTTTGGCTGCCAGGTATTTCAGATTGGCTACCAGGAGTATTTTCTCATAACAAATTTTAGTGATAGTTTCAGTAGGTTTTGTGTCTTGAGATAGTTAAAATCAGTGTGTCTTTTTAAAAGTGAATTCAAGATGTGTACCCTTCCTGTAAAGTTTAAGAATTCCTGGAATAGTCTGAATGTAATTGGCAAGAGGTTTCTAGCTGTGCATCACATTTTAATTTGGCAAGGAGGCAGCCGCATCCAGGGGCTCCAGAAGCAGGAGCTGTATGGAAATGGTGTAATTTGTAACAGGGCATTTCCCCACTGAATATTTTTTGAGTTCTACCAAGGATTTTTTTATCACTTAGAATCTTTAAAACAAGCTTAGACATCTTTCTAAAATCAGGTTGCTTAGTAAGTAATGGCCTTTAAATACACATTTCCAGGTGGTGTTTTGTGGCCCCCAGTATTGAGCATGGTGGACTTTGGGTGATCATTGTGCTGTCATCTCCAAAAACATTAAGGAATAAAGGGCTTATTAGGTTGCAAGTTCATATCAGGCTTAACTCAAACATCTAAAAATGAGTTACCTGAGTTTAAACTGCTCACTTGAGTCTGCAGAGAGAAGATGGCACCTTTAGAGGGAGGCAAGTAACTCTTGGAAACCTCTCGGAATGAGCTTGAATGACTTTGTAAAGTTCCTTTCCACCCTTTGAGTGTAGAGAGCCTGCAGTGCTGGTTTAGGTGGACATCCCTCCCACCTGGAGGAGGATGCTCTGCTGTCACCTCAGCAGGAAGATTGAGGTTTCATGGCTCATCCCATTGGCTCTGTGTTTGATTTCTGAGCACCACCTCGCTGTATGGGGCTTGTTTTGAAATGTTTGTCATGGAACAGTCAGTTCAAGGTGGCCACAGCTGTCTGAAGGCCACGTGCATGGTGAACTGTTTAATTCTTTGTGCCTGACCATAATCACAAGGTTAACACCCAGAATGGATGAAAACTAACCTGCATGTGTATAATACTGTGTGTATCTGATGGCATACTTGTTGTTTTACAAAAAAAAAGCAAAAAGAATCAAAACAAGTAAGTATTTTTCCTCCCTCATTTTCTGAAGGTGGTGAACTGCGCATGGCTCAGTTTTTCCGAGGCAACCTGGCAGGGTTGATGATCCGTTCTGGTAAACTGGAGAACAAGAAGGTGATTGATTGCCTCTACACCTGCAAAGAGGGGCTGGATTTGCAGATGACTGATGGTGTTGGCAAAGGTGTGAAGGTAAAGTTGCATATGAACGAAAGGGAAACATGTATGTTCCTTCTCTGATAAGAGTTACAAATTTTACTGGCAGGGTTAACAAGGTGTCCCAAATAGAACAAGCTCATCTCTTGAGGCATTTTGCATTAAAATTACATTACATAAAAACTAGAAATTTTTTCTTGTATAAACAGGGCCTTAAGAATGAAAGTTACTCTGTTCTCTTTTAAGTATTGAAGAGAAACTCTGTATTTGTAAGCCTCTTTCACCAGCTGTACAGGTTGTCTAATAAAAGAGATCCTTAACAAACAGCTTCATAATATGAGACTAACTTGTGTGGCTTTTTCAGTAGCAAGGTTGTGTGAACAAAGCTAAATTTCTCCTTTATATTAGCTGTCTCTCTTCTGTGTTGCTGGAACCAGAACTATGATATGTCCCTAGATCTTTTCTGAAAGAACAAAACACCAAGTATGTTGCACTGGGATAAGGCAGCAAGTAGGGAGTTTAGACTGCGTGCTACAAGGCCAGTAAATAACGACCCTGTTGCTTTGAATATGGATGTAATTATCCTGCATTTACCAGTGCTGAACTCCAGTTTGAATTGCCAGATCATGTTGCTTGGTTGGGTGTTTTCTTACAGTTTTCTTCCATTTTTCAGATCCACATGAACCCAAGTCAGTCAACGCTGACCATCGAGGGGGATGACATTGACAGAGTTGACAAAGCCATGCAGCACATTTCCTACCTGAATTCCCGGCAGTTCCCAACTCCTGGCATTCGGAGGCTGAAGATCACCAGCATTGTCAAGTATGTCCTGGTGCTGAAATAAAGCAGCTCTGTGTAGTGGTGTGGAGCTTGGTGTCCATGGATCTCAGCTGTGAGAGTCTCAGGCTGTGTGACCATCACATATTTGAATAGAGCAGATGTTTTCCACACCAGTGCTCTGCTTTCTGCCTGAGAATGGAGTAAGGATTGTGTGAGATAGGGAGGAATGTTCTGCCAGAGTGTGCTGGGAGTGTCTGCAGTGCCACATCCTTCATTAAAGGTGTTACCTGTGGCTCTAAGTCAGAACGTAGAAATGAGGCCAAATGGTAACTGTAAGTAAAAATTAATTGTAAGATTGCTCCCTTGGTGGCAAATTCATGCTTTCCAAGGCAGCTGATGAATTTATCTAAGACTCTTGGGTCTGAGACAGCTTTTCAAAAATTTATGAAGCAATTACTGTGTGTAATTGTGCCTCCCTCTGAGATAACCACCTTGACTGCAAAACTGCTTCTGTGTCTCAGGTGTTTCAATGAAGAGGCCTGTGTCTCCATTCCCTCTGTGGAGGGGTATGTCATGGTCTTGCAGCCAGAGGAGCCAAAAATCAGCCTGAGTGGCATCAACCACTTTGCCCGCTCTGCGTCGGAGTTTGAGAGCTCTGAGGGTGTTTCTCTCTTCCCTGAGCTTCGAATCATCAGCACCATTACCAGGGAGGTGGAGCCGGAGGGAGATGGGGATGAAGATCCTACAGGTAAATCCACTGTTGCTCACCCTCACCTCACTCAGTGATCTTCCTCTTGCAGAGAGGTGTGGATTTCTCTTTTAATATGGCATCCAGTAAGGGAAAAGGTGTAGATCCTCTGCTCTGGGCTATTGAAAACTTACCTGGAAATGATAATAACCCCAGACCGTTATCCTCGTGACTACTATCCTTGTTTGTAGTTTGTATTCTATTTTTTAAATCACAATTTCATTAATACCTGTTCTCCTCAGGCTCAGATTTTAATATTTGTTCTAGTGTGTCTGCTTACGTCTTCAGCTTTTTCTCTGCTTTTTAGTGCAAGAGTCTTTGGTATCTGAAGAGATCATGCACAACCTGGATACGTGTGAGGTGACAGTGCTGGGAGAGGAACTAAATCAGGAACAAGAGAGCCTGGAGATTGACATGACACGATTGCAGCAGAAGGGCATTGAGATGAGCAGTTCCAACCTGGGCATGATAATCACAGGTGGGGTTTCCTGCTGCTGCTCTTGTGGGGAGGGACTGAAGGGACTGACAAAGGGAGCAGTTCCAGAGAGGTGATTTATAACATCTTACTCCAAATAAGTCCCTTTTTTTTCATTTATTTTTTTTTTAAATTTCAAGTTTGGACTGTCTTTAGAATTGCAAGCACAGCAGTTCTGTGGAAAGCTGTGATTCTAGAAAATACAACATTCTAGAACCTCCCATCAGTTCTCTCTGTCCCAAATAGCAGGTGAACTCTGGACTATGGAACTGCAGTTAGACTTTGCCCCAGAAGAGACTTGGTCCTTGCGCAGATACCTGCCTGGGTTCATGCATCACTCCTTTCTGTTTTGTGTGCAGAATATGTTAGAGTATTCCATGCTTTGTCCATAGAAAGGCTTCTGCAATCCCTTCAAAGACTAACTGGGTTTAGGATTTTATCACAAAACCAATCCACAGGATTTCAGTGGAGCCACGTGTGTGTGTGTGTCAGTGCTGTTACTGTTTTTTGTGCTCCTTGAAACATCTGTCAGCCAAGAAAACTTAGGTGAAGAAATGGAGTAATATTTGTCCAGTGTATGAAGTTGGAGCAGTCTTTGGCAAAGCAACTGTTGTCCCTGTGTGTTTCTCTGCCAGGGGTTGACACCATGGCTAACTACGAGGAAGTTCTGCATCTGATCCACTACAGGAATTGGCATACTGTGTCTCTCTTCGACAGAAAATTCAAACTGGTCTGCTCTGAGCTCAATGGGCGCTACGTCAGCAACGAGTTCAAAGTGGAGGTGTGTGAGCTGCTCTGAGCACTCTGAGGGGCTTTGCAGCATGGATGGCTTAGAAGGATACAAGTTGTTGCCTCAACAGATAGATATTTAATCAATTATTGATTTAGATTTTGTACTGTAAATAAGTACTAGGAAATAGTGAGCATTTCAGGCAATATTTTATATATAAATGTGGTTTTAGTCCTGTATTTTAGCTTGAAATAAAGCTGTCTAAACTGAGCTAAAATGGTTGTTTTATAGAAGAGATAGTATGGCTAATGGAGGTGTGAAGTTGAAAAGGTTGCATTGAAAACACAGAGTAATAATTTAGCAAATGGAATGAGAGCTGCCAGAGAGGTGAGTGGCCTTTGTGTGTCACTTCTGGGATGCCACACTTGGACTTGCTGGGCCATTCACTGTTTTGCTTGTGTGATGCTTAAATTCCTGATATTAAGGGCTTATGTTAAAGCACAGAGAGGCTAAAATTGCACTTCTTGTGCAGCAGGGTACAGGTTAATTATTATTTAGTATGCTTATATCAAACACGTGGAAGTACAGCAGAAAATGGCATTAAAGGCACTAAAATTTTAATTTTTTTTCTCTCTTCAGAATGAAACTGCTGGATTTCTGGAGTTTAACACTTTGTGTTTGTTCCTAGGTGAATGTTATCCACACAGCCAGCCCAGTGGAACATGCCAATCACATTGCTGCACAGCCACAGTTCATTCACCCAGTGCACCATTCCTTTGTTGATCTCTCTGGCCACAACTTGGCAAACCCTCATCCCTTTTCAGGTCAGGATTCTTAGCCACTGAAGTTGAGCTTTTTTTTGTGGTGTTACAGAGGTTTTTTTTCCCAGAGTTTAAACCATTGTGTTGGACTAATAAACCAGGCAGCTGCTCAGTCCTGTTCTGCTGTTGCCCAGGCAGGGAGTAGTGAGTTTTTAGAGCCCTGTGAAATTCCTTTTCCTGCCAGCAGAAGAGCTTTCTGTTGGGGTGTGTGTGTTGGAAAATGGGAGGAGATTTCAAGACCTCTATTAAGGGCTGTGAGGAACTGGAACAGAATTTCTTCTGAATGGCAGGAGGAAAGAATTGCAATTTTATTCCCTTGATGAGTCAAGGGAATATCTGCCCTTTCTGTTTTAATTAAATTATTTTGCAAGGGTGTATTATGTGAGAAGAAGAAGAATAGGCAATTCAAAGAGGAGTCTGTGGTGGAATGTGCTTTCCATGTATTTTCAGTTCTTTGGAATGATAAAATTACATTTAAGGAGCTGAGGTCTAGTTTTTACTTTCCAACTGGCTGTATCCAAATTGCCTTTGTGTAATGTATATAATATAATAATATACATGTCATACTTGCATAATGCCATTTCCACAGGCAGGTGATGGGGAGTAGTTGTTAGCACTGTGTAAGAGTTGGCATTGTTGTATAAGGAGCCTGTTGTGTTTCCTGGTTGCAGTTGTTCCCAGCACAGCCACTGTGGTGATTGTGGTCTGTGTTAGCTTCCTGGTGTTCATGATCATCCTGGGAGTGTTCCGAATCCGCGCTGCACACCAGAGAACCATGCGTGACCAGGACACTGGCAAGGAGAACGAGATGGACTGGGATGACTCTGCTTTGACCATCACTGTGAACCCCATGGAGGTAACCCTGGGCAGCTGGGGACCTTTTCCAGCTGGAATAGGTGATTGTCCATGGGCAGAGGAGTAGAGCAGAACCAGCCCTGAGCGCAGGGCACAGACATTAACTGGGAATGTTGAAGGAATATGCCAAATGCCAAGAGCAGTTATGATTTGGATCTTGCAGGGCTTAGAGTTTCATGATGCAGAATGGGATTTTACAGGCCAGTGTCCAGCACTGGTGTTCATCATGTACACCATGCCTTAAACAGCCTGCTTTTGTCTAAACGTGCAGGAATTTATTGTCAGAAGATCTGCGTTTATGATGTTTCCTTCTCCTGTGGCTGATATTTGAATTTTTAGGAAATTGTGAACAAGAAGGGATATGTGACCTTCATGCTCTTAGTGTGTCCTATTGCAAGATCCTTTTCCAGTAGAATTTGTGGTACTGGATCACCCTTCAGGGTTGGTTTGTGCAGTGCCAGGACTGACAGCAGTGTCACAGAATTGTTTTAGAGAATGCTACTTCCTTTGTCGTTTCTGTTTTCTGCCTAATTCCTGCTGAACTTCTAAATCCAGCAAGGAATCTGCAATAGCTCTTCCTTAATATAGTGCCTTGACTAAAGAACAAAAAGAATTTTGGCCAGTATGGTAATGACAGCTAATTTTTGTCTGAACAGACTTATGAGGATCAACACAGCAGTGAAGAGGAGGAGGAGGAGGAGGAAGAAGAAAGTGAAGATGGAGAAGAAGATGACATCACTAGTGCAGAGTCTGAAAGCAGTGAGGAGGAAGAGGGAGAGCAGGAGGAGGACCAACAGAATGTTAACAGACAGCAGCAGCTGGAATGGGATGACTCTACCCTCAGTTATTGATTCTAGCTGCTCCCTTTGTCTTTATGTTCTCGCTCTAGAAGACTCCACTGTAACACTCCATTGGTACAAAGGATTCATGGTGTTTAAAACAAAAAAATTCATTCTGGCCAGTAGATTGAACCCCCACACAAGCAGTGTTTGTGTTCTGTCAGCTAGTTCCTGATGTGTAGGGTTGTAGTTAGCACCTCTTCCTTCAGCCATGCCTCAGTGACTGGATTTTTTTATGCTCTGTGAGGAACCACCTTGCACTTTTTTCTTCATGTCATCTCAGCTAAGTGACTCTACAGCTCTGTAGCCATTGCACATGAGTTTCTGAACTGTCTTTTTTTGCTCAGTGAAACAAACTTGGCTCTGTTCCTTTTTCTCTTTCTAAAAGATGCAAAGATTGCTTGTTGGCAAAGGGTAAAGCTGCTCATTTCAGCCTGTTGATTTCTCTTAAATTTTTTTTCCCTGAATTAGTGCATGTGTAAAGTGGCAGAATGAGGTTAATATGTAGAAGATTAACAAGACTTTTTAATATTTTGTAAATATATTGGAATTATGTAATTATGTCATTTGTGGTAGTGAAAACAGGGATTGGGGTTTAAAACATGCTAAAGTGAAAAATCATGCAGCATGAACTATTCCAAGTCTCATCCTACTGCAGCAGGAGCACGGGCACAGTTCTTAGTGTAGATGTTCAGTAACTCTGTCTTGGCCTTGACTGCAATGTGCGCTCATGAATTCCCTGCTCTCCTTGAATTCCTTTTCTTTCATCTCCTTTATTTTGCAGAGGGAACAGACAAGCTTGGGAGAAGTTGTGAAGGCTTTAGCAACCTCTGTAGAGGTTCAGCTTCCCTGTGCACTACAGTTTGTTTTTAAATTTTTTTTTCCTCCAATTAAGTCGTGGCATAAAGGCTTTTAAGTTATTGGGGAAGTAACACTACATGGATGGTGGGCAGATGTGTGTGAGGTGGCTGTGGGGTGTTGCCACAGCTCCTGGTAGTTCCAGGAAGGTGCCTGGAGTGCAGTGAGGGCTGTTCACACTGCTGACAGCTTGGGTGTAGGGGATTGGTTGGAGCTGGAAAACCTGAGACCTCAGCTGCCAGGCTACATGGATAGGGATTTGGGGGTTTTTGGTTGTTCGTTTTTTCTCATTTGGCAGTAGGAGACTGGGGTGTGGCTAATACCCCTGTACACTCCTGCTCCTCCCCTGCAGCCCCTTGTACAGTAATTCAGATTGTTGGTGTTTTAAGCCTTTGTTTACACTTAGTAATTGTGTTTTCCTGCTGGTGAAAAACTGTAGCATAAATTATCCAACCAGAAAACCTTGGGAATCATGTTAATTCATGTGATTTGGGTTGTTTCTGATCCCAGTTCCAATTTGGGGTTGCAGAGGGCAGTAGCTGGAAGGTACGAATGGGGGGTGGGGGTAGTTTTTCTGTCAGGCAGGGTTGTTTAACTTCATTTGGTCTAATGCAGAGTTGTGAATAATGAATTCCTGCTTGATTCCTATGGAGGAGGATTAAAGAGTAACTTGTTTTGCCTGTAACAGGAGCCTGGGACTACATTCCCTCCTGAGCACGGTAAGCCAAGCGTTTGCTCGTGGGTGTGAGGGCAGAGCCCAGCATGTCATGCAGCCAGGGCAGGGCAGGAGAACTGGGAAGGGCCAGAGATGGGGCACAGAGGGTCCTGAGCAACTGAGAGAGAGAAGAGATCAGGGTTGATCCACATGTTTTTACACCTGGATTTCCAGAGCAGCCCAGGTCTCACCTGATGGGATCTATGGCAAGGTTTGCACTGGGGAACCTGGACTGTGGAGTGCCTTTACCATAGAGAGGGACCTGGCAGCAGGGAAAGAACCCACACCACACACCAGAGCTTACTGGTTTTTTGGGGTTGTTTTTTTTCCTTTTTTTTAAATGTAAAATTTTAGATTTCTAAAATGGGAAATGGTTTTGACTACTTACGTGGTAATTAACTGCTAGTTTTAAGTAAACTGGGAAACTTTTAACTTATGTCTGACAGTTGTCCTGTGTTAATGTGTAGACGACTTATCCTTCCATATACTGTTGCTGTAGCTGCTGTATTTTAGACCAAAACTGATCATGACTTAATGGTAATACTGAGGGGTTGTAATGTCCTGATGCAGTTTGTAGCCACTGTGGGTATAACTTTTCAGATGTGTATATTGGTAACAGGTCAGTTTGGAAAGTCTATAAGCTACAATAAATTTCTGGTTCTAAAGGTTGTTTGCTTTTTCTATTTTTGTTGGTTTTTTTTTTCTTTTTTTTTTTAACTGAGTGGAACAAAGCAGAATCCAGTTATAAAAACTGTGTTAATTTGCCTCTGCTGGGGGACTAGGAGAGTTTTGTGGTCATTGTTTTCAAGCACAGAAAGACTTTGCAGCATTTGTGTACAATCTGTCAGTATTTTTATTTTTTACTTACAAAACATGTACCTAAAGCAACTGAAAAGCTAAACATGTAAACATTCTCTTCTTGCAGGACCACAGTTTGGCTTAAAAAAATACTTCTTTTTTCAAAGGCAACAGAATAAGCACAATCAGTTTGTACAGAGTTAAAAAAAATAATGACAGAAACATCTCTAAATAAATAGGTCTATCATTCTGAGCATATTTATAAAAATGAAAAGCCACTTGTAATGAAATGGAGTATTTTTGAAAATTATTTAAGTTTCAATCTTTAGTACAATTCACCTTGCTGAAAACCATCAGGTGAGCTCCTGCTTTGTGAATTTGGAGTCAAAGGCTCTTTGCTGACCCAAGGGAGCCATCAGAGATTTATGCAAGATGTTCTTCCAGGGTGTACAAGGAAGAAGGTCCACATGAGTACTCACCGAATTTTTACTTCTTGTAGGTAAGTCAAGTTTCCAGACTCAGACTCAGTAACCTCTGTAAAACTGTGCTCAGTTCTTGCAGTTGATACACCTTTGTGTTACTGCACTTGTCAAAGTGAAGGACAGGACAGGAGCCACTGCTCTAAAATCTGGGAGAGCCTGACATTTCTGCTGTCAGTGTGTGACCCAGAAACCTGGAAGGCACCACTGCTGCAGGATGCTGAATGCCAGCCTTTGGCACTGCAAGAGAATTGCTTTTCCAGCTCTGGAATTGTAGTGTCTTCCCTTCCACAAGAACATACAAACCTGATCAGGGCTGTGGTTTCAGTGCATCTCACCTTGCACAAGGGCCCAAGATTTTTTTTTGCATACTTTTTTTGTTTTAATAAGCAAGGAAGTAGCAATATTTACTCTCTAAAATGGAGCAGAGGCACAGGACTGTTTCCTCACTGATCAGCCTGCACAGAGCTCTCAATCCTGGAGTACTTCCCTCAAGTACCAAAGCAGCTGTTAGAGCCTGAGTGCTTCCGTCACAGCATTACCTGAAAGGTGAAGGAAAAGGGGCTCTCCCAGGTTTAGATTAAATTAAAATTAGGTGTCTTCTATGCCAGAACTGCTCTTCTACCAACAGCTGCTTGAGAGGCAACAGCATTTGTACAAATAGATCCAAACCAGAACAGACCTCACACCTTAACATCTTTTATGAAAAGAAGCAGTAAGTACTTTAATTTGAAAATGCAATCTTACTGTTTTCAGGCTTAAAACCAAACTAAATGCAGAAATGCAGGAATTACTTGAGGCTTGCCTAAAGCCTAACTTTGGAAAGCAAAGTAAGTACCTGATCCAGTCGCCACTCCAAAACTGCTCTTGTGCCATCAGTTCTAGACAGCAATAGCTCAGTTTCAGAACACTTCGGCCTCTGGAGCAGACAGAAAGCAATACGACAGCATGGATGTTTTTATCCTGTCACAAGGCAGAGCAAAACCATTTGTCCCAGTCAGCATCAGTGTGCTCTGAGCTGATCTCCTGGGTGGACACTGCCACAGGGCAGGCAGAGTGACCACAGCTTAACCTAATGCCCCTAAGCTGTACTAGTGGTGACCTAGAAGATGGGCTACAGGCATAGGGAGTCTCTGTACAGCTGAATTTTCAAGGAAATAGAAATACAGACATTAGCACAATGGAGGGATGTTACAACTGCCTCAACTCTTCCATTGAAAGATGTAGTTGAAGGCTAAGGAGTTCTTAAGGGTAGAGTAGTACCTCTGCCTACCTTTCACTGTACGCAGTAATTTTATTGCCTCACGTCTCTCCCTTGTCCCCCAGAGATCTACAGCAGCCACAGTGCTGTGGCTGAGGAGAGGCCAGCAGTTCTTCAGTCATGCAGCAATGTCTGTTCTCTCAGAACGAGGTGGGGAATCTTCACCACTGCACTATTCTTGTCTTTAACAAGCTGTCCGAAGTGCTGGGCTCAGGGGTTTACATTCTCCTGGAGCAGCTTGCAGGCTCCTGCTCACTGCCTGTTGTCTTTGGATACGTTGTGTGCCAGCCAGTTCACTTTGGTTTTCCAGCTCTCTCGCAGGGCTTCATTAAACTTCAGTCTGAAGTGCTTCAGTGCCTCCTCATCGGTTTTCCCAAGGGCCAGGGAGTCCTAAAGGCAAGAGGCACACATCAGTGCACAACTGAACAATTCACTGCTCAACCAGTAAGATGTTTATTCACCAAGAAATGACTCCATTGAAAGGAGGAATGGAGTAGCCATCAATTGTTTTTAATTGTTCCTGTAATTGCAGATTTTTTCTCTGATAAACACTTACACCCTCTGCATATGTTGGTGCACGGAAAGAGCAGGTTATGCACTGCTTTTGCACAAAGTGTTCTGCAGCTGCCAGGTTGAGGTGGTTATAACTCACGGCAAACTAGGAAGTGATAGCCAAGGGCTTTGTCCCCTTCCCTGCACGCTGGTTCTACAAGGCACCTGCTGCCAGGTGAGGAACCTGAAGGGATTTCTGAGCACCTGGCATTTCTGATGTCCTGCACATGGACACTCGACATCCACTCACTGCTCCTGGAGCTCATCTGCTTCTAAGAATCTGCCCTTCCACTGTGAACTCCTGCTGCTCCCCCAGCCACGTGATGAGCTGTCCAGTTTTAACCCCCACAGCTGGGCTCTGCCTCTCTTACCTTCAGGTACTGAATGTCTTTGGAGCAGCTGAGCTCTGGCAGCCCAGCAGCCTTCATCAGTGCAAAGAGGTGCAGGAAGAGGAGCCCATGGCGCCGCAGGATCATGTAGGCTCTTTCACAGTAACCCCTGAACCTGTGCAGGGAGCAAAGAGGAGGCAAAGGACTGAAGATGCAAACTAGACCATTTTGTAAAGCAGAGCTATGTAGTCTGAACCCTGCTGTCTCCAGTTAATTATTTACTTTCATATGTACAGGCACCTATAGGCTGCGTATTGGTGGAAATAAATACTAAAAATTTAGAGCTTAAAAGCCAAAGTCAACTTTAACTCCCAGCACTTACCTTTCAAACTTCTCGTTGTTGTTAGTTTTTCCTTGCTGGATGACATGCACAAAGTCATAGGTTAAGATGAACGGAACTCGTTCTCTGTTAATACCAAATTTAGTCTTGAAGTTCCCCAAAAAGTGACCAAAATCAATATGGAACAACTGGAAATGAGAAAAAAATATTTTCAGAATATTACCTATTTTAGCTCATCAGTGCTCTTCAACACTGTATTCAGCAGATCCTGACCATAATGTTTGGGGAGAGAGAAAAAGGACCTTGCCCATGGCCCTCCTTTGGGAAGAGTTAATCTTTGCTTGCTAGGTAACCTCAGCTCACCTGCCCTGTCTCCCGGACCATGATGTTGTCACTGTGCCTGTCCCCAATGCCCAGCACATAGGTGGCCACGCAGTACCCTGCACAGGACAGGGTGAACTCCTCGATGGCTTGGTCCAAGGTGTCTCTAGTGAGGATAACAAAGAGATTGAAAGATAATTTTACTTTGGACTCCAGTACTGCCCCATGGGGAAGGCTGTTTTCAGCTGCAGGAGAAGGGAGGGAATCTCATTCGGATTGCTGTAGTGCTCTCCGGAGTCAGAACTCACCCCTGCTTTACAAAAATGAGCTGTAATAACTGAAGGGGTCTGAATAAGGTTGTGGCCACAATCTCAATGAAAATGATTTAGTCTCAATTAAATTAACTCTTTTCTAGGTCTCCATGGATCCAAAAGACCAGTGCTACCTTAGGCTATCAGAGGTCAAAGAAAGTAGCCCAGAGGGCTCTGTTTGTGCTCAAGACCCACATGGATCCACAGGAGGCCTTCAGGTGTGCCAGGCAGGGATGCAGCCACAGCCAGTGTGGGACAGCCTGGAGCTGTGCGTAACTGCAGGAAAAGGAGCAAGGTAGGAAGCAGGGAGGGAAGGTGAGCCCACTCACCCTGGGTTCTTGGATTTGAGCCAGTTGAGCAGTGCATCCTTGTTGAAGGCAGCCGTGGCCACCATGTTGCTCTTGTTGAGCTGGATGTTGGCGATGGTGTCCGAGTGCATGACCACCTCAATCAGCCCCGTCTTGTCTCCTGTGGAGAGGCAGCCATAAGGGGTCATCCTGCAGAGATGAAAGAAACCCTTCCACTGAAATCCTGCCCACAAGTGGGTGGTACTGACTTTTAAACCCTCCCTTGCCTGCCCTGTCTCCTCCCTTTCTCCTCTGCAGTTCTATTCCCCACAGAGCCTGTCCAGCTGCTCCAAGAACACCAGACAGACCTGCTGGGGGCAAAAGGAGATTGCAGGGAAAACAGCCTCACCCCCCCTGATTTCTCAGTGCAGGACAACTGTCCACACTGCTCACCTCAGGTCCAGACCCTCCTGCTTCCACAGGATGTCCATCAGCTGGATCATCTGCAGAGTCAGCATGTCCTGGCGCAGATCTGGGCAGCATTACAGAGGAAAAAGAGTCATAAGTACCTCCCACAGTACCCTTGCTCTGCCCCTGCAGCCTTTGCCACGTTTGTCACTTGCTGGTTGAGCCAGGAAACAAGCAGTGTTTGCTGGGGCAGTAACTGTAAAACCACCACAAGCAGACCTCTTAACTCACACAGGATTTTACTAGCAGAGGTCTAGGCTACTTCACTTTGCCAAGGCTCTCCCGATGGCAGTCAGGGTGGCACTTCAGAAATCCCTTTCTGGGCACAGCAGCAGCAGCCACCCCACCTCTGCAGAGCTGAGACTGCTGGAGCTCTTTCAGGCCCCACCTGAGCTTTGTTTTTATTGTTCAAGGGTATCCAGTTACCACTGCACTAAAATCTTAATGAAAGAGGGGAGTTTATTTATCTCCACATTACTGCCAAAAAACTCACCCAAAAACATTAAAGGTCCTCATTTACACAACATCTTAATGGTCCGGATTTAGGCCCACTCACCACAGCAAATACTTGAGACTAAAAGATGTATTTTCACAGGCATAATAAAGACTTACCATCTCCATTTTTAAAAATGATACCCACTCCACCTCCACCTGTCTCTTCATTATTAAACACAATCCACAAAGGTTTCATTTTGGAGTCCATGAAGGTGCACTGATCCACACTAGAGGAAATAAAAATGTTACCATCAGTTTCCATCTATTAAAATACTATCCATGCAAACTGCCAGTTCTACAGGAACTACAGCCAGTGATGGACTTGGGACATCCACAAGGAAAGCGCCTTGAGATACCCCAAAGCCTGTGGCACAAATTAGGAGGTGCAGATCTCTCCCTTACCAAACTTCAGCAAGGATAATGTTGGGGTTCAGGGGGGACTGGAGGTGGGAAAGAGCTTCCCGGTAGGTTTCCTGCTTCATGCACATGTGCATCATCTCCTTGGTTTGAGGCTTGGTGGCCTTCTGAGAACTCACTTTCACGAAGTCGTTCAGGGCTTTCATCTTGTTGAGTGCTTCTCCCTGAAAAAAGGGAGGGATGAAACAGGGCTAATAAATAGGAAGTTCCTGGAGAAAGTATAAAAAACAGTAAAATCTCCTGTGAAATGTAAACCTTGGTTGCATCTCTTAATTCTCTTCAACTTGTAGCAATTTCACCCACTGCAACAGAACAAATTTAGGAATATCTACTTGAGGAAGATCCATAATTAATTGTGGATACTCTGCTGGGCACAAATGCATTGCAAAGTAATGACTGCACCAGGAATAAATCGTATTATGCACCAAAGGAAGAAGTGAGGGGCACTGACTAGAGAAGTGAGGATGAGATCTAGAGCCCAGCCTGCCCTTCAGTGCTTTTGGGGAGTTCTAATGCAAAATTGCTGCTCAGTCTTGAAAAGCAGCAGCACTGGCTTGTGGGCACATCTTGGAAACAACTCTGTCTGGAGCTGAGTCTCTCACTTCTGAATTTGGTACAGTGACCCTTGAGAGGTTGAGAGTGGCAAAGTGCCAGGATTACCTGCAAACAGCAACTGAGAGTCCACTGCTCTGAATCAGCCAGCTTTGATCAGCTCCCACTGAACACTAACTCACCCAACTGATCTAACAACAGCAGTGTTTGAACATTTCAAACCATTCTAGACACGCAGTGCAGCCTGGGGGAGCAAGGGGTAAGCAGAATCACACATGCTGGGATGTCCAGGATACAACAAAACCAACACAGCCCTTGTGAGGCTTTTCTTGCATTACTGACAACATGAATTTGGAAAAGCTGACAGCCCCAAGCAAGAGGGAAGGCAACCTGCTACCTTCAAAAGCAATTTGTACCTGTTTCATCAGCACTTTCATATGGTGGGTGCTGCCCCGGCAGTATGCTTCCAGGATCAGCCCAAACCTCAGGGAAACGGCAGGAACGTGCATTTCTGACCTGGGCAGGGAGGCAGGGAGGGAGGGAGGTTAAAGCAGTGCTGACTCACTGCAGAGAGTGACTCATTCTCCATTCACACCAGCACCGGGTGGGGGGGAAGACAGAATATTTGGCTTCTGCTTAGATTCTGTGTAATGGGGAAGGAAAAAAGGCCCCAACCCCAGAAGGTGATGGAGGAAAACCATTGCTTGAGGTGATGTGACATTTTTCTGGGTGACTCTATCATCAGCCCATCCTTTGAGGACATCACTTGGGGAGAAAAAAACAGGTCAGAGCTAATGGCTCAGAGCTGGCAGGTGGCCATGGAAGCCCAAAGCAAATTCCAGCTCACAGGCATGTGAGTGTATATTCACAAATGTATATAAATTCTGAAAACAGAACCTAAGCCAAACACCACCACTACAAACACAAAAGACAAAAATAAATGGACAAAAAAAACTATAATGTCTCCTCCTGCAATAATTCTTACTCAGTCACCCAAAGTAAAAAGCAGCACTTCACAGAACAACAAAGGAACCAGTAAATGCTGGTTTCATTTGATTAC
The DNA here is from genome assembly GCA_024500445.1 of Entomyzon cyanotis. Classification (NCBI taxonomy): domain Eukaryota; kingdom Metazoa; phylum Chordata; class Aves; order Passeriformes; family Meliphagidae; genus Entomyzon; species Entomyzon cyanotis. The sequence continues at coordinate 634,700 of JAKEPQ010001025.1, forward strand.
TGAGAAAAAAGCCTAAAACATTTGCTCTTCACCTCAGATGCCAGAAGAGGAAGTGGCCAATCTTGCGGTTGGATAATGCCCTTTCCAGCAGGAACTTGGTTAATTCACAGTCTAAGTAGGATTCATACTTGAGCACCTGGACAAGCTGCAGCAGGTATTGGAACACATCATCATCTCTGTGGACAGAAAGGAAACATAAAAGACAAACCTTATCTTCGTTGCCACAAGTGTACTTGTAAAAGCTGTAAAGACAAGGCTGTCACTCTTGTTCACAGCCCCCCTCAGCAGCCCTGAGCAGAAATAGAAAGGGCTCTGCCTCTCCCGTGGGGACAACACTTACGTCAGCTTCTTCAGGGAGTTGATAGCAAAGGAACCAACATAACGGTCAGGAAAGCTGAAATCCAGCAGCTCCAAGGCATTCAGGACAGGCAACTCCGGCCAGGTCTGAAGCAGGGAAATCATCTGCAATGACCAAAAAGAAAATAGCCAGAAAAGGAACAAAGTTTTTATGACAATGGATATAAATCTCAAATTCTACTGATGAAAGAGCAGCTCCTTATGGGGAGGATCACTATTTATAGATGCTGCACAGTAAGTTTGCAGATAGCAGGTCAAAAACTGACCCCTTGAGGTGGTTTGTGTTGATCTCTCACTTTCATTTAATATTCAATCCAGGGGTTTTTTTTTCCATCAATTAAACAGATTTTTTTTCTTGCCTCCAGTTTCTTGAAGGGATAAACAAGACCTTGCTGGTCCGTAATGAATCTGGGACAGCCCAGAGGGCCAAAGAGAGCCCTGAAGAACCAAACCTCAGCTGGTACCAGTTGGGAACTTCCCTGAGAAAACCGTGAAACATGCCCTGCTCAGTTGGGCTCCCAAACACAACACAGGAATGTAGACACTGAAAGATGGATCTAAAAGGGAGATCTGGCTGCCAGCCCTAACATCCTCACCTGGGCAACATCCTCATGCTTGTTCCATTTGGTGATGATGAGCAGCTTGGCCAGAGCCTGTGGGTATTGGTCACGGATGTCATACCTCATCTTCCACACCAGGTCCTTCTCATGCTCATACAGCTCCGTGTGGCTCCTCCGCTCCAGGATCTCCTTCAGCTGCTGCTTCTGCTCACGGCAAGGAGAGAGCAGACACAGGGCTCAGCCTCAACCCAGAGGAGTTGCTCAGCTCAGAAAGACCCTGCACGACTGGGAAATGACCCAGTTTGGTGAAAAATGCTGATGGGGGGAAGGGGGGCAGGGTAAGATGGAAACAACTTGGTCCATGAAACCAGGCTTGCAGGTAGCTGAAAAACTGATCCCAGAACACTGACCTCCTCAGAATCTTCTGGTGCAGCTCGGGGTTGTTCTCCATTCCTCCCCAACTCCAGCAGCTGGGACACAAATAAAGAGTCTGAGAAAGGTTCCTCAGTTGCTCTGTAACTGTAGCTCACCATCACTTCAGGCATTTATGCTGCATTAGAGATCAGTCACTGCCACCTCTGGACAAGGGAATCACATCTCTCCTGTTCCAGGGGCAGGGAATGGGCTCAGCAGGACCCCCGTGCTCAGAGGGTGACCCCCCTGCCCAGAGTGCTCCTTCCCTGGCAGAACAACAACAAAGGGATGAGTCCCTTCCCCAAGAAGGCACATCTGCACACCCAGAGAGCTCAGGGTCACTGAGCTGCAGCCTAACATGACCCATTCCACATTCTCAGAACTGGGGTGGGTTTGCCAAGCAGCCAGTGCTGCCCAGGCCCCCTTTCTCCCTGGCACAGCCTGTTCCAGCCTCTGAGCAGACCCTGCCTTGTGGGGAGCACAGACTTGTCTCTGGCAGAGTAGATCTCCTTTCTCCCCTGTAACAGGCACATTTCTTCTTCTACTTGTCTGGCCAGTTGCAGTGACAGATGGAAAATCCCCACCCCACATGGCATGTTATCACTCTGCTGAAAGGGAGGGAGCTGCCTACTTTCACTCATTTCCCCCTTATTCCTCTTCCTTCCTACAGAGCCAAATGCAGTTTGAAGGCAGCTCAGTTAAACACATTTTTTAAACAAATGCTCATCTATGAGAGCAGCTTTACCTCAGTAACTCATAGCTTGGAAAAGTATTCACTCAAAGGTCCATTAGTTAAGAGGAAAAAGTGAAATTTTCAATTAACAATATCTATTGATCAAGTTTGCTTGTACCCAGTCCCTGTCGATGGTGGCCCCAGAGCTTCCCCACTGGGAGCTCCCACACCAGCACAGCGAGGGAATTCCTGTGCCTCCCAAGTGTCCATATGCCCCACCTGCTCGAAGGATGGGTAATACACAGGATGTGCTGCCACGCTGGGGAAGCAGATGACCAAGGCTGCTGCACTCTCAGTGTTGGGGTTGCATTGCACTGTGCCCATGGGGTTCAGAAGTTCCCCTTTCTCATCTGAAAAACAAAGTAGATAAAACCTGTGAACCCAAATCTTGTGAAGCTTCGGTGCAGACGGCAGAGCAGAGAGTGTCCCTGGGCACTGCCTGGCCACAGGCACTTCACCTTCCTGAGCTCTCCCCAGCGAGGGACACGAAACACCTCCAGGTGAGCAGCCAGCTCTGAGGTGCAAAGCCAAGCACAGCAAAGCCTTGTCTTGGCAGGGCTGCAGCTGCCAGCACAGCACAGAGCAGTGACCACTCTGCTCCCTGTGCACACTAAGGGTGCCAAGCGACAGCAGCTCCCTCTCCTGCCGTACCTGGGAAGGAGGACCACATGTGCAGGCAGCACTCCCCCGTTTTCAGCTGGTCCTTGTAGTCGAAGAGCATCACATTGACCCAGGCGATGGGACAGTCCTGTGGGGAACACAGAGCTCGTGGGGGGCTGGACGTGCCCAGGGGAGGAGAAGGACTGACAGACAGTGAGAGATCCCATGCAAAGGGACATCCTGCCTGCTCACCTTCTGAGTTCTCTAAAGTTAAGAGCAGAAGATGGCATCAGGCATTTGCCAAAACCAGGGGTCTTTTGTGTAGTGCTGAATGGCAACAACACTCCCCCCAAATATGTCTAAAACTTCACCACCTGTATTTAGCATAGCTGAAGAATCTCTGAGTTTCCAATGAGGCATTACAACTCTACACTCATTATTTGAGGGACCTCTGGTGTACTTAATGTATTTCACAGTTTGGGGGGAGGGAAAAGAACATTAATTTTGAAACAGGGACCAGAGAATAGTCATGATTTTGGAAAATGAGACAAAGGATGCCAAAAATAGCTCATATTAGGAAAAAAAGGCTTGGCTCCTTTATAAAATAATAAACACTATCTATAGAAATCCAATTTTATGCTCCACCACACCCCCAAAATAAACCCCACAAATCCAACCCAGTCTCTTTTTGGAGGAGGGAGACTCCAGCAAGAGAAGTGACTGGGATATGGCCAAGACAAAAACACGTCCCCTGCCCTCCCCCAGCTCCCAGCCCCAGAGCACACATACATTCCATGAGTGACCTAAGCTTTCCTGCAGTCAGGTTCCCCAAATGGAACACTTTACCTCATACAGCACTCAGAGCTCAGATCACACCAAGGCTGAAGCACAGAAACCGACTGGAAAAGGGGTTACGTGGCGAAAATTCAGCATCAATGCACCCACAATGTCATGTTTGGAGGGAACCACAGAGAGACACCTGGTTCCACTGGGGCTTTCTAGACAATGCAGCAGCTTTACCCCAAAGGACACCCAAGCACTTGGTGGAAGTAACAGAGCCTCCATTTCCCTCTAGTGTGACAAAATGAGTCACTTCCAAGCGGCCTCTCACAAACCTTGGAGTTGATTTGATTACTCTAAGTATCTTCAGTAAAATCCCATTTGAGACATCAGCTTTTAGATCACAGGGAAAAGCCAAACAAAACACCACCGCCAGCAATAACCTTTTTAACAGAGTAAATGACATCTAATCACAGCTCAGAGCCTGCCAAAACACGAGACACGATTTCTGGTGGATAAGGTCCAGCAAAACAAGGATCCAGCATTCTAAAGACAGACATCTCCTGCACGATTTAGAGAAACACTGAAAGCCAACCCTGTGGGTGACATTAACCCTCTGACTCATCCAGTCAGCCTGCAAACATGCCTGGTTTTGTGGTAGTAAATTATTTAGTCCCACCTATCTGCTCTGAACAGTCTGAGCATAAACAATGTGTGTGGAGTTAACCTCTGAGTAAGGAAAAAAATTAACAATCAAAATAAACAAACAAAAATTTAGGGTGCACTCTGACTGTAACCTGCCCTTACCAATCACTTAAAATTATTTCTGGGCACTTCACTCAGAGCTGTAGCTCACCATGTGGAAAAATTCTTTTTTGCAGTGCTCAGCTCCAGTGAATGTTGTGATTTTATACTAAAAGCTCATCAGACTGCCTCCACCTTTCCCCAGCACCAGAACACACATGAATAAGATCCTGTTAACAACTCAGCTATCCAGATAGGTTTTGTTTTGTCAATCAAAACAGCAAGATTTCCTTCTGACTGCTTCAAAAATTAAAATTATTCCAGTGTGACCACAAACATCCAGCCTCTGGATGAATCAGACCTTCTGTCCAACAAAACACTCCAGCAGGAGCTGGGATTCTGCTATTCTTGAGTAAAAAAGAAGCCCAACAATAAAACTGTTCATCCTGGTCCTGGCCTCAAAATGTTTCCAGTCTGAAGCCTTCAAACCAGCAATTGGTCCCCACAAGCAGGATTCATGAGCTGGCTGTTGCTCCCAGACATGACTGCACAGTAACCCTGAGAACCCCACTGATGTCAGCACAACAAAGCTCAGTGAACCTCCCAACAGTGGGGAGGAGTGAGCAGAACTGAAATCCTCTGTATGACACTCATCAGTGCCTCATTTCTCTGCACTCTAGTACAGATGGCAGGAGTAACCCTCTCCTTCAGGCAAAGAAACAATAATTTGCAGAGGAACAAATGCATTTGCTGCTCATAAAGAAAACTTTCACATGCAAAGAGCTTGAGGCTTAAGTTACAGCTCTGGGAAACCAGCAATTCAATTACAGGCTACACTTGGATCTAATTTTAGTTATTGAATCATTAATGGGCTAGAAGTTTTGGACTAGAGGTGAGGGAAAGTGAGAAATATCACTACCTCTGATTAAGATGCTCAAATCGAGAGCTTCCAAAGTGATTTAACACTTTCTATGCTCAGTTTTCAACACCTGAACAGTAACCTTGAAGAATCTGCACTTTCATTTTACCTCGCCTAAAGCTTTGCCATAACCAGTGTTTACATTCCTCAGTTTATTCCCTCTCCCTAGCTGGCAATTTGCTCCACTGGGGATTTGCAGGAAAGATCTTGTTAGAAAGAAAATGCAACACAGATGATGGTTTAACCTCAACTACAAAACAAGGAAGTTGCAGAACAGCGAAACAGGGACACCAACGCAACTGATTCCTCTTTAGGTCCAGTCAGATGCTGGGTATGTTTCTTGATGGTCTTTCTAGAGAAGAAATTACATATAAACAGCCTTTCTTCCATGCAGCTACTCCTCAGCTTCCTGTTCCTTTTGAAGAAGTTATTGGCCATCATTCTGTAAACTCTTTTATTAATGTAAACTTTGCTGAAAGCAAAGGGCACTTGGTTCAGAATTGTGTCCTGTGCCCTGCAGCCCTGGCCAGCCTGGCTCAGCCCCACACTGGCTTCACTTACAGCTTTCTTGGACTTCTTCTTGGTGGAACGAGCCTTCTTGGCCTTCTCGATGACGGCATAGAGGGCGAAGCAGAGCCTGGCCATGCGGGGAAGGTCACAGATGTTGATGTCAAAGTCCAGCCGCTGCTTCCACACTGGCTCTGAGCACACGCTCACCTCTGAGCTCGACACTGTCTTGCACAGCATCTCATTGCCGTGGAACAGACCTGCCTGCACCACCAGCTGAGGCCAGGAGAAATAAGAGGACACCGTGAATCCACAGGGACTTGCCCTATTTGCTGAAGGCACATCACTAGAAGAGGAAAGGGACAGGGCAGCCACTCCCCTGAACAGGGTGTCCTACTCCTGGCTCTTTCCTGATCCATTGAGATCCAGATCCTTAGCCTCTCTCCTTACTCAGCTTCAGTAAGGGCATTGTTATCTTCTCACTCCGTGAAGACTTGCATATTGAATAACATGATACATTCTTGCCCTTCCTTTCCCAAAGGGCAGCCATTCTGCTTCTCCTCATTTTCCTGCTCCCCCTTCATGGCAAACATCCTGCATATTCCAGGACTCTGCTGCATCCTGTTCTCTGCCTTCCCTTTGCTAGTCACCACCTCTCCATCACTGTCTTCTCAGAGCTGGGTTTCCCTTCCTGTGTTGCAGCTTCCCTGCCCTGCAAAATGCCATTCCCTCAGGGCAACAGCTCTGTTTGCTGTGCAGCAGCTTTTCTAATGCTGGGCTGCTGTCTGGCCGCTGCCCTCTGCAGCTCAGAAAGTGCCCAAAGGCTGAATGAAGGCCCACAGGAGCAGGTGAGATCACGCTGCACCAGCCACCACTGCGCTCCCCACACAAACCAGAGGGATGTGACTGGGAAAGCCCAAGTACAAAAGCCCAGAGTGAGTCAGTACCCACCTTCATTCTCTCATCTGCATTGACCTTGCTGCCTTGCACCAGCTCGATGTAGAACGGCTGCTCTAAGGACCAGAGAGAACCATAGTTTGGCTGGAAAGAGAAAAGGGTTCTGATCAGAAATATACGCAACAACGGCCTCTCAAGTCAGCCCCAGAACTCATCTCCCATTCCATGCTTTCTGCTCCCACAGAAAAGAGCAAGAAGCCTGGGACAACCAGGGAAGCTGTGGAGGGGGCTGGAAGGCTGGCTGGAAATTCCCATCTCTGAGACCCAGATAGGAACCTATCCTGAGAAGGGCAGGGAGAACCCACTGCTGCTCCCAGCCCAGATGCTCATTAGCGTCTCCACCAACAGATGAGCCCAGCGTGACCCCAGGGGTCACTGTCCCCTTTTACCTTTTTTTTGGGCAGTGGGGGGGGCTTGCAGGCCACCTTTGGGGGGCTGGCGATGCAGTTCGTCTGCTCGTCCCTCATGGCAATGATGGCAGAGGAGTGCACCATGGTCAGGTGGGGAGTTTGGCCTCGCTGCAGGCAGCTGCGGATGTGCTGAGAGGGGACAGGACAGGGTCAGCCAGGGCCACCCGGCCAGAGCCACCCGGGCCTGGCCAGAGCCACCACGCAAACCAGCGCTGGCCGGGCAGGACCTGGCACACAGAGTCAGGGAAGGACACAGCAACAATCAAATTCCAGTTCTCAATTATCTCCTCTTGCTTTGTAAACCTGCAACTCACTGGGTTCATGTTGCCAGAACTGAGAATATGAAGTGCCTTTTATAGCTGGCATTTCATCAACGGACTCAAATGGCTGCATTAAGGGAAAACACTGAGGAGGATTCAGCGCTCCCAGCAGCAGTTTGCCCTGCCAGAGGAGCACATGATTCAGGGTTACTTGCCCAGCTTTCAAGAGGAGAACCCTCAGCCCCCCATACAAGCAAGCAGATATTTCCAGAACCACAGTCTCTAAACGTATCTACACAGCCCTTGGCACCCAGGGACAGGCTGAGATCACTGGCCCCCAAAAAATAAGGATTTGCTAGGTTACTAGAAGTACCATTTGCCTTAAGTAGCATCCAGGTCCTGCCTCTGATGTGCAGCAGTCCTGTAAACAGCACTGTCTCCTGACAACACATCCCAACCCATGCCCCCCAGCAAGAGGAACAGACTCATTGATAAAGCAGGACATGAGGCTCACCTGGAACTGGTACAGGGGGTAGTTCCCATAGAGATATTCACATTTCCCGTTCACCTGCAGGGTGTAGTCCTCTGGCTTCTGCACAGTCTCGTGGCGGAACACAGTAGCCTGTTTCTTGATAGCATAGCTCATTAGGGTGATGGGGAACTCCCAGGGGGAGATCTGGAACGTGAAGCTCTCCTGCAATCCCAACACCACAGCAAACTGTCAGACACCAGCACAGGGCAGAGGCTGGAAGGGTCACCATGCTCTAACACACTGCTCTGGAAGGCCCTTCTCCCATGAGGGTGACCCTGCTTCATGCCCAGGCACAACATGCAAAACATGAACCAAGGGTAGGAGGCAAGAACAGGAGTCCATGGGCAACACAGACCAGTGCATGCCAGCAATGTTTGCTGAGCATGAGCTAAGAACACACTTGAGCTTCCAAAGGGAAGTACTGGATTCTGTGCTCCTTTCCTACCCAAATCCAAAAAGCTCTCCATCCCATGTACATGCAGCAACCTCAGCTACCAGCTAACCACTACACCCAATGCATGTTCAGGAGGGGGAGCAGCTCCCTCGGTTGGAGGCTCAGTCTCCCTCCCAGCCATCTCCACAGGCAAAGGAATCTGGAGAATGAAGACTCCTTTGCAACATTGTCCAGGCACACATTAATCTGCCTCCAAATGCACAGAGGTTTCCAAAGGAAAAGCAAAAACCATCAAACACTGTGACGGAAAATTTGCGTTTTACCCCGCCAGACTGGAACTTGACGTTGACAAAAATGTTCTTGGTAGGGATTTGCAGAGAGCCAGTCCCGGGGCCCTTGGCCATGGGCTCCAGCTGCAGGGGGAAGTTGTACTCCATCCACGCTGCCCAGCTGAGCTGCTGCCGTTTTGCTGCTTTCTCCTCGCAGAACTGGCATATTTTGGTGCGGAAATCGCTCACCTCTGGATCCTGCACAGAGTCAAACTCATGCAAACCTGAGTGAAGAGTAAGAGAGGAAGGCAAAATAAGCATCTGCAGCCAGTGGGGGAAAGGAGCCTTTTCCTCAAGTGTCTGTGCAGGAGTCTCCCCGAACACATGTTTAACATGTGGCCAAAAGGAGCAGAGTCAGCCAAGCTACCAGCAATCATTTATTTATGATGTACAATTGCACTGACTCTACACCCTCAACACCCCAGCACTCTGCCAGCAGGAAGCATCACCGTCCCCGGGTCTGCACACACAGGGTTCCCTCTCTGGATCCACTGAGGATCAAACCTGCTGATGTCCCACTGCACAAGCAGGGCTCCAGTACCGTCCCATAGGCAGCCCGGCTGCCTGGGACAGGAGCACATTCCACCCACAGCCACCAAGCCTGCCGTGACCAATGGTGGGGGAACTGACCTTTTCCAATGAGCAGGCTGATCTGGGAGTTAATGACCTTCTTGACCCTGTCGCCCTCCCGAGCCACGAGGCGCAGGACGGGCAGGAAGGGCTGGATGTCGCACAGGCGGCGCTGCTCATCCTCCAGCTCCTGCTGCTCGGCCGTCTGGTTGATGCAGGTGAACACATAGGCCTCGGGGTCGCTGAGCATGTGGAACAGAGGCTCATACTGCGCGTGCTTCCACAGCACCTGCCAGGGCAGCACATACGTGAGCCTCCAGCACTGCTCCAGCTGCCCCTCAGGGGCTGTGCCAACCCTCACCCTTCTGCTGCCACCCACCGCCTCTGTGTCAGCACCCAACAAAAGCAGAGCACAGCCCAAGCTCCTCACAGCACTCTCTGACCCCCAGTCCCAGGCAGCTCCTCAGCCGAGTCTGGTAGCTCCAGCTCCTGCTGAACTGCTGGGTAGGTTTATTTGCAGGTGCCTTTAACTGACTGCCTTTCTTCATGCTTGCCTTCTGTTTCAGGCAATGTAAAAAATGCTCCACCTGAGCATTTAAATAACCCCCACCTGAATATCTCACAGTAAGTACCTGCTGGCTGTGGTCCTGTGAAATAGAGGAATTACTCACACCGGAAGCAAAATTGGGTTAAGTAACTTGCCCCCAGTACCACGAAATTTGTGACGGGAGCCAAGAGCTTCTCAAGCCTTGTCAACACTATCCAGTTCCCAAAGATCCTTCTCTCCCTGTGGATGGCACTCTCACATGACTTCATATCCCTTTTTTGACTCTCATCCTAAGTGCCTGCTGGAGAAGGCAAAACTCTGGAGCAGATGGGCCCCTGGCTGTAACAGAGATGTATCACCTAACTGCTGGTACAAGGCTGTTACCTGCTTGATGGTGCCCAGGCTGGCATTGCAGGGCACAGAGAGGTTTAAGTATATGCCTGTGGGCAGCAAAAAGTCCACCTGGATGTTTTGGTTTTCCCCCTTGGACCAGAATTCCGTAGGGCAGTAAATGCCTGGGGGCATCCTGCTCACTGCTTAGCGACCACCTGCAAGAAAACGGAAAACAAAATTGCTGTTGACTACATATTGTTTGCTCAGTTCCGTGCTGGGCTCTGTAAAAAATTAATGTGCAAAAGAACCCAAAGAAAGGAAGGTCAGCACAGCCATAAGGCTCAGGAAAACATGGACTTTAGTGAAAATTCCAGTCCAGTGCCTTTGAGCCACAAGTAACTATAGCACTAGCTTCTATTTCAATGCAACCTTCTCTTAATCCCTTCTAGACCAGGATTAACATCTACATCTGCATCTGACAGAGAAATAAGAGAATTATCTTCTCTGCAGAACAAAGGCACTTGTCCCAATAGCTCAACTATAACCAAGCAGCCAAGAGAAACAATAAGTCCCTACCCCTGGCTGTGTAAGGCAATCCTCAGGCCACATGCTCCAAGCTCCACTTGTTTTTCCAGAGCTCAGTTCCAGTCTGCAAGAGGGAGAAAGAGTTGTTGCTAGTTCCAAGTATGTGTGCATTTTTATACACACACATATTACTTTGCTGTACATCCCCACTTTACAAGTATAGAAAAGAGAAGTTTCAGGCTGAGGCAATCAGAACAAGTTTGTTGATTCCATCTGCAGCCTTTCCCTTGGCAAGACACTACAATTTATTTTCAGTACATCCAAGGAATGCAGGGAACAAGAATCTGAACACTATCAGGTACAAACTGCTGTTTTCAAACACAGGATGAAACAAAAGGCATTCACCAGAAGCCTGTCAGACATTTTCTTTCTCAAAGACATGTAACAAAGCCTCCATCCATTTGCTCACAAGCAAAATCCTACAGCAATAAAACCTCCAGTTTCCTGCACAGGTGACAAGTGGCAGAGTGTGGTGACTCTGAACTGTTGGCATTGGCTTCCAGCAAGGGACAGGGAAGTGGCTCTAACTTATTCTCTCCAACCACCTCAGTAGAGAAACCAGCTCACCTCAATTCCCTCTCACCAGAGTTTTTCCACCAGGTCAGCAGAGGAACACCCCAGTGGTACAGCATGGGAGTCTCCACAGCCACGGCTCCAAACTCAGCCCTGCACATGCCCTGAGCAAGTCTGTGTCATTTATCCTCAGCCCATTAAACCAGCATGAAATTCTCTCCTTCACAACTTAAAACATGGCTTTGCAGCTGTGGGTGTAGAGACTTTGAAAGAGGCTGAGCGATGTGCTGCTGATTCCCAAACCATGAGTCCTGCTGGCAGCTCCTCACAAGCCAGCCCAGGGCTTCAGCATGACAAGGAGCCCAGCATCTTATCTGCCAGCTCCTGGGAACACACCACTTCCCTGTCAGCACTGAGGTCAGGATTCCCAGAAACATGAGCTATGTTTTATCTGTCCTGCTTCCTCAGCACACAGGCTGCAGCACCCAGCGACCGGATAGAGCGACCACAAACCACCCCCATGCCTCAGCAGGGAGGGGAGCACAGGGGGAGGAGGCAAGGTTTACAAGTTTGAATAAAGCAAAACAAGCTGGCCTTGTTCTCTGCTCATCAACAATAAAATCAGCAAGTTCCTGGTGTATCTGCCACCTCAGCCTAAATCAGCAAACCACCACAACTCTACTGACCAACAGAGACAGAGACACAGCAATGGCTGAGCTGCTTCCTTCTGCTGAAGAATTCTACCTGGCACCACATCCCAGAGAATATGAACCACCTGTCTAAGCCATGAGCACTACAATGTCAAGTTCAAGCTCAATACCTTGTCTTTCCAAACTCCCTGATTCAGAGGATGCAGGATTTTTCCAACAGGACCTGGAGTGGATATACCAAAGGAAGAATAATTCTGGACTTTCACCATATCTAATACATCATTTACCAAGTCTCCCCTTCCTGTTGCTATGTTCAGAATGCTCTGCTCGTTTGAGCTCAGATCTGATGTAGTGTGACAGTTCTTATATGAGGCAAGCTCTGGGTACCAAGTCTGCACCACCTGACTTCCCTCTTCCCCTCTGCCTTGGGAAACTGAACACAGCTCTCCAGGTTGTAACCTTGTTTGCACTATCTTGACCTCATGTGTATAAGTAATTAAAATTCCCTTTGCTCTGGGTCATTTTGCCATTTGTGAATAGCTGAATGCAGCATCACTCCTCTTTGTAGGGTTTACACTGATGGAGTTGTTTGAGATATACTCTTTGTCTTTCATTGCAACAGTCTTAAAAAAAAAAATCCATTATAACTGTCAATTTTTAAAGCCTCAGCATCATCTCAGACTCTCATCCTGGTGGGCAGACAGAATTGTTAGCATTCTCATACTGTGATAGGGTTCACCCCTGTAGGTCTGGTAGCCTGAGGTTCAAGTAAATCAATCTACACTTGACAAATCAGTTTCCTGTACAACTTGTATATCCCTCAGAGCCAGGGCAAGACAGAATTTTGTGTTTCAGAGGGATGTAAACCCTCAGAACCAACTTCAGCAGATACACAGCTCCAACAGACTCTTGCTCATCTACACTGGGGTGCAGCCACCCACATTCTACAGTAAGACACCCCTAGTTCTTACCCTTCCTGCTGCAACACAGCCCTAAACATCTTCTTGCTAGAATGCTTCCCCATTCCCCCACCCACACCATGCTGTAACAATTCTTCCTCCCAGCAGCCACGTCTCCCACAGCCCTCAAACACCAGCCTGGGGTGCAGGGCAGGTTCACGCTGCTGCCTCTTCCTAAAAGGAGGAAGGGGACTTTCCTTCCTCTCCTTTGCTGCATGGGAACCTCAGGCCATGCTGTGACAATGTGAGGCACAGCCAGCACAGGACAAGGGAGAGCCCAGCTGTGGGATGAGCTGCTGCTCACCCTGGGCTGTGCCCACCGAGCTCTGGAGCCTCCACAGCTGCAGCTTTCAGGCTGCAGATAAATAAACTCTCAAGCTGCACAGCAAGCAGTGCCTTGGACTTCTCAGACCATGCAAGAGGAAGGCAAGTGCCACTGTCACACAACACAGGCCACACAGCACCAAAAATGCGCCCAACAATAGATTTCCATTGCTTCCAACACAAAGTTATTCTGCACAGTTCACAGAGAATTCAAGTGTACTCCCCTTTTTTACAGGTATTTCTGCTCTGTGGAATACTTTTGTAAGGCGAAAGTAAAAAACTGTGCAAGACAGACTTTCTTAGGAAATTAGGAATGAAATGCACACGGAGCCATTCCACACTGACTCCTGTCTCTGGTTCAGACCAGCACAGGCAGCAAAGACTCCACATTTACTCCATAATCCCTCATTAATTTTGAGCTGTGGAATAATTTCCTAGGGAGCAATCAGAAAAGATGCATTCATTGGTACTAATCACTTCCTAAGAGTCATACATGCAATGAACCCATCATACAATGCCCAGACCTCTTTATCACTGGGCAGGAAAAGTGGTGGAGGAAAATAATCATGAGACAAAATTCCTCTATTTAGATGAAGGCAAGTCCACAACTTCCCTTGTCCCATTTGCCTCAGTCCAGTGTTTTTTACTCTGCGGGAGTATGTGCATGGGACAGAAATAAAAGTTCAGTTTTACTGGACGCCATGTAGAGAATATAGGGAACACACCCGAGGAATCTGCCCATAAAGGTGAATTTATGCAGAGTGTCAGAGTGCAACAGACACACCTGAAAACACCCAGTAAGTATTTAACAAGCCAGCAGCCGACATAAAACGGACTAACACAAATTTCCTCTTATGAAATGTATCAACCACAGCTCTGGTGTTTACAACATGCAACTGCTATGGAGAGGAAAAGGCAAAAAATAAAAAAAAAATAAAAGCAGCAAGGTCACACATGGAGCAGCGTTCCCCAAACCTCTATGAGGCTGCAGCGTCAGACAGACACGGAAGCTCAAACGCCCACAAACAAATTGCAAAATTACTAAACCCCAGGACTACCAAAATACCTCTCGAGTTTATAAGAAATGAGCAGTGCAGAGCCCACAGGTGATGTGCTGCGTGGGAGACTGCAGGAAGCCACTTTCATTGCAGGCACGGGTTTGGCTGGGGGAGGAGACCACGGGAATTTTGAAGTGCACATGTGTTTGACATGGCTTTACCACTTTTTCAGCAGACCTGAACCAGCTCTGAGCTTTCACAGCCTTTTCAGTGTGTTCTCAAAGATTTCCAAGCTTGGTCTTGATTTTTTTGGTTGGGGTCACAGGGTCTACACTGCAGAAAGTAATTTGAGCATTGACTGACCATCAAATTAACTCACAGATTGCCCTTCAAGACAGATTGGGAAAAATCCTGAAGCAGGTCAATGTGTCAAACTGTGGCTGCACATGGGAGTTTGGGAGGGAGGGAGGGAAGGAGGGAGAGGGACTCCCCCCTTGCAGGCTCTTGTATTTTCCTCAAACCCTAGTTTAGAATATTCTAATTTCCTTTACTTGGTTTACCATCATATGACTTCTACCTCTAACAAATATAAAAGTCAAATAGGTTTTTTTCACGTTATCAGCTTCCATTTTGTACATTGATCTCTCCTATCCTATCAGTTGCCTGCACTGATTCGCTCATTCTTTCAATAGCAGTTCATTGTTCACCCAACTCTACATACCAGACACAAAGTTATGTAGGTTTGACAATGCATTTTCTTAGAGATTTCTAAGCCCCTGATCAATCTGACTTTTACTTAGATGAACCATTAGACTGATGCCGATGTACCATGAACTGTCAGTGGGCAAGGGGTGAAAATGCCCACAGCTAACTCTTCAGGCCTCTGAGACACAACAGAGCACCCTCTTCCCAACCAGAGAAACTGATAGAAAACAGCACTTAAGTACTAAAAATCAGCATCTTCTGTGCATCAGGATATCACTGGGGAAACATGGATTTTCCCACCTTCAGTGGAAGTGTTCTAGCTATAAGTAACCACTGGACCTAAAGAACCCTTGGCTTGTGACCTTCCCTTTATGAAATAAAGAATCCTCTGAGCTTTTAGATTGTTCAGTGCCCACCTTACACACACACTCTCCAACAAAACAGGCTCACAGAGAAAGTAATGGGAAGCAGAACTTCACTAATGTGATCTGAACTGCAGCTAACCTTGTTTGTGTGCAGCGCTGATGATGAAAGGGCTTGTCAGCAAGAGAAGAGATAGGAAAGCAGAATGTACATGTGTTGATAAAAACAGGCTGCAGTTTTTGGGGCTCCCAGCTCCAGGAAGAGCATCAGAGCAATACACCATCATTCAAGCTCAGCAGAAACTTAGATCCAACCAGAAGCAATAGCCAGAGGGAGGAAAAGAAGAGCTCAGGCAAAGCAGTTTAAGAGAAAAAGAGATGTAAAGCCATTCCTCATTCTGGGCATGAAACAGTATCACCAGAGAGAGGGAGGCAGAGAAACAGAGAGTGAGAAAAGCATCTGATGGGAGACTTGAGAACCTTGCTCTGGTGGAAACTTCGAAACAGCTTTTAGCCAAGTTCAGAGTACTGCCTGTGGAACTAACTAGTGGGAAACAGTATATTTAGTGGTCAAAGCAAGAGCTTGAAAACCAACACTGTGCAAAGTTCCATTCCCAAACCCGACAATTGTTTGCTGCACAACATCAAACAACAAACTCCTCAGTGTTTCAACTCTCTCATATGCACAAGTACAGTCTGTAACTCATGACGGATGTTGTAACTCTTAAATGCTGGCAAAGTGATGTGAGATCCTTGCACCCTTGCAATTACTGCTAACACAGGCAGAGCCCGGCAGTTGAAGGAAGTTGTGCTAAACGAAAGCTTCCAGCTGAAGAAGTTGCTGAAATTAGGCTTTTTCAACTGCTGCTATCAGTGGACAGTACCAGAAACTCAAGTCCATCTTGCTGATGAAAACAAAAAATAAGTCGTGCATTTCTAATGACCTCTATCATGACATTCAATTTTCTTTACTTTCAGGTTCCCATCTCAGGCACATACAGCACACTGTGTTTGAGAATCCCTTCTGGGAGTTCTTAAAAGACACCCTCATGCCCTGCCAGAAACATGACCCTAAGCTAACCCACAGCAGAAACACATGTGGCTGTGAACAACTTAGCTAGGCAGCACAAGTCCTACACCAGGGAAGGTCTGGATGACCAGATGTTGCCACTCCCCAAGCCTCGGAGTGACAGTTGTGGCGACAAGGCGCCATGAGCCAAACCTACCGTAGAGGCCAGGCAGATGCCAGCAGCAGAAGTGCTCAGGCCGGCAGGTGATGAGGTTACTGGCCAAAACAGCCAGCCCGCTGCCTGCCTGCCATCCATCCATCCATCCATCCATCCGGCAGGACACCGAGCCCAGCGCTGCCACCAGCACGGGGGACACGGCGCCAAGGGCGACCCCTGAGCAGCTCCCACCGCACACCCCTAGCAGGTCAGCGGCTCTGGAGAGCCCCGATCCCCACGGAGCAGCAGCGCCTTCCCCAAAGAGCAGCGCTGTTTGCCAGAGGCTCCCGACAGAGCCGGGATTTGCCGCAGACGGCCCCAGCCGCGGCAGTGCCCCGCAGCGCCGGCCGCGCACCCCGGGAGCCCCCGGCTCCGCCCGGCCCCGCTCCCCCAGCCCAGGCTCGTTCCCATCCGTGTCCCGGCGCTCACCTGCGCTGGCGGCCGGGGGGTCCCGGGGGCTGCGGGGCTCCCGCGCTCCCGGCCAGCCCCGCTCCGGCGCCGCCCCGGCCCCGCCTGCAAAGGGGCGTCGGGCACAGGCAGTGAAGGAGCCTCGCCCCGCCCGCCGTGTCCGGTCCGCCCCGCCCCGGGCACCGGCGCGGCACGGTTCGGCACGGTTCAGGACGGCGGGGACAGCGCGGGTCCGGCCGGTCAGGGTGCCTCCGCCCCGCCGTAGCGCAGCCCCGCTCCGCCCGCACCGCGCCTTCCGCTGCGCGCCCCCGAGCCGCGGGCAGCGCGGAGAACCGGCGGGGAGCGCAGCGCCCGCGGCAGGGAGCGATGCTGGCAGCCGAGCGCACAAAGTGTCCGGAGCATGACATGGCTGCCACCCTGTGCCGCACTGCCGCTGTCCCTGCTGCGCACACCGAACTGCTCCGGAGCCGCAGCGCGGAACAGCACGGCGCTCAGGGCAGCCCTGCATCCACATCTGTGTGCAAAACTGCCGACATAGGAGATGTGAAATGGTTTGGGATTCACTCCTTCCCTGAAAAGCGCTCCTTTGACAACCTCAGTCATACAAACTGTTCTTTCTTCATCTGAAAGAGTGTCGGAACCGTAGAAACTGGCTGACACTAAGTCTGGGAGAAAAAGAGTGGGAAGGGCATTTAAAGGGAAAAGACCTGGACTGTAAGGGAAGAGGAGTGACCCCCAAAGGCAAGAGGAGAGACGCTGGTGGTACTTGCAGGGTGCTCTCCGTGGATAACAGTACGATAAGGATGGGGAATAGCCCAAATCCCAAAGGAGAGAAAGTGGATTTGAGGGATGAGAAGAAACACCTCCCAGGCAGGCAAGGTGCCCGTGGGTCCAAGGTAGGAGCAGGGTAGGTGTTCCACTTCCACCTGCTAATCGTGGGAACAAGACCAAGCACTCCTTTAAATGCTGGATACCAAGAACACACAGGGTTATCCACTCTTTTCTTTTTCTCCCTCCAACCTGTTGTACAGATCCATTGACTGCAGGGCAAAATCACCTGGGCACTAAACCCCTGTGCAAGGTCTCATCCCACCAGTGCCCAAGGCTCAGCCACTTCTCACACCCCCTCGGGGCTACCATCACCCTTTGCTCAGAGCAGCTCTCCCCCTTGTCATAAGAAATTAGTGGCTCCAAAGCAGCAGCAGATGGGGATAAGAAATTTTTCCAGTGTTCAAAGACAATCATTCCTCTCTGTCTCATTAAATTTTCAGCAGCAATTAGATACTCAAAGACCATTTGCTCGCTTGAAAAGTCTCTCTCTCTTTTCACACATCCCCCCTGAAATGCTCACTATACTTTGGGTCACAAGTGAGAAAAGATTGGGAATGTGGATTTGTGATTTTATTTATTTCACTGCCACACATGGAAACAAACAACGCCGGTACAGGACATGGTTCGTGCTACTGCATCACCTCGACTGGTCCTGCAGTTTTACGACTCCCAGAATCACCATTCTTCCTACAGCTTTTGCTGCTGGAGACGTGTGATTAAGGTGTAAATTCCTCCCCCCCCCCCCCCCCCATGTTATCATCCAAGAAAAGCTCATTATTCTTGCAATCTGACTCATTTTTTTCCCTGAACATTACTAGTTGGCAACACATATCTTGCCAACAGTACAAAATGTGACTGTTGAAACATTCATTCTTCAATTCCATTTGAATCTACTATCGCGTCTCCATGTGACCTTTTAACGCTCAGAAATTGTCTATTTTAAATCATCAGCCCTGACATGTGTTGAAGATATTTTTAACAGACTGTTTACAGGAATTCTGGTTTCTGTTCTGGTGGTTTTTTTTTTTTCCTTTTCAACAGCTTTTCTATTCATCATCTCCAAGTTTCACATGTACAGCTGTACTGAACACCAACAGGGCATTTGCCCACATGGCCTGTGAGAAATTGGACATCAGAAACCGTAGGGAACTCAAAGTCAGAAAAAAAAGATGCAACCTGCTAGATTTAAATCCGAGACCTCCAGGAAGAACAGAAGGGAAGGTTAGTTAGTTGTTTTTCTTCTGTGTTATTGAGAACCTAACAGGGCTCACGCGTTTGAAGAGAACACTGCTAAGAAGGGCAAGTGGCATTATTTCAAATGCACCCACCATGAGGTACATGCAAGGCGTGCCAGTTCACAACGAGCATCTCCACTCCATGCCACTCTGGTTTACATTTACCCAGAGTTGTTCAGAAAACTCGGAAAGGTTAATTTTGTGTTCTCAGCTCTCAAGCTCTCCTGCTGCATACAGGCATGCGCTCTACGTCACTTAATCTGGTGGATTTGCAGAAACACACAATTCCATGCCACTGCTGAGTCAGGGGGTGCCTTGTCCTGCTTGGGGAACGATGCAGACCCCAGCCAAATATTCACCACTGTCCCACCATCAAGATATTTAGCCAATGTTTGCAGATGAGACAGGGCCAACTTTTATAGAAGAAACAGCGCGAGGAAGAAGAGGATGACAATGAGCAACGTAACCACAACACCTTGGTATTTACAGGATAACCCAGCAAGAATGCTTCCACCCAAAGAGACAAACACCCTGACTGCCCTACTGGCTCCCAAGCCACAGAAATGCTGATAGATGCAGTAAATAGTAACACTTCTGAAGGTGTGTTCCCTGCTGCAACAGACAGGGCCACAAGAATCTCCCTCATCCTTCATTTGCATGGGATAAACAAACAAACAAACAAACCAACAAACCAACCCAACCAAGTCGCTGCATTTCATTGCACCACAAGGCAAACAGGAAGCCCGAGCACTGTGAGGAGAGTTGAAGCTCTCTGCTCCATGTGGTTAACACTACTCAAGGTTGACACTACTCAACAGCGGCAAACCGCGCTTGGCTGCAGTGCTGCCGCGGGGCTGCAAACACGGCTGGGAACTCACTTGGGTTTAAAAGTCAAAAGAGGGGCTTTGAGTTTGGTTTTTTTTTTGCAACAAGATCTGAAATAGGATCACAGCCACCCAAAGTGTGCAGCAGTGAGCCATGCTGGCTCCACAGAGGTGGAGCTCACCTGTCTGAGCACAGCCTTGGGCCACAGCCTTTGCCGAGAAAAGCCTCTGGCCAAACCAAACTGCTTCAAGATTTAAAGGTCACTGTTTCTTTTCACATGTCACACAAAAGCTCTCCGTGCTATAGAATAACACTACACTGCTACAGGCTTTGGGGATTTCTTTAAACACACACATATATATGGGTATATATGCATATATATATATAGTTGGGGCACCCAGGTCTTCTTGCAGCAAGCAACGTGCACACTGAAGCGACATTAGGAGATCAGGATAAACTGCACTAAGTATTTTAACTGGACCTCACAACCTCCACTGCTGAACACATTGATTTCCATATTTTGAAGAAGGGAGAATGATGACAAAGATACCCAGCTCTCTTGCTGAAGGCCAGAGTGGCCTCATTTGGTGTCCTTGCCCAGATAAAAATACTGTTTTATTTGTGTGACTATGTATTTAAATGAAGGATACTGCAGACTTGAGAACAACGCATTCCTCTCTAGTTTCCCCATAAATGTTTGCAGAGGAAAAAAGTAACAAGACATGACCTGAGTCAGCTGCAGTGGCAGCTGAGATTCCCATCTTGACCACCAGCAGCACCACAGGGCTTCAACAGGAGAAAAATCCCTGGAGGCAGTTCTACTTCAGAGTTATGAAAATGAAGTAGGAGTTTGTTTGGTGCCTCCTTGGCTGTTTCTTCATCAGAATATCTAAGTTATAACCTCTGCCCATGCCAAAGTTTTGTGCTGAGGAAAAAGGCAAGTTCTGTTGATTGAAGGTGTTGCAAGCAGCACATTATCCCAGAGAACAGAGTGGAAGGCATAAATCTACAAGGATTTATAAAGTTCTACAAGGAATGTGAGACTGCAGCTCTGTCAGGGATACAGTGTGAGTTAGTGACTGCAAAAAATGTAAGACAAAATGGTGTGGGGAAAAAACCCACAAATCAACAAAAATCCCCAGCAAAATTACAGACCCTGCTGTGAAAATGCAAGGCTTTCAAGCACAGGACCTGGATTAAGGCACTCGTATTCTGCTCCTCACCCTGGTGCTGATGTCACAGCTTTTACTGCATCATGTTTGTGTGCAGAACACAACACAGAATGTTCCTTCGTGTTCCACTGGGCATTTTGGGAAGCTTTGCTGTTTGTACAACTCATCTGAGGTCTTCAGCTGGTGGTGCTGCACAAGTTCAGAGCATTAAATGTCACAACACTCCATGTTTTTATCACTTCGGAACATGACTGCAATACAAACACAGCATTTCCCCCACACAGGGAATGCCACTCAAAAGCTCACTTCTGTTGAAGATGGGTTTTGATACAAAACCAAAAAATGTCAAACACAGATGGCCAGAAGCTCCATCCCACTTTTGACTATCGGTTTGTCAGGAGGGACAAACAACTTTCTTTTCTCTTGTTGTTTTTTTTTTTTTTTTTTAAATACAAGTGAGTGATCTTTAAAACCACAAATTTCCATTATGATTTGTAACTGCCTATTTAACTAAACTGTGCAGTTTAATCTTGAAATTACTGTTAGGGGATTCTGGATCCTTTTCTTTGCTACCAGAAGGAAAGCAGCACTCAGTCTTCCCACACTCAGAAGTACAGTTCAAGTTCACATGAACATTGGGTTCTCACAAAACACAAAACTAGACCTCAGTGATAAAGTCACAGTGCTAAAAAGAAAGTCCTTCTTCCAGTTTGGGAATTTTGGGGGTCTTTATTAATTGTTTCCAGTAAGACCGGATCTTGCAGCCTCATGTGTGGGTGGCTGGCTGCACTCTGAAGACAGATGCAGGTGCCTGCCTGTGCTAAATATTTTGCACAAACTCAAGAGTTTGTTATATTTCAGTGGTTTTTGTTTGTTTAGCTTCATTTGACATGTAAAATGTGTATTCCAAACTAAGCAACATTCAGAACCCAAACAAATACACTCTCTGCATAAAAATCAGAATATATGTATCATGTTACCAAGTGAGGCAGATGCCAGTGACAAATGCTTTAAGAATTTTTTAGCAGCCACCTGAAAAATCACTTAAGAGTCAGAAATAAGTAGCAAAGGCCATTGCATGAGTCATCAGTGACAACAAGGAGAAAAGGAATGTGAATGGAATTTTTTTTTTCTAAATGACACATGGCTCTGGCTGAAAGAAAATTATTTTTACTGTTACCAGAGGACAATTTCCATTTACAAACAGGGGAATTTCCACCTGAGACATATTGATGAAGACTCATTTACACAGCTGGAGGTAAAACTACATCTTTTACCCTGGGAACAGCAACAAAGGAAAAATAAATTATTTTCTGTAGCAGGAAAGTGCAAAATTTTTGTCCTCAAATTTTGATCTAGAAATAGATAATGTTTGTTTTCATTAAGTCTTTAAAAATATTTACGAAGAAGAGAAGATGTATTTCACAGAAGGGAACAGTCCAGCCAGCCTAAACAGAACCAGGACTGGGAAACTGTACAGGACAAGTATTAACTATGTTAAGCACTTGGATTATGTGCTACAAGGGCAAGTGTGGCTCAAAAAATAAAGTGAAAAGCTCCATTGTTTATTATGAGAGTATCATAATTTAAAACACAGCGGCAGCCAGGTCCGAGTGAGGGTGGAGCTACACCACAGCATCAGGAGGCACTTGAGCAGCTCAAGGTGAGCAGGGCTCACCTTGCCCCTTTCCAGGGCACAAACTCCCTTCCAGGGCAGTGGGAACAGGAATGTTCGGTTTTGGTTCATTTCAGAGATCAGCATTTTTTTCCCCCTGCCCCTTTTTATTGCTGGTTTTTCTGCTGTTCCCACAAAAAGAGGAATAAACTATCAAACAAAAGCCGCCATAAGCACCTGCAGCCTGTGGTGCTGGGGGGCTCTGCAAGATGATAGCTTTGCATTGAATTTCCTATTTTATTTCCTTGCTACCTGCAACAGGAAAAAACTCAACCTCTCATTTCCTTCCTCCTACCCACTTTCTGTTTGGTGTTTTGAGCAACTCGTGTAAATTAGCTGCAGTCAGGAGCCAGATTTTCTATTTGCTCTTCTTCTAAAGGCCACGGAGAGAAAGACAGAGCAAAGCTTGTTGTATACAATGACAAAGTGACAGGGGTGAGGAGAGGGCAGTAACAGACACAGAGCTCACAGGCACAAGTGGAATTGATGATTGGCTCCCAATAGGATGGAACCAGGTGTACAGCACTGTCAGAAAGGAGAGGATTGAGCACAGCTTCAGCTTTCTGAATTCGTCTTGGAAATCTAATGGAAAAATGTAATGAAATCTTTACAGCCTCTTTCCATAAGCACCAGCTCCACAGGTATGTGCTGCTCTGGACAGCACAGTAATGCTGCCAAGCCACACGTGGTGACTTTGAGAATGGAATGACCACACACCACCCACCCTCTCATGGGCCCTTTGGGGTGCTCTGGGGAGCCAAGGTTCTCACTCAACCCTCTAGAGAATAGTTTGCAAAGAAAAGGTGCCTTGAAAGACATTCCTCCCCACCCTCAAAAGCCCCCAACAAAAATACAACTACTGACTACACACGTGATTCCTTCCGTAGCAAGGGCAAAAGAAATTCAGAAGCCCTTTGACACTAAAAATACATCCTTCCTCCTCCTCGGACTTCTCCTTTCCCAGAAACATTTCTCTTTCTGTGCTATTTCCCAGCTTGTCACACTTGTCTCTTGGCTCCCACCCTGGAGCCAGACGAATGCCCTCTCAAAGCACAGAGGTCCCGATGGGCCATATGGGCTTTTACTGCTGTGCCACTGGGCCCCAGCACCCACTTAGGGCCTCTTCTCTGCTAACAGGTCATGCCCTGACTGTTCCTCCCTGCACATTATTTATTTACCATTCTTCTCCTCCTTCAAAGCGTTATTGATTGCTGCTGCTCTCAGTGTGTTCCCTGCCATGGGGAGTCACACGCAGCAGTGGGGAGCAGACACAGCACCACTGGCTCCTCCTCAAACACCACTCAGTTTTTCCCTGTGGTCACATAAGGATCCACAGAGCAAACTTGGAGATTTAAACAGCTCCCTCAGATTAGCAAATGACAAAAATCCAACCAACAAACCCCTCCAAACCCACACCTTGTCCTTTTTCCACTGTTGAATCGGAACCAGCAAAAGCCCACAGAGATTTGAAATGTGCATCCTTCCTCTTGGCAGAATACAAGAACAGACATCTCATCTCATTTACCAGTGTGGCTGAGCTCTTGTGCCCCATGGCTCCCATCTTTACTGAATCTTTGTCTTTCTTTTCTGATCATGGGCATGGCAGAATGTTTGGTAATAACAGATTTATGACAGGCACTGGGAATTGCTCAATCCACAGCATCAGAGAATTTTCCCCTACTCCTCTTCTTCAACTTCTTTTGTGGGGTTCCAGCTGACCATAGGAGGGAAGGCAGCCAAACATCTACTCAATGCACAAATGACAAAAAACCAGTATGTGAAATCGTGCTAAGTTGCAAAAAAGTAGAGATGACAACACCCAACAAAGTTGCACAGGAGAGAGCTGACAGAGCAAAGTCCCTTCAGTGCCCTTCAGCCACTTTGGACAGCAGTGACCAGCCACAACACAATCAAACCTTGATTCATTTTTTTATTACCTTGATTCTCAGATGATTGTGCCTGTTACCGTGGCTGTACTTTGGAGACCTTGCAGGTGCAAGCTGCCATTGGTACACATGTCCTGGCCACACATGAACGAGCAAAGCCTGAGGGAGCCCAATAAACTGCTTGCATCCTCTGGTCCAGGGGAAAGTGGTTTACCTCCATGCTGGCAGCATCAGGAGAAGACACTGAGTGTGAGTTGTCCAGCAGAACTCCCCACTTACTCCCTTGGGATCAGTCTTACAGCAGAAAATTAAAACCAGTCACACTGCTTCTCTTAAGTCACAAAAAGTAGAGGAAGAGGCCATGAAAACCCCCAGCAGTAGCATAACTGATTCTGAATGCAACAATTTTCTCTGCTCTGAATGAGAAGTCAGCAGCTCTGATTGCATGTGTGCAAATTCCCCCAGAATTTCCCTGAAACCTTCCATTACAGAGAGGCAACTGAAGTCTAGTATTAAGTTTAGGCTGAACCTTGTTTATTTACCTCAATTAAGATTATCTGATAGATCTTATCATGGGTGAGTGAATCACCCTCTACTACATATGTGCAGCTGGCTGTCCCCAAGGAAAGCAGCAGAGCAGCAGCTCTACAGACTGTGTAAGTGCTCTGTGTAAAGGGGCTTCTCCTAGCACTGCTTTTTCCTCCCCTTTTTGGTTGATTGCCTTAACTGAAGAACAAAATTCTGGTGGGAGGACTAAGAACAGCCAAGTGACAGGCTGTTTCCTCTAACATACAAGACAGTTGTAGCTTTTATGCTGTCTGTGTGCATCACAGGTTTACAAAACCCCAAAAATTTGCTTAGATAATGCAGAAAAATCTCTCTGCAAGAGCTTGCAAGAGCAAGGGGGAACACCTGCTAAATTCTAAACAGAGATGCTGGGAAGACTTGTCATGGGAAACAGAACCAGGAGGATAACAACCCTAAGAATTAATCTGGAAGACATGAATGAGTGTCACCGTGAAATCACCAATGACCAAGTGACATTTAGCACACAGCAGAGACTCACTGTTGAATCTTATTAACTACATCCTTGTTTCACAGCAGACAGCTCTGCCCACAGATCAGAGACCACAGCATTACAGTGCAAAAATCATTCATGAGCCTGCTGGTTGCTCTGGAAGGAATTGTAGAATGAAGGAGAAAAAGGAATTCTAGTGGAAATCTATTCCCATCATTCAGAAACCTGGACTAACCAGCATTCTGTCCAGTTCCCTTACATCTCTGGCACCAATTCATACATGCAAAAGGCAGGCAAGCCTTCTCAACAAACATTTGCACAGGCTGTGCTCACCTCCCCACATATCATTGGTCATATCTGGTACCACTGGTAACTATTGAAAAGCCACAAAAATGGCACTCAATCTGCAGGAGCCTTTGGTGGAAGCAGCTTCAGTGAGGGGATGCCTCCTCCCTCCTTGTCCTGCTCTAATGTGCATGCAAAGCTCATACATTATTTTTCACCTCTCCCCAGCCACTGATTAAAGGGGCATCTTACCCAATTCCCCTTCCTTTCCCATCCCCAGTGAAGTCCTGTCTTTCTCTGCTATGGCAGCTGTTTTTCCTTCTCCTCCCAGCCCATTTGCCTGCTGTTGTATTGCTAATTATTTTTACAAGGCTCAATAATTGATGCAATCTTTCCCATTTTTCATCTCCTTCCTAGAGCAGTGTCTGGCAAGCAAGGAGCTGCTGCAGCAGCTGTGCTGCGTTGGCTGCTCCTGCTGAGAGCAGCCAGTGCCAGAACAAGACTGTGCAACCTAATCCTCTATTTACCTTTCCCTGGACTCAGCAGTCATTATCCAGAGGAGCAGCTTTGCAAGTCACTTAGCAACGTGCCAGCAAACCAAAGCTCTGATGTCACCAACAAAAATAGCATCTCAGAAACACCCAATTGTCTCATGCCCTGAACCAAAGTATCCGGAGCCATGTAGCTCCGTTCCTCAAAAATTGCTGCTTCTAGAGAATTTATCTTTGACTTGCTGGCAGACAAGGCAGCAACACAATGATTTCAGGATAAAAATAATCTCTCATTCTTCAATAGTCACACTGACTGGAGCACAGGGCTCCTGCCGCCTCTCTCCAATGCATAGCACTGAACAAGAGCGCAGATCAGATACTGAAGCGACACAGGTCTATGTGGTAGAGCAGCTCCATCAACCCTTCAAGTTATTCACCTGTGAAGATGAGTTACAGATTTAAAACAGTCTTCTTCACTTTTGCCTTTTACTTATGGTCAAGCAGGCCATTTCCCCCCTCTCAAAGCAGTAGGTAGAAAACATGGCAGTAAATACAGAAATTATACTGACAGCAGAGCTCCTAATACACTCTCTTTGGTTTTTTTATGAATGCTATCAGGTCCCTAAAAAACAGAAGTCATAACTCTTGAGAATTTTCAGTTGATAATTGACCCTGGCTGTCAGTTTGGGAACCACTTCCCTGACAGTTTACTATCGTCCAGCTGTACAAGCTGCCCAGAGTTAGGGAAAAGGAGGGCAGCTCCTCACTGGTCCGCTCCAAACCAGATGCTTCCTCATTTCACACTCTTGAGCAAACCTAGACTGCATGGTGGCTTTTAAACCATAAAATCCCAGATTCTGCAGGAATCAGCACTGGTGGTTCAACATTCAGCATTATTCTGCCACTGAGTACATCTGACTGATTATCACAAGACTCCTAAGAACAAGACAAATTCTAGTTTTGTCCATTCAAGAGCAACTGAGAAAGGCAACTGCCAAAGACGAAAATTAATGGATAATTCTGCTGCTGCACAGCACTGGGCAGGGCATTTATTGGGAGCACACACACACACACCACAGCACCCCCTGCTCGGAGAGCCACTTCTGTGGGACAAGATCACACCTGGAGGAACACACAACACGCAGTGCCTTTTCCAGAGCCTGCACCCAGACCACTGCAGGTGTTTCCAGGGGTTTCTTCCAGGCGACCAACCGCCAGCCCTGTCCTGCTCTCTCGCAGCTTGTTGTTTCTAAGAGCAGTGGTGTGAAAAAACAGGAAGCCGTGCAGAGAAGAGAGAGAATACAGATTGAGGCACGAAACTGCAGCAGCCCCAGCTCCCCCAGCACTACCCCACCCCCTCTTCCCTTCCCACCCCCTCACCACAGGCCACATTCTCGATGAGAAACGCTCTACTTGCTCTTGACGGGAAACTGGGTACGGAGTTGGGCGGCCGGAGAGCCTTGGCGGGAGGGGAAATCCAGCAGCACGGAGGGAAACGCAGCTCCCTGGGCTCTGATGGCCACGGAGTAAAGGAACAGCTCAAATCGGACACTGCTCCACAGGTGCATCCAATTTACTCTTCAAGGAAAAGTTTATAGCTCCCTTATCCTCAGAAGTTCAGATTTGCAGCTCCAAAGATCCACTGAGGACCATTCTACAAACTGCTTGAGCATTATCTACAATTTGCTGCAATCCAGACAGGTCTTTGCACCATTCTATGCCTATATAATTAAGGAATAAGGATTCCGAGTCACATTTCTCTGTTGAAGAAAGACAGCAGATCCTCTTGTCTATAGCTTTCTGTATTCACAACTCTCCCAACTCATCCCATGCTGCCAAATTCTGACACAAATCTTTTGTTTTGCAGGACTCTTCATTACCCACACCCTTATCTCTTCAGTCTCCAACATAAGGCTGAGACATTAAAAGGGTGGAAATGAAGAAACAACAGTTGGGGCAAAAAACACTGGTAGGGGACAGAAAGGCCAAGCAAACCACCAAAAACACGCCAGCACCTTGCATTGCACAGAGAGTATTCCCAGCTTCATCCTGCACAACCACGGCTGTGCTTGTGTCAACCAACTGTCTGGATAAAAGAGGAAAGGAAGAAATGTCTTTGGAACCCTGGTGTTGCTGAAAACCAGGAAAAAGCCAAACACCACACTCAGCTTGGCCAGTGCTTCTGGAAACCAGCATTCCAAAATCAAATCAGGTAGGATAAGCGTGCACAGCCTGAGCCACAGCAGGTGACAGTGCACAAGGTGAAGGCACAAAATGAGCTGCCGCAGCCTGTAGCAAGGGACAGTCCAGGGTCAGTCACAGGCATTAGCACATGGAGACATCAGCACGGCATCTCCCCACACCGTGCTTGGATTTTGTCAATCCAAAGCCTTTTACATCCCTACTAACTCGGCACCATGCACAGATAAACTGTCTTGCTTTCCTACTGTTAGAAATGCATAAAACCATTATTAATTGCCAAAACCAAGGGTGAGGGAGTAAGGACAAACATGAAGCTACACAAAGGAGAAGAATTAAACAGTCTGATATCTACTGGTGGGAAAGAGGAATGCTGTATTTCCTCAGTCCTACCCACAGCCTCTGTACTGTTCACAAAGGGATGTGCTTGGCTGGCGTTTATTTATAAAACCTATAAGAATGTTGACCTAAGACTATAACTTGGAGAAAAATAAGCAGAGGTCAGGTTTTCTAAACGCAGTCACAAACCCAAGAGAGAAGCTTACCAGTAAGACCCTCGGCTTTTAGAGGGAAGCAGAATTCAGGAGAGGCCCCAGCACTTCTGAGCTGCCAAGGAAACCCTGCAAACCATGAGCCATCCCTTGGTTTAAGTGCAGCCCATGCTGCAGCTTTCTGTTCCAGCCACAAAATCAAGGCAGGGTCTGGGGGGAGCCTGAGGGTGCCTGAATGAGCTCGAGGGGGATTTCCAGTACCTCTCTTTGCTGGCAGAGGTAGCCAGCCTGCCCAGACTCTTGAATTTTTTGTCTTTTTAAATAACTGATGAAGAAAGATGCTCTTACAAGCAGGGATTCAGAACAGGGCCTTTATCTAAAGGCTCTGAATCATTCTTTGTAAGACACCATCCCTGCTGACAATTGAAGGAGCCTCTGGAGAAGGCAGACAGATAATAAGTGATGATTAACTCTTGTGTGGCATTTGCATCAGAACAGCCATGTGAAAGACTGAGTTGTTTGCTGCTGGGGCTGCGGCTCATTATCCAAACCTGCTCAAACAAAAAGCCAAGGCAAGAACAAGCAGTCTGCATCCGAATATTTGACCCAGAAGTAGCTCGGCCATAGCCAACCCTATTATTCCTATCAGGAATAGCATGACCTCCACCGACATCTGTTGGGACCTCATCACCTTAAGGAAAATTATCCAAGCCCAGCACTTTGGGGGATGCGGCTGGAGGGGTGAGCAGGAGGAACCCTGCAGGTGAAAACGGCACTTGGACATTCCCACCTCCATGCGCAGACTTTCAGAATCTCTTTGGCATTGATCCAACAGGTATTTATTGTTCCTTTTTCCGGAGGGGACGCTGGTATTTCACAAGGAGCCCCTCTGAGCCCCAGGAACGCCGATCCCCGTGCTGGGAAGTGGCACAAACACCCCATCTAGCGACAACCACAGAGGAAAACGCTCTGAAAAAAAGCTTTTTCCTGTGTTCCGCCTGCCTGGGCTGGACGCTGCAGCCCAACGCTATTACCACGACAGGAACAAAGCAGAAAGCGACGACAAATTGCTCACTCTGAACCCACAGATCCAAAGCGGCGCGAGTGCCTCACAGAGCCCCTCAGAAACACTGCGTGTTTAGAAATTCACTTCATATACTCCTCATCATCTCTTATTTTCAAGAGGAATAATCCCGGCAGGAGTGATCTTTATTTAAGGACACATTAAAAGCAGCCTTGTCCACGCATTTGGTGGGATCACAACCAAGACAGCCCCACAGCTGAGGGCACAGCTCCCAATCCCACACTATGGAAGAAACGGTCACCACTCACCTCAGTCCATCCCTGCCAGGTGGATGCTGAGCCACTCCAGAAATAACCCCTGGTTAGGCACTCGGGAGTGCAGCAGCTTGCAGGGATCCTGGGGCTGTGGGTTCCTGGGGCAGGAGACCCTCATGGCCCCTCACAGACCCTCATGGCCCCCAGGCCTGGCAAGTGTGAGGCGAAGCTTCTGGGCCTCATCAGCCCAGCCGAGCTGCAGGTGTGAGGGGAGAGCACAGCCCTGCTGGCCTCAACTCACGTGGGCAAAATTACCATCTGCCCCTTCCGAATTGGGCACAGCTGTTGTTCATCTCCAGGAAAGGGTTTTCATCTTTTAAAAAACACCTGCTCTCTGGGTCCATCTCTGCCGTGGTCCCACACTTCGTTCACCCTGCAGGCTCTTCTAAACCCTCTCCCTGCCACGCTCTCACCCCAGCCAGCTCTGGTCAGTTCGGGGTGGCAGAGGGTCAGCTGTCCCTTGGCCCTGCAGCCCCACAGTCCTGGTGACAGCAGCAGGACAGAGCTGTGGTTTGGCTCGGCTCAGGGCAGCAGCAGCTCCGGCAAAGCTCAGCACCCTGAAGTTCCAAATGAACACTAAAGTATGGTGTGAATATAATTGGACCACTGACACTAAGGTGAAAACTTATCAGGTTTTATTTTTTAAAGAAAAATATTCCTCTTCAAACACAAAGCATGAACTAAAAACCTCCGAGGAACAGCTTCTCCTTCCTTGGAGCATGTTTAACTAAGCTGTACAGTGATAGAGCTCCCCAAAGAAATACACACATGTAACATACAGTCTTTCTTTCACAGGAAATAAGGTTTGGGACTTTAAATTGTCCTCACCTTCTCTAGACAACCATTCAATCCAAAGACACTCTGTACCTTACTCCCACCCCAGAACACAGTAATGATAATTTCTGTATGCAACATACATTAAAAAAAAAAAAAAAAAAAAAAAAAGTATTGGCCAAATTGGCCCATTCTAGCCTTTTAACAAATGTCTGAGAGAGGTTAAGACCATCATTATTTCCAGGAATGGTGCTTGGAAGAAAAATATAGCAGCATCCACAGGCAACAGAAGCCCTTCAGTGCAGCTGCCCTGTTACAAGGAACTCAGCCAGTCCAGCAGTGTTTTACAGGTGTTCCCAGCACCCAGGAAGAGGGAGTGGGAATCAAACATTCACAGGCCTAATCTGTTGCTTGAACAAATAGCCTAAAATTCAGTGAATCTGAGTTTTTTCCCCCCAGTGACCAATTGAATAGCTAAGATTTTATGTAAAAAGGTATGATAAACTTCAGAAACCAGCAACTCATGCTACCCTTTCCCTCTATGCCATCAAATAGAGATGTGCATAATTGTCACATCTGCCAAACTCCCCAGACTGAGGAACTGGAATCAGACTCTAAAATACATATTCTTTCTAATTCAGAACAGCAAAATCATCTAAAGTATTTGCAAGGTCTCAGAACATGCCTAATAAGCCCATATCCAAAGAGAAAGTACCTGGACATTTTCAGTGGAAAGTAGGAAATGGAAAAGGTCTGGAAATAAAGCTCATTTACACTCCACCTGATCATTAATTCTTGGTATTATTAAGTCATGCTCCAATCTTTATTGGGCCATTTTGTAAAGATCTTTTCCACTCCATACACTCCAACAGTTTTTACAGTAGGAAAATTATTAGAAAAATAAAATATCCCCCCTGAACAACACTGCATGAAGATCAACATCATCAGTCACAGAGATGTTTACAGGGGGACCAGATAAACGTCTGCTTCCTCCAAACCAGCTTTGTACTGAAAAGAGCAGCAAGATAGACACAGTATCTACGAGCTAGATTAAGGCCAACAATATAAAAACAAACATGGGCTCAGATCTTTTGAAATGAAGAAACCTTCCAAATGTTTTTATAGATCTGCGCGCACACACACACACACACACACACACTCACACTCGTGTATTCCTCAAGCAAAGGCTTCGCAACTGTGAGAGCACCATGGGAGAGTGTTCTAGCACCAGAATGAAAAACTTCCCTCTTCAGTAATAAAATCCAAAGTCCCTCTATTGCTTTGGACAAGGTCACCAGAGACCCTTCCAAGAACAGTTTCAGCGAGCAGCTGCAGCAGTGCAGTGACAGGGTACAGTGTTCCTGTTCTGGAATGCGGGTGGGAAGAGCTGTGTGGAGATGCTGCAGCTCCTTGGTTGCTGGAGAGGAGGAGGAGGTTTGTATTGCAATCTGGTTGAGACCGAGGCTGACTGGGATCCAGGTGAGTGTGATGGCAAAACTCAGCGCAGGCTGGAGATGCAAGTGGGAAGTTTGCATACATGAAGTCACAGTGCACATCTGCTGGGTGATAAAGACAAGCAAAGCCACAGTATTTTCTGGCAGCTTGTCTGTGTATAGGAGGCCTCTAGGTGGGACAAAGATCATGAAAGGAGTGTCACACACTGCACCAGGACATCATGAAACCCAGGGAGCAGAGGCTGGAAGAGAAGCTTGGCAGCTGCTCTGCCAACATGCTGCCTGTACACGTGCTCAAGTGAGTGTGCAAAGTCTATAGAAGGGACAAAAATCTCTTTACAACAAGGTTATGGGTCCGGTTTGGCTACAAGGAACAATTCATGCAAGTTTAACAATAGAATTAATAATCAATCTGCAGCACATCTTTCTGCAGGAGGTCTCTCCTGGCTCCAGGCTTTGCTGGAGGTGCTGGCTGTGCAGCTCCTCAGCAGCTCTCTGAGGAGGCTGAGAGAGACACAGAGTCAGCAGCGACTTCCCCTCAGCCCCTCGTATCAGCACGTGTGGGTGCAGGGCTGGCTCTCCCTGCCATGCACAGCAGGGACAAGCGTCACCAACAACAATGCAGGGAGACTTGGAAAACACAAAGAGACAGTTTTTCAGTGCTTGAATCATCAGCAGCAAAGCCCCATTTAAGCTCTCACATGCTGATTAGAGTCTGGCTATGGCTCCCATGATCTACCAAGTGAGGCAGGAACTCAATTAAAACATACAGGAAAAAAAATGAAGTGAAAGGAAGGGTGATCATCACTGCGAGGCTCAACTTCCAGGTTCAGAGCAGAGAATGGTCAGCAGCACTTTGTTCTGTGTACATGCAAGAGGACAAGAGAGGGAACAGCAGCAAACTGAAAGGGAGGGAAAGACACAACAAGCAAACACAGGGCAGTGGAGTGGGGGAGTGAAATTTGAGGTAAAAGAGCCCAAAGGAAGACACAACAGAAAAACTCTTCGTAGATCCGAGTCTTGCTTCAGGAAACACACAGCTAATGCCAGTCAACTCTCTTCTCACCAGGTATTCTTGACACACTGGTAAACCTTCTCTCTGCAATTGGTTTTTAGGAACCAAAACATCAAGATCAGGATTTAATTTTTTTCCCTAAGATGCACTTAGGGATATTGAGTGTTCAGCACAATACTCTAAATGGCCCCTGAATTCTAAGCAATGCTGAAGACTCACCCAAAAGCAAAAATACCTATATTACAAACTGCTTTTGAAAATCTACTACTTCCCTTGGGCTAGAAAAGAAGAATCTATGAAGAAGGCTGAATTGTCCAGAAGCAGGTTTGGCATTTCTCATTGAGAGCACCTGGGCATTTTACTAAGTAAGAAATATCTTACACAGTTACTTAGCAAATCCCAACATCAGATTGAGGTGTCAGTTTCTGGATAGATGTATACAATCAGACAGCTCTCCCCTACCTCTAATAGAACAGATTTGTGCGATTTACAGCAAGGACAAGCTCTGCCACTCACTGCTTCAGTGAAAACTCCAGCAGAGCTGTGAGCTGAAGCCCTTTGACTATGGTGCAAATCACACCAGGATCCTTTCTTTCACCCTCTTCATAGCAATAGAATTAATGCCTCCTGGGCAAAGCAAAGCAAGACTTTCCTGGTTCTGATGCAGCCAGCACAGAATGCCTGGGGCTGTGCAGCCCTGCAGCCACAGAGCTGGCTGGACACAGCTACAGCAGGGGCTGAGAACCAGCATGGCCAGAATGGGACCTGGTGCAAGTGGCCTCAGAGCCAGGGCGAGGTGGAAGCACATGGACATCTAAGATGCAAGAACATGACAGAGCAGCCAAGGTCACCCACGTGCTTAGGCAAGCTTAAGGCAACTAACGAAAGTCCACTGACAATTTAGAGGAGAGTGCCAAAGAGAAGAGAGAAGAGGAACCCCTGAGCAGAGGCTGGGGATGCTGTTAGCAGCAGCCAAAGCCCAGCACCAGCTACTAAGCCATTCCTCCTCTTCAGCTCATTTGCTCTAATTCTCATTTTTCCAGCACCATCAGCACGAGGTCAATATGTCATAAAGAAGAGCTGGGGGTAGGTTCCTAAAAACGCAGCTCATACATTTTCAGGCTTGTGTCTCAGGTCAGTTCTTTAGAAAGAAAGCATGTGGGCCGTTGGACTGGCCTCCTGCTTTGAACTGGAACTGGGAATTCTGCCTGCCATTGCCAGGGACAATCCTGGGATATGTTCTACCTGGAAGTGAAGGCAGCAGCTGCCCAGATTCCTTTTCATGACAGTTGAGTGTACAGTAGTTTTTTAAAAAACAGCATGCACCGGTAGCATGGCCATTAGACATGAAGCCATGGTTGAATTCTTGTCTCCCCAGGACCAGGTGGGACCAGAAAGAAAGGGAGTGTTGGCACAAATCAGCGCAGGCTCCTGTAGACATAGGCTGATGTGAAGATAGCATTGAGAGTCAGGCTCACGGCAAGCAGGCCCCGGAGAGCAGAGGTACCAAAGCGACCTGGGTAGAAGAGAATACAGAGAAAAAAAAGTTAATAGTAGAAAGAGGTATTAAAGAAATGATAAATAAAAGTGAACATATGTTGTACTGTTTCTCTTTGCCCAGTGTTTTCACCACAAGCAGAAATCACTGAAGCACTTTTCCTGTCAGGAAAGATTCCACTGCTCTCTTTTGGCTCTATTTTCATCTCATCTCATGCTCTTGACACCTGCATCCCCACCCCACTTCTTCTGTCTCAGTTTAGCACTTTGTCAGTATTCTTCAGACAGTCTGAAGAACAGGAACAGCTTTGTTAAGGTTTTAGAATAGCAGGCAGAAGATCCATTTTGCTAGTACTTATTTATTTGATTTCCAGGAAAGATCTCAGTTACCCTCACAGAAATGCTCACACATGCATGGAGCACTCACATGATTTGCATTTACCTCTCCAGCCTGCCAAATCCTCCCCTTTGGTAGTTGTGTCTACCACACAGGTAGATGAGTGTGATGAGTGATCCTCCTTTTTGATGGAATTATCACTGCAAATACTCCCTCCTTCCATAGCAGATCTCATATCTGCAAGGAGAAAAAGACAGGAAAATTCACCACCTGGGTTTCTCCTGAAGGTTTCCCATCTATTGTGGCCTAGATGTTGCAGAGCTGTGCTTGCAAGCCAACTCCTTCCCACAAATGCCCTGCCAGGAGTGCAGCACTGCCAGCATACCAGGTACTCCTCGCTCCAGGAGGTTCTTCCTTGGCAGGCTGGGCAGCTCGGGGGCAAAGATGTTGCTGTCGGAGTGGTTGTGCTCCTCAGAGCCAGTGGGGGTGAGCAGGGCCTCGTTCTGCGATGGGAACAGCAGCAGCTTCTGTCCCTGGAGGTTGAGGCGGGCAGGGCTGATGAGAGGCCGGCGGAAGCGCAGGGACCCCGAGCTGGAGGTGACAGAGCCAGCGACCGACGGCGCTGGGGAGGGGATGCGGGAGGGAGCAGCACTGCCAGACAGCAGGGAGAAGGGCTCTGCAATGAACACCCCCCCAGAGAAAACCACCAGGTTATCATCCCAACCCAACAGGCACAGCTTTCTTTAACAATTCTACAAGAAAAAGAGGCTCAACGCAGCTCTAATCAGCAATGGGCTCCTTGTTTTGTCTCACTGATGTCACCGTGGGCTTTCACAGGGAGAACATCCAATACACATCCAGCAATCCTACTCTTAGCTGGGACTCTCCCTGCAGCATTTCTAACAGCAGAACAGACATCTGGACTGGAATGTGACCAGGGAGGAAAGAATTCAACCAGACCATGTGTTTCAACCCACTCAGCACAAAGCCTGCAAAGACAGTTGCTCTGGAAGGCCTAGAGCAGTACCTGATATAGGAGATTCCTTGGATTGGGATGACTGCGAGGCTGGTCGGCTGCCACTGAACAAGTAGCCAGAATCTAAAAACAAAAATGAAACACTTTGAACCCAGCTGGCTCAGCTCCTGCCAAACCCCAAACTCCTAATGCTGGATACTCTGTGCTGCAGGAGCAGCCATGCCTAACCAGGACCGTAACATGTGGATCCCTCAGAGCCCATTTGCTCCTGAAGCACTGCACCATTCAGTGCCATTCCCACTCCACCAATTCCCTGCACACTCACCTGTCCTGGCCAGGGAGGGGATGGTGCCCAGTGAGAGCGCCCTGTTCAGACGGCCGGGAAGAGAGGACGAGGAAGTTCTGCGTGGGGACCTGAAGAGCTGCTGGTTTGTCAGGTGGAGGATACTGGGTGGTGTTGGGACAAACAGAGATGTAGCAGGTGAAGGGAAGGCTGTGCCAGGCCCACTGGGAAAGAGAGTAACTGAGTCCCCAGAGAGGTATCTGCAAAGGACACGCATGACAGACATTTAGCAATCAGAAATCCCAGCAACTGCCTTTCTCATTGTGATTGCATGAGCACTTGTTTTGTTACCAGATTTGGACTAACTTTGCAGTGCAGGAGTGCAAGATGCAGAATGCTGGAGAGTTTACGGGAATGTTCCTACACCTTGGGAAAAGAACTGCTCAACCTTATGTAAATTATTGTGCACCAACCTTTCCCACAATACAGGTTGGAAAAGAAAGTCGAACAGTTTAGGAACTCCAGTGCAAACACCTTGGATGAGAAAATTACCCAGAGACCACCACAATGCTTTACAAAGTCCAGATGTTGAAAATACAGGAATTTTGTATTATTTTTAACAATTGAATGAAAATACATGAAAGAAAGTCTACAATATGAACCAGATCTCTGAATGATCTCCTGTAAGATTTTTGTTTAGTTAGAAACAGGTAATACAATTGTCAAATAAATCATGATGAAGAACTAACTGGGTATGAAGTGCACTTGTTTTTAAATAGAGATATCCGACTTTGCAGATACAATTTACCTGCAATATTTGGAGGCTTAATTTCACTTCTGATGGAAACAGAGACAGATGAGAGCAGCAATATGGTTACATGGCTTTTCTTCTGTCAGAGGAAAGCCAGGAGTAAATCAGAGTGTGAAGAAAGTCTTAGCCTTGCACTGTGGCATGATTTATGCACGTCATTCTCTCCTGGAGATTAAAGAGGTGGTGCAGTAATATTATGCTGTGCTAACTCTAGAGTAAAGATTACAACTTAAAGTATCTTATAAACTACTTATCTGCTAGTTGAAGGGAGCCATCAACAATCCTGACCAGCTTAATGAGGCTGAACACTGAGCCAAGCAAGGTCCTGGTGCAGGACATGCTTTTAACAGCAGCCAGGGACTTGCTGGTCCTGCAGCACAAACTGCCCAACCTCTCCAGGTTCCCCAGGACCTGCCAGGGGTGTCATGCTTTGCACCCATGGGGAGTCCCTTAGTGCAGCCCCACACATCTGCCCCACCACACACACACATGGATGTGTCCAGCTCAGCTTTGTAAAGAGGAAATTAATAGGAAAGGGAATTAGAAGTGCAGCTTGGGACTGACATGAATCACAGGAGAAAGAGTGATTACCTACCCCTCACTGTGCCATGGCTGTGGAGGGTCAAACCAGAGCATCACCTGTGAGCAACACAGCTCTTTTGTCCTAACTGCACCTTCTGTATCTTTGGGCTAAAGGATCCAACTTTACACAGCTTCTTGCTGCAGCAGAAAAGAGCTTAACTGGTTTACTGGCCTTTGGAAACTTTTCATTTAATGGGCTGGAAGGTAACACAATCATTTATCACTCATAACTACAATCCTTCTCACAATCCTGGGATTGAACTGTTTTACATCAGGGTTCCAATGGTCAGCAACCCTACTTCTCAACTTCACTAAGTCAGTGCAGCCAGATCCTCAGGGCAGTGAACAATCTTTTATCATCCAGAAAAGGAATTTTTCTGATTAACAAAGAGGAGATGAAGAATTTTAAGCATAGCTTATTAATGCCTCAGGATTGAATGCTGACCAAAGTATGTCTTAAATATCGATCTATTCTGAACAAATTCCTGCACAGTGTGCAAAATCCCATTCCTGTTCTCTGCACTCTTTAGTGTTTGCCACTGCCATGTCAAGAGGGCTCGAGGTTGCTAAAAGCACATGGGAATGTGCCTCATGCCTGAGAATGGGCAGCTGAACTAAAACTTCTTCCAGAAGCAGATAAAAAAGGTGAGATCAAGAGGACTATAAGGCAACCACACCACAGCCTGGGATGGAGCACTGCAGCTGTCTTTGCTCTCAGACCATGCACTGCTCCAAGCCATTTGTGCACGTGGTCATAGTGGGTCTGGCAACAGTAAAAAAAAAAAAAAAAACCCATAAAAAAGAAGGAGGAAAAAAAGGCTCTGGAGTCAGATAATTTGTGGAAATAGTCAAGGCCTGGAAGCCGTTTATTTCAGAACTTGATATTGTGAACATCAAAAATTGGGTATCTTAATTAGTGTTTACAATGATCACAATGTTACTAGACAGTCGGGCACAACTCTGCTACACAAATACTTTAAAAATAAATAAATAGAAGGTTAAAGAAGAGAATTACACGGTTTGGGACTGTACACGGTCCTGAAGAAATACCTCCTGCCAGGAGAGCCTCCCATCCTCTGTCCCAGCAGCTCCCTTTTATCCACAGACAGCACCATATGTGTGTGCCTTTTAAATTCACATTTAACCAGAGATGCTGCATGGGGCAGGTCAGGCTGCAGATGGAGCCACTCCTCAATCAGTTAATTCAGCCCATGAAGTAAGAAGGTAAGATGCAGTCACAGGCAGGCAGCTCAGGGGCTGTGCCCAGGTTCATCTGCCCAGGGCGGTTGGGGAGTTGTGTCACAGGGTGAAATGTCTCCTCTGCACTTATGTCCCCTCACAACTGAGCTGTGAGCTATCCATGCACAGCTGCCCCTCTCCCCGGGCAGTGGGGTGCAGAACAGGTCCCTGCTGCCCCAGAAATGGGGGTACTGGCTGGGCAGCAGCACTGTGTGC
Organism: Entomyzon cyanotis; assembly: GCA_024500445.1. Lineage (NCBI taxonomy): Eukaryota > Metazoa > Chordata > Aves > Passeriformes > Meliphagidae > Entomyzon > Entomyzon cyanotis. Next base: position 674,006 of record JAKEPQ010001025.1, read on the forward strand.
TCTGACATGCTGGCACTGCTCTGCTCTACCTCCTCACTCAGGGCCATGACCTGTGCCTCCAGTCAAATTCACAAAACCAGGAGTAAAGAGCAATATAGGAATAAAAAACAGGCACAAGGAAAAGGAAGAATAATGCTAAACTTGGCACAGGTCTCAGACACATCAATATTTTGATATGTGACTTAGCTAGCAACTTCAGCTGCCAAAAGTAAGAATTCTTGTCGCCTACCCACTGTCCTGCTTTGGATGAAAAAGGAGGGTTGAATTAGAGCTGCCATGTCCTGCACTAATACCTTCTGGAGTACAGATGTTTGGCATCAATTCTGCCTTGACCCCAGCTGGTGGCACAAAGGTGGGGTGTATGAATATACACAAATCCAGACATGCTGGCATGCCATAAATGTTCAAGGAACCTCTTCATGCCTCTGTACTCAAGAGCTTTGGTCCCAAACGAGGCTTTACAGGGATGACTTCAGGACTGAGTACTGTCCCTTCCACTGGAGAGCAGCTGCCATGGCTCAAAGAGCCTAGTGTACTTGCAGGTGGCAGCACACCTGGAAGGAACTGGCAGGTTGCATGTGACAGCACGCCATTTCAAAAGCATATCTGAAAACCAAAGCAAAGCTATATGCCACAGCTCCCTTCAGCTTTCATGACTGCAGTCAGTATGGAGTAATTATCTGGCTATTAATTATATTAATTTTTATAAGAGCATAAATACTTCGTCCACATTACATCAACACATACTTCCTATAGTATCTAAGCATGATTATTAGCTTCACATAATTTCAGCACACTTGAAAAATATTCATAAAGCCGGAATAAAAAGCCACTATACCGTTTTTATATTCCCACATGTCCTCACCCTTTGACACACCCAAGCTCACTAAGGCATGCAAAGCTTGGATGTAGGGAAGGAGGAGTTAAGAGAAAGGAAAGAACTGGATATCAATACATTTTATTTCAAATGGCAAAGGGCCACAAGGCGTCAGTTTGCATGCACTGATGTCACTGAGGGCCTCGGGAAGACCAGAAGCAGCAGAGATGCTGACTTGGTTGCTGCCTCTGGGTTTTCCCTCACCCCCTGTAGAGTCTGCAGAGTTGCTCAGAAATTTTAGCCCAAGTGTCCTCTTATGCTTTGCTACTCTCAGTGGTGGCAGAGGAAGGACAAAAACAGTGCCTGGCAGACACATGGGCACTGCTGTCCTATGCTGCAGCCTTGGTCCCACTGAAGCAAAGCAACACAGTGTTGTCCCAAATCCTGTCCAGGGAAAGGCACTTAATGAGCCCACGTTGGCCCCTTCTGGGACAGGGTACAAGATTTTGAGTTGGCAGATCAGCCATGGCCACTGAGAGCCACAGTCAGGCACTTGGGGATGGAGCAGATTTGATTTCAAGTGACACACAAACCCACTAACAATCCCTCAGCACCTCAGCTCTGTTCTGCTGTACCATCCTCTGGTCCAGACACATGATCAATGTGAAAAAGCAGCACCTCGAATTAGGGGCTTTTGGTCTAAAACCCCCTAATATTTGTTAAGATGTTTGCATGCTCTGGCCTGCATGGCTGAGAAAATCCTCAGGAACAAAACTGCATCTGGAGACCACAAGTTACCATGTGCTCCTCTGTGGCCTGAAGAAAGAGTTCAGCTAAGTGAAAACAAGAAGCTCAAAGCATTGACCAAGTGGTTCTGCATGATTTTGTGTCAGCTGAGGTGGTTTGTTACCAAGCCTTTGTTAGCTCTTATCCCACCCAGCAGAAGGGAAAAGGTCACACAGAATAGCACCTCACTTGCATAGGACAGGAGCACTGAGCACCAAAACACACATTTTCTCCTGCTGGACTCGCTGTGGAGCAAGCAGTCATGCAGTTAGATGATGTATCTGAGATATTTACATCTAGATGATACAGATGATATATCTAACTGCTGGGTGAAAAATGCAAAGCATCTTCCATACAGAACCTATGGCATGGCAGTGTCTAGAACAGCTTATTTGTCTTTGAAATCAGGTGTGGCAAGAACAGTCTCAGTAAAAGCAATGGTGGTTTGACTATATTTTTGCCACAAACAGTAGAATACTGCTAACTTATGGCTCATCTGCAGGGCTCATTGCCTGAGACACAACTGGTACAGATTGAATGCTACAGTTTATAAATGAGAACACCTCTGGACAAAACCCACCCTTCTCCTCCTTTCTTCCCTTACCCCAAAAGATCACCATCCTCCACCATCAGCAACAGCATGTGAGACAAGCAGAAAGAGAGGAGACTGTCAGCATCAGAGTCTCTAAAACACCAAAAATTCAATAGTTGCAAGTTTGGTTTTGAGGCTCTGAGGTTTTTGTTGTTTTTAGAAGCAGAAGCAGCATGCTGAGGCACCAAGAAGTGGGGAAAATAAGCTGACACCTGAGCAAAAACAAAAGCTTCTTTGGCATTAAAATGGAACCCCACTTCAATATGTATTGTGTTATTTTGTTTCACCTTTGAAATTTTCCCAATTAGAAACGCAAAAGTTCTTCAATTTTAAATTGTGAAAAGCACCACAGAGATCAGTTGTATAGCTTGGCCATAAAACAAAGTAGCTTTCTGATGTTCTGACATATAAATTAGTGCAACTAGTAAATATACTTCACTTGCATTAATGTGCATAAAGCGAAGACAAATGGATTTCTTGCTTATATGTCACTTGCAGTTAACGTATCTCCCAGATTAAAGGACTTTAAATCCAGTACAGATTTGCACTTGCTGTGCAAACAGAGCTAAAATATTCCTTAACAGGATTATTCAGGCTTCACAGTGTAAATCCTCTCCTTCCCACAGTTCTACCAACTGCCTGTTCCCAATATTTAGTGTGCATCCTCCCCATCCCATCCCAGCTCTGCACAGGGAAAAAGAGAAGAGAGTAAGAGAAAAGAACAGGCATGGCAAAGCAACATAACATTTAAGACAAAACCATTACCCAGGGAGCTTGAGGATGGGTCAAGTTTAAATTGAAAATAAAACCCAAAGTGCTCCTAAAAGGAAGGGAGGCAAACAGCTACTGAGAGGAGATAGGAGAGGATATGAAACAGGACACAGTGAAAACAAAACATCTGAAGAGGCTGCCAAGCCATCTTTAAAAGCTGCCACTGAGAGTTTTCTTATGATAAGATAATTTAGACAGATTAATTTCATTCTTATTAAAAAAAGGATATTGCTGACAGAAATCAGGCATGACAATTACCATGACCATTCCCACTGAGTTTGTCAGCTGCTCAAACACTTCCTTTCAGCCTTCTCAATATATCCTTCAAATATGAGATTTCTCCCATCACTTGGACATATCTCACAGGAGAGCAGCAAGAGGAACTTTCAATCCAAATTGTACAGATAAGTGCAGAAGACAATCACAGCTAAATAGAAACATCAGTCTTTTCTTACATTTAACCTTATGAGGGAATATTTGGAAGTCCTGACGCAGGAAGAAGGGAGGATTAAAAAAAAAAAAAAGTTTAGATGCCTTATTTCACTTTATGGCCAGAACAGCTCAAGGTTTCCCATGCCTGTGAGCTGGAAGACAAATGTTTTGGGCCAGGATTGATACGTGATGGGAACGTGGAAGATGGAACCAGACTGCTGGATTCCTTTTGGGGGTAAGTAAATAACCCGCAGCATCATTACGAGCACCAGAATGGAGACAGGTTCTGTTAGCTTGGAGGTGGACACTGCAGCTCTCTGAAGGCACAGAAAAAGGTTCCAAAGGAGAGACCAGATGGGCAGCAGGTCTGTGTGGCCATTCCCTTGCTGAATGGCACATGACCAGGAGCTGCACCTTCCCATGACTCAGCCTGGCATTGGTAACGAATTTCAGAGCTTTTGGCAGTGCTACCTTTGTGCTTTCACAACGAACAACTGTTTGAGGAACAGTAAGTATGAACAGCTAGGAAATAGCTTTTGTTTCCTTTAAAAACGCTCCTCTAGTTCACCAGCATCTGCAGCACCCAGTAGTGTCTGCATTCTTTAGCAGGAGTTGCAGATACTTTACAGTGAGAGCTCCATTCTGATTATTTTAGAGTTTATACACTGGAAGATCACAACACCCAATTAACTTGTATCAGACTGTTAGGGTGGTGAGTTCCACTTGTGCTATTCTGAACAGGAGCAAATAGCAGATCTTCTGTAAAAGAGCTATTTCCTCTTGAAAGACCAAAATCTGTATGAAAGACTCAGTGGAGTGCCTTTCAAACAACTGTGCAGGATAATCAGACTGCTTATCCTAAGAGGCCCCAACAAGTTAATCCTAAAAAACCCAAACAGCTGGAAGTTCCTTCCTCCCCACACAGTAATACCCAGCCATTCCAGCTTTCAGGACTGCCAGGCACTCAATTCCAAGTCACAGTTTCCAGCCCCCTGTTTTCAGCAGTATTTGCACAATGCCAGACTACAAAAAGAACCCCTCCAAGTAACCCAAAAAATCCATCTCTCTTGCCATGCAGTCCCACAGCAGAGCTCCCACCCCTTCCTACAGCACACACTTCCAATCTGCATTCTCAGTAATAAACACTGACTGAGCAGTGATGTACAATGAAAGCTGACCAGATATCACAGCATGAGGTTGTCAGTCCCGTATTTCTTCTTTCTAAGGCTATAGGAGTGGAAGGAACATATGCATTTTTATCCAGTTGTGCTTGTACACAGATGTTCCTCAGGGGCCAGGTGGGTAAAAAACCCGAAGACAACTGGCGTTGAAAGCAACAACCATCAGTAGATCTGAAAATTGAACCTCAAACAGCTGAATACTTTTAGGTATTAAATCAAGACACCCTGAGCTACATGACTTTTTAAAGCACCTTTTTGAATAAATTACTGAAGTTCCAGTCAAAAAGCACTTAAGGACACTTCTCCATTTAAAACAGGAGCCAGGAGAAGGGCGGAGGAGGATGCAGGTATGTGATGCTACACAGTGGAAGGCAAGAAGAACCAAGTTATGGGCTCTGTGTGGTCCTCTCCTCGCGTGCCTGGGCACCACAGCATGCGTTAACAAGGACTCCAAATCCAGAGGTAAGTTCCCATCAGTTCCACATTAAAATGAAAAGCACCATTAGGAAAGTGAAGGTGGCCCAGGCCCCATGGTGGATCAGGGCAGAGGGTTCCTCTGTGAATGGCTAAGGGTGGAGAGGCAGTGAGAAGAACCAGGAGGACAGGAGAAGCCAGAATCTCTTTGGCTGGAGCAGCAGAGTGGGGAGGAAGCTGCATTTATGGAGCAGTTTGTGAGGCAGCTGCTGGAAGAACTGACCTTGGGGAAGCTGGATATTTGTACTGCTGACGTAGGATGCAGGAGGAAGGGAGAATGGAGGCAGCACGAGTAGCTTCCATGGCTAGCAGTGGAAATGCCCAAAGCAGCTAGCACAGTGGTAAGCAAGGATGGGCAAGAAGTATATCTATATATACACACATATATATACATGTATATGTATAGATATATATAAAAACGAAGAAAAGATCTTCACTGCTTATCTAACTTTAAAAAAAAGAAACAGAGGAAGGGAAAATAACAAGAGGAGAGAGAAGCACCAATCGCAAAGAGTTCACAAGGCTTTTTTCCTCCTTCCCCCAGCGTCACTGCTCTGGCTCTGACCTTCGGGGTCGGTATCTCCGCTGGCCTGTTGACTTCCGCGTGGCCACGGCTGCAGTGAAGCCCACCAGGCAGCATAGGGATGTGGTGCCAAACTTGGCCGTGTCCAGCCAGCTGGGCGTGTCCATCTTCAGGTACCTCTCAGCTAAATGCAGACTCATCACTACAAACCACAGCACTGAGGCAAAGGCATCGATTCTCCGGAGCCTGCGATGGAAAAGGAAACCAAGCAAGACTTTAAACACCATTGAACCACCCTGGTCTTGAGGACAGAGAGGGATGGTGGGGAGAGTACTCAGACTAAGCAGGTTTTGTACTGCCTCTGACTGCAGTACATCACATGCAGCCCTGCCCACTGCTGGGCAAGAGTCTAAGTAGATCAGCTCTGTTTTCTATCAGAGCTGCACAAGCAACTTTTCATTCACAGTAACTCAAACTTGAATGAATCATGGAGTGCAGTACTACATGTGCCATTCTGGAAAATGTTTACCCCTGGATCACCGAGGCAACATAGGACTAGACAGCTCCCACTAAAGCAGTTTGAAGTGAGACAGAAGCTGAGCACACCCACCTGATGCGCCCAGCCAGGAACATGGCCAGCAGGCAGGTGAAGAGCCCCAGCACAGCCACTGCCATCTGGTGATTCTTCCCGTAAGCCCACGCCGCACTCAGGTTCTCCACCACGCGCTCCGGGAGCAGCTGCAGCAGCTCCCGCCAGCCTGCCACCCTCGGAGAGCTGTCATTGTCCCCTCCTGCACGGGGGATTGTGCCAGTCCTGTTCTGCACTGCCACGGGGCCAGGGGCAATAGGAGCAGGGATGGCTGTGCTGAGCGAGAAGGGGTTGCCTGACCCATACAAGGCCATCAGAACCAGGAACGCGCAGCTGAGGAAGGCCAGGAACCGCAGAAATATCACCTGAGCTGGTGTGGTGATGGAAGTGGAAGAGGAGGATGAACACAAATTCTGCAGAGGAAGGGAGAAACACCTTGTCAGAAGCTGAAAGAACTGCAGCAAGGTTTTGAAGTCGGGTTGTATGACACACTTCCAGACTGTACAGTTTACTAGACTGTTCTGCTCAAGTCCTTCTAAGTCTCCGTACTGGGCTAACACCACATGGGATATTGCAGACTAGCAAGGAGCAACTGCAGAAATATTAGCAGAAGCCAAGATTCAGGAGGGGCAGTGAAACAAGGAGAAGATCGTCATTCAATTCCCATTGTTTTTTCTTTTTTCCCCTTGTACTGTGTAATTTCCTGCACTGCACTTATAAATTGGCTTCTCTACCTCCCCTTCTCTGCCTGTCCCATAATTTTCCTTCCACTGTTATTACATTAGACTTACCTTCTGGCAACTGCACTGAGTGACAGCAACAAGAAGAAAACCTCAACCTAACATCAGGAGCACCTGTGGCAACACTCCTGTGCTCTTCTAAACTGCTGCCATGCACCCAAGCCCCCAGGGCTAGAGAGCCCCAAGGCTGCTGCCTCTCTTTCCCAGCAGCAGACCCACGTGCAGAGGTACAAAGCTCTCTGTCCCTCCTCCTGAATTCCCTCACGTCTCCCCACACACCTGGCTGTAGCTCTTGTCTGTCTCCCGGCGCCTGAAGTGGTGGCTGAGCAGCAGCGCCCGCAGCTGCCGGTTCTGGTGTTTGATGTAATACTCCACAGCAGCTTGGCACGGGCGGCACAGCTTGTAGGTCTGCTCCAGGTGGTGCTTGTACACCTCAATCTCCTCGTCATACTTGCCCTGGCGAGAGAACAGGAGGGGAAAGGGAGGTGAGAAGTGCAGCGCCCTCAGCAGTTGTCATGTTTGCTATTGCCAGGTGTGCCACACAGTGCTACTGAAGACTACTGAAGCACCATTCCACAGCACAGTGGAAAAACTGCTCTCTCTCCTGCTTACTACACTGCAGCACGGAATTAAATAGCAGCAATAGCAAACACATGGATGGGAATGCCTTGGACAAACATTCTCCAGTGATGGCAGTTCCTAACAAACACTTACCTCCTCCCTTGGTGAGAATGAAGCCAGCTGTTTGATTTTCATGGTTTGATGGTTGTTGCATTTCTTGCAGAGCAGAATTTGGCTGCTCACCCACTGCTGTGGTTTGGCAGGGTCACAGAAAGTTGGGCTGCCCGACACAACGTGGTTAAGGTGTTCCATGTACTGGGCAGGGATGGGCTTGTTGTAGTCTCCATTCTGACAAAAAGCAGGAGGGAAAGGAAACATTCGATCACAAAATCAAAGCTAGTTTGACAGTAAGATTCCCTAAGCTCTGTCAGCAGCTCTACATTCACCTATGTAACAAAATAAATAAGTGAAAAAAGAGAGAAAATGCTTCAAAGACTCCCTCCATCCCCACTCCTGCACACCTACTGCAAGTAGCTGGTGGTGCTGGATTTCAGCTTAATAGCTGAAGAGCTTTGCTATTTAACAGAACACAAAAGAAGAGAAGAACTGTTCCATATATCAAAAAAGTAATCTTAACTGATATGTCAGGGCCACTTTTGCCCTTTAAAGCAAGGGAGGAAAATTTGATCTCTCTGGTCAGCAAACCCCAGTGCAGTGGGTTCTTTCTCCCAGTGCAGTTGCTGGGCTCCCTGGTGCTCAGCTCAGAGCAGCCAGCTGTCCAACCACTGGACATTGACCTGTGCTTCGTCTGTATCATCCTAACAGGGGATTAGGGTTTTCCCAGGGCACAGCTCCCCAGAGCATGCACACCCCAGTACCTCCTGGAAGCCGTTGTACTGCTCACAGTTGGGGCAATCCCAGCAGTTGCGATTCCCATATGGCACCACCGTGTCCTGATTGCAGAACCAGCAGTTCACTGTCACGTGCGTGGGCTTCTTCCTGTCGGGAGAGGAAACACCTCAGGCAGGAGCACTGAGCTCAGCTGATGGAAAGCAATGGCTTTCAAACGGAGAAATGCAGGAGAGGCTGGAAAAACAATCAATCTTCCCATTCCATGTGCTTAATGATATGGCTTGGACTAGTCATTTTAGAGGGAATATTAAAGTAGAAATAAATTCTGCCTGACAATCTGTTCTAGTACCATGGACATGCCAGAATTTTAATAATAACCTTGTGAATTATCCATGTCACTGTTTTTCAGAGGCATATTTGGAGGTACAAGTCCTCTATGTAATCAGCAGTGTTATTCTATGAGAAGGGTGCAGTAGAACTGATGCTTAATACACAGGATTCCAGGAAAAGGATCCACAAGAGTTGCCTGTGACAGTCCTCAGAAACCCAGGAAATGGGCTCATGTTTACAGTTCTATCTGCCCTGTTTGGCAGAAAATCTTTCAAGAACAATGGTGTATCATGCCACCCTGAGGTTCCAGCACTGTAAACAGTCATTTCTTCACAACTTTAGGTACTAAAGAAACTGAGGAATCAACATTTCTTCCCCTGATTTTATGCACTAGAACTGAAGGGATAAAGACTAATGACCTTGATCCATGAGCCCCTTGTTTTTGAAAGCAATCCTGTTAAAACAACAGCCAATACAGACAAACAGCTGTGACATGGCCCCACCACAACAGGTTGTGACAGATGTTTGGGCAAAGAACTCCAGTGGCCCAAGCCCTGAGCCTGCCTGCTAGATGCCCTGCATTTGTCTCAAAACTTAGTGCAATCCCCAAGAGGAGCTCCTTGGCAGGTCAAGGCACCCCAGCCCAGCTGTCTGGGTTGATCAGAACCAGTCCCAGCCACACTTCCAAGAGAAGGCAGCTGCTCAGGACTCGCTATGGCAGCTATGCAGACAGATGGACCCAGCTGCCACCAGCCCAGCTCCGCCAGGGAATCCATTTGTGTGGCTCCAGTGCAGCAGCACAGAGAGTGACAGAGCAGAGGAGCTCACCAAGGGCCTGGGAAGCAACTAACAGCAGCCAGAGTGCTCCCAGTTGAGAGCACCTTCTTCCAGCTTAGGAAATATTCTCTGCTACTGAAACATCTGAATGGTGCACAAGTGCTGTTGACACCCTGCAACCGAGCAGCCAGGTGGGTCTTCTTTCTCAGCCATCACCTCTGTAGCTGCAGCTCTACAATTAACATTTTCCCCACTCCCATTTCCATAGACCATGCCTTGAAACTCAGTTCATAAAATACCAAACCCTAAAGCAATGCCTGAGCCTTCTGTTTAGGTACAAACAACGAGGATATGCTTAAAATGAAGCACTGAAAAGCCAGAGTGTACAGAGGATTCCCTGCCAGATGCTGAAAGAAAATGGCTGGAGCTACTAGGATGACAGATTCTCATCTCAAAATAGATGCAAACACCCACACACCTCTTAAAATGAATATTCCCTGCTCAACTTTCTTCATTGCCAAGGGGGCTCAAAACAGCAACTGATCTGAGTTAAAAATACCACTGCTAACACTACCAAGCAAAAAAAAAAAAAAAAAAAAAAAAAAAAAAAAAAAAAATCCCAACCAACCCAGAGTTTAAAGCAGACAAATCTAGGTCGACAGTCTAAGTTATCCATGAGCTACCGCTGTCCAAAAGCCAAGCAAACCACATGTCAAAACAGCCATATGAAGGATGGAAAGCAACACCTGTTGTGTTAGTTTAATCTCACTATCACAGGTGTAAAAGCTGTGCAAATATAACATGTAGGCTTCATCCACCAGAATAAACCCTGCAGCTCCTTGGGCACAGCCTGAACTGCACTGTCTGAGGGAGGTTATTATTGCCCAGGTCCCAGGTACTGCAGAACCTGCCACAATCCCTACCTCTCGCCACTGTGCACCATCCTCTGGCACCCATGGAAACAAAACACAACACCCATCAGCCTCTACCCACTGCCAGTCTCTAAATTCCATGACATGACAGATGTAGAAGCACTAATTTCAAGGATAACAGAAGTGGAAAGCACAAGCGAGAAAATGAATAGATCAGTCATGCTATAAATCAAAAACCATCAGTGCCAAACCCTACCTTGAGAACTCACTAATATCAGAGACCAAATCCTCAGTATACTTGAGACCATTCCATCTTTTTCCAAACAGGATTTCATTTCTTGCTCTTGCGGCTCAGGAAGTACCACCAAGGATTAAATAGCAGCACTTCATTCTGACAACGTATGCAAAAGAAATGGCTAAGTCCTGGATTATTTACGATAAAAGGCATTAATACTTCCTTTTGTGGACCTATAATCTGTTGCCATAGAAATAGGTGCAAAAAAAATCCCAAATTCCCAATGTGGTGGATGCAAAAAGAACAAGAGCAAAAAAAGGTCATTTCAGGCAAGAACATATAGGTATGGTGCTAATTTTCTAGTAATTGGGCAGGACCAAAGAAACAAAAAACAAGTTCTGCATTTGGAAAGACTCTTAAATATAGATTTAACTACTTTGGAGCTATATTTACCTTGACTGAATTCAGGCAGCAGCTGAGGGCAGTAAGCTAAAGCACACACTGCTTCTGAAGTCAGATCCTGGTATGAGACAGACAATGCAAAACTGAGACTTTACTGCCAGCTCAACCCCTTGCAAAACAAAAGGCAAATCATCCCTGAGGAGTTTATAATCTACCACTGTACTAATCTGAAACAGCTTCACTGGGCAGAGAACCTCCCTGCAAAATAAAACCGGAGCAAGAAGAAGTGATTGAGTTACTTACAGCACAGAGAGAGATTCCATTCACAGCTGACTTGCTGTGCTAACTCCATCAAACTAACTGCACACCCAATCAAGCTCAAAAAAATTCCCAGGCTTGGACAAATTGTTTTGCAGGTAGAAAGTATTTGCTTAAGACAAAATTGAGGGGAAAATACCTGCAGTAAACTCAGTTATGAGATCAACACCTAAACATCCAACATTGCTCAGAAAATGTTCCTTTGTGAGAGGCTACTGGATTCCTTTATTTTGCTCACAAAAATCAGGCTGCAGCTCTCCAGATTCCATTGACAAACACTGGTTAGCAACTAGTTTGTGTCTGTCATGTAACATGAGGAGGAACTGAGGTTCCTTCCAACTCCCAGCACTCTTCACTACTCCTCATTTATACACACATTTAAGGTCATGCTGAAGTCCACACTTCTAATGGATTGCCAGAACAACAGTCTCCTTGATAAGTGCTGGTAATAATAAACTGGTCTTAAAAATATTTATTTACATCTATTCCCCACCCTCTTTACTACTAAGTCAGAAGATGAAGATGTTTACTTTTCTATAGTCTTGAAAGAGACCACTGGTGGGTGTGCAGTTCTTCGCTGGGTTACCCTCATTCTCTGCCAAGGATTATAAGAAAAGCTTAATTCTCCATTAAAACTATTTAATGCAGCAGTCTTAATTCTGGCACAACTGGATTACAGAGCAATTATTCAAATGGCTATGCCAGCAAATCTGAACAAAAAAATACCTGGGGAAGAAGAGCTGTTTTGCACAAATCAGTTTTGATCAAACCACATCTGGTGGCAGTTGGACAGACCAAGCCCAGGCACAGCACTGTTGGCACAACTGGGTTAAGAGCTCAGCTGCCTGCCAGAGAAACTCCTGCGTGGCAGAGAACGGAGCTGCCAAACCCCATGTTGTGCCCACGTCCATCACCTGTCAGTAAAGGGTCCGTATGTGCAGACCCAGTGCTAAACCCCATTTTCCAACGCAAGAAAAACACATCAGAGCTGCCTGCATCCAGCAGCTGAACTATAATATAGATGCATTTTCTCTGAACTTGCAGCTGTAGACAAGATTTAGCCACAAGACCAAATTTCTAGTACAATATCAGGAGTTACAGTGCAGCCTGTCCTCTCCCAGCAGCCAGACTTAGTGTCCTCTTAACCAGGAAAAAGGTGCCCCGTGAACTGACCCAGTGATAACCACCCCCAGGTTCTGTGCATATCTGCACATCAATTCTTTTTTCTCCTTGATAAACAAAAAGCAAAAGCAGCATCACAGCTATGTTTGACATCATGTCTGTGTCTCTTATTAAGCTGTCCTCCTTGACAACTACAGAAGATTCATTTAACTGTGGCAGAGTAAGAAATTAGTAAATATCAGAATAGTACTGAGAAACACAAACATGTAGCCTCAGAGAATTATCAAGGTCACCTGAAAGAATTTACCAGTAGTCTTCAAGGACTTGGGAAGAAATGCTTTCCATTTCAGAGACCTTTTGATGAACTTGAGCAAAACAAATCAAATCTCCTCCCTCAAAAGGCATGTTAGCCTCAACCGGGTCAAAGATATCTTGCCTGCTTCACTGCGATTGCTTTAGGCCACTCAGATTTCGTGGCTACCCTAAATATGTCATAGAAATGCCAAATCTTGTATATGGGCTAATGTCCTACTGATCACTGATATGGTTAAATAAACAGCAAACGCTTTAGAGCAAACCTTAAGCACTGTATTGAGGATGTAGAGATAAGCTTCCCTTGCAGAGCATAAACTTGAAGTGAACCTGAACACAGGGAGCCCTTGGCACTGGTCTGTCTCCAACAGGAGCACTTAACAGATGAGCACACTGCAAAGTCTACTGCTATAAAGACTAAAATGCCTCATATTCCACACATCCCTACATTCCTTTCATGCTATGCTGGATTACAATCTGTCAAATTAAGCTTTTCTCCTCTTATGAGATCTGTATCACGATATCTCTCCTGACACTTTTCAAACCTGGTTTTCGATTGCTCTGAATTTGTTCTAAGGTCAGGAACATTCTGTGCAATTAAGAAAAAAGTAAGCAAAGAATTTTGGTCCCCAATCAATAATTTTGACTTATATGAAATCTCCCCCAAGTTTTGCATTGTGCTAAAGCGTTGCTATTTTACAGCCCCGTGCCCCAACAATTCAGCCTTCACCCCACACCAACCAGCCACAGGAGCATGATTTTCCCTTTCCCTGCCTCAAAGAACGTCAGAAAACCAACGGGGGAGACCCCGATGGCGCAGAGCCGCAGATCGCTGCGGCGTCCCCCGGCGGTGTCCTCCCCGCTCCCAGCGCGTCCGGGATGCTCAGCCAGCACACAAAAGACATCGCAGGGGATACGGAAGAACGCCCCCAGCCATGCTCGACACATTCCTGTCCCGCACAGTCGCCCTGGGGACGGCGCCGAGCCTGCCGGGGCTCTCCGGAGCTGCCCGCCGCTCCCACAGCCGCGGCACGGCCGGCCGGGCCTCGGGCCCCGCGTGGCGCCTTCCTTCCCGCCGCGGGCCGCATCCCGCCATGGCCCGGCCTCCCTCCTCCCTTCCTTCCTTCCGTCCCTCCCTCCCTCCTTCTCTCCGTCCCGCCGGCCGTACCTCCGCGCGATGCGGTAGAGCAGCAGCCCCGCGGCCGCGGCGCAGGCGGTGACGCCCAGCCCGGCTCCGTCCATGCCGCCGCCGCCGCGCTGCCCCGGCGCTGGCGGAGCGGCTTTGTAGGGGCGCGGCAGCACCCCGTCCCGCCCCTCGGCCCGCGGGGGCGGCGCGTGACTCACGGCGAGGCCGGAGTCGTGCGGCGGGGCCGCCGTGAGTCAGCGCCGCAAAGGCCGAGATCGTGGCGGCGGGGGCGGCCCGGGCCCAGCGCTGCCCGGCCGTGCGGGGGCGGCCCGGGGAGGTCGTGCCTGGCCCGCCGTGCCTGGCCCGGAGCCCGGCGCGCACAGCTCGGAGCGGGGGGGCATCGCTTTTCCTAAATTTAGACGCGGCGCTTTCTGTGTGACAACAGGGACAGGCCCGGCGAAGGGCGGCCGCCGCAGCCCAGCGCTGCACGGAACATCCCGAGCTGGAAGGGACACACAAGGATCAGAGTGCAGATCTGGCCCTGCGGACACCCCAGCAATGCCAGCCTGTCCGAACGCTCCTGCAGCCCCGGCAGCCTCAGGCTGTGCCCATTCCCTGGGCACCCTCTGGGGGAAGAACCTGACATCCCAGCTCACCCTGCCCTGACACAAATTCCCTGTTCCCTGGGGTGTCACTGCCTGCAGCGAGCAATGTCTGCTCCTCTTCCTCAGGAGGTGCTGCTCACCAGGCTGAGTGTCCCTCAGTCTCTCCATGCTGGACACACCAAGTGCTCTTGGTCACTCCTTGCACGAAAGATCTCTCCGAATTTTAGATTTTAGATTGAGCCAGGCTCAAATCGGGTAGCTGGTTTTGTGATTAAAACAAAAGAAAAACCTCGCAGCACAATAAAATTGCTTAAAATTCAGGAGTTCCAAGTTATGTCAGCATCACGTTTTTTAAAAGGCACAAATGGAAAAGCTCTTCACAGACAAATACTGGGAGTAAGCTGTACTTTTAAGAACTATGGTTGGGCTCTTCACTGCTCCATTTCCATCCGTACAGATTTAACCATGGAAATTAGTTCTGTGGAGTAACAGTGAATATTCCATCTTAACAAATTTAAAAGGCACGTAATTTTTCCATCTCTCTTCCATTGTTTAGTGTAATTACTTAGGGATTGTTTTATGAGACCAAATGATAGGGAAAGGAAGAACAACCCACCCAGTCATTTGGCGCACCAAGACCTTCTGCGTGTCCTGCAGGACTTGTGCTGGAGAGCTGCTGCTCTGTTTTTCCTACACAAGACCCTCCCTTCCTATCAGCTCGATCTGTAGTATCAGTCCAACCAGAGGTGCATTGTTTAAAAGTTTCCTCCTTAAAGGAGCAAATGAGGAACTTGTGCAAGGGGCACAATCACAAGCATAGAACACAATTCCCAACAAATGCAGGTATTTTGAGGGCTATCAAGGCACCCACAGATACCTAAAGAGGCAGTAAGTCTTACAGTGTTAGGACTTGGGAAATCCTCAAGTGGCTCAGAAATACTTCCAAAATTAATTACCCAACGTGAATAGCTCATAATATTCCAGCTGCATTATGTGTGCAATTTCCATTCAACTTAATTTATAAATGGGCACAGTCCTGGTAAAGTTAATGGGATCTTTGTAGTGACTTCAGATAGCACCATAGTTTCATCACCTTACTGATAATTAAGCTATAAATGGTCTAGTAATGAAGCCTTTACCTACCTTCCATGAAAATGACTTTCTGTAGAAGCTGGAGAAGAGGAAAGAACAGTGAAAAATTCTTTACGAATGACTTTCACAAGCAGAGAAAGGTTGGTTATTTTTAAATTCAGGTATCATTTTGGAAAAAGCTACTTCAAATTCTTTCCTCTGGTAATAGGCTTATTCCATGCTCAGTGACATCAATGGGATTGCTCACAGAGCATCACCTAAAAATGGTAACTCTTTACAGGGTTTAAGGAATCAAGGGTTAGTGAATTAAAAAAATTCTACTAGAGAGGAAAGAAAAAAAAATTAATTATACTAATTCAGAAACTCTATTAGCTCCCAATATAGCTTATTAGCACCTCATCAAATTAAGACTAATTCTGTCAGGACTGGTAGCAAAGCTTAAAGAACAAAGCCAAAAATCCTGCAGAATTCTTGATTTTCCATCAGATTTAGGCAGAACAAAAATTTGCTCACTTTCTCTTGCTTTCTCTCTTACCAAGTACCAGACTTCTTAAACGGGTTGGAGTTCCCTCCCCTCATTCTCAAAAGACATCAGCAGTCTACACATTTGACTAACAATTTTAGAAGTGAGCTAGTGCACTGAAGTACGGAGGAATGCTAATTTAGGAAAGCAAATCTCAGAAAATGTTTCAGAGTAGCAGCACAAGTGTCCTAGTTCTCAAAAATAGAAACACTGTTTGACAGTTTTGCCTCTTATAAAGAGACTGAAGCTATTGCTGCTCATCATCTCCATGAAAAAAAAACCAACATGTCAGTTTTTACTCAACTGTTTCCTATTTTAACTTAGGGGGAATGTGATAAATTATTTTCACTAGGACGTAATAAAAATCAGGTTTTTTTTCAGTTTTGCTTCATAATGAGGTGCACACACATTCTACTCTCTTTGCACTAAGCTCCTACATCACACTGATGTCAAACATGACCTCAAGTATCAGTCATCAGCTGGGGTCTACTGGGAACAAATGGGAGGGTTTGAATCCAGTTATCAGCCCATCCTATTTCTGCAACAAAATCCCAGCCTGAAAACCTCACCTGATCAAAGACAGCCCTACTCACTACCAGGCTGCTTCCTAATGCTTCCCATGCTCCTTCCAAGCCCACACACCATCGCTGCTGTGAGTTGTCCCTGAAGTCAAAGCTGTCCATAAACACTTGCTTATGCTCAAGGACTCAACACCTGCTCAGATCATGAGGAGCTCATTGTTGTCAGCAACAGGGAAGGCTGAAGCTGGTCAGATGCTGCAGTGTTTGTCTCAGCTGCCAAAGCAAATGACACTAATGAACAGAAGAGCAGAGTAGGGCCAAAGGAAAACACAAGCCTACATGTGAGTTCTAATATGTTATCCTGCACTATCAGTAATAATTCATATGCCACACTTTAATCACAAGGTGCTGTTGCAATACAAGTGGGGAAGACTATTAAAATGAGAGCATATTCTATTGTTTTTGGAGGAACTAATCTCAAGTACGCAGGATATTTGATTTTTAAGTGAAAGGTAAGAATTGTATAATGAGAACTGTTGAAAATCTCTACCTCGTGGTATTTCCACAGGGCAGCCAGGCCACAGTCACTGACTGTTGTTATGCTTTCAGGCCTGCACAAAAGCAAGGTCTAAAAGCCAAGTCACGACAGACCTGTTAATACATAAACATGGTATAAAACCATAACCCAAATGCACAGGGGCACACAGAGCTGTAATTACATTCTGACTAAAAGCTTCCCACAATCATATTGCCAATGCAAGTGGCTTTTCTAAGAGATTCTGGTGTGCATAGTTCATGCCATCAAAACAGAGAAATAAGTTTGTCCTACTAGAACACTCCAGGATGTTCACACAGCAATGAACGATGCATCTTAGAAAAACCAGAACTACTCTCAAACTTCTTTGGGCACTTAGGCTATTTCAGTGCTCAAAAGCAATATGACCCCAGTGGTAAGAAGACAGTTTCAAATGTCCAAGCCAGTTCTCCTGTTTTAATACAGTTTTAATGAACATCAGTCCAAGAGATCACTTGATAGTATGAGGTACATTCCTTGACCACATATGGCTGTGCTTAAGGAAAAGGACAAATATATAATTAAATTAAATAGTGTAATTTAATTTAGTAGCAGTTTAATTATCATAAAGTTAAAAAAAAATTATAATTAACTATTAACGTTAATGACTTGAGACCTTTTAGAAAGCATGAGTCCAAAAGGAAATATCCACAGGTGGTCACAGACTTGTAGTTTTTCCACCAGCACTGCCACCTGCACCAGTCTCTTAAAGGACTATTTGTTCAATGAAGAAATTGGTCTTCAGTCTGTAACAGAAGTCTTGGCTCTGCTACTTTGCATGGTCTTCCAAGAGATACACAATTAACTCATAGGTGGACAAGACAATGGCTGTGTTTGGTATCTGCCGGATGAGCTGGGCAAAGAGTCCTCTGTAGAAGGCCAGGTACCCCTCTTCCCGAGCCACCAGCCGAGCTGTCTGAATGAAAGTCTTGTACTTGGTGCCTTCCTCTCGCAGCCGTGTCCTGATGACCTCTGCACAACAGGGAACCACAGTTAGCAAGACAAACCTGCCCAAACAAAGCTCCTGCATGCAAACCCCACGGACATGAAACCTTCTGTACCAACTGCCAGCCAGTAATTCCAGCCATGGAACCCTGGACACACTGCCCTTCAGGCAAGAGGAAAAGTTAAAGAGGAGTTCTCTTTCATGTGGAATAAATGAATGATCTGCTCATTGAAGCTACTACAGATCTAAATGCTTTACTGATGCTCATGTAATCAATACTGCCTTTTCTGCACAACCACAGTATCATTCACATCTATCCAAAAAGACTAACACTGTTCAATCCATGAGTGCTTCCCAAAACCAGATCACAGAATCCCAAAGGCTGTGGGTACTTACCTAGCTGAGGCTACTAGTGAGAACAGACACAGGCAATCAATTTTTGGTAGCTTTTGAGTTGTTTTTAAACTAGCAAGTCCCAATCACCAACCACATGTCTAACTAGGAATGGCAGGACCAGTCCTGAAAATGTCAGTGCAGAAGCCAAAGTAATGTGAGTTTGGCCCTTCGAACAGCTAAGAGTTTTACAGCCCTAGACCCCATCATTTGTCTTAGATTCCAGGAAACAGCTGTTGTACTGCACTCATAAATGGAAGGGTTAACATACCATGAGGATAAGCAATACAAGAGGCACAGCCCTTGGAAACAGCAGCAGCAATCATCAGTCCAAAGAAGCTTGTCGAGTTCCTTTCGGTCCCGTTAGAAGAAGGGGGCAGTTGGACTTCCTTTAAGTGCTTTTTTAAACTTTCATAAATAGCAAAGCAGATAATGGTCTCAGAAATCCCTGCATAGGAGGCAGTCAGGCCCCTATAGAAGCCACGGATACCTTCTGTCTGGTAAACATATCTAGCACACTGCAAAGCATTCATCGGTTTGGAGCCCCTCACTCTGAAAAACAAACAGAACAGAGAATATCATGAGCCAAGAAAAAGAATTAATATTTAAAAAAAAAAAACCCTTATGGCTTTCAAAAGTTTTTATAACTACAGAAATGGTTCTCTGAGTTTTACTCTAAAATTCTCCTAGGAAAGCTGCACAGAGCAGGACTATGATGCTGAAAGTGCACACTTGGCTTTGCTACTTCAATAATACATACTCCTAATTCCTTCAGCTCAAGTTCAATCTAGTCTATCGCAGTTCACACCAGGGCTTTAAAAGACAATAAGCACTGAAGAGACACTGCTTTCTGTCAAACCAGTGATTCCATTTAAAGCCATCTTGGGCAGACCAAGAGACAGAGGTTTGCTGCATGAGAAATGATCCTTCATTTTAAGAGGCAGCACTCAGTTCAAAGGTGCCACTCTGTGAAGTGCTAGAATTAAGTCTTATAAATTATTTATAAAGTTGTCGTGCCTTATAAGATCCTTTTTATCTGACCTAGCATGTCCTTGCAGGAAGGAATTTCCATTCTAAGCAGTCACACTATTAGCAGAGTCCCTTATTGCTTTGATATCCACCAGTGACTGTGAATCATTCAACTAAAAGAGATTGCTGTCAAATTCCCTCTGTCTTCAGGAGGTGTGGTTTACAGTAACACAGTGGTGAAGGAGGCAAAAGAACATTAAACCACTGCAGCAGATTCTTACTGTCTCTAGAAAGTTTTGTGAAAGTAAACTGATGTGTCTTCACAATTTAAAGCCCTCAGCCTTTCTGTTAAAGCTACCTGAGCAGCACAGCTGTGTGATGTGGGATCAGTGACCTTGGCTGGCTGCAGTAACACACCTGGCTGATCTGGGATCAGTACAGGTGATGCTGCCAAAAGGGACACAGACCTGAACCTTTAGTTTGGCCACACAGAAACACGGCTTGAAAGGTGGAACTGAGAGTCAGGGAAAAACTGGGCAAGATCTATCAAAGTACAAAGAGCCACGAGTAAAACCACAACAATTCAGTTTTCTAGAGGCTCCTGTAGCCATCAGGGACATCCAGTCTCCCCCCATCAGTTACTTACTTCCGTTCCAGCTGCATTCTTGTTTTCACCATCCATATAGGGTTCATCAGGGAATTTGTGATAAAGGCTGAAAGAAAGAAAACCAAACTTACAGCTGAATCCAGGCCATTGTATTGCCATGAACCTTGTATCCTGTGCAGTGAGACAGTTTTATCACCAGCTCTACCCAGAGGTGTCAAAAGCCCCACAGGTGCACAGCTTACAATTTCATGTTAAAATTCAGGAGGCATCAACCTATGGATTCTTCCTTTCTGCACCCATTTAAAAATGTGTGTCATGTTCTTAAAGACTGTTGCAGACAAGAATCCTTCCTTTCTGATGGGTTTTGGAATTCCAGCTCAGAGGAAACTCACGGGGACAAACCTGAACCGGACTCGTGTTCCCCAGGGCTCTAGGTGGTGCCATTGAGCCACTCATTAACAGAACCCATCCCTAATTAAGGGCTTACTTTGAGAACGATTATTTTTAGTGACCACTCTGGTGACTGATGATTGAACTACTGCAGAGCTTTTCTGCAGTATTTTTCCTACAATACAAGAACAAACTATTTTTCCCAGCCTGGTAGGAAAAATACAACATCCTGAAACAATTTGGCAAAAGCAGTATCAGAAGTTTATGGGGTTTACTAATATTTTTTTCTTGCATTAAGAGACATGAGCAGAGCATTGCAGTTGGAAAAAACATCCCAACTTAGCAAACAACAATCTAGAAATATTTCTATGCTGAACAGAAAAACAGTTCCTCTGCAGACAAGGTCAACCAGGAGCCAGGAAACTCCTGGTTTTGGCATATACCACTCAAATTAAGTGCATATATTCAGCACGTGTCACCACTGGCATCTGTACTTGTTTACAAACCACAATGAACCAGAGGTATCAGCCAGGACTGGTGTGTTAGCCAAGGCCCTGCACAGACAACCTGCCCAGGCCCTGCCTTATGATCCACTCAGATTAATTTCCCAACTATGGAGAGGGTTAGAAGAAGTTTTGTAACAACAATAGCTTAGCATAAATCCTTTCAGGTACGAAGATGTATCTCAGAGCCTCCATCTCAGATAGCAATGCACTCACTGCCTGCTCTGGCTGGACACTGGGGAAGAGCAACTACAAACACTCACCTGCAGAACCTGCAGAACAGATGTGCACCATGTTGCTGTTGGGCACAAACATGCTGTTAAACTGCTCCTTGGCTTTGGAGTAGCATCCAAAATAGACAGCTCTGTGGGGAAAAAAAGGAGAAAAGCAATGTAATAAAGACAATGTCAAATTAGATAATTATTATTCTTTCCCAAAACTCTCTCCAAAGGGGCCTCCACATGACTACTTCCATCTACAATGACACAGAGGTTTTTATTTTCTTTCTTCCCTTATGCTTGAGTGCAACAATTTGCCTTGACACCCACAGGGTAGGACTATTTTGCTATGGGAAGTTAAACTATGCGAATAGTTTAACTATTTACCTTGATGGTGCAACTCCAACCAAGTTTGGACCTAGCCCTCGGAAGAGTGACCTTGGTCCTTCTTTTTCCAGAATTGACCTTAAAATAAAAAACAAACAGGGAGGGAAAAGATAGTATTTGGGTTAAAAGTTAAGTTTCTTGTTCTGTCAGGCAGAGAGCCAAAAGAACTACACAAAAGCACAGAGTATGACTTGTGAAGCTGTCAGATTTTAATCTACGTGATATACTTCAAAATAAGTAGAATTAGACACTGAGTAAAAGCCACTGTACCATAAAATTCAGTACTCTACAGGCAAATGGGTATCAAATAGCACAAGGTTAAAATTTCCATTCTTTGAAAGCTGTCAGGAATTGAATTAAAGTTTCATGGAGAATCCAGTGATGGTTGACTCTGATGAACAAAGATATTTTTAATGTTTTCTGTATCAAAGCAATTCAGGAATTTGCTTCCTGTACAGAGATATGAAAAAAGAAATCCTTTTTCCGTTCACAATTACCTAGAAATGTGCTTTTTCCTGTGAGGAAGCTGTATGTGGCAATCATCCTACAAACTGTGTGAGTGCACAGTCTGCTAGACAGCAGCTCTCTTAACTGAGCTCACCATGGGGAAAACATGCAAGAAATTCCAGATGACTCCAGGCTCTGTGGGTAGCTCACTGCACCCACTGGAACTGGTAGCTTTTCACAATTTGCTCTCCAGGCCATTGGCACTGTCAAGAGTGCTCCCCACAGATTTCAAACCCAAGCTCAATAGACAGGAGGAGATACATGAGCTTCTGAAACACTTTTGTTTTCTGCAGCAGAGTTGAACTTTCTGTATAAACTCCAGGGCTGAGTGTCTCCAAGGAGACAGATCCACCAACTACTTGTTCTCTGCCACTTTACAGTCACGACTGCAGATTCCAGCTGGGCTAACTCATCAGAATCTTAAATGGATTAGACAAAACCAGCCTGTCCTTCTGGAGTGCTCCCTAGCAGCAGCAGGCTTAGCCTGCCCTCTGGATACCTGTTTTCTTTCTATTTACAGCAGTTAAGGGGCTTTCATACTTAACACCTTTAACTCTTACAGAGCAATTTTACTGGTAGGGCTCTGATGGCTCCTTCCTCAGCCATGTAATTTTCCCAAACCATGAGGTCCAAGTCATGTCCAGTTTTGCAATAATCAGGATTGAGAAAGGGATTAATGAGTGAAAGCAAGGGACTGAATTTCACTTCTTTTTTCCTACATTTGTATTTTCTCAGGTCATAAACAATAGCATTATCTGCTCTTCATAGATGCTGCCTGCAAGGGAATGACAGCAGAAATATTTTGCTCTCACTTCTCAATCCTCTAATCAGGTTGAAAACTTGGCAATACACACAGCTAAGCAATTCCTGAAGTGAAATGAAATCAAGATCCCAGTCACCAAACTTAATGAGCTTAATAAATATATTAAAAGGCTGACCCATTGTAAAACTCCTCCTTAAAAAAAAAAAAGACAACTCCAGAAAAAGATGGGCCCAGAGGATGAATTAAGAATTTTCTGCCTTAAAAGTTTTCACTTTCTTTAGTTACAGCTGCCTGAAGTCCAATGCTGCAAGGTGAAAAGATAGCAAATGAAAGGAAATTAAAATCAGAGGCAACTGGCACTGCCTTATGCATTCAGTCACGAATTGCTCTAGACTCACCTCTGAGTAGACAAAGAAATGTTTGGCAGGGGAAAGGAGGCTGTTTACAATACAGAAACTCAAGTCCCAGAATGATTCCAGCCAGAGCTCTGCAGAGAATTTGAATTAGCACTCTGATGTTATATAACTGTGCAGCTTCTCCCCAGGCAGTCTGCCAAGCGTGCTGGCCTTACATAAAATCGTTCAACTTGCACTGCTGGTCGGTATTTTCCTTGGCATTCCTGCCACCTGATCTCAGCAGGACCTCTGCATCACCCTGGGGTGCCCAAGCAGCCAAACAAACTCAGTCCTTTTGCATGAAGTCTGACTGTAAGTTGATGGTGCTTTGGTATTAAAATACAGTAGCAGAGATTGGCATAGTTGCTGGTACAGCTATTGAGCAGCTATTAGATAATTTCACATTTCCTTTTCTTTATGAACACACATCTGAAAGGGAGCAGCTAGAGCATCAAACACTGCAGTCTGAACCAATCAAGGCTTTTAACAGAGACTAAGACAGGTATAGACAGGACTGATGCACAATGATCAGCAAAGACAACATTTAACAACAAAGGAGAGCTCAGTAAGTCAGCTACAGCTGAGAAGATGAAAGTCTCCAGGACCCCACAAGACATTATATTTTAGTGAAGTGAAATGGATCAGTGTGTCAAGGAATGGTGAATAAGAGGAGGAGCAGCACTCACTTGAGAACACTGAAGAGCCCAGGGGATACAGATGTTGGCCGAACCATTCCTTCCCCACTGAGGGTCCCCAGCTGCACCTGGGGGTAGTAGACAGTCCTGAAGGCCAGTTTTGAAGATTGAAGCCTTGTCTTTATCACCTCTAAGGGACATGTAAAGATGGCACCAACTGTTCCTCCACACCTGAAAAGTACAATTCAAACAGAAGACAGAATATGACAAACATTGCTGCACAGATGTGTAAAATCACAGCACAGCAATCAAATCTGAAGACTTGTCTCTAGCTATTCCACACTGTGGACAAATCCTTAGGAAACAGGTAGCTTTGGCATTAGGTAAAGGAATCTGTTCCCATGGCCTGGGGGATGGATTGTTAGAATGGTCATGGGTAGTGATGAGATTGGCAAACACAAAGGTGGTACCAACACTAACAAAAAATCCCTGATCATGGGACTGGTCCCACGTTCTACCGTGACTTGGAATTCTGCCTGCAAAAACTTCAGAGGCATCCATGTTTCAGAGGTTGTTGTCCTAAAACAGACATAATCTTGGATGGATTTTTCTTATGAGAAGCAGGAAGCTGACAGACAAGAATGAGCCACTGGGGATTAGGACACTACAGACTGAAAAAACAATATAATTCTTCACCATTTCAGTACTTACGATTAACAAACTGTCTTTAGAAGTAGCAAATATCAAAACTACACTAAGCTAGGCACTCTTAAAAACAATGGATACCAACTTTTTTTGGGGGGGAAGGAGGGAAGGAAGCAGCAAGCAGAGTGGGATGGTTGGCAAACAGAGTAACAGGGCAGAAAAGCTACTAAAGAACAGACCTCCCATACCCTGATAACAGAAGAACAAAAATGAAATATTATATACACGATCCTATTATAGGCATATATTCATCTTAATACAGTCAGACTGAGCATCAAAAAAAGCACATTGGGCCAAGAACATGAAGTGTTTGGGTCCTAGTTTTCATTTTTATCTGTGATCTGGAAAGTGACTGGTCAAATTATTTCTCTCTGTGCTGCTGCTGCTCTTCTGAAGTAATTGAATGTTCCTTCTAGCAAACTTAATGATTAAACATAATGCTGATGTTGGCTAAAAGGTACTATATCTACATTTTATTACTCAAACACAGTGGGATTTAGGAAGACTTAATTAAATATTTTGGGTTTTTTGCAAGGGCATTTACTACAGCTGACCTGACTAGGAAATATTTTCTTTGTTTACACAAGTGTCAAAGCATGTGATTTCTTCAGAAACCTGTTTACGATTTTCCTTAGAAAACACTCTGGGTCAACAACTGAACTCTCTTTGATGTTCGTGTGAAATTGTAATTTTAGTAGTTTTCTATGAAAGGGAGATGAATTTAAAAAAATAATTATACCCTTTTTCTTGTGTATAAAAAAGCCACATTGCTTGCTAAAGAACATTGCATGCGCTAATTTGGGAACTGAGATCCACAGAAAGACATTAATAAAGGTATTAGTGCGTATTTTCTAAAGCTCCTTCCAGACATAACTACCTTACTAGGAGAGTCTTTTTTTAAACTCAAGGGAAAGGGCATTAAAAGAATAGCAAAAAGATTCAAGCTGTAGATACAGACCAGGAATGCTTTATCCAGTGTAGCTTATTTTGCCTGCTGAACCAGTATATTTTATATGAACAGAAACCATTCTCTGCCAAAACCCCAAAGTCCCCACAGTTGCATTAACACTGTGGCCACCCAAGCTGTGCAACCACAGAAATCAAGGTTCTTTATAAGGCTCCAAGGAACACCCCAGACCTCACGGCCAGGGAACACAACTTCCTCACCACAGCTTTCATGTTCTGCAAGATTCTGTCCAAGTATGACCCCAAACTGTGCTTTTCAAATGCAAATGCATCCACCAGAAGAAACTGCTTTCATGGAGACTGGCAATATGACTTAACAGCGTTGTTTGGTGAGAAAGTCCTTGCTTATTCCTATTCCTTGCTGAAAGAGACAGAAAGCTAAACTAGGGACAACCCACACATCCACAATGACAGACACTGTAAGAATTCCTTTGCATTCATCCCTTTGAAAGCACTTGTGCTTCAAAGTGAAGTCACTGAGTTGACCATGGAACTCAGTATACAGCAGCTGAAATTGGGTCATTTGGCTCCAAAGTGACGGTGCTCACAGACCTTATCAGCCCTGATTATTTTGTGTACTGAGGCAGGGCTTGGAGCTGAGCCCTCTGTGGGTCCATATGGCCCAGGAGGACATGGCTTCAGCTCCTCCTCTCTTTTGTCAGATGCATCTCACACTGCTCACATTTCTCTGAAATAAGATCTCAAGGGGAAAAGGCCCATCAGGAATGGCTTCTCCAGCAAAACCTTTCCTGTTCCCACAGCTCACACACTACTTGGAGCAGAAAGTGTTTTGAGGGTCTCCCTCACTGCTGCTTTTCTGACTGTGTCTATCCAATTCAGACACACAATTAACTCCTGATTAATCAATACACCCCAGAGCAACTGCAAGTCTGGGGAACTTCATGAAGGTAATTTGATTGCCTTAATTCTGAATTAATTTATCTACCAATGCTCCACTACTGTGTATTCAGTCTTCAGTCCCCATTTATTTCACATTGAAACAATACTTTGACAGTAACAATTTATAAATTCAGAGCACTGAAACTCTATTTTCTATTTCTGAATGACCAGCTACTCAGTCTAGTGATTCCTTGTCCTATAATTTTTTAGCCTCTCTGGCATATTCTCTCTCACATCAGCTGTCTTCTTGTCTTCCTAGCCCACTCCTTGCCTTTCATCCTTTTTAGTCTAATAATCCAGTTCATTTCTGCAGCCTTTAATATTTAGGTACTTCTGCTAACGCATATGTAATCCTCTGATACCCAGCATGATGAGTTAGTATATGCAACACCAGTTTTAACAGCTCAGTTTATGTTGTCAGTGCAACATTTAAGAAAAAACCCATTATCTAACAGCAATTCTCAGAGTATCACCAGTGTGCACACATTATGTCCCAAATATAAATACACTGCAGATAGTTCAAGTAAAGACTTTGATGTATTGGACAGTTTTTTCAGATGAGATTATTTTCCTTCACATGGGAATTCCGCACATCATCCCCTGGGAAGATGCCTGAAAAACAACATACTGTGCACAAAAGGAACATTTTGTATTCCTAGGGTGTTCCAAATGCCTACATCTGGGAAAAAAAGAGAAACAACCTCAGCTACATAAACAGCCACAAACCCAGGGATTCAGGGATATACAGTAGGAGAAATTTGATTTGGGAAAATCATGAGCTGCAATCAAGGCAAGATCTCCAAGCCTTCATACTGTGATTCAGGCTTTTTTTGCTGCCTCAGTGCAGAACAATAGTTCCAGAGATGTTAAGCAGTGTTTAGTGCATAAGCCTCTTACAAACATCCCAAAACAGTGTGTAGATCTGTCCTTAGTGAAAAGGATAGAAACCTCCCTAGACACAGAACACTATGGCAGAGTTTCAACAGGTCAAACATGGTGATACGTGGAGATACATAATGTACAACATTACAACAACTGTCCTGTTCCACACACACATCTTCAGGTGAATGCTGCTTCTCTCCACTTTACAAATGGAAACATTTCCCAAATGGCTTGTCAGCATCAGCACATTGCTTAACACTACCACTTCTTAGGAAATCTCTGTAGTAATCAGCATTCCTCCACCTGGAAAGACAACATGGAATAACCTCTGCTGCTGCAGCTTTTCCCAAACAAAAACAAGCAACAACTGCATTGACTGCAGCAGGGAAACAGGAACCCTGACTTGTAAACACACTTGTATCTGTTGTGCAACTCACGCATCATTGTCTCTGCTGCTCCTGAAACCTTCCCAGCTCATCAAAACACCAAGAGGACTCTTTGGTTTGCTGTTGCTATTGGAAGCATTAAAAGGAACTAACAAAAAGAAACTAAAGGGCCAATGAGTCTGTCTGCCTGCATAACCTGGTTAATAGGAAACCATCTCTTTCAACAATTGGAGAGCACTTTGCAACATTCAAAAGCATTTCATCACTCCCAGCCTCTGAAGTATTAAACATTCTATTCTAGCCACAGTGAATATCTAGGGCTGGCCTGCCTGCTTTGTGCAAACACGAAGATATGAGTTACTTTTTAATCTGACACCACAGCCCATCCCCACCTCCCCAGAAAGCCATCATAATATCGATGTCTCTATCAAAATTACTTCAAGTGAATTGGTTCCTTTTATCTGAAAAAAAAAAACTTTACAACTGAACAAAGGATAGCATCTTACATGACTTATATTCTGAGCTTCCAACATTTTCTTCTGCTGGATGGGTAGTTTTATCCAAGGTTCTGGTTATGCAAACAGCTTTATGTCACAGTAAACCCATTTATTAAAACAGGGTTCTGTGAAATAAAGTGCAAAGCTAAAGATATTTTAAGGTCTCAGGAAGAACCTCAATGGAGATTATTACTCAAGCGCTAACACACCAACAGTTCTTTCTAAAGTTTCCCTGGGATGTAATAGATGCAGCAGGAGAAAACGACATTTGCTGTCTCATTTTCCTCTCTGTAGCATCACAGCAGGAGAAATGATGGCAACTTTCCTGTGTCTCTTTAAGTAACAAGAAATGCAGAACCAGAACCAGGCCCAGCAGTGACCCTTTAAAAGCCTGTTTACCCTAAAAGGGCATCTCTTTTTTCTGTGCTGTATTTTCATCACTCCTGAACCAGATCAGCCCTATCCTACCAGAGTGGTCAGGGACACATTTCCTGCTGTGTTTCCCTTCTTTCCCTGCAAGATCTCTCAAAGGCAGACAAGACCTGGTGACTTCCTGCAGAAGATGTTTACTGGGATCCCTGCAGAAGATCTTTACTGGGATCCCTGCAGAAGGCAGAGGCAACAATAAATCACTAAGGAAGATGCTGACCACCCAGTACTAGATTAAAACACTGATGAGTTTAAAATTCTCATTTATTTATAGTCTGGTAAGTCCCATGAGGACACCAAGAGCTCTGGATAGGCATTGTTACTATCCAAATAAATTTCACGTGTCCAGCTTCTGTCCCAGGCTCCAGGTACTGCTGTGATTCAAGTGGGGGAGGGAGGGGAGAGAGAGGACTCAGTGCAGAGTATCCAAGCCAGCAGAAGGGCAGTGTCTCTGAAAAACTTAAGCTTTGTTGGGTTTAATATTATATTAAATGAACCTATTGCTCCAGGGATGTGCCAGAGGAGACTGAAGTATCCTGTTAAGCAACAGAAAAACCAATGGTCTACTATTAGACAGATTTAAACTAACAACAGGTTTCATGTTGGCTTGCTAACCACTGTCAGCTGACAAGCACTGTGGAAGTCTATTATTTAGATAATTTAAGCTGTTAAAAAATGAAAACAAATTATTTCTGACAGGGGCAATGGTCCACTTAATCTGCACAACAGATGATTAAAATTTAATTTACATCATAAAATTATCTTACTAGACTACTGCAAAATAACTGTAATAAGTTAATTTTCGAACGGTTTCTAGTTGGCATCTTGCGGGTTACAGCTGTTACCTTTAGGTTTTAATGAAACAAAACGCATAGTTTACAAGTCCTTGAAGCAAGAGCTGCACAGAAGCGGCCTGGCATGCCAAGTCATTTCCCCAGCAGCACCAGGACCTTCTCGAGCCCTCCTTGCCCGCTGCTTTCCCTTCCTCCGGCGCAGCTCCAGCGCTGAGGCAGGCAGCCCCGCTGTGCCCGCGGGGAGTGCTGAGGCGCTGAGCAAACCTGCCGGTCACCGCAGGGCCGAGCTGAGGGCCGAGCTGAGGGCCTCCCAGCCGGCTGTGGGCCCGGGCTTTGGGGGACATCCCGCGGCCCGGCCGGCAGCAGCCGCACGGTCAGAGCTCCATTTCCCGGCGCAGCAGCCGCTCCCCGGGTTTGCCGCTGAACGCCGCTGGATGTCGCGACAGCGCGACTGCGGCTGCGACCCGCGCGGCACCGGGGCTGGGGACGGGAAAGGCCCCGCTGGGCTCCCGCCGGGGCACGGAGCAGCTCGCAGGACAGCGGCCCGAGCCCGTGTGTGTCCCGCGGGCACGGCGGGGTCCCGGCGCTGTCCCTGTCCCTGTCCCGGTGCCCCGCGGGCCGCACTCACCCCCCGGCGAAGAGGTGCAGCAGGGTGTTCTCCTGCGGGCCGCCCGCCATGGCGGTGAGGAGGAGGAGGACGAGAGGATGAGGACAGTCACGGTGACAATGACGGTGACAGTGCCGGTGCCACCGCCGGGCCGCGCGCCGAACGGGCCGCGCGCGCGTGACGCCGCCGGGGGTGTGACCGGCGGCCGCGCGTGACGTCACCGCCGCGAGCCCGCCCACAGTGACGTCACCATGACAACCCCGCCCCGTGACGTCACGAGCACCCTAAATTCGGTGCGAGGGTTTGTCCCGTGCGGTGATGTATTTACAGCTGGGCAGGACGGGTGCCATCGGTTTGGGTGAATGTCCAGCTTGCGACGTTAAAATCTTGAACGAGGCATAAAAATCTACAAAAAACCTCGAGGTCTGCGTGTTTTTTATGTACGCGAATTTTCTGTGGCCCTTGGCAACGGGCTTGAACAGCTTCCTAGCTTAAACATGGATTTGCTACTGTAAATATCTCAAAGATGCTGGGCCTGTGAAATGGCGATAAAATGAAGAAATTTCTCTAACGGGGCAGGAATCCTTTCCCTCGGTTGGTTTCCCTCCGTGGCTGTCGCCCCGCTCTCTCCCTGCCCTCAGCTGAGCTCAGGGAAGGATCTCCGCTCGCTGCCAGCGCAGTGGGATGTTCCGCCGGGCCGCGCTGGCGGCTGCAGGAGCAGGAGAGCTCCGTGCGCTGGGTGCCAGCCCGGGCCGGGGGTGTGCGGGAGGCGTAGGCTCGGCACAGCCACTCACCGAGCGGCTTCCCAGAAAAGCTCTGGACACGAGGGACCTGGGAAGGATGTGTCCAGGGCGGGCTGTTGTCAGGGACACCCCGAGCTGGGGCAGCGGCTGCCAGGCCGGTCCTGGCACAGTGCTCGGCGGTAAGGCTGCAGGGCTCATTCCCAGCTGTTTCTGTGTCAGCCAGGCTGAGCAGGACGGGCAAAGGTCAGCAAAGTTTTACTGCTCAGAACTTCAGCCTAATTTATGCTCTGCAGCCTATGGGCCATGCAAAAGCAAAGATGGGCAGCCGTAGAAAACAGCTGTAAGGGCAGACAGGGAGGAGCTGGGTGCAGCCTGCCCTGGGTGTGTGTGAGATTTACCAGGCCTGAGGTGACATCTTTTAAACACTCGACTCCTACAGAACCATCTTTACTCACTTTATGCTCCTTGGTACTGCCAGAGACACATAGAACCATAGAATCATGAAGTGCTAAGGGTTGGAAGGGACCTTAACATCATCTGATCCCAAACCTACTGAGAATATTTAGGGACAAGTTGCAAGTTATTGAGAGTTCATACAATGCCGGTAAAGTAGCTACAGGATTTTTATGGGGAGCACTGCCCCTAAAGAGCACCAATTAAGGTGGTTTAGGGAGGACTGAAGTTTAAGGATTAAGGTTTAATTTAGGGAGGACTCTACAGTGGCACAAGGCCAGGGAGGCAGAACTGCTATTTTGACCAAAACTGGGCAAATTGAGCTTTGCAGAACTGAGCCTTTTCCACGCGGTTTCTCCCCGCAGCGCCCCCTGGTGGGTGCAGCCCCGCAGCGCAGGAGGCTCCCAGGTCGTTTCCAGCTGCCGGAATTGCAGCTGCGGAGTGACAAAAGTGCTCCTCCGCCACCAAATCCGAGGGCAGGTGATCAACAGCTTGTGGTTTAATGTTGTTAGGTGATCATTTATCCTGTCTGCCATGGCATGGCCAGCAGCACGGTGGGGGCGGTAGAAGACACTAATCTAATTGTCTTGCTGAGCTCATTAAGGAGCCTGTGGCACGAGTTCCAGATGGGTGTCTGGACTGGGCAGCCCGAATGTGCTCCAAGCTGCACGAGACGCTGTTTGCCTGGGGACCACTGTCACACAGAGAGCACAGCAACACGTTACTGACCCCAGACACTTGTGCCACCTGCTTCTGCATCGGCCAGGAGCTCATTCCTGCAGCACGGGTCCAGCCTGGTTTGCACGGCTGGGCCAGAGGATGCTGCACACATTCACTGGAGCAAGGCATAAGTGAAATCTGCACATCATTCCTTAGCCTGTGAAATTGTCTGCAGCCCAGGCTGAAGGATGCTTGGCCTGCTTGCCTCTACCTCTCATTTCCCAGCAGAGAGCACTGCAAGAGCAATGTTAGGAGCAGAGGCACCTGAGAGCAGGGAGGATTATTAGTCCAGGAAGATTTGATCTTGAGCAGTCTCTGCCTACACCTCCAGCTTTGCCTACATATACCTGTCACCCACCCTGGACACTCTGAAGGTGCTCTGTGGCTGCTGTTCCCCTTCACCAAACACATCTCCAAGGAGAGATCAGTCCTGAAAAGCTCAGACAATCAATTACTTTTTCTGAAGCCCTGGCACATGAAGCTCCTGGGGTCCAACACAGTGATGTTTCTGCTCCTCCATCCCGGGGTGCCCTTCTCCTCTGAGAGCTGCAGGGTGCAGGTTTAGGCTCAGGAGATGTGGGTGCAGCCAGGGAGGTCAGAGGAAGGCAGCAGGTTTTGTGGTCATGCTGAGAACATATCAAGGCACCAGCAGAGTGGGCCAGATCTGGGAAAACTCTGTGTTCCAGACACTGTTGATACAGCCTGTTGAGCATTTCTAGGGAATTTCATAAGGATAAATGTGCACAGAGGCATAGTGGTCTCCACAGATCAGACACCACAGGAGCCACATCAGGGGAAGTTCCTAAATTACTCCCATGCCAGTAGAGCATGAACCCAACCAGGAAAGGGTTGAGCTGGCTATTCCTGGGACTTGTTTTGTCTGGTGGCTTCCTACAAACTGGAGCAAGGACTCACCAGCTTGTTCCACATCATTAGCAGCTGGCACCTTCCCAACCATTACCAGCATCCTCTGGATCTCACCCAGCATCTTTGAGATGAAAGACATTGCAGCACCACTGCACTCACTGTTTTAGGTCCCAGTCCAGCTCCCACTCAAGGCAGTTACTCTTTTTCCACTGACTGCAGCTGGAGCTGGGTCTGACATTCTTGCAACAGATCTTTCTCAAGTCCTGAGTTAGCTGAAATATTGGTAAAATAGTCCAAAACAACAGAAAGGGGCCTGCAACCCCTCTGTGTTCTGGCATCAAATTAAAAACAGCAACACAGTCAAGGCAGAGCATGAGGAATTATGTTTCCTTCCTAAAAATACGGAGGATCTGAACTTGGAGCAGCCAAAGCACCTGGTAAAAGGAATCTATGAGTCTGCTCTAAGTGGGTCCGTGGGAGGCTGACACTCTTTCCAAAGTGCATCCCTGCCAGCAGCACCATCAAAGAAATCTCTCTGGTGGTGATGAACATCATGATAGCACTCATCTGCCCTCAGAATGGCTGAGGTTATTGCCCAGATTTTGGGAGCAACCTTGAGAAAAATGTGTGTCCACAAGAGTATCCAGTCATAGTGAAGACTGTGTAGTATCCAAGAACACAGTGAAAAGATACATCACTGCGCTATGCTGTCGGCAAAATTTTGTGGAGAGTATTGTGAGTGATTTAATGGAAATCCTAAAGGCTGTAGAGTAAATACGTATAATGTGAGTTCCTTCTGTCTCTCATTCTGCAGCGACTGAGTATTGACTCCTCCTGTTTCCCATGTGGAAAGGTGAGCAGAG
This sequence comes from Entomyzon cyanotis, assembly GCA_024500445.1. Lineage (NCBI taxonomy): Eukaryota > Metazoa > Chordata > Aves > Passeriformes > Meliphagidae > Entomyzon > Entomyzon cyanotis. Next base: position 707,658 of record JAKEPQ010001025.1, read on the forward strand.
CTCCTTCATCCTTGGCAGTTCAGTGCAAACATATCCTAAAGAGCCATATACAAGGTATACAGTCAAATATAGGCAGAGAGAATCCTGATTTTTTGAGAATTAAAAGGGGATCAGTGGAACAGAGTAGCAGCATCCCCCCCATGTGAACCAACTTCCCTCCATCCCCATAGCAAGCTTCTCTGCAGGCAACACTAGGATTAATGGGAAACATATGGGAGGAGAGCCTGTGATCCAGGGCTGCAGGACGAGCAGCTGAAGCAAAGGAGCTACCTGGACCCCATTCAGGAGTGAGCTCAGGGATCAAACATCTTGTGAATGGGGAGTGGGCTGGGTGGGGAACTTAAAAGGTACAGGGTCCAGTTTGGTGCTTCCCACCCTGCCAGGGCAGTACGCCAGCCTGGGAGGAGCATTCCAGTTCCAGCACAGCAGAGGGTGAGAGTCACTGACCATAGCCTGCATCTTCCACACAACATCTCTTTCCCTCTCTCCCTCCCAGACTAAATTGTAAGAACTGGACTCGTGGTGGAGTCAGCAGGGACACTGGTGAAGCCAGGAGGGACATTGGTCCCTGCTGGGGACTAAAGATGATGCTGTAATGCCAGTGAACAGTAGATTGTTATGTGGCTGAGTGAGAGTTGCTTCCAATTTAAACGCTGATATCATGGTGACAGCTGCATCACCTACGTGCTCCTGTCATCCCCCAGCTGTAATTACAGCACAAACATGGTGGGAGCATTATCAGTGTGACAGTGTTCTGAAGAGCTGTTTTCCATGTTCATGGTTCTCTGCAGTTTAACTAACAAAATACCTGCAAGGATGAAATATCCTTCATCTCAACAATACCTCTCACCTCCTGGGATTTGCACATAATCACTTGATGCAATCTTTCCCTTAGAAAGAAGGATTGGTTATTTTTAAAGAGGAATTAAATAATTGAAGCGAGGATGGAATGCACAGAGGAGAGGAGCTCCATTACCGAAGGCTCTGCTGTTTTATTAGCTAACATCAGCATAAAGTGCTCAGTAAAATGGCTGCCCATCCCATCAGTTTTATTACCTTCCACATGTGGCTTTTTATTATCATTAGCTTAGCTTTAAACAATCCTTTCCAACCTTTCCTGTGTCTTGATCTTTGCTGTCCTCACTCCAGAATTAAGTAACGAGGTTGTAACCAAGCATTTTCCATGCCTTGCTGTACAAGATTCATTGGGTCATCCCAGGACTACTTCCTTTACCTCATCCCTGACACCCTGGTTCTGCCATGAAGGCTGAGCTCAGACCCCTGAAATCACCTCTCACTGCAACACTGAAGCTCTGCCTGACCTTCAGATTCAGCTCAGTAAATCTTCTGTCCAGCATGGCCTCAAAACAACGTGCTCTAACAGCCCAAGATGAGGATTAAGTTTTTTAGAAACAAAAGCAATAATTGCTACAATTTTTCTGCATATTGCTACATATTTTCTCCCGGATTTGTTTTTTGTTCAGTGAATGAGGATTTTAATTTAAATATGTTCTGTAACATTACAAAGGGATACAGGAGCAATAAGCCAACAAGGCTCTTGCAGTACAGCAATAAATCCCTCAAGGACTGGGTGTCCTATTGTTACAGCTTTATGGGCACTGCCTCTTTTTCTATTAATTTGACACTGTCAATCATCAGATCCTTCCAGAAAACTCCTCAGCCAGCTCCCCCAAGAACTCCAGAATAAGCTGCAATGCCCTGAAACATCTCAGGATTTCTCTTGGGACCAAATCTGAACACAAGGATCTTTCAAAGCTCAGTCCTCGCCCTTTTTCCTGATGCTAATGAGCTGCCTCGGTGTCATTGCTGCAGGAGCTTCCCCAGCCACATCCAGTGCCCTGAGTGCTCCCACCCAGGGATCCTGGAGCTCAGCAAGTGGCAGACAGATGCTGACAGATGCTGTCTTGCTCCACACTGTGATTACCAGAGGAGAATTCTGTGCTGTAGGCATAGGGACAAGGTGTGAGGAGGAAGCCTATAGGGAAGGGGAACCTCTCCCACCAAGAATATGTGCTTTGTACCTTTCACTTCTCTCTTTCCAGCCAGCCAGTAAAATGAAAACCATGTGAGGGGTGGAGCAGGAGGGCAGGGATTTATGGGTTGTTTTATAGAAGATGATATAAAACACTTTTATGTCAAGTTCTCTGTTGTGTTAATTTCCTTTCTCCTTCTCTTGCTCTTTCCTTAACCACATGCAGGAGAGGCAGAGCAGGAGAGATCCAGGCTCTCTGCAGTCACAGAATAAATCTACCTGTGGAATGCCTGTGGTCAGTGCCCAGCCCACCCTTCCTGTTACCATCCCATAATACCACCATATTGTGGCTTATGGGAAATAAAACCTGGAGCCAGGGGATGTCTTTGTGCTGTGGGCATGTCAGCCTTGCTGGTTCACCAGCTCTTCCAACAGCTGTGCTGAAATGTTCCCTAAATGCCACCTTTCCATCTGATCCTCAGCATTCCACTGCAGTTTTAATCCCATTGTAAGACCCATATGGTAAGAGGATAAGGCAGGTAAAAGAAGAAGATTTTTTTCTGTTTTATGGATATATAGAGATGACTGTGGGAGCTGCAGGAGATGCCACTGTGTGATCAGAGGGTATGTTGGCCACGGAGAGAAAGAGGCTCCTTGGCAAATTCATTGTTTGATTTAGTTCACACTTCTTTGTCATCTCTGACTGAAGCAACGAGGAAAGGCAAAGGACAGGAATGGGTTAAGAGGGAAGGGGAAGCAGCACAAGCAGATTTTAAAAAATAAATTACTCACTTCATTCAAGGCAAACGGCAGCCTGTTGATATATCTCAGCCAAAGGGGACTGAAAAAGTGACCTCAGGCTGCTTGTCAAACACAATCCCATCCCTCCCATAACTACCTAATGCTGCAGCTCCATCTGTCTGGAAGAGTCCCACCCCAGCAGGGCCAGCTTCACCACAGACACAGAGCACTGCTTGTCATCTCTGATGACTCTGTATTATCCAGCCTGCCCTGGTCAAGCCCTTTTCCAGTAAATCTGGGAGCAGCAAACACAGGCTGAGTGCTGCACTGTCCCATGGATGTGCTGCAGAATGGTTGAGTGCTTAGGTGCAAGGTTAGGTCATGCTTTCCACACTGCAAAACCCCTTAATTCATCTCAATATCACTACTGAGCCTGGAGACCTTGTTACAGGCCTGGGTCACACATGTCCCCGCCTCAGGACTGGCCCAACACCACCCCAGCTGCAGTCTGCCCTGGAGCTTTCTCTTTCTTTTGCTATTAGTTTCACCGATAAACCCAAAAGTAAGCTATCATTGACTAAATTCTAGCAGTTTCTTTGGTGCCAGAGACCCAGATTGCTGCTCAGGGGCTCTGAGGGCTGCGCCAAGAGGCTGCAGTGCCTCGAGGATCCTTGGGAAACAGGCTGTGCATAAATCTTTCCCCTTGGACGTGTTTCATGGAGCCATCCAGAGCCTCTTTGGAGCCAAAGACAACACAGAGAGGTGGCAGGCAGTAGCAGGTGACTGGATATGATGGTGCAGGAGGCCTCTGAAGGGACCAGGACACCACCCTGCCCTGCCTGGGCACAGCTTGCCAAGAGCTCTGAGCACAGCTGAGCTGCAGCCAACTTGGCTTGCACGAGTAGCTTTTCACTGAGGAGTTTATGGGACTCCCTGGGACCACGGGCAGTGGCAGCCCCCCTTCCCCCTGCCTCATCACCCTGATGTTAAGCTATTTTACAACGATTATCTGAAGTCAGTGTTTAGCTGTTGCCCAGGTAACACTCAAACAGGCCTCACCTCATGGCCTCCCTGCAGCTCCACATGGCTGCCGAGAGCTGGGAAGCAGAGCTGGTGCCAGGCGCTGAGGAAATGAGCTTTGCAGCTCCCCAGGACATCCCAGAACGCTGGAGAGCTTGGGGGAGAGACATCCCCAGCCAGATTCCTGGGCTGGCACCTCATTCAGCACGCAGGGCTCGACACAAACCCCACAGCATTCCCCCACCCCACACACCCTCGGTTTCCCCAAACACGTGCAAAGCCACGAGGCAAAGGCACCACACCACTCCCACTGGCACCTCTGCCCCACCTGCAAAGGCAGGCCCACAAAAAACGTTTATAGCCAGTGCTCTGACGTGAGATGTGATCCTCTGTTCTGTCATTTATCCATCATGCAACAGCCCCACAATATGTCAGGAGTGCTCTCTGCCTACCAGCAAAACCCAGCAGTGGGAAGGAGTTCACATAGTCCCCTTTACACAGCTACAGAAAATCTGGCCCAGAGTGGTTCCCTGTCCTCAAAGTACAAATTACCACACTCCTGCTGCATGGGGAAATGCATCAGCTTTGCTCCTGGCTCTGTATTTGCCTGCAGAGGTTCCTGCTGTACCAGCGTGGTTTTAACAGGCAGCTAATGCTTGTTTGTCCTCCCTCTCCATCCATCCTGCATCCATCCAGCACCCCACTGGCATCTCAGTCCCAGTCTGAGCCTAAGCCCAGCCTCAGCTGGGATCTCTCAGGGCCAGTGAAGGTGAGTCTGTGATGTGTTGGACCCCTTGCACTCAATGGTGCATTGAAGCCCATCAGGAAAGGATAAGGTCAGGTATTTCCTTTGGGCTGGGTGCCCAGGAGCTCTGGAGCACGGGAGGAAGAGATTTTCCAAGGCCCCTTCAGCGAGTGGGGCCAGCACTGCTCTGGCCTGGCAGGAGCAGAGAAGTCTCTTGCCAAGCCCCTCTGGACCCCTGATCAAACACTTTGGGGCACGTCCTTTGTGCTAAGAGATGAAACCACTCCTCTCATGAATTGGGTGCCCAATGCCAAGTTTAGATACAGTCTAGACGCAGCAGCGTATTTATAACCTTGGCACATGATGTGGCAGCCAGTGGGGTATAAACAACATTCGAAAAGCATGAGGCGCAAAGTTATTTATACATCAAAGTGCTGAATGCAGGTACCTCAGCCCCAGGGCAGCAATCACAGCTCCCCAAGCACAGGGAGAAACTGCACTGTCAGTGGGAATGAGGGTTTGGAGAATGGGACACAAGAGCAGGTAAGATCTAATCCAATCAAATCCCTGACCTCCACTGACCACATCTCACTGGTAATTTTCAGTATTCAAGAATAAATTTGATTTCACCTGTTGCCACAAGAAATGAAAGTAAGTGAGGAGCAGCTTAATAGCTCAGCCATTGCATGAGATGTAGGCAAATCTCCATTCTATAACAACAGCAAAAATATCCATATTCAGCAGGTAAAATTCACAATGAAACTCTACTGGCAGCTTGACACAACTGAGTGGCAGCAACCCTCTCACAAGCTTAAGAACTGAGTAATTCACAGTAACACAAGTCAGGCTCTCTACTGCCTCTTGAATACAAGAGAACATGAGTGCAGTGAGCCTGCAGCTGCTCAGGTGGGAGGAAGACATTACTGGATAGACAATCTCTGCAGCTCCTTGCAATTAATTCAGTTTATGCAACATAGGTGCAGCCGCTGTTGAGCAAGGTTTGGGTGACATTGTCCTGAGCTGACAATGCAAATAAAGATCGAGTTGAGGAAACAGAAGAGTTACAGAATTATTTGTTCCGGAATATTGGCCTGTTTATGGATAAAACTGATCTCCTTGATCTCTTGGACTGAAAGGGGATGGAGGCACTTTTTTTTTGCCTGGGAGCTGGAGCTTTCAGCCAGCTCTGGCTTCCTTATGGAAACTGCATCCACAGAGTAGGCTCACAAGATGATTTGGTTTCCATCCTGGCCTTGATACAGGAATCAGGTAGGGGCTTTAGGTGCTTGCACTTCTCAGCAGGCAGTAGCTCTCTGGTGTGTTCTCAGTGTGGCTAAGTCATGTCTGGTGGCTGTTAATGTCCCAAACCTCTGAAACAAGGACACCCTGTGAGACAGCCTGGCAGGGACAGCCAGGCAGAGGGATGGGATCGAGTCACTGATAACAGGGTGAAGGAAGTTTTCCATGTCAAATCTTCCTTCAGCCCTTCAGGGAAAGGAGTGTCACATCAAGAGCTGGACACACAGCTCTTCCCTCTCCCCTCTTGCTACACAGGGTTTTAGGTTGCTGCCTCTGGGAGGGGAGAACCGGTTCTGCAGGTCATGGGGGGAGCAGGAGGGGAACAGTGAGGTTGGACTCGTGTGGCAATCAATACCCATCTGTGTCCTTTGTGTGACTTACATGTCATGAAACGCCTCAACCTTCCACCCGGAAAGAAATTTTTACAGACATAATTGACTTTAATAATAGCTTGCAGGAACACGGTACTTTCTCCTGGGAATCCCACGCACTGGGCAAACATCTGACCTACAAACCTCAGCCCTGAACACAGAGGTGTCACTGTCACTCAGAGATGGATTATCCCAGCAGAAAGTTACTGCCCAAATATTAGCTCATCCTAGAAGTCAGAGAGAGGTCAAGGAGTTGAGTTCCTCCTAGGAAAGTGTCCCTTCTGCCTGGCAGGTCTTTAAGGAGGCATGGATGCCAGGGCTCTCTGCTTTGAAGTGTCTGCTGTTTCTGTCATGTGAATCTAGTCCTGGGAGGCAGAGGGACAGACAGCACAGTCCAGTGCCTTACAGATCTTGGGAACCTTCTGGTGGAGGCCTCACTGCCAGCAATCAGGCTGTGATTTGTCAGCACAGCCTCTCCCTGTACCCAAGCCCATCTGAGCTGGGAGAAATTATGTCAGCCTGGCACCTGAACTGGATTGAGAGAGAGAAAGGAGTGGGCAGCACAGTGAAGCAAGCTGGGAGCCCTGCACAGTGTGTGGGTAGCACAAGAGTCCTTTCTCTGGTTTTGAGTCCTTGTGCTCTGCTGGACCATGGCCTCCCCCACAGAGAAGAGGGTTCTTGGCAATTTGCTGACTTCTGTTGCAAACCCCATCACTTCTGCCTTGATTTCTCCCCCTGCTTGGTGTGCAGACATTGCCCATGGCCTCATGATAAGGGCATCATTGTTGAGCAGTTATAAATAGCTATCAGACATGGGTCACTGGGTCTGTGTTACTCACAGCAAGTGTGTCAGCCAAAGTTCCTCCATCAGGAAACTGCATTTCCCACCCTTTGTCTGCCTCACACTCTCCTCCCTTCCTAGAGGTATCTGAGGTATTAACTCCTGTATCTCCAAACTGTTTTCCTCTCCAGCTCCCATCCCCTTCCCTTTCTCCAGCAGGGCAAGGAGACAGAGGCATACAGACACTCACTTCAGTGAGCTCACTGGGCTCCTCTCCTGTCCTGACACAACGGTTTGGAAAGTGCATCCTGACACAACAGGGAGGTGCCTGACCAGTGCTGCCCTTGTGACAAAAATTAGTGTAATTTAAGCAATAAAGAAGTTACAGTCAGGTTGTACTTGTGAGTTAGAGTAGACAGAAGTGAACAAGGGATGGAAAGTAGCAGCACTGAGCTGCTCAGGACAAACTGCCCAAGTCTGGGGAAAAGCCCTACCAGGGGCAGCAGGGAATCCACTGAGGAGAGGGAAATGCTGCCTTTGTGTCCAGTGGCCCTTTGTCAAAGTCCATGGGAATCTCAGCTGGGGAGACAAAATCGAGGTTAGGCCATTTTTAGGTAGCAGGGAAAAGGCTGGAAGGGTAACAATGCTGGTCCCAAAGGGACAGCTGAGATTACAGAGAAATTAATGTTACACAGTTGTCTTTTATAGAGATCCAGGGGCAGGTGAAAGGGAGGGCAGGGTTGTTTTTCCCTGAAGTATCTATACTAGCTTTTCTCAGAAGTTACTGAGCAGAAGACTCAATTACACAAGTTCCTAATATAGCAAGTTATATGATCATGGGCTATGTTTTCAAAAATTTTGAGTCACCCATTTGTCCACTTCTAATGGTAAAGGTCTTCACTCCGTGGAAACTCTTCCTACTAGAGATTGAACTGACTCAAGGGAACATTTATTTTGGGAGACTGTCCTTTAAAAAGAAAACAGGGTGAAATAAAAAATCAACTCTGAGCACTATTCACGTTTATTCACATCTTAAGTGAACCGCTTCCTGTGCAGACAGAGTAACACAGAAACCAGGTAACACCCAAACCCAGAAGCACTGTGTCCTGGTGAACAGAGCTCTGGACTGGAATTCAAGAGACTTTGGCTCAGTCCCCAACTCTACCCTGGCATTTTGCTGCCTCTCAGTGAGTCAATCCATTATCTATGCCTCAGTTTCCCCGCTCTGTAGCAGGCAATGATACACACATCGTTAGGGCTCTGTTCCTGAGCACTGCTAAGAATGTTAAATATCACTTCCAGAGGGCTTGCCTAATTCAGCCTCAGCTCATCCCTGTTCCTAATGTGTTTACCACACTTCATTCCCTCTAAAGGACCTGTACTTCAAACACTTTTCCTTAGAATAAAGGGGGGAAAAACTACACTAATAAGCAAACAAACCACAGCTCCATCAGCCAGGAAGAAAAAACAAAAAAATGCAGACAGAGAGACTTATTTGGCTAGGTGACATCCTGCCCAGCAAATTCCTAATTGCCCAAGATGTATATTGTGAATGGAACAGTTTTGTGTCCTCGAGTGAGGGTGTGCTCACTTTGGGGAGCAGAGGCACATGGAAACCACACAGAGATGAACTCTGTTAGCTGGGGAGGAGGAGAAAGGTGACCCCAAAGAAGTCATGTCAGAAGGCAGCCCCCTTTTTCAGCCATGTCCTGCTGAAGGCACAGCACAGCTGGGGCTGCCCCTGCTGTCTGTCTCCTCTGGCACCCCGAGGTGGGTGGTTTCAAATCCTGTCTGCCCCTGAGTCCCACGGAGAAGCCCTGAAGGGAGCTGAGGAAGCAGCTGAAGGAAGCAGAGAGAGGGAGAGAAAAAAAGAGAACAACCTAACCCCAAATCTCTTTAAAGGAAGTCAAAGGCCAGATGCTCCTTGCTTCCTCCCCGCTGCTGCCGCAGTTGCCATAGCCTGTGGTTGTGGTTAGTCTGTCTGGAGCTCAGATGTGAGAGACTGAAACTGGACTGGAAACTCCCCCAGCTCAGCCGCTCATCTGCAGCAGCACCTGCCAGCCCAGCCTGCAGAGCCCCAGGGTTGATCAAAGCCAGGAGGTTGTGCTTCTGCTAATGTCCAGAAAAGGTGTTCTCCCCTCAAAATATAAGATAGGTAAGCATGACATTAGCAAAAGGGTGCTTTGGACTGGTTTTAAAAGAAATATGTCAAAAAATGTTGCTCCCATCAGCCCTTTATTCTGAGGCACTGGGAGAGTTTAAAGATATTTATATAACTCAAAGAAAGGTGCCTTTTGGGCTCCTCCTTTATAGGTGGCCAATGGCTTTCACGCAGATGTGATATTCCCCTTTCCATCCAAATGAAATATTTTTGGCAGAAGAGAAAATGAAATCATTCTCCACAGTCTGCACAGTGATCTCTTTTCTTTCTTGTTTTACTACACACAAACATTCTCTCTCCCTTTTGTGATGCAGGTGAATGAAATAACCATGTTTCAGTGAGAGAAAATACAAATGCATATGCTTTGCTGTGACGTGGAGCAATGAAGAGGTATTTCTTTAAAAGTTGGGAAGCTTCCTGTTGGCACTATGTCCTGTGCTAGGGAATGCTCCAGAAACTGGGAGGATGTATAGAGTCAGGCATGAAATGTATATTTAGTAAATACCATTATATTAGATCATGTTTCTTCACACTGCTCCTCTGTAACTGGCTGCATATGAACAAAATAAAATGAACAGAACAAATATGAACAGAATAAAAATACAATTGTCTCTGCTACAATAAAGAAATGGTAAGCAGGCAGAGCAGAAAACGAAGCAGACCAGCTGCATGGCATATTTTGGCCACTGCAGAATAAGTGGTGTGTGTAAGATGGGCCAGCATGCACACACATGGCTAACAACTGCTCACAGCTCTCCTGAGATCACAGCACAGTAGTAATCCAGAACAGCTTGGAGAGGCTGGGCGAGTCTGGGCAAGTAAAGTGGAACTAGAAGCAGGACATAAACAATTTATCTAAGATATTGACAGGCTTAATAAACCATATTAGTTCTTTCCCTGTAGGTAGAAAACTCTTTTTTCTGCCTGAGATACAGAGAGGGCAGCATTAACAGTCTCAGTGAAAATATGTGCAATGCCCAGGGGTGAAAAGCACTGATGTATTACAGCAGAATTTCTCTGTGCAGATCAGGGGCTCAGGGACCTCAGGGCTGCTCTTCCCCTTCCTTGCACGGGGCACTCTGTCTTTTATTTAACTGTGGTGTAATCCTGATTAGTTCCAGGCTCTCCACAAAGCTGAGTGGGCAGCAGGGCTGTCTGCCCTGGGCCTCTGAAGCACAGCCAGGGCAGGAGCAGCAACCTCTCCTGCAGGAAGCTCCTCTGTTCCCAGGGCAGACACAGCTCCTCGAGGGGCTGCAGAGGATGTCAGGGCAGGGAGGGGCAGAGGAGGAGTGCAGAGCCAGGGGTCTGCATGGGAGGATGAGTATGAAGGAGGATGAGACACAAAGAAGAACAAAACCAAGAGGGAAGAGCAGCAGGAAGAGAGAACAAAGCCGTCAGGATTAATTATTCCAGAAACGCTGAGATGAACCAGTGTGGGGGACTGGATCCATTCCATCTGTGATATCAATCCATTGATGTCAGCAGACAGACTGCTCTGGAGCTGGATTTGTTCCCTGCAGAAATACCTTCATCTGCTAAAGCACAGACAGCCCCCTGGCTTGGGGAACTTGGACACTCTGTGTCCTTCTGCCTGGTGCTCAGGTCATTCCTGAGCCACAAACTGTGCTCCAGCCCAAGGCAGGATTTGCTCACACCTCACACCTTGTGCCCTGTCAGACCTGGGGAATGGGGGGCTTAAAACATTACTGGTGTCATCCATCATACTGATTTCTGCCAGTTCTTTAAATCACACCCATGGGTAAGAAATAAGAGGACTCCCAAGACAACACATCTCCAGTGAGATTCCTGCACATTCAGCTTCCTTCCAGCAACCCTGACACCCACCTCTGCTGGGGCCATGTGTTATACCTCATACCAGTGTGTCTATGTGACCTTAAGAAAGTGATTTGCTAATTAAACATGACATTTTCAACCTACGAAGTCTACTTAACGAGCATGAACTATTCTGCTTTCAAGTGGTTTTGGCTGCAATTCACAATAATTAGGGGGATTTTCCATGCTTGTCCTTCTCTTTCTAAGCAAAGCTGATTTTTCTGCCTCTGATGCTTAGCTTGGGTGGCATTTGGCCACCAGCTCTGTGCAGGAATCATCTGTACATCCAGCAATCTTAACCTGGCAGAAAGGAGCAAATGCAGGGATTTGAACTCTGCTGATTGTCCCCATTATTCAGCTCACTTCCCTGATTTATTCACACCAAAAAGGAGCCAGTTATACTTCTGTAATCACCAGGAAGGAACCAACAGCTTCATACCAGCATGAATGGGAGCAGCACTGCATTCTCAGTCTCCCCAGATGGTGCCTTGGGTCAATTTCCTCTCATGCGTTGAATCATGAACTATTACAGTCACAAGCAAAGCAGACAAATTCTTTGGGGTCTGTGTCTTCTGCAAACATCCTACTCTGGCTGACTTGTCTCACACAAAGCAAATTGGCTGTACAGGGAAAATAATCCTCACAGACATTTCCTCTGTCAGTGGAAAATAAATCCTGGCCAATTCCATGCCACTGGAAAGGGCAATCCAAGGAGCCACTGGATGCAAGTGGCACCATTGGTTTTCACTGCCATCTGCCTGGGGCAGAGCTGACCCCTAGCATTCAGGACATGTTCAGGTTAAAATGTTTTTCCTGGCCCAAAATCATCTAAGGAGCTCAGGCAAAAGCTCAGTCTAAAAGACAGACATCCTCACCTTCAAACCCTTTGTTTGTCAGTCCAGGACTGACATTGGCTTCTCTGGACCACATGGTTTTTTGCAGAGGTTGATGCAGTTTGGCCCTGAGTTCACTGCTGGTGACACAGAGCTGTCATTGCAATCAGCCATCCCCACAACCGACCAAGTCCCACCCCACTAGGAATAAAAGCTTGATGCTGGCCTTGGCAGAATAGAGACAAGTGCTCCGAAGATTCAGATAACAACTGGTGCAAATCCCAGCCTGGGCTAGATAAGACTGAGCAGAGCCAGATATTTTCATCTCAGAACAGACTTTCCATGAGCAGCCTGTTTCCACTTACAGCAAGACAGGGATAATGCACAGTTTTCCTCTCTGAAGGGCAGGAAGGCACAAAGTTAATTTGTGCTCCAGGATTCATGAAGAACAGCACACTGAGTTAGACCATAATGACCCAAGGGCCTCTAAAACCAATGCAAACACTGACAGCTATTTCAGTTTTCCTTGGACTGAACTTCAGGTGAGCTGAAAACATTGCACAGGTGGTATTTCCAAAACCAGGGGGAACAATTTCATACTGCTCTTACCCTGAATGGCTCTACCAGAACTTGTGCTAAATGCATGACTGTCGGTGTTCAGTTCTGCTGCACAGGCCTCACAAGCAGAAAATAAGAGAAAAAAGGCACTATAAAGAAAGCAATGTACAACATGAATGTACCAGGGCTGTTGTGATGCTCTGATGTAGACCTGAAGTTGTCTCTCTGGGAGTAGCAGTTAAAACTGTTTTTAAAAAAAACCAAAGAGTCATGTAATCCAATGAATATGTCTTTCCAGGACTGACTGGGAGTGGGATAACACCGAGAAGATGTTATTTCTGTAATCACAGCTTGCAAAGCCACCAGACTGACAGGAAGAGCTGCAGTCAGAATGTAAAGGAGGAGGAGGCAAGACCAGAATCAACCTGAGGAGGTCAAAGCACCAAGAAGTCAACCCAGGTCAGGGTGGAATTGAGACTCTGTGTGCCCAGGCCAATCTCTGAGGCTGCCCACACCTCAGCCTTCCCCAGCTGTGAAATAGAGATGACAGAGGCATTGTGAGCCTGAGCTCATTAGCGTCTGCCAAGCTCCCAAATCTGCTGACGGAAGTTGCTGCGCAGCAGGAGCACAGAGTTGTTGTTTTTTGGGTTGGGTTTTTTTTCTTGAAAACACTAAAGAGATGAGCAATTGAAAGAGTAACCAACATAGTTCACTGCCTCTTTAGAAACGCCTGGTGAAGTCCCAGCCAGCAAGGGAAAAGGGCTTGCAAGGCAGATGAGAAGCATTGCTGACGCCAAGTCCAGTGAGAAAGTTCTGGCACAAGGGTGGTAAAAGCATCCACCTCTCACACTTGCCTGGTGAGGAGGGGGAAAAAAATTTTAAAAAATTAAAAGAGAGAAAAAAAGAATTGAGGAAAAGAAGGGAAAAAAGAGAGAAAAAAGAGGGAGGGAACGGCAACCCAACGTGGTTGGAATAACTCAGCTCACTGTAGCCTGTCCAACAACAGCCCTGGCGGATCATAAAACAGCCTCTCACATCCATGTGGTTTTTGCTGCTAGGAGACAAGGTACAAAACACACAACCTCACGCCGAGCTCTATAAAACCTTATATTCCCCCTCAGACCCAGAGTTCATCTGAAGAATTTGCATCACCTAATTAGAACCAAGTTTTAAAATAATAAAAAATAGTCCAGCAGAAAAAATGAAAAGCCCCTTTCCTTTCTTTGCCCCCTTTTTGTGATTTTAGTTACCATAAAACTTGAAAAGTACCTTTCCGACTCTTTTCCAGGCAGCATTTCCACACATAGGTTTTGCTGGCAGGTCTTAACTACTGAGTACATTTGAAGGCTAAATCACTTCCTCTCCGTGGTGCCCAGAGCCAGGTGTACCCCAGAGCTAGGTGTTCCTCATTCTCCAAGGTGAGAGTTGATCACAAGCAGCACCTGAGAAACACAAGGAGACCTCAGCTGCTTTTGGCACTTGCAGGTTGTTTTTCTGCACAGAGAATGGGAAGCCAATCTTTGCTGTTGCAGACACTGTGATAATGTTTTGTTTTATTTTCATTCTTTTTATATCTTTATATTCTTCTTCAGTTGTACATCAGGACAAAGCATTCAGTGATGCAGGTGCTTAAACTGGTGTTGTCTCTTTGTAACAAAGACCGTCACAACTTACCCAAGGAATTTCAGCACAAAGAATTTCCTTTGTGTGTGATTCCCTGCAGCTCCAAATTTCCTACACAGTTTTATCTGTACCTCCTCCTGCTCACCCTGTCCAGGGCCTCCCATGACTGCAGCTCATCAGGGGTACGAAATGTCCCAGCAATTGTGTGACTGGCTGAGAAAACCAAGGGTGCAGGTGCTGAACATGCAGCTGGTTGGTGGCTTCCCTCTGTCCCCTGGTGCCACCATCGATGGCAGAGGGGCTGTGGGCAGCTGGGCAGTGTGAGCCCAGCTAGGAGAGCTGGTGATTCACGTGGCTTCTGTCCAGGCATTACAACCAGCACAGACCATGGGCAAGCCCTGCTGCCCTCGCACAGAACCATTTATGTTGGAAAAGACCTCCAAGAGCATCGAGTCACACCATTCCCCCAGCATGGCCAAGTCCACTGCTAACCCATGTCCCCAAGTGCCACATCCACATGGCTTTTAAATCCCTCCAGGGATGGAGACTGCATTGCTTCCCTGGGCAGCCCCTGCTGGGGCTCGATAGCCCTTTCAGTGAAGACATTTTTCCTAAAATACAACCTAAGCATCACCTGGTGCAGCTTGAGGCTGTTTCCCCTTGTCCTGTCCCTTGTTCCGTGGGAGCAGAGCCTGACCCCACCCAAGGCCATTCCCCATGTTCCCACACCTTACTGCTCTGGCTGCCATCTCGCAAGGGGCTCCGAGGAGGGGACACTCTAACTGCGGGCTTGGGCTCCATTTGGACTGCAGAGGCTGTGAGCAATGCTCATTCCTGCAGGGTGGATCATGCCTGGCTTCCCGAGCAGCCCCGGGTCCCTGACAGGGAGGGTGGATCTGCTACAGCCTGGACGCTCCAGAGGATGCAGCTGCATCCTCCCCGCCAGGGCTGCACTTGCATTTGCCTTCACCAGAGCTCAAGCAAGGGCTGCACCTCCTGTCCTTGCAGCCCAAATGACAAGTGACCTCCTCGTGTTCCTGCCCCCCATACAGTGCCCAGCTGCTGGCAAAAGGGAATTAATCACCTCCACCCTGACACAGCCGCCGTATCTGCCAAAAGCCTGGGGCTGTCTGCAAGCGGAGGCAGCTGGTTTAGGAGAGGGATTGCTATAATCTGACTCTGCAGCTAAAATCAACCCTCACGGTCCTTCAACACTCACAGAGACACCAGCAAGGACCTGGACTGGAGGCACTGATGTCAAGGAGACCTGGTGGACACTGTGTGTGTCACTGCACTGAGAGGAAAATGTTATCTCAGGGAGGGAGAACAGAAAGAAAACAAGAATCCCGAGGATCTCATGCTCAGAGGATGAGAGGGGAAAGAGGTCAGTTCCTGACAAGCAGCTCAAAACAAACCCATTGTTCTGAGTGAGACTCTGTCGTCCCTCCCTCACCAGGTGTTACCTGGAAAATCCATCTGCTCATTCCCCCTCCCTGGGCCATTCCTCTGCCCTGGCAAAATGGAAATTCGTGAGACAGCTGTAATGGCAGCAGCTTCCTGGCTGGTCTGCCTCACCTTCCTAGAGGAAAAGCAGCAGCTCTGAGTTGGTGTCTGGAGGAGGAAACACCCTGGGCTGAACTGGAGATGGTTGTGGGGGAACCAGGCAGCCCTGGACAGATGCCCTTTCTGGCAGAAGCACCACATCCCATGGTAGGACACTTTGATTTCATGACTTGTGTGTGTTTTCCTGGCCTAAATATATCTGCTCTGTGGGTTCACCAGGCAGACCACCCTGTAGTAACACACACCAGGATTAGAAACCACACCAGCCCAGAGAAATGCTGCTTTCTGACCTCTGTACTTTCCCCACTACTCGCTGTCACCTTCTGGAAAGGCTAGAAGACAATTTTTTAGAAGAAGTAAAAAAACCACCCAAGCCTTTGTATGTCAGAAAAAAACCCCAAATCTTTTCCTTGTCTCAACTCCAGTGAAAAAAGTATCTTCTGGGTTATCTCACACATATTCCAGGGCTTATCTGTAAGACATTTCAGTCCAGAACAAAGCTCTAGTCCTGGATTTTGTAACCTAACAAAGACTGCAACCTAGAAAAATGATACTAAAATTGTTCTCTGTCATGTCCACGCTGCCCTTGCATCCCAGCAGCACTGCCCTGCATGGTGCCACAGCAGGCTCCATAGGTGCACATGGAGTACAGAAACCTTTTGCACAGAATGGTTATTTTAAACATTCCTTGAGACCATAACACCAAAGAAAGGACCCTGCAGAGCCCAGTGGTGCACAGAAAATGAAAACATTATGCTCCCCAAAATGCTGTCGTGGGGAAGAAAGATTGAGAAGGGAACTTCTTGCCATGGCTGATTTATGGTTGCCTTGGCTCACAGCCAGCCTGGAATACCCCAAGCCTTTGGAGAACCTATGGAAGTGAAATGCTGAGGAAGTTGTACATCCTCTAGAAGAGTCAAGTAAAAACAAAGTGCGGGTTTTATAAACATGGTGTGTGTACACTATTAAAAGAGACTCTTTCTGCTGGGTTTTGGCTTCGTGTCTAATGCTGCTGGCCAGAGAGGCTGGTTGGGAGCAGGAATTTGGGGATTTCTTAAAAATGACAGTATTGGAAAAATGTTGAAATGTTGACATTTCCCACCAAATGAAAGTTTTGGTTTCTTTTTTTTTTTGGGCAAGGTCCATCAAACTGTATCATCTTCCTTCTTTTAAAATAATATCCACATTCAATATGATTGTATGAGCATGATTCCTCCAGTGTTTAAAAGGGAATAAGAAAATTGTATGGATTACATATCTCCGTCTTTATGTGTCAAGAGAGAATCAATCCACCAAAAACATTTTAAGCTTTATGATTTTCTTATTTTCTTTTCTGGTTTTTTTTTTTGTTTGTTTGTTTTTCCCTGCAATAATCTCCTGTCAGGGACACTAACTTTGAACTGGGGATAAAACCAGACAAAATTACCTCAAGTGTTCTTTACAAGGGTCACCTGTGTGAGTGTTTAAATTGGAGCAGGTGCTAAAAGCTGAACTCAGAATGTTCCTGAGTTGAGGCTGAAGGAAAGCAAACACCAAATCAAGCTTTGCCACTGACATCAACAGGATTTAGCACAAGCCAAGTCCTGGTTTTCCTGATCCTAGGAATGGATGCCATTCATCCCCTGTTGATGTGAGTGTGCTGGCCCTTGGCTGCAGCCTGGCTCATCTGCTTCCTATGAAGCATGAGCCCCATTCCAAGTGGGAACAGAAGTGTCCTAGGCACAGGGAGCTCTCTGAGCTCAGCCCTTCCCGAGCGGATGCCACTCTGGATCCCAGCCTGTCCTCCGAGTCAGGCAAGAAATTCCATTCCTTCTACACACTTTAGCAAAGGCCATGTGAGTCATCACTGGGTGTAAGGACAACGATAAATGTTCCCTTGCAGTGGTTTCTGCTGGACTGTTCCTTCTTTCAGAGCCTTGTGGAGAGATGTGCTCAGGGCAGGAGCTCCCTGGGGCAGCAAGGGCAGCGCTGGCCATGCTGCCAGTGCAGTGCCATCCTTAAAGGACTCTCCTGCCACTCCTCTTGCCCTTGCTGATGGATTGTGGCAATTAAAAGGGAGGTCAAGCACCTAAAAGGGACCCAGGAATACACATCTCCCCATCCACCTGAGACAGGTGACCACAGGCAGTCATCCTTGGGAGCACCTGAAAGATGGGATGAACAGAAGTGATTTGGTTCTTCTGCCTGTGGGGCACTTGGGCATCAGCTCTGCCATTAGGAAAAGATCAGTACATGCTTTAAGCAAGGATTGATGCTTTCTGCAATAGCATCAGAAAAGGAAATGCAATAAGAGCATCTCTGCAGAAGGAGAACAGTCCAGGGCAGTGCTGCACTGTGGCTCTGCACAGCTGGAACAAAGAACAGAAGCTGCAAGAAACTTCTTCCCTCAGGATAATCCAGCTGAAGATCCATGTAGTGAAAGCCATGAGAAGCATCAAAACATATTCAGTGCTGCTCTGTGAAACCTAGGAGATGCACTACACAATTGTGAACTCCATTCCTGACTTCCTTATCTAGAAATATTTACATTTCTGAGCCACCAACCATCCCCTGGCATGGCCCCAACCAGCTCAGTTCCATGCAAAAGATGGCAAAGGAGGTGAGAACTGAGCAGTGCCTGCCCTCAGCCTCTGCTGCCTGAGTTAGTAGGACAAGAGAAGGAAGGGAAAAAACCTCAAAGCCCCAAGCCTGTTTTTATTTATGATCATGTTCGTGGGTCGCTCTTTGTCTAGACAGCTGGTATTAGCATCTGAGGCTGTCCTGGAATCTAAAATACCATTTATCTACAGGGGAAATACAAGGCCTGAATTAAACAGTTCATAAAAATAATCTGGGAATTGACATGGGGCCCAAGGAGACCAAAGGTAGCAAGATCTAGGGCAGGCATCTCTGTTTGTCTTGGCTGTAGGGATGTTTTCTCAGAAAACAAAACAAAACAAAACAAAACAAAACAAAACAAAACAACTTCCCCCTCCCAGTACCCCCCCAAATAATTTGGCTTCAGGGGAGTGTTTCCTTTTGCTTCCTCTCCTCCTACCTTTGTTTGATTGCTTTAAGCATATCCCCATCCACCACCCACAGCAACAAAGTTTCCAAACATAACTGGGGAAAGTGGGACTGGAGAGGAGCAGCTCCTCCTTCCAAGGATGTCCTTGAAACTGTGAGCTGCTCTGTTTTGCTGCACAGAGACTCTGAATGCTTAAAAGTGCTAAGACCTTCTTTTTATTTTACTTCACTGGTGCCTAATGTGGGGTTTTCTTATGCAGCCATTCTGGCAGACCCTAAATGAATGCATAGCATGGGTCCTATTTAATGAAACTCCCAATTACAGCTGGTAGTTCCATTTTACCATTTAATCCCAGGAAATCTGCCATTTTAATCCAATGCAGGCAGTAAAGAGGGAAACAAAAGGCCAATGCTAGATTACGATGAGGGCTTAAAGCAAGAGACAGCAAAAATGTCACTCTATTTAAGCACTTCTCTTAAAAAATCAGCTTTTCCAGCTGTATGGAACAGTCTGGAAAGAGAGCTGCATGTTGGTGGCACACCTAGGGCAGATGCCTCATTTCCAGCTGTGATGCAGAGTTCACACACAGCCTGCTGCAAACTGCCCATGGTCTAAAATTCAGCCAATAAACGTGCCAGGTGTGAAATATTCCTCCTCTGTGTGCTTTGTTTAGAGGCAGATGGCAGTGCCTGTAGTATTCTGTGGTGCAAAGAACAACCAGCACAGAAGATTGTGAATTACAAATCAGTGCTCAGCTTCCTTTCTCCTTGCACACTCTGCAACCTTTGCAGCCTCTGCCACACATCCACAGAGCCACTTTCCCTGGGGAATCACTCCTTTTGGCTACTGAAGACTCAGTTTACTGGACCATGGTCCTGCCTCAAGATGGCCAAACTTGTCATAGTGTGGAGACTCTGCTGATGAGATCAGAGTCTGCAAAGACAAATTCCAAAGTGCAGAGAGAAAAGGATGTTTTCTTTTCCGCTGGACAAAACACAACTTTTCTGGCAGACCCAGGCAGGACAGTCTGTCCACTTTGGCAATACCCTGCACGCCTGGACGTACACAAGTGTGTTTTTACATGCAGCCTGGTTTGATTACACAATCTCTCTCCAAGAGAATTTGGCAAGAAAGATATCTGAGAGAATTTAGAAACAGTCTGCAGTGTGCTGCTTCTCTCACACAACTTCTAGCACCATTTGGAGCCACTGACCACTGGCAAAACACCCAAATAAAATCCCCTCAGTGCTGCTCAGGTACCCAGGAGATGCTTTCAGAGATGCTGCAGGGTCAGCCTCAGCTGCCAGCTTGTACCACAGACCTTTATCCGACAGCTCTGAACACCTCAGAACACTCAGTCAGCCTTGAGGCCAAACCTTCTCCCTGCTCTGTCTTCCCAATTATGACTCTGAACCTTTGCCAAAGGCATCTGGTAAAAGATTCACATGTCAAAGGCTTTTCCTGACCAACAAGCTTTTTCAATTCCAAAGTTAGATCTGTTCCTTCAGTGTCCATCCCTTCCTGAAAACACTGTTTAACACCCATCTGGGGAGAGAGTATTGAATTCTGGTGCTCAACTCCTCTAAACTCCATGATAAACTTACTGGAAAATGAATCATAGCTTGTCTTGGGAATCTCATGCTTGTTTAGGTTGCAAACACCCCACCTGTTTGACCATAATATTATTTTATTTGCCTTTGCTGTTTGTAGAGAAAGATACACCCCTTGTGCTTACTGAAAAGTTCTTGTGATTAGTGCCAGTGCCAGGCAACCTGAGAGTGGAAAACAAGTTTATTCTAGTGAAGGCCACGGTTAGTCTTGATTAGGGAGCTCAAAACAGAGTTAGCAAACACAAACACAGAAAGCACAGACCTAGAGCATGTGGGCCACAAGTCTCTGCTGTAAATGTCAGGCATCCTCTGAGATCCACATTCCAGATCCATGATCTGCAAGTCCACCTCAGGACTGTCTGAGCTACAGGATGCAGCTTAGGGTGAGTTCCTGTCCAGGAATGTCCCTCGCCCTTTTAAACTCCAGGGTTATTTGCATTTCTCTATTTTTTAAAATGCAAACAAAATGGTCAGATTGAATCTGAAGAATCACTTTCTTTCTAATAAAAAGGTTCTTATCACACAGCACTTCACTTTGGAACTGGTAGCTGGCATCTGTGAGAGCATTAATTGAAAACATTTGTATTTATCCAGGTAGGATGCATCATAAGGACTTTGAATGGTCATTCTTCTAGGTTTTCCTTTACAAAATCAATTGTAAACTTCATTCCTGGCATTCTGTAATTCTAACTTTCATTGCTGTAACTTCCAATTGTGCAGCAGAGTTTCAGTGAGTTTTCCTTTAACAGCATTTCCCACAGAGCACATGTGAAACATCCCGACAGCTCACTGCTGTAAGGGTTCACTGTGTCAGTAGTGTTATCAAACACCACAGCCAATGCCTCCTGGAATCTCTGCACTGTCTGTACCAGGTCAGAATGAAAAATGTCCAAGTGTCAGCCTCGGGGATCAAATTTCCTCACTTGTCTGCTTGATTCACTTCTTCCCCTGGGTTTCCATATAGCTCTTTAAACAAAACAAACCTTTAGAGACAGAGAACGCCTGACATGATTAACTACCTTTGCTGGTAATGTGTGCAACCCACCCAGGTGTCTAGACAGCTTAAAAAATACAGATCGTATTTAGGAGTAACAGCTGGTACTCCTCAAGTCTCTCTGCTGGACCCCAAATTAAGTAGAAACAGACCTTATCAATATTAGGTGGTTCTCTTCCAAAGAAAACATCCAGCCTGTTGCAGGAAATTAGGTTACTGTTTCAGTAGATGGCACTTTACCTGCAGCCTACCAGAAAGTTCTGCACTGCCAAAGCTCCTGTTCTGAGAAAAATGAGACAACAAAGAGTTCAGACCCATTTCTGTTGTGGGAAATCGTCAGTATTTTTTCATAAAAGGCAAAAAAAATACCAACACTTATGTCCTACCAGATTCCAGTTTAGGCAGGTGTTTCTTGCCTGCCCGTCTATCTTTTAAAATACTAAGTTGGAGAACCTGTTTGCTTATGCAGGTTTTAGACTGAAATTTTGTTAGGTGCTCCTAAATAATGGCTTAACAAGAGGTTCTGAGAGGGAACAATGAAGGCTGTGGCAAGAGCAGGCAGTGCAGGCACTCCTCAGGACAAAGCAGGTGCTCTCTAGGAGGTTGTCCAGAAATAGCACCTCTGTCTTGGCCCTCATCCCACCCAACACCTTTGCACAGCAAAGCTTCCCTTGGCCACAAGCTGTTGGCTGCAGAACAGTCACTCATGATGTCAGAGGCAAAAGCAGCGCTAGGTGCCCAAAAAGTGTGCACAGAAGTCCTCTGATTATTACAAGATGTGAGTCTGAGCAAAGTGAAAAACTGCAGGTTGAACCTATTTAATGAGGACTCTGCCCCAAGATGCCCCACGAGTGCAGGATGTGGTTTCCCAGGAGTGTGAGTGGGGCAGAAGCACAGAGAGCCAAGGATGTGCCTGTAAATATGATGGCAAATGGGACTGCTCCCAGTTCTCAAATTTACACAAATATTTGTGTAAAGGCCAGGCAAACACAAAGGAAATCCCAAGGTATTCCCTGTTCAGCAAGTATCTCTCTTCTGATTGAGTCAAATTTGTCACAGCTCTGCAAGCAACACAAAGGTCTTTGCTCCATTTAACTGTATTTGAGAATTTATCATCCTCTTATGGGGGAAAATAAGATTTATAACTTAGCTAAGTTCTAGTCAACGAGGCTGCCCAAGCCCTGAACTGTTGGGGTAAGGCTGCTCAGAAAGGCCTCCATTCAGGCCAGCAGTGCTTTTCTAAGAGACGGTAAATCACCTTAAATTTCATCCACTGTGGCAGCATGGAGCAGAGGAATGTGGCTGGGCTGTGCTGGGCCCAGAGCAGGGCTCAGATGGGGCAGCAGATCCTACAGCAGATCCTACAGCAGACCCCACAGCAGATCCTACAGCAGATCCCACAGCAGACCCCACAGCAGATGTGACCCCCAGCCTGGAGTGGAAGGCTCAGATCTCCAGGTGCCCTGAGGATGCCCAGGGTGAAGGGGAATGCAGCAGAGGTGCCACAGGAACAGAATGCACAGGGCAGCTCCAGCACCCGCTGGGAAGAGCATAAGCAAACCGTAAAACACAAGGCAGACAAAACATCTGGCAGCTGCTTCAAATAGTTTTCTGTCTGAAGGGCAGACAAGCCTGCAATAGTTTCAAATCAAAACATGTGCAAAGGCAGGATCAGTGCTTCAGTGTGTTTTGTGCAAGCTTTCAATGAGTTTTGTTCCTTTCAGCACAGTTTTGTAAGCCAAGAAACGCTGCGCTTTGGGTTAGGTTTTAAATTTTAATAAACTTTACTAAATAAATCACTATGTTTCCTTCTCCAGTCAAATGCAACTTTGGCTTAAGATCAGCAGCATTAGCTCTGCATAGGAAGCATGTGGGAGAGAAGAAGGGCAGTGTGCTAGGAAATGTTTTTCATAATTGTCTTACCTTATGCAGGAGAAAAGGTGTGACTGCCAAAAAGTTCTTAAAAGTATGACGCACGTCCTTTCAAGTTCCCACATCTCAGGCCCAGGGAAAGGGAAAATTGCCTTGATACTGGCAAAGGACTTGACAGGTACAGACTGCTGGCTGGGCTCCAACAGGGAAGTTGTTTGAGCTCAGAAATAAATTCTCAGTCCTGCAGCCAGAGGAGAGAATTGGCAATTGTCTTCCCCCCTCCAAGTTTTCCTGTCCTGACACTGTGACAGCTTTGATGAAGAGCCACAGGCACAGGTTTGTGCAGGAGTGTAAGCTGCACCCAGGACAGGCTGCCCCTGTGAGAGGAATGATGATGAGACTGCTAGAGAAGGATGACAGATTTCCTTATCAGCCACCAAACTCCTCCACTGAACACCTCCCCCGTTGCACACCTTTCTAGACTCAAATCACTTTCACCAAAGCCTCAACTTCCAGGAAGAAACAAAAGCTATTCCACTGCTTGCCCAGAGCCCCAGGATGCCAAGGTTCTGGGCAGCAGCACAGCAAGGCAGGCAGGCTGTCAAGGCCAGGAGCCTCCCAGAAAATGCAGGAACAATTCCATGTGCGTAAACGTGATGAGTCAGCAGGAGGAGGAGGAGGAGGAGGATGAGATGCTGGCAGTGCAGCTGGGGTGACTTTCAAGGCAGTCCTGATACAAGCAGAACTTGCAGCTTTTACTGCTACTCAAAAAGGCAGAGATCTGCCTGCCACGATGCCAGGGCTGGGCTGGAGGCAGAGCAGCAGGGGAGCAGAGCACCACTGATTTATTAGGATTTGCTAATCTGTGATATCATTTGTTGATTCCATCAGCTCCAATCCCCATCCCATGACTTCCTCCCCTGTTGCCATGGCACTGTACATAAACACTGCAGGCTCCCAGCCCTGAGCAGGTCATTTGTTTCAAATATTCCATGCAGCTGGAACACAAGCCTGTTTGGGTGTCTGGAGCTGAGCATGAACTAATTCCTCAGCTTTCTGCACCCTCCCAGCCTCCTGCTCTCAGCACCCTCCAGCCACACTCCCAGCCTGAACTGCAAGGAAGGGGAAGCTTGGGCAGAAAGGAGGAGTTTCAATGAAGTCCTCTGCTACCTGCAGCAAACCAGAAGTGTGATTAATGAACATGCTGGATAGTGAGGCTCAGGATCTAGAAATCCTTGTCTTAACCATGTGGTTTTCCCACATGTAAGAGATACCCAAAATTAAAAAAAAAAAAAAAAAATCTTGCCCTGACTAGAGATAAGAGCAAGAAACCTCTTCCCTTTTTTTGAGCTCTCCATCCCCACTACCCTTACTAGGCAGTTCTCAGGCTGTAGTTGAACCTCACAAGTTGCAGAGTGTGTGTGAACTGATTAAATGATTTGGCTTTCTCTCACAACTTGGTGGCTGCAGGGAAGACAGGAAAGTGTGTGGACAGGAGGGGGACTTGGAGCCTCCATCATCATCACTGAGAAGTATCACATTCCCACACTTCCAGGCACTTTGGAGAGGCTTAACCTCACTGCTGACACAATCTGGGAGCATCTCTGTATTGCAGAGTTTGGTGACTGAAGGCACAACCAGCAGGCAAGCAGCTGTAAAATCAGCTCTAAACCAAGTTCCACCAGGAAACCAAGGCTGTCTCATCACAGATTATATCCAACCCCATCTCTGAGGCACTCAAGGCAGCTGCACACAATCTCAGGTTACCACACTTTACCATCCTGTGCCCAGAGCTGCAGCTTGCCCTCCATCTGCACACACCTTTGAGATGCCAGCTTGAAACTGTTATTCTTGCAAGCAGAGATATGGCCAAGACAGCCTTGGCTGTGCCTGTTTGGGCAGGCTCCTTAGGAATAAGCTCACTGTTCATGTAGAGACAAAGGATAAAGAAATCTGATCGTTTCATGCAAATAAAACCCAGCACCAAGTAATATTTAATAAAGTTTATTAGGTTACTGAGTATTATCTACAGTCATAAAATAGAAAGAATTTTAAACTGTACAAAGTAATGTCCTGGTGAAGTGAGGAGAGATGGAAATGAGAGAGCACAAAGAGCATTAGAAGTAGGGAGAACACAGCTAACTTCCCTGGAGTTCTGGAAGACACTGGTTCAAGTCGAAGGCAACCAAGTAGGGCTCCACAAACACTGAATTTTGTGTTCCACCCTGCAACAGAAACTAGTACAAACCCCTACACTGAAAAAAAAAATCATATATTAGAATAAAAAAGGGGCACATCACACCCCACCCAGTCTTGGCACCAACTCTGTGCTTTAAAAAATATACTATGCAAGTAGTTTATTTTTAAAAAGGTACCCTACAGCAGCTGTTTAAAACATGTTCTATACATACACCACAAATATATATATTAACATTTTCAACAACTAAACTCATTTGTACCTAGACAAAACTGAAGGGCTAACTCAAAGGCAAAAAAACCCCAAAAAACCAAACAAAAACCCAAACAAACAAAAAACCAAAACCCAATCACACAAACATTTTTCAAGAAAAAACACGAAGAAATGTGCAAAATAACCCCAGAAAGGCAGCATAGTAACCTGTGGAGAGGTCAAGAGAGCAGCTCCTGCTAATAAAGGAGTGTCATCCTCTTTACTTGGCTACTGAGGATCTATTTGGGATGTGCTGATTTTGCCTGAATTGCTTGTCCTGTTTATTGCAGCTCTCTCCTGCTCCCCAGCTCTGGAGAGGTTCAGTTTCTCCTTGCTGTGCCTGAGGATCACCCCTGGTCTCTGTTAAGCCTCACAAGTTGCACCCTGCAGCAATCCCCTCCTGGGCTCCTCACCTGCTGATGGCATTTCTGCAGCCACACTGACCACTGCTCTGGGACAACTCCACCCCAGCAAGACACAGAGAACATTCCTGCTGCATAGCTACATGGAGATTGAGTTGGTCTATGACAGAACAAAACCTGGTTTGGATGAATTTAAGCTGCTTATCCATGAAAAGAATTCCCTGGCAGTGCCATTAGAGGAACAGTAGTGTGTTTCTCTAAAGCCTCAGCATGGAAGAGGTTAGAGAGAAGGCAGAGCTCAGGAGCTGCAGCTGTGTGACAAACCTCAGCTCAGAAGATGGTCTCACCCTATTGCAGAAGTTTGTCATGCCCTGTTCCCACATCAGCCAGGAATCCCAGACTAAAAGCTGCAGTTTTCAGTCAGGAAGGAGGACTGTGAAGACACAGTTTGACTGCAAAATCAACAGAGTCAAACCCACTAGGAGGAGGCAGAGAAGAGAATGGAGCAGGAGAAGCAATGGTTATAAACAAGAAAGCAGGAGTCACAACCTGTGAAATAGCAATAGGGCAAGGTGGGAAGTCCCAGCACAGATACAGACATCAGCTACATAACCACCTTCTCCAAATTAAGAAGTGTCCTGGCAGAAGGGTTCTTGGTTTTGGTGTTTGAGGGCTTGGGGTTGGACTTCTTATTTTTGGTTTTTAAAAAACTCACCAATTAATTCTTTGTGGTATTCCAGACTCTTTCCAATTCTACTGGCCACCCTGTGCCTTTCCATTCTTAGGACCTGGTCTTAACATTTCTACTCCTAATGCCTTCCCTTTCCTCAAATTATGTTTTTATTCTTATTTTTATTCTTTTATTATTATCATCCTTCCCTTTAGCTGGTACAGAAAAATCATTCCCTCCGAGGCCCTTGAACCCAAAGGACGCAGCGCAGCCTTTTCTCAGGAGGAGCAGAGCAGCACAGAGCCTCTGTAAATGTTCCTTTTGTAAGTGTGCTGGGGAAGTGACTTCCAAGGAACAAAGCACTCGGCTGAGAAACAAGGATTACTGGAGAGCTCGCCAAGAAGGGCACATGGAGGCTGAAGCAGTGGCAGGAATGCTTTGGCCGAGGAGTTCCAACAGCAGGGATGACACGAGGGTGGAGAGCCCACGGCTCCGAGGGTCACTCTGAGCCACTGCTTGGTTCCACCTGTGTCCTTGAGCACGAGGGTCATTGGTAGAGCAGGTAACTCTTGAGGGAGGCTGGCAGGGGCAGCGTGGGGATCTCAGTCAGTCTGTCCTTGCCCAGGGCAAGCCTCACAGCTCGTCGGCACAAGTCCATCAGAGGCAGTGGTTCAGCTGGGAAAAGAGACCCAAGACATTAACAGCTCAGCCCACAAGGTACACACATTCACTCTGCTGCTTCTAAAATCCCCCAGGAAAGACTGAGAAAGAGCAGTGAATGCCTGGAGTGTCTGCAGGACCTAAGCCATGCAGCAACTTCAGCTCAACAAATACAGCAGCAGAGCATGAGGTTTCTCTAGTTTATTTAAGCCATACATGTGTGAATGAAACAATCCTAGAATGCCAGCTGGAAGTTCCTCCTCTACAACATCCTTCCTCCATCCATTCCAGTCAGAACACATCTTCTAGCTTGTGCCTCTTAGTGCAGCACCCAGAAACTTTTGTAAGAGTCCCTGAAGTAAAAGCCTGCAGCAGCCAGAGCATCATGTGGTTTGGGTACCCAGAAAGCACCATGATTTATCTCATACTGTAGGATAACAGCTGTCAGCCCTTCCATTTATGCTGCATAGTTCCCATGAAAAACAAAGCCATCTGTCAAAGCTTCATGTTACTACTTGCACTGTGACATTTTCGACTAGAGGATTCCCTCCTGTGTCACAAACCTGGGAAGGATACAAGCCCTTGGCTATCTTTTTCTGCATCCTGTACTTAAACCCCTGAACAAGATAATACAAGTTTTTCAGGAATGGCACATGGGGCCCTTTGCTGCTGAGGAGTCACTCCCAGCACAGAGGGCACTGAGGTCAAAGCCACAGCTAACACATCCCAGCAGCACAGGAGGATTCACAGCAGTTACCTTCAGCTGCTGTCAAAGCTCACCTGACACCCCGTGCTGCTCGAGCCTAAGGGGTTTGTTCTTCCCCCAGAGAGGAACACAGACATCCCAAAGCAGCTAACTGGACATCCTACAGCCTCAGGGCTCTGCCTGCACCATTAGAAAGCTTCCTTCACCTGGGCTGAACACATTCACCCAAAAGCACCCACAGGCATGGAATGAGTGGCTGAGAACTGCAGTTTTCAGTAACTTTGATAGATGCCTACAGCTCCAGCTTCTACTGCCATGTGCCAAATTAATCTGACTGTTCACAGAGCTTCCCAAGCCCCACCACTTATGCACATGTTCTGTGTCACAAGGAAGACATAGCTGAGCTCAGCCCTGGCCTTGTCTGCTCATGACCCATTTCAGAGTCCGTGCTGCCCCTTCCCCAGGGACAGATTACTGCAGCAGACTGCACCTCTCTGTGACACTGCCAGAGGCCCATTGCTGGCAGCACTCCTTTGGCACTTCCCAAAGTAGCTTATTCTTAAACCACTGGGGCACAAACTCGCTGCATTCAAAGTCTGCCCCAATTCAGCCTGCTCTGCACAGATAGCTGGGACAGAGGAGTGCCCAGCCAGCATCCCAGGGGACAAGAGCCCTGACCTTCAAAGCCTTTAGATACCAACAGAACAAATACATTTCAGTTGAGTGGCCTTAAAAGGAGAGGATCTTCCACAGAGATTAAGATTCATCCTCATCTCGTTTGCACTGATAACCCAGTCTGACAGGAGACCAAAAGAGAAAGCACACACATATCTGACCTCCTTCCATTCACAAGCACTACAATCACTGGACAGTGTTGCTATTGAATGCTCAGAAGTGGTTAGAGCCAGACACCTTCTTTCTATCAGTGCCAAAATAGCATCCCGTCATTCCTGGCCTGGTGCCCACAATTCACTCCTTTGCTGAGAGCACATTACAACCAAATCCAGTCCTGGAGGTGGCCGTTTCCTTGCTAAGTGCACTTCTGTGCCAGCAATTCCACAGACTTGCTGGCTTTGAGTGGAGCTGCAGGTTTTGGCTTTGACCCTGCAGCAAAACCTGGTTCCTGGAGCTGCTGACATTCTTTAAGCTGTTGTGGCAGAAAGAGCTGGGCTTTCCTTGGGTGAGAAAATGCTCTGCCAAGAGCTCTCTGCTTGGTCTTGCGGAGTTGAAGTGTATTTCTCAAAGCACTTGCAGATTTTGCTCCTGCCCCTTTGCAAGGCTCTCCTGGTTATTCTGACAGCTCAGTTTTCCTGGTGCCTGGTGGCAGCTTTGCTGTGCCCCAGTGTCAGGGTTTACCATGCTGGGCCAGCATCAGGACACCTCAAGCACAAATGGAAGAGCCCAATGTGCTACAGCCTTTGGGCAGACACTGTTCTGGAATGCAGGGGAAACTACTCTTCATACCAATACTGCCAAATTTATTTCACTAACAACATAAATCCAGATTTTAATCCACTTCCTTCACCTCTCTCCTCCACCCTATCCAGAGTACTGAGTCACAGTCTCGCCCCATGGGAACTTCTGACTGTGAGAGATAACAGACTTTAGCACATTTGGACAGCCAAATTTATTACTAAGCTTAGCTAGAGATTGATGTGCCTGTTAGTAAAAGGCCTGGCATGCAACTTGGGCTGACTACAGCATCCCAACCCCTTGCTAGAAATGAGCACACCCTGCTCTGAAAGAGGCAGGGAAATGAGCTATTTCTCTGAAAGATAAAAAACATTCCCATTTTCTGAGATAGGGACAGATTTTCCCATTCTTGCCTGCAAGGGTTTTAAACATCCCTTCATTATCCATTTAAGGAAAGGGATTGTCTCAGAGACTGTTTTCTGTAAAGAGACACCAGGATTCCAGTGCCAGTAATGCATCTGTCAGAAGAACATTCCTGCTCTCCCTTGGTGGCAACACAAGGTTGCCCATCTCTAACTGGACAACTGGCATCACCTTCTCCACCACACCACCTCCCCAGGCCCTCCCTGCTCCCTGCAGTGCCTTGATAACAGCACAGCTGTGCAGTCAGATAAACTTGGTGTGTTTGCCATCGAGGGTTCAGAGCTGCAGCCAGCAATCCTCAGCTCTGCAGAAAGGTGAAAACCCTCCCCAGGATGGCCCAGCAAGGGCTGTGCTGCCAGAACCAGCACAGTCATACTCACGGTCAAGGCCGTTCAAGTAGCACATCCGTATTTCACAGTGGCCCCACACTGCGCTCACCACTGGGTACAGTTTTTTCCCTTTGAGTCCTCGAAAGGCAACCCCCATGTACTGCCCATCCACGATGAAGCTCAGTGTCCCATCATCCATGTCCAGCACCACCAGGAAGGAGTCGGGCACGATGAAAGTCTCGTCCGGCTCCAGGAAGGCAGGGTAGGTTTTGCTGGGCTGGTTCTTGCCATCGTGGTAGAGTCTGTTGCGCCCCAGGTCCCAACCCCAGGACTCATGGTTGTTCCCCACAAGGGTTGTGTAGCCCACGGAGTGCAGGGGAGCCTCGGCAGTGGCCACCCCGACCACGGCGTGGGTGCCGCGCTGGCGCATGGCCCAGGTGATCTGCCACACGTGCAGTCCCCGCGTGTAGCCCACCTTGCCCCTGATGGCATCTGTGCTCTGCGCCACCGGATGCCGGTGAAATATCAGCTTGTCGTCCTCCTTCACAAACACGTTGAGCGAGCGATCGTCGTTGTTCCACGAGTGCAGCAGCTGCACTTCGTACGACACGGGCGGCATGTCCAGCAGCAAGTCCAGCCGGGTGGGTTTGCTGTAGTCCAGTCCTTGGAGCTCCTGTTTCAAAGGCCTGTAAACAGGGTCCCTCATATCCACAGTCTTTATCCCACCTGTGACCTTCTGACCCATTGTGTGTCCTGATTTTGCCTCTTATAGGCTCATCGATTTACCTGGCAGCTCCTGCTGTCATTCAGCCCTGCAGAAAAGGTTGCCAGGAGACTTTGTCAAGATGTGCACCACTCAGGATTGCCTAATGGATGGAAAGAAAAACAGGAGACAAGTTAAACATTAGCACATTCAGCCTTGCATGCCACATTCACAGAGCACAGCATTCATCTGTTTATCCCAACAACGTGTGCTTCCTTTCCACAAGCAAGGAAATCTGAACAGATCAGCTGCCAAAGCAGCCATTGATTCAGGTTGGAGGAGACAACTCTCTTCAGCTAAAGCTTTGCTAAGTACCTTGGAGGCCTGACTCCAAAACAGCAGACAAAAGCTGCTGGGTGCAGCCTTGGGGGACACTCATTCCAGCAGCTCTTGGCTCCTCTGAACCACTGCAGCCAAGGAGCAGATAAACCTGCTGCCTGCTTTGTCTCAAGTGAGCAGCTTGGGTTGGGGCAGCTTCTCTTTTCCAAGAGGAAAAAGAATCCCTAGTTCCAGTTGCAGAGTCCAGGGGGAGGAGCAAGATTCTTCTCACAGTTTAGCAGTTTTCCTTCCAGATTTCAGAGAAACCTCTGAAAGGTTTAAGCCAGCTTGGCTGGAGATCCTTGCTCGCTCTGTGCACCTCTCCTCCAGCACTGCATCCACTGAAGTGTCTCTGCTCTCACTCAGCAACACAAACAACCCTCTGTCAGACAGCTGCCAAACTGGGGGCAGCTATTAGGAGAATTAGAAGTGGGAGGGGTGCAAACGAGCTTTCTAAGAAAAAAAAGTGTTATTTTAACATTTCCTGAAGTGAGGCAATCATGCAGCACTCCTGCCAGCTACAGTCACAACACTTACTCACAAGCAAGGACCTCATCTGGCATAGAAAACAGAGCATGAATCAGATCTGGTTTAAAAATAAGATTACTGGACATCAGCAAGGCTTCAGCTAGAAGGTGAACAGGGAAGGCTTGCATATGTTCTGGATTAGGGATCAATTCAGCAGCTTCCCTACAGGTCTTTACTCCTAGTCCAAGGTACGCCATTGGAGCAGCGAGCTAAATCTCAATTCTGAAGTAACAAGAGACAAGACTACTTTTCCTTTCCTTACCCACTTTTCTTAAAATCATGGATGGAGAGGAAAATGCCTGAGATTCTTTAAAAGTCACATCCCAATGCACAGACTGCAGTACAGCTATTTCAAACTATTCAGGGACTCCAAATGTTGGGCACTGCCAGACAGAAGATGCCATTTAAATAGGCCCAGTCACATTATCAGCTGCTGAGATGACCACGACATCCTGGAAGTCAAATAAATACCATCCACAACATCCCAACAAATCCTGAACCGTGTAAGGCAGCTGGTCAGCAGCTGAAAACAAGCAAGGAACAGCAGAAGCAGCTGAGGGAGGGCAGTCACTGTGTGCCAGTGCATCACCCTCCCTCGCACAACACATGATTTAGCTGCTGTGCCCCACAGCTCATGCCTGGGCACACATGTTTCCATGACTCACAGGCACTTCCAGCCCCTCAGGGCACAACTCCCAAGGAACAGCAACATCTCAAACCCAGGCATCCCGAGAACAAGCCAAAACAGACATCAGCTGAGCTTCCCTGGGAGAGGAACATTAATGCTGACCCAAAGCAATAATTTTAAAAAATCTTCAGTGTAAGCTGTTTGCTGAGGCTGTGATAAAACCCATCAGGCTGCTGAGACAGAACA
Source organism: Entomyzon cyanotis (assembly GCA_024500445.1). Taxonomy (NCBI): domain Eukaryota; kingdom Metazoa; phylum Chordata; class Aves; order Passeriformes; family Meliphagidae; genus Entomyzon; species Entomyzon cyanotis. Next base: position 740,157 of record JAKEPQ010001025.1, read on the forward strand.
TGTGGTGCTCTGCAGAAAGCTCCAGGTGAACTCCCTGGCATTCCAAGGCCTGAGGCACCTGGACAAAAGCTGTCAACAAGGGACTGGCAGAGCACACGTGGAAATCCATAGGCAAATTCAGCTGTTGGAATTTTGATTAGGATAAGGGAACAAAACATTGGCAGAGGGAGGAGAAGCAGAGATTTCCTGTGCAGTGCATGTGAGAACACAGCATAGGAAACAAGAACCAAAACAAAGCAGACTGCAGGAGCAGTGCTGCAGACCTCTTTGAAGCACAAAACACTCAAGAGAAGTAAGGGAACACAACTGTGCTCTTCATTAGCAACACAATGCCTCGTTCATTATGGCTTTTTGCCCTTTGCCAACATAAGCTTCATCATATTTCTCTGAGGCTGCTGCAGCAGAAAGGGAATCACCCCAGTGACAGACAGCAGGGATTGTGAAGCACACAGGGCAGGAGAGCCCTCACTGCCTGCTCTGCTCCAGGAGCAGATTTCTGTGCACAAACACCACTCATCACTTACATTGGTAGGAATTTCTTTCTTTCCCAGGCAGGCTGTTAACAGTAGATGAAAGACAATGTCCAGAAAAAAGAGAAAAGGGGAAAGAAAGGAAAAAGGTTGAAACAAAGGGGTCGATTGGAGTGAGCAGGTCAGGTACAGAGCACCACACGCTAGGATTTAAGTGCAACACAGCTCCTTATTAGGGCAAGGCAATAATCCCTGCTCACAGCTGGCTCTGCTGCTCCTGGCACCAGGCTGGTCCAGAACTGCAGAGTGGCACCTTGCCTTGCAGCCAGGAACACAATTATGCCCTCATTTTGTAAAAGGAGAAGCCTCTTCATGCACAAGACAATACAGGCAGTTTCCTGCAGCAGGAGAGAGACAGAAAAGCTTATCCTGTTAAATTAATGGATTAATGCCCTGGGCAGCTTGATATGAGACACAGCCAGCCATAAACGAAAAGAGATGCTGGGGAATGAGCTGCTTCAAAACCTTTGAACTGCTACAGGTTTAAGTGCAAATGTAAACACTGAAAGTGCTTTTATCTATCCTATCAACAGCTCAGGCTTGCTGCAACTCTGCTCTGCTTTACCAACACAGGCTCATCCCCATGATGCTCAGTTCTGCTCCCATGCTATTTTCAGTTCTATTGTTAACCTTCTGGGCTTAAAAACTGTGGAATGAAATTCTAAGGGTGTCTCAGAGAAAAGTATTCACTGCTATTTTCAGTGAGAATTGGACCTCCCTACAATTTAGCTGCTCAGAGCAGTCAGTTTGCCATGCTGGAAGGATGTGCCAGGTTCCAAAACAACTGTGCTGCAAATAGATCAAGGCAGGAGACAGCAAAGACATTTAAATGGAAGGCAAAGTCCCTGCTGTTAAACAGGGAGAACACAGCTCTGCAAGTAAAATATTGTCCATGGCAGAGCAGAGTTGGTGTCCAGCTTCTCTCTGCAGCTCAGAAACTCATGGCTCCTCACAGCTCCTCCCCTGCTCTGCACCTACAGGACACCTGTCTGCAGCATCAACAACAAAACACATGCAGGACCCTAAACTCCTTGATTCCTGATCCACTTTTACTGTAAGTCTATTTCTTCAAGTCAGTTTACTGTGGCTTTATTTCCTTCCCATAATATTAATTAAGTGTACTTTTACAGATAAGGGACCAAGCCTTTCAACACCTCACAGGCTCTGGGTGCTCTACAGACAATGAATCAGAGCCCTGCCCTAGAGATTTCCAGCCTGGAACACACCTCAAGAGAAGAAAAGAAAATATATGTACTGCACATGGTCATTGACTTGCTTATAGCTTTAGAAGCTGCACTAAAGGATCCCAGACAGTACCAATAAATGAGACTAAAAACCCACTGAAGTTTTGCTCATGTTTCCATGATCTTGCTAGAAAAGCAGAAGGAGAACTTGGTTAATTTTCTTATGCTGAATGTTCATCTTGCAAGGCAATACCCAAAGGAGCCACACAGCTCCCAGCTTGCACAGCCAGCATGGCAGAAAGTCCCCACAAACACCCTTCACAGTGCTTTCCCTGCTTTAGAGCTGCTTCCACAGCAGGTATTTCCCCTTCCTCCCCTGGTGGGGCTGAGAACAGAGCCCTTGACCATGGAGACATTCTGTATAACCAAGCTGAGAGCCAAGATGGATCAGCAATGCTGTGACACATCTTCAGTGGGGTGGAGAGGGAAGAACTCACATGCCTCTAAGAGCATCCAAACTTCAGCCCCAAAGAACCAGGACAGTCCCTTTCCCCTGGTGTTAATTCTCAGCATCAGAAACACCATGGGTGACCTGCAGTGTGTATTTCTGCCTGCTGCAGAACTCACCTGGTGCAGGCAGGGCTGATGCAATCCCTTCAGCAGCATTCCAGCCTCAGCACCCTTCCCTCCCATCCAACACCCATCAAACCTTGGGAAAAAGCAAGCTCACCTCTGCTGCTGGAGCTCTCCAGTGCTGTGTTAGCAGAGACCAAGCAGCTCCAGCAGAGATGACAGGAACAACTGCACCAACAACATGGTCAGGGCGAGTTTCGGAGTGTTGCAACTTTGCTGAGATCAGGACTGGGCAGGCAACCCTCGTTGCATAGCAATGGTTTTGGCAACCTCACGGCTGCCTTGCCCCATATGGAGAAGGTTGCCACAGGGGCAACTTGCTCAGCCCCACCTCCTGAGGAGCAGAGCAGCTTGGCTCAGCAGGTTCAGCTGCTGGCAGGGCTGTGTGGCCTCCGCAGAAAGTGAAACTGCACTCACAGATCACGAGAGGTTGGGCAAGAAAGAATTAAGAAAGGTGGCACGTGTCCCAGCAAACAGCAAAAAGGAAAATCCTCCAGCAGGGCAAGAGGCCCCTGACAAGTCACTGTGCTCCAGATATGTCAGGGATGGGGAGAACAAGTCACTCTAGATTTGGCAGCGCTTGACTTGCCTGGACTGCAAGGTTCACACCCTCCCTGCTGAGCAAACAGCCCCATTCATCCTCAGAGCAGGCTCTGCTCTGCCCACGGGAGGCAGCTGGCACAGCAAGCCCACCCCAAACCCGGCAGGAAAGGCTTCTGCCCAGGGAAGCCAAGAGCAGCCAGTGTACAGCACTGTCAGGACTTGTAAGCACTGAGCATCAGCTTGTCTGTCTGAGCACAGCTTGCTCTCCTGTCTCTCCTTGGGATGATTCACACAGTTTCTGCTGAAGTTTTCTGGCTATTTTTGCAATGCTGAAGGCAGCATGCTCTCTTACACCATCTCTCCAGCGTCTGCTTCTCCAAAGCAAAGCACTGAAGTTACTCAGAGCACGTCTGAGTAAACTAAAACCTGAAGTAACAACCACCACCCATCCTCAACCAAGCCACTTGCTAGAAACCAAGTTAAGCAAATTTCCACTGTCCACCTACCCAGCCAGTTCCTGTTAACTACAATGCTGCATAATCTGGCAGAAAATAATCCTAAGCAACAGGAGAGAGTTTACTTTGAGAAGTATTTGTAATGATGGAAGCAACTCAGGAGGAGTTCCAGAAGTTCCTGCCAGACATCTTCTCTCCTCTTGAAGGTAGGTCACAAACAGCAATTTTGGTTGCAGAGAAAAGGCATTTTTCTAAATGAAACAAGTGAACTCAGGCTGGTTTTCCTCACAGATGAAGCTCAGTGGATGTTTCAATGGTCAGCTCTCTGTAAGGTAACTTATGAAAGCCAACTGCATGTTAAAGCCCAGGCACAAATCAAGACTCTTTAAAATAGCTTCTCAGAGGCAGATTGCAGTCATTTGCCTGCAATAATTATGTTCTTGGCATGAGGCACTGCTAGTCCAGCTTCCTAAGGTCAACCGACTCAGGCCAGCACTCTCAAGCAGTTCTTCTGTACCTTTTCCAAAACCACCTTGCAGAAGTTTTGTCCTGGCTATTCTGAGGACAGCAGCAGCATTAGGAAGCTATGGAGGTTAAACAATTAGTGCTGCTGAGTCCAGAGCTCTGCATGACCAACAGCACAGCTGCTCCTCACCCTGCTCCATGTGTCCATTTCCTTTCCACACTTACTCATAGTCTGTGCCCTTCACAGCGCCAGTCAGCACAAGGAGGCTCTGGCAGGAAACAGTTCATTTACCATTACTGTAACTCACAGATGTCAAAAGGATGTAAGCAATTCGCTCTTTTTTCAGCATGTTAGTTGTACAACAGGAATTTACTGGGAACACACATCCCTAACACTGCAGAACTCTTCCACACAGGCACCCCAACACCTCGGGCTGCAGAGTGAGCAGATTAGATGGCATAAGAAGGGTTGTTAAGGTGGCCCTGGGAGCTGAGAGAAGCCATGGTAGAGCCCTGACAGTGAGCAGTGGTGAACAGGCCAGAAACACAGCCAGCAAAGCTCTTTCATGCAGGATGGAGCTCTGGTTTGCCATCCCACACTGCAGCAACAGCTCTGCATCACAGCTCAACACTGAGAAATTCAGCCACACTCCCTTCCCATGTCCCACATCTGCAGCTGCAGCACTGACCTTCCTTACACCTCTCCCCTTTGCTCCTCTCCAGCTTCCTGCTGGTCCAGAATATCTGCTTGCAGCCAACTGGTGAAGAGCTATTTTCCAGAAGCAGCTTTAAACTCAGTGCTGTAGCTGCCTGTAAACACTTGCTGTTACCTGCAAGACTGACCTGATGAACTTGGGCTCCAGGTACAACTCAGCATCTGAATCATGCCTGGTGCCACAAAAGAGATTGTCACCTGCTCAGGTGTCAGCCAGGTCACCTTGCAGTGCAGCCATTCACACAGGTTAACAACACTCACAGTGAACTGCAGACATCCCTTGCTTCCAGTGCAGGAGTTGGGGACAGGATATGCTGGGGGGACACTGATGATGATGATCAGAGGCATCAAGCCCAGCTTTGTGCCACAGAGCTGCACTCCAGAGAGATTCTTTTGGAGGAAAGAGCAGAACAGCTGTGGTTTGGCAGCTCAGGCTGAGCACAGCCAGCACCTGAACATGGTGCAAAGGCACAGATCTTCCACTCTTCCAATTTCTTTAGATATGTTCAAGAGCTGTCTCTATAAGCTGCTTGCAGACTCAGTGCCACCAGAAATAAGTCACAGAAGCAGCAGGAAGAAAGGTCACAGGCAGCCTTTGTTCACACTGTTCCTGTCCAACCACCTTCAGCTGATTTTCCATGTTATTGGGACTTTGCAGGTGAACCAGCACTGCTTCCAGAGATGCCTCACATCCCTGTAAGGCTGAAATCGAAGCTTGGTACATTGCAAACACAAACCCCCAGTTTTGTAACCAAGCAGCACTTGAAAGGCCTGGTCAAGTTGCCATGCTTGCCTAATGTTTTTCCCTCCAGCACTGGAGCCATTTGATAGGCTGCATTTAGAAAGGCATTTCCTCCACAATTAAGCCACCATAAATTTTAAATACTAAATGTTTATGTTCAGAACTATTTGCATTAAAGAAGCCCACATAATCCATAATAAGTGACTCTCTTGCACAAGAACTCCCTGCTTTTTGTTATTTCCCCTCTTAATCTGCAGCCTACACTGCCCACTTGTCCATCCCTCATGTCTGTTTAAGTATCTGGATTCATTAGTTTTGTCTGCTAATCAGGAGGTGGGGAGGGGAGCAGTGGGTGGAAAGAATGAAGCTGGATGTTTCTACCTCTGCCCAGAGCTCCCACTCCTGTATCAAAAGCACTTTTTTGGCTATGACTGCAAGATTGGCCAACACCACAACCCATCAGGACAAAAACTTTGATAACGAAGCACTGCTTTCCCCTAAAAACAGTTCATGAATCACTGTGGTTTCTTGCTAGCAGCAGCTGCATTAAAAGAAATCCATGTTCTCAGCAGTCACCTACCAGAACTCCCCTTCTGCCTCCTTCCTTGGTGACAGCAGGGCACAGCAAGGACACTCTGCAGCTCCTCCTGTGCCACCCTCTGCCAGCAGCTCATCCCCCTGGCCTTTGGCACAGGCTGAGGAGTAAAACCAGGGCATCCCAGCTGCTGGAAGTGCTAGGTTAGAAGTCCTGGTTTTTCTCCAGGACAGGTGCTGTGCTGCTTTGTGTGCAGAACACAGAAATCACAGAAATCACAGCACCCCATAAACACAGAGCCCAGCAAGAGCCAAGTGGAGCCACCCAGTGCACACCAAACCTGCAGGACAACAAACTGAGCCCTTACAGTATTCCAATCACAGATTTGGGTGTTACAGACCCATTTTCTCAAATAGATCCATCTCTTTGAAATGTCCACAGTGGACTGAGGATTTCAATCCCTGCCCCTAAATGCAATGTACTCTGTCAGGAGACACAGAACCCAGCAGGATTCCTTCTCTCAGGCAAACCATTTGTAATTGGAGTTATGTTAATATTAAGGTTGCTCAGTTACTGTCTCTTCCTTTTTTTCATTTAAGGATGTCACAAGCTCTGCTAACAGTAAAGCAAAAATCCCCACAACACAGCAGCTGCCAAGCACCAGCTTACTCAGCCTGTTACCCTCAAACACGTTTATTGTGTCTGAAGCTTCAGCACATGTATTTACATCAAATACATCTCTGCCAGAGGGGAAGTTGTGCAAGTGTCTGGTACTGCTCATCTCTACAGAAAAAGCATGATTGAAAGCTGGACCATGTAGTAGAAACAAATAATTCTTGGTCCATTGCAACAGTGTGTCTGCTCCCTCCAAGCAGACTCCTACAGTACCAGGAATGGATGCTGCTCTGATTCAGAGGGCAGAACAGCACACTCAGCAAACTCAGGGCCTCCTGGTGCAGAACTGAAGTTCTGCTCCATCCCTGCTTCACTGGCACTCACATTCAACAATCACAATCCATCCCAGCTTTCATCCTCTTGTGCCCAGGCTGGCTTTAGTCAGTGTTGGCCTCCCCTGGCACAGCAATCCCTCCAGGCAGGAGGATGGATGCAGCTTCCCATCCAGCTAGACATGTTTGCTGCTATTTTTCAGGGAGGAAATAATCAAGTCCCTCAGGCAGGAGCTAATGAATTTCCTGAGTCTTTTCCACCTGATCAGACCCAATGACAATCAACTCATGAGACTTATTGTCTTACCTTGGCACATGGCAAAACTCAGCATTCCTCTATAATATTTACCCAGATCTCTTCATGCTGGGCTTCTTAAGTGCTGAAAAGAAGGACTGAAGTTACATCCTTGTGTATGAAGACCCCAGTGGATCTTTCACACTTTAAACTGCAGATTCAGGTCTTTCCTGTCCTGAGGTCTGTGGAGACTGAGGGTGTCACCACTGTAGACAAAAGCCTCACAAGAGGAGACAGCTGAGTCACTGAGGAAGTGACTTTTTTCATACTGTTTAGGAAACCATTCTATTCACTTAGCAAAAGGATGTTTTCAGAAGTCAACACCCCTGCAATGCATCCAAAGCAGGAGCTCATCACACAATCCTGACAGGTTCCTTAAAGCAAGAAGCTGAGAGCCTGTCGGATTCTCCAGTGCCTCCAGCAGCTCCATAGGCAAAAACACCTTCCATGCTCTGCCTCAGTGAGTCTAGGAGCTCCAGGAGTATTTCTCCTACTCTCAAATGGGATCTTGGGCCTTGACCTGCACATCAGATGTGCCTCTGCTGCATCAGACAGTTCTTGTAATGTGCTAAATGATGACAACATCTTTTCTTCCATGGCCTAAGTTTAGGAATTCTCCATTCCCTGAAGTCACCTGATACCTGAGCAAGGCTGTGGCTCAGCTTTACCCACCAGCTGTCCTCCCTCTGAGCACAGACATCCTTCAACATCCCCCTTGGAAACAGCCCTGCATCACCCTTAGGAAGCACTGCAGGAACAGGGCTCGTCTCTTTAAGTGGAAAAGATGAAAGCCAGAAGCTGGATGCTCTCATGAACATCATGCTCAGAACAAGTCTTTGAAGGCAGGAAGGCTGGGGAGGGCAGGGTGGGTTGGGGAAAACAATTCTGTCTGTCTGGAGGATACAGATTGCTTCACTGCCACACTGCAGTGTCTGAAGGGTTGTGCTCTCCTTCCTCCTGCTGTGCTGCACCTCGAGCTGTGGTTGGCATCTTCTGGCAGCTTTAGCCACACACTGCAGCTGGAAGGAAAACAACCAAACACTGCTCTGACACCAATGTCTGGCACCTCCTTTCCCTTGTCAGCCTCCCCTCAAGAGGCTCAGCTTCATCTACACCTCCCACCCCAAAAGAAGTCACTGCTGCTCCCAGGTGAGGAGGGAGGTGCTTGTTCACTCAGAGCAAGCAGGGATCAGGAGCTTCCAGCTCTCAGATTTGTTTCCAAGGAACATAATTACCTTCAAGATAAAAACAGCAGCTTTTTTATCAAAGTTAACTAGGTACTTTGCTTTGAAATAAAGTTTCTTCCCCTGCATCAAAGGGCTGTTAATTTTAGTCTTGTAGCAAAAAAAGAAAAATAAAAAAACTGGAAGAAATGAAAGCAGCATCTGCTACGAAGAGATGAATGCAAGATAAAAGGTGTCTGTGACAGAAAGCTGGCAGCATCCTTGTGTTTTCTATTCAAGTTTTATCTGGGAACAACAACCACCCTTAAACATAACAAAAGCTGTGGAAAAACCCTTTCCAAATCCAACAACATAGCCAGAATATGCAATTTCTCTTCTCCAATTGCTCCAGCAGCCAGTTGAGGTGAAGAGTCCAGACAAATCCAAGCTTGCTGTACCAGGATCACCCAGCACCTGGGCTTGCTCTAGTCCACAACATCTCTGCTGTAGCTTCCAATTCCTCCTTCCCCCACCCAAGTTCCACGGAAAAAGCAGTTTCCTAGAGATCTCCCACAGCAGAAAGGAAGCAGTCCCAGCACGGCAGAACCTCCAGAATGCCTGGGCACAAAGGGTTTGCAATCCAGCCAGCAGAGCAAACAGCACTGACATTTCTCGTCTGCCCAGGACAGTCTGTTCTCTGCAGAGGCTCCAGTCAGTATCATCATTCCTGCAGTGGAAGAAATGAAGCAAAGATCCCCAGCCTTCCACCAAATAGCAGGAGGATGGAAAGCTTCCCCATGTGACCTTTAAACTGTTTGGAACCACGGAGCAGGGAGAAGCCAGCGCAGTGCACTCTGCCTGACCCAGCCCACTGCCAGCCTCTAGCAAGATGTGGTGTTCACCTCCCAGCTCTGAGGCAGCTGCCAGAAGCTGTGTAACTCAAACATTGGCCATATGAGCACAAACCCAAGGAAAGAGCTGGATAAACATGGAACAGACCAGTGCTGAGATGTTTGTCAACATTCAGCAAAGCACTCCAGGCTCAGAGAGGTGAGCCCTCCTCATCCAGGAATACACAGCAGCAAGGAGGGATCGATGGCCAGCAGCTCCCAAAGTGCTGAACTGAGAGGATATTCCTGGCAGACAGATTGCACAAGAGAGCCCTCACTGCCAGCTTTACTGGAACTCACTCAGCAGCTCCCCAGAGCACAGCACGCTGGGATGATGCTTCCCTGGATTTCGGACTTGTCATTAGCCAAAAAAGTTTAATGACATGGTTGGACTCTGTGTTTAGCTATAATTGACCTGGGACATCCCATAATTAGGAGAAGACACTGCACATCTCACTGGAGCTGGCAGGGAGTGCAGTCTCAGCGTGATGCAATGTTTTGCTTTCACCATTACCTGAAAGGGTCCCTGGAAATTGCTGTGGTGCTTTGAGACAGGCAGGGTGACCCAAAAGCTTTGGCTGGCTTCTTACATCATCCACCAAAAGGCTTCACACTGCAGCAATTTTAAGAAGCCTTTCTAGCCTGCCTGCTTGAAGTTTTATCCCTGTAAAAGCTCAATGAGACAAATCAGATTTGAAAGTGCAGAGCGCGCCAAAACGAAGAGGATAAAAGCACATTATACAAACTGTGGCTGCACATGCTGCTTTCAGAGGACATCCACACTGTGAGGTGGCCAGATATCCCAGAGCCACTTTTTCCTGGAAATAGCAGCTGTGGTAACACAGAACAAATGTTTTTGCCAAAAAAATGACCAAGACATGCACTGCAGCATTGTTCACAGGAGTTTCACCGCTGGTTCAAGTGGCAAGGGGTGAAATTTGCCCCTTAGTCCCACTGGGACACACTCAGAAATTCATTCCTAAGCAACAGCTTCACAAGGCTGTAAATCAAGTGATACTTAAAGTGGCTTCCTCATCACCTCCAGAGTGCCAACGCTCAGCTGCACCTCAAGGCACAATCTCCTGCAGGGAAGGAACGAGACAGGCACTTCTCAGAGTCTGAGCTGTTTGGTGGTGACATGGAATGCTAAGGTGGTTTTGATCCCTTCTGTTTCCACCTTCCAAACGCTCTGACAACACCACAGAAGCCTGAGTAAGCAGAGTCTGAAGAACATGCATGTCCTTCCTTCCCTCCCTAGGGCTTCTCAGCAGACTAAACTGTGGGTTTCCTCTCTAAAACAACAAAATTCCATACCTGTCATTAAGCCAACAGCTTTCTGCTGTGGCTCTCCAGACTTTGCCATCTGGGTCCTTTCCATTAGGGCAACTCTTGAAAAACCTCTCCAATGTAAGAGACAAGAAACAGTGCAACAGTCAGTGATGAAACACATTCATGAGCTGCACTCCTGAGCTCTTATCTCAGCACTAAACAGCTGCCAGGACTCTCAGAGTTCAAAGGCAAGACAAAAGCTGTACAGTCAACCTATCCTCCCAACATACCACAGCCATCACAGGTCCTCATAAGTCAACATGCCTTCTAAATAAGTGTTTAACATAAACATTTGTAGAGTCACTTAATTCCTGGTGAACCCAGCTATTTGATGTGGGCCACAGAAAGCTCCCATGACATCAATGGAAAGTTTCCAGTTAGAAACCCAATCTTGACACAGATTAATAGAACTTAAGAAATAGAGATGAAGAAGCCTTGTAGAAACAGTCAAAAGATCTGTTCTTAAGCAAGATGCACTCAATATACTCAGGAACAAGCAGAAAATAGAAGCTGCCTTGCTTTTTCAAAGTTTAGAGACCAAGAATTGTAGAGATAAGCCAGTTCTGGCAGCTGCTGTCTCCAGTGTGTAGGCTTCTGTCTTTTCTGAGGCTGCTCAGTCTCAAAGTACGTTCAACTGTTTCTTGGCTGCTGCTGAAGTTCTGATTCCTCTTTCCAAGGAGGCTGCATGGCCTGGCCAAGATCTGCTGTGTGCAAACACCAGTTTGAGAGTAATGAGAAAGCCACTGCCACCCACTACTCCGTGCACCACAACCTCCCAAACGTGGCACAGATATAAACTGTCTGGAATCCCCAGAGCCTGGAACATCAAACAAAGCCATCCCATCCAACAGCCTTTTCCTGCATTAAAACCTCACGCCAGACTAAACTCACCTTGCGGTTTTATTCCTACAGTCAATTCATTACTCTACTACTACTCGTATTCAATGAAAGCATAAACTGGAAGCACCCTACAGAGACCCCCAGGGCTTTGGGGTGCCATCCTAGGCTGGACAGAGCTGCCTGTGGAGCTATTCACCCTGCAGAAATTCATCTCAGCAAGGATAATTGGACTGCCCAGCTCTTCTATTAGACTTGCAGGCAAAATAGAGTTCCACTAAGGGACCTGCAAAGCCACCTCGTCCCTGCTGCCACCCTGCCACCTGCTGGGCCATCTGCTCTGTCCACCTTGGCCCCAGGACTTCCACCTGACACCTCTTTGGCACCACAGCCCTGGGTCAGACACCATTTCTGTGACAGATTAGTTCTGTAGGCGTCTCAGATATGCCAAAACAAGATTTGAGAGCATATTGAACACTTTCCTGTTGAGATGGCTTTTATGCCAGTTCAATCACTGCTATGCTTTCTGCTGCACTGTTTTGCACCTTGGAAAGGAGATTCCCATGAGGCCAAGGATTCTTTCAAAAACAGCCTAGAATGAGGATTGGCTGGTGTTTTTGCCAAGTTTGAAGACAGCCTAATCCAAATAACGTAAGAGCACATGCCTCTGAACAAGTGCTGGTTATAATACCTTTCTCTCCACCTGAATGACCATAAGTTTAAAACCCATTCTCCTATCTTAAATACACAGGGGGGTTTGTCCTCACTCCTAACATGTAGCACACTGCTCCCCTGTGCCCACCTGCATCAAGGAATCTCTTCCACTTAAAGCTCTAAGAGCCATTCAATTCTTGTTTCTTACCAAAACCTGCAATCCTTCTCCATTTTAAGAGAAAAGTGTTGGAATATTTATCCCAGAAAACACAGTCCAGCAGAGGACATATCATGTATCTCATTTTGCTCTCACATGTTCCTAGGTGCATCCCAAAAGTCTTGCCACACCTCTGGCCTAAAGCCCAACCTGCTCAGCTTAGTCAGGAGCTGCTGCCATGCCTCAGTGTGCAACAGAAATTCTGTTTAACCCATGGATGATAAGCTGCCACGTGGCTGAGCTGTTCTGCCCTGGCTGGGAAGGGAACACCAGCAAGCCCCAAGAACCACATCCCTACACCAAGGGGCAGAGGTGGAAGGCACCTCCTGAGTCACATCCAAATTCCTTTCTGGAGAAAATATGCACAGCAGAAAGTCCTTACAGAAAAAAAATACACACACCAAGTCTGTATTCAAGCGCACCCAGCAGCACAGATTTGCTTCCAAAACGAACAAACTCAGTCCAGCAGCAGATTCAGTGGAGTGCCTTGCAGGCAAACATCTGGAGTTATTTGCCATCCCAGAGTGACACAGCACATCTGGCAGGATCCCAGTTAGGCTCCCAGGTAGCACAGGGCTCTGCTGTGCTCCAGAGTGAGCCCAGGGCAGCTCACAACCCCAGCCTGCCTGCAGATGTGGGCACTGCTCCCTCCATCTCATCAGTGTCCCTCCCACTGCAAGTGTTGACACACAAAGCTGTGCCTCTTGCCAATCCAGTTCCGTGTCACACCAGGCTCTATCAGATTACCCAGATAAAGCCTCGGATTTAATGTTATTGTTACTCATGCCAAAAGTGCAGATTTGGGCACTGTGGGCACACAGGACCTGCCCTTTCAACAATCTCACCCGAGGAAAACATCTTAGAGTCTCCTGACATCCTCCCAGCCAGAGGATCAGGAGCAGCAGTGCAGCTGGACAGCAGCACAGCCACACTGACCAGTGTCAGTCAGACTGGAAAGATGCAGCTGAGTGAACCACCCAGGAAAGCTCTCAATTCCTTCCAAAGCAGCTCCTTGACACAGTTAAAAAAGTTCAACTATTCAGCAGCTTGCTGGTCCTTGAGTAGATCATCTGATCAATTAACTAAGGCAGCTATCAAGAAACTACAGTATCCTCGTTCCAGGATGAATCTGTCATTGAAATAGGGCAAAGTGTATCTTATGTTTTTAATGTATCTTTCTTCTTCTCCCCATGCCAACATACAGCAAATCAAACCCACAGCCTGGACACCCAGTAGCCCATTCTGGTGCTGGTCTGCCTCCACTCCCCCAGTTTTCACCATTATCCAAACTCACAGCAGATCAGCTGCCCCATTTCCAGTTCTGCACAGCCACTGTACCTTGGCAGGACAGAGTGCCACATAGCTAACCCTGCAGCAATATCCTGCTGGAATCAGTGCCATGTGTGCAGCCCCCTGCCCCCTTCCTCCCAGGCTCCAAACTGAGCTATGCTGGCAAGATCTGAGAGATGCATGTGCCTGAATCAATACCAGAGTCGAGTCTGAGGCTGAAACCACTTACAATTGCCTATCTGATCCTTGCTGCAAGAGGGAAGCACAGCACTCCAAAACCGCTGTGAGGTAATAGGGAGGAAAGCAGTCCCCTGGCTCACAGAAGATCAAACGTTCAATAGTTTGATTCACTCCCACCCCCAGCTCCAATTTGTTCCAGCTGGAAGTGCACAGCACAGCACATGGACAAGCCCAGAAGACGAGCAGTGAAGCTGGGGGGACAGCAGGCAAGGAGCTCAGTGTGCAGAGCCTTGACAGAAGGGTGACAGCACAGCCTGCAGCAGCTCCTGCCTATCACAACCCCAGAACAGAAAGTCCAAGCAACTACATTTCCTACCCACAGGCATCAAGCCAGGTACTTTCTGGATTCACACAGCCCAAAATCTCTTCTCAGCACAAGGGTCAGCAGGTTTATTCTGCAGCTGTTGGAGTTTACAGGAACTGAGACACAGACATGAATCCTTCCAGTTCAGCTTGCCCCTTACCAGCTGCTCACCAAGTTTTAAGTATTTCTTTACATGGGCACCTCTTGAATCTTCAACCCCTAGATGCACTACTGCCCTGGGATTAGTGTGGAACAAAGCAACTCCTCCCTCATTGTCCATGTTGAATAACATGACTGGTTTAGCCTTAAAATAGCACAGGGAAACTCAATATCAAAGGAGACTCTCCATGTGGAACTGCTGACAACACAGCACAACCCTGTCCATCCTCATGCCCAGGATCCTCACTGCCCAGCAGCAAGGACCACAGGCTGCTGTTTGGAAGCATTTCCAGAGCTATTGTTCTCTTCTCACCAAGCAGTCCTGAAGCACCAAACAATGGCTATGCGCAGCTAGGTAAGAACCACACTTTGGCAAACTGCAGGGCTCACTACAAACCTCCACAGTTAGAATGCAGGCATTTTTCTCATCTCTGCACCACACAGATTTTAATTTACAAGAGGCCATTCAAACCAGAATTCATCCACACTGAAGTTTGCAGAAGTTTAAACCAAGAATTTCTAAACATCTGAGACCAATGTAGCCTTCTCATGTAGAGAACAGCTTGGCCTTACCCCTTGCTTGCTTTTCTTGGCTGTTTACCATCTGTGGCTCACGTTCTTCAGAACTAAGTTGTTTCTGCAGTTTTTGTGCAACTGAGTGCCTTTGTACATTTATGGTGTCAAGGCCCCATCTGGGATCTCCTCAGGACAGATTCCTGACTTGATAACATACCAGCTCTCCAAAGAAAGCAGTTTGAAGCTAACATCTACACAGCTGCTCCGACTTAGAAGCTTCATCAAATTCCCCTTCCAGGCTAAAACAAAAAGCCCGTGTTTGGTAACTCCATTCAGACATTACCACCTTCTGCCCCAAAGCACTCAATTGTTCTCACTCTGGCATCAGACAGATGGTGGTGGTTGTTGGGGTCTTTTTGTTTGTTCAAGTAAAAAGCTTTCTCCTTAAAGAGAAAGCTTTGTAAGAGGACAAGGGATGTCACTTTCTCCTCCCAGAGAAAGTTTTACTATTGTGCAGCAGCAGCAGCACAGCTTCAGCTTGAAATCTGCTTTCCCATGTTCTAAAACACAAAAAACTGTTAGAGCCATCAGATAAGGAAATATCAGTGGACAAGACTCTCCAGTATAAAGGAAAAAAGCTAAGGCAAAGGCATGTGGCTGTTTCTCTATTAGATCAGAAAAAGATGCTAATCCAAAAAAACTGTGAATCTGATCTTCAATGCTGCTGAAGTACAACACAAAGCCAGAAGGGAGGATGACAAGACATCTTCCACACAAATGGAACACTAACAAGTTGATGCCATGCCAAGCCCCCCACTCTTCACCGTGGCACTTCCACACTGCACACAGGTAAGACAACATTTCCCACCTTTTCCACCCCACTGCCAAAATGAGCCACTTGGTAGAGCCTATTAAATAAAACTAATATCCATCCCAGCCTTAGTTACCAGACAAGCAAAGCATCAACTTTATTCTCTGCCTTTCTGAACACCCCAGAGCCAAGGGCAGTGATGGAAGCAAGGCCACACATCAAGGCAGATGTCGAGGAAGGATTAGCCCACAGCTGTCCCTGGCCTGCAGCCCTACACTCCCTCCAAACCACACTCCCTGGGGCACACAAACACTGTCAGGTTGCCACAAGCACCAGCTGGCCTGGAAAGCTCTGGTCTGTCAGACCAACCCCAGGCACGACAGTGTGTGACAAAGAACTGTCCCCAGCAGTCATGAGGCAGCAGCAGCACCCACTGCACCAGGCAGAACCTGCATCTGCTCGTCCCAGTGCTCCAGAGCTCAAGGACACAGCAGCCATGCTAAGGAGTTGTCCTTCCCTCTCCTCCCTCCAGAGAAGGGGCCTCTGCAAAGGCAGTTCCTTGGGCTGGGACAGCTTCCCTCAATTTCAGCTCGAGAGCAGAAATGATTCATGGCTCAGCTGTCAGTACCTCACTCACCGCCCTTACACGCTGGGGTTGCACCTCCACACAGCATCCACTTCACACCAAACCAATTTTACTAGGGGAAGTTTTTTTGTATTTCCTTCCCTTAAACACTCCAGAGTTCATGCAGCTCATGCCACCCCACAGCTACAGATGAAAGCAGTTCCTGTATCCAATTAACACCCAGAATCAGGATTTTTCTATTTGCTGTATAAACCACTTAATCTGGAAGAGAATTTTCTGACCATTTCCACAGACCAATTTACTTTATCCCAGGAGTTTCCAAAGCATTGCCTTTAAGGGCAGAGCAGTACAGAGTTAAAAGGGAATAGATGCTTTAGTAGTCCCTGGGAAAACACAGTTAACAGTGGCACGTTTTCCCCACCACGTGCTTGGAAACTATTATTTTTTAAGCTATATTTTCTCACACTCAGTGGAGAGTATTTAGCCATCACCTGTAGGACATATCCCATCCTTGCTAAGGACAACTGCACTCTTCCCCCAGCAATTATTTATGGAAACAGAGGCAGCTATAGCAGTTAGTCACACGGAGTAACCCAAGGGAAGATTTCTTTGTTGCCCACAGCAGTGCAGTAACTGGAAGTGAGTCAACACCTTGACATGAGCTCATTCTGCAAAGGCCACCAGCAAAGGAACCCAGTGACTGCAGTCTGGTACCAGACACTTACTCACTTCTGTTCTGCAGGCAGCACACAGCTTTGTCTGAAAGCAACTGGTGTCTGACTTGGGACTTGGCAAGTTAAGTTATGGGTATGAGATCCATCACACACCTGAAAACACAAAGAGTAGGGCAGCAGCTCCACAGCCAGCTACAGACACCAGGCTTGGGAAACTCACACCAAACAGAGCTGGTTAGCCCAAGCCATGCAGGTCCAGTCAGCTGTTCCTCCAGTGCTGTTTTGCTGCACTGCTCTGCCAGTTAATCCACATTCAAGGCTCCTGCCACAGCACATGGAGATAAGCACAGCCCAGCTGAAATCATCTCATTGATGCTCCCTGCCAACAGCGCCTAATCCTCACCCCTTGTCAACACAAACCCTCAGAGACTCCAGACTCAGTAAGTACAAGAACACTAAAGCCCAAAATTACAAGCACCACTTGCACTGGCCTCTCAGGTGTCAGTTCCAGTGTATTCTTCAAAAACCACATTGTGACTTGGAATATTATCTGTCAGCACTGTCTGCACTCAGTCACAAACCCTGGCATAGTGTCCTCACTGGCTCATTAGCTGCAGATTTTTAATTCCAGTAACTTAATGAATTCTTAATTAGCCCTCACAAGACAAGCAGCCCTTGCAGACAGCTTTCACTTTTTCTGAGGAAAGGAAATAGGGGCCAAGTGAAAAAGAACCCCAGACACAGGCGAGCAACAGGCAGAGGCCATTCCCACACGCAGCAGCAGTGAGTGAATGCACATAAACACAGCACGTATCAGCTGGCCAGTTCCTGGAACACAAGCCCATGTCTCAGAAGGATCCAGCAGAAGTTTACAAACAAGCTCCCAAGCACATTATAGTGCACTTCAGTAACCTCTAGAGCAGAGGAGAGGCTGCAAAAGCTGCTGCTGATGTAGTGCAACAGCCCAATATCCCCTGAGGAATACACTGCTGGAGTTCATCCCCTGCCTTTAAGGGGGAGAAGAGTAAATTGCTGCTTTATGCATCCATCATCAAAGCTCTGAGAGCCACGGCAGGGTCCATGGGCCAGGACAGTGACAGAGCAGGGAGGGGACAGGGCAGCTCTCACCAGGGGCAGGGAAGATGCTCCTCCACTTCGGTGCTTCCCAGCACTGCCTTTCAATTTGTAAACAGTAGCACATTCCTGGTTGTTCCCTTATTAACTCACCACAGAAAGATCCTTCCTTTTAGGCTGGAAGAGCCACTCTGACCATCCTATAGCCAGACCTCTCTTACTGTAAGGCACTGGAGGCTCCACACAGTTTGGTCCTGGTGATGCAGCAGCCAATTTACACCAGCAAGACTGAGCTGTCTGTGCTACTGAGCTTTGCAATGCTGTATCTGGTGTAGAAATCAGATGTTAGAAGGGTGGGAAAAGCACAGATTACTCCTGGGTCAAAAGGTTCATAGATCCATCCTGCACTGGCATAATGGGGGAAAAAAAAAAAAAAAAAAAAAAAAAAAAAGCGGTGATCTTTCTCCAAGGTAGCAACTCCCATTTTTACAATCGTTTTGTAAACTTCCTTATCTTGAGCCACAGCTCAGACAATTCACGGGTTTTGAATCAGGCACGGCCACCAGCAGCCACCAGGCACCTGGCTGCCCACTTCAGTCAGGGAATGAGGACAAAACACGGCATAGTCCAGCAGGAGGCTACAGCAAGGCTAACCTTATAACAGCAGTCTAGGTCCTTCAGATACAGGATTATATAATTCCCCGTTGTATCCGCACAGGTTTATGTAGCAAGAAAAGAGATACATAATCCGCCCTTATAAGGTGTGCTCCGAGACCACCGCGGTAACCTCAGACCTTAGCAAACACGGCTGCTCCCTTATCGAGCCGGAGCTATCGGAACCGACATGATCACTGTTTGCTCTCCAAACCCGCGCACGGCCACGCCGGCTGGGCTCTGCCAGCCGCACCTCCCTCGGCATCCTCTCCGCGGCTGCGGGAGCTCCGCGCCGCCGGGATCCCCGGTGCCCCCGCGCTGCCGGAGCGGCGACACCCCGCACTGCTCCCCGCGCTGCCAGGACAAGGCTCCGGCAGCGGCTGCAGGCAGCGCTCGGCCTCGCCCGGCTGTCAGGCTGGCACCGCCCGCGGCCCTGCCCTGCCCTGCGGAGGGAGCGCTGCGCTCCGTTCCGCTCCGCTCCGCTCCCAGCGCCGAGCGCGGCGGCGGAGAGGCCGCGGATCTACCGCGGAGCCACCCCGGGAGAACCCGCCCCGCCCCGCCGGCTCCTACCGTGCCCGGGCTGCCCGCCGGACCATGGCCGAGCCGTGCCGTGCTGAGCCGTGCCGTGCTGTGCCCGCGGGCAGGCCGAGCCGAGCCCGCTGCTCCCGGCGCCAGGCGCGGCCAGCAGGGCCGGGCGGCATCACATGGGCCAAATAGCGCCCGGCGCGGCACCGCTCCGCCCCCGGCCCGGCCCGGGAGAGGCTGCTCCGCCCGGACAGCGCCGGCGGGGGGCGGGCGGCGGGCGGCGGGCGGGGCTGCGAACGGGACCGAGCGGGGCCGGCAGGGAGCGGGGCCGGGAAACGGAGCGGGGCCGGGGAAGGAATGATGCCGGGGAAGGAACGGGGCCGGGCGGCGGCACTGGCGGGGGAAGGGACGGAGCGGGGACGGAGAGGGGCAGGGATCGAACGGGGCAGGGATCGAACGGGGCAGGCACGGAGCGGGGCAGGGATCGAACGGGGCAGGGACCGAGCGGGGTCGCGGCGCTGCCGCCGGCGGAAGTCGCGCATCGCGGGCGCAGCGCTGGCTCTGGAGCGGTGGCCCCGCTGGCCATCCCCGCCCGGCAGCCGGCACCGTTTCTGGGTGAAATCTGGGCTTTTTTTGGCGCTGTTCTGCCACGCTCGCTCCAGGAATGGCTAAGAATAGCGGCGAGTGGCAGCCGTGGCGCTGGGGATGTCCATGCACAGTGCGGTCACTCGGTCCCATCCTCGCTGTCCGCGCATTCGCACAGTTCTCCGCATTTCCTCACGTACAGGATGATCAGGCACTGGGAGGTGGTGGTGTCACCGTGCCTGAAGGTGTTTAAGGAGCGGCTGGCCGTGTGCTTTGTGCCATGCTGTGTGCCACAGGATGGATTCGACGATCTCAGAGGTCTTTTCCAACCTAACTCATTCTGCGATTCTGAGATTTGTTTCAGTCACGTCAGGGAATGACTGTTTGCTTTTAAAACCAGGGAAGTAAAACTCTGTTAATTTCAGTCTTCATTCAAAAAACAACTCTTTGGACAAATCTGACCCGGTAGTGTCTCTTCGAGGTAATTCATTTTTCAGTGTTTCCAGACAAAAAGAGCTGTTTGTGGCAATACTGCTTACAGCTGTAAACCAGCAGATTGCCATAAATTCAGCAAGGCATATTGCATGGGGTACCTCCAAGGACCACCTAAGAGCTGCAGGAAGTGGTATGAATGATTCAGGAGGTGGCAGCTCGCCATCTGAGTCAGTGTGGAATGAATGCCCCTGCATGCTGCTGGAGTTATTGTTTTTTGGGATTGGATATTAATGTGGGTCTTGACGTTTCTCATCACCAATGATCTTGGGTCACACGTGAAAAAAGAGCACACTTGATTCATGTGTCCTCATTTTTGTGCCTCTTCTTCCAGAGAACTTTGCTTTTCTCTCGGCTGAGCTCCATTTCCAGCACAGGGACCTCACTCAAACAAGGTTCAACCATAAATATGCAAGTGCCTTTTCCTTACCTACATTTTAATTAGACAGGACACTCAGCCATTTTTTCCCTGACTGATTTCCTTGCAGGGAGTGGATAGTGAGCAGTGGGGAAGGCAATTCCTGGATGCATATGTGTGCTAGATCTCTGGGGAGGAAAAGTTATATTCTGCTGAGAGCTTAACAGACTTTTTGACACATTTTGTGGGCCATGGATTGATTTACAATGTAGCTACACCAGTTCTTAGAAGATAAAAAAACCCCTCTGAAGCTGCACATGGGATGAAATAAAATTGTGTGGCCCCCAAGCGACTGTAGTATCCACTGCTGGCTTATTTCTGCAGTGAGGTGGTCACAGCAGGGCATTCAGTGACAAATAACAGGGCAGGGTCCAGTGCTGAACCCACTGAGCTGGCAGAAAAATCAGAAGAAACCAATGTAGTGTGAGGGCCAAGGCAGGGTAGTTACCCTGCTGACTATTCCCCTCCTCCTCAACCCTTTCAGGCCATACAGTCAAAGAAAAATCCCTGATGAGGACTTCAGCCAATGCAGGGAAAAAGATTGTGCTGAACTCCATGGA
Organism: Entomyzon cyanotis; assembly: GCA_024500445.1. NCBI lineage: Eukaryota > Metazoa > Chordata > Aves > Passeriformes > Meliphagidae > Entomyzon > Entomyzon cyanotis. The sequence continues at coordinate 761,179 of JAKEPQ010001025.1, forward strand.
ACAGTCCATGCATGGAGTTGTTCCTATGTGCATTCATATCTTTGCAGGACTGAGGCACTAATTTGTTGAGCATATTCTGATGTCCCTGGGGAATTGCTGCTCTGTGCCAGCCATTGCAGTCCATTAAAAAAACACATTAACATGAGATTAAATTTATTACCCTAGCTGACTAGAAACACCAGGGAGATTGTAGATACAGCACAAATATGTTCTTTCACACCCTGCAAAATAGAAGTAGGAGGGGTTTATGTCAAATGGATACATATTTGAGTAGATTTTTCAAAACTACTTTGCCATGACCTGGTCCTGCTCATATTGAAATCACTTTTCCCCACTGCTTTCAGCAGAAGTTCTTCTGCAATGTGTGTTGTGAATGTCTCCCCCTTTAGGCTTTTCCTGCAGAATACTCTTCAGTTCTTGGACAGCTGGCCAAGAGCTTCTCGGAGAGCTGCTCAGTCCTGCATTTTCTGGAGTGCTGCTTCCAGGTGAGGAAGGCTTTCCTGCTCCAGCAGAGATCCCTGCTCTTTCCAGCAAGAGGGAGAAGTGGGGTGGAGGAGGTGTAGGAGCAGCAGGGAAGCTGGAGGAAGCCAGATGTGACAAGTGCTGAAGCAAAACTTCTCAGCTTTGCGGTGGCTTCTCGCCAGGTGAGATCACAGCTCCTATGGAATCTTGTCCCCTTATATTTCCTTAATATTTGACTTTCTCGCTTCCTTAAGAAGCAGGAATCGCTAATCCTTAAACACTGTGTTGAACACTGTCTACATCTCAAACAACAGGACCAGCAGAGGCAGAGGGGGGTGGCAGACAAGGTCCAGTGTTTGCAGCCTGCAGCGGAATCCCTCTAAGCCTTTCTGGAGAGCTGACTGGGGGTAGAGCCTGGATTAGCAGAGACTTTTCCAGCTCCCATCCTTGTGAATTTATGCTAAGAGTGTTAAAAGGAAGGTGGGAGGAGGAGTGACTTGGCTTTCTTGTGGTCAGCGCTCAGCATTGTAGATTAGCTCTGGGGTCTGGAAGGGATGAACATCCACCTTCTGAAAACTGGGTCCCTTTCCAATGTCTGAAATTAAAGATTTAAATCCTTTGGACTCCCAGCACAGGCTCTGAGGCTGGAGCAGGCTTTGTGGATGTGCTTTATGCCCAACTGGCACTGCCCTAGCAGCAGGAGGCTGTCGGACTGTAGCACAAAGGGGATCCTATTGCTGCTGTGCAGAGACAGGCAGAAAGCCTGGAGCTCTCTGTGCCCTGGGGAGAGCAGGGGAGAGAGAGCAACCACTCCGCCCGGAAACATGGATGTGCTGCACGCAGGCTGTGCCTGTGGGAATCGAGGGAGACAATGCAACAGATAGCAAACAATGAGCGTCTGTGATGTGCAAAGCCAGAGTAACCCAGTGTGCTGCAGGACAGAGAGGCTGTGAAAACAGCAGCCTCACCAGGGAGAAATCCTGCCAAGCCTGCTTAGAGGACAATCAACAAACCCTCCTCATCTGGAAGAGGGGGTGGAAAAGAGAGTAAAAGAGAGTGGGATGGTGGAGAAAAAAGAGGAAAAAAGAGGCATCCCTCAGGGGCACTTTGCAGGAAAAAGAAGAAGTAGTCATTTTCCTTTTAGTCTCTTCTTGTGAATTGAGACATCAGCACAGTCAACACAGCATTTCACACACTGCAACACAAGTAAATGAGGCTGTTGAATGAAATGAAACCCTTTCTTAAAAAAAAAATCCAGGTAATTTGCTTTACATTCATCTCTGCACTGGCGCTGGTGTCAGAGGCAGAGCTGTGCTGCTCTGTGCCTCTGGAAAACACTGCTGGGGCAGGACAGCGCTGGGAAAAGCAGCTGCCAGCAGCTCCTGCAGCACAAGGAAGCAGCACCCTCTGCTGCTGGCAGAGCTGAGTCCGGAGCTGCTCTGCACCTGCGAGGGAAATCGCAGCCCTGCAGTCTGAGTGTCACTCACTTGGCCATGGCCACACAGGGCTGGGGACAGGAGATGACCAGCAGCCTCTGCCTGCGGGGATCGAGGCAGGAAGAGCAGCCTTTGGCTTTGTGCTGCAGAGAATCCCAGTGCCGCTGGTCCCGACTTTGGCTGATGTTTGATGAGCAGAGCTCGATGGCACAGCAGGGACACCGCGGGACAAAGCTCTCAGCAGCCTTCCTGCAGCCCTTGCAAAGCCTGCCCACTGCCCTGGGCAGCTGATTTACTGCTGCTGCATGGACAGGGGAGAGGGCAGCCCAGGCAAGGACATGAGTCAAGTGAATCCTCATCCCCCTTGGCTTTTCTTCCCTCCCTCTTGCTGCAGACTTATTGCTTTTCCCGAATTAAGCTGTTTAACATCAATCAGGTCCATCCCACAGGCACATTCCCAAACAGGATATGTACACCTCAGATACTTAGTGTTCGGTCTCTTCCTCCCATTTCCTCTCTCTCCCTGAGTGCATGCTGCCCTTTTCCCAGCATCTGACTCCAGGTTTCCCTTCTTCATGTGGGCAAATATCCAAAACTTGGTACAGTCTGCAGCTCCAGCCCCAGGGATCTGAGCTCCCATTCCATCCTTGCCTCACATCTCACAATCTCACTGCCTTCCTCTCTGTGAGCAAATCTCCAAACACACAGAACACTCTGCCAGCCCTTTTCCTTACCCACCTAAGAAAAGCAAAGCACAAAAAAAATGCCAGAACCTTGTTTAAAAATAGCCTTGGATGCACAGAAAGGATCCTGCCTGGTTGGTGTCCATGCAGAGATCTCATTTCAGCAGCAGCCAGAGCCCAGCAGCCACACAGACCCGGACTGTTCTGTGTGTCAGGAGATGCCTGCAGAAAGAGAGCCCTGTTTAAGGAAAAAGTGAGGCGATGTCTGCTCGGAGAGCCACCAGGACAGAGCTGCGGGAAATTCCTGTGCACAGAGGCTGTGGGAGAGCAGAGCCAGCACGTCCTGCCGCAGGGAGCAGCTGGAGGGCACAGGGCTGGTGGCAGAGCTGGTGCTGCATTGCTGCAGCTCCCAGTGCCAGCTCTGCATTGCTGCAGCTCCCAGTGCCAGCTCTGCAGCTCCAACGGGCTCTTCTCCACTCCCTCTGCTCTTTATTGCTCCCTTTTAGGCAATGGCCACATTTTCAATCATCTTTTTTGGGGTCAGGAAGGCAATAAACTCCATCCCTGCTAAGGCAGGCGGTGAATCTGGAGGTCCAAATCCCACCAAGGGTTGCCCTGAGCTGTGGACAAAGCAGAAGTAGAGCACAGCACCAAAATTTTGTTTGAAAAAACCATGAAGACACTGAAAGTTTTGCTCCTTTTACTATCTCTGCCTGTGCTCCCTGTGTTTGGGGGGCATTCACTGATCCTGGTACTACTTGGGCATCTAGAGAGGATTTGGACACAGAAAAGCTCCACATCCTTGGTACTACACCAAAGCCCAGCAACCCACTGAAAACCAAGAGTGTGAGTGACAGAGCCCTTCCAGCACGTCCAGGGAAAGCTGCACTTGTGAATCAGCAGGATTGCAGCAAGAAAACATTTGATTTAAATCCTCCCATCCTCCTGTTGCCAGGAAATGAAGTCTTCCCCTGGGGCACTGGGATGAAGCTGCTGTGCCTCTCCTCCCCTTTCCCAGGCACGCTGTGCCTGTTCTTTCTGTGGCATGAAGATATCAGGGGGGATTTTCCTTTGGCTCTGGGCAGAACAGTTGGGAATCAGCTCTGGGAGCTTCCACAAGGCCATCCCAGCCCGAGTCACAGCACAGCTCGTGCTGAACTTCAGCGGCACCCTCTGAGCTCACAGACTGACAGGTTATGGTTAAAATAACTCTGTGTTATTCAGCAGCTCTGCACTATGGTGACAATATCCATGGAAATGCAACTCAGGGAGTAAATGTGGATCAGACTTTGCTGAGGCCTGGCCATTCCAGGACCTGCACAGCACTGGGTGATTCCATATTCTCACCTTAAAAGGGCTTTGGCTGCTCCTTGTTTCAGAAAGTCCTGGCCTTGTCCAGATGAGACACCAAAACAACCAAGAGTCAGAGGGAACATTTAATGCTGCACCAACATCATCCACTTTGCACAACCAGAGCTCTAAACTTTCACTCACTGGGGGACAGGGAAAACCTCAGAATGACCACCCCTCTCTGGAAGAAATTAAAAGACACTTCTTGTTAAAAACTATTCATTTTTCTATAAATATAATTCTTTATTCATTAAACAACATGAAAAGAATCACAAAACTTTACTCAAAGGGGAAAAAAATTTACAATCTGATTTATAAAAATTGAAGTGAAAAATTAATTATTTCCAGTGTTAGTTTTCTGTATAACATATACATAATCATACCATTGAATTGTAGGAATGCACTTGACATTAAAAAATTAATAAAAATTGGTATCTATAATCACTTACAGGAGAAACAGACTGTAAGAAGTTACTCCATGGAGCTGCTTTTGCAAAGAAAGGTTAATACAAGCTCTCAAGAAGGTGCACACTTTCTATTAATAACTTTCACAAAATAAAAATAGCATTGCTTCCTTGGCCTACAGCCCAGTGCATTGCTACCATTCCTCCTCATGGGATTTGTCACTCATTTAACCCTTCTTCCCATCAAGTCTCTCTCTTTCCAGTCATAAATTTTGTATATTCCAAAATATTTGGTTTTCATTTAGCAAATGCTAAGTATTAAAGAGTATAACAAAAATTATCTCTGTGGAAAAGAAAATACACTTTTTAAAAATCCCCCAAACAACCCAGATAGCTCCATTCACCAAGGAAAACATGTGGAAATTTCTAATGGATTCTAATAAAATCTAGAATTAATTTTGGGGTGACCCATTAGATAGAGACTTCACAAATAAATCCTATTTTCTTCTGGAAAGAACAGTGGCTCCCTGGGAAAAACCCCATGTGCTTACTTAAAAGTGCAAATAAACCTCTCAGTGTTTATTTCAAGAGGTGCCAGCCAAGTATTACCAAGAAAGTGTGCAAAAATAAGCAAACACCAATGCCACAGTCACCTGTAAAACAGGAATAAACTCTGTTATTCATAACAATATAGTTATTTTCACATAGGTCAATTTTTCATTAAAACTTGTTCCCTCACACCAAATACAAAGCTTCAGTTCTGAGGAGAGAAAAGTTCATTTCAGAGAATGAGACAGTTAAAGACAACATTTCTTTGCTAGCTAAACCCAACAACTTCCCTGAGCACCAAGCTTTTCCCTCAATAATTATTGCACTGCTGGCAACCAACAGCTCTGTGAGCTGCCATATTCCTCACCCTGTCCCCATTATTTTAACAGCCTGAAGAGCAGTTTGTCTTCCTTCCCCATCCCTGTGGTATCACCAATCCACTTAACCAATGCAGCAAATTGCTGCTCCCAGCTCAGCCTCTGCTGCTGGGCACTTTGCAGAGGCTCAGGACTGCAGTGAGCTCACAGAGCAGTGGCAGCATTTAGGGGCCACTTGTCACAGAAGGCAGAGGGTGTCTGTGGTCCCAGGAAAGCACAGCCACAGCCAGAGCCTGGTCACACCAGGGTGGGCTGCATGGACAAGATTATGGCACACAACCATCATTTCACTGAGACAACAACTCTGGCCCAGCCAGACTGAGCAGGGCAGGGGATGAACATATTATCTTTTAGCCTGAGAATTACATAAAATTTAGAAGAATTTGGCAGGCAGTTGATTTAACAAGTCTCCTGTAGTGCCTGTGAGGTAGTTATGCGCCAGTATGCACAAAGGCCTGACAGGAAAACTGAGGCACTTCAAGGGGAGGTCATTTGTCCAGAACCTCGGTCAGAACCCAGAGCAGAGCCAGAAATGCTGCCCTGGGCCCTGGGCTCCTCCTGAGCTCTGCACACCCAGCCCAGCTCCCTCCAGGCTCCAATGGCAGAGGCACTGCAGGCCACCATCTCCCAGAAGGTTGTGGAGGTGTCAGGGATGAAGCTGCTGCTGGCAACAGAGAAACATGGACATGGTGTGGGACAATCCAGGCTGTGGAGGCCATGCAGACACAGGAGGAGAACACTCTGAAGGCATCACCCCAGCAGAGCCTCATAGTCCACATACCACACCAGCTGGCCAGAGCTGGGCTTGACACCCGAGATTGGCCACTTGCTGGGCTCGTGGCCCACTCTGCTGAGCAGGGTGGTGATGTCGTGCTTGCCCCTGCCCAAAACCAGGACAAACACCTGCCTGGCCCTGTTGATGAGGGGCAGGCTGAGGCTCATCCTCTGGTGAGGTTTCACGGGGCTCTCAGTCAGCACCACGCTGGCAGCTCCCTGCAAGCCATTTTCAGAGCGGGGGAAGAGCGAGGCCGTGTGGCCATCCGTGCCAACCCCCAGCAGCACCAGGTCAAAGCTGGCATTGGCCACCAGGGCCACGATGTCCTCGGCATAGAGCTCCGTGCCCCTGTCCTCCTCCACGCAGAGGCGCCGGTTGAGGTGCACGGGCATGGGGTGGATGTTGAAGTAGGGCAGCCTGACGCTCTGCAGGAGGTGCCTGTGCAGGCTCAGGAAGTTGGACTCGCTGTCTGTCAGGGGCACACAGCGCTCGTCCACCAGCCAGACGTGGGTGTGACTCCAGGGGAAGCTGTAGTGGTGCCTTGCCAGGCGCTGGAACAGCCCCACAGGGCTGGAGCCACCCGACAGGGCCAGGTGGAACTGCCCAGAGCGAGCCACGCTCCTGACTGCAGCCTCCTCCATGTCGGAGGCCAGCTGGGAGATCAGGTCCTCAGCCCACGCCGACACCAGGGGACTCTGTCGGAATTTGGACTGGATTGCCCTGAAATCACTCGGCATCTGCCTGCTGGGGTTCAGCAGCTCTGCTGGCTCTGCCACGGTGAACTCCACTCCCCCACTCACCATCTCAAAGTCCAGGAGCTGCTGGTTCTCCACACCCCCGGGGTAGAGGCGTGGGGGCTGGCGGGAGGTGCTGTCCAGCAGAGGTGTCCAGAAGGCCCAGGAGGCCAGCAGGTTCTCCGTGGTGATGAAGAAATCCTTCCTGTTGTGGTAGATGTTGGAGATGAGGACAGAATAGGCATCCCTCTGTTTCACAGGGCTGTACATGTAGAAATCAGACAGTGGCTGTCCAAAGATGTGCAGCTCTGGCTGAGCCTCTGCTTCTTTCCAGCTGTCTTTGGGCATGACAGGCTGGAAGAGATTCCTGCTCACCAGCACTGCAGGGGTGTTGAGTGCACCGTGCCCGAAGTAGAAGATGATCTGCTTGGGTTTGCACTGGCTGTGCCCTGCGTCCCTCAGAGTCCTGCTCTGGGTGCAGTAGGCCTTGTTCTTGAAGAGCACACGAGCATAGCCCACCCGCTCGTCCAGAGCCTTGCCGGAGGTGAGCAGGAAAGGGACTCCTTCCCAGCGCAGGCTGTCACTGCGGATCAGCACCCCTGCAAGGACAGACACTGAGCTGTCACACCACACCTGGACAGCAGGAACCCCTGGGGGTCTTCATCACCCACCCACTGCTCTCCTTCCTCAGCTCCTTTGGTAGCCACTCTGTCTCTTGCTCCACATTCAGCCCTTCCATGACTTCACTGCCTACCCAGAGCTCGATGATCTTTGAGCTCCCTTCCACTCCAGGCCATTCCATGATTCTCACTGCTCTCCAGCTCCCCAGCTGTGCTCCCTCCCAGCTGTCCCACTTGTTCAGCCTCCTTTCATCTTGCAGGAAATCAGTTTCTGAGCGTGAACATCATCCATGAACAATATCCTTCATGTCCAGAAGACAAAGCATGGCTAGAGATTGGCTCATGGTTCACTCATCACAGAGAACTACAAAGCTTTGCCCCTCAGCTGCAGAGAGCAATTTGACTTTATGAAAAGGCAAAGCAGTTTACAGGCCACTTCTAAAAATAATGCAGAGATCTTGTAATGGACTTAGCTCTTATAGTTCCCATTCCCTGGATCATGAGTTAACAGACAGTGACTACGTCAGTGGATGCCTGGACAGCCAGCAGAGAGGTCCAGAGCCATGGAGCTGGTAGTGCATGCAAGGACCCACATGTCCTGCTCTCCTCAGCTCCCCAGGGCCCAGCTCAAACCCTCACCTGCAAAGGTTGGTGTGGTGCTGACATAGCCCCGAGCCTCCTGCAGCTCCTCCTGCACTTGGCTGTCGTAGGCCTGGTATTGCCCCAGCACAGCACTGCTCCTCTCCAGCCCCCACAGCGCCTGGAAAGCCTGCAGCTTGTGCTGCACCACCTCCTGGGCGCTGCTGACGTTGGCTGGGAGCTCCATGATGAGGAACATGAGGGCCTCGGTGAGGTGGTTCTGCAGCACATCCCGGATGACCCCGTACTGCTCGTAGAAGCTGGTGCGACCTGGGCACGGTGAGGAGGGAAATGCTGGTCAGGTGCTGTGGTTTCCTTGCTCTCTGCATTGTAATGTGTGTGCCAGGGGGAACAAAGCTCCGAGCTCTTCTCACCACCCAACAATTAACCTGAAGCAATCAAGCCCAGAGAAGCTGTGGATGTCCCACCACCACATGTGCTCAAGGTCTGGCTGGACAGAGATTTGGGCAACCTGTCCTAGTGAAAGCTGTCACTGCTTGTAGCAGGACTAGGTGTTTTCCCTGTCCTCAGAAGGCTCTGGCTGAGCCATGCCCTTGGGAGACAGAATTTTGTGCACAAAGCCATGCTTCCCTTTCCCTGCCTGGGTCCTCCTGCAGGTGGGAACAGTGGGAGAAGGACAATGCACTTGAGAGTGACTCAAGGCTGTGTGTCACCAGCAGCTGCAGCAGGCTGCATCACGACCACAGGCTTCCCCTACTGGCTGAGAATTTATGTCCCCTGCTCTAATCCAAAGGCACATTCATTAGTGTAATCAATGCTGCAGACTTGCTGGGAGCCAGCCTACGAGCTGAAGCTGCACAGGAGGAAAAAGACATCAAATGAAAAATTACAAAGTTGTTCAGAGAGGGGAGGGCAGAGGGAGGAGCTGGGGCTGTGCACAGACAACATTTCTCCCTAAATCCCTCTGCAGTGCATCCCTCTCCCTCCAGCAGGCTCAGGTGAGCTCTGGGCTGCCAAACCAAAGATTACTCCCAAGTTTGGTAAAACTGCATTAATTGTGTTTGTGGTGGCTGAGGGAGGGAGGGAGGCAGAGGTACAGTAAGTGGGGAAGCAGTCCTGATGCTGCAGAAGGCAGGACACCTGCTGTGCCCAGAAGTGCTGTGGGTGGCAGTCCAGCCCAGGAGCTTTGTGCTGAGCACTGCAGAGGGGATGCTGCAGCATTGCAGGGAAAATGCAGGAGTGTCCTTCAGCAGGAGCCCCAGGCTGGCCCTGTCCCTCTGCAGTGCTCGTTCAGCTACACAGAGCAGGGGAGGAAACAAACCCAGACTGACCAGGAACCTGATCAGAAACATCCAGGAGATGCAGGAGCACAAAGACACACTCAGGGTGAGCTTGGTGTCTGACAGGACAGCAACACTGAAGTGTTGTTGTTACATCAACCAGATTACTGCTGCACTGCACTCAGGTGGCCTTGGATTGCATCAATTCCAAATCCAGTGCTGTTTACCAAGAACTGGGATAGAAAGGTCAGCAATGCCCCCAGAGCTCTGCAGCACAACGAGGTGGGGGGTTCTGCCCCTGCTCCCAGCTGAACTGGAAATGGAATTTTTTCTTAGAGGCAGCAACACCAGCTGGAAGTGAGTCAGTCTGCAGCACAGGAAGTGTAGGACAGTCCCTCTCAATCTCCAGGGAGCAACACACCATTCACCTGTTCCTTTTTCATTTCTGCACCAGCACCACCTCAAGGGCCACCTCCCCATAATTCATGAACCTGCCAGTTCTCCTTCCCACTCGCTCACTCTGCACACTCCCCTCACCAACCTTTAGCATCCACAGTCTCCTTCAAGACAACCTCCACTCTTTCCACATGATGTCGGTTCCAAATTGGATCCAGAAACTGTCGGTTCTGATCCCGAAAAGGCAGGATATGGGCTACAGCCTGTGAGGGGAAAAATCAAAGACCCAATAAAAACTCAGCAGATTCCCACAGTGTCTCAGCCTCACTGCCCCATCCAGCAGACAGGAGCAGAGCAGAGTGGGTCAGAGAAGAGAAAGGCAGCAGGAGAGCCTGCAGTGATGCACAGTGGGGTCACCAGTGACTGTCCGCTGTGGCTAGCACAGGTTCTTCCCGTGGGAACATTTTGCTATATTTCATAAACAAGATAAACTTTAGACGTTTTGCAAACAACTTCTCCGGATTGGGTCAGTTCGGGCTTGGCCAATTGGGCCTAGGGGGAGGTCTCGGGCTGACCAATCTGGGGCACCTCTGTAAACTCTATATATATGGAATTCAAAACAATAAAGTTTTCTTCTCCTCTCTTTCCTTGTCTGAGAACTTGGGTCATTCCTCAGCTAGCCGCTCAACAGCGACAGTCCACAGCAGACATTAAAGGTCTTTCTGAGGCATTTTGAGGTTTCATGTGAAAAGGCTGAACTACAAACTGCAGAGCACTCAGTTTATATCTGTCAGAGGACAAAGGGCTGAGTCAGACCATCCTGGGACTAATGTAAGGTTCCAAAGTGCTGAAATACATCAGTTCAGATGCTTGCACCACTAAAGCCATCAGCTCTTTTGGGGAGACAAAATAAACCCCAAAAAACAATACAGAAGAAATTCCCCCTCTTAGTCTCCTTGCAGGTGGACTTGCAACTTCTGAGTAAAACCTGGCCACAGTGCCATGGGTGGAACAGGCTACCTTTCCAGTGTGAAACGAGGATGGCATGTCCTTGAGCACATTCCCTCAGAGACAGTGCAGCTCCACATCCTGAGCTGTACCTGCAGCACACAGTCCTTCCAGCCCAGAGTGGAGCACAGGGCAGGAAGAAATCTTTCCCTAAGCATCCCACACAGCTAACATCCCATCAGCTCCTTATCATATCAAATGAAGAAGTGCTTAGCTCTCTGGCTAAGCAGAGAGGCTGTGTGTGATGAGATGGGAGAGCTGTGAGAGGAAAGGTGCTGCTTACTCAGGGAAACCAAAGCTCTGACCTTGGGGAGGAGGGCAGAGGAGTTCTGCATCTCTGCTCCAGGCACAGAGTCCAGCCCTATACCCCAGCCCTGCTCTGGAGAAGAGACCCTGATCACTCCAACAGGAGGAACTCTGCTCTGTGCCTTCCCTCTGCCCTCCCAGGGGATGGGCAGCAGCACAGGACAGAGTCACAAAAATCCAAGAGCAAATGGAGGCTCTGGATCACACCGAGAGGGGAACAAGGCTCTCATCAGATGCAGGACTGACCCCAAGAGTCTCCCAGGCACTGAGCCCCTCAGCCTGGGAGGGCTGAGCACTGCTCACCTGCTTGCCCAGGTAGTGATCCACCCGGAACATCTCGTCCTCCCTGAAGAAGCCTGCGAGCTCTGCAGCCAACTGCTGGGCAGACTGCAGGTCGTGGCCAAAGGGTTTCTCCAGCACCACACGCAGCCAAGCCCCAGGAGGAGGCCTGCAGCTGCTGTTGATGTGCCCAGCAATCTCTGTGTAGGCAAATGGCGGCACTGAGAAGTAGAAGATCCTCCCAGCCTCCTGCAGCCCCTCCTGGCGAAGCAGAGTTTCAATCTCTCTGTTCAGAGCTGAGTAGTTTTCGGCAGTCTTGAGCTGGTGGTACTGGCTGAGCTTCAGGAATTGGTCCTTGAGCACAGCACACCTGTTGGGAGCCTCATCTGGGGGACAAGACAGCTTCTTCAGCACGTCAAACATCAGCCTCTGCCCTGGCTCCAGAGCTGCCTGTGCAGCCCCATGGAATGTGAAGCTGTGGCCATTGCTCACTTGATCCATGTAGAGCTGGAATAGACCCTGCCACAGATACTTCTTGGCCAAATCACCTGTGGCTCCCAGCAAGACCACAGAGATGTGGCCCTGGGATGCTTCAGCTGGTGATGGGAAAACTCCCACGAACAACGCTGTGCACAGCACCCTTCCCAGCATCTTGGGGGAGAAGAGGTAGATCCAAGAACACTAGAGGTCAGGAATAAAAACCAAAATCAATCCACTGCAAGACATATCACAAGGTACCTGCTTTCTTCTGCCTGCATTCTCCACCCAACAGCCTCTCCTCCCCTCCATGATCTGAACCAAGGCAGTAATTTGGGTTGTAATTTGGTACAAGCCTGAAGCCTCCTTGTGCACAGCAGAACTGGAAGGCAGAGTGTGCTGAAGGTCTTTGGGCAGCACATGCAGTGCTCCCACAGCTGAGTGAAGCAGGGGCTGTCAGTGCCTTGCACTGGGAAACTGGAGCCCATATTCACACAAATCCCAGAGCTACACAGGAGCACACATGCCTGAGCACCAAATCCTGCTCCAACGTCCTGTTTGGGACTTTGCTCAAACAGTGCTGTGCTGTCTTGGCATGGCTTCATGTCAATATTGCCAGAGCAGCTCAGGACAAACATGACCACTGGCAGCCCCAGGCTCTTCTTCTTTCACTCAATGACTTGTGTGCACCACTGAACTGGTTCTGATGAGCTGCTGGGACACTGGGGTGATCACACAGCTCTGGGGAAGAAATTTAGTCCTCAGATTGGCTTGAGCCACTCTAGAAGCTGCCCCATGCTGGCTGTGTCTGTGGCCAGGTGACAACCTGGGCTTTGTGTCCTGCCTCCTGCAACCTCCACCACTGAAGAGCAGCTCTATTCTGGCCTTCTCCACTCAGTGCCCATTCAAACCACTGCTGACAGGCCAAAAAGCCCCTTTGCTCACTCTTATTTAGTCAAAATAAAGTTGTTTTTAAGAGAAAAGACACATTTACCTCTTACACCCAAGAAACACAGCAATGACTTAGCATCTCGAGAGATGTAATGTCACTGAAGAGGTGTTTAGTCATTCCTGCATGGGTGACTAAACCCTTGTGCTGCTCTCATCACCTCAGGTATTATTTCAGCAGCTCTCACACTGCCTATCTCATTCCCTTAATTTTGCTTTCTGAAGTTGTGTTTAGTTGGACCAAAGCCTTCACAGCACACAAGGTTATTAATTTCTTTAAAAACTTTGAGCTCTTGTCAATAAATAACGATAACTAAATAATTAAAAGGAACATCTGGATATCTCTCCCTATCTGCAGCTTGAACTGCTCTGTAGAAATCTTGTGTTTCTCTCTCCAGCAGACTCACCTGTAACAAAGGAGCTTTAGAGACCACGGTGGCAAAAGCAGCTGGAAATTCTTCTTCTGCACAGCCTCTCCCAGAGCAGATCTCCCTCCTCCTGGGACTGTGTGTCTCTGATCAATGGTCAGGTGCACAGGACAGATAAGGCAGGTTGTTCCCTTCCTGGGAAACAGGAGGAAAGACCCAATTACAACAGAGAAAAAAACAAATGTCCCTGAGCCAGCAACGTCCCAGCACATCCCAGCTCCCAGTGCAGCCCCCCTGGCTGTGCTGAAGCCTTTTGCTGCTGTTCGTGAGCAGGGAAAACACAGGCAGCTGTGGTAATTCCTGCTCCCAGAGAGCCACAAGAAGGTATAATGTAGTCTGTAGGTTTAACTCATCTCCCCCCAGCCCTGTCCTGGCCATCCTCCCTCCCTCCCTTCTTTCCATGCTATTTAAGCTCCATGGACCCACTGGAGGAATCCACCAGCAGTGCTGCCACTTGCAAAGGGGCACAACTGCAGCTCCTAAGGTTTTGCCTGCAGAACAAATGATTATTTGGTTTCCCTCCCCTGCCGTGGGGTTATAACACAGATAAAAAAGTTTCTCCGTGCAATAAAGTGGTATTTACACTTCTTGAGCAACCTTTGTTCCAGGAACCAGAGGCATCTGACACACTGCCTGTTGCACCCTGGCAGCCAGCAGCAGGTGCTCCTGTGGAACGGGAAGGGTCTGGGTGGGAAGTGCTTCTCCAGCCCCACAGAAAGCAGGGAATTAGCCAAGGAACTTCCTGGCAGATTCAGCTGCAGTCACGTGTATTCCCAAACCAACGGAAGGCCACTTTCACAATCCTCCCAATTGCAAAATACTGAGCTGCACTGTGCAGAATAAGCTCTGTAAACTCAGCAGTGTTTGTTTACTGCTCTCATATCAGCTAATCACCACTGCTCACATTAAAAAATACTCCAAAGATCCCCCAGCCAGCCAGAACAAAGTTACTAAGTCAGGCTTCAGGAAAAGATTCCTGGGCCTGATCCACATAAAACATGTAAGAGCTTAGCTGAGCAGTCAGGCTGTGCATTCCCTTGCACAGCCACTGGAGCTCCAGTTTGACAGGAGCTCATTTCAGGTCTTTATGGAAAAAATAAAAAAGATATTTTTTGTTATTGTTGTATTCCCGCTGAAAAATAATTAACAGATATACAGCCGAAAGTGCTGAACTTTGATGATCCCTGTAGGTCACTTCTTACTGAGGATATTCTGTGATTCTATGATAAATGGAGCATGGCCTGGGGTTCCTACAGGGCTCTGCACAGGTAACACACGAAGGAAATGCTTCTGAGATTCCTTGAGAACTGGGGAAACCATACTGGTCTTCTGTATATGCAAACATCAGAGCAGAATGACCTCACCATCAGCTTCTGCAAAAGCCAGAGGCTTAACGAGGAGACTCACATTAAAAGCAAGCTGAGAGATGCACGAATTCGCGTTTGGCCCTCCTGGCTCTGACTCAGCCTCACTCCCTGTGCTTTGGCCCCAGCATCGTGACAGCAGTGCTTTCCAAAACCCTGGAAAAGCAGGACAGGGGGAGAAAATCACCCCAGAGCGTGGGCAGCGCACGGAATCCTAGGGGTGAGCTCAGGATGAACGAGCTCACGAGTGACAGCGATGAGCTCACCTGTGACAGAGCAGTCACAGCCCCAGCACCGGAGGGACCCGGACCCCCGCCCGCCGCCCCCAGCACCGGGAAGGCAGTGCCGGGCACCGGGAAGGACGTGCAGGGCACCGGGAAGGACGTGCAGGGCACCGGGAAGGCAGTGCCGTGCCGTGCCGTGCCGTGCCGCGGGGAGCGGGGCCGGGAGCGGCGCTGCCCGGCGGGAAGAGAAGGGCCGGGCCGGGGCTGCACCGCCCTCCCGCTGCCCCAGAACTCTGCCCATCGCTTCCCCATCGCCGGGGGCCGGGTCGGACCGGGAGCATCCCCCCGCCATCCCGCATCCTCCATCCCCGCATCCCTCCCACGGCCACGCGCGGAGCCCCAGCCGCCCACGCGGTGCTGCAGAGCGGGGCCCGGGCTGACCCCCGGTCCCAGCTGACCCTCCCGGTCCCGGCTGACCCCTCCTGGTCCCGGCTGACCCCTCCCGGTGCGGACTGACCCCTCCCGTCCCGTCCCGTCCCGCCGCCCCCCGCTCACCTCCCGCCCACCGCACGGCGCGGGTGCCGGCGGGCCCGACACAGCGCCCCGCCCGCCGCGCGCCCCGCCCAGCCAGACTCTGTGGTTGGCGGCGACTCGCGCCGGCCGGCGACACTCGGGAGGGAGGAAAAAAAGAACCCGCGGGGTTGAGGGGACTCTGGGGACACACGTGGGGGGGACACGGACCCGGGGGACACGGACCCTTGGGGACACGGACCCCGCTGGCACCGGCGCCAGCAGTGCTCCTGGGCACTGGGTTCGCACCCTTTCCTGGCGCTTGCATCAGCCCTGTCCTCATGGATGGATGTGAGGTGCGCTCGCTCTCCATTCGGGTATTTGGACTGGAAATGTTCGGAATGCAAAATTACGCCAAAACCTTGACCGAAACCAGGGCTTTGGTAACCTTGAAAGCGCAGTTTGGTGTGGCATGAGCAGCCCGGCCGAGTGGAATATGTCCCTAGCCATGGCAAGGGACTGGGACAAGATGAGCTTTAAGGACCTCTGCAACCCAAACCATTCCATCAGTCCATGATTCATTCTGAAAGAAAAAGTATCTGCTTTCCCCAGCCGCCTTGGCTGGTCTAATTTTATACCTGTATGTGTAGATATATTTGTCTACAGCCCTCGCACCACTTTGTGTCCTGAAATGACTGTGACTCTGCATGTCCCTCCTAACCACACATGTGCATCCACAGCTCCTGTCCTGTGTTTCCTAAACAAACACCTTGTGAGCCTCCCGGGATGCGTTTCAGATCAGCCTGGCAGTGCTGTGAGGCACACCAAGTTCAGTGAAGGCGGCTGGAGTGATCAGAGGCAGACAGGAGAGGCGAGGAATGGAGGAAAGGTGTCTTTGCAGACGTGTGTGGCAACAGCAAGGAGCTGTAAAGCAGATTTGGACTGTTAAACAGCTGTAGCTGCATTCCAGAATGGATAGCTTTGCATTCCATGGCAATACACAGTCTTTTTTCACTCCAGGGTCTCAAATTATTTCATACAAATTGGTATGGTTTACCACCACTGCTTTACAGGTGGGGAAACTGAGCCACCTTGGGAGAACTGGGCAGAGAGCTGGGGTGGCTTCCTGCCCAGGCTGGTAACTGAGAGATCAAATTACACACAAGATGAGCCTTGGTATTTACATTGGTATTATTCATTACTTGGTATTATATATATATATATATATATATATGGAGCAGTCTGGTCTAGTGGGAGGTGTCCCTGCCCATGGCAGAGGCTGGAACCAGGTCCTTTCCAACCCAAACCTTTCCAACTCAAACCCAATCTTTAAAGTCCTTTCCAACCCAAACCATTCTATGCTTCTGTGATGTAACTTTGAATTTTATTCTCAGTATAATTCCTTGGTTCTGTAATTCCCCAATCTGCTCTGGAAGTTATTCCACCAGTGCCTGCTGGCTCTCTGAGAGTCCCTTTGAGGCACTGCCGAGGTCGGAGTGGCACCGTGTGAGCTCCTGGCTCTGTCTGCAAGAGCAGAGATCCAGCCTGGGGAGGAGGGAGACTGCAGAGAGCTCTGCTTCACATCCTCAGCACTTTGTGATTCCAGCCATGGTGCTAATGCAGCTCTGGGCTAGGAGAGCCTGAGAGCTTCTGAGCTGCCCTGGTGCTGAAACCCAGCAGAGGATTCATCACAGGCACTGCCCAAAGGATGAAACTGAGCAAATTAAACTGACTGAGGGGGCAAATAACTCCTGTGACAGGCCAGCTGGACAGATGACCCTGGTCTGGAGATGTCCCTTCACCACTCTGTGTGACATTACTTCAGCAGGAAGCTGAGGGGAAGCAGTGCTGTGTCCCTTAGCTCAGTGTTAACCCATGAATGCCCTGATGGCAAAGCTCAGCTCCCAGAAGCTGCTCTTGGCCTGTTTGGGTACAGCAGGTGGTGAGAGGAGGTCCTGGGAGTTCCCTTCTATCATCTGTGTTCTGTTCTGGAAGAAAAAGGGCGTTTGCCACCTACTTTAGCAGAAATTATTGAAGTGCAAATCTCCCTGCTGCATATTTCTGGCACATGGAATGAGATGAGCAGCTGAGGCCCTGGTCACTTAAGCTTGTTATTATTATAGACAGAGCTGGAAGTTGGGAGTAGCAGCAGTTGTTTAACATCTTCTGTTGAGAGACCATGTTTTCAGCTAGTTCCATGATGCCAAACTTTAAATACTGAGGCTGAAATTGTAGGGAGGGTTTGCTTTATGCAGTCATTTTTTAGAAAACGGAAAAAAAAATGGTGCAGCTATTTCTGAGCTGAAGGTCAGAAGATAAAATAGGTTTTTTGACCATGTTAAAAATATCTCAGCTGTTTCATTAAGGAGCTCTAACATGTCACAATTTGGGGCAAGTAAGATTTTGTGAGGGTGATGGTTTGGATCAGAATGTGCTTTTGTCAGAGTCTTTTTAGACTTTCTCAGCTGCATGTGCCTTTAAGGGAAAAAGGTCCAGTGTGACAGATGAGACATGTGATGCCAATAAAGGAATAAAAGGCAGCTAGCAAGGGAAGGGGCATTAAGGAGGCAGATGTTCTACAAGCAAATAAAAGCTCTATAGGAAAAAGAGCTGTTCTGGGTGGCTCTGGTTTAAAGATGGTGTTTCAGAGGAGGAAGTGTTAGGCTGAAAAGAGCAGCTTATCAGTTCAGAGCCTCTATAAACCTTGGGTAAAGGCTGTGTTTTGGCATTGCAGTGGAAATCTGTTCCACAGCAAGGGGTTCTTCCTTTAGGAGTGGGGAAAACAATGTAAAAAGTGAGTTTGCTGCAGTGGGGCTTTATTGCCTTTGGTGCTGCAGCTCTGGACTGAACTCAAGATGTGGAAGGTGACACTGAGCTGGAATGGTGTTTGCACTGCTATGAAGAGGCAAAGTGTGCTTCAGTAGAACAAGATTTTGGTAAAGTGACCTCAGAGGAAACTTGCCTGATACCTGCCAAATTTCTCAGCCTCTGCAAAGGCATTTACTGCCAATGAACTGTAGGTGTGACTGTAAATGACAGAGTAATTTCTATGGATGCTTTAATTCCTTGGTTCTCATGGGCTGTTTGATGAGCTGGGAGCTCTGCTTGCTGCTGCAGAGCTGGTGGAGCTGGGTCAGTGGCTGTGCTGGGGAGATGAGCTTCCAGGAAAGCTCTCGAGTTCTAGGCTATCAAGTTCACATGGCTTTGAGTAAGGCTGTTAACTTCTGCTGTGAAGCAATAAAGAACAGCTGTACAGCAGCTGGAGTCCTTAGAAAATGAAATTACTGTCTTGTGGCTTCTCGAAAACCAGACTGTAGAAATGATAGCAGCAGCTCCCAAACTGGTGTGGGGGAGAATAAGAAAGAGGGGTTTTGTTATGGCTGCTGGGGCAAGTGAATGACTTACCTGCTTAACGAGTTTTGGAGCTTGGAGCTGGTTTGTGGTTAAATGTGCTCACCTGCAGCCTGACGGAGGAATCTCCAACCCAGTTTAAAAAGGTTAGATTTAAATACTTGGGCCTGTTTGGCATTAACCAGTGCTGCTTCTGTGCATCCAAACTGTGTTAGAGGCTGGAAAGCTGATCCACCCAGGAGCTGCACTGCTCAAACCCCACTGCTCTGGTGCTCTGCCTGGACAGATCAGCTCTTAAAGAGCTTAGCATCAAAGTACAGCTGAGACACTCCAAGGTGAGAGAGTATTAGAGTAATGCTGCCTCTTAAGAGCTTTTGTTTCTATTGTTTGTTGGCTTTCCTCTCTAGACTGTGGCTTTTAAGCGACAGAAACCACGTCCAGGGAATGCCTCGGGTGTGCAGCTGCAGTGGGGAGTGGGCAGGGCTGCTTTGCTGGGGGAGATGGCATTGTGGCTCCTTCCAGCCCCTCTCTGCCGCTTCCCAGGCAGTCACAGGACCAAAGCAGGACTTGTTGTCCCTGCCAGGCTCTGTCACCCGGCCTGGGTGAGCCCTGCTGCCGGGGGGTGCAGTGTGGCACCCTGCAGCACCCAGGCTGCTGCTGAAACCTCCTTTACAAAATCAGGGATGGGGAAAGGAGCTGGGAAGGAGGAGAGCTAATCCTCCCCGAGTACTCTGCTTGAGTCAAACAGAGCCGATCAATCGAGTCAGCTGTGCCTTCTCTGCCTTTTGTTCTAAGGAAGTGATGCTCTCATCGGCTTGATCAGCAGATTAAAGATAAAGTGCTGGCATCTTCCCCAGGTATTCCTGCACTGGGACCAGCTGCCTTCTGTCTCCTCCTCAGTCTTGGGCTAAATGAGGATGAAAATGGAGGCTCTAGACTAAACATGCTGTTTCTTCATTGTCAAATAGGGAAACTTGTGAGAAGAAACATTCAAATACATGGAGGCTTCTTAGCCTAGGAGCATCTTAGCTCTTAGTTTGACTTTCACATCTTCACTCCAAGGTTTTTGTCATTCAGAGTGGACAGAGCAGCCCTGAAACCAATGTACACCTTTATATCAAATTATTATTGATTGATATAATAATAGGTTTAACTATCGCAGCAGGGTTATTTTTTCCCTGCAAGAAGTTTTGGAAACTGTAATAAAAGTCATATCTACCCATATCTACCAACCCCCTTTATGCTGTAACATCAGCAATGGTCTAGGCAGGATCTGCTGGTGTAATACTGCAGCAGAGCAGGGTTGCACTGCATGCCAGAGCTGCTGCTGCCCTCAGAGCACAAATGCAGCTGTGGAAAGCCAGAGGTTTTCTCTGAGCATCTGACAGCTGAAAGGGAAGGCAAAGTTGAGAGGATGTCCTTCTGCTCTTATCTCTATGTCATATTAAGATTAGACTCAGTGATAAAGCGTCAAACCAAAATCCTCCATCGTAACATCCTTGTTCTCCTGTAGCAAAGTGAAATGCACCAAAATGCATGAGGATGTTGCTATAAATGGACTGTGGTGCAGCAGGGAATGGTGCAGAGTTTGGGATGGTACAAGTTGTTCGGTGCATTCCTGGCACCCTGCACAGCCTGGGCCCTGCAGCTGCCAGCCTCTCCCTGCTGCTTTTCCTCACCCTGTCTGCCACAGATTAACTCTGTGTTTCTGCTTTGTGGACTCAGTGGCCTTGAAATACTGTGAAATACTTCAATAAATCAATGTTTCCCAAGCCTTGGCAAAGGTAGCTACAATTTCAGTGCAATATTTTGCCATCCAGGGCAGTCTCTCCTTGCTGCAGGTCTGAGCACAGCTTCAGGTGCCACGGAGGGGATGGGCTGGGAATTCCCTGCTCTGAGTGCTCATCCTGCTGTGCAGGAGCTGCAGCAAAGTAATGCTGCTAGCAGGGCACAAGGATCTGCAAATACAGCGGAGTACCCAGGTTTGTCTCTCTGTGCTCTTCTGGTGGTGTAAAACCAGAGAATTAGGCATTTTACCCTTATGCAACAGGTGTAAAGAAGGAAAAACCCATCCAGTCCTAGGCCAGGCCTGTGCAGAGGGGTGGTGATGAGGGCAGTGCTGGATGCAGACCTCAATCTCCATCTCACCAAGCAAAAAGCAGAGTCCTGTGCCTTGGGCTGTGCAGCTGATGGGTGTGAGTGGTGCAGTCACAAAACTAATCTCCAAATGGAAAAGCAATGATGGTGAAAGGGAAGAAAAAGGCTCCAGGGCAGTGCCAGGACTCTCTCAGATGCAGATAATCAGCAGACACGAAAACTTTATCTGAGAGCTTTCAAGGTGAGTAGCAAAAGGCAGTAATAAATTGAGACTCACCCTGAGGTACACCTGGTGTTTTGCTGTGACGCATTGGGATGTGAAGATGAAAAATTAACGTTTCAAAACTATCCCTTTGCAACTGCAGGTTCCAGGGGCAGCTTTGTGTGGAGCTCTTGCCCACCTATTTTAAAGGCTCTGTGCCCCTGGAAATGTCCTTCAGTAACCCTGAGCTTGAGGTTGCCCTGCCTCATTCTCACTGAAGACCAGAAGGACAGAACTGCACTTGGGAATTCTGGGATGTAAAATCAAGAAAGGAAAACGGATTGGTACCTGTTGTCTCTGTGCTCTGCCATGGAAATGGGCTGAACCCCCCACGGAATGTAGGCTCTGCACAGCAACATTTGCTGTAGCCTTCCAGTGCCTGAATCAATGGAATAGCTGGGGATAAACTGTGCGTTCTGTCAAACCAGTGAGGGGCAGCAATTAAATTACACAGGGCAAAAAGGTCCTCTAGGCCTGAGCTGCTTTAAAACAATGTAGTTTTGCTGAAGTTAGTGACAGGCCTTTGGATGAGGTGTTGCACTGTTCTGAGTAGCAGGAAAAAAAATGGACCTGTCAAGTGCTTGGGGGATGTGTGAGCTTTGTGTTTGGGGTGTTTGCTTTATTTTTTCAAATTTATTATTTATACTTGCAGCTTCTGTCTGAATTCTTGATGTGGCTAAGACCTCTTAGCAATGCCGTGGAGAATGGAGTTTCCCCCTGTTCTTTCTGTCACCCCCTGTCCTCAGTGTCACAATTCAAGAGCACATTCCCTGCATCTCACACCCGAGAGGACACTCCTGGATAACTTCCAGCCTTCTCCCTGAATCCAGACCAGCTCAGGTGGGAGCAGGGAGCAGGGTGCATTTGAGAGGCTTCTGCAGATGCCTGGTTTGCTTTTTGTTTTTGCTCTTGGAAGAGCAAGATCGCCAGGTGAGCAAAGCCGGCAGCAATGGAACGTCTGAGTCCCACCTTGCTGGGAAATCCGGCTGCACAGGGAGCCAGCACGGCGATCCAGACCCAATCCTATAGGATCAGGGTTCTTGCAGTGTCAGGATTTAACACTTTTTAACTCCCCCTCCTCCGGTTTTTTTTTCCCTCGCCCGTCTGAGCAGCTCCGGGCTCTCCCGGCATCACTTCAGCGCGAGGATCTGTCTGACACCACTTCTGCCAGGTCCTGCCTCCCGCCCAGAGAAGCGTCTGCAACTTTTGCTGCTCCAGACAGCACTGCATCCCTGGGAGAGCAGAGCTCCGCCGAGTGGATTTGGGGTAAGGAGAGACAACTTGGGAGGGAGAGAGGGAAGGTTTCCTAACCTGGTTTAATGGAAGCTCTTTCCTTTGCATGCTCTTTTAGGAAGGGAGGTATTTTAAAGAGGCTGCAGTCCTTCCTCCTGCAGGGCTGTCTTTCATGATTGATAAAAGATTAAAAAGTGCAACTTCTGCTCTGTGCTTGCTAATTAAACTTCATTCTGTTCGTTTCCTTTCTGCTTTTTAAATTCTCCTTGGGACCAATATGAGAGAGGCTGAATCAGTGAGAATCAGCGAAGGCTTTTTTCCCCCCCATTCTGCTTTTTTTGAAACAAGCCAACAAAAATAACTAGAATAAAATAATGATGGGGAAAAAAACCTTCAGAACCAAGCCCAGCACAAGGACTAGTCCGGACCTGTGGTTCTGCATGCCGGCTGCTGGTTTGGCAGGCGGCGGTGGGATTTTCCTGCTGCCTGCTGGTGCAGTTGTGCTGCAGTCCGAGCCTCGCGCTGCCTGCGGAGCTTTGCAGGAGTGCAGCAGGACGCACTGCTGCTGCTGCAGCGCTGCAGGGACGGCAACTTCCTGCACTGCCCCGCTGCCCGTGTCCCTCGGGAGGCTGTCCCCGCTGTCCCCGCTGTGCCCACCGGAGCCGTGCGGGAGCAGCGCTGTGCGGGAATTGCGGCTCTGCCGCTTTAAGATGCGGAGCTGCCCGAGCCTTTCTCCTTCAAGGGATCTGCAGAGCAGCATCCTCGGCCAGGGATTCCCTGCCGGACCTGCCGCCTGGCCGCAGGGCTTTGCAGCCCCAAATCAGTCGCTTTTACCCCTCATTTTCAGGCAATCGGTTAAAAACTGTTGTTTGGTGAAATGCCCAGGCTCCGAGCTCAGCTCCAGCACCCTCCTCCCCAGAGTGTCCTTGTACCTGCTGAGCTGAGCGTACAAAGTGTGTTGGGTGAACCTGAGAACAGCGTTCTCGTGACCTCCAGGCGTTGCTACTGTCCGCAAAAGTTGGATTTGCATGGGGATGTGTCAGCACAGCCTCTCACTGCAGAAGTTTAACTTGCATTTTCTGGAGGCATGTGCAGGCTGATTTATTAATGGCGCAAGGACTGATTGGTTTTTTTATAACTATAAAGTAAAAAAAAAATCCACTTTGACATAAATATCTAATAGCAACTTGCGTTTTCCTAGTATAGAAATATCTATTAATTGAAATGTAGCTCCTTAGCAATTGCAGAGTCTTGGGAACTGTATGGGGCAAGGGGAAAAAATGCAGTTTGAGCAATTATCAATTCTGTTGCAACAGCAGTGAAGTCAGCTGTGCTGAAATCCCTGCAGATCTGGGTTTGATATTCTGTCTGGGGCTGGGGGAGGATGTAAGCTGGCAGCCCTGGAGTTGATGCTGGATGGCATTAGCAGCATCTGAAATGACTAAATATTTGACTTCCCTGTTTTAGTGATGTCTCTTGACACCAGCAAGGGTGTTCTTGTCCCTGCTGAGGCTGAGGCAATTACTGGGGGCTGCGACTCTGTTTGAGAGTAGTAGTGCATGTTTACACTGATTAGATCAGTAATTGGGGTGGGCTTTTATCGTGTGCTTGCACAAGGACTGAGAGAAGTCACTCAGATCTGTAGGAAAGGTAAGTGTTATCCTCAGCACGGAGGAGCTGGGATGAATGTGATCTCTCAAGGTCACACAGTGCTAGCTGATGTGGAGACAAGCCCTTGGCACCCTCAGCTCCCAGCTCTTCCTTTAAATTCAATGAAACTTTCATGTCTTACTTCAGAGATGTCTCTGGCCCCAAGTCATGGAGGCACAGGGGGAGTCAGATGTGAGGCCAAAACCTTGAATTTTTATGATTTAGTGCAGACTTTATGCAGCACACTAACACTGTGTTACTTGTGTTCCTTACATCATCATCCTAATGAGCAAGAGACTCAAATTCGTTTGTAAAGTACTTATGCATTAGTTTGTGGCATTTCTGAAGAGCTCTAATTGGTAGAATAGGAGCAAAATCAGAGGAACTGAGTTAACAGCAGGCTTGGTGTAAATTGCCAAGGGACAATGAATGTGACAGGGTGTTCCTGCATGGGGGTGTTGTGGAAGGGTTCTCAGCACAAATAAATATCAGTGTTTGCCTTAAGGAAAAACACACAACTGCTGTGAAATTGAACAGGAGAACAAACTCCCCGAGGGTGGTACAAGTGGTAGAAGTTGCTACATTCCCTGGAGTTCTGCTCTCCAGAAGTGGGCAGAGAGCCTCCTGAAGGGGTTCTCCCCATGTCTCCCTGCAAGCCTGGTCTGTCCAACAGAGAGAAGATAAGAATGATGGTAGAGGGTGAAAATGAGACAAACGAAAGGACTGTGGGTTTCAGGCAGAAGTCCCTGTATTGAGGTGTTTCTGTACTGGTGAGCAGGGGTGTGTAACTGGTGCCAAGCTGTTGGAGAGAAATTCGGAGCAAAGAAGCCTTCAGTGCTGAGCAATGGGAGGAAGAGTCCCAAAAGCCAAAATAACACCAGAGTGCACAGGCTGGGGAGGGAGGATGCACTTTCTGCTATTGCTCCTCTTACATCCTCTGCTGCTCCAGCACTTCTTGCTTTGCACACCTGGGAAGGAGCCTCAGACACATTAAACCTTAACAGGAATTCACAGCACCTCCAGTGCCACCTCCATCTCCTGTGCTGTGCCTCCAGCAAGCCAGGATCGATCCCCAGGCAGTGTGGATATAACATCAGCCAGGTACTGCACAGGCTGAGTGCAGCGATTCTGACACCTCCACTCTGCTGTGCCTGATGAAAGGCCAGATTTCAGCTGATTTCTGCCTTTAATTCCAGTCTCTGATCTGGAAAGCAGCGATCTTCTCCTGGACATGCTGAATTTTAGGGGGAGTTTTAGCATTTTGGGCTGCCTGGGGTATCTGCTCCTGCTGGAGTCGTTTATTTTAATAAGAGTGAGCTGTCTTGAGAAAGTGGTAGCTTTATAAAGTGTAAGGAGGTTTATTCCTGGTGCTGATGAGCTTGCAGAGAGAGATGCCATCTGAAATTCTCTGGGTACAGCCAGCACTGCTACCAGAGCCTCAGGTGACTCTGCTTCACCACACGTTTAAGGAGTGGAGCTTCAATTGTAACTTGCTTGTTGCTACTTGACTTTTCAGCTTAGTTTCCAGGGGTTGGTATAGAAATGTTTGTGAAGGACTGGGTCAAGTGACAGTGTATTTTTGGAGAGGTCATGGGTTCTGTGCCTGGTGCCCCATGCAAAGGGCAGAGAGCCATTCAATATCTGGGTATATTTATTGAACTCCTGGGTGCTGCTCAGTGCAGTGCAGCAGCAGGCTCTGCTCGGCTGCAGGGATGGAGCTTCTTTGCAGGCTAATTTGTGCTTCTTATTCCCTCCCTTAATTTACGACAGACTCTGTGGGTATTGAGCAGCACTGCAGCAAACCCACGTGCTCCAAGTTTCTTTCTTCCAAGAGGTCTGGTGTTATTATGAGTGAACAAATGCAGAAGTGATGTGAGGAAGGTCTTCTATACAAAGTGGAGTTTCAAATTGCTCCTGTGGAGGGTGACTGGCCATGCCTGTTCCTGTGGGGAATCAGGAAGATGAATTTTCCCTTCCTGGATGCTGGGAAGCAGTTTTGCCCACTTTTCTGCTGATCTGAAACTCTCAGACTGGGGCAAGGAGAGAGGCTGCTTCTTGCAAAACCTCTGCAGGTTTTTCCAGTTGGCTTTTTCCCTGCAGAATTGGAGTTACCAGGAGTGCAGGGCTGGGGGAGTTTCTTGGCTCAGCCCTGTGATCTGATGCACCAATGTGTTAAAAAGCCTCACCAGCTGCTGCAAATTGCTTTCTGCCCATCCCTGTCTGACACGTGAACACAAGAATTCCCATGTGCTGGGAATCTTAATGTTTCCTTCTCCTACCTCTGGGCCTGGGTATAAATGTCCTTAAGATGTAATTTTTCCAGCTCAGC
Organism: Entomyzon cyanotis; assembly: GCA_024500445.1. Classification (NCBI taxonomy): domain Eukaryota; kingdom Metazoa; phylum Chordata; class Aves; order Passeriformes; family Meliphagidae; genus Entomyzon; species Entomyzon cyanotis. Next base: position 787,311 of record JAKEPQ010001025.1, read on the forward strand.
CTTCAGAATTTCTAATTATGCCAGCAGAGCTGAGCTGCAGTGGGGCTGCCATCCGGCTGCCCTTGTGCCTTTCCCCTGCTGCCCAGACAACTGAGCTTTTGAGAAGGGACAGTCCCTGCTGCTGAGCGAGGGAGAACTCAAATTTGGCAAATCTAAATGAGTTTTCATTTGCGTCAATATTCTGCAGCAAATAACTTTTGTGCATTTGTAAACAGAGGGCAAACTTAGCACATTTTAAGAGCTTTCTTGGGATGAATTGGAAGTACTCTGCTCTTGTCAGAAAGAACAAAATTGAGTGAGGGGTGAGCTTATCGAAGATGCTTTTCACTTGGTTTAGCAGCAAAAATTGTGTTGAATCCTGTGGAAACAAAATAAGGTCCCTGGCCTAGAAAGCTCGCAGACAAGAGCTTATTCAAGAAAAGTGTGGAAATGGCCTTGAACTGTCCATTGACCTTGAGTTGTTGGTGAAATTTTTAGTTTTAAAATATTGGTGGATGGTAACAGAGCATCAGTCTCAAGTCCTTTGCCAGTCCTGTCACTCAAAAGGGCTTGGCTGGTTGGGCACCATTTGATTAAACAAAGGGAAATGGTGTGGAGAGCCACTGTCTACTCTGAAGGTCACTGTCAGGCTGGGCAGAGCAGGGAGAAGGCTGGTGGCTGAGGTCATCCCTCAGGTGCTGCTTTTTGTGGAGCTCCCAGGCTCTGGAATGTTTCCCCACACCCCCCTTCTCCCAGGGGACACTGGAGTTGCCTTTGCAGGTGGTAAGGAACACACTTTTTTGGCAGCAGTCATTGTGCTAATGCAGAGGCACTGCCATGGCACAAGGTGTGACTTCACCTGTGTCCCTTGCAGGTTTGTAAAGTGCTTGGCAGTGGTGCTGTGCCTCAGAGAGCTCCTCCTGCCCTGCCCCAGGCAAACAGGGACCTCAGGTGAAGATCCTGGAGGTGAAGGGCAGAAGAAACTGGGCACTGAGGGCTTGGAAGCAGCCTGGGCTGTGAGGTGTGTGAGTTGGAGTTGTGGAGCTGCAGTGGTGAGGAGCCAGAGCTGGGGCTGAGCACCAGGAAATGTTCCAGTCCTGGTCCATCAGCGTGCTCAGGGCAGAGGTGCTCTGCAGAGGAGCAGGGTGAGGTGGGGATGGCACGGGGGAAAGCAGCAGGAGCCTCCTGAGCCCCCGGAGCAGCTCGCAGGAGGGTGGTGCAAGGCAGAGCTGCTCCTCCTTGAAGGCTCAGCGCTGCCCGGGGCTGGGACTGCTCGGTGTTTGGTTACTGAGGAGAGGGGAGAGCAGGGAACACTCTGTGGTTTGCTGGCAACTCACCCGCTGTCTGATGCACTGCAGCAAAGCCCCGAGTGAGAACTCCTCAGCAAAAAGGACATTGCAGGGGAAGGGGAGGGAGGACATGGACGCCCAGGACGCAAAGATGCTGCTGCAAGTGCTGTGACAGCCAAGCCTGGCCTGTGCTGCTTCCCCTGCAACCATTTAGTGATTGAGTTGGCCAAGGCCATCAGTGCCTGGTGCCTGTGGGTGGATTGCAGTATCCTTTCCCTGGATGTCCTTCAGGTGCAGGAGGGACAGGACTGCGCATTGGGTGTCCCCAGGGGCTCGGAGCAGCAGCTCGGGGACAGCGAGGGCAGGGAGCTCTGGAGTGCAGTGAACTGGGGTGAGAAGCCACCACTGCAGCAGCTCTCTGCAGTCCCCTCAGCCTGGCTGCTCCCACGTCCTGGGCAAGAAGTGGCAGAGGCAGCGCGTTGTGGAGCAGCAGTGCTGACAGGAAGGAAGTTGAGGAGCAAAGAGAAGCCTCTGCTGATGCAGTGCAGGTGATCCTTGCCTCGGTGCTGCAGCGTGGGCAGGGAACCCTGGCTGTACTGCAGGGCAAAGAGGAGATAAGGGACACTTCATGCACCTGATCCACTGGGGGTTAAAGCTCTTCACTTGCCAATAGCTCTTTCTGGCCCCAAATAAATTTACTGTTGCTGCAGATGAAGGCTGCAACTTGCAGGCCACACTGTCTGGTGATCTGTTGTGCCCCTCTTGGGGGAATCACACCCAAAGTGGCAGCCCAGGGATGGAAGAAGATCCCCCTGATGTCTGGGCAGGTGCAGGGCTGCTGGCCACAGTCTGCCAAGGATCACAGGAGTGCTGGGAAAAGTGGCCATCCTGCTGTGCTGCTGCCTAGCTGGACCTCTTGGCAGCACAACAGAGCAGAATTTGGCCACCTTGCTCTGCAAGGAGTTGATAAGACTTTTTAACTTGGTGTCTCAAAGTATTGCCTTAACTCTTTATACTACAGATGAAACAGTGAGGAAGAGAGGGGGAACACTTGCTGATGTTACCTGAGATGCAGCTTCTCATGGTGCCAGTGAGCTGAGACTTTGGCATTGGAGAAGCCAAGTTTGCAGGAGTGCCTGGATGCAGAAAAACCTGTCAGTTCTGTTCCTGATGCTTGCTCTGTGCAGTGCCACCTCAAAGCTGCTTTTCCTTGGGAATGAGCAGAGAGTTTGGAGGAGGATGGATTAGGAAAAGCATTTTTTGCCATGGCTGTCGTTTCTAGAATAATCAAGGAATTGCAGAGGTAGGAGAGGAAGTGTGGACAGGTGAGCAGAGCTGGCAGCTTTCTGCTGGCCTTGCACCATGCTGGGTGCAGAGGCAGATGCTGCTGCTCAGACTTCCCTCCCTGAGCACCTCTGTGTGTGAGGAACTGAGCCTGACCCCTTTTCTTCATGGGAACTCTGTTGGCTCTGCAGATGTGAGCATGGAACAAAATAAAAATACCTGCAGGCTGCTGGGCATGGGGGACGGAAAAAAAGCTGACAGCAAAAAGCCCAGTTTTCTTAAAGTGATCAACCAAAGAGACCCTTTGTTTGCCCCTCAGCCAGAGCTTCCCCCAGATGTCACTGAAGGAGATTGTCCCATCTGTACCCCCTGTCCCCTCGGGTGCCTGCAGAGGCCCTGGGTGGGGGATGTCTCTCTGGGATGTGTCATTCCCGGGACAAGGTGTCCCCTCTGCCTGGCTCCCAGCAGAGGGAAGCAGCAGCTCACCTACCTGCAGCCCTCAGCTCTGTGCTCCTCCAGCCTTGGTGTTCAAACAACCAAACAAAACCCCACAACACCTCCCCAAGTAAAGATTAATTTCTCTTGCTGCTTAACAGTAAAGCTTTAGAGTGGCAGGGAATTGCTACCTGTAATTGCACCAGCTAATCCTACCTGCCAGCTCTGTCCTTCACCTCAGGTGCTATTCTTAGTTCAGTCCCTGCTGGATTCCTGACAGAGCAAATGCTCAGGTTGGTCTGTGCCTTTGGATAGATTCGTTGGATGAGTGAATTGGGAAGGATCTTCCCTTTTAAACCATGCAGGAGATTAATGGAGACCCTGCTTTTCTGGGGGAAATAGGCTCAGTGCTGGTGGAAATGCAGTGGATGAACTTGGAGAACTGTAGTTGGCCCTAACTCAGCCTGAGGGAGCAAATGGAATGACTTCAGTTTCTTGTGACTCTTTGCTCTTATGACCTGAGTCCAAAAGTCTCTCTTTTGTCTTTTTGCCTCTTTTTGATCTGAAACTGGGTCTCCAGCTTGCTGCTCTCCATTTTTTTTCACCAGCTAATTGGCAGAATCCCTGTGCCACCCAAGCTGTGCTCCTGTGAGTGAGTGTGACAGTGTGACCCTGGAGAGAGTGACACAGTCCAGGAGGAGATCAGCAGCTGTTTAAGGGGTCCTTACCTTGTGGAGTCAGATGTTTCAGTGTCACTGGGAGCTCACTCAACTGCCTGGAACATCATCCCTTGCTCTGTGCTTGAATTGGTTCAGTTCCTTGTGCTGATCCTCCTGGTTCCTGTTTCTGCAGAAAGGGGAAATGTTCCCAGGCTGTTCTACCCGCAGTGCTTTGGGAAAGCTTTTGCCAGTGATCCTGGAGCTCTCTGATCCCACTCATTGTGTTTACACCTGTGCAATTGGAGAGACTTTGTGCCCAGCTCATCATTTGTGACTTGCCTCTCCAAAGTGTGCTGCAGTCATGCATGGCTGCAGCAGAGATGCCAGAGGGATGTGCAGAGCAGCTGAGCAGAGCTGGACCTGCACCCGAGTTCTCAAGTCAGCAGGTTCACATCAGCTCGTGTTCCTCCAGCAGCCTGAGGACTTCTGCTGTGCTGCTGCTCAAGTTCCAGCTGGTTGATGTGCCTCATTCACCAGCCCTGGTCCCTGTCATCGCTGTGAGTAAACACTGCAGCAGGAGCCAGCAAGGGTGAAGTCATGACAGGTTTGGGCACAAGTGGGGTTGTTCTGAGATGAGCTGTTGGGTGCAAGGTGCCTTTGCACTCTTTGCACTCTCGCTGGGGCACACAGGAGGCTGCTGGCTGGGCTGGGAGCTGCAGTGTGTGGGGTTAACCCCTGCTAACCCAGGCTGTGAGTGGTGCTCATGGGCAGGGAATGCAGCTCTGCTGGAGCAGGGATGCTCCCAGCTCACAACTTGCTCCAACTCATGGCACTGCACTTGGGTGCTTTCCACACTCACTCGCTGCTCAAGTTCCCCAGCTTTGGCTGCCCAAGGTGCTCCTGCAGTGCCAAACAGGTTATTGAGGTTTGTCAGGTTTGTGTGAACACCTCGGGCTGTGCTCCAGCCAGGTTTGACTCTTCACACACAGTGAAAGGGCCTGGTGAGTAGGCACAAGGTATTCAGTATTAAGTACAAGCACAAACACAGGAACTGGTGTTGTACATGCAATATTTCTGTTCATTGTTAACAGGCCACTTTGCTGCAATTAAGGTAATTGGATCCTCTGCTCATTACAGGTGCACAGCTGCAAAGTCCTCAGCTTATCTGCCCTTGCAAAGGAGATCTGCAAACGTACTTTGGGGAAAGCTTGAATTTTTTCTCCTCCTCCTTATCAAGAACTTTGTCATCTCCATGTTACAGTGATGGGTTTTGAGGGGAAAGAAGTTGTATATTAGTGACTTGTGAGTGGCAGTTTGCTTGAGCACACAGGAATTTGCCTCCAGAGTGGCACCACTGGTGGGAAAAGGTTGGAATGGATGAGGAAGGGACTCCAGTTTGAAGCAGGAGAGCCCTGATGAGTTGTCTGAACAAGTGCAGAATTGGCCCCTTATTCTGCCTGTTGCTGCTAACACTGTTCAGCCCTCACTCTCCTTTCCAGAGCACTCTGCTCTGCATCCTTCCTGAGTTGATGATGATGGGGAAAGGCTGAAGAGCTCATCCCCTTGTAGGACAAGCTTAGAGAACTCTGTGCATAAGGCTAGTTTATTTTTAAAATATATCTGTAGAAATGCATTCAAAAAGAAAACGAATGCTTTGGAGGTGTTAGATATCCCATTTACCCAGTCACACTGTGTATCCTGACCCCTTTTTCCCCAGCTGCATCTCCACCTGAGGGCAGGGAAGCCAGGGCACCTGCAGGAATCAGGGAATCCTGGGGTCATGCAGTGAGGCACCAGGGTCACTCTGAGCTTGTGCTGTGCTCACATCTGCATCTGGCCCTACAGTTTTATTAAGAAAAGTAAATGTGGACCCTCGCTGATACAAAGGAGAGGAAAAATATCTGCATTGTGTGTGGGGAGGAGGCTGCAGCAGCTCTGTCTCTGAAGGGCTCGTTATTAATTAGCTGTGTGCACACTAAGGGCTCCTCTGGAGAGTGAACCAGGTGCCTTTGCCTCCCTCCACAGCCTGCCCTGGTAACAATCCGTGCTGGGGGAGCTTTTTGGGAGATGGGTGTCCTTCAGCTTCATGGACTGGCAGAGGAGATCGCAGAGCCTGTGGGGTGAGTTTGGGGTGACTTTGGGGTGTGCACTCCAGCCCTGGGTCCTTCATCCAGGGGTTCTGCTGTCCTCCCTGGATCCCAATTCTCAGCTTCTTTCCCAGTTCCTGCAGCCTCTGAGGGGATGGCAGAGCTGTGGGTGACATTCCTTGGCCAGGAGGAATACCGGAGAAATCCTGCATTCCTCCTCCTCTTCATGTGGGATTTCTCAGTGAAATACTCTGGACTCAGCCCTGGCACGGTGTGTGGCAGCAAAGTGCGTTTGAGCTGCCCTGGTCCTGATGCTGAGGCAGAAATCATCCCCTGTCCTGGCTGTGTGTGACACCGCGGGGCTGTGTGACCCTGGGGCTCTGTGTGACACTGCGGGGCTTTCCCTGCTCCGCGCGGTGACACCGCGGGGCTGGCGCTGCCTCAGGAAGAGCTTTCCCCGGGGCTTGTCCGGGCTTGTTCAGGGCTTGTTCAGGGCTTGCTCAGGCCGACCCGCCTCTGTGCTGCCCAGGCTGGGGGGATCGCAGGGGATTCGCTCCGCAGCAGCTCCGGAGCTCCCGGCAGGGCAGGACCAGCCGAGCCGCGGAGCCTCCGTGCGCCCCAGGTAAGCGCGGTGTGTTCGTGCTGTGTGCTCTCTGTGTGTTCGTGCTGTGTGCTCTCCGTGTGTTTGTGCTGTGTGCTCTCCGTGTGTTTGTGCTGTTTGCACTCCTGCAGCGCTGCTTTCCGCCTGTCCTGCACTCCGTGTGTTTGTGCTGTTTGCACTCCTGCAGCGCTGCTTTCCGCCTGTCCTGCACTCCCTGCAGCTACCTGGGGCTCTGCAAGGAGCTGCTGGTGCTCTGCAAAGCCGGCTGGGCTCTCCGAGCTCTTGAAATCACCTAGAACATGGCAGTAACACTCCTGTCGTGTCGGGGTGAAGAATGTTTCCTTTTCTTTTTACTCCCTTCCTCTTCTGTAGCCCTTCTCCCCCAAGCCCCTCGTACACGGACACACTGGATTTGGGGATGCTGCTCTGGTGTTTGGGGGATCCCAGGAAGGGATGGCACCCCAAAATCATTTCTGTCTCACTGTCTGGGTGTGCTGGAGCTGTGCAGGCAGAGCTGGGTGCTCCTGGGGCTGCGAGCAGTGAGTGATCCTCAGGAGCTCTGCTGCTGCATCACCGCACGGGGTACCCGAGCTGCCGTGGAGTGATGCATTGGCACTCTGTGATGCATTGTCGTGTCAGGAGTTTACATCGGGGAACGTAAAGCTGAATGCTCAGTTCTTTGTGAGGAGCTGGCAGCTACTCCCCTCTCCTGCCACGCTTGGCACAAACTGTCCTCTCCATCCTATTTCCAGGGTTGTTACCTGGCTCGGTGTGTTGCCTCCACATTCCCTCTGTGATGGAAAGGATAAATAACAGAGCTCAAATGCTCACATGGGGGAGGAAAGCTCTGTTTTGCCTTTATTTTGGAGACAGGCCCACCTGTGCTTTATATCTCTGATATAAAATATATTCATTTGTAAGCAGCCTACTCCTCATCTATACAGTCAGTTTGATATTTTATTAGCTGTATATATGCCAGGGTGTTCTGGAGTTTCCACCTACAGGGGGTGAGTTTGGTTGTTATTGACTTCATAATTTTTAAGTGCTGAAAGGTGCTTTTTTTGTTTAGCTTGGCAGATCAGAAATAAAGTGGGCTCTTCTATTTTTTTTTCCCAAGGACCTGAAAGGAAAGATGTAATTCTGGGTTCTGATGAATGCTGTTCTCCTCTGGGGACTACTTTGCTTCTACCATTGATGATATTGGCAGTAACACTAAAGGTTAACCGAGGGGCAAAGGATTCTGAAATAACGAGACTCGTTTTTCCCTCCCTCCAGGGCATGTGGCCCAAGGGTGCTGCAGAGAGGCAGTTCTGGTGACCTCCCTCTCTCTTGTCATTTCACATTGTGTTTTGTCCCCTGAGGAAATTAATTGACTTATTTGAAGCAGCTTCAGAAATCTGAGGCACAAAATAAAATTGTTTTGAGCATACAATGAAAGTTGTTAGTCTGTTTTATAGGCAAGTCTGTGTTTGCTTCTATTTTGTAGGTAAAACATCAGTAATCTTGCAGTAACTGGTACAGATCATTTCTTAATGCAAATGGAGAGAAGTTAATAACACATGAGCCATTGTTTTGTTTCCAAAGAGAGACTCAGCTGAAGGGGCTTATACAACAGTGGGGATCTAATTCAAGCCTTGAGTTTTATATATTTTTTCTGTGTGTTTTCATTTGAATATATTGTAGGAGAAGTGAACAGGCATTCAACCTATGCCTAGCCTGTTTGAAGCAATTTTCTCCCTGAAAAAAGAATCCTGCAAAAGAGGACCAGAGAAGGCTTTGGTAAGAGGGATTAGAGTTAAAATAATTTTATACTACTGAAAGTGGAGTTGGAATCTTTTCTGTGGAGCTTTCCTGTGGATGTTCCCCTGGTGATGTGGGTCTGCTGTTGTACCCCTTTACAAGGGAAGCAAGAGGTGCAGAACTCTTTCCTTGTCTGGAATATTGCAGTGCACTCCTGGGGAGCTGATTAATGCCTTTTCCAGGGCATGATGGTCTTTCCTGTCCTGGAGGGAGGTGTAGCCCAGTCAGGATGGGGAGGAAGATGTGGGGAGCAGCTGAGGGTAACAAATGTACAAATAGGTGGGTCTGGCCTTGGCAGAAAGGAGAGATGCACATCCAGGAGGTTCTCTAAAGATCCCTCAAAGTCCTGATAAAGGAGGAGCCTGAGCTTAACACGTTTTGAAAGGTGCTGTGAGTAAAATCTGTGCTCTGGATCAGCCTGGCAGCATCCTCTGTCCCAGCAGACTGAACTGGGGGCCAGGTCAGGAAGCTCTGGAGTTGGATAAACTTGTTTTTTCAGGCCCACCCGGGCTGTCAGCCCCAGGTTGCTGTCTGGGGCTGCTGGCAGCTCTGCTCTCTGCCTGAGCTGCGCAGTGCTGGGTTAGTGACTCAGGCTCTGACAGCTCTCCCTGGGCTGCAACGGCCTGGACTCTGCCCAGGCTGCTCCCCAGCTCCTGAATCAGCAGAATCCCTCAGTCTGCTGTCCTCAGGTTGTACTGGCTCTGCAGAGTGCAGCTGGCAGGGAACAGGGCAGCTTTGCTTCCAGGAGCATCCCTGCAGCCTTGGCAGGGCTGGCAGCAGGCTCTGCACAGCCCAGAGCTGGGATCATGTCTGGGCCATGTCTGCACAGCAATTAACAGCAATTAACAGCTCCTGCTCAGCTCTGGCAGAACTGTGAGCTGATTGTGAGCTGCAGAGCCACAGCTCCTCACAGACCTTCTCTAGGTCCAATAATGGCAGAATTGGTTTTATGGTGTTTGACAAGTGACCACAGAGCAGCTTTAGCAGAACATTTTGGCTTCTGCTTGAACCTTTGGGTTCAGTCTGTGTGTTTTATCTAAGTTAGATAAGATAGGGGAGGGAATTGTGTAAAGGGAAGAGAACATGCACTGAGTTCAATGTGTGAAATCCATTCTGGGTGACACAAAGGTGCTCTTGGGGTCACTCAGACAGGGCTTGCAGTCAAGGCTTAGGATGTTGCTGCTGGATATCTCTGATCTCATCTGGGAGAGAAGAGGGTGGAAAAACACGATGAAAGCTCTGTTACTCATTGTTGCTACAAGGGGAAGAACAGAACTTCCTAGAATGTGGAAAGCAGAGGGCTTTTTCACTTGTCTTCATGTAAAAAGAAAAATGAAATCTAAATGCAAGGAGGAAGTTGCACTGAATCTGGCAAAGAATGAATTGTTTAACTCTGCTGTGAGGAAGGCCCAGGTCTGGGGTGCTGTGTGAACTGTTTCTCCCTGCACAGAACGTGGAGAAATTCAGTGAGGTGTGGATTGATTCTGTGGCTTCAATCTTGTTTTGATGTGGGGATTTAGCATTGCATATGCCAGTGATGTTAGCCAGGCGCAGTGAGATCCCAAATGAGAATTCGCTGGGCTGAGATGAGATACATTTTCAATATGTTGCATTTTAAGGGATGGGAGGATATTGTTGCTTTAGGTTTGCTTCATAGTATCCTTAACAGTTTTATGGAGCTCTGGTGTCTGCATTCCCGGAGTAGGTGACTGAGTGACAGAACAGAGCTGTCCTGCAGGTCTTGGGTATTGCAATAACCCCAAATCCTTCCTGATCGTCCCCTGCTAGATCAGAGAGTGCAGGAAAGTGGAGAGAAGCCACTGGGAGCAGCTCTGGCTTCCACCAGCAAGAGGATCCTGAGGCCACCAAGCTGCTGCTGCAATTTGACATTCAGTGAGATGAAGGAGCCCAAGTGGCCACATCTCCTGAGCTGAATGACCAGCTGACCCTCACTGCCTTGGGGATGCAGTTGTCCTACAGGCAGAGCTGCTGGCCAGTCACACTGGGCTCTTCCCTTGTGGCTTTTGCGTGATTTTTGCCTGTTTTGCTGTGTTTCACAGGAAGCAACTGCTCGTTCTGGCTGCTGCTCTCAGTTCTGCTTCGTTCTCAGCAGGCTGTGACTCCAGGAAAGCTGCTGTCCCATTTCCCCAGCCTGGCCCCAGGAGTGGTGGCTGTGCTGGGAGGAGTGGCAGCTCCACCAGCAGGGCGGAACTGTCGGGTTTGCTGTGAGTTCTGAGCAGTTCTGCACCTCCCAGAGCCTCTGCTCCTCCTGCCTGCTCGGATCAGCGCTGGGAGCAGCAAGGTGGCATCAGCTGGGTCTTCAGATGGAGCCCAGGCACTGCTGCCAGCTGGATCAGCTCCTGCCACAGCCTGCAGGGAACTGGTAAATCTCTCTCCTCTCTTGGGAGTGTCAGTTCATCTCTTAAGGGAAGTTTCTGCAGTGTGATTAATTAAAGAAAGGCAAACAGGAGTTGTTAAGCTGGTGTCTTGTATCTGGGGAATTAGGATGCTATGGGGAGTTTGGAGGAGGAGAAAGCAACAGGAAAAATAGAATTATGACAGCGCTTAATAGGCATTGCCAGGAGTCAAAGCCCAGAGCCATTTTCTGGATGATTTGGGAGGATATTGCAGGAGAGGTGGGATAATAACAGCATTAACCTGAAAACTTTTGGGGAGACTGACCTGAAACTCAGGAGCCACCTGTTGTAGGATTTGTGTCAAACCATTTGTTCTCGTTCTGCAACCACCATGAGAAGTTTGGTATGGAATTATGGAATTGTTGAGGTTTAGGCTGATTTTTCTCTGGGATGGCAGTTCCTCCTGGTGAGCATAATGGACTCAGGTTAGACATCACTTCTACTTCCATGGCTTAGAACTAGAAAGGCTTGATTAGAGCAGCCTGAAGAAAAGGCATTGAGCATCCTGGTGTAGTTCTGAAGTAAGCCTTGTTTACTACAGCTGAAGTAGCTGATTTCAACCCAAATCTTTCTGAGGTGTGAAAACTGGTGCTTCGTCTTTTTCATTCAAACTTCCTCCTCTTGCTGGGTTTCACCCAAAAATTTCATAGATGAAAATTCAGCTTTGATTTGCCTTCTAACATGAATTATTTGAAGCTTCCAGGGGCAGAGGATCTGCTTACATCAGGTTTTTAGCAGGAATTGCTCAAATCTTTAGTGAAACTGTGCAATTCTTCAGTTCCCAGCTCAGGGCTTCTGACTGGGCTGGTCAGAATGTAAAACTCCACTTGTTGACAAAAGGAGGAAGACACAATGCTGGGAATGAACTGAAATAAATGTGCTTAATTAAATGAAGCTTGTGGTATCACATATTTCTGTGCTGACAAAGTGATTGCTGCAGATCTTACCTGACAGGACCTTTTACCTTCCTCGGAATGCAGAATTTCTGTAACAGGAGAGAATTTCCACCCTCCACACCCCTCAGCTTGTTGTTTTACAGTGATGATTTCTTCACAGGCTAATTCCCTGTGCTGTTACATAATCCACCAAACAGCTTTTTGCTGCTGCTTTGTCACCCCTTAGCACCAGAGTTGACATGCAGCCACTTCTCCCAGCATTTGGGGCTGAGTTGGGATTTGTGCAGACTGGGGCACCTCTCTCCAGGCAAAGCTCCCCAAAGTCAGTGTGAAGTGAAAAAGGTCATGTGTTATCTTTTCTCTAAAGGGAAAATTGCATTTTTGGGGCAAACTGAGCCCTTAGCTGGAAAATTCAACTAAATATGCATGACCATGTAAACTTTGAGTGGCACTTCTTTAAATTGTGCTTGTGAATTCATGTGGTTCCTCCTTTCCTACAGCACTAGGAATTCTTATAGGTAGCAAGCAGCAGAGGGGAACTGAAATTATTCAAAAAGTTAAAAGCAGCATCATTATCCAGCTGCAAAGATGTTCCCCAAAACATCTTTTCCTGGCCCTGTCATGCTTAGTTTTTAGTGGCTGAAAGGAAAGTTTTACCATTCCCAAAACAGCAATTCTGCAGCCTCGTCTGTCCCCCGAGGAGGATGAAAGATGAAGCAGAATCTTCCTCCTCTGTACCAGATTGTTTTGCTCTGCTATGGCTGCGCTTGTCCCTGACCTGTTAATTGCCTTTGAGATAGTCTGGTTTGTCCTGATCCTGCTGGAGGTGTGGAGAATGATGAGCTCACTGTTCAAACAAGACAGCTCCTTGCAGAGTGGGACAGCTTTGCAGGACAAGCTGTTGTCAGGTCTCAATTCTGATCTTTTGGAATTGTTTGCTTTTTCCTCAGGGTGAAGAGGTTATGGTCAAGAAGTGATTTTTTCATTAATTGGTGCTGTCTCCTGGGAATGGAGCCCTGGTTCTGCCCTCACAGTGCCTGGTGGGTATTGGTGTTTCCTGCTGTCCTGGCTGGTTGGATGTGCAGCTCCAGCACTTGGTGTCACCTCTGTCTGTCCCCTTGCATGGAGAGCAGGAGCTTTCTGTCCCTTGCACTGCCATCCTGCACGAGAGAAGCCACAGAACTGTGTTGTGATTCTTGCAAGAATTGTTGTGAATTCCTGTATGTCTTGTGTACAAACATCTGCTCCCAAATCTGACCATCCTGGGCACTTGGTGAGAGCCAGGAGTTTGGGGTTTAACATCTGCTCTTCAGCCTGAAGTGCTTCCAGCTCCTGCCTTGCAGCTGGTGCTCAGCCCTTTCTCTGCAGTGTGCCAGGCTTCTCGTAACCTGTTGGAAGAGGAAATGTGATTTCACTGTGAGCTGAACGGTGAGAGTGAAGAAGAACCAGGGGTCTCAGCTCACTGTGCTGCTACCCAAACACAAACCAGCTTCTGGAGCTTTGGGAATTTGAAACTTGGTGCATTGGGAGGGGGAATGGAGGCTTAGATGTCTCAGAACAAAGAGGTGTAGTGGTGCCAGTGAATCCCTGGCAGGAATCAGAGGCTGCTGGAAGCCACTGGGCTCCTCCTGTGCAGCTCAGCCTTTGCACCCAGGGTTGCACAAGAGCAATCATTGCTCCTGTGGGGCAAGGAGTTCCTTTGTTCTCAAGGTTGTCTTCTCACATGTCCATGTGTTTCCAGGAGCTGAGACTGCAGGAATGCTGGATAACACCATATCTTGTGTATCCCAGGCTGTTCCAATGTATGACAGCAAAGTCCAGTGGCTTTAGCACAAGTGAGTATTGGTGTCTTTCTCCTTTGTGTTCCCAGTGAATTCTCCTTCTGTCTAACTAGCTCTGCAGTGCAGTGAACACACCAAGAGCTTAAACAGGTTTGTATCTTAAACTCTTAAGCATTTGGAAACACTTTATTGTTCCACTGTCTTGCCTGAATGGTGGTGTGGGAGACTTGGGAGCTCATTGAAATAAATATTGATTGCAGACAAGACATAAGCTATGTTTATCTTGTTAGCATGGGTAATTTTTAGAGGCCATAACCAAGATTTGGGGGCAAGGGACAGGATAACTCTTGATTTATGAGTTTGTGCCTCTTCCCCCTTGAAAGCTTTTCCTTCAGTGCTGCTGCAGTTGCTTCCCTGACTCTGTTTGTCCCCAGACTGACCTTCTGTGAATGAGAAGAGAGGAGGATTCCAAGCCAGCTGCCCCACCTTGCCCTGGTGTGATGCCAGCTGTGAGTGTTTCTTTGGCAGTGTCTTAGCTGGTTGTTGTGCACAATAGTCAAGGAAGCAATCAGCAAGTATACTGCCCTAGAAGTGCTGCACATTGTTGGGCTTGCCTCACCTCCTGCCCAGGTTTGGGATGCTGCCCAGGTGAGCTGTGTGGGGCTGGAGCTGTGAGGAGTGCTGGATGTTCCTGCTTCAGGGAGGAGAGGAAGAAAAGAGAAGATGAACACGCTGCAAGTTTTGTTCTTTCTTTGTCCTTCCCCACCGCCTCTGGAGGGCTCTGTTGCACCCTTTCCCCGTAGCAGATTTGTCCTTCTGCTGCTCTGCTCTTCCTCTGCTCCAAATCACTTGTGGGAAATCAGCTGAGTGAGGCTTCAGGCTCAGCAGCCAGGGAAGCTGATGTGCATCGGGACTTTTTTTCCAACTTGAGGCTCTCATTATCAGCTTTTCTGTCTCATCTGGGCTAAAGCCACAGGCTGTGGGCAGCTCTTTCTCTTGCACACTGTGTTTGATTTACAGAAAAAGCTACACCCCAAAAATCCTACAATTTGGCCTATTTTCCAACTACTAAATGTAAGAGATGCAGTGCATACCTTGCTATTATAGGTAATGAGAATATTAGGAAAATAACACTGAAAAATTCCATGGAGATCACTGCAGAGGCAGCCTCTGTGCATTCTGTGTCAATGCCCTTTCCAGTGCCCTTTCCCAAAGTGGCACCCCTCTCTCCATGCTGGAGTCTGAGCTGGTCTGAGTCATGATCAGGTCTTAAATGTAATTTTTGATGTTTGTGGGTGGCATGCTCTGTTCCATTATGAATGTACAGTATTAATATCTTTATTTTTCTCCACACAGCCGCAGCATGAAGGAATATCCCATATTAATCCCCTAATTTAAATTTGAAATTAATAACTATCACAACACTAGGAGTATCCTTTAATCCATTGATTGTTGCTGGCTGCATTCCAGCAGCATCACTAATTACATTCTGCCTGCAAAGAAATTCTCATTGCTCGTGGCTTTTTTCTTTTTTTCTTTTTTTGAGAGCTGCTGGCTTGAATTCTTGTTCCATCTCTGCAGCCTGGCTACACATTTTGATGCTAATGGAACTGTTTAAAATGACTCAGCATCTCTGCTTGCTGGAAGAAAAGCCCCTGGGCTTGCTGAGGGGATTGCTCTGGCTGGTGATGTGTGTGCTGTGGGGTACAAACCCTCTGCTCTGGGGTCCCTGTGCCCTGGCGATGAGCAGGAGGGGCTTGAAATTCCAGATCAGCTCCATCCAGCAGCTTTTTCAGAGTCCTGTTTGCCTCGGGGCTATTTTTCCATTCCCCACCCTGAGCTGCCAACAGTTGCCAAAGTGTTACTCCAAGAGCTGCCTCTGTGTCGCTCTGCTTTAAGGGGATTTTGGGCTCTAAAGAGCATTTGCTAATTCCAGAGGACTTGGAATAAACTGAAACTAGCTTTGGTTCCTCTTATTTTTCAGTTAGTGTGATGACATGAGGGCGCCTTGGGCGCTGCTGGCTGTGGCTGTGTGGCACATCTGGCTGCTGGAGGAGAGTGGGAGCTGCTGGAATTCAGAGTGGATGGAATGTCTGCACCTACTGAGCTGCCTGCCTGCCTCCTTGCTCGTTTTTCTTGGTGGATAGGTAGGGAGTGAATTTCCTTGTGGCTTTTTTCACTTGGGTGATCTCAATCCCCTTGAAGGAGGCTGTGTGAAGGGGGCAGGTGCTCTGAGATGGTTCTGAAGGCTCTGAGTGATCATTCTGGAATTTTCTGAGCAGCTCTGGATGTCTCTCAGCAGTGCTGTATCAAAAGCTGTCCAAAATGGAAGAGAAGGGGTTAATGAAGTCAAGGATTAGGTCCTTAATCTGTGCCAGGAGTGCAAGAAATGTCGGGTTTTTTTGGTTTTTTGTTGGTTTTTTTTTTTTTTTCAGTCACATGCTAGAAAAAGCAACAAAGGACAAGCATGAGGATTTTCACCTCTCAGAAGCCTTCACTTAACCATGCTCCCCTGGCTTTCCTTTCAGCTGCTGCAGTGACCCTGAGGATCAGGTGATGACTTAGAAAAATGCTCCCATTCTCCTGGAAATGAAGAGCTCAGGTGCTGGTAAAACTCTTGGCTAGCTTTTTTTAAAAATTGTGTTACAATTCCAGAGTTTCAGGGCTCTGTTTCAGGTTTGGTAACTCCTGGCTGGGGACAGAGAAAGCAGCCTGGCTGTGCTGAGGGTCTGTGCAGGATGCATTGAATGTGGATTCCTCTGAGAAGGGTGGGAATTGGGTGGCCAGTTGTTCTCAGGCTGAGCCCTGAGAAGCTGATGAGTATAAGAAGCAGTTGTTCTGGCTTCTTTGATTGGAATTAGCTGCATGGTGGTTTGAGAACTAAAATATTAAATGGTTCTGATTATTGCAGTACTCATCGACTTTTAAGCTTTTTTTTATGGGTGCAATGAAACTCAACTCCTTTTCCAGGCTCCTTCTTGAAAGTGCTGTGTGAGCAGTGGGCATGATGCAGGGACAGAAAAAGGTGACCAAGGTCACCAGAGCTGGAGATCAGAGCTGGAGATGAGCTTGTGAGATCAGGACAGAGGTGATGGGGAGAGCAGCACTTGTGTCTGGAGCTGCAGTGACCTCTGCTGGGTGCTGAGGCTGCTGGGGACACTGGGGACACTGGGCATGCTGGAATTTGCAGTCACAGGGTGGTGTTGTTCTATCTGTGGCCTTAAAGAGTGTGGAAAGGCAGCTCGGATTGTCTCGGCTTGGACAGCAGAAACAAACAGCTCTAGGTGGTGCCAAGACTCCTCTTCCTCGGGTCTGTGCCCTGGAGCTGCGATGTGAGACATCTGATGGTTCAGGAGAAGCCCAGACTCTCCTCCCTGGAAAACCCAGAGCTGCCCTTTGAGCATTTCAGGGGAGTAAAACAGAGTGAGAGCAGAACTTCTGCTCATGTGCTTTTCCCACGGAGTGTCTTCATCTCTGATAAAAGCTGTCTCACTGGTTGGCACTCAGTCCAGGAGAGTGAGGCACTGTGAAGGCACTGCCTGTGATACTCAGAGGTGCTGTGGGGTCTCAGCTCCCAATCAGCACTTAAAAGCCCCAAGGCATTTGACCAAGTTCCCAGCTAATGGAGAACTCTGCCTCAGCCCAGCTTCCTACCCAGCTGCAAAGGCAAAGTAAAAACTTCTTGTTGAAGCCGTTTAAAAAAAAAAAAAAAATTAAAAGGTTGTGGCAGTACATTCTGTCTCACAGTGGAGGTACATTTATGTAGTTACAGCTCAACCAGTGCTTTATAAGATGCAGAGTGTAGCCTGTGTGTCAGAAAGCTCTTTTAGTAGTTGGTGGGGTGAATTCCAGTCATTAAAAAAGATTTTCTGTGTCTTTTCACCAAATATCACATTGCTTCATCTCCCTGTGCTGTAAAAAGCATCTGAAGGTGAAATTCTGAAAGGAGAATTTTCATTGTGTGTGTTGCTATATGACAATCTACTTCCTTAGATTTTTATTTCTGAGCTACAGACAATGCTGGCTTTGAATTGAGATGTGTCTTTGGGCAGTTTCCAAATATTTCTGTTCTCTGGGCAACTGCAGATTCCTTGGGGCTGGGGGGAGGAATGTGTGATGGGCAGACAGCTGCTCCCCTGCCCTGCAGTGAGGAGGTAACAGCATCAATGACAGGAACGCCACTGAGAGGCTGAATGTCTTGCACGTGGAGATGCCCAGAAAATGGAAGGTGATGGGAATCTTTAGTAAGAAGTTATTTGCCTTTTGTCACTCAGTTTTAAAGCACAAACTCTGTGTATGCCCTGCTGGTTAGTGGTGACTCCTGTTTTAGAAAACAGGGAGAGACCCAGCAGAAAATCCTCTGCCTGTCCTATTTCTGATTGTTCAGGCAAAGATGCACTTCTCAGTTTTTTTATTTCCACCAGTTATGATGACCTGAGAAGCCACTTTCTTTAGAACTGAGGAGAAAGGAATTTCTCTGCCGCAAGTTAGTGGAAATGCAAATTCTCGATTTATCTTGATTCTCTGTCTGGCAAGACTGAATTAAGCTGTGTCGTGGAGCCACATCCATCACCCAAAATAAAAGCAGAGCCATTTAAAATGTGGAGAATCCTCTCTCAGGTTGGAAGATGGAAATGAAAAACTGAAAGGACACAGTGGCCAAAACGAATATGAGAACATGAAATCATTTGTATTTTTAAGATGCTTTTGTCAGGTGTTTTTTCAAGGGTGTGGCAGATGGCTTCAGGGTTCTGGGAGAAGCTTGGGTGAGGCTAAGACACCTGGTTTTACAGGTCAGAATCAACCTTGTTCAAGCTCAGTTCAGTGGGGATCTTTCATGGCTGGGTGGCTGGGAAATGATTAAACTATTTGAGAGAACAAGACACCTGAAACAGCATCGCTGTCCTTTGGAAATGGAGCACATCACTCCTGCCATCAAAGGTGCAAAGCACGAGTGATGCACTGAGCTACCAGGCGAGTGAGGAGCAAACAAGGACATGCTTTCAACCTGGGAGTTTTTTGAAGAGGAAAGGCAAAAGCACTGTCGTATCAACAAAACTGTAAAATCCGTTTATCACGGCAGCGAATGCTCTGCTTTGTCTCCTGATGGTTTTGTGCCCCACGGGCTGCAGGATGCGCACACTGCGGGGCTGGGAAGGCAAAGGTACCGCAGTGGCACCCGGCAGGGTGAGGTGCGGGGGTTTGCTGCTCTGATAACCTCGCTCCGGGAATCCCAACGTGGTTCCCTGAGTGCTCCTGTTTGTGTGTAAATCCCGCTGGCTCTGGCTCGGCAGGGAACATGAATTGTGCGCCGTCCTTGGGGAAAGGATGTGTCGATAGTTAAAGGAAAGGAGACGACAGCAGCCCAGGCGTTTAGTTCTGTCTCGTTCTCTCCTGTCACGCTGCTCTCGGCGGCCGGGGCGGGTTGGATTTTTTAATTTAAAGAGAAAAGAGGCCGCGGTGGGTTTGCTCCGTGCGCTCCGGAGGGAGCGGCTCCCGATCCCGATGGCTGTCCCGGCGCCTGTCCCGATCCCGATGGTTGTCCCGGCGCCTGTCTCGGTGCCGGCGGGGATTCCCTGGGCAGGAGGGGCAGGGGGGGCCGGGCTGGCCTCACATGACGGCGGGGGCGGGCCGGGAGCGGAGCTGCGGGGTGCTGGTGCTGCTGGTGCGGCTGTGCGCTCAGCCCGTGCCGCCGCTCCGGACAGGGCGCTCCGGACACTACGGCAGAGCACTCCGGATAAAGCACTTCAGCCAGGACTCTCCGGACACTCCGGCCAGGGCTCCCCCGTGCCGCGGGGCTGCACCGCGCTGTCCCCTCGCTCCGCGCCGCTGTCCCCTCGCTGTCCCCAGGCTCCGGCCGGGCCATGCCCTCCCCGCTGCCCCCCACGCCGCTGTTCGCGGCCGAGCGGGTGGCCGTGCTGGTGTCGTGCTCGCTGTCCTGCGTGGGCTCGGCGCTGCTGCTCTGCACCCACGCTCAGTGGCCCGAGCTGCGGACGCGGCCGCGGCAGCTGCTGCTCTACCTGTCCCTGGCCGATCTGCTCTCTGCCCTCTCCTACTTCTACGGCGTGCTGCAGGACTTCGAGCGCTCCTCGTGGGACTGCGTGCTGCAGGGCGCCCTGTCCACCTTCGCCAACACCAGCTCGTTTTTCTGGACCATGGCCATCGCGCTCTACCTGTACCTCACCATCGTCAGAGGGTCGCCCACTGGCCCGGGGTTGCTCTGGGGCTTCCACGCCGTCAGGTGGGTGCTGTGTGCTGCACCCTGCCCTGTGCTCTGCCTGGGATGGAGCCTCGCGTGTCGCTTCAGTCTCCATGCTTTTCTTCTCTTCTTCCTCTCAAATTCCTTTTAAACAGGGGTTTTGCTGTCTTTCAACTAACCGACCCTGCTTGTCTCCCCTTTCCCTTCCCAAGCGAAGAGTTGGAGATGTGGAAAAGTTAAAAATGTTTTGTTCAAGGTCATATAGAAAAATTTCAGGCAAGTTGTAACGATTGAAAATCCTGGCTTCTGCTTTCCCTCCGGTCTGCTCTGATGTTCTGGAAATAATGTAATGAAACTTGTGTTTGTGGTACCTGTCTGCCCAAACTTCTGTGTTTGGGATTTGTTTCCATAGGTCCCAACTTCCCCCTTCAGCCTGGGCTGTGGATCCTTCCTCTTTCCCCAGGCAGGTTGCTGTAATTCCATACTCATAGGAGAATGTTGTCTACAAGTGATGAAACTGCTAGAGAAGCACTCTGAAGGTTGTTTTGGCATGTTTGATTGAAAGCAAGACAAACCAGACCACAGTGTAGCTTTATGTCTCTGTTTCTGCTATTTAGGGAGCTGATTTTCCACATCATGTTTAGTAAAAGCTTTCATTATGCAATTGGAGCTTGTGGAATCATGTGCTACGTCCACGCTGAGCAAAACAGTGATCCTTCAGTCCTCCGTGTTGCCAGGCTTTTGCAATAAATTATAAGAGGAGTGATCTAGTTTAAAAGGAAAAAAAATCCCTCCAGACAAGTACAAGATTGTCTTTGGTTTCTTAGTCAAGTATTTGTCACCTTGTAGTTTCAAACAGCATCCTTTGGCAGATAATTGAGCTAGGGCTGAGTCCAGGAGAGGATGGGCCAGAGAGGGACTCAAAGGCTGAGTGTGAATCAGGGAGGAAGTTCAGCTCCTGCCCTGCCTGCTGGAATTGCTGCTTGGCAGCAGGAGCTGTGTGAGGAAGCCCGAGGGAGTCACCTGGGCACTGCAGGGTGGTGCTGAAGCTGAGAGAAGATGCCATGAGACAGGGGAGGAGTATTTATGTTAGTTCATCTCGAGTAAACAGAGTTGTGCTCAGAGCTGTGGTGAGGATGGAGTGCTGCTGAAGAGCCACATGTTGCTTAATGGATGTGAAAAAGAAGTCTGACTCCTTCGTGGGCATTCTGGCTCTGCCAGCTACATCAAAGAGCTCCAGCAAATCTGGCCTATTTGTAATTTTCCTGTCTGCTAATTGCTTGTGTGGCTTTTGTCTGTACTTCAGCTTCTCCATCTGGTTTAATGCTCCTCAGCTACCAAGTGTGGAAGGAAACAGAGTCACTGAAACATGCTGGCTGCAATCTGTGCACTCCCTAAAAATCCAGAAAGATTGCTCTAAGCCCCTGATACAGAGGGAGAGATGCTCAAACTGAGCTGCTTCTGGGTGAATTTGTTAGGCTTATTTTCGATTAAAGATTTTAAGTTAAATTTCCAGTATTTTTGTCTAGGCAAGAACCTGGAATTTTTTCCCTTCCTTGCTTTGTAGTTTGCCAGTACAGCCATGAAATCACCATGGTGTGAAGAGTCATCCCAAGGCAGGATGGAGTTTTGCCAGGCATGTTCTCTACTCTTCACAATCTCCTAAGGGCCAAGTGCTTGTGAAGATGAGCACTTGGTTAATACTAACTATAACCAGAGACTCTTGATTCTTTAGCTGAGTGGAGCTGACTAAATATATGTTGGAGGTCAGTAGCTGAAATTTTCCTGAGGGAATTAGGAAGTCACACTGGATCCAACCTGCCAGACAGGTTTGTGCCACACGGATTCCTGTGCTAACACATCCACCAGCTCTGCTGCTGGGCTGGAGAGCTGCAGCTCTGCTTTGCTCTCAAACTTACTGAGCTCAGATGAGCTGCTCACCATGTGTGCTCAGAGCTCCTTCCTGGAGCTGGCTGGGATATCCAGGACACTGATTTTTCACTCTTTACAGAATAAAAATTCCTGTCCCCAGAAGGAGCTGCCTGCAGGTAGGATGGCTTCTGGTCTAACCTGTGCAGGCAGGTGACAGCAAATCACCTGCTTTAAGAGCCTGCAGGGGGGAAAAGCAGCTGTGCAGCAAAAATCAAAATGTGGATATTGAGCAATCTGACCCAAGGAGAGCAGGACAAGTCGAGCTGAACTCTGCTGGAGCTGAAGGGTCCTCACCTTGCCTTATTTTGGTGTTGCTGTGCAAAGATATGCTGCTGGGTCATGTGATTTTTATTCATGTGTTGCAGGAGCTGTATTAGAGGAATAAGTGCTGTTGTGTCTGCCTTGCAGATGGGATTTCCAGCCTTTTTACAGAGAGGAAAGGAGGAATCATCTTCCCTTCTCAGCCTCACTGTGTTTAGATTCAAGTGTGCTTTGGAGAGGCCCAGCCTACATCATTGCTCTTTGGGGCTCAGAGGAATATTTCTGCCTCTCTGTTATCTTGGATCCTTTTTATTCCAGCCCTTACACATGCCTTGGGTGATGAATCCTGATGCATCTTCAGTTCCTCCCTTCTCCTCGATGGAATAAAAGCACTGACGTTTTGCAGCCTTCCTGAATGTGTCACTGAGGAGCTCTTAAGAATAGCCAAACCACCAGTCTCAGTTCTCCTTTCCAGTCTGCTAAAATGGAGCTGAAGTTCACGGAAATGTCTGATTCATTTCTAGATCCTTTCTAATTTCACTTTGAGCTGGTAATCCTTTGTGCTTGGTGTTAGTGGGAAATATCCATCTGATCCCAAAATGTTCTTCCAGTGAACATTAGCTGCCTGTTAATACAGTTTTCTTCCCCATTCCTCCTTTTACCAGTTATACATTGAAGGCTTTTTAAGTCCCTTTCTTACTGGTCTGTTATTTCCTATGGTGGCCTCTCTGTGCTTACCCAGTCCTGTCTTACATCCACACACTGTAATTTGACCTGGTTTTATCTCAGTTCTCTTTCAGTTTCAGGTCGCTGTTGAGATCATTATTTAGGCAAATTTGTTTCTTAATTCACTTCCTTTTTCTTGCTGCTTGTGTCCCTTAACGTGGTTTCTCTAAGAAGTGCCAGTTCTCTTGAATTTTATACCTGAGTGCTCAGTTCTTCCTTGAATGCTGCAAATGGAATGTCTTTCAGTTTGCAACTGTTTGCTGAGAAATGCCAATTTCACCAAAAAGACTCCTGAATTGTGGAAACTCTCATGGTGGTGACGTTTGGGATGTTTTTAGAAAGGCTGCTCTGATAACGGTGTGGGGAGAGCTTCCTGCAGCACAGCTGTCCTTAAATAACAGCACTGCCTTGGATTAGCACTGCCTGTTCTGAGCTGAACCCTGAAACAAAATGTTCTAAATGTGCTGAAGAATTGACTCTGAGTTTTTTTTCGGTATTATATTTACATTTGTTTCTTTTGTGAGTAGGTGAGTCCAGACATAATTTAAGAGTAGGAAATGGGGTATTTTTGAAATCTGATATCATGGGATTATCTCTGATTCTTCGGTTGGGCTATGGAGTTTCAGATAATCTGGTCAAGGCACCTGCTGGCTCTGGAATTTCAGATAATCTGGTCAAGGCAACTGCTGTTTGCCTACATAGTCTGGTGCCTGTGGGACTGATTTTTGGGGGAAGAGCCTTTCCATGCTCCCTGCAGCTGCTCCAGGCTGTCAGTGGGAGACTTTCCTGAGAGCAAGACAGTCGTGAGTTTGTTTTCTCTGCACCTGGAGAGACCAGGGGGGTTGTGCTGGAGCTCAGCCTGAGCCCCTGTCCTTCTCTCCAGGTGGCCCTGAGGAGGGCAGGTGACACACTCAGCGATGCAGGGCACTGTTGTGGTGGAATTTTTGTTTGGGCTGCTGGGATTTTTCTGTTCTTCCTCATGGTTTCTTGTGGGCAGCCCAAGGTGCTGAGTGACTTCATTCATGTCTCACCACAGTTATTTTTCTTCTAAATGCTTCCCTATATTTGCCTCTGCCGTCAAGTGAGAAGCCAAAGTCACAAGTCCACGTTAGGTAATGTGGCTCCTCTGCTTTCTTAGCCTTTTGCTTTTACTGCCAGTACTTTTCCTTGGCTCTTTGACCTTCAGAAATTACAACTGTGCTCCCAAAATACTGACTACACCCCCACTTAGAAGCAAAACAAACAAGCCCCTGACAGAATGAAGTTGTGGATTTCTCTGCCTGTCAGAGTGCAGCACATCTCTGCCCCTCAGCTCTGGGCTCCACAATCCCAGGATGGCTCCCTGACAGGAGGATTTGCAGTCCTCATTCAGTCACTGCCCAAGTCCCTTTTGTCACCTCCCCTCCCCTGCTGAGGGATGCTGACAGTCTGGGACAAGCACTGGAATCCTGTCTGGTGGACAATCCCTGGCTCTGCCCCCATTTCCTGAGGGCTGGGGGGACTCAGCTGAGACTGTTCTTGGCTTGACCTCATTCTCTGTGTCCCCTCAGCTGGGGTGTCCCTCTGGCCATCACAGTGGCAGCTGTGGCTCTGAAGAAGATTGGCTATGATGCCTCCAACGTTTCCGTGGGCTGGTGCTGGGTGAACCTGGATGCTGAGGATCGACTGCTGTGGATGCTGCTGACAGGGAAGGTGTGGGAGATCCTGGCCTATGTGACTCTGCCAGTGCTCTACGTTCTCATCAAGAAGCACATTAACAGAGCAGTGAGTATTTTGCTGGGTGATTCCACCCTGCCATGCCCTGCATTTCTTGCTCCTTA
Organism: Entomyzon cyanotis; assembly: GCA_024500445.1. Lineage (NCBI taxonomy): Eukaryota > Metazoa > Chordata > Aves > Passeriformes > Meliphagidae > Entomyzon > Entomyzon cyanotis. Next base: position 811,477 of record JAKEPQ010001025.1, read on the forward strand.
TTTAGCAGCTGCACGGGCAGGAATTGCTCTGTGACACTGAAATGTCCCCACTCCTGGGAGCAGCAGTGTCCCTGGTTGAGCAGCACCATCACATGGTGACTTAGCACAAGCAGGATGTAATGGCCTTTTGAAAATGAGCAGGGGTTGTGGGATGTTCACAAGGGAAATGTTCAGTGCTACAGTAAGAATTGAAACAGAATGTGAAGGACAAATTCAGCTTTAATCAGTTTTCTGCAGTTCTACTTGTATCAAGACTGGAATTCTCAAACCTCAGTCCTTTTAGTATCTCTAATGATAGTTTGTGTTTGTGAATGTTATTTTGTGCTCGAGCTTGAAGCTCCATTTGGGAGTCCAGGCACTGGAGAGCTTTGAGCACCATACAGGAGACTCCCTGTGCTAGCAGGGGTTTGGAATTCAGAGGTTCAGTTGTTGCTGTTCCTTGTGAACACAAAGAATCCAGACATCTAGGACAGCATTTGCATAACAGACAAATCCAGACTGAGAGAGGCAGAAGGAGCTGCATCCAGATTCCTTTTTTCTGAGTTGTGTTAGGGGAAAGAGCTGCACATGTGGATAGATGTCCTCCTGGAAATTTCTGCTGCTGCTCGGTGCAGCTGTGGTGGTGGTGGGGATGAACACAGCCCTGGTTAGGGCAGGGTCCTGCAGGTGATTTGGAAGAACAAGGTAGTTTTCAGCAGTCCCACGTGTCCTGGAGAAGGAAGGGGAGTGTGGAGGGTGTGCTGTGCCTGTCACATCTCGTGACGTGCAGCAGGCAGGACACAGTGTCCCAGCCGTGCTCAGAGATAGCAGCGTGACCTCCTGGAAACCTGACCATCCCAGCCGGCTCTGCCAGGGATTCCTGGGCACACTGCTCTCCCTCCAGCCCAGCCTGCCCCTGAGGGAGCAGTGTGAGGACAGGCAGCTGTCTCTGTTCTCACCTCGGGGCTCTGAGGCTCCTCGGCCACAGCAGCAATGTGTTTCCAAAAGCAGAGTGTGCCTGGTGCTCTCACCTGTGCCCTGTGGGCTTCCTGCAGGATGCAGGATTGTGGTTGCTCTGGGCAGAACCCCTGGAGCTGGGTGTCCCAGGCTGGAGGGTGTTGCTCACATCCCTGTCTCTCCCCTCCCTGGCAGCACGCAGCACTCTCGGAGTATCGCCCTCTCCTCTCGGGAGCTCCTGCCTTCCAGCCCCGCACCTCCATCGCAGACAAGAAGCTGATCCTCATCCCCGTCATCTTCATCTTCCTCCGCATCTGGAGCACCGTGCGCTTCATCCTGACCCTCTGCCACTCCCCTGCCGTGCAAAACCCCGTCCTGGTTGTCCTGCACGTGAGTGTTTGCCAGGAAATCATCACGGGGAGGATCTGGGAGGGAGACAAGGTTTTGGTGCTCCCAAAGCACTTGTTTTGTCAGGATGGAGTGTTGCAAGAGCATCTGCTCTGTACAGGCCAGTGCTGCCTGGACAGGAATTGCAGCAGGAGCTGTTCCAGCAGCAGCAGTGGCCATGCCAGGGACAGGAATTGCAGCAGGAGCTGTTCCAGCAGCAGCAGTGGCCATGCCAGGGACAGGAATTGCAGCAGGAGCTGTTCCAGCAGCATCTAGTGGCTGCAGGGGAAAGCTGCACTGGCAGGGATGGACAGGACCAGCTGGCTGTGGGGACAACAGCTCCGAGGGGAATGGTGGGTGTCTGTCCTCCAGCAGGGCTCAGCCTGCTCCTGCCCTACATCAACGACAGCCTACAACAGCCCCCTGGGCTGCTTTTGGGTGCTTTTTGTGAAAAAAGCCAATTTTTCTGAATTTGTTGTTCTCACCGAGGACAAAGTCCTTAACTGTCAGTACTGCAGCTGGTCTGGCACGATGTTTGCTCTTCTCTGGGGGTGCCCGTGGGAGCAGCCCTGGGTGATTCCTTTCGTGCCTTTGCAGGGAATTGGGAACACATTCCAAGGAGGAGCCAACTGCATCATGTTCGTGCTGTGCACTCGGGTGGTCAGGGCTCGGCTGCTCTCCCTGCTCTGCTGTGGTCACTGTGCTGAGCTGGACTGGCCTGTGCAGAGATCCAGCAGCTCCTGGCAGCACCCAGAGCCCCGCAAGGACAAGGACGTGCCTGGCCCCGAGCACACCAAGCCCCTGCTCTCCAGCACCTGAGCTCTGCCTGCTGCCCATTCCTTCTCTCATGGTAAAAACCCAGAGTGAGCCTTTCTCCTGCCCTGCCTGTGCACAGATCTGAGGGTGAGCAGTGACTGGGGGGTTCTGCTGCTGCTCTGGGGGTTCCCTGCCTGACTCTGCAGCTCCCAAACCATTTATAGAACTGCTCTGCTCCCTTCCCCCCAGCTGTCACTTGAGCCTGTAAAGTGAGGAACTCAGCTGCAGAGCAGTGTGACCCACAAGGACAGGACACCAGTGAAAACTGAAGAGGAACTGGTGACTCTTTCTAATGTGAAGAACCACGTGCACCATGTTTCATCAGTACTGCACGGATCAAATGTTCAGTACCCAAGGTTTTCCCCACAAGGGAACACAACCCCTGCTGTCTGTCATCAGAGAAGGGAACAGAGGGGAAGTGATTCCAGGCTTGCCTAGAAAGTGTCTGGGAGTAAAAATCTGACAGAAGTTCTTCATTTCAGGGGCAGGACTGGGCACTGACTGTCCTTGCATTGGCCTAGTTGTGCAAGCACCTCGTTTCCTGGAGCTTGACCTCAGGATGGCAGAATTTACAGAGGTGTCAAACTTGGTGTGGGTGTCTGTCTATGAGGCAGATATTGATAGAGCTCTTTTCATATCAGAGTGCAGCTGAAGGAGGTAAAGCCCAGAGCAGCTGTCCTGCTGCTCAGATAAATGCTCTGGGATGCTCTGGGAAGTGCTGTCTCTTCAGGCAGAGTGGGAAACCCTCCATGACAGGGTATTTTTGTGCTTCCCCTGCAGGTCACACTCAGTCCAGAGGGGTGAGTCTGGAAGGCAGGATGCCCATCTGGGCTGTAGGGCATGGCAGGGATCAGAATCCTGGAAAGAAAACTCTCTCTTGGGAATGGCAGGGCTCTGAGTAGACCTCTCTGCATACATCTGTTCCTTCCGCTCCCAGACCACACAGCCCAAGAAAACAAAGGACTTTTTATTTGCTATCAGTTGACATTTTTAATTTGCAGAACAGGTTTTTGCAGAGAGAACAGGAACCTCGTGAGCTGTCTGGGGAGGGAGGGAGGGCAGCTGTCAGCCCCTCTGCTCCAGCCCCCAGCTGTCCCAAAGCTGCTCTCTTGGCTCATTTTAGTGATGTTTACAGCAGGCAGCACAGTGCCATGGCACAGAGTCCTAGGGGGCTGTGGGCAGAGGCAAGCCCTGTTATTTCCTGAAGCCTAGGCATTAACTATATAATTATATTGGTATATTTAAGCCCTATTGTGCACAGGCTGTGTAAACATGTCCTCAAGAGCTCATGGGGCTGCTGAATGGCTCTGCTCTTCAGCATCCCTGGAGTCTTTGAAAGGTAGATGGAAGCATCTTATCTGTGCCACAGATGACTTCAAGAGGTTTCCTTCTCCTTTCAAAAGGCTTTTTTAAACTTCTAAAAGCTAAATAGCAAAAAAACCTTGATAGCTCAACCTCTTGTGAATCCCACAAGGCTTGGAAAGAGGAGCTGTGTTAAACTTCTTGCAGAAAGGTAGTATAGAAATTTTTAAATTTTATGAGACAGTGTAATGCTGTGTTCAGTTTTTTTGGAACCAGCTCTGAAGAGAGAAAGCAAAACTATCACCGACTTGGCTTAAGGGAAACCAAAACAGCACAAAGAACAACACAAAAAATAATCAAAACAGATTCCATGTTCTCAGTTTGCCTTTTTCCATTACAGAGCTCTCAGAAATGCTTGTGGAGCAAAGTGCCAGAGTTACATTTCTAGCTCCAGGGCTCAGGGAAGCGCTGGGTTATAAATACCATTTCTGGGCTGCAGCACCCACACTGACACATGGGGAAGGTCTGGGACATCTCTGACATCCTCATGTCAGAGAAACAGCCGGCAGGGAACCTCATAGAAATGTCTGTGGTTCCTCACCCTGCAGCTGAGGGCAGTGTGAACAGGAACAGGGGAGGAATCACAGGGAAGGGGGTGTGGAAGTGCCTGGCTGTCCTGGCAGGGTCCCCCTGTCCCTGGACCAGCTGTGATGGCAGAGGAGGTGCCTCAGCTGGCTCTGAGGGTGTCCCTGACCGTTCCCTGTGTGGCACAGGCTGGGGGATTTCAGCAGGGATGTTTCTGAGGTTGGGGTGCCAGGCAGGGTCTGTTCAGCTGCTGCAGGGGGACAGCGCTGGCATCCCTGAGCTCTCCTGGCTCTGCAGGGCTGCAGGCTGGGGACAGCTCCAGAGGGTGACTGTGCCTCGTTCTGTGCAGGTGCAGGATGGAGCCAGAGCCCCACAGAGGGAGCTGCAGCCCGGGGAAAGCGCCGCTGGAGAGGCTGAGCTGGAGAGGAGAGGCTGAGCTCTGAGCTCCTCACTTCTCACACACTGCAGCCTTCGGTCCTCAGCTTCACTCAGGATCCTCTGCAAGACACTGCTCGGCTGGACTGCAGTTTATCTCCCCTCCTTCCCCTCACCCTCTACTGTAAATCTTGAATTTGTTTGGGGTTTTGCTTTTCTGCCTGGCGAGGCTGATGAGTGATGAGTTCTGAGGTGAATGAACACCGTGCTGACAGGAGAACTCCAGGAGCTGCTGGAAGGACTGTCCTGGGCATGGATTGCAGTATGGTGTGTGAGTCTTCCCAGGAGCTCCAGCCTGGCTCCTGTTCTTCCCTTGAACATGGACAGCAGTGTGCCAACCCGTTTGGTGTGTGATGGTGTCAGATGGTTCCTCTGGACAGTTCCTCTGGATGGTTTATCCCCCCTCCTCAGTGGGCAGGGGTCATTGCCAGCAGGGTTTGTGGTGCAGCAGGGGGATTGTCTCCCGAGGGAATCAGAGCCCTGCAGGCTCCCTTGGTGCTCAGGGATTTCAGGATGAACCCCAGGCTCCAGCAGGGACAGCACTCCTGGCAGCAGGACCAGCCTGGCTCTGTGCCCTGGAGGTGCTGTGCTTTGGGAGTGTTGTGTTGTGTCACACTGGGGAGGAGGCTTTGTTTGCTATTTGGAGATCATGTTTTACCTTATTCACAGCTCCTTGGGTTTGCTTGGGTTTTTAAAGTATTTTCTCCAACTTTTACACAATAAAGTTTTGTTTCCTTACCAGGACACTGGCCAGTGTTGCATTTGTGCAGCAAAAATAGGATCTCCTTTGGTTCTGGGCTGCAGAGCCCCAGCTCTGCTGCTCCCTGCGGAATCCCCATGCATCCAGGTTTTCCTAATCCTTTCCTGTTGCTGGGGGATCAGACTGCCAAATCTACCTCTTCCTTATTTGATTGGAAGCCATTTGTACAGCTGATAAAGCAGCAGTGTCTGTGTCTGGCTTCTTTTCAGGCAGATCATTTATTTCTCAAATCCTTGTTTCACCTGAAGCCCATTGTAGCTCAGGGTATTGGATTAGCCTTGCCTGAACATGCAATTCCTTCCCCAAAAGCAGGTGAGAAGGTGCTGCTGTCACCCATGCTGTGTTCTGTGGGACATCTCCTTGGGTGGGTGTTGAAATGAGCACTCTGCAGCAAGGCTGGCTGCCAGCTCCTGCACCAGCACTTTTTGGAGCTCACCACTAACATTCTCAGCAGATTTACTTTCCTGGAAACTAAGTTCACCCTCTTAATTGTTCCCCCCTCCCAAAGATAGCAGAGTTTCATAGGCTCCAGCCTTGAGCACAGAGCATGATGCTGACTAAATAAATCCTGCACACGTGTAGGGGAACTCTTACCATGAGGTGGGTGAGTGCAGAGCAGATAGAGGTGAGTTAAAGTCTCCAGGCAAACACGCCCTGGGGTGAAGAGCAGGTCTAAGAACCACGATGAGTGCTGAAATGGAAAATGTGCTCGTAAAATGCCTTGAAATCTGCTCTTTGCTTGTTCCTGGCTCTGTCCTTTGCCCAAGTCCAACAGGATCTCAGCTGCTGGAGATGTCACACCCCTGCAAGTGCTTCAAGCATCCAAGAAGTTGATTGACTATCCTGTCTCCCTTCATCGACCTCTTCCAGTATCACCCCATCGCCAGTTACAAGCTTACGGATGTTGTTTCCAGAGTCTTGCTGTGTTTGGAAAATATTCAAGCTCTTCTGCTGCCATAAGCAAATATTTACTCTGATGAAGGGGGAAGGGTTTTTGATGACAAGCATATGTGCTCTCTTTGATTCCTGGATGCTTCAAGATTATTTCTTCAAGTTCAGGAATGGAGTTTAAACACCATGATAAAGAATTTTCCTTCCTTGTAACGACTGAGTGCCAGACCAGCTGTCATTCTGCCAAGAGCTCCCAGAAAGACGATAATGTTTTTAAAGAACTAGAATTCCATTAAGGAAATTTGTCCTCTTTGAAGTGTCCCCACCTCTGGGGCAGAATTTTCCCTCCTGGCTGAAGCTCTCTAAACGTGAGAACAGCACGAGCTTTGGGCTCAGCAGGTGTGACACAGCAGCGTGCTCAGGGCGTGATCCCCATCAAGGTGCCAGCGTGTCCTTCAGGTTGTTCATTGAAAAGAAATACAATAAAAGATAAATACCAAGAAGATTGGGGACTAAATTCCACCACCCTGAGAGCAGCAGGGCTATGTTCCTCTTCCTACTTTGGCACAGGATGCTTCCATGCAGAGAAGGAGGCTGCAGCCAGTCAGGGAACGTGCAGGACACGTGGAAAGAGCTGTTGCTCAAGAGGATGCCTTTTTTATGCGCTGGCTGGTAAAGATAGACGGACCAATAAACACGAGGTTTGGCTGCAGTTTTTTTTCCGGCTGTGAACTTTGCATTTGATAAACTTTAGGAGTTGTAGTGGACTATTAACCAGGTCCTGGGCTGTTAAAAGCAGTCCCATAACAGAGGAGGTTAATACGGAGCCAGCAGCACGTGGCACAGCTTTTGCATGGAGAGGGAAAGGAACTGGAGTGCTTTGGAGGAGACACGCTGTGCTCTGTGCACTGTCCAAGCCCCAGCTCTGCGAGGATGAACGCTGAGAGCTGCCTGAGTGCCTGAGCCAGCTGGGCTGAGCAAGGTAGGACAAAGAGCAGCTGTGCAATTAGGGGCGGCAGGGGGTTAATGGGGTTCAGCCGCATTGCTGGGGCACAGGGCAAACACCCTCTGTTGCCAGGGTTGTTCCCCTGTTCCCTGATGCTGCAGTTGCTGGGCAATATTTCCAGCTGTACCATCCACAGCTGCCCAGGAGCTGCAGCTCGAGAGACTCACTTTGTCTATGTAGAGAAATCAGGGGGAAATCGGCTCATTTTAGCAGTTTTTGTGATAAGTCTGCCCCTTGTTGTTGGAGAGATGAGCCTGTGTCCCCTGTCACTGGGCAACACCTCTGTCTGAGACAGGAGCTGGAAAAAGAGCATCTGACACTGGCAGCAGACTTGAAATAAAAATAAATTGGAAACATGGGAGAGTCACGCCGAGGAGGGGAATGATCAGCCACCAGTGCCTTACCCTGGCTGCTAGAGCCTGTTGTTGATTGGGTGTTTTTGGAAGAGTCACAGAAGGGGTTTTTCTGTGCAGGGCGTTTCCATCCCCTGCCGTGGCTGCTTTGCCTGGAAGAACCTGTTGTCAGCATCTGTGATTCAAATACCAAAATGAAGCTGAAAGGAGGGAGGCAGGAGAGATCCGAGGGCAGCGGAGGTGCAAAGGGGGTGAGTATATTGGCTGCCTATTTCCAACCTGAGTCTCCCACAGAGATAGAGAACAAGCTGTTGGAGATCTGTGGGTACGTGTAAAGAGAGGAGAAGACCATGATCTTTTGGGCTAAGATATCCAGAGGGAGAGCAGAGATATTTAAGTTCTTGAAGCTGGTTTGTGTCTGTCTGCAGCAGTGTTCCATTTAGTCTTGTGATTTTCTCTCTGTCTGCAGCTCACCCACCCTGTAACTTCTGTGTGACTTTCCCCTTCTGTGCATGTTTTCTTTCCTACTTTCTAATCAGTTTTAGGCTGCAGCTGCTTCTGGATGGGGCTGCCTTTCCCAGCAGTGTTTGTGGAGTCTTGCACTGCTCGGGACGCCAGAGGTTTTCCTGAAAGTGCTGGATGTCAATAATTAACACCAGCAGCTCCTTTGAGCTCCTGGGATTTGGTTAATGAGAGCAAGGCAGCTGCTTTTCATCACCAACAAGACAATGTCAGCAATCTCCTAGAAAATGGACCCTGGAAGCCTCAGCTTCCTCCTGATCCTTGGTCTGGGATCGACTTGAATTTCAGTCTCCTGTAATGCATTAAACTCTGCAGATCCCTGGAGCTGAACTGCCAGACATCCTGAGGAATAGAAAGAAGCACCAGCAGCTATTTGGACAAATGTTCAATTAGGGAAATGACAGAGCCCTCCTGTGGGACCCGAGCTGAGCGTTGGGACGGAAAACCTCACAGACATTAAGGCTGGTCTGGTGGCAGCAAATGAGATGAAAATGAAAAATGACTTTATTGATGTAGCAACAGTGAGATGCATTAGTGAGCTATAAAAACCAACCAAACAAAACCCCAACAACCCAGCTCTGTCAACACAGCCTGGGGGCTGAACAGGAGCTAAACAGTTGCGAACAGCGAGTTGTTTGAGTTGTTGGCAACGCTGGGGAATGTGTGCCCACAACACCACTTCTGATCCTGCAGTTCCCCTCCTCTGCTGGAGTGCAAAGTGCAGCTCTAGTATCCCTCAGCCAAGTCCTCAATGAGCTGCTTGGATAAGTTCTAGTTGGCTTCAGTGGCAATCGATTAGATCCTTAAATAGCTCGATCCCAAAATGCAGAGGAGGACAAAATGAACAGGAAAGGGATTTTGTCACTTGATTAAAATAACTTCTTTCTAAAGCTTTCCTGTGCCAATATCCTGTGTTGTTTCACTATCCAATTTGAGTGATGGAAAAAGAATAATTGCATGCAGCCTTTTCCCGGCAGGGTGGCGTTTTAAGAATGATAACTTGAAAAAAATTAGTCATCCAAATGATTCACCAATATCAGCAAAGCAGAGTGAATTACTGTAATGACTGTGTGCATATCAAGCAGAATAAAATAAGTTAGAATGGAAACAACCCATTGGGCTTTTATATACAGTAAAATGAAGGGGGAAACACAGAAAGCAAGACTTTGGGTATTTCTTTATTTTTACTGAATGTTATTAATGCCTAAAAGCCAGACCCACTTCTAAGGTGGTGATTATGTTTTTCCTTTCCCTCTGCAGAAAATGACACTTTCCCTGGCCCTGGTAACACTGATTTCTACATTTGGATCTTCCTTCCAGTATGGCTACAACGTGTCTGTGATCAACTCTCCTGCCCCGGTGCGTTGGGCTGAGGAGCAGGGTTAGAGCAGAGCCAGGCAAATGTAACTTCATGTCCATTAAATATTAATTGTGGGTGTTTTGGGCAGGGGCTTGGCCTCTCTCTGTGCCTGGGACAGATGAGCTGTGACACATGACAGATGTTCCCTGCTCCCCTGGGAACCAGGCAGATCCTACAGGGCAGGACAACCTGTAGGAACACTTATCAGCCTTTCCATCCCTCTCTTGCATTCATTTCCCAGCTCACCCATTCTGGTTTTTTTCCAAGACAGTTGTTTATAATAGAGCTTTATGGCAGAGCTTTATAGCATTTGTTGTTGTCTAACTTTTACAGCATGAAAATTGTACTTACTGTGCTAAATCTGCTTTGTATTTCATTCCAGTACATGCAAGACTTCTACAACCAAACCTACCTGGACAGGACTGGCGCTCCCATGGGCAGTGGCTTCCAGACCCTGCTCTGGTCTCTCACAGTGTCCATGTTCCCTCTGGGGGGATTGTTTGGCTCCCTGATGGTGTGGCCCATGGTCAACAGGTGTGGCCGGTAGGTGAGAGCTGAAATAAAACTCACAGCAAACTCATCCCAGGGTGACTCTGCCTTGCCCAGCCCTTCAGCAGCGTGAAATTCCCACACACACCTCGAGGCTGAAGCATGAGGGATGAGGGTGAATTGCTGGGCTCAGCCACAGTGCTGTGTCCCAGGTGTAAAGGAATTTCTGTGGTTCTGGTATGGCCAAGGCCAGGCTGTGGGTTGGGCACTGAGCCTGGCAGGAAGGTCCTGGGAGCTCAGATCAGCCCAGCCTCTGCTGCCCAGCTTTCCTGAGAAACTTCACTTCTTTCTGGAAGCCTTCATTGCCTGCGGGAAAAATACTAAAATTGCCATTTTCTCTTTGATCAGTCTTTGAGATGTGATTCATTTGAGTTTTGGACAGTATGACACTGAGGGGATCTATCTGCAACTTAGAAAAACCCAACAGAATCTGTCTCCTTTCCTGTTCCTTGCAGAAAGGGCACTTTGCTGATAAATAACCTCTTTTCCATCGCTGCTGCGATCCTTATGGGAACCTCAGAGCTGGCAAAAACCTTTGAAGTAATCATCCTTTCCCGTGTTATCATGGGGATATTTGCTGGTAAGTGGATGGTAAAGGGAGAGCAATAAATATTTCCTTTGCTGTGTAAAGGTGTTTTAGTGTCCCAGCAGAGGGTTTCACACTGTAGAACCTGCATGACAAGGCTGTGCTTTAGCAGTTGTCTTCTGCATGGTAAAGATCTTTTGGAGATAATGGCCCTGGACTGGAATTTAGGCTGGGGAGAGGGAATTTGGGGAGGAGACGTGTGTCTGTAAATGCAGCAATAAACATCTGCTGGGCACTGCTGCTCCCACAGCCAGCAGAGCTGCTGAGGCTGAGGATAATCTGTTCTCCCAGACAATTTGCAGCAGATTGTTAAAAGGTTTTTTTGTTAAAAAGGTTTTTTCCTTTTTAACAAAACCGGAATTATCCATCAAAATCATTGCCAGATCCAATAATGCAGTCCTGGAACTGACTGTTCTTCCTGCAGGAGAAATGGTAAAAGGGAGAGCAAAGGGCTCAGAGCCACTGAATTTCCTGCAGAGACAGGGAAGCCAAGGGTGTGAGTGGAGCTGCAGTGACAGGGGACAAGCAGACCCATGCTGGGTACCCCGGGCAGAGCCAGGTCTAGAAGGTTCCAAAGAGCATTTAGGCTCAGTTAATTGGCTTTGGGCTGGTGAGACTGGCACACTCCATGGTTTGTTAACGAGCTGGGATAGCCTGTAAAGACAAATTTCCTGCTTTAGCCCACCAGCTGTAATTGCTGCAGATCAAGTTGCTTTCCCAAGCCAGTCACATGTTTTCCATATTTTTTTTTTTTAGCCCAATGGTTTTATTTTGGCTTTTGACTCTTAAACCTGGCAGCTGCTCTCAGCACAGGAGCTTGGAAAAAATGCTAAGGGTCTTGTCAAATGTGATCCCTCCTTCCAGTTATTTATAACCAACAGGCAAATCCAGCCTGGCTGCCCTGGCTTGTCCTTCTCAGGCTGCCCTCACCTGAACTGTGGACATTGTGCCTGGGGAGGATCTGGGACGATCCAAGTGTCACCCTCCTGCACTGCTTGTTTCTGTGCCTTTTACCTTTCAAATCTCAGCCTTAACACCCTTGTTACCTGCAGCTCCTGAGGCCTAGGAACTCTAAAAATGTCAGATAAGAGTGCCCTGAGGTCATTTGATTCCAGGAATTTGGGTGCTGCCAGGATTGACAGGAGCTGGCAGCTCGCTGGGATCACTGTGGGCAGCCCTAGAATGTTCCTCAAAATAACCTGTGTCCCTGGTGGCCTTATTAGAGCATAAATACCTGTTCCAACGAGCCACCTGCAAGATATCTTGGACCAGCAGAGCTCCCTGCAAAGCATTACTGAGCAGGGAGTTTTTAAAAGCCAACACAAAGTCATTTCCTTCCACTTCCACATCAGCTTGTTTGGATACTGATTTCTCTTCTTGTTTTAGAGGAAGCAAAAGCTCCTCCCTTACAGTTGGAGTTTGTTTCCAAGCCTGAAGCAGCACAATTTTTCCTTGTGTGTCTTGTGTTGTTCCTGGCAGACCCTGCTGGGAGAAATCTGCTTTTTAGGAGGATGAACACTGAGAGCCCCCAAATCATCTGCTGGCTCTGTGGGCAAGACAGGCTACAGCTAACCCTGGCAGACTCCAAAAATGCTTTGCTGCCCTGCAGGTGATAATCCAGACACTCCTAGCAGAAGGGTTTGAGTGTGAAGTTTCTGCATGTCCTGCAGCTCATCAGGGAATGATGAACTGCATGTCATCATGCATGCCCTTTTGTTCTCCATGGGAAAACAGCAGCTTGCTGAAGGTTGAGCTGCACATCTAACATTGTTCTCCTAACTGCCAGGTCTGGCTTCCAATGTGGTTCCCATGTTCCTTGGAGAAATATCCCCCAAAAACCTGAGAGGTGCTATTGGGGTGGTCCCACAGCTCTTCATCACCGTGGGGATCCTTTCAGCTCAGATCCTTGGTCTCAACAAGATCCTTGGCAATGCTGAAGGTAAAGCTGTGGCTCAGGGCTTCTCCGTGAGCTCCAGGGGGAGGATTTCTCTGAAATCTGAGCTGGTGTTTGTGTCCTTGCTGCAGGGTGGCCTCTGCTGCTGGGGCTCACTGGGATCCCCTCACTGCTCCAGCTCCTCACACTGCCCTTCTTCCCCGAGAGCCCCAGGTACCTGCTCATCCAGAAGGGCAACGAAGAGCAGGCAAGGAGAGGTACAGCTCCGGGATGGGATGGGATGGGATGGGATGGGATGGGATGGGATGGGATGGGATGGGATGGGATGGGATGGGATGGGATGGGATGGGATGGGATGGGATGGGATGGACCTGACTGTGGGACGTGGCTGACAGCATGTCAGTCTGGAATTCTCCCCTGAGGCATTGCTGGGGGGTGGAATTCTTGGAATGCTGCTCCTTTCCCTGCACGTGGGGATCCCCAGGTTCCCACCACGGGAGCACTGCTGCCCAGGGTCACCCACTGCCCTGTCTGGGTTTGAAGCAGGAGAGCTCTCTGTAAAGCTGGCAGCTCAGAACTCACCACGCTCTCCCCACCAGCTCTGCAGAGGCTGAGGGGCTGTGAGGACGTGGATGATGAGATCGAGGAGATGTACCAGGAGGATCGCTCTGAGAAGGAAGAAGGGCAGTTCTCTGTGCTCAGCCTGTGCACCTTCAGGGGCCTGAGGTGGCAGCTCATCTCCATCATCGTCATGATGATGGGCCAGCAGCTCTCGGGGATCAACGGGGTGAGTGGGGAAGGCCAGGGGTGCAAACACGGGGGTGATGGGCAGTGCTGACACAGGAGAGCAAACCTGGGACAGGGGAGTGCCACCTCACTCAGGACACACCCAGTGTCACACTGGGCTGGGCTGACCCTGGCCAGCACCAAATCCATGGATAGGCACAGGGCCAAGCTGCCCTGTGAAGGGTAATTGGAATGTTTTTAGAGTAAAGTGCTCGTGCCCAGATCCAAACACCAGTGTCTCCAGGAATGGAAAATCTCAGATCTCAGCCTTCTGTGCATGAGAGCCAGGATTTAAAGCAGCCAAAATGGGATTTCCACGTTCCACCTCTGGACTCCCCATGTATTAACTCAGCTGTGGCTTTCCTGCAGGTCTTCTACTATGCAGACAGAATCTTTGAGTCAGCAGGAGTGGACAGCAGCAGCATCCAGTATGTCACTGTGTCCATAGGTGCCATCAACGTCGTCATGACTTCACTCGCTGTGAGTTTGTGTTGGGGCTCTCTGAGTTCTGCCTTGTCCAGTCTCCCCTGCCCCTGGTTAAATTAGGTTATGCTCATGGAATCCTACAATCACAGAGTTGTTTGGGCTGGAAGGGACCCTAAAGATCATCTCTTCCCAAAACCTCGCCCTGGAGTGTTATTGGCACACACTGGGAGTTGCTTTCCATGACAGATGCCCCGTGGTGTCCCTTGGGTGGAAATATCTGCAACAAGTGCTGAGCCCCAGATGTCTCCCACCTCCTGTCTCTTGCAGGTTTTCATTGTGGAATCCCTGGGGAGGAGGATCCTTCTCCTGGCTGGCTTTGGTCTGTGCTGTGCCTCCTGTGCAGTGTTAACTGTGGCCCTCAATCTCCAGGTGTGTGTGGATGGCTCAGGTGGTCTCACCTGTGATTTCTGGGCTTTACAGAGGACAGGCTGTTGGAATATTTGGAGGATGCTCCTACACCCTGGGGGAGACGGGATGGTATGGAAGGTCTCTGTATTTGTGTATCCACCTTAAAGCCAGGAAAAGCTGTGATCCTGCTTGCCTGAATCCTCCTGCCAGGATGTTCACAGTACCTGTTGCATCCCTTTGGCAGCAAGGCTCATAGCCAGGCTGTGATGTCTAATTTTGGACATATCTGGCACTGGAAGGTGACACTGCCTTTAGGATGCCTTCAAATCCTACTGTGACCAATGCCTTGAATGTGCTGGTGATGGTCAGACAGGAACCACACCTAACCTGTGATCCAATCCTTGCAGACCACCATCTCCTGGATGTCCTACCTCAGCATAGCCTGTGTCATTATCTACATCATTGGACATGCCATTGGAGCCAGTGAGTACCCACAGCCTGCCCAGCCTCCTCCACCAGCTGGGTAAAGCCCAGTGTTGTGCTCCATTTCAGACAAAAACCTTTGTGGAGCTCATCCACAGAGGCTAATCCATGTGGCCATGCCCTGTGCAAGTAATTTAATTGATTTTTGTTTCCTTTAAATTTAATCCTTGTTTGACTTTCTGGGTGCTTCTAAACACTGGTAGTTAGAAACCACAGTCTGCCACCAAAACATGCAGTCTAATTGGGAATTCAGAGTGAGGGGGTTGCTTTTGGGATTTCCTCACCTGCAGCTGCCTTGCAGGTCCCATTCCTTTCGTGATGATCACGGAGATGTTCCTGCAGTCCTCCCGACCTGCGGCGTTCATGGTGGGAGGCTCTGTGCACTGGCTGAGCAACTTCACCGTGGGGCTGCTCTTCCTCTACATGGAGGTAAGAACCACCCCAGGGCAAAGCCTGGGCTGCAAATCAGCCTCTTCACCCCTGGGTTCCTACAGAGAGGCTTTGAAGAGCTGTAAATGCACTTGCTGATTCTCAGAACCTGTGTGCAGGATTATGTTAAGGGTGAGAAACCAATGTCAGCATTTTCTCCTCACACCTGGCTGTTGCACAGGCTTTAAAAGAGAGCAGTTTCTTTGCCAGGTAAATATCTCATCCCAAGCTCAGGAGCACAGAAAAGATAGCAAATTCCCCTTCTTCTGCTGCAGGATGTGCCTCAGAGAGACAATTTTAGCTTTTGAAATGTGAGTGCTCAGTTCAAGCTGACCCCAGCAGCAGTGACCTGTAAACTGTCAGTCCCTGACTTGACCCTGTGCAAAGGGAGCTGCTGAGCTGGACTGATGGAGCAGACCTCACTCTCCTTTCCCAGTAAATCCAGGGTGTTTCCAGGAAGCCCATGGTAGTGGTGTGAGAAGACAGAATCTAGAACCACCCCAACTTCAAGCTGTTCAACTGGAAATGTGTGCACCTCACTGTGGCTGCATGCTCTGCAGCCAGTGCAGGGCTCAGCATGACCAAAGCAGGTAACTCCCACCTGGAATGTTGTCCTGACCCCTCCTCTCTCCTGTCACTGCCCTAGGCTGGGCTGGGGCCCTACAGCTTCCTCATCTTCTGTGCCATCTGCCTCGCCACCTTGCTCTACATCTTCTTTATTGTTCCTGAGACCAAGAATAAAACCTTCATGGAAATCAACAGGATCATGGCCAAGAGGAACAAAGTGGAGATTCAGGAAATCAAAGAAGAGCTTAAAGATTCCTACCCCCCAGGCAAGCAGGAAGAGAAGAAAGCACTCTCCAGCAGTGAGATGTGACCCAGCTGTGTTCGGCCTGGCAGGAACTGTTCTGCAGGAAAACAAATACATGGTTCCTGCTTTGATGCTGATCTGACAATCAAGGAATTGTTAAGGCTGGAAAAACACCTCTAAGATCAAATCCAGCTGCAAACCTCACGCTGTCAAGTCCTCCTCTTGTCCCAAGGAATGGAAATGTCCTCAGCCAGCTCCGTTCTGTGACCAATCAGCTGATGGCACGAGGTGATGTGTGACACACCATGGGGGACACAGGCCAGCCCTGGGCTGGCTGTGGTCAGTCGTGTGTGCAAGGAGTGCACTGAATTCCTCTGAGGATCTGTCACTTGTGTGTTTGAGGGTCCAGCATGAGGAAATTAAATTTGATTTGTTATATCAGTGTGCTGCCCTCTGTTCTGAAAAATCAGAGCTGTCGAACAGCCTGGTGTGGATTTTGTGTTGTTGATGGAGAGTCCTTCACATGAGCTGCTTTAACCTTGGAAAATTAGTTTTTTAGCTGCTCTCAAACTTGTGATTAGTATTGAAAAAGAAGCTGTTTCTCTGCTGTGTCTCTACATCCATTACAGAACAGAAGGCAGCTGTGCCACCAGCCCAGGCAGCTGTGCCACCAGCCAGGGCACAGGGATGGCACAGGACCTGGCCTAGGGCTTTCCATGCCCCGTCCTGTGGGATACGAGTGTGAGGGAAGGGTGGGGAGCTGATGGTGACAGGAGGAAGGAGAAGTGCAGGGAAGGTGGTGAGAAACTGAGACTGGGTGAAGGATGGCAGAGAAATTTTATTTGACCAGGGAGCAGCTCTTTGGCATGAAGAAAGAGGTTTGGGGATCTAAATCAACCCCCTGGGAGGGATGTAACAGCCCAGGGTGCTGGACTGTGCCAGGTTCTGCAGTTCTTTGCCTCTATCTCAGTGATGGAGGCTTTGCTCTTTTGGCAAACACCATGGAGCACCAGCAGGTGCACAGTGAGGATATACAAAGCAGGAGGAGAAACAACCAATCAATCTCAGTTTTTCTTGGTTTCCCCAACAAGCAGTTCGCATTCTCCTGGTGGCTTCAGAAGAGCAGAAGCTGGTGTCACTGGCAGCTGGTGTCACTGGCAGCTGGTGTCAGGCTCCAGCAGCACCCCCCCGAGCAGGGCCATGGGGGTTTGTCCCCAGGCTATGACATCCCCCTGGAGCTGCCCAGCTTTGCACAGCGCCAGCGCCCGCACCTCGGCAGCGCTGAGCACTCTGCTCCACAGGTTCACCTGAGCCAGCCACCCCGCAAAACCATTGGAGAATGTCCCCAGCAGAGTGTCCCTGTCCTTGCCCAGGACCAGCGTCCCCCCGGGCTGGCTCACATAGCCCTTCTGGATGCTCCTGGCTTTGCCAGCTGCTCCGTTGAGCCAGAGGTTGGCCGTTCCCGACTGGGAGCTCCAGGTCACGCAGTGGTGCAGCCAGTGCTGCTCCTGGTGCTGCAGGGGGAAGCTCAGCAAGTGCCCTCCGATCCACAGCCCCAGCTCTGTGCCCACGGTCACCACCAGCTCGTGGTCACTGTCCCCAGTGCAGTAGGACAGGATGGTCTGGCTGCCAGAGGGTTTGGTTCTGCTCCAGAAGCACAGGGTGAAGGCTTGGAGGGACATGGCACAGAGGGGCTGAACCTCCACAAAGCTCTCGATGTTCTCTGTGGGGAAGTAGAAAGCTGGAAAGGTGGAGGATTTCGTACCTGAAATAACCCAAAAGCAAGCAGTTACATTTCCTATAAATAAACCCAAATCCTGGAGAATACACCCTGAGAACTGGTAGGGCTGGGATACTCTGAGCTTTCCAGTTATTGATGTGTTTTGCCAGGAAGAGGGTTTGAAATGATGAAAAACTGAGCTGAGCTCTACCAACCAAATGTTTGGGAAAATCACTTTTTTCCCTCCTTCCTCCTCTTTTCTCATCTTGTGTAAAATACAGATGATGATTATTCATCCTGAGGGAACTGGGAGCTTAAATTTTTCACTGTCTGTAACAATGTGCTCCCATGTGGCAGGAGAAGCTGCAGCTGCTGGGGGAGTAGCAGGGTTAGGGCCAATTACAGCATGGTGTTAACCATGCTGAAGATGAAGGATTTCCAGCAGGTATGGCCCAGGTTTTTGGCCCAGGTATGGAACAAAACCCTACCTGAGTGTGTCAGTACCAAACCTGGCAATGATTTAGGCCACCAAGGCCAGCAGAGCATTGGCTCTTCATCCTCACAAGGTCAGCTGGACTCAAACCGTGTTGCTCACCTGTGTGGCTCAGTCCAGTCAGCAACTCTGTCTTCATGTCTTGGAGCTCCTTCTGGATTTGGTCCAGCCTGAGGGTGAATTCCTCTGGATGACACTGTGCTGGAGCAATCAGACAGCTGAATTTACAGAAGGCTGGGACCAACATGTGGTACATTTTCTAGCTTGAACAAAACCTTTGTTTGCAAATGCAGCATTTCTCCTTGGTGAGGTGCCTGGCTGCCCAGCCAGAGCTGTTCCCACACAATCCATGCACCAGGGATAGCTGAGCTGAGGGTCCTTCTGTGGTGCCAGGTGGCACCAGGTCCCCTGCAGGTGTGTGACACTCCAAAGGCAGGGCTGGCACACACCTCAGAGCCCGGGGAGCTGGCAGGGTGACACTGGGACTCCTCCAGCAGAAAGGGGACTCCAGCACATCCCACTGCACTGGTTGGCAGTTTGACACCTTCCCCGCGGGTGTCTGTCCCCCAGGGGTGCTCTGGCCTTACCCTGGGCTGGGTGGCTCGGGAAGGAAGCCTCCACCACTCGGCCCTGCAGGGGCTGCACCCGGCGGTAGTCATTGCGCAGGGTGAGGTTGTGCCAGTCGAGCAGCGTGTTCTCCAGCAGCCGGATCTGGGGACAGCGACAGGGACAGGGCATGGGGACAGCGACAGCGACAGGACAGGGCATGGGGACAGCGACAGGGACAGGGCATGGGGACAGCGACAGCGACAGGACAGGGCATGGGGACAGCGACAGGGACAGGGCATGGGGACAGCGACAGGACAGCACAGGGCATGGGGACAGCGACAGGACAGCACAGGGCATGGGGACAGCGACAGGGCAGGACAGGGCATGGGGACAGCGACAGGACAGCACGGGGCCATGGGGACAGCAGCTCTGCCTGCAGGCGCACTGCGCATCCTGCAGCTGAGGACTACACTGAACACCTCGTTAGAGAAGAATCCTCAGGGTCCCTGGCTGAGCAGGAGAGAGGGGAAGGAGCAGAAATGAGAGCTCTCTGCAGCTAATTCGTGACAAAGGCAGTTTGCCTCGGGAGGTTTGAACACCTGCCTGCTGATTTGCATTTATGGAGATGCTGCTGCTATTCTGTCCCTGTCTCACAAGTGCCTCCCAGCCTTCCCCTGCCAAAAAGAGTATTTCTTTTCCAAAGAGAGCACACTGTGATCCCCCACTGCTGTAGTCTCAGTTTTATCTTGTTCTTCTCCTGGAAGAAAATGTTTCTGATGCTTTTTTATTATTTATTAACTTAAAGGTATCACTTTCAATGTAAGTCTAGACGAGGAAAAACCCTGAAATACCTTCTAAAATCTGCCAATTATTCTGTGATTATTTTAATGTTATGAATGGCTCTTTTCTGTATTTTTTTCCAGGGGGACTCTCTTGCAGTAGTTTTTGTCTTGTTAATTCTCACAAGTCTCATCCTTTTCACAGTGCTTCACAGTGGCTGGGCTTAACTGAGCAGAGAGTTTTGTTATCAGTCAGCAGACCTCAGGCCAACTGCTCCACAGCCTGACCCTGCTGTGATATAGAATCACAGCCACCTCTCAGTAATTCCAGCTAGTAATTCCTAGGAATTCATCCCAAAAGCTCTGTAGGAGAGATGCCCTGAGAGCTCTTCTGTCAGGCTGTTCCCAAGATCCCTGGAGGACGGGAAAGGAAATGTGTGGAGGAAAGAGAAGCTGGTGAGAGCCACCACTGACCTGTGTGTGTGACAGCAGGATTGGGGAGTGGAAGATGGTCCAGATGACACTCTCAGAGCAGGGTGGGGTGGTCAGGGAGCCCTGGTACCTGTAGAAGTGTGCAAGGTTTTCTGGCAGCATGGCTTGGACGTCCAGAGAGCTGAGTGTTGTTGATTGACCTCCAGAGGAAGCAGAGAGATGATACTGGGAATTAATGGGGAGGGAAGAGAGAGCTGGCAGTGCTCTTAGAGCTGGGGTTGGCAAACCCCTCTGGCCAGAGCACTGGCTCCTTCAGACCTTTGGTGGAACTGGCTGGAGATGGAGAGGAATGAATGACCCTTTCTGGATCTGTGCTTGTCACTGGGATATTCTGGTGCTGGGTGGTGGGCAGCTGCCCTCAGTGCTCTGCCAGTCCCTGGGGTGTGCAGGCTGCAGGAAGCTGATATTTGGTGCTGCAGTGCTTTGCACAGACCTTCGGGATGTATTTATTGTATTCAGGATTAATTTATTGCTTTGGGATGTATTTCTTCTATTTATTTATTTACCTTCAGGATGTATTTATTCTATTTATTTATTTACCTTCAGGATGTGTTTACAGCCATGTTACTGCCAGCAAAGCAGCAGGGAAAGGTCTGTTCCCAGAGGCAGGGGATACTCACAGGGTTTGAGAATATCAGGGACAGAGAAAGGCATTCCCAGCTCTTACCTGCAAACCTGATTCTTGCCAGTTTGGAAATGAACTCGCTGTAGTAGGTGTTCTCAAAGTGCCCATCCTAAACACAGCACAGACTGCATCAGAAGGTGAATGACCTGCCTGTCCTTCTCACTGCTAATCAACTGAGGGGCTAATTGAGCAACTGGGAGGCAAAGAAAACAAATACCATCACGGATTTCCTGATGGGCTGGACAATGCAGGGCCTGACAGGTTTGTACACAGACAGCTTGGCTACAGCAGGTTTGTCTGGGTACAGACAAGGAGACAGGATTTTGTGTACAGACAAAAAGAACTGGATTCTTTGTGTTACTTTAAATCCACACTGAATTAGGTGTTCCCACTGGCAAAGCGGAGCAAGGCTCAGAGGCACAGGAGGGAAACCCCAGGTGATATTCCTGTGTCTGCAGGGAGGTTTTAGCACACTCAGAGCCCCTGCCCAGCAGCCTGGAGGTCTCACCTACCGTGTACAGGAAGGCCAGCACTGCCAGCCCCTGGGGCTTGTCCTTGGCTTCCTCAAAGCTCGAGTAGTTGGCAGAGTTGTAGTGGACAATGTGCAGCTGTCAGGAGAGATATGGGGTCATTCAGGAGGGAGGGATGGATGGATGGATGGATGGTTTCCTGGGTGCTTTAGGGGACAGACTGAAGGGAGAATCCCCAGCCCAACCCCTGGTGCTCACTGCACAGCTCTGTGATGACTGAGGGGGAACAGCTCCAGCTCTGAAGGATGAGTGCTCTTGCCATGGCTTTTCTTGGAGCCTTCTGCACCAGCACCATCAGGCTCAGGCCTCCCACTGCACCCACCCTGGTGGGAGCTCTGCTCTCCCCCTTCTCTGTGGGGTGCAGAGATCCTCCCTGTGCCACACCAACCTCGGCCATGTATCTCATGCCATCGATGGTGTGCTCGGAGCCACTGGTCTCCAGGTCCAGCCCACCCCAGTGCAGGTGCATCTGGACAGCTCTGTAGACACCTGGGAGTCCTCTGGAGATGTTCATGGTGCATGGCAAATCGATCTGAACTGAAAAAAACCAGGATTGCAGACAGCAGTGATCCAGGAAAGGCTTTAAAGCTCAGCTCTCCCACAGCTCAGCACATCTTCACAGAGTTGTTAATCACTTCCTTTCCCAGGCAGAAAAGGGCAATAGAAATCAGCACAGTGACCTGTGTGTCACTCAGACCTCCTCTAGCCTGGTGTCATAATTCCCAGTGTTCTGCTCTCTGCATTTTTGAGGACCAGCTATACAGGGAGAGCCCTGGAAAAGGCTGTGTTACTGCTTGAAGGATTTATACAAACATCTTTTCTTCTTGCCAAGCAGTAGTCACAAACCCTTTGTCCTCCTGCTAATTCACTGCCACAAATCATAGATTATGTTAATGAATCTAGGAGTGAAAATGAAGAATTGCCTCGTCTAAATGGAAGTCCCCAGCATGTTATAAGAGAACTAGCAACTCTCCTTGCAGAATGCAGCACACCATCTCATTCATTAGTCATAGTTTGGGTTTTTAAGGAGTTTCTTTTGTTTGTAAATTGTTTGTAGACAGACAGGATGAAAGCACGTTTCCTTGTAATATCCCAAAGGCTCTAGAGTGGGAGAGAGAAAAAAAATCTACCTTTTTCATAAGTTCCCTGCTGACTGCCTTCCATAATGAGGGTTATTTACTTCAAGTGCCTCACTAGGGTTTGTACTTTTGGCAAAACACAGCCAGGGAATTGTGCTGTGAGTTTGTAACAAGCTTAAGGCTTCTCTAAGATATTCTAAGCAAGTATTTGCTGCAAGCATGAAGGCAGGAAACAGCCTGGTTTGCTTCTGCTTTTCACCCTTGTGCAGTGTGAGAGGAAATGTGAGTGCTTTGGGCTGGCAATGCCTTACTCCTGCTTTGCTCCAGCTTTGCCAGGCAGTGGAGAATCAGCTGGAGCTGTGCAGTGTGAGTGCAGCTGAGCTGCCCCAGCATCCCTGCCTGCAGACTGGGCTCTGTCCATCATTGCCCTGCAGTTTGCACTCTGTCCATCCCTGGCCTCTGTCCATCCCTGCCTGCAGGTTAGACTCTGTCCATCATTGCCTGCAGGCTGGGCTTTGTCCATCCCTGTCCTGCAGGTTGCTCTCTGTCCATCCCTGGCCTCTGTCCACCATTGCCCTGCAGGTTGCTTTCTGTCCATCCCTGTCCTGCAGATTGGATTCTGTCCATCCCTGGCTTGCAGGTTGCTCTCTGTCCATCCCTGGCCTCTGTCCACCCCTGGCCAGCAGCACAGCACACACAGCAGCCTGGCTGCCCAGTTCTGTGTCCTCAGGTGGCTGAGTTAACCAGGTGACTTGAGGTCACAGTTCAATCTGCTCCTGCAGGGAGAGGCACACATGGATGATATTTTAATTTTTCAGAGCTGGGCTTGTTCTTGTCACCAGCTGGAGGAACAACCCTCTTTTTAAACAAACAAAAGGTCCAAATCTAAAAAGCTTTGTTAACCCAAGGCTCTCTGTGTGAAAGTGTCCTCACTCAGACTCCACCACTGCAAACAGGGTTATCAGGTGTGATTAGCCTGTTGCTAACACAGCTACAGATAAAATATATCATGTTTATTGGGTGAGAAGTTTGAGGTTTGGCTCTGAGAGTCTGTAAGGAGAGTCCTGCTGATAAATCCCTCTCCTGTCCCTTTCAGATCTGCTGAGTGTTTTCCCCGAGAGATTCTGCTGCCCTGTCCCATCCCACTGAAGCCAGTAGAAAACCCAGCCTGACTCACAGGAGCTGTGAATAGGGACAGTCGGTTGCCTTTGTGCTTTAGGAAACTGCCCTGCATCAGAAAAGCATTGTTGGGAAGTTAACAAAAGAAAGGGCAAATACACACATGCAGTCAAAAAAGCTAAACCTGCAAGAATTAATGTCTAGGCAGGCAGGGCAGGAGTGCTGACACCAGCTGAGTTTGGGTTGGCCCCACAAAAGGAGTTCCAGTTTTCAGAACCACAATCACAGCTGTCTTCCTCTGCTGCTGCTTTGTCTCTCATCACTGCCTTGCCCTCACACCACATTTCTGTCTTTGTAACAGAGAGCAAGAAAGAGCTGGAGGTTGTGCAGAGCTAACAGCTTCATGTTCCCAACACCTTCCCAAAACCACTCATCCTTCTCTCCACTGCAGCCGTTAGAAAATTCTCTCATTGCTCATCTGTAGTCCAAAAGCATTATCCCAACAGTACCAGCTGATGAATTATTTAGACAATGAATTACAGATTGCAGCAGGGGAATCTGGGATCTCCTAAATTATAAGCCTTGCCTGAAACTGTGTAGCCAAAGGCCAGGCTTTTAACATGTGCTGTGCTTCAGTTTCCCTTCCTGAGCCCCAAAATACCAATCCTCTGTCTGTGAAGGAGGATCCTCCTCTGGGTTGTGCTTTGGGTGACTTACATCAAAAACCTGGGGTGCAAAGGTTTCCATTCCTGTCACTTCTTATTAATGCACAGGGCCAAAAGATGCATTTTTCTGAATGCAGAGAGGAGTCAGCATGGCTCAAATACTGCTGCAGTCCTGCTGTCTTGTAGCACATTAAAGGAAAGGGTCAATCTAGAATTCTCCAGCTGCATTTTAACCCCTTTTCATGTCCAACTGGGAAAATACCTTGCAGAAACCTAACTGCCTTTTATTTGTCTGGTTTATTTATGTATTTCTGGCAAGCTTTCCTGTGTGACTGAGGAAAACAGCAAACCTAGGAGAGCAGAATGAAGTGAGATGGCAAAGTCAGGTGAGTTCAAAAAGAGGGCATTGTCAGTGAATGCATTTCCATAGCTAAACCAAAAAATGTGTTCCTGCAGTGCCCTGAGGCTGAGCCCCCCAGCCTTACCAGAGTGGCCATTGTTGGTCATCCTGAACTGGCCCTGCAGGGGCCCAGAGTAGCCACTGAGCTCCAGCTGCAGCAGCTGCGGGTTGTACTTCACTTTTCTCCTCTGGATGTCAATGGGAGATTGCTGCTTGCCAGCACAGGCTGGGAAATGCTCTGCCCAGTGCTCCTCATCCAGCTCTCCTTCTCCTGCAGGGGAAGCGAGGAGGTTATGGGAGAAGTGCTGTTAGTCAGGAGAAAGAGAACTCTCCTCATTTGCCAGCAGGAAATGCCAATCTAATTATTGTCACGCCAGGAGCTGCAGCCATAAAAGGTTGCTTTGCCTTCCCCAGAGTGAAAATACACATTATTGTGTCTGCAGGACAACTGTGCTGTGAAATAGGAAACCTGCATTGCAGCAGCAGCTTAGGGGTGGCTGGAGGCTGAACCTCCACCAGAGGAGAGGGGCTGATATGGAAATGGGGATTTAAATGGGTCCCAACTGCCAAGGTGGGGAATTGGCTTCTTAACCACTGTGAGCGAATAGGATCAGGGCAATATGCAGGAAGGCTCAGCTTAGGATCAGGAACTGACAGCAATTTGCTATTTTTAACTAGGGAGAGAGCAACTGCAATATCCTTTGTTTTAGCTTAGCCCACTGAAGATCATAAAAGGATTAACATTTACTTCAGTGAACTCTGCAAACAACGCCCTGACACAAATGAAATTCAGATAAAATTTCACAAAAAATATCAAAATACCTAAATAAGTACCTCTTAGTGCTCTGTACTGCCTGGGACATGACAATAAAATAAGAAGCAGGCAGTATGTAAAGCTCTTCCTTCCAGGATCATCCAAAGGGCAGCTTTTCTCCTAACACATTCTAAAGATTTCCCCCATTGTTTGAACCTCGTTGTGCTGCCAACCCTGACAATGTGTCCTAACCACACAAAAGAGTAAAAAAGGGGTGACATTGAGGAGATTCACTTTCAAGACACGGAGGCATCAATAACGTGGAATAAATTAGCTGCTCTGTGATCTCTCACTAAGGGACAGCCAAGCTGCCTCTGCAGCACAAAAGCACAGGGAGAGTTTTTGGCAGCAGCAGCCCCAAAGAAACCCCATTTTGGTTACCTTTGTATGTCCAGTGCACCTGGTGGGAATGGCTGAGGGGAGCCAGGAGCAGGGGCAGCAGGAGAGCTGCCAGCAGCATGGCTGGGTGGTACCTGCAGCAGAGCCAAGGGGAGAGTGCACTGCTTTAGCAGCCTGAATGCTGAATTACTGCACGTCTGGCCTTTCCAGCAGCCCTCCTGCCCTTCTCCTCACCCATCCAAAGCAGAAACACCCTGTGCAGATCGTGTTTGGACAGCCAGCCCTGCTGTCCCTCAGCACTGAGCTGTCCCTGCACACTGCCAGGCTTTCCCTGCTGCCCTCCAGCCTCTGCCTGAGCTGCAGCACAGCTCTGCCCACTTCTCCTGTCCATTCATTCCTGATGAATGGCTTGGAAAGCTGCTCGTTGCAAGTATTGATACAGCAGTGCTTTGTAAGCAAAACCCCGGCCCAGATCCCAGTCATGCCACCTTGCTTCCCTTTACACAGAGGAAACCGAGGCACAAGGTTCAGGGAACTGGATTTCAAAAGTGCAGAGCATTCCCAATCTTATTAGAAATCAAAACTGTAAACACTTAGCTCCCCTGAAAATCAGACTCTGAAATTTGGTTTAAAAGCACTCCACACCCCTGAGCCTTAACATTCAAAGCATTTTGCTTTCAACACCTTCCCCCATCACTGAAAATCCAGTTTGGAATGGGAGAGATTTGCAACTTTTGAAAAATTCAGAGCTCCCAAAAAGAATTTAGACTTGAAAGATACAAGAGGCTGAAACCCCGATGGCTTTCCAAAGAACATACAGGAATTCAAATAAAAACTAGCAGATGCCAGGTGTCTAAATGCTCTTGTGGACTTCCATATCCCTTCAGACTCTTGATTTCCTTAAAAATGTGTCCCAAGCAAATAATTGCCTTGATCCAGTAAAAGAGTCATTTGGCAGAACAGGGAACAGACCTGGATTCTCTGCCTGCCCTTTTGTATCCTGTCACCAGGCAAATGCCATTCCCTTTGAAAAACCTTCTCCTCCCTGCAGGAATGACACACTGCTGGCAGCCCTTTCTTCCCAGCAGAGGCCCCCAGCTCCCAAACCCAGGATTTCCAACACAAGGGGAGCAGAAATCTCCCCAGGAATGGAATTTTTACCTTCTATGGAAAAGAGCTAGGGCTTCCAACAAAAGCAGCATGGTTTGGCTGCTGGCTTTAGGTGACAGGCAGCAATATGAAGCGTTTGGCAGGAAAACTCAGATCAGTGAAATCTCAGCACTTGTTCTGCCACTGGCGATCCAATTTGCAATAATTTTCAGGAATGAGGAGATTTCAGCCAGTCAGTGAGGTGGCAGTGAGGTGACTGAGGTGAGTCTGGGGTGAGGGTCAGGCTGAGCTGCACAGAAAGGTCCAAAGCCCAGACCCAGGGAGGCTGTGGTCTGGCAGTTTGGGGCAGTTTGGGACAGTTTGGGCAGCACAGGCAGTTGGGGCAGTTGCTGGGCATTACCCTGCCTGAGAGAGCTCAAATCCAGTGACTGCCCTGTGCAGGGCCAAGCCCTCTAAACTCACCAAAAAAAGATGTGGTGACCCAGAAAGAGTTCCCAAAAAAACATGCAAAACATGCAGCTGGAATGGGAACTCAGGTTTCTGTGCTGGAGAACAGAAGGAGGCATTTTACTCAAACTCCTACTCTTTGCATGTGAATTGTTAATGTTTAAAGGCCTTTCCTGGGCTGCTGGTTTGTGCAGTACATATTTAATCTTTGGGAACTGCTGTAATATTGAGCTGATTAACCAAATGTGTTTTTTCCCCTCTCTCCTCTGAAGAAGTCATTTATTCTGACGGTTGCACTGAACTGTGTAAGGACTAAACTAAGCAAACATGCCCTGCAATGCACTTCTTAATCCTTGTGTATCCAGTTGTGTAAATAGGCTTTGAAATTAGCTGAGGGTGAAATTTTGGGGGTTTATACCTCTTTGCACTTCAGGATTCCGCAGAGCAGCACAGGAAGGTGTGAGGAAGAGTCAGGCACGGGAGGTCACCTCTCCTGTCACCTGCCTGGGAGTGCAGCAGGGAGTGCAAATGGATGGCACTGTGACAAGCTGCTTCCCTTGCCTGTGCTGTATTGATCAGCCAGCCCAGTCTGCACAGAGGGTTTGAAATAAAGCCCATTCGGGAACATCTCGGTGCCAGGAAACTGGAGATGACAGTGAATTAATTGTTAATGGAGCTTTTGCAACATTTGGGACATTTCACTTGACATCAGCAGGAGCTGTGGGTGCTCAGCACATCCAAACCCAACATCTCTGTTAGCTTGAATTATTGTCTTTAAAGTCCTTTCTAACCCAAACCATTCTGTGATTCTACAAAGACACAGAAATCTATGGAAAGGATTTACCAAGGGCACAAAGTATGAATTTCTTTTGGGGTTAGGACAGAACAATAATTTTAATTCAGTTATTTAAATGTATTTGGATATTGAGCTTCTAACTATGAGCTGAATATGATGGAAGTCCTTCTCCTGTATAAAGTATTGCACATGTCAACCACTGGTTCCTGAATTTTGGAGCTTTTTTAGTGTCTGTGGTATTAAACCTGGCTGGCCTGAGGCTTGTCTTGGTCAGCTCTTCTGCTCCTTGGCTGTAATTGTTAGGGAAAAGTTTGGACCTAGTGCCTGGGAACTCCAGCCAGCCCAGCAGGACCCTGGCTGAGGGAAACTGGGGGTTCCCAGGTGAAGGCTGTAACAGGACTCACCTCTGCCAGTGAGAAAATCTGGTGTTGTGCATGTCAGCCATGAATATTCTTGGCATGATTTCTTCCCAAAGGCAGAGCACTTTCACACAGACTTCAGCCTTCCCCTCCCGCCTCGACTGCAATAGGAAATAAGCCTTTTATCCCACATCATTGGCTTCCATGCCCTTCTCTTTTATCTCTACGGTTTTCCCTGACTCTTTGCCATCTTTTAAATCCTGCTTCTCCCAGGCTATTCTCTCTGTCCTCAGTGGCCTAAAGCTCAGCTCAAGGCTGACATTCTGAGCATTGGTGGCCACATGAAAACCTTGACATGGCATTGAAGTAGCTGGCTCAAACCAGTGCTCCTTTGACCCAGAACTTGAAAGGGTTAACTCCTTTCCCTCTGAATCAGCAGGAATTCCACCAGGGCTTGCAGGAAAAGCTGCATCACTCCCCAGCCCAGCAAACATTTGCTCAGGAACAGGCTGTTTGATGGGAGATGGACACAGTGCCTTCAATCAGCCTGTCTAGGTTTCTCTGAGTGAGTCTAAAACCTCTTCAAGCAGAGCTCTGTCTGCTGAGGTTGTGCTGGATGAGTGAAAGTATCCACAGCCTACACAAGGGTTATGAAAGACAGAGATCAGCCAGTGCTGGCAGGCCCAGACCCATGAGGAAATCTGACAATAGATGTGCAGATTGGAACACGAGATTCTTTTATTCGACAATTCCTGTAATGTTTCTACATCTTATTTCCAAAACTGGCCCTCTTCTCTTTGAAATTGTGCCCATGCTTTTTATTTTTTCTTTTCTTTTTCCTTTTTGCCCCTGGTTTTCAAGTACATACAGAGATCACAGAGGGAGAAAAGCGCTGGAATTCATTTCTCCAGTTCACACAATCCCTTTAGACCTCCTTCATCTTATACAATATTTTGATGTATTTGACTAAATTTAATCATAGAATCACAGAATGGTTTGGTTTGGAAGGGACCTTAAAGAATATCTAGTCCAACCCTCTGCCATGGGCAGGGACACCTTCTTACCTTCTTCTGATACAAAGTCACACACCTTTATTGATTCTGCTGAAGCTTTGTGGTAGAAATGGGCTTTGAGGCAGTCAGAGACAGACACCAGAGATCTACACCAGCGCTCCTAAAGGCAGGATTTGCCCATTTGAAAGCAGAGAGGTTTCCTCTGCGAATTCCATTTCACGGTCCAACAGATCTCAGCATTAGCTACCTGCAGTTCATTGTCAACCTAAATTTTCTTTTGCTCAGTTTCAGCCAATTACTCTTAGTTATAGCTATAACCCTTGGATTATCTTAAAATAGTTTTCCCTTTTTAATGTTCACATCACTTCTGGGGTGGTTATCACCTCTCTGCACCATGGGCAGGAGCAGCCTTTCACTGCCATTTCCCCAAGGTGGAGAAAAGGACAATGTAATGCTATAAAAAGGAGAGAACATGGGCAAATAATCCCTCTTCATTTTAATTTCCAGGAAATGTCATTGCAGCTCTTGTAATGTCTCTTTAGGGCTGCTCTACAGACTTTGCTGAAAGGGGTTTCATGTTCTGGATCTCTGCTTGAGACTCTGGAAGAAAGCAGAGCACGAAGGGAGGATTAGGAAGGGGAAGCCAAACTTCCCAGTGCACTGAGTGTGAGGAGCACTGGAATGTGGGGATGGAAGGAGCTGTGTCAAGAGAGGGCCTTGGGGAAATGTTTCCATCATCCCAGGGCTCTGTGCTGTGCCCTGGATGGGATGCAGAAGGAATAGCTCAGTGAGAAAGCAGCATGTGCCAGTAGCTGTTCACACCGTCAGACACAGCCAGCGCTGTTTGAGATTCACATGTATCTGCACTGCTCCATTAGACAGGTTCTGTTTGCTCCTGATCTCCCAGCACAGGCAGAGGAAGCACAGTTGCTGCTCAGTCTCTCTGAAAACCAGCCCTGGCAGTGCTCAAACACAGGAGAAAACCCCAAGCCTCTTCACAAGCAAACAGGGCACGGAGCAAGTAAAGGCTCTGGAAACTGCTGCTGCCCATTGCTGGGTAAGCACTTTTCCTTTCTGCTTTCAGCTGCATTGTGTGTTGAGCAGCTGTGACATCCAGTGGCCAAACACAATACGGTTGGGTCTGGTACAGACCTCTTCATACATGGTAACAATAACAGAGCCTTTCCATGGCACTTTTCATCTTCAAAAAGCTGTCTACGCACAAATTCATTAACCCTGCACAGCTCAGCAGGGCAGACAGTGCAGTGATCCCAAAAGTGCACATGAGAGGAGGACACCACTCTCCAGACTCATGGCAATGAGCTCTCCAGGGACGTGGAGAGCCTTCTGTAGGAGCAGAGTGCAGCACCTTCACCCCCAGGGCAAAGAGCAGCTGGGCAGAGAGCAGGGATGAGAAAGGTGCAGCTCATTCAGCACCCGATGAAGATGCCACACCACAGGGATGGGCTGTGCCTGACTTCCCAAGAGGAAAAAATCCATGGTAAAAGAGGGGAAAAGATGGGGAAAGCTATATGAGAGGTCCCAGCAGGACCAGAGCTGCTTTGGAAGAGATCCTTGTCAGAGGCCTGAGGAAAAAGCTTCTGCAGAGATTTTCTGGAAACAGCAGAGGACGCTGCTGATAGATGTGGAAGGCAGGGAAGGCAGCAAAAAATGTGGATTTGGATTAAGAAATGCAGTGGTAGAATTGGAGAAATGGGAGATTAAAGCCACCTTAAAGTTCCTTTCTAGCCCATGCAGAAGAGCAGCCCTGGCAGAGATGCTGTGCTCTATTTGGGTACCTTTGGTGCCAATCCAGACACGCCTGTTCCTTTGGATTATAAAAGCAGACTGCAAGGAGATGCACTGAGAGATCCAAACTGGGGACAGATGCACCCAGTTTCAGTGATAAGAAACCAGTCCTTGCTTTCCTGAGGCCATCAGTGCCCCAGAGGTTGCTTGCTCAGCTCTGCAGGGCTTTTCTCTGCAGGTCACGTCACTGCAGGGATCTTCAGCAGGAGCAAAGTGCCCTCAGTCCCTCCTGTCCCAGCAGCTCATCACTGCTGCCCTCTGAGGAGCTTGAAGTGTTTCCCATGAGAATTAAGTTGATTTTTAAGGCATGAAAACAACATGAATGAAATTTAAATCCTACTGTCTGTGTCGTACCTGTTCCGTGGCAAGAGAATCCTGCTTGATAACTCTGGTGCTTTACATAATTATTTTGCACTCATTAAGGAAACAAATGAGTTGTTATTGGGCTACTCCTTTTTTTTTCAGGTTATTATTTAAAAAACCCCAGCCCTAAACACCAAATACAATTTCCTAATGGGTAATCAATTCCTAGCTTGCTTTCCCCTTTTTAGTAAGATATATTTCAAAGTGAAAGGGAGACTCTGCTCAGCAAGGAGCCTCAAACACCCTGCAAGAGGCAGTGCAGGACTTGCACTGTGGCCTCGACAGAGAGGATTACTTCATGGCTTCAGCATGGTTGCAACAAGCAGCTATGGCCTTTGGATCCACAACTCCTGGCAATTAATATCCAGCTGGTTTAGAAACTTTCAGTCTCTGTACAAATCACTGTAGCAGATCATCAGCTTCTGGGAAATGTACTCTTTGGTATTGGCATTCTGTCAATATAATACCTGCACAGAATGCACTGGTGCATTGGTTCCCTTCTAAATAACCATTCCCCATCCCCTGGAAGTGGATGTTGTAGTTGTTTAGGCAGGTTAGCATTTACAGCAGTGAAAAATATCCTGCCTGGAAGCTGAGTGTGTCCCACAGCCCTGGTGCACCATGGAGGCTGAGGATGGACCCAAGCTGGGTCCACACTCAACCAGTCCTTCTCTAAAACCCTGAGAGAAGACAGGATAATGAAGTAGAGAGCATTGAGAAAGCCATGAGTTGTGTCACCTCGAGCCATTTCACTATTCATGTGCCTGAAGCCTGCAGTGCCTCATTGCAGAATGAAGCTGTGAGACAAAGGCACGGCAGGGAACAGGATGAAAAGCGAGAGAGAAGGATGGAAAGCCACAGGAGGTTCTGAATGCCTGGAAGAAAACACCTTAAACAAGTTAACAGATACCCAGAAAGAGCATTATTCAGGCTCTGCCATTACCTTTCCAATGAATGTTCCTTCAAAACACCAGGAGCTGCAGGGTCAGTGAAGAGCAGAAATGTGAGTTCCAGAGCACTGACCTCTGCATCCGATGGCTTCTTTTTGGAGATCCCCTGGGCTGTGGGGAGCTGCAAACCTCACTGCCCGAGGGGCAGCACTGCTCTGCCAGGGGAACCTGATCAGAGCACAAGCAGCCTGGCACTCACTGAGCACAGGGAGGTGCACAGGCAGCCACCCAGACACATCCTCAGCCCTTCTGGGAGGCACTGGGGGGAGAGAGAAGTCCCTGAGCATTCAGGAAGTGCTTTCAAGGTGCTCAGAAAGCTCACGCCCTGGAATGCGCCCTGCTAATGGTTATTAAGCATCTCAGTGCATTGCAAACAAGTCCTGATCTGTGGTGGTTCTGCTCTGCCTTGGCACCCTCAGCTGCCTGAAGCAGTGATGAAACACTCTGCAGAGCTCACGAGGCTCCTGCCCAGCTGCTCCAAACAGGGCAGGGAGAGGCTGGACTGCTTGCCTCCTGTGCTCCTCAGCTTGCTGCAAGCTGTCCAAAAATGAACATTTATCGCACTGCCCATTTTACCTGTACAGCCAGAGGGAGGGCAAGGCCTGGCAGTGGAGGGGTTTTGCCCATGAAAGTCATTCTCCACTTGTGGCTGGTGGATGCCTGTAAGGCAGCTCTGTGTCGGTGGTTTCTCCCCATCTGCTCCATCAGCAGTTCTCTGGTCTGGGAGTTCCTGCGTGGGCTGTTGAATGGCAATGCTGGCTTTGTGTGTCCCAAACTCTCTGTCCCCAGTGTCCACCCCATCAGCCACACAGGCCCCTTCCAAACCACGAAATATTTCAGAGTGTACTGAGTATTTGATAAACTGGTAACAAGCGTGGATTCCCACAGAAACTCCTGCTTCCTGGATATCTTACAGCCTTAGGGATGCACTTGAAAGGAAGACAAAGAGAAAAATCAGGCAGGATACATGACGGAGCGGTGGCGTTTTTAATATCAGCTCTGAATTTTATCTTAACATGTATGGCACAGTGCAATTTTAAATCTGCTGATCCAGGAAAAAATGATACCAACACCTGAACAGTGCCAGACTTGCCTGGCAAGGGACAAGTCCTAAACTCTTCCTCACAGGTTCTGAATTCTTTCCACAAGGAGGAGTTTAGGCTGCTCTCCTACAGCCAGCTCTGTCCCTCAGCTCTGGTTTGGCTGAACAGGGAAAGGAAGCAGCAAGATGCTCAGTGCTGCAGGCAGAGGGTTTGCTTTTCCACCCTTTTCCACTTCTGCTCACCACCAACCTAATTATGACCTTTCAGGATACATTTTCTGTCCCCAAAGAGCACCCTGCTGTATTTCAGCATCAGCCTTTGCTCAGCTACCACACTGTTTAATTTCCCTCGGCCTCAGGCTTTCTTGTGCTCCATTTTCTTTAGCTCATTATGAGACTTGACACCTCTGTGTGATTTTCCTGCATGGCAATAAAGGCACTTCTGCAAAAAGCAAAGATGGTGAAGCACCTCTAATCCAGCAGTTAACCAGCATAACAATCCAGTTTTATGATTTCCAGCATCTGGAATGTGTTTTTACAGGGAAAACCACTTTTTTTTTCATTCTCATGCCCTCACCCCAGGAAGGCTGCAGGGTAAGTCAGTGCTGCCAAGGGCTATATTATACCTGCAAGGGGTACAATGTCCAGTTTTGGGGGGCTGGCACTTGAAAGAATTATCTATCTGTAGGTGACAGTTTAGTTCCAAGGGCTTTTCCTGCCCGGGGTTGCTTTATCTCAGCTGTGTGTAAGCCAGCAGCATTTTGCCCTCGTTCCTGGCTGTGCAGGAAAGCACAAACAGCACACGCAGTGTCGCTGTGGGCATGTGGGACACAGGGCACTGTCACACAGCAGCCTGGCTCCTCCCTGGGTCACACCAGCCTCTGGGGGCAGCCTGGAATGCCTCGGCAAGGAGGTCAGTCCAGCAGACTTCCTGTGCTTTTTATTAGACTTTAAGCTTGCCCCGGGGGGATGTTCTGAGGAAGGAAAGAAAAATGTGCCCAGGAGGTACAGCAGGCACGGGCTGGCAGCGTGAGGCAGGGCTGCAGGAGCACAGATCACGGCTCCGTGAGCAATAAAGCAATAAAGTGGCTTTGTTGGGGCAGCCAGGGTGCACTGGGCACTGCCGCATCATCACAGCCAGAACACAGAACGGTTTGGGTTGGGGAGACCTCAAAGCTCAACCTGTGCCACCTCTCCGTGGGCAGAGCCACCTCTCCGTGGGCAGAGCCACCTTCCCCTGTCGATAGCCCCGTGCAGAGGCAGGCAGAGCAGCTGGGCAATGTGTGTTCCTGCTGCACGCTGCCATGGGGTGTCACAGGCATCACAGCAGTGCTCCTTGGCCACCCAGGAACTGGGATGGTTGTTCACTTCAAAAGCAGGGGGAAAGTTTATTGTGTTTGTAATTAACCTTTTCCTTGAACTAATACAAACAAACATCCACCCCTTTCCAGCCTTCCTCTCTCCAGGTTATTCGTTATTCCCACACCCTCTGTCTCCCGCAGTGTCTCCTCATCAGGGGATGCTCCAGACCCCAAATCATCTGTATGACGGCATTGGACCCTCTCCTTGTGTTTCATGTGCCGAAGAGCCAGAAATGGGCTCAGCGTGCAGATGGACACAGCGGTGAGGAAAGGCTGATGGACTTGGCATTGCTCTGCCTGGACAGAAACTTTGGGGTGACCTCGCTGTGACCTTCCAGGGCCTGAAGAGTACCCGGAGGAGAGATGGGGAAAGACTTTCGCAAGGGCAAGCAGCGCCAGGGGAAGGGGAGCGGGGTCAGACTGACAGAGGGCAGGTTAGACTGGAGATGAGGAAGGAAGTGTTCCCTGGCAAGGTGGTGAAGCCCTGGCACGGGCTGTGCACAGAACTTTGGATGCCGTATCTCTACAGCGTTCAAGGCCGGGCTGGATGGGGCTCGGAGCACCCCGGGGTGGCGGGAGGAGGCAGGAATTTGGCACTGAACGATGTCCGATGTCCCTTCCCGCCCGAGCCATCCCGCGGCTCCCCCCGCGCTCCGCTCCCGATGGTCCCGCCCGCTCCCCCCGCCCACGTGGGCCGCGCCGGCCCCGCCCCTCGCACGGGGATTTTCCACGCGGCCGCGAGCCGCCGCACGTAGCGCACGCACGCGAGCCCGCCGCTGGCGCGAGGCGGCCGCAGCCAATCGGAGCGCGGCAGGGGACGGCGCCGACCAATGGGCGCGGCGGGCGGGCGGGCCCTGTGCGCGAGGGCGGCTATAGGCGGGCGCGCGCGGAGCCGTTGGGTCTCAGTTAGAGGCGAGGCGCTGAGGGCGGTGCGGCTGCGGAGCGGGGCTGCTGGCACAGCGGTGAGTGCGGCCGGCACAGCGCCTCTCGCTCCGCTCCCCGCGGGGCGAGGGGCCGCGCTTTCCCTTCTCCGGGCAGCGGCGGCGGAGCCCCGACGGTCCCCGTGGGCTAGGGCCGGGCCGGGGCTCGGTGGTCCCCGGGGGGTGCAGGCCGCGGTGTGTTCCCGCAGCACCGGCGGGGGAGGGAGGGCCTGCGGCGGCCTGAAGCCCGGCAGTATGCGGGGGGTGCGGATTAAAAACAGGGGGATGGTGGATCAAGGAGGGGCCAAAATCGGGGTAATATGATGGGTTAAGTAGGGGGCAGAATCCGGAGAATTTGAGGGGTCAAGGCATCCTCAGAGGCAGAGTTTAACTCTCATTTAATCATTAACAGTCACTCTCGGAGTGTGTGTGGTGATTTGGGCCTTCAGCTCTTTCGTGGATGTCCTTCAGCGTCCCATCTCAAACATTTAGCGTTTGCTGGCACTCCAGCCTATGCCTGATGTCTCTTAGCGGGTGTTAAGTGCTGTTTATCCCAAGGCAGCTCTGCTGGGGAGAAGCACTGGAGGTGCATCTGTGGATGTTGAGGTGTGGATAGAGAACTGCCTGTTAATCATCTCGCCTCGTGCAGGGCTGCCGGAGAGGATCCTGGGCTTTCTCCTGCTCCGTTACTTGCCTGCTGAGTCACAGCGTAGAGCCGTGGCTTACTGAGCCTGCCAGGAAGTAGTGAAGTTGGTCATCAAACCCACAGGCTGAGCCAATGCAGTTTCAGGCCTCCATCTTACTGAGCACCGAGACAGAAAGTGGTTGAACGTGTCTGTGATTTACTCCCTGCCAGGCATTCTTTAGAGCCCGTTGGATCATGTTGCAGAGGTAGAGGTGAATTAATACCTCGTGGAGTGCAGAGGAGCAGGGTTGGAAAGTGCACGTTTGTCCTGTTTCTGGGAATGCTTTGGCAGTGGAATTGATATGTTGCGATCTGATAGAGTGCACTGAAAGGTCTAAGCTTTTTTCAGAGCACTAGTGATATGAGAGTTGGGGTCATAAGGACTTCTAAGTGTCAAGAGAGGCTTCCGCAGATAAATGTGGCAGGCCTGTAATAGGACACTCACTAGGGCAGTTATTTCTATGGCCAAACTTTAGTGCTGCTTTTTAAATCTCCATTCAGGTGCTTGCAGTGCTCAGCCTTAACCCAGTATTGATTTTAGAGAAGTGTAGCTGCAAAATAGCATACAAGGACAGGTTTTGGTGGTAGGGTTGTCTATTAAAAAAAAAAAAAATCTTTGGAAATAATTTTCAATTGGAGTAACCCCCAGTTGAGAATACTGCATTCCCTGTGTAGGGCGTGGAGTCAGATGAGGAATAAGTGGTGATTTCTTAGAGTTGAGCTGGTATTGAAGTGAGTGCTCAGAGCTGGCAGTGGGTTGTAACTTAGCCTTGGAGTAGGTACTCACACGTGCTCCTGGGCAGGCCAGGAGAGCTGCAGTGTGCTTCTCCCCTGAAGGGAGACAGTGACCTTGTCAGCAGATTATGCTGCAAAAAAGCTTTAAGGCAGCGTGCTCGTTAAATACCACTGTGGTATTTGCGTGTTTGGTAAAGGACAAAGGTCAGAGCAGACAGTGCTGCTGTGACCTCTGCTGCTTTCAGTCAGCATTTCCCCAGTTAAACCTGGGCATGGGCTGACCCTTGTGTTCTAGATGAGTTGACTGAATTGATTGAGGCAGAATACATTGTGCTGGAGCAAAAAAAAAGAAGCATGAAGAATTGCTGGGGTGATGCAGTGATGTGAAATGCCTCTTTCTGCAGGAAAGGGAAGGACTCGTGGAGAGGTCGTTTGTTAAGGATGCTCGAGTAGTGTCTGACCTGGCAGACATTCCCAGAGGAAGCTCTTGCAGTGTGTATTCCTGAAGTGCCTCCTTTGTGAAGGTCAGCAAACAGCTCTAGCACTGCACTGAGAGTTCCTGTGAGCTGGCTGTGCTTTCAAAGAATGAGGCACCTAAAGTTTTGTGGCAAAGCCATGGCTCTGAAAATGAAAGTGATGTTTAGCAGGTGTCTGCCTAAAAAACTCTGAAAGCCCTTTTTGGATAAGTGGTGATTCTTCCTACTAGCCATTGCTCAGTGCATCTGCAGAGAGATAAGTGTTCGTGTGGGTGGCACTGATAAGTGGAGAGTCACAGGGATTTATTTCTAGCTTGTATGTTCACTGATTCAAGCTAAGTGGTGGCGGCATGAAGGTCAGCTTGAAGAAGTTGACTTGCTTCGTGTTTTAGTCATATCGTGTGTCAGCCTGTGGGTCTGACTGAAATCTTAGACAACTTGCAGGGCAGGACAGCTGGAAGGGACACTTAAAAGCCAAGGGGGAGAGCAAATGTCTGCCTGTGCTTTTCACTTGGGGAGGGCAGGGTTTGCTGTGGGGGAGGATGAGTGCCTGCAGTTCGCCTCTCTCATGGACTGAGCAAGCAGCAGCACTTCGAAGGTCATGTTTTTTTTAACTTGACGGTAACTGTGGAAGGATTCATGACCATTTCTGTAAACAGGGTTGCCACCCACATTGGCTTGCCAAAAAAACAGCTTCCAGATAGTTCTGCTTCTGAGGCTGAGCTTTTTCCTCTGCAGATGGCCTGGGTTTGGTGCCAGTCAATGGCTTACAGGCATGTGTATGACTTGATTTTTAAAGTGTAGCTAGGCTTATGTAAGACTTCCCTTACTGCAGTTTTCTGGAGTGTATAGATGTGAGAAGGGGGAAAAGGAAGTATTCAAAAGATTGTGATGATTTTTATTCCTTTTAAGAGGAAAAGTTAAGAGGAAAAGCTATTCCTGTAAATAGTCAACAGGGTGTAACTATTAATGCCAGCTCTTAATGAGAGCTGTGACTGTTTCTATTTCACCATTAGTTCCGTTTGGCTCTGAGCAGCTGCTGTGCATGCTAAGAACTGTTGCACTTTGGTCTCTTATCAGAAAGAAATTAACTCATAGCAGAGATTTGCTGTTTTGGGATCACTTGGCTGCTCTGGCGTGAGGAGATCTTGTTCCTTTAGAGCTCTCTGGAAACAAGAATTTTGCTTTTAGACCGTCCTTCCTGTCCAGGGTGAGACTTCTGTCTCTCCAGTGTTTGTCTCAACTCTCACCAAGTATGAAAAGTTTTCCCAGTTGAAATGGTGTGAGGTGATGTTTCTGAGCTGGCCTTATTGCTGCAGGTGTTAGTACAGGGTATAAAAATAAAACTACAAGGAGACTGATCTGCCACCAGAAAATCATGTATAATATTAATAATTAGACTCCTTTATGAGAGGTGCTGAAGCTCCCATTTTCCATTCAGTTTCTCTGGAGAAGTTTGCTGTCTGCCAGGAGCTTGCATTTGTCATCTGCTCCTATTGTTCTGTGGAGGGTCTCATGATAGTGAGGTCACTTGGAAACATCAAAAGAGACTGTCCCTTGCAATCTAAGGAAGTGATTTTTTTTTTTTTTTTTTTTTTTTAAATGATAAAAGTCATGAGACACTTGAAGAGGTTGCCCAGAGAAGCTGTGGCTGCCCCATCCCTGAGAATGTTCCAGGCCAGGTTGGACAGGGCCTGGCACACTCTGGGATAGTGGAAGGTGTCCTTGCCCATGGCAGGGAGTGGGATGGGTTGAGCTTTATGGTTTCTTCCAACCCAAACCATGGAATTCTAAACTCCTCTTTTCAGGTACTAAAGATGTCTATTACCAAGATCATTGCCCGTGAAATCTTTGACTCCCGTGGGAACCCCACTGTTGAGGTCGACCTCTACACCAACAAAGGTGAGTCCTCAGCTGCAGGTGTTTTATCCCTGTCTTAGATCTGATAGAACTCGAGGCAGTCAGAAGTATACAAACCATCCTGTTCTAGCAGTGCAATTGTGCTTACTTCTTCCTCCATACATAAAACCTGTTGGAACTTGTTCTGAGATGTGCAGGAAAAACCTCTGCCTCATTCTATTGGGATGAGTTTGCTGAGCTCAAGTTCCTGGCCTGGGCAGTGTGGGGCTTTTTGAAGGCTGCTGCTTCTTACAGCCTGAAGTGTGTGAGGACTATTCCAAACCTGCCTTCCTTCCCTGGCTCCAGCATCAACTGGGATAGCACTTGGAGTTAAGGCTTTGTTCCTGTCCTTGAGCAGCTGCTCATGGCCCTGGTTGTCAGTGCTCCCCAAACTCTGTATGAGTGCACTGCAAGTTTAATTCTTGATTTGTGTGCAGTCCCTTTCTGTAATGACAGAATCTGCTGCTGCAGAGTTGAATTTTGGGTAATGGTTTCTTCTCTGCCTAAGTACTCAGGCATGACTAAAGAACTTGTCTAATTGGGCTTTCACATGTAACATCTTATATTTTTAATTATTGTAGGACTTTCCCTTGGTTTGTTAGTTGTTCATCACACATCTGATAGGATCTGACAAAGGCATTGTGCAAACTCATACCAATGTGGTTTGCTGGAATGAGCAAACACAATGGCTGTAATACACTGACTAAAGAGCTGATCTTTCTGCCTCAAAAGATTAATGCAGTCATTTAATGAGACTGCCCCCACTAAGCTCTTTGATTTAGTGGGATAAGGCAAAGACTGGAGGCTGAAGTTGGCATCTAGAACCCAGGCAGGGCAGGCTCCAAGTGCAGATTGCTCCAAGTTCAGCATCCTTGGCTGAAGGAATGGGCTGTCTGGGTGGCTCTGCTGTTGTCTGAAGAGCTCAGAACTCCTGTTAACAAAGTAGGTCTCCTAATTGTCCCTTTTATGCCATATCCTAGAAGAATTTAAGAGCTTGCTTTGTCTGAGCTCAAAAGTAGATCCATTGAATAAAGCTGTTTTTGGAAGGGGAATGGATGACTTCCATAACTGAAACTCTTGAAATGCACAGTGGGAGAGAAGGAGTCAGTTTGCTGTTGATCAGTATGAGGGAGATGCTGATGGATTGGTGATGCTGTAAATGAGCAGACAGCCCTCCTAGGATCCCTGTGTGAACAGAACTGTGGTTCAGCGATTCCCTCTCCCATCTGCAGGGATGGAAGCATGTGGCAGGCTGGGATGGTGTCTGGGTGAAGCACATTCTGTTTGGATGTACCAGGATGATTTTGTTGTGTTGTGAACAGGTCTGTTCAGAGCTGCTGTTCCCAGCGGTGCCTCCACTGGAATCTATGAAGCTCTGGAGCTTCGTGACAATGACAAGACACGCTACATGGGCAAAGGTAAAGCTGGCTACCCAGAGTGTCCTGTGCCAGGGCTGTGCCATGTGCTGGACTCATGTAGCACTGTCTGTGTTGTGTACAAGGCATGGCAGCTGAGCAGGGGCAGTGGGAACAGACAGCAGCACCTGGCACACATGAGCTGGGAGCTGGGCAGAGCTGCTGGGTTGGCTTCCAGGGGTTGATGGAGGGTGGCTCTGCCTCCAGCAGTGCAGCTGCCTGG
The DNA here is from genome assembly GCA_024500445.1 of Entomyzon cyanotis. Taxonomy (NCBI): domain Eukaryota; kingdom Metazoa; phylum Chordata; class Aves; order Passeriformes; family Meliphagidae; genus Entomyzon; species Entomyzon cyanotis. Next base: position 852,409 of record JAKEPQ010001025.1, read on the forward strand.
TGCTGCAGGGCAAGGTACCTGCACAGGTGAGTGTGTACAGCTGGGGCACACCCAGCCAGGTGACAGTGTGTCCAAATGTTCTTTGTTACACAGCTCCTCTTGCCCTGTGCTTTGGTGTGGGTCAGAGTACAGAGTGCCTTAGGTGTTGTAAGGGCATCTAAATTGCTAGCTCCAAAAGCCTTGGGCATCCTGCAGTGAGTCACAGGGGCTTTTCATAGACCCAGTTTTCCAAGAACACTTAAACCTGTCAGCTCTGACACTGCAGACTCCTTAGATCCTAAGACCTTCTCTAAATGCTGCTGTTTAGCCCCTTGAGGTTTGGCTCCTCAGTGGTGTTGGCAGAGTCATGGAGACCTGCGTGGAAAGCCCAAACAGAGCCTTGCCCAGCTTCTTCTGTTCTTTGACCCTTTTGTCTCTAGTCCAGTGCTCAGAGCCAGGCTCTTGCTGCCTGTTTGTGTCCTCTCTTGCTGCCTGTGAGGTCGGCTGTGAGTCTTCACCTGTCCCTTGACTCTGCTGTGTGTTTGGCTTCTGTCAGGTGTCTCCAGAGCTGTTAAATATGTTAACGAGTTCCTGGCCACAGCACTGTGCACACAGGTAATGGATGTGCTCCCAGTGCAGCCCTGGCACTTGGATGAGTCTCTCCAGTGCATGGCCTGGCAGACTAACCTGGCATTCCCAGACAATTCCTAGACAATGCACCCTTCATGCACCTCCCGGTCCAGCCAGGGCCTCTCAGTGTTCAGACCTGGCTGTAAGCTCAGGTTGGACTGGGGTTGGAGTAGCATGAGGTGGTGTTCCTGGATGTTCCTGTTCTGAGATTCCCTACTAATCCCTGCATAACCTGTGTGTTGACCAGTCTGATTTGCTTGTTCCTTCCAGGTGTCTCAAAAGCTGTTGAGCACGTCAATAAAACGATTGCACCTGCACTGATTAGCAAGGTAGGAGCAATCTGTCTTCTCTTAACATCTCCTGCAGCCTGGCAGTGCCCAAACCATCACCTGGTGGTGTGTGACATGGGGGGTGTGTTGGAGTGCATGTGGACAACTGACTGCAGCCATTGTTTTACTTAATTTACTTAATGAGTGCATATCTAACACGTAATGAAACGATCTCCAGCAGCCTGGTGATGTAGTGTGCAGAAACTTCAGCACCTGGGAGCTACAATGGTGTGCAGTTAGGATACAAGCTGATTTATGCTTCAAAGAGTGGCTGTAAGATGAGGGACTGGATTTTATCCAAGCAGGATAATTTGGGAGGGAATCTAGAAAAGTCTGCTTGAATGAGATTCCTGTGTGCTTTGTGGGCACTAAGCCCTACCTACAAAGGCTGGTGCAAAACTAAGTGGTAATATGTAAAATGGTGGCATATCCAGCCTAGCTGTCAGCCTTAGGCTGCTGCTGTGTGATAATGATAGGACCTGGTCTGTTCAACTCCTGCTGGTTGCCTTTGAGCAAGTTTTGGTGCTGCCAGGGATGAAAATGCAGTGGTGGGTAGGTGAGAGTTTGTGGACCTCTGGTGCTAAACAGTTTTTTGGTTGCTTCTCTTTGCAGAAAGTCAGCGTTGTGGAGCAAGAAAAGATTGACAAGCTGATGCTGGAAATGGATGGGACAGAGAACAAATGTGAGTGGGCTTTGTGTCACACTGAGGGGTGAGAAGATGAAGATGGGTTTCTAGAATTCTAGTTCACCTTACCAGAACCAACAGCCAGTGTCTTCAAACCATGGGCTGCTATTGCTGAGTCTCTTTTTATACAGACACTTCTCTAAACAATTTTTCCTATTTCAGCCAAATTTGGTGCTAATGCCATCCTGGGTGTGTCTCTGGCTGTGTGCAAAGCTGGTGCTGCTGAGAAAGGTGTCCCCCTGTACCGTCACATTGCCGACCTTGCTGGAAATCCCGAAGTCATTCTCCCAGTTCCTGTAAGTCCCTGGGTGGGGATGGCTGAGGCCTTGCTTTGGCTGTAGCCTGGTGGTCTTGGATCAAACTCTATAGAGAATGAGGAGTGTGAATGTAAATGCTGTTACCAAGTTACCCTGACACATTCCAACTTGGCTTTTCCTGGTTTTTCCAAGGCTTTCAACGTGATCAATGGTGGCTCCCATGCTGGCAACAAACTGGCCATGCAGGAGTTCATGATCCTCCCCGTGGGTGCTGAGAGCTTCAGGGAGGCCATGCGGATCGGGGCAGAGGTCTACCACAACCTCAAGAACGTCATCAAGGAGAAGTATGGCAAGGATGCAACCAACGTGGGGGACGAGGGTGGCTTTGCCCCCAACATCCTGGAAAACAAAGAAGGTGAGAATGAGCTCGGTGTGGGACACATAACTGATAGCTGGGGAGTTTAAGATCATGCCTGCCCAGTATCAATGACAAACAGGATCAAAGGTGTAGAACTTGCTGCTGTTTCCTACCCTGACAAACATCCCCAGATGCTCTGTTGATGTGGTCAGGATTCCCTTGGATGTCACTTTATGCAGGTTGACACGATGGTTTGTACCTCAGTGCTTCATTACTTGCATTCCTGAAGGGAATCAGTGGGTGCCCTTCCAGCTGAAAAGTGATGTGGAAACATCTGTGCACTGCAGGTTTTCCAGAAGTCAACAGGCAGAGATCAGTGGAGATGTTTTTCTGCAGACAACAGGGGAAAACAGTTTGTGCTCTGCCTGGTTGTGTGTGGGAGGCACGAAGGCTTGCCTGGGAAGCTGAGGCAGTTGCTGCTTCCATGGCCAAACGTTCTGTTCAGGAACCTGTGGGAGAGGCACTTTGTCTGTGGGAAGCAGAATAGCTGTTCCTACAAAAACAGTACCAGAGGAGCTGTTTCCCTCCCTCTCCAGGAATGGAGCAGCTGACCAGGCAGTGGAACAGCAGAGCTCAGTGCAGGTGTTTGTTCCTTTACAGCTCTTGGTTCTGTGATTGTTGGAGGGCACTGGTGACCTGCACTGCCTTTTCTGAAAACACTAAGGCAGTACCAGAAATGGTGTCATTTCAGAGCCCTAGTGTCACATGCAGCTCTGCTGGGTCTGCACCCTTGCAGAATCAGTGAAGATGACCTTGAATGACAATTACATTCCAAGAAATTTTTGTTGCTGGCAGCAGCTGCTTTTGCAGTTTGTGTTACATGATCATCTTACAAAACACAACCAAACCCAAACAAAAAACCAACCCAACAACAAAAGAAAACACTTGATCCGGGCTTCCTGCTGCAGACAGCCTGGCTGATCCCAGCTGCTCCCTGCAAGTCAGGTGGTTGGGAGATTCTTATGACTTAGACTCTGCCAAGCAGTAGTGCAGTGGGGAAAATCAAGAGACTTCTACTGAGTGGTTCTGTCCCCTCTTCTGCAGGTAAATGTGCACCTGGAGAACAGGTAGATGCCAAGAGGGGCTCCTGTGCAGTCAGGCTGTGTCTCCTTGCTGTCAGGGTTTGGATGCTCACCACTTCCATGGCCAACACCTGCTCTAGAGCTAAAAGGGATTAGAGTGCAGTCCCTGCTTCCTGCCCACATGCATAAAGCTGAAAGAGGATGTGGTATCATCTAGTATTAAGCTTTCTGGGCTGACATGTAGTCCTGCCTGAAGAGATTAGGAATCCCATAATGGAGTCTCGAGGGTATTACAAGCTAAAAGCAGTATTAAAGTAATATCTTGTTCCAGTCAGTTCAGAAGTGGGAGAGTTTAAGAACCTTTTCTGTGCAGCCTTTGGGCTTTCTGAAGGGGTAATGGAGATTCTTTGCCAAGTGATTGTGCCGCTGTTGGGAAATGAAGAGCTTTGGGGTTAAGATGTTTGGCAGGAGCTCAGGAACACCTCTGTGTTGCAGCTCTGGAGCTGCTGAAGACAGCCATTGCCAAGGCTGGCTACACTGACAAGGTGGTCATTGGCATGGATGTCGCTGCCTCCGAGTTCTACCGCGATGGGAAGTATGACTTGGACTTCAAATCCCCTGATGATCCCAGCAGATACATCTCTCCTGACCAGCTGGCTAACCTGTACAAGGACTTTGTCAAGAACTACCCTGGTAAGTTGCTCATCAATGAGAAGCACAGTAGCAGTGGTGAATAGGGGTTGATGCTGAGGGAAGGAGCAGGGGTGCAGCCCCTCTTACAGGAGAGATTGAGAGCTCCTGCCTTACTCAGCCTCTTGGAGGTCTGAGCAATGTTCTTGGAAGTGGGCAGTACTTGTCTGCAGTGCTTTGGTACCACTCATTCAAACAAGACCTTTGTGGCTGGCATTGTCCTAAAGCTGCTGTGTCCCTCCCCAGTGGTGTCCATTGAAGATCCCTTTGACCAGGATGACTGGGGTGCCTGGAAGAATTTCACTGGCAGTGTCAACATCCAGGTGGTTGGTGACGATCTGACTGTGACCAACCCGAAGAGAATTGCCAAGGCTGTGGAGGAGAAGGCCTGCAACTGCCTCCTGCTCAAGGTCAACCAGATTGGCTCCGTCACAGAGTCCCTGCAGGCGTAAGTTCTGCCCTCTGGGCCAGGCCAGGCTGGGGCTGGTTTTAACTGGGGGAGATGGGCATGCAGACCACATCTAGGGGAACAGAAGTCTACTGATGGGGCATCTGTGAAGGGAGAACAATTATTAATGAATATGTTATTAATTGGTAGAGGACATTGACCTTCATGGTCCTGATGTCACACAGGTGTCCTGAACAGCTTCACAGGGTCTGAGCACGTGTGACAGCAGCTCCTGATCAGCACCTGGTCCTGTGATCCTGCCCTGTACCAAAGGGCAGTTCTGTACTGGGCACAGGGCATGGTTGAGCTTCATCTCTTCATCTCTTGCAGCTGCAAGCTGGCCCAGTCCAATGGCTGGGGTGTGATGGTGAGCCACCGCTCTGGAGAGACAGAAGACACCTTCATTGCTGACCTGGTAGTGGGTCTCTGCACTGGCCAGGTTGGTATCTGCAGCTGCTGGTTCTTTGGCTTTTTGCTTGATGAGAGAATTTTGTGGGGAAACCAAAGCCATGGTGCACTGCACTGCCTCCAGGTGTGCAGATTTGCTGTCTGTTTGCAGGGAGCTGATTTGTTAATGGAAGTGTGACGAGGGAACATTTTATCTTGTGCAAACTCACCTTTAACCACCAATGTAAAACATCTCAGTCAGCTCCAGTGGCTGTGCTGGGGTTTCCTGCTCCTGCAGCTGATAGCAAATGAACAATCTTTATTGCTCCCAAGACCTGTGTGTTGGCATGTATAGGTATTGAGCCTGATGCCTACACAGAGCTGGTGATGATGCTTATAACCCTGAACAGGTTTGTGTTGGCACTTGGAGTTCTCCACTAACTTTGTCATTTCCCTCTCAGATCAAAACTGGTGCTCCTTGCCGATCCGAGCGTCTGGCCAAGTACAACCAGCTGCTGAGGTGAGCCTGGGGCAGGGGAAAGGGCACTTATCCTGATAATGCTTGGGGGGCACAGCTTGGGTTCTGCCCCTCAGAAACACCCTGCAGCTGAAGGACTTGAGCAGATCCTGGCAGAGCAGAGGTGCTTTTGGGTGCAGCTGGCTGCAGGCTAAGGCTGGGCTGGCTGGGTGAGGTGCAGAACAGATCACACAGCATGCTGTGACGCTGAACGTGAGACATTGTCTGTGCATGAGGCATTTCAGATGTTTGGGTTGAGTTGTGCCAGATGTGGGGCACAGCTGCAGTGGCTGGGGGAAGCTGCCTTGTCACTGCAGTCCCTTGGGTGCCAGGGGGCTCAGGGGCTCAGTGTGAGGCCCGTGGCTGTGCTGCTGCAGAGGTTCTCTGCTGGCTGCTGACCCCCAGTGCTCTGTCCTTCACCAGAATTGAGGAGGAGCTCGGCAGCAAGGCTCGCTTTGCCGGGAAGAACTTCAGGAACCCTCGTGGCAACTAAGTGTGGATGAGTCCTCCCTGTTCTGGTTCAGCACTAGTCATTTACTTAGATCACAATTACCTGTCATAGAAAGATAAGGGCAGCTGAAGGAAAAGACCAGTCTGCAGGTCCTCCTTTCCCCTAGATGATCCCTTCACCCAGTGTGTCCACCAGCTCTGATCTGTTAATTGTAATGCTCTGCTGCTTCTGTAGAACAGTCACTGGGGGTGTTCTGTGTATTTAACACCCTCAGGGATCATGACATTGTGACTCTGGGCATAAACACTTTAGTTCCCTTCTCTGCTTGTCTGATCTTCAACGTTTGGAGCTGTGTGATTTGCAGTGCAGCAAGAGGTTCCTGCAGACAGAGAGACAGTAGTGTTTTTACATGTGATAAATAAAAGCATCAAACAACCCAACAACGTCTGTGCCTTTGAGTTATTCAGAGAAGTGTGGGCAGCAGGGATTTCGACCTTTGCCTCATGGAATTATGGAATGGTTTGGGGTTGGAAGGGACCTTAATGCTCATCTTGCCCTTTTTGCTGGGGTTTGGCAAGAGTTTCTGGAGTGCCTCTGTCACTCTGTGTGGGCACTGGCAGAGCAGCAGAGCTGTGACCTGAGTCCCTTCCCAGGCAGGAAAAACCAAATCATTACACAGCTGAATGAGAGGATGTCTAAGCCAGTTCTTACTGCTTATGTTTTTGGGGTTTTTTTCCCCGTAATGTCAGATTTGTAAGAAAAGCATTAATTTCCGATTCAGTTAATGATTTGCTGTTGCAGGAAGTGATGTGCTCAGCACTGCCCTCCTGTGGGCACCCCAGGCATTGCACCGCACTGCCACCAGTCAGTTTTTTGTATCTCAGAATTTTCAGTCGCCGCGGTGGAAATGTCACAGCCAGTGATGCTCAGGGCACGTGACATCATCTACCTTAAACTTTGAAGAATATTCTCAGTTCTAGTGTGGGGGTATCAAGGGAACATCCCTCTCTACTTGGCAGTTGTTTCCTGAGGAGACTTATCTCCTCTGTCAGGCTCCTCTTAAGCAGAGCTTTGCTATAAATACCAAATTTACCATCCCCAGCTCAGCACAGGCCAAGGGCCTCCTCTCTCACCCGTTTGTCCTTTCCCCAGGCCTTGCTCTGAGGTGGTTGCACTCGGTGGCAGATTTGAAGCCCACTGCACTTTTCACACTTAGCTGATCTCTGAATTAGACCTGTTAAATGAATAAACCAGCTAATTACACACAAATCCTATCAAGGGATTTTTCTTCTCTCAAAGAGGCAGCTTGTAATATCTGCAGAATGGTTTAGGAAGGTTTTTAGCAGAGCTGTGTTGAGGAGCATGAGTAGGGCTGTTCCTCACCTAGCCCTTCAGTAAGTCATAATTCCCTTACCTGGGCCTTTATTTCCACCTGGTGATTTTCTTTTAATAAGCATCAGAAACCAGAAGGAGCTGGAAAATCAGGTCACTGGTTGCCATAAATCAACCAAAGCCTGAAGGGCAGTGAGGCTGTGATGAAATGAGTGACATGAGCAGGGCTTGGCACCTGGGCTGCTGTGCCTGTGTGCAGCCACATCGATGGGGGGGAAACCAGGCTGGAATCCTCTGCTCACATCAATAGTTCAGTCCCAGCTCTGACAAAAGCCCCCTCCACTCGTGCTGGTTAACACTGCAAATGGAGCTGGGCATGAATTCATTATCGTTCACACCTTGTCAGAGCAAGGTGGAGAGAACAGTTACAGGTCAATTACCAGGTGTGTCATGCCTTAAAATAACCAGGAAATGGCAGGGTTAGAGCAGTGCTGGGGCTGTACAGCCCAGAGCTGCAGTCAGCTGCTATTGAACAGTGTGTTCCTCCTGCACCAGTGAATCAATCCTGCCGTGTCAGACGCTGTGCTCACCTGGCCCATCAAACCCCTTACATAAAGCTTTCAAGTTCAATCTCAGAGAGTATTTGGGCCAGATCAGCAAGGTGCTTCCAGCTGCAGAGGATTCAGGCTCTCCCTAATGAGGCTGCAGCGTTGAAAGGAGTCACTTGCAAAGGAAGAAAAGAGCCCCGAGTGGGGAAGTGCTGGAACGTGGGGCTGGGGTTTGTAGATAAGAATTTTAAGCGTGTTAGAGAAAAGTGAATGATTGGTAACGCTGTGTGTGTTTGGAGTGAGGGGAATAAGTGAATAGGGAACAAGATTTGATTGCTGAAAATCAAGACCTAACCCTGCAGTGCTGGAGAGGGGGAGAGCTGTGTGTGCTCCTTAATCAGGGCTCAGCTCCTGCTGCACAGCTCCTCACCTTTCTGCGCTGTCCCCACGGAGTTGGACTCGAAAGGCTGTGCTTTATAACAGAGAGCAAATGTGGCACAGCCAGTGGCTTTATTACTGCAATAATTTGCAGGGATGGCACTCCTTGGAGCAGAGGAGGCATCAGCTTAGCAAACACGAGCTGGGAGGCTGCTCTGAGAATAGCAGGCAGGCTTAAAAGCAGAGCTGTGGTGACTGATGAGCAGAGGGGAGAGGCAGGTGGTGCTTTTGGGAGCTGTTCAGGTAACAGGATTTATAATGGAGTGATGCAAAGGAGTGCAGTGGGAAAGAGCTCCCATTACCCTCTGGCTCTGTTTCTAGGTGTGCAGAGGTGGCTTTTCTGCTTTGTAGCCCAGCCTAGTGTTAGCAGTAATTTCCTTACGTTGGTTTCTAGGTCTCAGAAAGGCCCTGTCTCAGTGAGTTTGCTCTGGACTGGAATGAATGTTGCCATCCCTCTGTAATCTTGAGAAACCAGATGATTCAACATTTGGCTTTCCTGCTAGCCATGAGCCCCTGGTGGGAGTGAGGACATCACTGCTGAGCTTCCCTCAGCAGCCGAGGCTGGGGCAGAGCTGTGCCCCTGCCAGGACACCGAGGGTGGCTGTGACATGGGGACAGAGGCTCTGAGCCAGCCCTGCCTGCCCCCAGCAGCTCTGGGCTGTGCCTCACACTCACAGCAGCACTGAAAGAGCAATGCCAGGCACCAGCTCAGGCCCAGCACTCCCTCGGAAAGCTTTTCTTGTTGTTCATTTGTGTTGCAGGGTGAAATGATTTCCCTGCAGATAGGAGCTGTGGGTGGGTGTGAGAATGAAGTGCAGGAACCCAACTCCTGTGAGCACGTGGGAATGTGGCCTCTCCCTGCAGCTGCCTCCTGGCTCAGCAGGATGGTGCTGGAGCTGAACCACCCTGCAGAGCCCAGCTTTGGTCCTTGCTGCAGGGAGAGACATCTGTGCTCCCTGACAGCCCCAAGAGGGAACCAAGCACCAGCAGATCTGGAGCACTTTGCATGCACTTTGTGCTCCGTGCATAGAGACTCCCAGAGACTGGAAGTGCAGGGTGTGGCAAAGGGGAAGAAGAAATAAAGCCAAGCCTCAATTCTGCTAGGAAAACCTGGAGAAAAAAAAAAAAAAAAAAAAGAAGGAAAAGAACTCCCACCAAAAACCAAGGAAGAGCAGTGAGGAATGGAGGAAGAAAAGGGGCTGAAGAAAGAACTCAGATGATGAAAACAAGAGATGCAAAATAAACCATAAGGAAGAAAATAATCATAAGGCCCAGATGACTGCCTTGTGCCACACTTGAAGTGAGTGTATGGTGAAATCTCAGGCCCTGAAGCACAAGGCACAGGCTCAGCTCTGTCTGGAAACACACACTTTTAATCATCCAGGTGCCACTTACAGGCTTAAGTTACAGGAGACAGGAGAAACCCAGGCTAATTCTGCAAAATAAAACCGTTGGCCGACGGCCAGGCAAGATGACACCTTGCTGCCAGCAGTGTCTGAGGAGCAGCCTGGGGCCAGCCTGGCTCCCTGGGTCTGCAGTGCAGGTCAGCCCTGGGGCAGCATCTCCCCTGCTGATGGGAGCTGTCAGCAGCCAGCAATGCCAGCCTGGCCCAGAGAGAGAGGGACTTTGTCACAGGCACAGCGGGCAGAGTTCCCTCGGAAAATGAGCTAGGACAGCACCTGGGCTGGAGCATTCCCAGAGCAGGACAACAAAATCCAAAGGGCAGATGTTCCAGGTCTGAATCTCTCCTCAGCCTCCAAACAGGAGGTGAATGGTGTTAGCAAGGCAGGCAGGTTTCTCTGCTCCTGCCCAGCTGCTCAGGATGAAGGATGTTCAGAACAAACCTCTCCAATGGAGAGATGCCCCACGGAGGAGCAGCAGGTTTGAGCTCTGCCCAGCCCGGGCACACTCTGGGACCTCAGCTCTGTTGTGCCATTTCCCTGCTGTTGTGCCATTTCCCTGCTGCTCCCATGTCTCAGCTGTCCCAAGGGATGGGTGACACTTCCCAGGGCAGTGGGGAGGATTCTTAGAATCCTCAGTCGGTTCTGTACAGTGCTTTGAAGATCACAAGTGCTGAGGGGAAAAAAAGGAAATGGTGCTTGAAATGGAAATGTTCCCATTGCTGTTGCTCAGTTTTCTCTCCTTTTCCAAAGTCCATTCAGAGGTGCCATCAAAGGCAGCAGTGCTGCAAGCCCAGGGAAGGAGCAGCTCTGAGGGGGAGGTGGGAGTCAGGCACCTCCTCCTGGAGGAGCAGATTTGCAGAGGGAAGAGCAAAAATGCAAATCTGAATCAATCCATCTCTCCCTTGAATGCTTTGCTTATTTATAACAGCTCAAAGCGAAGGTGGTCACTTAGGACAAGAAGGGAAGCTTCTAAATCCATTTACTGCTTCCTGCACTGGAGCAGAAGCTGGGGATTTACAGCAGGAATGCAGAGTGAGGTGACCCACAGCCGAGGTGATCCGAGGTGATCCAGAGTGAGGTGATCCACAGCCGAGGTGATCCACAATAGCAGGAGAGGAGGCTCAACAATATCAGAGCAAACCTCTGAACAGCCAGAAAGCAGCAGGCCAGAGCTGTCAGACTGTCCTGGGCTAATATTCCCTCCCCTGCATGTCAGATTCAACTGGTTTTTACATCTGCTTCTATTATGAGCACTCAGTCAATAATCAATTGATTATGAGCAATCAATTGATATTAACCATAAGAAAGGTAGAAATGAGCCAGCTCTGTGCACATGCTTGTGGCTGACAGTGAATTCCCTTTACAAAAGTCCAAGGAATTAGAAAATATTTAAAATACTCCTTCTCTAAGCAGTGTTGGATCCCCAGTGTACCTTGCACAAGGCACCTTGTCCTTGTCTGTGTGCATCTGCAGGGCTTGGCCTGATGGAAAACTGCTTTGCTGTTGGAAAGGAGATTGAAAAGTCTCGAGATGTGGTGTGTGTGGCCACAGAACTGGATCTGAGCGTGCCCTGTGTTTGTGTGAGTGAATGTGTGTGAGCTCAGAGTCCAGGGGCTGCTCAGACTCGAGGCTGGGAGGCTTGCAGGGGAAAAGGTACCAAAATACACAACAAAAAATCACCCCAAATCCTCTGGAGTTTGGATCCCTTTTCCATTTCCCTGCTTCAAAGGGCTGCTGGCAGTTTGTGATGTTGGTGCAATCCAGGAGCTGTTTGGGGTTGAAAGCAAGTTAGTTCTATTTAATTCCTTTACCAGGCTTTATCTGGTATGTAAATCCCAGAATGAGTTCCTGTCTGTCCCCAGGTACAAGCAGGATCCAGAGCTGAGCATCAAGGGGTGATGCAATTAATCCCACTCATGAGGAAAGACTCATTAGTCATTTGCAGCTTCAGCACTGGTGCCTTTCAAGGTGCACAAATCTCTCGTTAGACACGTTTCATGTTCTGCAGATGCCATTTTGTCCCCTCTCCACATGCTCTGGAACATGCCCAAGTATACAAAAATGAGAGGAGCGATTGTTAGGGCTGAAATTTTTTTGTTCCCTTTCAATGGAATTTTTTTCCCTTTGCACGGCGCACATCCTGGGCTTTGATAAATGAGTCTCACCAGACACTGTGGTAAGCCAACCTCTGCTAATATTCATTATGCAGAACCCACTAGGAAATGGTCTGAGTCAGGGAAATGGAAAACCTTTAAAAGATAAAAAGGTTTTAAATTTTTTTTTAATTTAATGAGGAAACTAATTTATAACATTTTACATTTCTGGGGTGTTCTAAAATATTCAAACTATTAAACTCAGAAATTTCAGGGTTGTATGTGGTGTGTGTTAGAAACCTGAGAATGACCACATAGGAACTAGGGCTTTCCCCCCAGATTCCTGAGGTATTTGGGAGGTGTGCAGGGACATGGTTTAGTGGTGCACTGGGCAGGAGGGTTAATGGTTGGACTGGATAATCTCAGAGGGCTTTTCCACCCCAATGATTCTGTGACCCTTGGGATCAAGACTTCCCAGCAAAACCAGAATCATTGAGCCAACATAGAGACAAGACAGTTTTAGATGACAGAAAATGTGTTCAGAGGTGACTCAGGATGTTTCAGGATGTGGGGCTGGGTGTGACCAGGAGTCCCCCTGGCTCCCTGATCTCAGTTTCCATCTCATGACAAGCCAGGAGTTCTCCCTGGGGACAGCAGAGTGTCTGTGGTCACCCAGTGCCTGCCAGCCCAGCCTGCCCTGCTGGGAACTCGTTCCTCCAGCCTGGAGGAGTTGCATCAGATCGAGGAATAACTCAGGGCTTTTCACAGGCTCTGCTGAGCCCCTGGCATTTGCTGCTCCCTCCAATGGGTGTGAAAACGCCCAGACTGATTTAAATCTCATTTCCATTGCTTCTGCTTTCATTGCAACCACTTTTAGACAGAGATATCTGTGACCTGGAGGAGTTCACACACACCCAGAGCATTGTCCTTCAAGTGGGATGAGCCTTCCAAAAAATTCTCTGGTAATATCTGTGGAAATGAGATTTTAAATTCCTGAGATTTCTACAGTAAACAAAACAAAGCAGAAAACCCCCCAAAGCAAACAGTTTTCAGCTAAAGGGCTGGTATTCAGATATGACAAAGGGAAAGAAAGAATATAATCCTTTTTTGTGAGTGGAGTTAGGTCATCTGTAAAAGCCTCTCAGAATATTATCTCCCGAGCTAATCGCTGTATTGACATTTGCCTGTTTCATTAGAGCTGAGTTTTTACTGCATTGCTGAGGTTACAACCTGACTCATCTGTCATGGTCAAGGACTGGTTTGTAATTTCATGACCGGAGAATTTAAAAAAAAAAAAAAAATCTCCCTTATTTTAACTAGCTGGGTTGAAATCATGTTCACAGAATTCGCAGTATTGGTGTTTTTTGACTTTACAGTTCCTAGTTAGATTTTTTCCCTCATAGATATTTGTTTCAATTAGTTGGCAAAGTGACAGTTATTAAAAAAAGAGCCAGGTTAAAACAGATTTCTAAAGAGATAATTTTAAAAAGTTCAATATGCCACATGCACTGACATATGGATGTCAGATAAAATAGGTGCAAGGGTTGACAAAGGGAGAAAGAACCACCACGTGGAATTTTGCCACTGTTTGGTTTTGTTCCCCTGCAATGAAGAAGATGGAATGGTAACAGGTAAAACGTGCTGTGATTTTTCCGTGATGACAAGAAGATAATAACAGTAATCATATGGAGTTCCTGCTGTGTGCCTCAGTGGGTCCTGGGGTGTCCAGCAGAGCTGAACTCGGTGACCAAGAGGCGCAGAAGGGACAGAGCAGGGCAGGAGGGGCAGGAAGGAGACCTGGCAGGAGTGCGAGGTGGGGAAGGAGGGGAAGCCAGGAGCATTCCCAGCTGGCAGCAGAGTGTTCAGAACACTCAGCAGAAACTCTGCTGCCTCAGATCTGCAGAAATATCCAGGGGTAAGGAGCAGGAATGTGAGGATTAACATTCTGTGTGCAGATACCTCATGGCACGGTGGAATTTAGGGGTCTGTGTGGATTTGGCCAATTAGGCTTCCTCTGTGTCAGCAGTTTGGCACCTCCCGGCAGCGCTGGGAGACAGAGGCACAGAACATTCAGGGATTCACTCTGCCAGGATCCCAGAGGGACAATCTGTGTGTACATTGAATATTTCACACACAGGATGGAGGACATGCCCACTCATCCCACCATCAACCTGTCTCCACTTGGATGTGAACCACGAAAATCTGCAGTGGCCACACAGAGGAACAAAGGTCCCTCTCAGCAGCATTTGGGTGTTCCTTGATCTTCCTTGTGTTAAATAAACCCAGGGTTTTAGCTGGGAGAAGATTACGGGACAAGCTCTGCGGCTTTGTTTATTATTGTCCACAGGGAGAGCTGCATCTTTGCCAAAAAAAAAAAAAAAAAAGGCAACCCAAAAAAAGCAGCAGCTTCAAGTGCTATTCCTGCAGCAATCCCCTGGCTGGGAACCAAACTTATAATTGGATCACTTGTTCGTGGTATGAGGACGTGGGTTTGCCTGCTAGGAGTGGCTGGGAATAATTTTGGGGGCTACACAGATGTTTATTGTAACAACAAAATCCCAGTCTGGTTTGGATTGGAAGGAACCTTGGAGCCCATCCTGTTCCTGTTGGACACTTCCAGGGATCCAGGGGCAGCCAGGGCCTCCTCTGGACTGGGATACACACATATATACATATATTTATGAGGATATTCCCCCCAAGCCTGCTTAGGGTTTGTTTAACAGCAAAATCTGGCATCAAAACGTAGTGAGTAAACATCTCTAATCCTTGTGTGGCGACTCCATCACCAGGGCAGAGGAAAGAGGAGGAGAAAGGAAGAGAGGCTGCTGTGGAGAATTTTCCTTTCACAGTGAGAGTGACTGGAAAAAGCTGAAGGCAAACCTGCTATCATGGCAGTTCGTGGAGATCTTAATGCAGACATCCAGAGGCCAAGGAACATGAAATTGTAATTAGTGCAGAAAATAGGAGAGATGGAATCAGGCTCTATCAAGGACAGCTTAAGTGTAGCTCCGAAATGGCTGTGTCAGACTCTGAACTGATGTGCATTTTTAGACGCTTATCTAAATTAGTTATTAGAGCACAATCAACTCTGCTTCTCAACCTCTGGTGGTAATGTCCCCGAAGTTATGCTGGGGATAAATTTGTCCTGTATGTTCAGGGCAAAGAACTGAATTCCTCTGATGTGCAGACTCAGATCTCCTTGTGTGTTCCCTTCTCTTCAGTGAGAACAGTTCCCACTTCCCCCTGCTAAAGGCAATAACAGCCTCAGACTTATCTCTGTGGCACCACTGGAATCGACCATGAAGACAGTTTACAGAGACAGCAAACAGTTGGGGTTACACGAGTGTAATTGAGGGCAAAATCTGTCCTGACATATCCGAGAGCCTTTTCAGAACGAAGATATAATTCCACATGAAAATTCTCAGATCCCTGGGAAGAATGTGTGACTCTCTTTACAGCCATGTGATTTATTTTGCTGGCCTGTGGAGGAGAGGTGAGGTTAATGTTAAATAACAAGTTTGCTCTATTTTCAGCTCCGGTACCTTCACGTTATCTTGTCTAAATATGTGATAGCTCGGAGATGAAGAAGCTTAAAAAAATCTGCTAAGTGACCAAGAGTTTTATTAATTACTACTGAGTAATTTGGAATTCTGCTGTTGTGTCAACTTCCTCGCTGCACAGAGCAGCAAGAAGCAGCATCAGCTGTTTATCCAGCAAAGCACTTATGCATAATCTTAACATTCAGTGCAAGGCCAGTAACAGCAGCTTAATGTGACTAATACGGAGCGTGAACCTGAGAGGGCTGATGGACCAGAGCCACAGAGCAGCCCAAAGCCTCTGACAGAGCCATAAAATTTTGTACCTTGCCTTCATTGAAGACACTTCAAACACATTTACTCGTAAGGCTGATAAGTGTTCACTTATTCATGAGAACAAGACAACCAGGAGCAAACATTGGCACGTTGAACACGTCCAGGCTGTGAGTCACACAGCAGCACGGCGGGCTGCCCCACCCTGGCATCACCACACTGAGTGACCAGGAGCCCTGAGTGACCAGGAGCCCCGAGTGACCTGGCCAGCTCGGACAGGCCTTGAGCAGCCTGGATGGAGCAAGGTGTGGGGTGGATGAGCTCCAAGGTCCCTCCAACCGAAACCACTGAGTGGTGGTTTCAGTATTAAAGGTGTCAATCCACCTTTCCTGCAGGGCGGTGACACTGGCAGGGTGGTGACACTGGCAGGGCTGCCCAGGGAGGTTTGGATTCTCCATCCCTGCAGTGTCCAAGGAGTGACACACTGTGGACGTGGCACTGTGTGCTGGGGACGAGGTGGGGATGGGTCATCAACTCGAGTTATCTCTGAGGTGTTTCCCCCTCAGGGATGCTGCGATCCCATGTTTCCCCCTCAGGGATGCTGCGATCCCATGTTTCCCCCTCAGCGATGCTGCGATCCCATGTTTCCCCCCTCAGCGATGCTGTGATCCCATGTTTCCCCCTCAGCGATGCTGCGATCCCATGTTTCCCCCCTCAGCGATGCTGCGATCCCATGTTTCCCCCTCAGCGATGCTGCGATCCCATGTTTCCCCCCTCAGCGATGCTGTGATCCCATGCCATGCCGGGGCAGGCACAGGCCGGGCTGGGAGCACTGCGGGACAAAGACACCCCAAACAACCCAGCGATGCTCGGGATAGCGAACGGTGAAACCCGCCCCAGAGCCTGGGCAGCAAATGGCCGAAGGGGCAGGACGGAGGAGAGCAGGGCAGGGGACGGAGGCGCGGCGGAGGGCAGCAGGGCCAGCCGCCAGGCCGCCCCTTCCCTCCTCCCCTCAGCGCCTTTGTGCCCTGCGCTCCCCCGCCCTCCCCTGCGCGTTTAAATCCCCTCCATCCCGCGCTGCCATTGGCCGGCCCCGCCCAGCGGGTCACGCGCCGCGGCGCGGCAGCCAATGGCGCGCGGCGATACTGGCGGGCCCGGCCGGCGGCGTTGCTGGGTGCCCGCGGTGCGTGCGTGCGCGAGGGCAGGGCGGGCGGGGGCAGCGCGGGAGCGAAACTGTGCGGCTGCTCCTCCTCCTCCTCCATCCCCTCCTTGTTCCCGGGAAGATGCCCCTGGGCTGCCGCTGCTGAGGCACCGCGCGGGCTCCCCGCCGCTCGCTCCCCCGCGCCGCCGCCGCCGCCGCCGCCGCTTTGTCCCGGCAGCGCCCCGAGCCGCCGCGGATGCTGTAAGCCCCAGGTGGGTGCCGTGGTTCTGTGCCGTGGTTCTGTGCCGTGGTTCTGTGCCGTGGTTCTGTGCCGTGGTTCTGTGCCGTGGTTCTGTGCCGTGCCGTGCCGTGGCGGGAGAGGCCGCGGGAGGAATCCCGCCGGGATTGCGGGGCGATGCTCCCGCGGGGCTCGGAGCGCCTCGGGGAGTTCTGCGGGCTGGGCTCTGTGCTCGCTCTGTGCCCATTCATTTATTTCATTTTATTATTTATTCCTTTATTTCACCGCTCGTGTGTTGTGTCTGCCCGATGCTCCATGGGGATAATGTGCTCAGGAAAAGGCTGAACTTGCTAACCATCTGAATAAAGGGAATGAATGACTTGTGTATGATTTAAATGCACACACGCAGCAGAACGACTGGGCTGTTTAAAAGGCACACTTGTTTTCGTGTGTGTGGGTATGGAATTCTGGAATGAACATTTTATGCAAATTGGTTTAATCATAACATTTTCAGTAGCACAGAAAGGGGTGGGGTTTTCTCCTTCCCCCCCACCCCCCGTGTTTGTTTTGTTTTGTTTTGTTCCCATATCTCTTTCCAAAGCGTGAAAAGAAGATACCCAGAATCAGAAAAGTAGTAGGAGGTAGACAACATTGGAGGCTTTATTGCTGAAACTGACTGCTCCAAAAATTGCTGGGAAGAAAACAATATGATTCATTGTTGAGGTGTCTCTGTCCTTAGGTTTATTTTTACAGGCTGCATGCAGTTATTTTGGTTTGCTGAGTTCTTATGCTGAGTTTTTCCTCGAAGCAGCAGCGTTCTTGGAGATGAGGAGCTCAGAAGGTTTTTATGCAGTCAGCAGGCTGCTGTCTGATGGCTGTTTACTCCTGCCTTACATTGGCCAATTATTGAAATCAAAGGTGTTATTTTGTTTGTGCACCAGTGCAGCTGAATTGAGGAGCCTCAGCCACTAGCTCATCCTGTTAAAATTCAGTAAGAATGCTTTCTCAGAACAGATCTGAAGTGACAATTCAGATAGTGTGCCTGCTCTAAAATGTGGGGTTTACCCTGATAAAAATGAACACTGTGTCAAAAGAAGTAGTTCTTGGTTGTAAAGGCACATGTCAGATTTTTGAATATTGTGCAATGTACAACGTTTTTTGTTGTTCTAGTGTTGCCAGGCAAACATTTGGGGTTTTCTTTTTTTTTTTCTTTTTTTTTTCTTTGTACCCAGCTCCCTTAGAATTGAGAAATCCATGGTGGTTAAGAGGCGTGGAAACGTGTCTGTGATAATAAAAGCACTTCTGGTAAAGACGTCTCATCCAGCTTTTACCGCTGAGTTTGTGCCACAAATGCACTTACAGGGGGTTGGTTTGCGAGGCCTGCCGAGGCCGAGCAGCGATTTGGGGTGCTGTGGCTGAGCTGGAGGGAAGAGCAGGAGGAGGATGGATGCACACAATGCCCAGCCTGGGAGCTCATTGTTCTGCTGCTGCGCTGCCGCCTTCGGGACTCTGCTCTCGCTCTCCTTTGCCGCCCAGAAGTGGCACACGGAGACCCAGCAGCCTCCCCTGCCCCTTCCCTGCCCCTTCCCTGCCTCCCCACCATGGCCTTTCGGTCCCCGGGAGGAAGGAAGCGGTGAATGGGAAGGCGAGGGGCGCCAAACAGTGTGTGTGTGTGTGCTCTGCCCTGCTGCCGCTGTGTCTGGGAGTGCCTGGGAGCACACGAGGTGACACTCGGGAAGTGCTCTGCCCTGAGCACAACTTTGTTTCTGTGCCACCCCGTGTGCCACCCCGTGTGCACCTCCTGTGCCACCCCGTGTGCCACCCCGTGTGCCACCTCCTGTGCCACCTCGTGTGCCACCTTCTCCCCCCAGCCGGCCGGCAATACAAAGCCCTTCAGGTTGGTGTGTTCCCCTGGCTCTGCTCTGGAGCTCTGTGTGCTGCTGCCAGCGAAGGACACGGCAGATAAAAGATGACAAAAGCAAGAGGAAGTGCAGAGATTGACTTCAGTGTATACACGGTTTCCCTTCCTGATGGTTGTTTAAGGGTTTTTGTTTTTTCCAGCAGCATCTGTAAAAAGGCCCAAAGCAGCTGCAGAACTGTAGGATATGTGGGGCTGGAGTGGAGCTGTGGGATCATTGAGTGCATCCTGTGTGCTGAGGGTGTAAAACTGCTCACAGTGGGCTGAGATTTTGGGTTATGAGGCTGTTGAGGTATGGTAGAATCTCGGTTGGCTCACTGGTGACATCAGCTAGCTGGTGATGCTGAGGTGTGCAGAAAGGAGTGAAAAATAACGTGGTTGTTGAGAAGTTGCCAGGGTGCTGGATCCTTTGGAAAACAGGAAACAGTGGCTGTCATAGTTGAATCATGAGGTCTCTGAGTTTTGTTTTTGACTCTTTAGGTGACTTCAGTGTGTAATTGGCGTAAATGACTTCATTTTCCTTACCTGAGTAAAATGTGGTGGTTGCCTCTGGGTTGAGGATACATTTTTTGGTGTTTTTCTCCCACTTTGGTGTGGCCAGGGACTGTAGGCTATTGTCTGTACGAATGTGTGGTGTGAGTTCAGAGTGAAATACTTGTGCTGCCTCTCTGTGGCTCTGAGATTCCTGTGCCATGTGAATTTGTTCTGTGCAGAAATGGAGAGATGGGAACTCTCCACCTGCACAAAGCTTCTGATATTCCTGTGCAAAACAGGGAGCATTTCTTGGGCAGGAAAGCTGAGTGGAGCTAGGAGAGACAGACCTGCCTTCCCCAGGCATTACGTAGCTGGATTAGCAAATAGTGATTTCTGTGCAGCCAGGGATTTGTTTTACCTCAGTGGGGGTTGTTTGCATGCAGAGTCCTTCCTGTGGAGCTCTGGGTGTAGATTCAGGGCTGCCACAGCAAAAGGTGAGCAAGCAGCAGCACTGGTGGCTCTGAAGAGATGTGGTGTGTGCAGTTCTTGAAGCTGGGAATTTATGAAGCTGTGCCAGGGAGGGTTAGGTTGGATTTTAGGGAAAAGTTCTTCCCCCAGAGCTGCAGGGGTGTTTGGACAGGCTGGGATTGCTGGGGTGTCTGCAGGGCCAGGAGGTGATTCCTGATCTCTGTGTGTTCCTTCCAGCTCAGTGCATTCTGTGATTCTGTTATTGTTAACACTGATTGCAGCTCAGGTGAGAAAAATGCCATTTCGATGTTGTAGTTTAATAACTGGCTTTTAAAATTAACACATGATCTGTAAATTTCCTCTCCCAGCTCCAAAATGCATCTCTCTGTTGCAGCCACGCTGGGTGGTTGTTTTGCCCATAAAGAACTTATTTCACTTTTGGGAGAGGGAGGGGAAACAAGAGTGCCAGGAGCACACAGAATTGAGCAATGTGGGGTAAAATGGCCCTGCAGAAGGTGTGTTGTCCTCTCAGCAGGGCTGTTCATAGCCTGAGGGAGCTCTGATTTCATTAGGAGCTGTGTGGAAGGAAGGACCCTGTGAGCCTCAGTACCACGTTACACTCTGTGCTCTTGGTGTGAGAATACAGTGCTCGAATTGTGCTTAATTTCTAGTTGAAAAAATAATGACAATTGGAAAACAATTAGTTATTATGTGATGCTGAAATGAGATGAGGGAACAAGTACATAAATTAAAAAGGGGTGGCTGAGGTTGGAGTTAACCATTAGAAAACCCAAACAAACTCAAACCAACCAACTCTCTAAGTTTCTAATGAACTGGTATTTGGGGTTTTTTTAGGATGGCATCCTGGCTAGACTAACTATTTTTAATGTTCAGCTATTTTTCACTCTGGTTTTGCTATATATTGCAGTTGTCTCAGTTGCATGAAGTGTAAACAAATCACCCTGCTTGACTTAAAGGGATGCATACTCTGATTTTAGCTCAGAGCTTAAATTTAAATCAATAAGCTTAAAATACTGCATATTTTTAAGTACAACCTGTCTTTGAACCATATCAGAACAAACCCCCTATTGATTGGAGACCTGTTTATTTAATGAGTTTTTTTTAAAAGCTGCCTGACATGAAGTTTGCAGGTTCCTGATGTGCACTTGGTTTATTGGAACAGCACTGGGGAGGTGTGTGAGACTGGCACGGGCAGTGGGGAAGGTGGCAAAGGGAGGTGAGTGTGATTAGCTGCAGTTTGGGAAGAAAATGTGTGCCCTCCTCGGAGTGCTGGGAGGTGTTGGGGATGAGGATCCACAAGGCAGCATTGTGCGTTTGCCAGCAGCGTTTTCCACCAGCTCTGCTCATGTTGGTGGCTGTGCCCAACTGCTCCTTTCAGAGAGGCTGATGGGGGAACAAAGGAGCAAACAAGATATGAATGCTGCGCTGGCTCCTTGTGCCTTCGCAGCCCACAGGGGCAAGGGCTGCCTGGAAGGGACTGAAAAGCACAAACAGATCGAAATATTAGCCTGGCTGGGCTTGCTTCAATAGGTGTTGTGTGCTTTGGGCCTGGGTTTGTTTTTTAATGCAAATGTTTGTTAGTTCACTGAGCACCCAGAATTGTACACTGACCTAGAGAAAAGTGAAACTAGCGTGGATACAAACATCACTTTTCCCTCTGTGCCCAGCGGGGATAATGATCACTTTTTTTTTGGGTGGAATTCTTAGAAACGTGTGTTTGAAATGCACTGTGTCAGAGCTGCTGGTGTTTCTCTGGATTCCAGACAGAAAGGGTTCTATTTGCATTTGGCATCTGAATTCTGTTAAAAGCGTAATTCTGAAAATGTAGATCACTTTAGGTATTGCATAAATTTGATAGATTAAAAAGTACGTTTTGATGATTGAGTTATTGGAAAACGGGCAATTCTTTGAATATGTAGGTTGTCTTTTGTTCTTCCAGCAGAGCACAAATGAGAGGCCAGTTCACATAAGATTCAGGATAAGTGGAAGAAAATGAGTGCTCGTTAATTTTGAGGCCTTAGTTAATCTATGTATTTAATCTACTTGTCTGTAATAAAAAAAAAAAAAAAGTTACTGTGATATTATCAATCCATAGTACTGAAAGTGAATTCTGGCCTGTTTCAAATATGTATCAGGATTTCTCCTTTATGCTGATGGGTGTTACGTGATCTTTTCTAGTACAGGCAGTGAAGGCTAAGAGTGTAAATTTATTTTCCTGATCAGCAGAGCTAATGAAGGTTCTGGTTTAGTATTTCTGCTGAGGAGACAGGAGCTTGCAAGTCCTGAAGTTTGCTCCCTCCATCCCTGTTGCCAGTGAAATCCTCTTTTTTCCGCTGTCCTTCCTAGCAGTTGAGTGGGCAAAGTAACATGGCTGTGCCTACAGGCTCTGGCTGCCAAGCAAAACTCCAAATGCTGCTTTCTGTCTGGCCATGCCTTACTGGGGATGTAATTAATTAGAGAGTTTTTTCCTATCCATCTGCTGGCTTGCACAAAACTTTCAGGAATGTTGGTTATTGCTGAGATGACTGTCGTGGCAGGCTGGTTGGAAATTCATTATGCACTACAAGTTACTGGCATGAAATAAAAGAATCAGGAATTGGGGAGGGGAAAGGAGGAAGTGAGGTGAATTAGGGAAGTTGGTTTTCTCTGAGAAATCGGGTTAAAGAAAGAGAAAGGAAGTTGTGTCATCCAGTGCTAATAAATATTTCTGTCTGGGTGATGAGCAGTGTCTCCTTTATGTTGGTCCTTT
The DNA here is from genome assembly GCA_024500445.1 of Entomyzon cyanotis. NCBI lineage: Eukaryota > Metazoa > Chordata > Aves > Passeriformes > Meliphagidae > Entomyzon > Entomyzon cyanotis. The sequence continues at coordinate 874,854 of JAKEPQ010001025.1, forward strand.
TCATGTGGCCAGCTGGTTTGGGGTGGAAGCAGACAAGTTTTTGGGCACTTGGCCCATCTTCCTGCAGATTTTCCTTCTTTTTTTGGAGCTGTTTGGGAGCATTGTCAGTGTCAGCTGGGCTGGCAACTCACACAATTCTTGATAAAACACATCAGGGAAACATTCTTGTCATATATTATACTGAAAATGAGTAAAACCATTACGGAGCAAAATTTCTTACTAGTGAGAAATCCCTGTTAAAACTTCTAGGAAACCAGGCTTTCCTTTGGTTTGGCACAAATCTCTGGGTGTGTATTTATACCATTTTCCCCACAAACAACTTCTCATCTATAGAGTAAGTCTGATTCGTTTGAGGGGACTAAAATGGGATAGATCTCCTTTGATCACAACCATGTATTGCATAAACTGATCCATGGTCTTAATTTAGCTAATATCTCTAAAATTTTAACAAAAAATTAGCCAGAGAGGCCTTTTCTTTGTTGCTGCTGAAATCACAGAGGCGTAGAGGGAGCTGGTAGGATTTGCACCATATTTTAAACCTGAGCATCTACAATAATTAGGTGGCTGCATTGCAGTGTAAAGCAGGATGGTCTAGACTGGAGTGTTTTGGTGTGGTGAAACAGAGAATTAAACCAGAAGATGATGGTTTCTGTCAAAGCTTACTATTTTGGCAACCAGTTTATTCCCTGGTTTAAAGCAAATGGCAAATTCAGTTAGTAATTAACTATGTATTATAGGGTGTTAGGGGATCAGCAGCTTCGTGCTAAATATCAAAGCTATTAAATATATGTGTTTAAGGATTATGAATCTTCTCAAACAAGTGCATATATGACAGTAGTCTGCTGATACCAACATCCACCAGGGACTGGAATGCATGGTGTTGATGCTAAAATGCCTCTTTATTTTTTCCTTGATTTGGGAGTCTTCATTCAGACATGTTAACATGAAAAGTGTCATGAATATGCAAGAAGAAAGTGCTGTTCATCGTGGAATTCTGGTGCTAGTTGTATTTCCCTGAGAAATACCCAGTAAAAGATGGTGGTGTGAGACAGTCAGGACCTTCAGATGGGCTCTGAATGAAGAAAGAGCACTTGGAGTGTGGGGAGGTTCATCAGAGCATTGCTCCCTGCTTTAGGTGAGCAAAACCCAATTTCCCAATGGTTTTGTGTCCTTTGCTCCCCGGTGCTGCTGTGCCAGGGGGACACATCTTGGCTCAGGAATGCAGTGTCTCCATTAAGGATCTTCTAATGAGGTCGGTGCAGGAGACTTAAACACTTAATCCTCATTTCTGCAAACTGGGAGTGAGATGCAGGAAATCTAATTTATGTCTCTAAGGTCATTCATTTTCATGAAACTTAATAGACCTGGCTCTGACTGCTCCTTAAACCACAGAATTATGTTCTTTGCCTTCCAATGTGAGCCCTGCAGATGAGAAACTTTACTCAGTGATTCAACAAACTTATTTACCTGTACACTTAGGGATTCCTGTGAGTCAAATGCCCAGCTGGTAACTCATCAGGAAATAAACTGAGGTACCCTCTTGGTTTGCCCCTTGTGTCTGTGGTTAACCAGGGAAACCTTGCTCTTGGAAGAAAACTTAGGCAGAATCCAGGTTCTCTTCTGCTCTGCTGAAACAGTCCTGGCTGCTGTTTGAATACTTCATCAGTTTTGAGATATTGGAGGGCAGTAGGTCAAAAGGCAGTGGTGCACAGAGTCTGGTAATCTGAAGGTTATTTTTTAATTGCACTAATTTACAGGGAGGTTCTTGATTTATCAGTGACATGTTGCTGTATCTCACATGTCCTTTGGCAGCTCAGTGGAAATGTAACATGTTTATTTTGGACCTCTGCTTAGATATTTTTCATAATTCTGCCCATTTCCCTCCTGTAGACTTTGAGATTCTCCCTGTTCTGCTTTTTGGTGACGAATGTGAGAGTTTGAGGATGTTTCTTTTCCCTGTCACAGCTCACCTTCCGGGGCTGGCTTTGTTAAACAGCCTGTAAACAGCATATCTGCTCGTTCTTCTGGCTGGAAAAAGTCATTTGATTCTTATTTCCTGCTTGTCTTCATGCTGAATAGCCTGAGTCCTTTATTGTTGGGTTTTATTGTGTAACTGCTTCTCTCTGCATGGCTGCGATGGCTGAGCAGTGGAGCTGCTCTGCTCTGTTCTGGGTAGTCACTGCTCTCTGCAGCCCTGCCTCAATTAACGGCTCTTCCCTGCGCTAATTAGTCATCAAATAACTCCTTCCACGGCTTTTGTCCCAAAGTACGAGTTTAGCAAGATGTGGAAAGTAATTACTTTTGTGTATGTTTAGTCAAGTCTTCAGAGTCCCCATAAGTTACATTCACTTTTTTTTTTTCCTTGCTGGGCTCTTCGGATGCCCAGGATGGATATCCTTGGGTAGAAGTGAAGGCTGGGAGGGATCCTTGGTGAATGATCCTTGTTGATGCCATTCTGTCTGAAGTTGAACACGTTTCCTGTATTAAATCCCAAAGATACTATCCTTAGGTAATATATGTAATTCCTGGGGATGATAAAGGGTCAGGGTAAAGCTCTGAGCATTCCTGCAGAGCTCTGCACTGGGTGTCCCTCCTGCTCCTGATGGGCTCTTGGCTCCTGCAGAGAGCATTTCCAGGGAGTATTGGAAATACTGAGTAACCTTCTGTCTGCCTTCTTCCAGCCAGTGGAGTTGGGATTTCAGGTGCACAAAGGTGGAGTTGTGAATGTTGAATGAGCCTTCCAAGCTGGAAGGAGGTGGAGTCACCCATTAGGAAGCCAAGGAAAGCCAGAGGGGTATTTCCTATGGACATGTTTGGTTTTAATAAGAATATGTTCTTTAGGATCCAGTTCAGTAGGAACATAATTTGCACCTCCTTTAAATATGGTTCTTTAAATCAGTCTGTGGTCCAGTGGGTGTATGAAGAATCAAATCTGTGTTCTCTCCTCCCTGGGGAGAGGCAGGGCAGGCTCTGGGGAAGAAAATTAGGCAGAAGGGATGAATACTTGCAATGCAGGAAACACTGAGCCCTCTGTGATCTGAAGTTCCTGTTTGAAGTCCAACCAGCTCTATTCTCTGTGTGCCTGGAAATGTTTTTGACCTGCTGTGGCTTTTCTGTCTAATCTGTGATTAGAGAAGAGGTGGTGGCTGTAGTGAGCTGGTGTCACCAGTAAAACCAAAATACTCCTTAAACTTTAAAGTAAAACTGAGCATCACACAAACAATTATCAGGGAGCACTTAGGCATGTGCACCATTATGCTTGATTTCTTGAAAGTTACTTATTTTTTCCCCCTCTGGTTGTTTTGTGTTTCTTTTTTTTTTCCTTTTTTGGGGGGGGGGGTTGGTGGGTTTTTTTGGTGTGGTTTTTTTTTTTTGAGAGAAAGTAAAGACAAGGTCCACTGTGTTCATTTGCCACATTATGATGACACAGAAAGACACCAAACTGAAAAGGTACTTTAAAAGTACCTCTTGGCAGCAGCAAAGCCCTTGTCTTCAGTGTTCAGACAAATACTTCAGTGATAAAAAAATACTTTAAATTTTGCAAGTAGTGGATTTTTGCGTGGGCAGAACCTGTTTGGGTAGCATCACTTAACCATCCCGTTGAGATCGCTGCCTGCTTAGTTCCTTGATGTTCACAGTTCTCAGGTCATCAGTTCCGACTTGCAGAAATAGGACTTCAGGGGCCACTCATCCATAGCTGGTCTGACTCGTGCAGCTGTGGAAAGAAACGTCTGCAAGTGTTTTCGAAGGCTGCAGATGTTCAGTGTTTGTCAGGAGGAGCTTGCCGAGCGTGGCACGTGCTGCTGTGCTGCTCGGTGCCTTGGTGAGCTCGGAATTTGGACTGAGGATAAATTGGCTGTCAGCGAGGGCTGGCAGTGTTGTCTCCATAGCTCAGTGCAATTTTTAGGGTTTTTATTTTTTAAGCTGCTGGCATCAAAACAAACCTGGAGTGCTCTGGGGACTGAGCTGCCTGGATTGGAAGCTTTCACATCAGTGGGATGTTGCTCGGAGATGGAGGGTGCACTGAGAGGCTGACATTTGGGGGAGCCCTGGCTGCTGAAATGCATCAAATCATTTAGAGGAGGGAGCTGGTAAGTGCTGCTAGTGTGCAACAGCTAAAGGAGCTGCTTTCCAAATGGGAAAAACCCTCCTGAGGGCAGCAGCAACCTCCCTGATCCCTCCATGGACATCCTTTGGAATTGTGCTTGTCTGCTGCCATTAGTGGAGTTTGTTCCTGAAAGGACAAAGCTTTGGAAAGTCTGGCTTTTTTGATGATCCCGAGCTTGAGGAAACCCACATTACTCTGTAGTGGGAACTCATTCAGCTGTGTCTAAAATTTGATTCTCTCTTGGAGGAGGCAAAAATATTTGCTGTGCCTTTAGTTCTCAGTGAGGTGTCAGAGCTGAGACATGTTTAAAGGAATCTGTGTTAGATCACAAGGTTTAATTTTGCTTGCTTGTGCACTTTTTTTCTCCAGCATGGGATTTCTTGCTATTTTCTTGGTGTGAAAAAGAGCCTTTACAGTGCTTTTCACCATGGCATAGTCTCATCCAAAAGAAAATTGGAAAAAAGAAATGGAAAACTTACTGGTTTGGGGAATGTGCTGCCCAAAAAGAATGTCACAGCTCACCTACACATCACTGTGTGTGTCAGGAGAGTTCATCAGAGATAAATTTACTCATTTCTGTGAAAGGAATAAGGGAATGTATTTACAAATTGTGACTGTGAGTAACTAAAGCTCAGAGTTGCACAGCTGGTGTTTGAGGTGAGACAGGGAGTCAGGTTTGGGACACACATAGGTGCCACCACTGGATTGGTGACACTTTGACTCTTAGCACCACATGGTAGAGCAAAATTTGGGATTTCATTATTCTCAGAGCAGTGAGGAGCTGGACACACCCATAACCTCCTGAGTGTCCATTGAGTGACCACTGCTGACCTGCCTGGACTGGTTATTGCTTGCCACAGGTTTGAGGCACTGACTGGGGTCAAGGTAAGCAGAAAAAGCTTTCTGGAGGCTCTCAGGCAGTTTGAAATATTTCTGACTGGGTTTAGGAGAAGGGGAAAGAGCTGTGGAGATGATTATTAGGGGAGCTTGGGAGTGCAAATTGTATTTATTGGAAACAAGCCAACTCTTAAACAGAACTGTAAAGACTCATGCTCTGATCAGCTTTTGAATGTGAAAAGAGCTCCCTGGTCTGAATTACAGGGCTCTGGTTAAATGATTACATGAGGTATGTTTAAAAATAGCAAATGTCTTTTATGTCCAGTCAAATAAGGTTCTTGGCAGTCAAATGAAATCTATGTTGACTTCCATCTGACAGCCAAGTGACTCCAATTCTATGTTTCCTAAAGGAAAATGGCTTTTTTTTTTTTTTTTTTTTTTTTTTTTTTAGTTTCCGATGAATTCCATTGTAGCCTGGAACAATAAATAATCTTGTACTGGATTTTCTATATAAAAGTAAGATCCATAACTCTGCAAGCAAGCTTTAGTTCAGCTATTGAAAACAGGGGGGTTTTAAATGCTGTGCTAAGGCAAGTTAGAATTTGTGAGGGCTGTTTTTTCAGTGGGAAATGGTCTGTTGAATGCTTCTCTGGCGTGTTCTGTGCACTTCAGTTTGCCAGATTAACGGAGCTATTCATAATAGCCACTCTTGCTCCTTCAGCGTGAAAGAGTTGGGAAGCATGGAGCTATATGTAGTTTGTATTTTTAATTAAACTTGTACTGGGATTATCTTGTATTACCAGCTACCTTCTAGAAGATTATGTTCATAAAAGGTTCATGAGTTGTTAAGTGGAAGAGATTAAAGTGATTGTTGGCGTGTTAGTAGAATTATTTGTTGCCTACGCAGCATTTGTTCATAGCTTTAATTTGCCAGTAATGGCAGACAAGTAAAATGCAAGCATCTGACTTTTAAAATCTACGCTAGCTGACAAAACCAGGCTGTATTTCAGAGTGATTGTCTTCTTTATTATTATTTTTTTAATGTGATGGTTGGTAGTTTAGAAATACTGAGTGGAAGAACTGTTCTCAGTGTTTCGTTGCTCTCACATTCTGGTGATGCTCTTAACGGTGTGACCAGAAGTGTGTTTTATTAAAAAATGGAAACCCACTTAAAGTGTGGAGGGGATAAAGGAACACAAAGAACTGATGAGCAGATTTGGGAGAAGATGGTTTCCATTATACTGGACTTGTAAATCCTTGCTGTGTTGGTCATTTAATCAATATAGCAGAGGTGTTGGAGGGATCCTGTGCTTAGGGAGATAATGTCTTTAAATGCAGCGCTTAGTATGATTTTATGCATCCAAATCTGTTTAGAATGAACTGTGAAATAGGTCGCAGCAGTAATGAAGAATACAGCGGTGTCTGTGCTGTTATCAAAACCCATTAGCAAGTTGTGCTGTGCCTGAAAGCCTCTCATTGTTGTGCTGGATTCATCCCGGAGCAGGCAGAGAGCCTCATTCTGGGCCATGAACAGTGCCTATGTGCTTTATCAACAATGATGGCACAGTGTGAACAAACAGCTGCTCGGCTTCAATAATGGATACCAGGCAGGTTGGGCAACTCCAGGCTGCACTTGCATGTGTTTTAGCCCCAGCAAGTTAAAACAAATAGGGCAAATGTGCATTGTCTGATTCTGCACAGAAATACTGCGGAAAGGTGACTTCTTATTTTGAAATACAGTCTGTGGGATGAATTTTGGTGTGCAGTGTGTTAATGGGTACAGCAAACCCAGCTTCCAGTGCCTCCAGTGGTGCTACAGGAATGTATTGCACTATTCTGCTCTGGATGTGTTGTAAATAAAACCTTTTTTCCTTTTCCCCCAAGAAGTTCCCTCGTGGTTGCTGGGATCCATGTGGCTGAGGACAGGAGCAGCCTGGGCTGGGCTGTGCCAGAGCTCCCATCCCATCCCATCCCATCCCATCCCATCCCATCCCATCCCATCCCATCCCATCCCATCCCATCCCATCCCATCCCATCCCATCCCATCCCATCCCATCCCATCCCATCCCATCCCATCCCATCCCATCCCATCCCATCCCATCCCATCCCATCTCTGCTCCACTCCGCATCCCCTGGCTCTGCCACAGCCTCAGACCTTGCTCTGCCACTCAGAGATGTTCGAGATGATTAAGGATTCTGATGTTAATTGCTCTCCGGTTGCCAAAAGTGTATTCTGTTAACGATATGTCCAGTTTCTGTTCCTGCAGCTCTGCCTGTGCCCAGGGTGAGGCTGCTCAGTGCTGGCACAGGGAACATGAGCCTGCCTTGGCTGTGGGGCTGGGCAGGGGTTTGGGGTTTAATGGTCAGTCCTACAGCACTGACCATTCCTGGGAAATGGCAGTGAAATTCCAGTTTGGAACTGGGAAAACAACTCCTGCCTGGAGCAACCTGCAAACCCAGATTTTCATGGCCAAACTCGTGAAAAATGCATCACTGTGTTTTGAAACACAACTCCTTGGTTTGCTGATGCTCCTCCATTAGGCCAGGTAGACAGGGTGGCTGTCACCACATGGTGGCAATTTTCTCAGGAAAGGAATTTGTGTGGCTAGAAAGGCTGAACTTCTTTGCTCAAACATGAAGAATGCAAGTGTGCTTTAAGTCAGGCGTGTGAGCTACATTGATTGCTCTGTTTTCCAGATGTGGTGAGTTTGAGAAGAGCTATAGATCACAGGAGACTATCAAGAAATTAACATTAGCTCTGTCCTTGAATTTAGTATTTCGTGCATGTCTAGCTGGTAAAATGCTAAATGCAATTTTTTCAATTACAAAGGCTTAGCAAGGCTTAGAGATGATTTTCTGAGATTCTAAAATATGTACTATTTAATACATAATGCAAAAGGAAAAGCTGGTTTCTTAATGTAAGAACACGAAAATGGAACCAGCTGCAATGTTATGCCACCCTGCTGCAGCTTTGATGCTACACTTTTAGCAGTGGATTAAATATTGATACCCCTTTCTGCCCCCTCACCTCCCAGTACACTTAAAGCTTTTGCAGTTGTTTTTAAGTGTTTATAGAAGAGCTGGTCCAACTTCTGTAGTTTTTCCCCCTAGATTTTTGTGAAGTATTAAGAGTTTATGTTTGTAGTTTAGGGAGAAAAATGTATGAGCAATTCTCTTCTATAAATGCATGGATCTGTTGGTGAACGAGAGAAGCGCAGAACCTGGTGAGCTCCACTGAAAATGTTTATATGGATAAGAAGGAGCAAGATGTCCCTTGGCTGCAGCAGGATCAGACCCAAGATCAAGTAAACAGTATATGAAATTAAACTATAAAATGGAAAATAAATGTGTAATTATATCGCAAATGAAAGACAGATGTGAGGAACCCAGGGATTACAGAGGCTGCATGAAAACCATGCAACAATCTGATGCTTGTTTGAACCATATGTTAGCTCTCAAGTGTGAGTTAGAGCTTGCTGAAACTGTTCAGGATGCTGGGAAAAAGTTCTGTTCTGCCGAGGATTAGGAAAGAAGGGAGGTTAAGAGGAGATTTCTAAGGCTGGAGTATTCTGTTAGGAGTGGAAACACTGAGTTCAGTGGGACAAGGAGCTGCTGGCAGGGTTGCAGGTCTGCTCCCAGCAGGAAGCAAGTCAGGGACAGTTCTCACTGTCACTGTTGGCCTCTGAGGCTGAGCAGCTCCATGGAGCCCTTGGATTTAGCTTAGTCTCTCCCCAAACATCTCACATCCCTGAGCTAACTTGTATTTCTGGCATGGACTCACTGAAGAGAAGCTGAAATTTCACCATCCTTAGCAGAATCATTTTAGTGAGCTGGAGGTGGCACAGCACAGCATTACAACTGGAGTGGAGTTGGATCAGGATCACTGACAATGTTTCTAGGTGTAACTGTAAGCTCCAGAAAATACTTGGTGTGCTAAATTCTTCTGTCTTTATTTGTCTCCTTACTGAGGAGGAAATGAATTCAGTGGGAGATGCTGCAGGACTGGTCCATACTGACCCAAATATTAGCAAGCTAAATTCTTTTTTCAATTTCTGTATATTGTATTGCCTTGCTTTTTTCTGCACTGGAAATGGAAATTGTGCCTGACTTGGCTTGCAGGATCAGATCATTGACATTCCAGGGAGGAAGTGCAGTCGATATTCCCTGGTCCTAATAAAATGTGGCAGCTTTGCAGTGACAGCCCAGGATCAGCCTGGAGACTTTCACATTCACAGGATTGCCAGAAATAAGCCTTCTGACCTTGTTTTTCTAAAGGACCATAAGCACTGGTGTGATGCTGTGGGTGATTCCTGTAAGCCAGGTGGTTCATCTCTTGGCTGTTCCTGCTGGGATGGTGGGAAGCAGTCTGAAGGCAGTTTGGTGTTCCCCACAGTGGGGCTGCTTCTTCTCATTAACTCTCCCGTGTGTTAAGTTGATTTATCTGTGCCTTGCCTGCTGAAAACTCTGCCTGGATGGAGAAGGGTGGTGGTGTGAGAAAGCACTGCTCCAGAGCTGCTGTGGGAGACAGGCAAGGCAATAAAAGTGCAGCTCCACGGCAGAATGCTCTGTTCTGAAAAGCAGCATGAGGAGAGAATAGTCATATTCTATGACAGCAGAATCAATAGGGCCTCTGTGGAAACAAATGAGAGTTTTATCTCTCCAGGCTATTGTTGAGGGCAGACTGAGGCAAATGTCTAATGGGTTCATGCTTTTGAAATCATTCTGTAACTGTAAGGGAGAGGAACATGCTTTTAAAAATGGAGTGAGCAATTATGAAAAGGAGGTTACTCTGCACTCCTGCAGATGGTGTTTTGGCAGTGCTGGCGTTGGGGGTTTGAGGCAGCAGGCAGAGCTGCCCCAGCATGGGTTTGTGTGTTTGCACTCCTGGGTTCATTTGTGTGCCTGGAATACCTGCATGTCTGTCCTGAGGAAAGCTGTGTGTGTAGGGAGGTAGAACACCTGGTTTCCAAGGGAATTCCTCTGCAGTTATAACCTCAGAGAGACAGGATTGTTTGCCAGCATCCCTGTCACCCTTGAATTTTGGCATTTAGTTTGTCCCCCAGGGTGGCTCTGAGCAGTCTGTGGTTCTCAGGGTGCAGATCAGCTCTGAATGTGCTGTTCTGCAGTCAGGAGCCAATCACTGCCTGCAGAGGTGTCCAGAAGTGTTTGGGAACAGGAATGGGAACGTGGATTACTCGGCAGGAATGCAGTGGTAATGGGAGCAATGAGAAATGGGCTGTTCCAGGCTTTTCCTGGTGCAAAGCAGATGAGAGGAACAAATGATTTGAGAATATAACATTCACATGCACAAAGTGTTACCATAAGCTGTGCTTAGATATTGGAAAACTGTGATACTTCTGCCAGCTCATGAAGTTGTTGGGTTGTGGGGATTTTTGATAGAAAACCTGGGAATGTGTGGATGCTCTGGTTTTGTTTTTGACAGAATAACTGAATAATGTGGTGTTTTGGCTGGGCACACAGCTCACTTGAACTTCGGAAGGAAGAGTGAGAAATTCCAGCTGGAATTTCTTGTTTATACAACACATGTGCTCTTGCCTCCTCCTTACATGTGTATATATATGCATATATATATATATGTATATATAACTGTGGTACTGATTATGCAAACAAGGAGAGATGAGTACTCAGTGGATTGCCAGGGTTGTTTGAGCTTCAGCAATTTATTCAAACTTTGTCATCTCCTGTAAGATGGGAGGTGTTTGCTTTGGTCACTTGCCAACTTTGAAACTCTCTTGTTTTGGTTTTAAAACACTTAGAGCACCAAAAGCCTTTGTTACATCCTCACATCAGTTAGTGTAGTGGGAACCAGGAAAGAAAAATGCTTTTCTTTTCTTTTAAATGAAAGAATAGCCTGAGTTTCAGAAATACTAAGCTGAAGTGATTTTTTTCTTCCCCCTTTACCTTGTCAAATTAACATGATTGCATGTTTCACTTTTTATGCTAAGGAGTTTCTGATCTTCAAAGACAATTTTCAAAAAGACATGCTGGTTCAGCCAAGGAGACTAATATTTTAGAAGGAATATTACCAGTAATAAAAAGACAGAGTTATGATAGTTTGCATTAATTTTAATAACTTTTTGTGCAGCTCTTGAGTCGAGATGTGAGAAATGAAAGGGAGGCAGTTCTTGCTTGGCCTGCAGTGCATTTGTTGCTGCAGTCTGGCATTATCTCCTGCAGACATGGAAAAAGGCTGCAGGGAGCCTGCTGGGGTCAGCTCAGGTTCTGAGCCTGGATCCACACTGCCCCTCCTTGAGATCTCTGCCCTTCAAATGGGGCAACAAAGAAATTCTCTTGGATTTCACGAGTATTTGGATTAGTACGGAGTAAAAATAAAACATAATCTATGCTGCTTAAATTCTCAGTATTTGTACTTAGCTGTGCAAGTCGATTCCTTTACAACGGTGGGGTCAGAAATATCAGTTCAATATCCACACAATGCTTGTCTTCCAAAGAGATGTAAAATCAGAAACACTTTAAGTGTGGGGTGTAAGTAGAATATCTAATGAGTTCCTGTGAAATGTCAAATCTCATTTATCATGGTAACCATCAATAATGCACCAGATGTTTTGACTGCATTTGGTTTTGTATTAAATTAAACATAGGCAGGGGTGCATGAGGTTCATCATTAATGCTGCCAGAGCTGGTGCTGTGACAAGCACTTTGTGTTCTGGGGGGTTTTTTGATGTTGCTCCTAACTGTGTGTGACTTGTAGGTGCCTTGCTTATAGGAAAGAATTGCTCTGAAATGGGTTGTCTTCATTCAGCTAAGCTTATATTCAAGTTAAAACTGCTTTGAACCAATTATTTTCTCCCATCCTGTCAATCAGACCTTACATTATTAGTTTAGTGAGTAATTACATCCACTGTTTGCATTATACTCGCTGAGATGGAGGCAAGGCTCTAAATGGTAATAATTAGATATAATACCTCTGCTGTAAGGTAAGCAGAAAACTTCCAATGCCTCCTATCTTGTGCTTAATCACCCCTTTGTCTGGGCTGCAGTCCCCTGGGGTTTGTTAGTGTGCAGTTCCCAGCCCCTGTAGGTGTAACTGCTGCTCTTGGTGTTTTTCTGCTCAGAGCTGGTGGCAGCTCTGCCCTGGTGCTGAGGGGAGAGGACATCTGTCCTGACTGAGCCCTGGCTGGGAGCAGCAGGGTAATTAAGATGGCAAACCTTGGAGATCTAACATTCCCTCCCTCTCTCCTTAGAAAATCAGCTCCATCATTGAAACAAGACTTGAAAAGCGTGCTCTGAAGCCAGAATAAACACCCTGAAATTTTTATCATAATGTTGCTTTTAAAAGTCCTAAATGTCCTCTATTTAAAATGAAATTCTTTTGTATTAACCTGCTTTCATATGCTAGCTTTCACTAGACTGCAGAATTGCCTGATTTGACTTTCTAATGTAACTGTAATGAATCTTCTGGGAAATGGAGCGATTGAGTGCATACACTGTGCAACTCCATTGTGAAATATTCTGTTAGATCTGCTATATTCCTGATTTTATTTTTTTTTTTAAGGGGTGGGGTGTCCCTGTCAGGTATTAAAATCTAAACCAAATGGATTCTCTAGGGAACTTTGGGAGCTGAGGCACTACAGTGGGTAATATTGCCTTGATTAAATGTTTGCAGCATCACACACATAAATACGCTGGGTGATGGTAGCACAGTTAGATTAAATTCAAAGGCGTGCGTTTGGAGAGAAAAGAATAAAGACGAAATTTATTGGCAGATACCTGTGTAGCTCCTTTGAATAGCTACAGGACAGATTATTTTAAAAAATGTATCAAAGTGCACACAAAACTCTACACAGAGAGTGTATTTTTGTGTTCAAATGCCTCCTTATTCTGCAGCTGTACTTGCACAGTGTCTGCCTTGTGAACAAAACGACCCTTTGAAGAATATTGCATATATGATATGTGAAAGGGAGGGGAGAATCCAAGTATCCAATGCTCAGCTTGGCACCCAGCAGCCATTCCTTTCATACTTTGATTTCAGGGCTGAAATGCCCATTATTTGTACTCTTTGCAATCTCCTCCCAGGGAAGGCCATACCCAAATTCTCTCGTGTCTTGCCTGTCTTGATACCGTTTAAAGTGGTAAATGTAGTCCTGGGTTTTTCAGTTCCTGTATCTTTGGATTTTCAGTTTCTTTTTGCTGTTTCTCCATAGATTTTCACGTTTACAGAATAGTGGGAATATCACTCAGCTTAGCTCTGGTACTTGAAAAGGCCATTCTTGGAAAAAAAAATTGTCTATCCCACTTGGGCTTGTTGGTTGTTTCAGAGGTGACTCTTGGAAATCACATTTTCAGAGCAGTGCTTGGTGGAATCACCAAACCTCCTCTGCATCTCTCTGTGGTGTCTTTGGCAATGGGGTCATGGCACCTCCTTGACCAGAGGGGACAGGAAATGTTGGCAGTTGGAATTTAAGGCAGCGAAATAAATGAAAAAAACTATCTCTAAGTGCCAACTTCCAGCTTGGTGGTGCATGCAGCACATTCACCTGCTAAGGGCTGATCTGTTCATTTGGAGAAGTTCTGTGCAATGCCCTTTGCCTGAAAGTAATGAAAATTGCTGTGAATAAAACTAGACACAGTTTATATATCTGTGGGGGAAAAGATCAATATTTTCTTTGGGATCTGATGTTGCGTCTGCTTAAATCTGTTTAACTTTAAAATGCAGGTAGTGGATTGTAAGATGAAGACAGATAAGTACAAAGCAAGTTCTCAAGCCTTGGAGAATGTTAAAATTTCTATATTTTTCCTGTAGATAACCTTTTTCTCCTGTCAGTTGAGTTGGGCAATTGAAATAAAGGCTGGTGTTGCACCGAGAAGATGTTCTGTGGGCTTATCTCCAGATTGTGTCAGTGTTTTCTGCTCCCATCTGGTTTCCTTCCCTATCAGATTTAATTCCTCAAATCCATTGCAGTAGATGGACTGGCATCTCCCCGGCTCTGAAAGGAGTTATGGACACACCAGCCTTTTGTCAGGGCTTTGTCAGGGCTTTGGAGACCAGCAGGGCACATCTGGAGCCAGATGTTGTCAGGGTGGGCAGCGCTCCTCACCTTCCGCCGGCACTGCGATTTCCCTACCAGTTGTTGCCATTTTGCATTCTGTTTTTGTAATCATCCCCTCTAAAATGGCTTTATTGTTCACTGATCAGGTGTATCCTGACATAAATAAAACATTGGCAGTAATTGGCTGTGACAGCTCAGCCTCTCCGCCGCCCCTCCAGCTCTGCCAGCTGCGGGAGCCTCTGCCTCTCCCTGGGGTAATTGGCTTTGACGGCTACTGGTTGCTGCAATAATACTGATCCATGAGCCTGTGTGAGCTGCATAATGCCTCGAGGATTTTGTACCCATCAATATGTCCTCAGCTTGAATCATTTTTTTCATACTTTTTCCGTGGCAGTTTATTAAAAGAAACGCTTGCTGCATTTACTGTGGATTTGGTATCTACACAGCCTCAGCTGTCATGGCAGATGAAAACACTATCCTGCAATTGCAAACACTCCTGTGTGCCTGCTGCTGATACAAAGGAAATCCCCCTGCAATCGCCGAGAGACACTTGCAGTTCGAGTCTCTGATTTCTGTAGGTACATTGATGGTTTGGAATGATCCGCGATAATAAAAAGCGATAATCTGCTGGCAAGAGCACAACTGCTTTTGTTTGCAAAACTTAATAAGCTGTGAGACAAACACAAAATATGCAAAGGCAGAGCTGTACGTGCTAAGTGAGGCCTGACAGTTTCGGTTCTAACCACAGCTGAAGGCGTACTGACTTGTTTGCTACCTTAGGTAATAATTCAGATTTCTTTTGTGGTGTCTGGTGGGGAAAAAAAAAATCTTGTATTTGCTGGTATCAGATCACATTTGATCTTATTAGGACATTCTGAGGAATGTAAATGGCAGCAAATCCAACTTGGTTGGATCCTAATCAGCTGCAACACCAAAGTTATTGGGTTCTTAACCAGAATTGGCACACAGAGCTGAAATTCATTAAAAGTACTTCTTAAAGTGGGATTAGTTTTTCTCGGTTACAATTACTGGTGGCTCATCACTGAAAGCAGAATTTCTGTGGGTGAAGTGCGGCCAGAGTAATTCAGTATCTCAACAGGAATCATGAGTCTTTTGGGCAGGAAGTTTGGATAAATATCCCTGTGAACTTTGTTCTCTGATGAGCTGAGAGCTCTGTGCTTCGGGAATAAATTCTGAAGTGTCCTAGCAGTAGTTGAGGAGCCACTGCAGAGCAGAGCAAGTCTGCAGTGGCTGAGCAGGACCTGCTCTTGAAGGAGATCCTCTTCCTTGCCTGAAATAAGATCCTTTTGGCACCATCAGGGCCAAATTTGCTGTGTGGTGGAGGCAGGATGAGTGCTGCATCCCTTTCATTTGCTTGTGATTCAGTGCCAAACTCTGCTAATTCACTAAAATTACCTTTTTTTTTAACCTAAGTGTGCTGATTCTGACATGTTTTATGGGTTTGTAGTCATGCAATACCACAGTGCTGGTGACTCTGGTGGGGAAATAGCAGATAACTCCTAGTGGGATCATCTG
The DNA here is from genome assembly GCA_024500445.1 of Entomyzon cyanotis. Classification (NCBI taxonomy): domain Eukaryota; kingdom Metazoa; phylum Chordata; class Aves; order Passeriformes; family Meliphagidae; genus Entomyzon; species Entomyzon cyanotis. The sequence goes on from JAKEPQ010001025.1 coordinate 890,367, forward strand.
CACCTTTATTTTTAGAAACAAAACCCTTCCCAGGGAAACAAACCCTCTGCTTTAGTTCTGTCATTGTGGGGACATCTGGCAAAGTTTTAGCTCCTTGTTTCATGGACTCAGCTGTGTCTTGATACTGGAAATAAAAGTTGCCTGTTTAATTACATGCTGCAGAGAGGAGGTTGATGATCAGTGCCTGGCTGCCTGTTTGCTTTTGGGTTCCAGCTTTCCGTGACAACAAAAAATGTTTCCTACTCAGCTCCTCCTTTGAGTTTGTTTTTATAATTGCTTCTGTCTTGGATCTTTAGGCAAAACCCTGGAGCAAAGTATTCCTCACTGTGTGTTCCTTCTACCTGTGTTTTGAAGGAAAAGGTACTAAAATGTCATTCTTTCCACTGATGAGCTCCCAGCGCAAATAAAATTGCAGAATGGGATTTCCTTTATTTTTGGTAGATTATCTCCCCCGAAAATTACAGTAATCACTTGGGTACCAACCTTTGAGAGGCAGAAAAAGCAGGTTAAGGAGCTCACTTCTGCATTCAGAAGTACTTAGAGTGTTGCAGGGTAGTATTTGAATCCTTTTTCAGCTTGTGTACACTGTGAGCAGTCATTCTGCAGATCATGTTCTGTTTTTCAGGTAAACCTGGATTTGAAAAGGATATTTCAAACCATTCAGCCTCTTTCATAGTCTGGCACTTTTATCCACCCCATCCCAAGAACCAAAACCAGGGAATATCAGTTTGTCAGATAGCCAGCAAAGTCTTAGGAATCAAAACCAGCAAAATGCAATTACAGGCTAATTGATGAATGTAATTAGATGTAGATTTGACCAAACCAGTCAAAACAGGTTTTTAAATTTATTTTATTTATTATTATCAGTATATTGGAAAGGCCTGGTGAAGCCCCTGTTGGTTCTGTCTTCTCTAAAGGAGGTTTGGCCCATCAGAGGCTGCCCAAGGTGGGTTTTTTCTGCAGTAGGCTGTTCTCCAGAAAAGGCTGAGCTCTGCTGCCCTGGCACAGAGCCCTGCTGGCTGAGCCCTGGGCTGTGCTGCAGGCAGGACTCAGTGGTGGCAGCAGTGGGAATGATCCTGGTGTTGTCCATCTGGGAGCACCAACAGGGAGATGCTCCTCTGGCCATGTCTGGCATTAATATCAGAATAGCTGTCAGGAAAGGTCACAGTCCTGCTGAGCCAATGTGAAAGCCTCACAATCTTGTTAGCAGATACTGTGCCACCCCAGAGAGGATTACACAGCAATAATAGTTCACAGGCTATCTTCTCATTGCTCTCCAAAGGAGATTGATGTGTTTGTCAGGTGTGTGAATGACAACATACAAAACTTGAGTTAACTTATTTTCCTAATAAAATGTACACTTCGTGTAACACTTGAGATGTGCTCTTCTAAATAACCTCATAATGATCTACGAGCTTGCCCTGCCTTAAGAAGATTAGGGAATTAATGTCAAATTACAGACATAACTGCAAATAGTATTTACTGTGTTCAGTATGCAGGAGAGGTAGACAGTTCATAAACATTAAATATATTTTTAAATTTCTTTTTTTCTTAGAGAAGAATCACAAGTGTTACAGTAATTTAATGCTGTGGTTGTGTGAGAGGAAGAGATGCCTTGGCCAGTGAGGCTGTTGTGCTCTGAGAGGCTTTGCTGAGGATACAGGCAGAGCTGCTCAGCAGCTGAAGGTGTCAGCTCAGCTCTGCATCAGGCAGTTCCTGGATGTCAGCAAAGTCTGGAACAGCACAGTTTACAGTCAGTGCTGGTGTGTGCAGGGGTGAGTTTTGGGTGAGACAATGATGAAATGCCTAAGAAGATTGTCTGTGTTACATAATGCTAATGGAATTATGGTTGGATAAACACATTAATATCAGGGAGGGAGAAAATGCCCAGCCTTTAGCTGTGGGAGGCATAAATGTTGCTGCTGAAAGCCATGGCATAATTTCTGGAAATGGTTTTAAAGTCAGTGTAGCTGGTTAAAAATAACACGTAATAAGTTTTCATTTTCCGAGCTGTAAATGGCTTACCTTAATCTTTCTATTTTGGTCAAGTGAAAGGGAAATGAGGTCTGAAGAAATGCTCTTTAGCAAAGATGTGAAAGCCACCAAGATGACTTATCTGTCAGTGGACTTGCAGGTAACGTTTTTAATGTGCACAGCAGTTTGTCCATTTTCAGAATCAGAGTTTTGGGTTTACAGAAAGAATGGTTCTGCTAAAACTGGGGCTGCACTAGTGATCCTTCTGGAGAAAGAGTCTGTGTTGAGATTTGCAGCTATCAGAGGCTCTAGGTTTGTCTTCCAATAGGTGCTGTTTTAAGCCACTGTTCTAAATTGTTTGTTCAAAGGTAAATAAATGTGTAAGAAGGGATGAGTTTAAAACTTCTCATTGCTTCTTGCACCAGTGAGTGTTACAGAACTGCAGGAAGTTAGGAGATACCTTGGCTGCCTGTGACACTTAATTTTGATCTCAAAAGCTGTGATTCTCTTGCAACAAATATCTCTGAGGAAGACAATTTGTGATGGAAGTGTTTTATATCCTTTCTGCAGATTTGTCTTTCCACCTGTTTGTATTGCCAAAAATTTTACTGACCTTCTCCAAATCTTTATTTTCCTGGCAGTGACTTTGTGTTGAAGAGACAGATTATTTTCTTCTGCCTCTTTTGGCTTTATGTTGAGCTTGTTTAAATATAAAAAACATCACCTATTTTAACTCCTGACTTCCCCTATGATTTCCTTTAAATGCAGTGGTTGTTTGGAGGTAGCCCTGAGTTCTTACAGTTCTTACAGCTCTGCCTGTGTCCAGAGCAAGGTCCTCAGGAGATCTCTGAATCCCCTGAGATGGAGGATGAATGTCCTCGTCAGCACAGATGAGAAGGATAATCATAGATTTTCTGAAACACAAGATAGGTTTGCAGTATGAGATGTTTGAGTGAAGCCTGAGAGCACAGCCTTGTGTGTTTAGCTGCCTTTCTGCACTGCAGCCTGTGCCCTGGGACTGCAGAGTGAAGATGAGGAAAAACCTTCTCCTCACTTTGGGATTGCCTGCACAGCTCCCTGGGAATTCCTGTGTTGTGTAACTTCCTCCCTTTCCTCACTCATCACTCATCAGCCTGCTAAATTTGGAGGATAAAACCAAAAAGACATCATTAAATTCCACAGTCTGGTTTTGCTGTGGTTCTTCTCCTCCTAAGGGCTCGGATTTGGGAGAAATGAATCCCTAATAATTGAATTGATGAGTAGTTAGTGGCTGCAGGCTCTCTGCACAGCTCCTTCCCTGTGTCACTGTTATCTTTTGCATGTACCTGCTTTAAGCAAGAAGTTGACAATCAGAGTGAGAATTTAATGATGCATTTGCAGATGGCAAACTCACCCTCATTTGAGGTTGAAATGGGTCTTTAGTCGTAGTTTGATAACTAAGTGGATTTTAATTAACTGAGATCCTATGCCTTAAAATCTTTCACTTACAGATAATAATTTGTTATTATATTATTATGGTTCCTGCAATCCATACTTGGCCTGATACAAAAAAGCTGGGAAACAGCAGCTTCTTTATTCACCTCAGTGAAAGGTGCATAGGAAGTCTTGGAAAACAAAGCTTAGTCTTTATTCAAGATATGGATAATTCTCCTCCAGAGCAATTTGGAAATTGTGGGGTTTTTTTCTTTTAATAGTTTTGTAGTTTTATCAGCAGTAGTGCCTAATTTTGTTATCAGCACACGGACAGGACTTCAGGGAGAACACAGCTGAATATGAATATACACTGGGTGTGAATTTAGAAAATACATTTATTCCCTGCTGTGTGCCGAGTGCTGCTGAGTTTCCATAAATAATGGTGCAATAGGTGGATTTGGAGCTCTGCAGGGAGCAGCAGGGCTGGGATGGAAAAGGACACTGGCTGATGCCATGGATGAGGAGTTGGCTCTAGAGGGTGCTCTGAACCAAGGCAGCACAGCTCCTTCCCTTGCTGAGCAGCCACTGATGGTGTTTAGCTGAAGAAAAACAATAAAAATCGCTCTGCTCCCTTCTGCCCTTCTCCCCAACCACATGGGCTCTCACGTTATTGCAAACCTGAATATTGGGTTGGCCTGGGGAGTTTCTCTGGAAGATGCTGCTTAATGATTTAGCTCTGGGGGGATTCCTGCACTGTGAGCTCTGACATCCTTCCCAGAGTTTTCATGCTGATTTAAATAATTTGGATGTTTAAGTATCTTTGGAGGTCTTTATAGAGCATAAATAAAAGGATGAATGGTTCAACTGGATGGCATTTTCTCCCTTTCTTGGACAAGAGGTAAATCACTGCATTTTTGCCTCAATATATTAATAGAGAAAGAAGCAGTGTCTTGACCTGCTGTGATTTTTAATATCCCTTTCTAGCAGCAGTAATAACTGGTAGTAAAACATGTAATAATAGACAAATTCCACGGTGAGATTTCACACAGGGATTTTTTTCCTGTTGGCTATAAGTGTCCATGTAACACTTTTTTCTTTTCCTTTCATTTACCCAGGCTTGTGACTTTTCCCCAAACATCCCTGGGAGGGAATTTCCTGGGTGCTGTAAAGGTGCTGATGGTTCTTAGGGCTACAGCATAGGGTGACTTCCAGGTCTCTTTAATTCAGGTAGATTTTTAATAGATTTTTCCTCTAAGAATGGGAATTGTTTCCTTGATGAAAAAAAAAAAAAGTTTAAGCTCTCATCTCAAGCTGTAGCTCGAGTTTTTGTCCAGGGAATATTTACATCTGCAAGTGTCATGTCTGCTCAAATCTCTTGTCTCTCTGCTGGCTTTTTGGCAGGGCTCTTGCATTTCTTTTCTAGCCTAAAAGAAAGTCTGAAGTGTGTGGTCATTCTGGCACATGCAGAATTAGGGACTGTGGTTGTTTGGGCTCCCCTCTATTGTTCCACTTTGTCTTTTTTCCTCTGGAAAAGTAACTGTTTCCCCCTGAATATGCAATAAGGTAATAGAAATATCATAATTTTTACCTCTGACTTGAGTGGTTATGAGGACAGTAATTGTTTCAGCCTGATGGAGATTAAAACCTGTCTCCCATGTCAGTTATTAAATGTGGAAATAGCTGCAGGGTGTGGAATAAAATATTTGATTTACAGTGCAGCTCTGTGAAAGGCTATAATGCAAGAACTGTATGGATTTGTTTGGTATAAAAGCTTCATTTGAGAGGAGCAGCAGCAGCCTGCTGGCCCATTGCTGGCTGGGATTTCTATTTTAGTAGGCGGAAGCCCAGTGTGGTGATTTGTGTGGTGGAATGATGGTAATTCAGAGCTGCAGGATGAGTTGTCTGTAATTCTGAGCTTTCTCGGTGTTACAGCTTCTTATCAGCAGAGTTAACCGGAGCTGAACTGTCTGTAATTCATGGAGTTTTCCTCCTTTTCTGGAGTGAAAGGTTAAAGTTATTACAAGCATGTGTGTGAGCTGTTGTTGGCATTGCACAGTGCTCTGGATGCTTGCACATTATTGCTGTGGACATATTTTTCTACTTAACGTGGTGAGCAGTTGTTTAATTGGAAAAGCTGTTACTTCTCTTGATCCCGAGTATAGTAAAAATCAATGTCTTCTCTGCAGTCTGAACTAATAGGAATCAAACTCATTGAAGGATGAAAATGGTTTAATCAACAGAGAGATGTCTTAAAGGTTATTTAAAAAAAAAAAAGAAAAGCAACCAACAAACCCACAAACAAGCCAAACACCCCAGCCCAGGTCTGGAACTAATGAGGAAAACATGGTTCTTCCTACCTTCAGCTGGGCTAGCGAAGGGAAAAGAGGAAAGTTTCCATGTGCCATGGACAGAGTGATGTTCTTGGGAGCCATTTGATTTCAAAGGGTTTCTTTTAAACACCACTTGTCTGTATCTTCAGCCTTTGTATGAACTGACAAAAATGAGGTCTAATGATGGGTTTCTTTGTAGTGGGTACCATAAAAGGGACTTTGTCTTTTCATTCCAAGAACTGAATCTAATGCGATTGTCAGCCTTGTTCTTGACCTCATTTGTCCAGTGAGCTCTGCTTATTTCAAACACATTTCAAATACAGTTTCCTGTTCCTCATTGGTGCCCCAAAGTGGAGATTTCCTTCAGAAAGGAGTAGCGAGAGGAATGACAGCTGCATGTTTATCTGAATGTGCAGTTCCACACAGATGTGTGATTTCAGAGTTTTCCTTCTGAACCTTGATGGCTGAAGGTAATAAAGAATGAAATAGATAACCTGGCGTGTGCTCTAGGAGTGCTTGGTGATGGCTATGAGACTGGAACAAAGTGCAACCTTTAAATGATGTTTTTACCTCTTGATACACCTCCCAGCACGCTCAGATCCTGAAAAGCAAAGCAGCACATCTCATTTCATCATTGCCTGCCAAGCTTTTATACAAGTCCTAGCAATGGATTGTTAATGAGCTCATGATGTGACATGTATACTTCTTTCTGATAAAACATTAGCATGAAAATTGAGCCAGTTCTGTCATTCACCTCTCCAAACCCAGACAGAGTGCTCAGAAAGGGAGGGAGCAGCATTTAGAAATAGGAAGGTGCATGTGGTTTGCGTTGGGAATTGAACATTGGGATCTCCCTGTGCCACTCTGTGTCCCTCTGGGTTCCTGTGTCCCTCTGGGTTCCTGTGCCCTTTGCACGCTGGTTTTGTGGTTCCTTGGCTCATGGCTTGGTTAATGAGATGAATTGGTTAATGAGATGGATTGGCAGCTGCAGGGGGAGCTTGGCATGTTAAAGAGCTTCCTGGGAAGTTGCAGAGCTCTGTGCTTTATGGATTTTCCCGCAGTGCTCTCGGTGGGGCTGTTGGCAGCACTGAGAGCAAAACTGAAAACGCACATTTTCAACTGCAAACTCCAGGCTGCTGGCTGGGATTGGCAGTGTTTTGGGTGGGTTTGCCGTGTTTTGGAGGCTGACACTAGATGGCAATGCTGCAGCTGAGCCCTGGCACCTCACTGCACCCTGGGCACCTGTTTGTTCAGAGGGGCTTTGCTGTTTCTCTGTTGGCCTCAAAGCTGTTTGTTGTCACGTTGGAAATTTGCCTCACATCCTTTGAAAGCCACACGTTCCTTTTGTTGGGGAGTGTTTGTTGTTCCTGTGGATTTCATGTAGGACATACAACTGCTTCCTGAAATGAATGTATGTTTTGTGGATTTGACCCTCTGTGCGTCATTTGCAGGGCTTGGTTTGCAATCTGCAGGTGATTATTCCATCCGAGATGCAGTGCCTGGGATTTTAGAATTCTAAATCCCAGTTTAGAATGGCAGGGAATCAGTGGGACTCTGCTATTTTACAGTTTTCTGCAAGTACTTCCAAGAAATCCCAGAGATACCTCTCCCATATTGCTAATGCCTTGGAATTATTTGGTTGCCTGATTCTGGTGGGGGTTATGTATTAGAGGTTTCTGCTGTTCTCTCTGCATATCATAAGAAGAGACCTGGGATGCCTTTTTTGTTGAATTCTTTAATAAGCCACTGAAGGAACAGTGAGGGACAAACTGATGTGTTGCAGGTTTAGCCTTCGTAAAAATACTGAGTTTGAATGTTCCTGGAGTCGCTGCAGTGCATAGGAAACCAACCTGAATGGAGTTGTGTGTTTTACTTGGGAGTTTGGAGGAAGTTCAGAGTCAGAACAGAGCCATGAGAATGAGATTGTTAAGCCTTTAGCATGATTCTGTTGTTTTATGCTGAATACTGACAGGAAAGCGTGCATGGTGTTGACAGGCAGGATGAAGCTGATTTATGTTACAATCTACAGCAGGATCCATTGCTTTCCAGAGGGTGTTTGTTAAGTTGGTGTAAACTCTGCTTAGCTATTGCCACCTCCTCATCTCCAGCGTGAGTAACATCGTGAAACTAATTCTGAAAAGCTTTTTTGGCTGCTAATTGGTTGATAACAGCTATCAAAAATCTGCTGCTTCCTTTCAGTTGACTAAAAGTTTCTGTGTAGGTGGCTGCAGACTGACTGCTGTGTGAAACTCAGCCCTGCACCAGCAAATCCCTGTCTGCTGGAGAAAAAACAAATCAAAGTTGAGGCCAGCAAACTGCTAAAATAATAATGCTTCCTGTGGGAGTGAAGCTGTCTTGTTTGCTTACTCTTAGAAGGGAAAAGAAGAGGGATAAACTGAGAATCTCCACATTATTCCATGTTTTGGGGATTCTGGAGAGGTGTGGTGGAGCAATGCCTGAACTAGTTCAATCCACTGAATATTCTGTTTTATAGTTTTGGGAAGTGAGGAGTTTCTTCCTCATGTAACTGAACTGGAGTTGTGTGGTTTCAGACTGTTAATATTTATTCAAGATTATAGTAGAAACTTCCTGTTTTTAGAGCTTATCTCCCTGTCTGGAGGGAGAGGTTATTATAGGTACAGTCACATCCTGTGGTTGTTGTCACTCGAAAAAAAATCTGTTGAATTTTCAGAGGCCTTTGAATGTGCAAGTGATTAGTGCACCAAAAACTGAGCAGGAGTCACAGTTGCCATCTCCTCCCTGAGCTCAATAAAAGGCTGTAAATCCATTGCAAATTCTACATCTCTGTTAGTTCAATTGCTGTGTGGAGAAAATCCCTTGGTAAGGAATCTGTCTGACTGGAAGGGAGATTGCAGAGGAAGCATTTGGGAGTCATTTCCTCAGCCGTGAGTACAGGCATGCTTTATGTTATAATAGTTTAAACACTCCACAGGCTCTCGATGGAGGTAGCAAGTTTTCCATTCCCAGAGTTACTTTTCGTTTAAACTGGAGGGAAGGACAGGCAAACTCCCATTGTTTTACAGTTGCTTTGATAGAGTTGAAAAAGATGCTTTTGCTTAGTTCTTCCTTCCCTCCTTTGGCATTACCCTTCCCACACACATTTAAGTGTTGAAAATTTTATTTTGTTTGCTTTTTTTTTTTCATCTGAGAACAAAGAGCTTCTTGTTTGTTTTAATCCATTTGTTACATTTTCAAGTATGTAAATTTTTCCTTTTAGATATGACTTTTCTTGACAAATATTTGGATCTTTTCCTTGTTCTGTGTAAGATAATACCTTCTAAAATGAGTTGTGTGCATTCCTTTGTGTTAAATTCAAGAAGCTGCTGAACAGGTTGGTGTCTTGCCGTAAGTACCACGAAATCTGGCAGACACACTGGATTTTGTTCTAATATTCTTGGCTTACAGTTTACCATTCTGTAATTTGGAGTTTCCCAGGGCAGGGATTTTTTACAAAAACACTTTTGAATTTAAGTGTTGGTCCCTGCAGAGAAGAGGAAACAAACCAGAGGAGAAACACCAGAATCTTTTCCCCTCCTCTCTGCCCAAAAAAAGCATCCTTTATTTCTGGCTAAATTTTGCTCTCTTTGAGGTGCAGCTATCTTAGATCATTGCCCTTGAATTAAGTTTTAACCCTGCTGTGTCCTTTCTCTGCCTCTGGTTTGCTTTTTCTTGGCCTTTTGTGGAGCACAGCCCTTGGTTCAGGGCTTCTGTGGCTGCCATTTAATTTTTTGGGCACTGGAGATTGAACCCTGAGAGGGCTGAGCTCTTTCTTTTTGGGCTGTGGTTGGTTGGTTGGTTGGGGTTTTTCTGGTATTTTGGGTTTGTTTGTTCTCCCCAACACTTCCTAAGCCAGGCCTTCCTGTAAAATCCTGTAAACCCAGCTTTTCTCCCGTGTCAGCATGCGAATTGCCTTCATCCTCACAGCTCCCTGGGGGAGCCACTCTTGCTTTTTCACTCCTGCTGCGACTCAGATGCAGTGTGCATCCAGGATGCTGTGCAGAAAGAACCCCTGGGATTCCTCCCAAACTCACACATCTATGGAATGGAGTTAAGCAGCCCCTTGGATCCTTGGAGTCTCTTGGAGTTTTATTCTGCAGCTGAGGGATGCTCTGACTGTGCCAGTGGCAGTTTTGGGCTCTCTATTAACAAGCAGTAAGCACCACAGGTCTTGGGAATGATCTGGTTTATATTTCTTTGAGAGACTTCTGTTTGCAGTTGTGTGTTACTTGAGGTCTGTGTCTGTCAGGGGGTTTGGCTCACAGGTGACCTGCAGGGCTGGCAGGGGCAGTTGGTGGCAGTTGCTGGTGGCAGTTACAGAAGGGCATTGCCTGCAATTCTTTGGCCCAGGGGTCGTTAGAAAGAGGCTGCAGTTCCTCAGATTGTTCTGTGTTCAGTAGAGTTCTCTGTGCCCAGAGTGTTGACGTGGTGCTAGATTTTAAGAGTGACCTGTGAGGATTTAGAGCTTGGCCAGAGGTCACCTGGAATATCCTGAACTCCACGTAAGTACAGGGAGGGAGTCAGAATTCCTGAACCATAAAATGTGTGATAGTGTTGGTAATTGGGTTTAACAGGGGAAACCTTACCCCAACAAAACCAACCAAACCCCAAAAAACCCACAAAAACAAACAACACAAAATGTAACCCAGCAAAAAAGGCCAAACCTCTCAAGGTCTGTGGTCTGTAAAGGGTACAGGTTCCTTTTGGGGATTTGAGAGAGGCAAGGAAATGGTTCACCCCACTTGCAGTGTAAGTTAAAATAACTTTTTTGCCTGCTGGTTTTTAAGAACTCCAGTGTATGTAAATGTGGTGAGCAAAGTGGCCATGGCTGTTGAATTGTGTGCAGAGTTTCCAGCCTCCCCAGGCTGGCATTGCAGCACCAAATGGCCTTTGGATGATTTTGGGGCACTAACAACATGGCCCTGAGTTTCAGCAGTGAGGAGAAGCAGCCTGGTGTAAGCAGGAGCAGAGCTGAGCTGCTGCTGTGGCTGCTGGAGCTGCCAGCAGGTTTCCTGTGGGTGCTCACAGATCTGCAAGTGCAGACACGACTTTTCCTGCTGTGAGCGGATTTGAAGCAATTTGTGTGCAGACAGCAGTAACTGTCTTGTCAAGAGCTGGGTATCAGTTCCTCTCGGCTGTGTTTGTGCCAAGAAAACTGCATTATTTACAGAGGAATAGAGCCTCACCTCTCACCTGACCAAAGGTTTTGTGTTTGGATAGAGCCGGGGTGCTTTGATGTCCAAGTGCAAACAATCAGAGATGGGTTGGAGATCCTCAGTGCTGCTGCTGGGAGCAGATGGAGGTGACCTTTCCTGCTGGCAGCCAGGCTGAGCTTCCTCTCTCTGCTGAGAGATCTCCAGTTGACCGCTGGCCCCTGGAATTCTGCAGCTCAGTTTCAGTTTAAGCTCCCTCTGCGTCAGGTTTTTGTTTTACTGGAGGTGTCACTGGGGTTTTGGCTGGGATTACATTACTGCCAGAGAAAGGGAAACTTGCCATGAGCGCTGGAATTGATGACACACAAGGAAAACAGGGTTGTGACAATATTAAGCTGTTAGTTTGTTCTCCATGAACCAACCTTCCTCTTCGCCCTGCCCAAGGCCAAATCCGAGGGGAGAGCTTGATCTGCGTGGAGCTCTGGAGGCAGCCTTAAGTCCCCTTTTAAAAATAGGTTCAGCTTAGCAGGGGGTTGGTGTGTTAGACTCACCGCCTGCCTAAGCTGGGAAGTTGTGCTAGATTGGCTTTTAGGAAACACTTGTCATGTTCACGTCTCCATGTGTTCTTGAAAGGAGTTTAAGGTTTCTTTGTGTTCAATCCGTGCAAGCCAGGCTCTGTTCTCATCCTGCCTTTAAAAACCTCACTGGATGAGTGAGCTCAGAGGCAGAGAGAGCTGCTTCGGAGTGTTTGTGGGACCTCTTTGTCGTGAATGTCTCTTGGGAAAAAAAAAAGGTAATGTACCCATTTAATCTGTGTAATCTCATTAAGCCTGTTTATGGTTAGTTTGTGTTCCAAGTGTCTGGATACCTGGGAGAGCTGGAATTACTGCTTCGGAGTGGTTTTTCCAGCGGGTGAAATGTTTATGTGTGCTCGATGGCTAATTCTGTCAGAAGTGGGGAATGCTGCTGATTGATAGGTCTTGTGTCTTGCAGGGATTATATCTTTATTTAATATTCCTCAAATTTGTATGTCTGTATTTAATATTCTTCCAATAGAGTGGGACTCGTGCGAAGTTATGAATTATTCGCGTTTGTTATGAGTCGTGTGTCTAGAAAGCAGCACATTTTCCAGCCCTTTGAAGATACACTGTCTGTCACTTCTCAGTGCTCAATCTTTCATGAGCTGCAGTGCGTGGGTTCGGGAGACAAAGTGCTACAGGATTCAGGGGAAGCGCTGAAAGCCGAAAACTGCGAGTTAACAGGTGCTTCCCAGATTTTAGCTGTGAGAAGAGAAGGTGTGCAGGGCTGGATGTGCACATGCCTTTGAGCAATGTCAGGAGTTACTGACAGCAAGTCAAAGCCTTATTTCTTCAGATTTCCAGCTTCTGTTGTTTATTGTCACGACCTTAATGTTTCTTCAGCTAGGTGTTCTATTTAATTATGATGTTTATAGTAAATATCAGCTCCCTTGGCTGTGTGCTCAGGCCTGTAGCATGCGGAGTGCTTTGCTTGTAACTGCATCCCTTGTCTCAGTTCATTATCTGTTAATGGTACTCGACATGACAGGCTTGTTTTGATAAATGGAGCCTGCCAAGAAAGCTGGGATGGATTTTGCAGGCGGTGGAGTCGAGCTTTATTTCATTGTGCAACACCAGAGGAGTGATGCATTCTGGACCAAACACCACAGTGTGTTGTGTGAGGTCTCTGGGCAGTGCTTCCAGCCCTGTCTGTCCAGGGAATCTCCACTCAAGGTCTTCTCTTTCCAGGATTTCTCCTATTTTCCTGACCCACGTGAAAGTGGATTTTGCCTAGTCTTGATGGGTTTTGTGAAGTGTAACTCACATTTTCCCCCCTTTTTAGACACCCAGCTTTCTGAAAGTGATACTGAAAGAAATGCTGTTGTAAGTTTATAATGCTGTGACTAGCAAAGGTGTATTTCATGACCAAGAAAAGATCTTTTACAGTCCATTTTCAAAAGACAAGATAAAAAGTCCCTATTGCAAAATGGAGCTTGAGGCTGTACTGTGCGTGTTTTTTATTTTAGTCTCTGAAATGGGGGCAGATCTCCATATCTCCTAGGAAAGCCAATTAGTGAAAGTTGAGTTGTCTCTGATGTCGGTGATTGAGTGCTGTGGCTGCTCTGTTCATGCAAGGATCTCCAATATGCTGTATACAAACAGATGGGACTTGAGATGATTTCTCTGCCGTCTCCCACACTGCTGAATTCGGAAGTTGGTTTGTGTTGGATTTGCAAGACAGTGTCTGAGATTCAAGAATAGTCTCCAGTTCTGGTGCTGTGCTCAGCCTGGCAGATGCTGTGCTCTGCACTGTTTGAGCAACTCTCATCCTAATGGGATACAAAAAAATCCACGCATTTTTTAATGATTACTATTATCTGAGTGCATTTTTCCAATATGTGCTGACTTGAAGGATTTGTAATCCAAGCTGGCTGGGTCACCTGCCCAAAAGGGAGAAGGTGGTTTTGGACAAGAACCATCAAAGGGGGTATTTTCCAAATGATGAAACCTGGCCTGAATTAACTTCCTGCTGGAAAGCTTTTGGAAGTCATGAGGAGTAAACACTGATTTAAGTACACTCTGGAGCAGTAAGTTCCCTTGCACGGTCTGCCAGGTGTTGGGCCACATTTGATGAGAAAATGGAGCAGTGAGGATAAACGCTCCGTGCTTGCTTTGTGCTGACTGGAGGATTGGATTTCAGCTCTGGCAGGTCTGGAGCTCTCACACGGGTTATGGTTACAAAGCTTGTTTTGCACCAGGTCTGGGGAAGCCAGGCTGCAGTTCAGAGCTGTTGTACGATGAATATTGCAGGAGTGCAGCTCATCCTACACCACCCTGGATTTGTATTGATCACAGCCCAGCCGTGGCAAGGGCGTGTTGGAATTAATCAGCTCCTTCTGCTGGGTGGGTGGCTTTGGAGAGCTGTTTCTAGAAAGTGCAGAATAAATTTCAAACTTAGATCTTTGTCTCCTGAAGGACTCCTGGGCTCTAGTATGAAAACTGTAGAAATAGGTTTAGATAAATAGCGGGAAGATAGATAACTACAAATAATTAGCAGCCTCTGGAAAGATGAAGTTGGCAGGCAGCACTTGAGGCTGTTGCTCTAATTCACTGGCTCTGTGAACCTTAATGATTATATTTTTTTTCTAATTTTTTTTTTCAAACTTGGCTTTGTAAAACCAGTTCTGAGGTGGTGTACTCCCATATTTATTTTATAGGTAAAACATTACTGTACGGCTAGGAAATGGATTTGCTCGGCAGGGATAAAGTGTACGTTGCCCCGAGGTAATGGATTACATAGATGACTTGTTTTGCATGTTATTCTGCATGGGAAATAGCAGAGCTTTGCTCTAAAATTAAGTCGGTACTAGCAGCCGAAAGGTCATGGTTGTGGTGCTGAAGAACACCACAAGGCACTGGGAGATGAGTTACAGGTTTGCGTGAAGATGCACAGCGAGATAAATATTCATTCTTTTCAAAAAAGCCAATTAAATACGATTAAAAGGAACACGTTTGGCTGAGCAGATGAATTTCTGCTTCTAATGGGGGGAAGGCAGCCGTGGTAGCAAAGATTTTGAACAAAATGGCTCACTAATTGAACACACCGCAGCCCAGTAACCCCCGTGGGTGTCAGTGTGGCACCGGCCAGGCATCCTTGTCCCCGGGCGTCCTTGTCCCCAGCCGGGCTGCCCGAGGCTCCCCACCCCCCCACCCACCCAGTGCCATCTGCATTTCCCCACCCCTGTTCGCATCGCTGTCGAGCATTGCCATTGGCGCTGCACGGCTGGAGCACCGAGCGCCCCGGGGATGCTTCGCCTCCGCGCTCCGCCGCTCGCAGATGCGTTTTCTCGCTGACCACGCGATTAGAGCGCTGCCATCAATCACGGCGCTCCCGGTTCCGGCGGGGCCGAGGGAGGAGGCGGAGGCGGGGACGCGGCGGGTGCCGGTGCCGAGCCGAGCCGCCCGGTGCCGAGCCGAGGCGCCCCGGCAGGACCGGCCCGGTGCGTGGGGCGAGCGGGGCGAGGGGCCGGGGGGTGACGGGCCGGGGGGCTCGGGGCTCGGGACGCTGTGCTCCGCGCCCGCCGCAGCTGCTCGGCGGCTCTGGGGCCTCCTTTTGTTCACCAGCTGCGCCTGCCGGCCCCGCTTCCTCCGTGCTGCCCTTCCCGGAGCCCTCCTCCTCCTCCTCCTCCTGCTCCTGCTCCTGCCGCCGCTCCGCCGCCGGCAGCTCGCTGTGCGGGGCAGGGGCTCGGCCGGGGTTCGGCAGGGGTGCCGGGGCTCAGCCGGGGCTCGGCCGGGGCTCGGCAGGGGCTCCGGGGCTCGGCAGGGGCTCCGGGGTAGGTGGGGTAGGGGGTTCCGGGGCTCAGCCGGGGTTCCGGGGTTCGCCCGCAGCCAGAGCCGCTCAGCCCAGCCCCCCGGTGAGTTCCCGGTGAGCTCCCGTGCCCCCTCCATGGATTCATGGGGTGACTCGCTGCCTTACAACTTGTGTTCCCACCAGGAGAATCGAGGCTGCTCTGCAAGTTAACTAATTGTTACCTGGCCAAGGATAACTGCCTGGATGGAGGAAAGGCTTGACTTAATTCTCTTTTCCGCTTTGGGTTACTCCAGGTTGTTTTTTTTATTTTTTTTTCAGGAAAAGTTGGACCGACTCGGTAGGTTGTTATTGGCCTGGGAAGTTCAGAACTCTCTAAGGCTGCAGGGTTTTGGTTTTTTTTGGTTGTTTTTTTTTTCCATAACAAATGCTTTACCTCCCTGTTCTAAATATAAACAGTTCGGGTAACCGGGCTGCTGTGTTTAATTCTGTTTTTTAAAAGCAAATGAGATAAGGAGATAGGGATTGCATTTTCTTTATCCTGGAAGAAAGTACTTTTTCATTACTCTCGTGCAGTGGAATGCCTTTGAAGTACTAATTGGGACAGTGTGTGGTGTAACTTTTTAAACGATGTTTAATGGTGTTTTGAGATAGTGACAGGAGACCTGCTCGGCCGCTTTGTTTCCTGAGGAAGAGAGCAGCTCTGCTTTGTTTTGCAGTTGGTTTTAAGCTGGTCTGAGTCCATGTGGCTTTGCCCTGCGTGGGGCATTGTGTGCCTGGATGGCTCCTTGAGCCAGATGGAATTGTCAGGGAGTGGAAACAAGGCCATTTCATGTTCTTTTTGTTTTGTTTTTGGTTTAAACTTAACATTAACGTTGGGCATGAAGTAGGAGAAAGTGGGGAATAGAAACCTAGTGAAGTGTAGTTTCAGATGCTCCACAGCTATGTTTCTTCTGGGAGCTGAGTTTCAAGTCAACTGGATTTCAAACCCCACAGACAGCACTATTCCAATGTAAAGCCGTTAATCTGCAGGCAATTAGTTCCAGACGTGCAACCGACTGCACATTTTTCTCCGTTTTTGTTCTTGCAGGCAGTGGCGTTGTTGAATACTTGTGCCCAGTGACTATCACAAGACAGACGTCTGAGATGCCTAACAGCAAGCTGAGAATGGTGTAGGAGCAGCATTTAAAAGGTTTTATTTGTTTTTCCAGCCCTGTAATTTAGTAGTGTTTAAACTATTTTATAAAGATCTCAGGGAGCAGTGAAAGGTGGTTTGAGTCCCGAGCACTCGAGTTCTCATTGTGCTCTGGCAGGCTGGCTGCTTGGCAGGCACTTCTCCAAATGTTATTTGATCTGGCAGCACGATAGAATTGACTTGGATTACACAATTTTTTTCACCCCCCGGTTGCTGTTTGAAAGTGATGCATCAGCGAGTGTTGCTCGAGAGCGTATTTTAAGAGCTAAACTGCGTGTATTGGCTTTAAAGAGGATTCCAGAGAGAGGCAGCTCCGAATTTGTCTTGTTTTGTGGTTAGGATTTATGAATTGAGGCGAGGGCTGACGTAATCTATCCGACCACTTCCTTTGTGTGTGTTTGAGAGTTGCTGGTGCTTTGTTTTACTTAAAATAGCCAGGACTGTTTCTTGAATACTTTTCTATCTCCTTTCTGCTGTGGCCTTCAGTGTAAGCAGACAACTTGTTCCAGTTGTGTGTGATTATGTCCCTTTGAGGAAATGGTTCCTTCCTTTTGTCACTAAGGTTCAGTGAATTGCTTGTATGCTAAGTAGATGAGACTTTAATTTTAATTAACATAATGATGTGTACAGCTGTTCTGTCAGAACGCTTCGCCTGGCTTTGCAATTTTACTACAGGTTGTAGAGAATCCCTTGATGTGCCTCTCAAACCCTCTTTTGCTTACTTTTGTTTGTGTAGAGGTGACAAAGATGGGGCTTTGTCTCCTGATGTGAATGGTTAACAGCCTGGGATTGATTTTTGTGTGTGGGGAAGGAAATAAGCTGTTTATCACTGAACTAATCCTAAACCTTCTTGTCTTGTGGGTTCAGGGAGTTTATGCTACCTCTTGTTTTGCTTCAGCATAGCCAGAAGTAATTTCTACATTTCTAGTTTTTTAATTCTTTAATGGATATATAGCTTTATGGAGCTGGCTCAGAGTGTTAATCATTGTGCATATATTAATTGTTCCTTGTTCTGGGACTTCTTCAGGTGATGTTGAGAGGTTCTGCTGGTAATGGTGTATGTTGGATTGGAAGGAACACACTGCTTAGTTTGCAAAACAGTGAAGAGCAGCATTTGTGTAACTTGTTGATAGATGTGGCTAACACGATATTTCACCAGAGATCCAGTGAGTGGTGAAAAGAGCAGCTGGGAAGGCAAAGTACAGAAACAGGGACAGTGTGGTGAGGTTGTACTGTTGTAATGCTGTTTTGGCCAAGTGGTTTTCACATTCAGGCTGTGTCTGGAGCATCAGGCTGGGCTGTGACAGATGAGTGGATTAGGAGGTGCTGGCTGGAGCTGCTGCAGTCCCCAGCTGTTGGCTGTGTCACCCTGTGGCCACTGCCACCCCAGAGTGTCCAAACCCTGAGTGGAGCTGGCCTTGGAGCTGCTGCTGCTGCTCTCAGCCATTTGTTCAGCTCAACAAATTCTAGCTCTGCTTTAGAGGAAACAAAAGCAGTTCAGGAGCTGAGCTGAGAGTTGGCTCTGGGGGCTGTGGTGTTGCTGGGGACTTGGCTAGCTTGGCTCCACAGCTGAGAGTCACAGAATTGGACAGCAGCAGCAGCATTTGCTAGGCGTTGGGAGCAGGAATTCCATGTGGTCTGTGGTGCTGGAGGCAGTGCTCAGCACTTGCAGCTCTCTAAAGGCTGCAGAGCAGCTCTGACTGCTTTCCTGGGGTGGCTCAGGCATGGCATTGGCTCAACAAGCTGCAGATAAGTTTTATTAGTTGTTGGGAGCTGTAATGTTTCGGCCAAGATATCTATTCCTCTTTTAAATTAAGTTTTATTATTAGTTTGAACCTTGTGTATTTAAAGTGCCACACTCAGTAAATGACACATGAGAGCACTGAGTAGTTCTATTTTGTGTTTTAAAGGTAAATAAAATGAGAAATGGTTTCTAAACCACTGTAGTCCTGGCACAGCAGGAGCTCTGATGGGGAGCCTGTGATGCTGACAGGCAGGTGTATGAATGGGAAAGGTTTTCCCCTTGGTGCAGAGCATTGCTGTAGAAATTGGTTGGCTAAGGGGCAGCAGAGGTGATTTGGTGTGTGAGGAAAAGTTCCTCCAGGTTTGTGATCCTCTAATATCCCTGAACTGCTGGGGTGTGGATATTAACATTCCTGCAGTGGAAGTTCCTGAAGGTGGGAAAGCCTTTATCTGGATATCTCACCAGCCTGACAGGCAGACTGACGTGCAAATCTCTATTAATGGGTATGAAATGATTTCAGAGGGGCTCTGGGGGCAGGAGGCTCTGTCAGGGTCATGGAATCACAGTTCAAACTCATGTCAACTGGACCTTGCTTAGCCTTGCTCCTGGTTTGGCTGATTCTCCAGGATTTCAGAATGTGGGACAGATTTCTCTGTTACTATAGACTGGAAAAGCCCATAATGATGTAACACTCCCAGTTGAATAATCAAGAGGACCCATAAAAAGCACGTTATCAGATAACTTCATGAAAAATACTGTCAGGCATCTTGAAGTGAATAGAGGGAAATCTGCTTTTTATACTTCAGCTTCCTTAGCAGAAGTGAAACTCTTTCCAGAAGAGTGGACAAAAATAGTATTTACTCCAAAGTTTGCCTGGGGTAGTGGTTTGAGTTTTGACCTTTGGATACGAAGTGAGAACAAATAGTGTTGAAAAATGTAAATGATTAAAACAAGCTGGCCTTCTTTGGGGAACATTCATGTCAAGTTTAGCCAAGGAAAGGTCCTTGTAATTGGATAAATGTTTTACTGCTGGAATAGATAGGTTTTGATTGTGATGTGTAGATTTTCTCAATGTTTTTTTGTGTAATTGGTGCATTTGGAATTCGGGCTTTTTCTAATGTTAGCAGAAGTACAGAAGAAGTGGAGGCTGTAAATTCAGCATTAATGATGTAGCTGTGCTCTTCTCTTGGGAAGGAATGGCAAATTTTGAAAGGAAACTTGGTTTAATTAGTCTTCTGTGGAAATGGATATCGCTTTCATTTTCATAAGATGACAATATAGTGCGAAATAACAAAGCTGGAATGTGTTAGTATTGGTGCCTAAAAGTTTGATACTTCCAGGTTTCTCATTCCTTATTTTCCCCCTTTTTTAAATGAAGTGACTGTAAAAAGCTGTGATAGGTAAACCTTTTACTGAAAGCAGCCAATTGTGGGATAGATAATTGCTGCTTCTCTAACACCAGTTTTGTGCATGTAATATATTTTGTCTTAAGTGCTGATTTGAATTTTCTTGAGCCCAGCAAGAAAAAAGCCTTGATTTTGGCAACGTTTCCTTTGTGATTTTGCCTATTTGTAGACATCAAAATGACTTGTTTTTTGAAATAAAGCAGAAATTTTGTTAATAGGCAGTAAGTGTTCCAGCAGCATCTGCAGTCTGATAACCTTTTATTCTGTTTAGATGCTTGAAGCTTAAACCACTTTGTAGTTTGAAGGTTCTTGTCAGGTTTTGTGTGTTGATCTTGTTTGGGAAGATCAGGTCTTTGGTTTTGAGCATTGCTGGGAGCTGGAGAAAGTGCAGAGTTTTGCCATTGGATTCGATATTTTAATCCATAAATCTGGCATAGTTTTGTGCTCATCTAGCTAGTGAAATGATGGCAGAAAACATCCTAACACTTACAAATGAAGTGGTTTTAAGTTCTTTTTGGGG
Source organism: Entomyzon cyanotis (assembly GCA_024500445.1). Lineage (NCBI taxonomy): Eukaryota > Metazoa > Chordata > Aves > Passeriformes > Meliphagidae > Entomyzon > Entomyzon cyanotis. The sequence continues at coordinate 910,446 of JAKEPQ010001025.1, forward strand.
GAGGTTTCAGCATCTTACTCTGCTCAGTCTGCACACCCAACACCCTTACCTGCACCAGGACCAAGGGCTTACATCCTAGCTGTGGGGAGCTCTCTGCAGCTCTGGTTGTGCCCACAGCAGGTTTTTAACCCACAGCTGAACCTGGGAACTCAGCGATTTGTGGTTTTTGCTGCTGAGAAGTTTCCTGGATTTGCTCAGAGCCTGATGAGCACAAGCAGCCCCAGTGAGCAGTGAAATCACGAGACAGTGTGGAAATGACTGAGCCATGATATGAGTCAACACAATTCAAGCACTTAAGGTTGGGGACTTTTTTTCAAGTTTGACATAGTAACAGATCCCTATAGAATTTATTCTTCCAGGCAGTCAAAACACACAGTACTTGCTCCATTTCCTATTGAAATCTAACAAAGAAGCCAAAAATCAGATTTCCATTTCCTGGTAATAAAGCTATTCCTGCGAGGTTAGAGCTGGGAATGGATTTTTTATATACATATGGCAGTTCCTGCTTAATAATTGAATGTTCCTTGGTGTCTTGTGTGCTGATGTGTGAGAGTGTGAGGCAGGACTCATCTTCCCTGGCTGTTTAATATCACTGTTCCTGCTGGAATTGGCTTGAAGTTGGAGCCCCAGCCTGGGCTTGTAGTTAAAACTGCTGTGAAAGGGTTAAGAGCAGCCCAAGGTTATCAGATTGTTGGGAAAGCATTGCCCTTTCCCAGTGCAATAAAGTAATTATGAACAGTGTATGAAAATGGGGTGCAGTCTGTTTGAACATTCTGTCTTCACCAGAAATTGCATTGTCCTCTCTTGTGTTGATCTCACTATTTGCATATTCAAAGCATGTTCGATATTTGCCACTTGCAGCTGGAAATGCTAAGCAGCATTTAAAACCCAAATTATGCCATCTGTTTGTGTGGCTTTTCTGTGAGGTTTTTCAGATCTTGACAGGATTTCACCTTGGCTCTGTTCTCTTTACACCAGAACATACCACTGAGGGAATGAAGTGTGTTCTGGGTTAAATGGAATTCCTAGGAATTCCTAAAAGAATTCACCTTGGGAAGTTGTACATTCTCCATGGAATTGGTAAAAACTGTTCTTGTGGACTTTTAAAGCATGGAGTCAGCAATATAAATGGGAATGAAGCTAAACATGCACTCACTGAACTTTAGAGTTTGACTTTTTTTAACAAACGCTGTTGTATAAAGTTCTGTTTTGGCACAAACCTTTATTAAATCCATGCTTTTGGCTGAGTTCTTCTCTTCTGAGGACTTCCTGTGGCATCTGAGATGCCAAAGGTAAATATAACTCTTGTTCTGTTCTCTCCTGGGGAGTTCACAGTGGGTTAGGATTTCAGGAACATGACAGAGTTCCTGACAGGGAACTCTTTGCTCAGTGCACATCTCAGCTCCGTTGGAGTGTAGAGAATTGTTGGGGATAAATTACAAATACTGTGTGTCAGGTTAATCCCATTCTGAGGGCTTTTTCCCCTCTGTGGGATGTGCAGTGTGGAGTTGCTGTGGCTTTCTCTGGAAACACTTTCCATGGAAATTCTAAAGTTTTTGAATTGTTCTTCTTAGGCAGATAAACCAGAACTTCAGCCCTGGAGAGGAACATGTGGAGAGATGATGAATAATAAAAACTTCCATGGTTAGCTTCAGGAGAGGCTTGAAACTTTTCCTGCCTCCTTCAGCCTAAACAGTGCATGTTTCACTTCACTTTTATTTTGACAACTTCGCTTTATTTTTGTTTTGAAGCATAATCTGTGAGGAAGATAGTGGTTATGTTTGGGACTTTTTTTGGTCTAGATTTATATAGGGATTTTTTCTTAGAGCTCTTGCTGTGGTTTTTGCTTTGTTTGGGGTTTTTGCTTTGCTTTGATGTGTTGTTTTCTGGAGGTTTTGGTTTGGTGGAGGTTTTTTTGTCCCCTCTCCAAAAAGGCTGTTAGTTTGTGGGTGTTTTTTTAAAGCTCTGAGCAGTGTGTATGGAGTTATCCCTGTCTGGGAAGCAATGGACAAAGAAATAAACCATACAGCACTAGTGGGAAATAATGAAAAGTTTCTCACTTGGCTGCTGGGCTGGGAGCTTGAGAAACACCCTTCCTAAGAGCTTCTTGTTTCTTGGTCCTACCAATACCATTTGATACTAAAATGCTCTACATAACTTTTTATTTCATATTTTGAGTAAAAAATAGTCCATAACTTCGCAGTTAGTTTTGAAATGTCACATCTAGCAAAGTTCATCCTGATTCAAAGGCCAGATCAGCATATGTGAGAAGCAGTCAGCAAGTAATAAATCTGCCCATAGCTGTGAGTGTTATCTCAGGGGAGAGGCTGCAGGACTGCAGGAGAAAACAGCCTAATCCCTCAAGTGCTGGGCAGATTTAATTAGGTCCCAGTTGCTTGGGCAACTAGCACCTAGTGAATTTTCTGCTGTAGTATTCTGGAAGTGGCTCTGAAGTCAGCTCCTGGTGAGGTTGGTGTTTCAGGAAAAGCCTGGCTGGCAGGACATCCTTCTGAGCTCCTGCTTGCTGAGTGCTCAGTGCAGGAAATGATGGAAACTTCAGTCAGGAGTCTTCAAAGCTGAGCTTTTACAAGGAAAACTTCAGTGCATCAGATCCCTAATAAATCATGTAATTTGTTTTGCTGTCTTTGGTTGCTAAGGGATCACAGGTTTTCATTTGAAAGAACAAGGCGATGTGGTAACCCCAGTTTGTTATTGTGGGAATAAAGAAGGTCTTAAAAGACTTTCCTTGGTCAGAGCAGATCAAACACTGCTCTGAACCATTTATGGTGCTCTGCTTAGTCCAGGGTCTAGTGTGCTATAGACTGCAAGTTGCTTTATTAAACATTTAATGTTGTTTTAGAGATGTTGGTGGTGTCTAACCTTAAAGCTTCACCTTGAAAATAGAGTCAGGAGTTTCACTCTGCTTCATTTTGGGAAAGTAGCCTCCATTTGGAAGGTATTTTCAGTATGAGATGTGGCTTGTGTGATCTTCATTTGCATGTCATGGAGCATTAGCATGTAATTATGAAAGCTAGGGAATGTTTTCCTTTTTAAAAAAATTTTGTTTAATATGTACTACTGCCACAGTACCTCTGCCATGTGCTGGTTTGTGCTGGTGGCAGGGATGAGCTGTGGTGGTACTGAGTGTGAACAAGGCCACCACATTTAATGTGTAGCTTAGTGGTTATTTGCATTGGTTATTCTGTGCTTAGTGGCTTAAGGTCTTACTCTGCAGCCTTGTTCTCAGCAGCTTACAAGATCAGACCTAAATACACAGATCCAACTGCTGCTGCCACAGCAGATCCTGCTGGAGTCACACAGGGGCTCAGAGCCTCTGCTGAGAGCCTGCAACTAGAAATTATATTAATGTCTGAAGCGTGACCAAAGCCAGAAGTTATTTCATGCAGTGTTAAAGTATTTCCCCTTGGTGTAGATTAATCACTTGGAGCATTTCTTAATATTTTTTTCCTCTTCTGATGGAAGATGCAGCTGGTGGTGAAGTCCCTTCTTCAATGGGCTCACTGGCAGTGGGCAGCTGGGCACTGATGGGGTCACTGCTGGGGCAGAGAGGTTGCTGTTGGGAATGTAATATTATAGGATTGGAACATCTGAAGTGTAGAGCTGAGAGCTGGTCCTTTTTTGTTTAAAAATAGTGCTTAAAATCTACTCAGGAACTGAATTGGTTGTTGCCCAGCAGCAGTGGCATGACTGCAAAGTTATCTTTGAAACTGTGCTCTTTTTTGAAGGAAACTCTCTGACTTCCAGAAAAGCGGACCAGACCTAAGGGAAAAAAGCCTGTGGAAGTTTGTCCAGTGAGAAGTCATTGGGTGGCCCTGAGAAATGTGCAGTTTGGGAACTGGGCAGTGTGGAGCTTCACCCCGGGCAGTGCATGGTGAGAGACACTGAGATGCACTTCTGGGGCGAAAATATGTTGGGAGCCAAAGGCTGACATTGACAGCTTTGGTTTCTCTCACTTAAGGTCACACAGGAGCTCGTATGATCCCTGAAACAGAGACTCTCTTTGCACATACCTAGAACTCGTGTTTGGGGAATTCAGCAAGAGCACAGAGGGATGATGAGATATTCATCACTGCTGCAGACAAACTGATTTTCAAGCAGTGCACCTCACAGTTTTGTGCTTATTCTCTCTTGCACAGGATTGTCTGTTGGCTTTTCAAGCCATTTTCCTGCAGCCTCGTGGCAGAACCTGCCGGAGATTAAAGCTCAAAGGTCACACTTGCACCAGCGAGGTTTTACTCCTTTAAACACGGAGTATTTATGAGTGTTTTCTGTGCGCGCAGTAAAGGAAGTGAGGTGTAATTGAATCCATCCCAGTTGCTGAGCACGCTGAGCTGCTGAGCACTGGGCTGCCCTGTGCTGCAGCCAGGCTCTAATGTGACACAGAGCCCAGGCTGCATTTCACACATCAATAAGCACACTTAATCTCCTGATTACAGCAGCGCTGCTGCGCCGGCCAGGAGCGCAGCGAAGGAAATTCTGACGTCTGCTCTGTCATTAACCAAAATAAGCTGCCCTCGGACCAAATGGGAGCAATGGCTGAAATTAAAGGCAGTTCCTCTAGACAGGAATATCATCTGTCTTTGTGCTTATGCAGAAAGTGTTTTAAAACGGTGGATGAGAAAAAATGTCCTCTTGATATCTCTTGCTCATTCAGCTAACATTGTGCCATCCTCCAGCTTCTCAGAATTCCTTTGTTTCCGCTATTATGGAATTTTATGGAGCACTTAAGTGGCACAGCTTCAGTTAGTCTTGTAGATAGTCTCTAAATCTCAGGATGCTGCTTTCTTTAGAGGGAAATTGCTTTAATTATAGCGTATTTCCCTGGGAATGTCTGGTCAGGCAATTCATGGTGGAGCCCACCCTGCACTTACCCTTCCCTTTTGAGAAGCTCAGATGTGTCTGGAGTTAAATGAAACAGCTCATGTGGCTGAAAACCAGAGGTTTTGCCTTTCCTGCTCAAAGGGGTTTTCCAAAAATAACCTGATCTAGTTCTCTTTTGGGTGATTTAAATAACTAGAGTTTGAAGCTTTCTGGAGGATGAAAGGATTGCAAAGGGACAGCTGGGTGTTCAGCCATTTGAAAATGAAACATCCCAGTGGGGAAAAGCACAGCTAAAAACATCCAGGGAGGGACAGTTTGGTAGGTATTTGTAGACATGTTCCAGAGATGGAGGTACCAAAATAAAATTTAGGATGGAAACTGGAATTAGTTGAGAGTTGGAGATCAGTTACACTTGCAGTTGCCAGCAAAGCAGCAATGGGCTCGTTCTATAAACACACAAAAATGAATGTGTTCAGTACTGTGCAAAATTCATTTTTGTCTTAAAATAAGTGACCTAGAGGCAGACACAGGGGTGTGATGTACTGGTGACTTGGAGAGGCAGGCATCCCTTAACACCAGGGCTCTGCTGAGTGACACATGGTTCTGTTCTGTGCAAGGATTCCTTCCTGTTACCATTAGCTTGGCTCTTACTGTGTGCCAGGAATTTCTCTTTATGCTTTGATTTCTGTGTAGGTATTTCCCAGCTCTGAATTTACAGCACTTTGGAATGTTTTTATTTTACCTTTTGTAGTAAAAATACCACAGACTTCCCTTTTTTTTTGCCACAGACTTGCCTGTCAAGAAATCCATATGCATGCTTTCAGGGTTCACCCTGTTTGCTTCTCAAAATCTGTCTTATCTGTTCAAAATAAACTGCTGCGTATAACAACAAGTTTTTGTTCAACTTTTTTTTTTTTCCCTCTCTGTTTTAAATGTTGTTAAGCAGCCTCATAATGCAGATGTTTTCGTGGCTCCAAATGACTTCAGGTTCCCCAGATAATTGTTCTTGTTTTCACAGCAGCTCCTGCAGGTCCCGTGGGTCTGTTCTCCTAAACAGGGGAATTATCCTATAGTATATGAGGGAGTTATCCTGCATGATATGGTCATTTTTTCAAGTTCTGGTTTTTAATGGTGTGATGGGATGACTGCTTTCCATCACTCTGTATCGCTGTAATCATTTACATTAAGCGTGAATGACTTCAGAGCAGAGTAAATCCATGGCTTCATATTTATTGTCTGTTTGTTCCCATGGGTTATGGCTGTGGAGGCCATTAAAGCAGCTTTTCAAATGACAGGAGGAGCTCTGAGCATCCCCTTGATGGCATGGATCAGTGCAGTGGGTTGGGATCTGAGCTGCTGTGCTGCTCATGGCTCTGAGCTTGGCTGCTCTCTGCTTTTGGAGTCACCAAACCACACAGCTCTGAAATCCTTGGGGAGTGTGGTGGGAGGGAGAAGGGCTTTGGGAGAGGCTGGTTTTGGGTTTTTTGTGACTCAGTGAGGTGAGTGAGAGCTGAAGTGTTCAGCTGAGCAGAGCAGCAGCCCTGCTGCTCCTACACTCCTCACCAAACTAACAGAATAGGAAGCATAGCTAATTTATCTGCTAATTTTGGCAGTACAGAAACTTTAAAGATTGTATTGATTTTGTGCTGCTGCTCTTGAACTAGTGTGGGGAGAAAAGGTGGCTTATTTGGAATGACATTACTTTTATGGGAGCTTGTGTAAAAGTGTCTGAAAGCAGGTGTTGTTGTGTCACTGTTGTGAATGAGTTGCTCATCCCTTTTGGGGGAGGTAGGAGCTGAGATGTTCACTCCAAATCTCATCCCCAATCCTTCAGTGTGCTCTGTGGTCAAAGCTGACTGTCTGCAGAATTTTGTTCTTAGGCCTTACTGAATTTCTGACCTCTCACAGACAAAAAGTTGTTTTACTTGTTCTCCCTCTGCCAATAAGACTAACCCAAAGGGAAATGTTACTTTGCTGTCTTAGGTCCTTACCAGCCAATCCTTAAAACTCCTCATGATTGCCTGATACTTCCCTGGCAATTTCCTCTTGAAAAGGTGACTGAAGACGTACAAAATAATCTGTCTTTTTCTCTTGATAAATGCAGGGATGTTTTTGCCTCGTGAAGTCTTGCTTTGCTGCTCTTGCCCTGTTCCTTTGAGTCGTGGAGCACCAAGGTTGTGTTGAAGAGAGGGATTTATGATCTTATCCGAGCTGTCACCCCTGTGGCTGCTCTGTGACACCAAAATCAGATTTTGGAGCGATGCCACCACATCCCCAGCCAGGGTGTGTTGATGGAGGGTGCAATGTGCAGGGCTGGGAGCTGCAATCTGGCAGCTCAGAAATGTGACATCTCCTGTTTGCTCTGCTCAGGTCAAGTTGGGTAAATAGCAGGGGGGAAGAAAAGGTCACTGTCAGTCATGGGAAACACCTGGAATTGTCTGCTGGGCTCGGTGTGCTGACCTGGCTGCTGTTCCTGTCCCTGTCTCGTTGGGGTGATTGGCACAGAGCAGTTCAAAGTGAGCACACACTTTAATTTCATGTACTTAGTGGGCTGTAAAACTGTAACTCCCAGTGCCCATTCCTGGCCGCAGTGCTCAGGGCTGTGTTTGTGCTATAAACTCAACACTGGGGAAGGAGATAAGGAAGACAACCGATAAGAGGCACATAAATCATGGCAGAGACTCCTAGGAGCTTTTTGGGACTTTCAGCAGATTCGCTTCCAGGAGGGTCCCAGACTTGTCCCCTGAGCATTCCAGGACAGGCAGCAGGACCCCTTTGACCTCACTGGGCACCAGCAGGGTTGGCACAGATCAGAGGAGGAAAATGAACATTTTACTGACTGGGGCATTCATGTTCTAGGGGAAAAGTTCTGTGTGTGTGGTGGTTGGTTGGAAAATACTGTAGGTAAACCCAGCAGGGTGGGGATTTTGCAAGTTGGAGCAAATATCTTTAGTAAAATCTCTCTCCAAACAGTGAAGTACTTTCCAAGAGTAATGGGGTAAAACTCTTGCTGTATCCCCTTTTCCTTTTTCCTTTTTTTCCTGTTCTTTCTTTTCCTTTCTTTTTCCCCCTCCTCTGCTAGTTTTTCACTGAGTTTCCCCTCGCTCTGCAGCTGCTGGATGTGTGCTGTCAGGAGCACAGTGCTGGCAGTTTGGGATGATGGATGGAGCCTGGGAGTGGGAATATTCTGAGGGAGATCCTGCATGAGCCCCTGGAATACTTGGTCCCTCTGAATGTCTGCAGCTCATATTTTCCATGGCAAACAGGCGATAGGGAAAGAATGTGGGAGAAAGTTGATAACAGCTGTTCCCAGTCTTTCCTGCAAGCTAAAGGTTAAATGTGTGTGGCTCCCCTGCAGTTAATGAGCTTTATCAGACCTGGGGGCTCGGGGAGTGTGGGGGAACCTTGATACCTCCCCCCACTAATTTTAATCCCTTGCACTTAAACTGAGTTAAAATTCTTCCTTGACATCCAAATTAGAAAAGCTCTGTGGCAGGAACTCTAGCAGTGGCAGCACACAGTTCCTTTAATCTGGCATTTGCTGGAAACAGTGCCTTTTTATCTGGCAATATGAGACTAGAAGCTTACAGAAGAATGGTCCTGTTGTGTTTATTAAGACTGGGAACACATGACCAAACAAATCTTGTTAAAAGATTTATCTGTCTAGCTTCAATAAGAAAAAGGAGCTCTTCTCCATAGTTTTAGTTGCCCTGCATTCTTAGATGCCTTCCTGTTCCAGTCTCATAGCATTTCTGGTGGACTTGCTTTCACATTGTCTTTAAAACCTGACTCTTTAATTCTGGGTAAGAGGTTTAAGTGCTTAATGTGCAGAGAGGTGCTATATGTGCCTTTTGCTCTGACAGGGCTTTCCAGGTGTGGAGCTGAAATAACTCTGTGGAACAGGTAACCTGTGGGAGCAAATATCCTCTCCAGGCTGGGATGGGTGTGTGAAATGGGTTTTGTGGCTCTATAAAAGGTTGAGACTTTAATTTGAACTAGATTTAAAATGCTGGGGGAAAAACCCCAACCCTGAACCAGGTGAATATGGGGTAATGATCAGCTGAAAATAATGGTTGTGAGCTAATGATTGTGAATCAGCATTTGAATATGATGGAATGTTGTCAGTATTTTCATTTTCTGCTACAAAGCAGAGAATAGGAGACTTCAGTGACTAACTGCAAACACGTTTTTGGCTCATGTTTGATCTCTAAACAATTTCAGATAAAAAAGGACTTTGCAAGTCTGGTAGCAGAGTGGGTGGAGATAAAGAAAGTTCTCCCAGAGTGGATGAAATAAACTGACTTGGAGAAATGGCCATATCCTGAGGCTCTGGTTAAAAAATAACAACAAAAAGGTCTTCGAGTGTGATTGCAGTGAAGTTAACATTTTTCCTCGGGTTTTTCAGCTTGCATTGAACAAATAATGGACGGGGGCTATTCTGCCGCTGCTTTGTACGCCAGACTCAGCTATTGTAACGTGATTGTTCCCCTTTCAGCTGCAGTGACTTCTTGCCGGGATGAATTCCCTGTGGAAGGAGCAGTAAAGCAGAATCAAAGGCACTTAGTGCCCTTCAGCCTGTGCTGCTGGAACCTGAATGGCTTTGCTGGAGCAGAATGACAGAAGCAGCTGCTTTGGTGGGTTTGGTACAGAGAGAATGAGCAACTGCCAGGCAGTGAAAGCACTGGAAACCCAGGGCACAGAGCTTGCCAAAAACCTCTCCAGATTTTCAGTGTATTTGCCTCAGCTGCCCTAATCCAGAGCTAAACATCTGTGTGATTGCTGTACACGTGATGTGTTATCCCAGTTTACTGCAGGGAGCAGCAAAAAAGGCTCAAAAAAAGGCTTTCATCATTTCTGTGCTGGTGGTTTTTGGGTTCCCTGCTCATTCATAATTCCACATTGAGTGGTGCAAGTGCTGAACCCACTCAGCATCTGGAGCTGGTGAGCAATGTTGAGTCAGCAGATGTGTTTTCACAGTGCTTACATTTTGGTAAAGAGCAATTGGGCAACATGGGGAGTTTGTAGCATTCTGTTCCAGGCTGGTTGGTGGGTGAGGAAGGAATGTGTGAGATGTGGTTTTTTCCTAGCCTGTTGCAGCTCCTCGGAAGGTTATGGAGCTGCTTTATTCTTAGACAGAAGTAGTGGTGGTGGTGTTGGTTTAATCTTGCAGGATTTTTGAAATTGAGCATTCAGAGTGGAGTAGTCTCGGAAATGTGATATGTTTATGTAAGGAAGCCACGGCTATGAAAATTACTTTTTATGGGATTCCCTGAAATGGGAGCTGGGAGGAAAGTGGCCATTTGACTGAAATTTCACAGATGAACAGACTGAGCAAAGCGTGCTACACACTGATTCTTGCACAGCCCTCCTGTACATGAAATAATCTGAACATGGTGTTTATTCAGTGTTACTCTTCTGTGCAGAACTGTGTTGTGCAAAAAAAATAAACTTGGGGAAAAATCCCCATAATAATTGGACTTGTAATAAAAACACTGAAGTACTTTGTTTGAATTTAATGTGAGGGAAGCAGCAAGGACTTAAAGCTGCAGCTTTGTGGAGTTCTGCAGGGTTGGTCCCTGGTTGCTGATGGCAGAATTGGGGTAAATCAGTGTTTCCAGCCCAGAGTGTCACCCTGGGGGTTTGGAGGCTTTTGTGCTCCATGGCAGGATGGAGATGGAAAAGCAGGAGCTGCATTTGGGGTGTGATTTGTTCATTGCTTCACCCACCAGGCATGGGGAGGTCACTGGGTTTGGTGGGATGTCCCCCTCAGGACAGACTCCACCAGTGCCAAATGGTTCACTTGAAATTTGCTTTCAAATTAAAGTTTAGCAAGAGCAGCCTGCACTGAAATCATGGCTTTCTCAGAATTGTTTGCACAGCTCTGGCTCCTTGAGACTCAGACAACATGAGGTGGAGCTCAGAATGTTTCAAATGCAGGTAAAATAAATATGGATGCATTATCTGGCAGTTATTAATCAACTTTTTTATTTGTCCCTAAGACAGGAACTTTAAAATCCTTTTTTCCTTTATGTTTGGAGGTGTGGGGTGGTCAGCACCTTCTTAGCTCTTCATCCTGGGAAAAGCCCTGTAGATGTCCAGGTTTCAAAGCTGCTCTTTCTGTCTTTTGCTGCCCATCCCCAGTAATGAAATACTGTGGTGACTGATGGGGATTTTTTAATTGGAAATGGTTTAAAGAAAAAAAAAAAGACAATTTGCACTTGCCAGTCCAAGGGAGGTGTTTGTGGTGCAGTTGGCTGTGCCAGAAGAGGGTTGTGATCCTTTCACTGATCTTTGCATGAACAGCAACAGAAAAACCCAAGCTGTGCTGCTGGGGAATTCCCCAGCCTCTGGAAATTTAAGACCTTTCTTACTGAATCCCTGCAGGCCTTTGCTATCAGCATTCCTGCTATTGACAGGTTCACTGTGGTGTGTGCAGTGGAGTTCCTGCATCCCCTGGGTGTTATCAGAGCCATGGCAGCTGCTCTGAGGGAACCAAAACAGCATCATTTCCTACCTGCCTGATGGGTTCATTCAGGAAACGCCTGAGAGACTCCAGGCACAGCCTGAGCTGCAGCAGCAAAAGCAATTTATCTCTCTTTGGCTGTTTGCAGTGCCGCAAGGAGCAGTCAGCAGGGACAGGAGTGTTGTGGTCTGAGATTTGTGTAGGACTGGAGGAATTTCCAGTGCATGGGATCAGTGACTCCTCAGCTGACTTCTCAAAAATCAAACCAGCCTTTTCCCTTCTCTGATGTGGTTTCAAAAGCTTAATGCATGAGCAATCAATGCTCTCAGCTCCCTGCTTTTCAGACCTACATTCTGCACTCTGGGCTAGTTTCAAGCTGCACCATATAGTAGCTTCCTGGAAACTTAGGAACTGGATGTGGGGAAATTCAGCATTATTGGTGCATTCAGGGAAAAAAAGATAATTCACCTTTGTGTGTTGAATGCCTCCTTTTTGAAATACCCTTCTTTCATGAAAAGTCCTACTTTCATACATGGAAAAGCAGATTTCATTAGCTCAGTTGTAGCTACTGCGGTTTGGTTCAGTTTCAATTAATTAATTCCTGTAATCTGTGGATTACAGGTTAGCTCTATTTTTGGAAAAGCAGGGTAGGGGCAGGACTTGCTAACAGATTGCCCTGCAAGTGGCAGATGGCATCCCTTACCCTGTACCAGCTTTGTAGGGCATCACTTGTGAGTGGAGCTGAGCTGGAAAACAATACAGCCATTTGCTGAACTCTGTCATTTGCTTCCAGATAAAAGCTGGAGACTCTTCCTTCTTTGCTCTTGTCCCTTCCTGAGTGTTTGATGGGATTTGTTTTTTACACTTGCATGCTTCCTGTTAGCTCCAGGTATAAAATGATGCCTCTCTCAGCGAGCATTTCCCATCGAACAAGTTATTACGTGTCTGCAGTGCACAGGAGAGTTATTTTAAGGAGTTGAGAGATCTTTTTTGAGGATGGAGGTAGCTTCAGACATTTACAAACACTGAAGTTACCATTTCTATCGAGTCTTCTGAAGGCTGCTTTGTATTTTACTGTTTATGCTTCAGGATGTGGGGCTTAATTATGTTTTAATTTTCATTTTCAGGAATTGAAAGAGTTTTGGATACTAACATGTGCTTTTCCCCTCTTTCTCTTCAAGAACCTTTCTAAAACGCTGGGGTTGCTGGAGTGGTTGAATTTTTCCTGGCTTTGAGTGAGAAATTCAGAAGACTGAAGCCCAGGCTCACTGTCTACCTTTCACGGAGGCCCAGCCGTGAGAGGACAGAAGAAGGCACGTGGCGAATCATGACAGCAGACAAGGAGAAAGACAAAGACAAAGAGAAGGACAGGGACAGGGACCGGGACAAGGAGCGGGACAAGAGGGACAAGCGCGAGAGCGAGAACTCGCGGCCGCGGCGCAGCTGCACCCTGGAGGGAGGCGCCAAGAACTATGCCGAGAGCGACCACAGCGAGGACGAGGACAACGACAACAACAGTGCCACCACCGAGGAGTCCACCAAGAAGAGCAAGAAGAAACCCCCCAAGAAGAAGTCGCGCTACGAGAGAACCGACAACGGCGAGATCACGTCCTTCATCACGGAGGATGATGTGGTGTACCGGCCTGGAGGTAAGGAACCCTGCTTTGGTGGTTTTTCTGGAAGTTCTGGTGTCCTAGAGCTGCCAGCAGGGCTCAGCCAGCACAGAGAGCTCCCTGGGAGCTGCAGTGAGCCCTGCCTGGGGGGAGCTGCAGCCTGTCCAAGTGTGGGAGTGCATGGAGAGCTGCTGGCTGTGTGCTGTGGTGTCTGATTTGTGGCAGTGAACTGAGCTCCCCTTTGGAAAAGAGCCACTCTTTCTGCTTTCTGCTGCATTAATTATCTGTGTATCATACGGAATCTCTGTCCCTGGGAGTTTGGAAACTAAATTGGATAATGCATTAAATGCTTCACTCCCACTTTGGAAGGAGCCCTGCTCTGAGCTGGAGGTCTGACCTGGGGGATGTGGAGACATCTTCCAGTCTTTCTGGCAAGGTTTTCTGGGAATCTGGGATTGCTTTGTAGAGCTCTGCTCCTGTGTTCTGTGAAATATAAAGCAGGTTCAGACCATGAGACTGAGGATCTCATTCCTGCTATTCCATTGACTTCACCCTCATTAGTGGCTGATGCTGTGCACAGCTGTTGGGCAGAACAGGGTTGGCATCAGGGGTGTTTTGGGGACATCAGGGGTGTTTTGGGGACATCAGGGATGTTTTGGGGACAGCACCAGGAGCTGGCAGTGTGCTCTGGCTGTCTTGGATGTGCCTCTTAATTACTGCCAAGTTCACATGAAGTTTTTAGGGTCTCCTGTAAGGTTTCAAGGTGTAACCTGTAGCTGCTGCCGGGAAATGTTTTCCTCAAACTGTGCTTGAAATGAGATTACTCAGCTCTGTGTGTTCCCCATTTCTGAGTACAAACTTCCCTGTCCATCTGCACACTTCCAAAGTGCTGCTTGCAGTTTGTTTGTGTTAGGCTGCACTGTTGGAAAGGGCCCTGGAAATTCGATACTCCTGCAGTGCAGAGCTGTGGTGACACTGCTGGGGCAAAACAGAGATGCACTTAAGCTGCAAACAGGGGAACCCACGAGGTCAGACCTAGTCTGATTTTCCATGAGGTGCTGAGCAGCTCAGCTACAGAAACCTGCCGAGCTGAGATGTGGATGTTGGAAGTGCAGCGTGCAGTCTGGGTGGCTGTGAGTGCTCTGGAGTGTTTGGGGCACGAGCAGCTGCAGCTCCAGGTGGGAAGTGCTGCATTCCATCCTCCTCCTTCATGGCAGAGCTGTGCAGGCTGTTTGTCACGTAGCTCTACTGAGATTAGTCAGAATAGCTCCTCTCTTGAAATGCTTCAGCTTCAATTTCCACTCATTTCATCAATCATTGCAAAGGAGCTGTTTTTGCCTTGGTGTCAGGGCTCGTGGCTGAGTAATATTTGTTTTTGAGCTGTGGCAACTGGGAGCCTGCGGAAGCGTCAGCTTTGGTGGCAATCTTATTTTCAGTGTCAGAGGATGAAAAATAATTCAGAATCTGTTGAGAACAGCTGTTGTGTGGGCCCAGGAGTACAATGTGATACACTGGCTTTATTGCAGAAAGTGTTTGCTTAAAATGAAGATGGGAAATCAGTTTGTGGTTTTATGCTGTGGTAGGATGGAGCGTGGAGGAGGTGCTCCAGAGGAAGAGCAAGGAGAGCCACAGTACTTGAGATAATTGGGACAGTTCATAGCTGTTCTGTAATTTGAAAAACCTGCTTAAGAAATTTTACATTTTGTTATTAGTAATCAGCATAAGAGATGGACCCTGGCATTGGAACTTTCCTGTTCTGTTGGCTCTCTGCGCTGTTGTAAAACTTGTCTTGGAAGCTGCTGAGAGTGATGAGAGCAAACATCAGCTCAGCTCTGGAGGCACCTGAGCATGGCTGAGACCTTAGCTGAATAGACCCATTTATAAACTTGATTTAGAATGTGATTTCTTATCAGGAATGAGATCTTGAATACACATTGCTTGATGTGTCCTAAAGCAAAGTTAGCATCCATTACGTACAGGGAGGTGTATTTGTAGCTAAGGGTGCAAATTACATAAATTTTAAGAGGGATTAGAGAGTTTAAATTAATGAGACACAGCAAGGATTAGAAAGATGGAAATTAAAGGTGTGTGCAGAAGGGATTGCTGTCTTCAGCTTATATCTTCTAGGCTTTAAGGAAAGGCAATCCTTTCCAATCATTTGATTCTTTCTCTTAAATACTCTCATCTGATAAGGATGAAAGTTCAATGTCTGCATTTCCCTCCTGTGAAGTCCTTGGTTAAAATCTCATTCTGTGTTTACCCCATTGCTGTGGAGTACTTAATCCAGCACTTAATACTGCTTTTTTCTGTGCTGAGCTCAGCAGCTGTATTGGAGTAATAGCAAATAAACTAAATAAACAGATAATCAAGATCATTGAAATTTTTTCAAGTGAAAGGTTGCACTATATTGTTACTATGTAAATAGTGCACTTATTAATTTGCATAGATATAATGAATGCGTGCACAGCTTTAAATAATGTATTAAACAGAATTGAGTAGGGCTTAGACAGCACTATGCAATTAATCTCTACTTTGCTGGAAATCACACAGGCCTATCCTAAAAGCTTGTTGGCCCACTTCCCCATCTGTCCTCTCAGTTTCCACAACCTCCCTCCCATTTCCTTCCCAATCCAATCTCTGGGGTTTTCCTTCTTTTTTCCCCCTCACCTTGCTGTTGTCAGAATTGCTGTTGCAGTAACATTAATTTTTGTTGCTCAGTGTATATTCAAATACACATGAATATATTCAGATATATTCAAATATAGTGCGAGGTGATTATAACAGACGAGAGTTGTGTTAAGACTGAGAGGTTTTTTTTTTTTTCTCCTCCTTGATTTCAGTTAGATTATTTAATGCTGATTTTCCTTCCATCCCCATGCATACTGATTCCCCTTCTTTTGCCAGAATCCACCTCAGGAAGGGCTGTTATTGTATTAAAGCCACAGAAAGTGGTAGAGAGATGGATAGTGCTGCTGCTGTCCTGTCCTGGTGGCACCTTGGATCCTGGGCTGGAAATCCTTTGCTGGGTGAAAGTCTAAATTGGTCTGGAGCCTGGGCAAAACAGGGACTGTCACCTGGAGATGGGGACAATATTGTTTGCTTTGCCGACGTAGAAACATTTAAAAGGATCCGCAGGAATTAGAAGGGTTTATGAGGATCTGTTTCTGCAGTGACATCAGAGCTATATAAACAGAAAATCAGCAGGAGGGAAGCCAAGGTGAAGTGCTGGGATGCATGCAGAAATGCTCTCCCTGCACAGCAAGCAAGGACCTGCAGATCCTAAATTTTAGTTTTTGCTGGTGTAATTAATTGTTTGTGTTGCCTTTATTGAACTGTGTCACTGTTTGGTGTTGCTGTAACTGAGGAAATCGCTGAAATGGTTGTTTTCATCCAGAAACCTTCCTGAACTTTACAAAAACATGAAAGGAAGAACCAAAGTGCTTCCTCCCTATTTACTGGTTGTCTTTGGATGTGGTGAAGCTGAAGTGCACAAACTGCAGTGCTGCTGCTCTGACAGGGCTTGGCTTGTGTTTGACACTGCTCCATGTGTTTGTCCTCCTTCTGGATGCTTCTGTTCCTCCTGACAGCTTTATCAGCTGAGAAGAGTGGCCGTGCCAGAGTTCTATATAAAAACACACACAATGTAAACAGGAATTTTTTCTATAAGCTTTGAAGTTCCAGCAAGTGTGCTTTAGGTTGCCAAAGTTGGAAGGAGAAAAGTTAATTATTTTCTGGGAAGTTTTAATTTTAATTTGGTGCTTGGGCAGAAGGAAGAAATGCAAGGAAATGACTCTTTCAGCTGGACATTGTAATTTTAGGAGGTCTTTGGGCAGACAGTTGTGCTCTGTGTGGGTTGAGTGAGTTTCTCATGGAGATGTGTGTTTTTGCATATGTGGTTTTCTCTTCTCTTCCTCAGAAGCTCCAGTTGATAGGAGCATGTGTTCTGGAATGATGCAATCTGTATTTTCCTCTTCTTTTGAAAGTCTGTTGCCATTGTGATGGTAGATTGTTGAAATAATTCAGTGACAGACTTTCAGCTGCTGAAAATAGGAATAACCTTAGGAGCTGTGCTGTGCAATGTGGTTATAAAAGTTCCCTTATTTTTCACACTTCCACCACTGTTTTCAACTTTTCTGCGTGTGTGAATAGAGGCGAGGAAAATTTAATCTTTTTTTAGAAAATAGTATCTTTAAAACTTTTGTTCCAATGGAAACAAACATATTCTTTGCCCATTCCTCCTTTAGTAATTAAAACAAATTAAAAACATTAGAGAAAAGGCCTGGATTAGTAGGTGAGTCTTAAAACCTGTCAGGAGGGTTAACCAAAAGCATGGAAACATCACAGGAGGGTTTTCTTTGAAGGTGATTGAGGTGTGCAGAGCACAGGAACTGCCTGTTCAGCTGTGCTGGTTTTGTTCTGTGCTGAGGACATCACAGGCTGCAATTAGTGATTGCAGAGGGTGAGGTCTGTAATGAGCAGGTGAATCATATTAATTGTGGAGAAGAATTAAGGATCCACAAGAGCCCAGAGCAGCTCCTCATGCACAGAGGTAACTTTGGTCCCTGCTGTTCATACAAACAGTGAGATTGAGGCAGCCTGGGCAAAAAAAGCCATTTAGAGAGTTTGTTGCCATTTCTCGAGCAGGAGGCACTGCTGGGCCAGGGCAGCTGCTGGGGCTGACAGATGGAGCCTTAAGTGCAGATCAGGGCTGAGCTGGCAAATGGATTCCTCTGGCTTTGTTTGGTCTGTGGATAAATGGGGAGAGCAGCTCCGAGGGGCTGGGGGTGCACTGGGATCTCCTGCACCATTCCTTGTCCATGCTAATTCATTTTATTAGGCTTTGAAGTGAAGGAATAAAGGTGCCACAGCAGTCTGAAACACTAAAGGCACTCCTGCTGAAGATCAGCTTTACAGCTGCTGCACTGATTGGTTCTGTAGGAAGGAATTCTCAGAGCTATTTACAAGCTGGAGCAATAGGAAAATATTTTTCCTTCCAGAAAATACATACTGATTTTGCAAAAGGAAGATAATTTCTCAGCAGCTGTTTGCAGGTAGTCAGGTGTCAGGCTGGCAGCAGTAGAGCACAGGAGTCACTCAGGAGTGTCAGGGTTTGCATCCCCACTGTTGGGAGCACAGCACTCTGTGAAAATCAGCCTCACTCAGGTGACACATGGAATTTCCCTCTGCTGAACCTGTCCTGTTCAGGGCTGCACCAGCAGCTGGTCAGATGGGTTGCTCTGTGTTTGTCTGAGGAAGATGAAGTGATGGGTGAGTCAGGAGGGAAATAGGAATGGCTGTAATTTTTTCTGCTCGAGGGCTACACAAATAAAGCCCATCCATATTTGGATGAGGTATTGGGGTGTGTTACACTGTAATTATCAGCAGGACAGCACAGGGAAAGGGGTTAACAACCATTTGGTGTTTGTGATGGGCTTGGTGATAGCAGAGTTTTCTGTGCAGAGCCCTCCTGGTGTGCTGTGTGAGTCAGGGGAGGTCAGTGGAGATGTGGTGCATTTCTGTGTCTCCCACATCTAGAAAGGAGTGTCCATGAAGAGTTTGGGGGACAGCTGGGTACAGGTGTTTGGGAAAGACCAGTGAGAAACACTGGGAGCAAAGTTTCTCCTCCAGCAAAGGTTTTCAGTGACCTCCAAAGGCCAGAAAAAGCCTGTCACAAATGGCATATGTGCAGCAAAGCTTATCTGGTGCTAGAGGAGGAGTTTTAGACTGACTGGTTATTTCATTAATTTCTTTTATCAGCCTGGGTTCTCATTCCCACCCCTCCTCCATTTTCATGTGTTTAATTGAAAAAACAACTCCAAGGCAGGAGGAGCTATCCACAGTGTCTCTGCTTTCGGTGTGGCATTTTTGGTGACACAACTTCTGTAAAAACGTGTTTGCTTTGTATCAGATCTGCTGGTGGAGGATGTGTGAATGCACCTTCCAAGGAGAGCTGTGCAGGGTTGTGGACATGCTTGAAAAGTGCAGGAAAATAATTGGTGTGGGAAATGATGTAGCTGGGGGCCTGAGCTGCAGAGCAGTTGCTTTTATGAAATTGGGAGCTGCAGAGTACAATTAGCTGTCATTAATTTTGTTGAATAGAAATATGTTCCATTTATTGTACAATCAGGAGCCAGGCTTGAATGGGTTTAAATAGATGAAATCTAAATTATACTGACAGTCCATTAAACAGCAGCAAAACCCCTTGAAGAAAATGGATTCACTATGATACCGGTTTATAATAAAATCATTTGCCAAATAAGAACTACAGTCCAGGCACTGGGAATACTCCTGTGAGCTTCAGCTGAGCACAGTAAATTGGTTGAACCATTTATTGCAGAGCAGGGCTCAGCTCGGCGTTCCCTGACAAGCAGCCAGCAGTGTTGCTTGAAATGTGCTCAGCAGGAAGTGACACCGAGAGATCAGGCTGGCAATTTGTTTGTTGTCAGCCATATGGGGGAAGAGAGGCAGCAGCTCAGCTCCCTACCTGTCAGTGGGAATTCTGCTCTCCCAACCCCGGGCTTGGCAATCCCAGTGCCTCTCGCTGTGTTTCTGTGTTTGCTGCTGAACCTTGGTGCCAAACGTGCTGCTGTAGCCTTGTCTCCATCCCTGACCTTTGTTTGCAAGGCTTTGGCAGTTTTCCTGTGCTGGGAATGCTGGTGAGTTCAGATTTCAGCAGTCAGAGCTCCCTGAGTGCTGCAATACTGATTTTGATCCTTTGCAAGGTACCACTTGCCCATTAATGATGTGTAACTGCTGATCCCTGCTCCTGGTGACATTTAGCTGCTCTGGGGGCTCTGAGGGGTGATGGCATTTAACTTGGAGCACCTGAGCCCTGGGAGCATCCTGGGCTTCCCACTGGGTTTGGCTCAGCTGGTTCTGGAGCAGCATTCAGGATGCCTGCTCAGGCTGGCACAGGGCACTGCCACCACTGAGCCTTTTAATTTTAGGCACCAGGATGGAGGAATGTAAATATCCTTTAATTCTGGGGTGTGACTATCCTTTAATTGTCGATCCCACAGCTTGTTTTCGGGGTTTATACATTTCTGTACTCACATGCAAAGCCAGTTGTGGCTGGTGAGATCTGATGGGGAGGGATGTAGGTAATTCCTTGACAATGGATTTACAAGGCTTTCAAGGAATATCTTCCTGTGGAAGTGTGCTGTGCAGAGAGCCCTGGGCTTTGTTTCTTGGATGATGCAAGGGTTGACTCATTAGGTAAAACACAAAAGGATTCTAATTGTGAAGATGGTTGCTGCAAAAACTGCAGCATTGAAGCTGCTAAGGGTTCAGAAAATGGAGGTGGTTGGGGTATTTTTCCAAAAGGGGTTTTTTTTTATGTCCATGCATTGAAGCTCTAATTTTAAAAGCAGCTTTTAGTGTGGGAATATTAATGTAACCCTTCAGAACTAGGGCACATCTGGTGAATATCACAAGCCCAAAGGCATAATGACTCTGTACCATGTGTTGGGGAAATGCTTCATCTCCAGTGGGACGTTTGACACGGAATGGGGAAGTGAGCAATGCACTGCTGGCTGCAGACAGCCAGGGAAGCCAAGGGCTGTGCAGGAGCTGAGGCTTTCCTTACTCTGTTTTGCAAAGGTTATGGAAAACCCTTTTATTTTTATTTTGTTTATTATTTTTCTTTCCTGCTGGAGCATTTGCTGGTTTGCCACTGCTAAGCTCTGTGGTCTGTGAGATGTTGAACTTGTCCAAGGAGGTCCTTGGAATCTCACCAGGGATATCCCCTGTGCAGAAAGCCAGAGGGGGAATCTGTAGCATGGTCATTTCTCTTGTGCTGGCTTCTCCTTGCTCTTGTTTCCTGGTGAATGAGGAACAGGTGAGGATGGCTGTCCTGCAGTCAAAGGAATTAAATCACACTTACTGCAGGTGGGTGAGCCTTTGCAGCAGCTCTGTGCAGCCAGGTGGAGCTGAAATGGTTCCAGCAGTGTGTGGTCAGTGGGAAAAAGGGTGAATGGCACATTACAGTGTGCTGAGGGTGAGGATGTTCTGCAGCTTTCAGTGGCTTAAATCTTATCTATGCACATTGGTTGCATACTAGAAAAATGATGATGCAGTTTTCCTTTCCTTGGGTCCCCATGGAAGCTGTTTGGAGTTCTGCTAAATGGAAGGAATTGCTCTTCATGGTGAGTTTTGAGTTGCATCCATAAATATTCTCCTTTTCCTGGGGGCATCTTTCCAGTTTCCATCATCCCTGACATTGCTGTGCACCTGGATAAACTTGTTTTCTTATCTGTGTGGCCTCTCTTGCTTTGGAGCCTCTTAACTGGATGTCATCATTGTTTTAGGGCTTGGCAGGCAGCCAGCAGTGCCTCCTGAAATGCAGTGCAGTTTGCTTTCTCCAGAGATGCCACATCCTCTCCCAGGCTGTTTGTTCTGCCTGATAAAAACTGCAACACGAGCCTTGCAGAGCAGAGATACCAAGGAAAAAAAGATGCTGCAAGTTGTGGTGTTTTGTGTCTCTGAAATCTCACAGCTTTTCATGCACATTGCCCAGTGAATCCTGAAGAGTTCCTGCAGGAACAGGGTGGAGGTGGATGGTTGAGCTGATGGAGTGAGTGAGTGATGAGCCAGGGAAACCTGGATAGCCAGGGCTGCAGGAATATGGGATGTGGTGGAATTGCTGGAGCTTCCAAATAAGCTGCATTGAATCAAACTGTATCAATGTGCTTTGAAATGTGGCTTACACAAAACTCTGAGATTTTTGGGGGTTTTCTGTAGAAATATAAAAAAGTTCATGGCAAATCCCTCCAAGGCTAGTGGTGGGTTTTGTCTCTCCTGTGTTTTCTGTGTAAGAGGGGACACAAGGAGTGTCCTTTCAGTATTGGTGTGGCTTTGGGGTTGGCATCTTTGTGTTCAGCAGGCTGCTGGAGTGCTGAGTTCCAGGGTCAGGATCATTAATCAGGCGCTTCTTCCCCAGCCCTGCAGTGTTTTCATTCCGAGGGCACTGCTTTTGTTGTGGTTATTGCCAAGACTGTTTTGAATACAACAGACCTTATGTTACAGCAGCCTTGGAGAGCTCAGTTGTCAAAAGCAAACAAAAATAATTACTGTGTTCCTGTCTTGTCAAATGTAATTCGAGAAAGCCCAGGCCTTCCCTGAGATAAATCTAATTTAGGTTTGCTGTGTTTCATCTATGAGTGGTTGCCTTGGTTTTCTTCACAATTAGAAGAGAAAATATGTTAGTGCTTGGTTCTTAATGGCAAGCTGACCACGAAAAATCTGATTACTTTCCTCTCTTATTTTGGTCTGGTTCATAGGCTGTGACCTGGTCATTGTTATTAACTCAATCCAGAGTGCTCTTTCAATGACTTATTTTTTGTTTTTCTAGCAAAATGTCTATTCAAATCAAAGTTAATTTTTATGCAGTTAATTCCCTTATTTATCATCATAAATAGTTCCTATTTTTAGATCACACTCAGAATAAATTACACGCTATGCAAATGAAATGGTGATTCTTTCAAAGTGTAAGCTGTGTTTGAATTTATCCTGTTTTTATGTTCTTTCTTGGAGGCACAGAAGTTAATGTCCATTATTTTAAAATCTTGTGTTTTTAAAGATTGCGTTTATATCGAAAGTCGCCGGCCGAACACGCCTTATTTCATCTGCAGCATTCAAGACTTCAAACTGGTAAGGAACATTTTCACATCTCCTTTCCCTTCCTGTAGCTCCTCGTGAGTGAATCTTACCCTCTGAGATAGGAGGAGGTTTGTGTTAAACCAGAGGCTCAGTTCACTGGGGGAGTTCAGCTGTGATCCCTGAGCAGAACCATGAACTTTGAGTGGACTGTCTGCAGGAAATTGTGGCTCAGGAAGTTAAATTTTTCCTGAGGAGTTTAATTTGGCTGTGTCTTTACCTCTGGCCCTCTCCAGCCCAGCTCTGTGGCTGTGGCAGCTGAATCTCAGCTCAGCATGGGCTGACAGGGACACCAGAGCAAGGTGACCAATTTAATCGGGAAAAATAGAAAATGACGTTTAGGAACCCATTAGCACTTCATTCTCGAACAAAGAAAAGCCAGGGACCTGTGCAAGAGCAAATGGAAGCTGTGCTTTGCCCCTTTTGTCTGCTGCACTCTCAGGAGGTTCACTCTGTCCTTCCTGCTCACACTCAGGGCACAGGGGCTTCTCTGGCCCTGGCAGTGCTTTGTGAGCAGAAGAGTTGGGAACTCCTGGGAATTCATTCCTGCTGCTCCTCCTGCTCTTTGTATTGCTTTATTGAAGTCCTGAGCACATAATAAGCTCTCCTTATCAATGGATTGTCTGCAGACATAGATCACCACAGGCTGTTGCTATCAGAATAAACCTTCTTCCTTCCAAGCTTTCCCAATCTTCTGTGAGATCCAGGAGAAAAGGGGATTTTCCTCACTGCTGGTGTCCCTGGTGGTGCTTGGCACTTGGGGGTTTGTTCTCTCTTTCCTCCCCTTCTTCCTCCCCATTTTTTAGGGAGTTGTTGGGTTTGTGGTTGGCAGGATCTGGCTGTGGGTTGAGCCCCAGCTGGGCTCCCTTGCCCCTGGCCTTGCAGCACATTGAAGCTTTTGCAGGATTGTGTGGGAAGTGTGTTGCAGCTTTAGTAGCTTTAGGTGTTTTTGGAGAGGTTTCTCTTGTGTTTCCAACACGCAAAGCACTTGGCACCAGGGTTGCAGGCAATTCTGCATAATTTTTGATATGGAAACAGTGTCTCTGTTCTCTGTTTACTTTTGTCTGCTCAGAGTTCTTGAATTTCTCTGTTAATTTTATTTTTCTTGCTGACGTGATGCATGAAAGGAACTTGTATAAGCGAGAAAACCAAAAACCTCTTGATGCTGATTATACCAGCTAGAATAAATCCCCAGTGTGTGTGTGGCTGTTGATTTTCCTGTTGGGGAAAGGGAGGATGAACAGTGGAAAGGACACTTGATTTCTCTTCTAGTGTGAGATTCCAACAGGCAAACAGCCTTGTTTTGCCTTCAGCTAAATATGTCAAGTGAAGCAGGGAAGTTAAAGTCAACAGCTTTGAAATGTCGCCTACTAATTAAATACATTATCATGTTGGTTGCCACAAAATAAAAGTTTTTGGCTGAGTGTGTGAGTCTTACCTTATGCTTCCTGTGGTTCCAGGTGCAGTTTGGGTACAGGAGTTGATGGGGGTGTTGTTCTGATAAAAACAGGAACATAAACTTGAATTTTAAATCAGTAAGAGGGAATTAAACATGACAGAGCCAATGCTGTGTGATCCACTTGTGCATCATCCTGCAGGTGAGAGGTGCTGAGGGTCATCCTGGGCTGAGACTAAAGCACCACTTGCAATAAACTGAGGTTTAACTTGCTTTTTCCAGGAAGATCTTAGCTCACAATTGGATGGTTTTACGTTTATTGCTGAACTAGAAGCTGGTTCTAAGAAGTCTGGCAGTTTTTCTGGTTTAGCATTCCAGATCACTCACAGCCTGATGAATTCCCACTCCTGCAGAAGCAGATGTTAAATATCATTTCAGAGCAGCTTTGTGTTCCAGTGGCTCAACTTTGTGACTTGGAGAAAGCAGCCACTGTTTGCTGTGCCTGCTCTCTGTAGCTCAGCAGTTCTGGCAGGTGAAGTGGAGTACTTTGATGCATTAGTTTATCCTTCCATCACAGCTTTCTCTTGGCATTAAGATGAATCAGTTCTATTAAAAATTATATTAGAGGAGCAGCTCTTTTCCTTTCCTGAAGAACAACTGCACTTCACCAACAGCCCAAGTGCTGCTGAGGGAGCTTTGCTCAGTGCTGGTTTCCCTGGGAAATGCCTCTGCTGTCATCCTTTGCTGCTGTGTGCCTCAGGTGGAGCAGAGCTTGGTCATCCCTGGGAGTGGGAGTGTTGGGATGAGCTGGGCAGGAGCAGCAGATGTGATCCCAGAACTGGGGGAGCCTGAGGAGCCCTAGGTGTGTCTGAGTTAACAAACCAAATGATGCCTTCAGGGAGGCCAGGTGAGGAGCTGGTAAATGATTTGATCAGTGCAGCTTAACTGTGTTGGGATCTGCCATGGATAGCATTTTATCCTCCTGTCTTTACCATTTCTGTGGTCCAGGATCCCTCCAAGCTTTGAGGGGTTCATGGGAGTACCTTTGTGGAATTGAGGAGTGAAGTGTGATTGATGTCTTAGGGACACTGCCAGCAAGAAGGGACACTTCACTTGTGTCCTTTCTGCTCTGCCATTGCTCCACAACTTCCTTCCTTCACTGCAAGATAAAGAACATCCTTCAAAACCACTTCCAGCAGTGTGTTGATGTCTCAGGTGTTTTTGGGGAAGGAGCTGAGGAGCAGCAGCACCAGGGCTGTGACAGGAGAGCTGCTCTGCCCTGTGGCTTGGGAAATGCACTGACTATTCCTGCAACTGCAAAACCCCCTGGAAAAAGCTGAATTTCAGAGCATGTGAGCCTCCCAGAGCCTGCTGTCCCACAACCATCTGTGCAGAGGGGAAACAGCAGCAATTGGTGGCAAAGCACTGAGAGATGCTAATGGAGAGTGATTCCTGTGCATCCTGTCTTGCTCAGAGAAGGATAATTTTTTCCCCCCAGCTGCCTACAGAGACAAGTTGCTTAAATAAAAATGACATGGCAGTGGAGCAGACGTGTTCTCTAAAGGGAGAAGGATGTGTGGTGCTTGGAGGGAACATCAGTTTTCCCTGCATGGAATGTTAGCTGCCTGAGTTTGCTGGCACTGGAAAAGCAGGATGCCCTTGCTGGATCTGGATCTCTGGGGCTCCTGGTCCTCCCAGGGCAGCTCTGCAGGCAAGGGAGGAATCAAAGAAGTCAAAACACAGAATAATGTTTCAGTAGCTCTCATGCTGTTTTGCTGGTTGGGGTTTTGTTTGGAATTTTGCAGAACATTCAGGAGTTCTTTGGAAATCCTCTGGTTTATTTTTGCCCTCAAATGCAGAAATGTTGGTGAGTGTTGGCTGTTAAAAGTGGAGCTTCTTGTTCTTCTCCTTGTGGGAAACGATGGGGTGGCAGGTCAGGTGGGAAGGTGTGATATCCATTAATGCTTTTCTTTGTTTGCTTCACTTCACCAGTTTGAATTACTGAACTTAAAAACATTTGAAAAGTGAAATTGCTGTTGTCTCTCAGAAGAGTATGAGAGAGGTGTCTGTATTTAAAAAAAAGGTACTAAATGACTTTTTTCCCCTATTGATTGAGTAATTTTGTGCTGTTTCTGTCCCAGAACATTTTATTAATCTCTTTTTGGTGCTAATTCATTTTCTCTGGATTAATACTATCCTCTTTCAGGATTCAAGACCAGATTATTCTTAAGGGCTTTGATTAGGAGCAAACTGTGGTGAAGCAGTGATTAAAATCTGAGTTTCCTTTATTGCCTTCCATGTTTTTATTGGTTCTCAGCTCCTCCTTCCTTGCTGATACTCAATATTTGCTCTCCCTCCTTTGTCAGGGCAGCTGAGCCAAAGCTTGGCTTCAAGTGGTCTCCTGGAAATCTGGATTATTCAAGGTCATGATGAGCTTTAAAGCAACTTTTCTAACCTTGTTTTTCCCTTGGGAAGCACCTCTTCCCCCAGTTTAAACCTGTGCTATCCAGCTTGCATGGCAGTTACTTTAAAACACTGTTTTTAAAATGAGGAAACAGCAAAATATAATTGGAAAGCTGGAAGGTGGATAAAGGCTGTAAAAGGGCAGAGTAATGTGGCTTTAATACTTTCCTGGCAATGACTGCTGAGCAACTTTGAGAAGGAGGGAAATGGTGTTTCACAGAATGGTAAAAGTGGGATGATTAACATGGGATTCAGGGTTTGCTTACTGGGGATTTCTTTGTTCCAGAACAACCTTACATCTTGGGGTTTAAATTACACAGGGAAGTCAATAAAATGGAAGCAGTTAATGCTTGGGTGCATTAAAAAAACATAAGTTTCTCTGATTATCTTTTTTCTGTGAGAAAACGTTGAGGTTGTTTACATCAGGAGTTGTCTCCTGGATGTCAATCTGCTGCTTTTCCCTTCATTCTGCAATAGCAGCAGTGCATTTTTAACAATGCAGACGTTCCCCCAGCAGCCTGCTGCTGTCAGAAACACACATTTCCTATTCATCAGGAAGTTAGGGAAGCATACTTTTTGTTCATTTTAATTTGGCACGAGTCAAACATTTTAAACATCTACAGGCTGCACCAAGTATTCCTTAAATACTCTTTGGTGCTACAAATACCTTGATCAAAGCCCAGGGATGACTGAGTCATGTTTGAGTTGGCAGAGAGGGGAGCTGAGCAGGGAATTCTCTGCAGCTCTGAACTGCATAGCTCTGGAATGAGGAGCTGGGAATCCAGTGGTGCTTCACCCCCTCAGTGTTAATTTTTCCAGAATTGATGTTATCTTCACTCATTTCATGTCCTTCAGCAGAGCCTGGCTGCAGTCACTTATCCTGTTGTTGTGGGCTTGGGGTTGCAGCCTAAGCTCTGCTGAGAATTAATCAAACCTGGCCAAAATCCCTTTGATCTCCTGAGTTTCTGGCATGGGAATTGTGTCTGGAATTTCTGGAGGAAATAGCGAAGGATCTGCTCAGCCAGTCCTGTTTATCATTCACACACCAGCACTTCTTGCTGCTTCATTCCACTCACCACCCCACTGCCCCCAAAAAGGAAACAAGGCTTTTTTAAAGTTTTTTTTTCTTTTTTAGTCGAAGAGTGCTGTGTTTTGAAAGTGGAAATTCTCACTGAATTTCTCATTAGATTGGGCCATTTGAAGAAACAAATTTGTATTTTCTTCAGACTGTAGGGTATGGCTTCATAGCTAAAGGGTTTTTTATTAAATAGTAGTATTTAATGGTTTTCTTTTGTAGTTTAAGCCTTACACTGATCGTAATACAAAGAATTATGAACAGTGAAATTTCCTTTTATCTCTTTGTTTATGCTTAGCAAGTCCTAAAATTCAGTCCATTCTCTTTATCTTAATTAAAATGTTGATTGTGATTACTTCTGGCTGATGAAAACACATGATTAAAACTTAGCTGAGTGACTTGTTGGAGAAGATCCCATAAAGGTGCAGAAATTCCCGTGTGTGCCCAGTGGGTTCAGGGACACTTCATACCCCACAGCCCCCAGTTCTATCAACTAAAGCTGCTGTGTTGGTTTCAGGATTGTTTTATCCCAATAAAACTGTTTTCCTCACCTTAAATAGCCAGCTGTTGGCTTAAATATATGATGCAACAGTGGTAATTACATTTCAGATGTGAATATATTAATTATGTAGTGCATCTAAACCCAGGCGTATCCAGCTTTGATTAAGGCTCAATTTAAATATCAAAAGTAGTCCAGGGCTGTGTCTGTTGGAAGGAGGTTTGTCTGCATGTGGAGATCAGAGCTAGAAGGAGTTGGTTAGAAGGTTTTTTGGGGGAAAGGCACAAGGTGGGGCTCACCTGAGCCCTGAGCTCACCTGGAGGAGGATTGTGCTGTTGGAAAATGAACACTTTCCCTGGAACATCACCCCTGGGAGTTCAGAGTGATCTGCTGAACCAAGGCAGCTCCAGCTCAGCTCCGGGCTGGGAGGGAAAGGCAGAATGAAAGCAGAAGTGGAATTCTCTCTGATCCAGGCAGTTGATTTGCATTTTTGCTGGGGTGGCAGGTGGAGGTGAAGGGAGGAGTGGAGCAAAGAGAGCAGCAGCAGCTCAGGGTGAGCAGGGAGAGGCAGAGGAGCCAAGCTGTGCAGCACCAGGCAGGACACAAACTCATTGCTACAGACACAGCAGAGCTGCGGATCTGCCCTCTAATCCTGCCTTTTAGACCTTCCTCGGTACGACTTCCCAGCTTGGATAAGTAAGTCCAAATTGCCTTTTTAAGGTTTCCCATGTTCCAGAGGGACCCAAAGCCACCAGCAGATGGATTGCAGCAGCATGGCTCTGCTTTCTCATCTCCTGCCTTAATTTGATGTCACATTTAAAATGCTAATGGCCACACTCTGAATCACAGCATCAGAGGGAAACTCTAAACCGGGAAAACGCTGGATTTGCCACACAAAAGGCAACATTATTAATTGTGCTGCAGTTGCCCTTTGTGCCTGTGTGTTTACTTGATTGAAGCATCTTGACTGTGCAGCTTTCTCCTTGAAGGCTGATTTGAATGGAGCGTACAGCTGGATTGCCCCAGGGCCTTGTAACAATTTATAGTCTGCATGGAAAGGCAGAAGTGCATAAAGAGACAGTTGTGAAATGCTGCTAGTGCCCTGTAATAGAAAATCTGTGTATGATGACCTTGGCTCTGGGGGCCTCTGGGATCGTTCTGAGCTGAGCCAGAGGATTATCAAATGGAAAGTATTGCTTCTCACCTGGAATAAAGGGGGAAAATAATCAAAAGAAATTAGTTTTTCTAAATTATGCAGTAAGTGCAGCTTCTCCTTTGCATTCCTCCTGCACATGGCCTTGCATTTTAGCAAACACGTTAAATTTACATCTGTTATTCTCTGCACTGGTACAGGAGCTGAGGTTTCTGCATGCAAATATCTGGGTGAGGTTTCTGTAGCCACAAGCATTTATGTATTTAAAAGCCTCATTCTGTTTGCAGATGAATTGATGTTCTGTTCCTGAACTGCAGCTGAATTAATTTGTGGCAAATTTTTCCTGGCCAGTTCCAAGGCAGCGTGACCTTTCTTTTTTGGTGTGGAAAAATTGCTGATTAATATAGATTTTTTTTTTCCTCTGCTTCTCCAGATTCATCTCTCCTTCCACAGCCAAGAAAAGGCAAAAAGATTTTCTTCTTCCTCCAGATCTTTGCTAAACCTTTTCGAGGCCAGGTTGGGCAGAGCTTGGAGCTGAAGGTCCATGGTGGGGGTGGAACTGGATGGGTTTTGAGGTCATTCCAACCCAAACCATTCCATAATTCCATGGTTCTGGAAGTGCTGTCCTGCTCAGTTCTGCCTCAGCACAGCTCAGTTTGCTATTAAGGGACAGAGCAGCCTTGCTAATAAGAGCCAGATGAATGAGACGTTTGAAGGAGCTCTGAATTATTTAAAACAAAAAATTTAGCCTGCAAATGAGATTGGCTTTCATGTCTAATGTGGAGCAGATTGAAGTGCTGCTGTGATTGCAGTGGGGCTGTGTGGGGTGGGAGATTAGTGTGCAAATGTGGGTGCAGGGCTGGGCAGGAGGCTGAGCAGGGATGGGGAATCAGAGGTGACAGTTTAAGGATTGCAAGGCAGGAGCTGCTCTGTGATTAAATCCACTGATGCTGTCACTGAGCCGTAAGGCTGCAGATAACATTCTCTGCCTGTGCTGAAAACAAGAATCAATACAAACTCCTTGACAGGGGCTAAATTATTAAATAGAGCCTTCCTTACAATGTTTCATTATCTGGGATTTACCTCAGCTGGTGATTTGTCAGCAGCGCAGGGAGATTTGCTGGGCATTTTGTATTAAAATAATTCCAGATGCATATGAATCCATTTTGATAATTCCCCTCTTTTTTACAATGCTTCTCTGTGTATTTTTTTTTTCTGGTTGCTATTACCCAGATGCCACTTTGAATTCTCACACAGATCCTAAGCTGTGGTGCAGAGTGAGGTTTGCTTTTGTCACGTCTGTGTAAAAATAAATCCTTTTTGTGTGGCAGGCTGTTCTCTAAGTGCTGCTTTCAGTCTGTTGAATTAGCAGGGGATTTGCAGTGTCTCCCAGGTGAGGGTGCAGAATTAAGGAGAGGCATGAGGCTGCTGTCTGGATTTATGGGCATTGGAGTTTCACTGAACTTGGCTGAAATATAGAGCAACATTCTTTTTATTTTGTTGTACATCTCCTGAAGGAAGGCAGGAGCTGGAACCATCCATCCTGAGGCAGCTAAACCAGCATATTTTGCATTCCCAGAGTGCTCAGGGCTGTGTGGAGACTGTTCAGACCTGGCTGAGATCTGTAATTTCATCAGCGCCATTATTTTGTCAATTAACAAATGTTTGGCATTTTTGTGGGATTTTGGTTTTGTTTTTCTGAGTAGCCTTGCTAGGGTAATGCACCAGTGCAACTCAATTAATTTGTGTAGCTGCAATGTTATGTCACAATTACATCACTGTCTGTTGGAGGGGCAGAGTGTTCCTATTTGGAGGTTTAAAGCAGATGGCAGCATTGTTCAGAGGAAGGATTAAGCAGCTGGAGGTTATGACTATATGTATGTTTTTAGAGCTCCAATCCAGCTCTGCCTCCATCTCCCTCCATATGGTCTCAATCTTTGCATTTGCAATCCACACCTTGCAACTTTGGGGCTGCATAAAAAACCCCAAATAAACAAACAAAACACCAAAACAAATAGAATAATCCACAGGGGGTTTGTTTTAATTTTTTTTCCTTTTTCATGTGCTTGCCCTGTTTGGTGTTGCCCCACTTGGCATTCAGCAGTTGGAATTTTCAGGCTGCTTGTAGCCCCAGGAGGCTGTTGGGATTGTTGTCCCCCAGGAAAGGCTGCTGTGGGGCATCCTGGGGGTGTAGATTTGACTTTTAATTCTAATTTCATTAAGCCCTTTGTCATGGCAATGTGGTCTTCACCACCTTTGGCTTTTCATTTTACCTTTTTCCTTTCTTATTTCCTCCTCCTTACCCAAAGCAAACCTGTTTCCTACACCTGCACTGAGGTAATTGAGTGCTAAATAAATCATTACTTGCCAGCTGGAAAATACGGAGAAAAAAAATGTTATCTCTAGCTTTGAGAAAAAAAAAAGGAATCAAATTGTACATTAGCTGCGTTTTATGTAGCAAGAGAAAATGGAGTTAGAATAAATTTAGCCATGTCCTCTGGTGTTGAATAGTGAGAGCATCTGTCATGTTTAATAATGCTTCTGACCTTTAGGATTATTGAAGTCGAAATTTTCTCTCTGGTCATTTGGGGGTACTTGAGCACTGTCAGATTTCTTGTGTCTCTGCTCAGCCTCCAAAGACACATTGTTATGCTTCGTGAGCTGCTCAAGATAATTCACTAAAGAAATTTGTTTCCCTGCTTTCAGAACGGTTTTCCTTGAGGAATGGGAAATGTCACTGTGGTCACTGAATTTGAGTGTTTCCCCCATCCCTGAGAGGCAGGAAAGGCAAAATCTCCCTTTTTTGGAATACCTGTTGTGTGCCTGAATGCCAGGAAAGGCAAAATTTCCCTTTTTTGGAATACCTGTTGTGTGCCTGAATGCCAGGAAAGGCAAAATCTCCCTTTTTTGGAATACCTGTTGTGTGCCTGAATGCCAGGAAAGGCAAAATTTCCCTTTTTTGGAATACCTGTTGTGTGCCTGAATGCCAGGAAAGGCAAAATCTCCCTTTTTTGGAATACCTGTTGTGTGCCTGAATGCCAGGAAAGGCAAAATTTCCCTTTTTTGGAATACCTGTTGTGTGCCTGAATGCCAGGAAAGGCAAAATCTCCCTTTTTTGGAATACCTGTTGTGTGCCTGAATGCCAGGAAAGGCAAAATCTCCCTTTTTTGGAATACCTGTTGTGTGCCTGAATGCCAGGAAAGGCAAAATTTCCCTTTTTGGAATACCTGGCCTGTGTCTGAGAGGCAGGAAAGGCAAAATCTCCCTTTTTTGGAATACCTGGCCTGTGCCTGAGAGGCAGGAAAGGCAAAACCTCCAATTCTGTTCAGCAGGGACTGATGGAGCCACTTAGGGAATTGCTTCAAGTCAGCTCCACCTTGTGACAATCTCACAGAGCTTTGGATTCTCTCCTGCTGGGTTTTGCTCCCTGCAGTCACCTTTCTGGGATGGATTTGGGGCCAGGAAGGCTCAGGGATGTGATGAATGTGCATTTTTGACACTGCAGTCACTGAACACTAATCCGTGGAGAATTTGAACTTGTAATTTTGATTAAAGTGATTGATTTTAAAGCAGCCTCAGTTCGTTTTGGGCCATTAGAGGGTATTTAAAAGGAAAATAAGTCTTTAATTAAATTAGTAGTGCAAAAGCATCCTGCTCTGCTTTCTAAGCAGAACTTCTGGGGTCTCTAAATCATATTCCCTTCAGTTGTTTGTTGGCACATTTTAAGGTTAAAAGTGATGCAAATTATTAAAACCAACAGACTTGTGCTAAGCAACTCTTAAACTTCAAATAAAGTTTTTCCTTGGGGAAAATACACAAATAATGTTGTTGTGTAGAGCAATTCTTGTCCATCCACCTGCATGTGGGATTAATATGTTTATAAGGAATGCTTATAAACACCAAAGTGCTTCCCTTTTATTTGTAAAACATCCTTTTTAGACTACAAACATGTCTAAACCACTCAGTTTATAGAGAGAATCAAATAAGTAAGATAAAAGAATGTATATGTTTCACTGCTGTGCAATAGAAAACCATAATTTATGCTCTGTATCTCCCGTCGTCGTGATTAGTGACCTGAGGCTGTTGAACTTCCTCTTTATGGATTGGGAAAATGCTGTGACAGTTTTCAAGGGAATTGCTCTCTTTGAGTTTAAAGAGATGAAAATGGCTCTGCTAACAAGGAGCAGCTTCAGTGTGTGCTTTCATATTCTTCGTGTTTTGAAAAAAAAAAAGGCAGAAAAAGAAAAGGCAATTGGGTGCTTTGATATGTGTGAACCCAAGGACCCTGCAGGCAGAAGCTGCAGAATACAGAATATCAGCCAGAGCTGCAGGGATGGCAGGGATCTGCAGGAAGGTATTCCCTGGGATGGTTTTTGTAATGTCTGCTGCTGAAAAGATTGGGAAATGTGTTTTCCAGCAGGGGAGCTGCCCTTTGGTGTCAGATTTCCTGGGCTGGTGGGTGGTTGTGCCTCACATTTTGGTGTTGCAGAGGCAGGAATTGCTGCTCCCTGGGCTGGGATGTGATCACAGCCTGGGCTGGGATGTGATCACAGCATGGGCTGGGATTGGGAGCTTCCCTCCCTCAGCTGGGGCAGACTGGTGAGGAAACAGCTGGAAATGGCTGATCCTGATTCCAGGGGTGCTTTTGTGGGCTTTGCTGCACCTCTGAACATCAACTGTTGGAGTTTTGAGCTGCTTTAGTCCTTTAAGCTGAAAACTTCATGTTCTGAAGTGCAAAATTCCATTAGCTGTGGTGAAATGTCATCATAAATCTCTGATCTGGAGGCTGGGGTGGTTAAACTGAGGGGAGTTTGTTGCTGAAGACATTGGGCCAGGAAAACAAACAGCTGGGAGCACATCTGGAGCAAGGCTGCTTGTGCAACAGGCAGGGTAAATATTGAAATGTGAGCTAATACTGCGTTCTAGCACAGATTAATTTATCATGTGCTCATTGGGAAGCACTTGTAGGACAAGTGCTGCAGTTTACACCAGTTCAAGTGCTGGGAAATGGCTTTGGATTTGTCAGTGTTGCTTGTGCCACTGCATGAATATTTGATTTCACTTCTCCGAGGCGCTGAGCACTCGGTGAGCTGCAGGCCTTTTCAGGTCAGCTGCCCAGGGAGATGGCACAGCCAGAACTGCAGACAACTACACAGGCAGCTGAAATATGGCCTTCAATATTGATTTAAATAGGCTTCTCCCTTAACTTCTGTGTCACAGACAGGCAGAGCTCCTGATTTTATTACATAGTCTCTAACACTTTCATTTTCCTGAAGACAGACTCTGCTCAGCAGTCTGGAGAACCAAGTTCATGGAAATGTTAAAGTCAGTTTCCTGAGAAGACTGGTTTTGGTAAAAGAGAGCTGATCTAAATCATGAGCTCTCTCTAAACCAGTCAAACCAAGTTCTGTACAAATTCCCTGGATAACTTTCAGTAATTCTTCTTTTTTATAAGGTTCCCTGCCAGTGCCTGCATTTTTGGGTGATGGTTGCACACAGAATTCTCCTGTTTTCAGTAAATCTGTGAAGAACTGGCTGTGGGGACACGTTTGGTGTAAATCCTGGTGCCCAGAAAGAGGGAGAGGCATCAACCTTGATTGCCATGCCAGGAGGATTTCGGAGTCAGGAGCCTTTGAATGTGGCACTGATGGTTCCATCCAGTGCCTCCAGTAATAGAGGAAATTAATTTGAGTTCTGCATGAGGACTGAGTGGTGTATGGAACTGCTGGTTGGTCTTTAAGCTTTCTGCTGCTGGACCTGGGAGTGAATTAACACCTTGACTTTTTAAATAGAAGTTATTAGTGGCTTCATTTGTTAAAGTTGTAATGCTGGGGTGATTATATGGCCCAAGACAAGTGATTAACTTCAGAATGGTGTGTTAGCTTGGCTGGCTGTGCTCACTTTAATTCACAGCAGAGTGCACGTGCTGTCCATGCTATGGATGAGAGGTGTAAAAACCACATTTCTTTATTTCAGAACTGCTTTTCTCGTGGACCATCTTAGCTGTCTGTATATTTGCACTTTCAGCACTTGAAAAAAGGGGTTTTTGTTTGTATCTCCCAACTTTTCCTTTTTCTTTTCTAGCAGGTAAATGCATCCCTTTTATTGTCAGTGTAGTTATTTCTGATTTTAGTGCTTTCAATATCTAGCTATTTCCAGATGAATGGAGACCATCTTTCCAATCTTTGGGTTTAGATTAGATTGCAGCCCGTGGAGCTGGTTTGGAGTGTGTTTATTTAGTTCTGATTTACATATAAATACAAAGAAAAAATACAAAGCCTGGTGTTGCTAATTTAGCTATTGATACAGGGCAGACAGCACCAATCTATTAGAAATTCTGAGTGGTGAGGTACAGTCGTGTCTTCTGCAAATGGACATTTTTTAAGATTGCTGCTTTGTTTTGCTGATGAGCTGCTCTGGTTGTTGCACGTTAATTAGTGGCAGGGTTTTTTCCAAGCTGTGGCACAGCCTGGTTATCAGCCCCTCATGTGCAGAAGTGCAGAAAGCTGATTGTGCTTGGTGTGAAACATGAGCTCAGTCAATTACACACGTGTTGGGGCAGTTTCTGGGAGGATGTAAACATCTCAGTGACTGACCATGCCGTCAGTGAATTACATCCTCTGGGGAGCTGCACAAGGAAACGTTCACTTTCCAGGCATTTATTTTCCAAACACACTTTGTTTCCTGATAGGAACAGCGTTTGCTTTTGTGGTGAAGCAGCCAAGTCACAGGATCTGGCTGATCAGTGTATTTTCTTTCCTTTTCTTTTTATAATTTCAAACCCCAGCCTGCTGGCAGAGGTGCTTAAATTTGTCCTGTTATAAAATTCCCCTGCCCATGAGGTGATATTTTAACAGGCAGTGCCTGTTCAAACTCTGGGCTGGGTTTGCAGAGCAAACTGTCTCCTGATTGTTTTATCCTTCAGCTCTTGGTGTGTCTTTGTTCAAAGGTAAACCCCTCAGTGAGATGGTAAAGAAAATCTGGCCTCTTGATATTTAAAAGGTGAGAAATCTATTTAAACTATATATGATGGCTTCGAATAGCCCTACTGCTGAGTGCTGCTTGTTTTAATAGAAGTGATAAATACTGTGGCTGCTGCTGCAATTAGATCTGAGCTATGTGCTATAAATGACATTTAATGGCAAATGTCAGGCGGGGCCCGAATGGTATCTTCATTTCAGCGTTGCTCTTCTTCGGCATAATGCTAAAAAAACCTTAATGGAATTTAATTACCGGAGCATATATTCAATGATGAGTTAAATGCATTTGTGATCCCATTAGCTGGGGTGGCTGTTGGCTCCTGTGCCTCTGCTGAGCCCTGCCTGGTGGGAGCACAGCAGGAGCTGCTCTGGAGGGTCTCTGGCAGTTCGGGGTCAGCAGCTCTTCCCAAATCTGTGTTTGTGGGAAAGGCAGAGTCTGCAATCAGAGCGGAGCTGGGAGAGGCAGAGAACGTGAGCAGGGACGCTGTGCTCAAAAATAGTGCTTATTGCCTTCTCTCCGTGATTTTAATTACAGCTTATTAATGATTCTCCCCCTGTGTGTGTGTGTGTCTCGTTTGGGATGTTTGTGCAGTGACAGCAGAGGGGTGACACCTCCAGGGCTTCACTGGGATCTAACCCAGCTGGGTGCTCTATAGGCACCTATATAGCCTATAGAGCACTGATGGGTGCTCTGGGATACCCTATAGAGCACTGATGGGTGCTCTGGGATGCCCTATAGAGCACTGATGGGTGCTCTGGGATGCCCTATAGAGCACTGATGGGTGCCTCTGGGATGCCCTATAGAGCACTGATGGGTGCACTGGGATGCCCTATAGAGCACTGATGGGTGCACTGGGATGCCCTATAGAGCACTGATGGGTGCACTGGGATGCCCTATAGAGCACTGATGGGTGCACTGGGATGCCCTATAGAGCACTGATGGGTGCACTGGGATGCCCTATAGAGCACTGATGGGTGCACTGGGATGCCCTATAGAGCACTGATGGGTCCACTGGGATGCCCTATAGAGCACTGATGGGTGCACTGGGATGCCCTATAGAGCACTGATGGGTGCACTGGGATGCCCTATAGAGCACTGATGGGTCCACTGGGATGCCCTATAGAGCACTGATGGGTCCACTGGGATACCCTACAGGGATGGAGGGGCAGCAGCTCTGTGTCCTCTGGCAGGACCTTCCACACAAGCAGTGCAGCATTACCTGGAATTGCACATAACCTGGAGATGCAGGTGGGAAAACAAACCCAGGAAAGCTGGATGGGCCCAGCTGAGTGTCCACAGCTCATCCCTGCTCTGTGTCCCTGTGGGGAGTGGGTGAGGGCAGCCCAGCTTTATCTGCCCTGATAAAAGGGGTATCAGATCAGACCCCCTCAGCTCAGTGTTCCAGGCAGGGAGCAGCAGCTGGGGAAGCTTTTTGTGCCCCAGGCTGGTGGAGGGGAGCAGAGGGCTGGACATGCTGTCCCTGGGCTCTGACAGCTGTAATTGTCATTAAATGAACACAGTGCTGCCCTGGTGGCTCTGTGCCTCTGCTCAGCCTCACCCACACCAGGAGCCACAGATGGGATTCAGGGAACATAAAAGGGAAACGGAGCAGAAAGAGACCACAAAGGGATTAAATGAGGTAGTAAGCAATGACCCATAACCTTCATGGGAGATCTTATAATAGTTTTATTTTAAGCCAGTCAGTTTTTAAGCATAACTGCTTTTTTTTTTTTACAAGATGAAATTATCTTTTGTCATTTAGGAGTGCACTGAAATTTTCAGGGTATTTTGTACTTCAGTGTATTTAACTTAAATGAAAACAGGTGACTTGCTGGTTCTCAGCACAGTGAGCAGCTTTGTTTCTGGTAAAGCCAGAAAGTTTATGGAATAAATACTATAGTTTGTTTTAAATACAGGCATCTCTTACAGTCATTACCTGAAATGAATAATGTTCTTTTTCTCCTTTAAAACTCTGGATGTTCAAGGTGAGACACACGAATAACACTAAATAAAATTAAGAGCTGGTAGGTGACACTTGTTCCTTATCAGTAGATTTTTGTCAAAATGTGCTGGATTTGTTGAACTTTGCCTTAGAAGGGCAATATAATGGAAGCACAACGAAATTCACTGCTGACTCCTGGCGAGGCAGATTGGACTGCTGAATTCACTGAGGCTCAGGCAGCCTTTTAGTGCTATTTCTTGCAGTTCCTGGCAGATCTTCCCCTGTTTCTCAGCTGCCATAATTATTCTTTGTCTGTCACATGTGCAGCCCTTGCCTTGTGGCTGCAGCCTCCATCCCGACAGAACATGTCGTGCTCGGGGAGCTGTGCTGGTGCAGCTCTGCCGAGGCAGGGCTGTGTTTTTGAGAGAGTCTGGCAGCTCTGATGCCAACCCACCCACACTGCAGACAGCATATGGCAGCTCCTCAGCATTAGCATGCGGGGAAGGCGAGCAGCACCTTGGTGTTGGTGAGAAGCCTTGGTGGCTGGGATCTGCCTGGCCACCTCCTCACCGTGCACAGAACAGCCTGGCAGGTGATGGGGCAGCATGGAAAACTGATTTTGGCCGTGTTTTGCAGTTTTTAGAGGTGTAGGCAGGCAGACTCCTGTTGGATGCTTCAGTATGTGCATGGGGTGAGCTTTGCAGGTGTTGGTGGCTCTTCAGTGCTTTCCTCTCTCCTTCTGTAAGAAACAAGTGCACAGATGACCTGTTGGGGATGTTTTTGTAGAATCCATAGCACAGGTCTAGAGCAGACACAATTCTGGGCAGAAGGGCTGTGCATTCTGTGGGGTCTGGGACCGGGTGTGTCTGTCCCTAGAGTGCTCTGGGCACCTGTGGATGGCTGGGATTTTGGGCAAGGTGAGTGTGAGATGTGTTTTACATCTCAGAGTTACTCCTACACGAGGCTGAATTAATTTCCAGCAAGCTGAGGTGACTTGATGAATTCTAAAAGGAAGTTTTATTTGTGAATAAAAAGGACACAAGAAAAATTCATGCTGTAAACAGTCAGAAAATGTCAAGCGCAAGCCATTGTGAAAAAATCCGATATTGTTTTGTCAATAAATTATGCTCTCCCCTGCATAGATCACAGAAATGGGCCTTTACCCTGGAAACAGCAATATTTGATACCCCAGGCAGCTTATTCCCAGCTCAGCTCACACTTGAGTGAATCCACTGATCGATTATCCGCGGCTTTCCCAAGGCTTCTCATTTCCTGCCTGCCATTACTGCGCTCAATCAGCCCTGCTTTGTGCCCTGCCTCGTGTGCCCAGATAAGCCATCAAGGCATGTTTCTATTAGAAAAGCTCTTGTAGATGGAGCAGTCATTAGATAACACTAACAGGTTTAAGGGTTGCTGGCTTTGTGTTGGCTCAGGGGAAGAGGACAGCCCAGTCTGGGTCGGGGCACTGAGGATTAATCTGCATGTGGCCACATTATTGCTTTTATTTCACGTTTGTGTTTCTTGCTGAACGCTGACAATGCTTCTGTGTTTGCAAGGAGTAATTATGTGTTGCTATGCAGGCGTCTGAATTAAATAATCAAGCTGCAAAAATAACATTCATTTGGAGTAATAACCTCTGCATTTCCAGGCGGGGTTTGCTTGGCTTACAAACAGCTGATCAGTTTTCTTAATTAATTAGCAAACAGCCTACAAAAAAGATACCCTGAGAAGGTGAAATTACACGTGCTGTTTGTGGAGAGGGAAGAGAAATAATCCTTGTGGTGTCTCTTTAGCTCCTTTTTTCTAGATAGGTTAATTTGTGTCCCCCCTCTGCTTTTTTCCCACCCCAAGGGAGTCTGAGTGATCTTTATTTTTCCTTTCTTCTCCTTTGACTACTGGTAAATGTCAGAACTGAGTGTAAAACACAGTTCTACAGCAGGAGGAAGATTCCATGGTGGAAAACACGCTGGAAAGGGAAGATGTTCTTTTCCTCATCCCTGGTTTGCTGTTTGTTTCTCTGGAATTGCTGCAATTCCCTGTCTCCAGCGTGCCCATCTGTCATCTCCAGCATTTGGCACATTGTTTCCAAAGCTAGTTGTGATTTAACATGGATCTAAATAGGGCAAGTAGTGAAGTGCAGTGATTAACTCCCTCTGGGAGAATCTGCAGGACATCTGTGATGGTTTGCCCAATTTGGTTGGTCACAACCCTGGGAAGAGAACATGGAATCCCTGCAGGTGTGGTCTGTGGTGTGCAGTAACTGTTCTGAAGGGTTTTCTAGGGAAAACAGGCACCTTGGAGTTGTCACAAGTGCCGTGGAAATCAGGACATTCCTGCTTTTAAAGAGAACTTGCAACAATGTTTTTCCCCTTTAAGGCAGAGGCTCATTTTAAATAGAAGTTGACCAGATGCTTGTGAACTGAGATGTTTTAATCCATTTACAGATTCCATCTAATTCTTGTTCAATGTCCAAAACTGATTCATGCTGTTTAAAAAGAACAAAACCCAAAATGTCAGCAAGAACAAAACCCCCAAATGAGCACTTGGTGAGTGCTGCAGCAAAAGACAATATTTTCATTAAAGGGGAGAATGTGTTTTTGCAGCACAGGGAATCATTTTGAGCTGACAGAGACATGAAATTTAAAGCACTTGCCATGGCTGCAGTTTCTGCAAGCCTGGATTTGGCATGCGACTGTCTGCAGCTTTTCAGATGTAAAGGTGTTAAAAAAAAAAAAAAGTCACACTTTGGGAAGTAGGGGACACCTCTTTTGTGTGCACATGGTTTGAAAATAAATAGTCTGCCACAGAAGTTGGCGCCTTGACACCTCTGAGTATAGTCTGCTTTATAAATGACATACGTATTTAGAAAGTTGGCTGACAAAATAACATGTCTAGGAATTTCTGTGCAATGAGGGATGTAAATGTGAAAAGGGAGACTCTGACAGACGTTTTGTATTTTTAGCAAGATTGAAGCTTCAGGTTAAACCCCACAAAATCATCTGTGTTGGAGAGTGGATACAGAAAAGAGTTGTCAGAGTGAAGCTTTTAAATGGATTGGACAAAAATGACCAACGGTGGTAAAAAGAGGGATTTAGAAAGAAAGCAGATCACCCCCCAAAAACCCCAAAGAAACCCACAGCCCAACCCCAAATGTGTCATTGTCACAGACTTTGTATTGCTCCTTGGAGTTGTGTTATTTGAAAGACTCCTGACTCCAGTGGCACAAACGCTGAAAACCAGAGCATTGATGTTTGTTGTGAACTCTCCTGATGGATGTGAATGGCTTTCGTGCCACAGAGTGAAGCGTTCTGAGTGTGCTCTCAGCGTTTGTGGAACAAAAGAGTGGGGTTTTTGTCCTCTCAGCTGAGAAATACAAAGAGAGTTTGCAGAGAAATGCTGGGTTGATGTTTCCCATCATTGCTGCAAGCTGCACTAATAGAATTTATGAACTTTAGAGAGAGGGTAACAGATTATTTACTTGTACTTTTTTGTCTTCAGAATTCAGAGAGGCTGTTCATAAAAGCTGTGATGCACAGAGCGTTCTTTCAGGAGAGCAGACAAGTCTGCAACCCCAATTTTTGAACAGCAGGCAGCAGAAATCAGAGCCTCCTCTCACTCGTTGTCCTTTTGATTTTTTTTCCGTGCATTAGCCAAGCTCGTTGGCTTTGATTGCAGATGTGTTTTTTAAAAAGCCACAGGCTCAGATTCCTCCTGGCCAGCCCAGGGATGCTGTGAGCAGGGTTTGGGATGGGATGAGCACTGAAGTGGTGGCTCAGTCCCAGCTTTCCTGGCACAATGCTGCCACTGGCAGTGGTGTGCTGGTATTACACAGCTTTTCCTGGGAACCTTGGGATTTTATTCAGCATTTTAACAGCAGGCTGGTGCACTGGAGAGACAACAGAACCTCGCTGAGCTGAGATTTGGAATCGCTGTAGGAGCAGTCCTAGAAGGGTCTAGAGGATTGCAGTCCACAGGAAAACAAACTTGCAGTTACCTCATGCCAAAAGAATGTTTCTTTGCCTTCAGGCCTTTGTTTCTTCAAGTGTTTTGGAGCAGCAGGAAGAACTGCAGACTGAGGGGCTCAGACACGAACTGAGCAGAGTCTGTAGAGACATGATCAAAAAATTCTCTGTTTAAGTGGTGTTTATGCTTCAGTTTCCTTCTAAGAAAGAACAAATTGGTGGCTGGAGCCTCAATGAAAAAGGAGCATTTGGGGAAGAGAGTTTTGTGTAAATTTTGCTGTGAGGTTGATGAGCAGTCAGAGCCTGTAATTATTGTGATTGAAGTGCAGTATCCTATTCTTTTGTGTAATAAAGAAGGTCTATGATTATGTCTGCATCCATCTGTCCTTGGGGAAAAAAAATCTATTATCTCTTGGTTTCCAGTGTTAAGAATGGCTGCACTAAATGATGTTACTGTGGGTATTCTTTCTTGCATGTTTGGCCATAAGTACTTCTTGTCTGGGGAAATGAGCACACTAAGACCATGCTGCATGAGGCCAAAAACTGCAATCCTTTTCTGATCCCTGCCTCTTTCCTTGGGTTAATGAATGTGAGTGAGTAGATTAGGGTTTGCTGGTCAGAGGGACAACTGCAAGGTGATGCAGGAGGTTCTCCTTGCCTTTGTCTGGGCTGAAAACCACTCAGTCACCAGCACAGCTGCAGAAATGCTTTCCTCCCTTTGGGTCTCACCTCAGGGGTTTCTCAGAGTGAAGATGGTGTGGGGTGAGGTCTGCTTTTGCAGCTCAGTAATGGCACAGGGTTGTTTTTCAGAGCAAGAGGGATCACCTGCTGATGAACGTCAAGTGGTACTACCGCCAGTCCGAGGTGCCCGACTCGGTGTACCAACACCTGGTGCAGGACAGGCACAACGAGAACGGTGAGTGAGCCCCGCTCAGCTAGCCCCGCTCGGCCAGCCCCTCTCGGGCAGCCCTGCTCAGCTAGCCCCGCGCCCCTCGGGCAGCCCTGCTCAGCTAGCCCCGCTCGGGCAGCCCTGCTCAGCTAGCCCCGCCGCTCGGGCAGCCCTGCTCAGCTAGCCCCGCTCGGGCAGCCCTGCTCAGCTAGCCCCGCTCAGCCAGCCCCGCTCAGGCAGCCCTGCTCAGCTAGCCCCGCTCAGCCAGCCCCGCTCAGGCAGCCCTGCTCAGCCAGCCCCGCTCAGCCAGCCCCGCTCAGCCAGCCCTGCTCAGCTAGCCCCGCTCGGGCAGCCCTGCTCAGCTAGCCCCGCTCAGCTAGCCCCGCTCAGCCAGCCCCGCTCAGGCAGCCCCGCTCAGCCAGCCCCGCTCAGCCAGCCCCGCTCAGCTAGCCCCACTCGGGCAGCCCTGCTCAGCTAGCCCCTCTCGGGCAGCCCCGCTCGGGCAGCCCCGCTCGGGCAGCCCCGCTCGGGCAGCCCCGCTCGGGCAGCCCCGCTGCTGCCTGTGCTCTCTGCTGGGCTTTGCACAAAGCTGCAACACTGCTGCACGGGGTGTGGAGCCAGGAGGTTGTGTTGGAAACTGGTGAGAGAAGCTGGTGATGGTTTGTGAGCTGCCTGGTGTCACTGTGGGTGTTCTGTCCCTGGAATCAGGTGCATTCCAGGGGTGATGTGAGCTCTGGGTTGTGTTAATAATAATAATAACAATAACTATATTAATAATACTGTATCAATAATAATTCTCTCCTTGAGAGAGGATAGAAAAGAAGAATAACACTGGATCCTTATGAATCTCTTCTGGGTTTTGTGGTTCTGCCATGGTGTCTTGAGAACTGTGTCTTTTACATTCATGCTCCCTTACACACATGAATATTCACTGTGATTAATATTGCAGTGAGGGATGGAACTGAGGCACTTGGAGCTGAGTTTCTCCTTTTCTCTTTGCAAAAACAAGTGTGATCTTGGGTTTTATAGAAGCAGAAGAAACTTTAGTACATATCCCAGTGTCATTTATCTCTTGCCTCCAGGGAAGACATAACATTTGCTTCTGTTCATACCAGCAAATTTCCTTGAG
The DNA here is from genome assembly GCA_024500445.1 of Entomyzon cyanotis. Taxonomy (NCBI): domain Eukaryota; kingdom Metazoa; phylum Chordata; class Aves; order Passeriformes; family Meliphagidae; genus Entomyzon; species Entomyzon cyanotis. The sequence goes on from JAKEPQ010001025.1 coordinate 954,507, forward strand.
GCAACTGTTAAAAATTCTGAAGATACTCCAAGGTGAACCGTGATGATAAAAGTTGATGATTGAAATATGGAATGCAGCAACTTTCTGGTGCCTGACAGAACAAAGTTGAGCCCACATTCCCCTTTTTAAGGACATTTTGTATATGCTCTTAGCAAAAGCTCCACGAGTCTAACATTTCTCTTACTAATTTATTTGAAACTTCTAACAATGAGATTACAGGCACAGTGTCAAAAAGGATTTTTGATAGCATGGCTGCTTTTTTATGCAGGCTCATGTGTGTGGAGAAGTATTTTTGTGTCTTCCTCAAGGGTATTAGAAAGAAGTCATGGAAAAAGTTGTCTTCCAGTTCTTTGTTAACACTGAGAATTTTCTGTGTTTGAACAGGAATATCAATATTTACCTCAAAGCCAGAGCACTATGCAGTTACTACTGTCAGGCTTTTGTTGAAGATTTGACATTAACTATGCACAGGAACCAAAACCTTATCCTGGAAACAGAACAAATGAATCTCCTTGGTTCCTTCCCCCTGGGAATGACTGCTCCCAGATGTGTCACCCAGTGCCCCTGGGAGCTCTTTCCTTTCAGAGGAGAATTGGGGGATAAAAATGGATCTGATGTTCTTACACGTTAATTCTTATATCCTGTACTCTATTGGTGGTGTAAACAGTGTGCTGTCACCTCAGGATGTGCCTGTGAGGAACATCCTCAGGCTGTGACCTGCTGGGGACACTGCCCATGGCCAGCAGACTCTGATGGGCTGTTTGTGTTTTGCTCCCTGGCAGACTCGGGACGGGAGCTGGTGATCACAGACCCGGTGATCAAGAACAGAGAGCTCTTCATCTCCGACTACGTGGACACTTACCATGCTGCTGCCCTCAGGTGAGTGCTGGCTGGGTCTGGGGGTCAGGAGCACCCCAGAGCTCAGCCTTGTCCTCTCCTGCAGGATTCATTGTGTTACCTGCTCTGCCTCCAAAGGGAGCTGTAATTCTGCAGGCTCCTGGCAGTCCCAGTTCATCACTGGTTGAGCAGAGGTTGGTTCCCATCGTTGCTGGTTCGGGTCCCGGCTGGTTCGGGTCCTTGCTGGTTCAGGTCCTGGCTGGTTCCTGCAGCAGCACTGCTCTGGCCTCAGTGTCTGATTGCCCTGTTCAAGTGGCATCTCCTGCAGCACTCACTCCTGGGCTGTTTCCCTGGTTAAACTGCATTAAAGGCTTTCTCTCCAAGTGCTTTGCATGGGTAGAGCTGAGTGAAGTCTGCTGCCCAGGAGGGCCTGGCCCAGCTCTGCTCCCTGCACTCTGCCCTTCTGCTGCTCTTCCTCTGCAGGCTTTTGGCTGAGCTGCCCAGCCTTGGCAGGGCTGAGGGGAGTCACCCTCACCTCGAATGTTTGCAGATTTTCAGGCATTATTTTTTAGCTGATTTTCAGCATGCCAAACATGCATGGATATTGTCAAAATGCAAATTGAATAATCATCCTGATAATAGTGCTCAGATGGTGTTTCACCAGAGCCATCTGGAGACATTTTTTTGTTCAGAGTCACTTTGCTGAAGCCACTTACTTCAAGACAAACTGTCTTCTGTTCTGGGGGGAGGAAGGTCTTTGATTTACATATTAGACTTTTTTTATAAACTCAGAACATTCCAGTGGTGTGCTGTGAGCCCATGGAATTCCACAGTGCCTTTGCTGAGTTACAGAAAGTCGCCTTCCAATTTTAAATCAGCATTGCTGGAGCTCTCAGGAGCTTGGCTGTCCTGGTGGAGCCAGCCTGGAAATCTGTCTGCTCAAACACAGAGAAACTCAACTTTGTGTCTGCAATGTTCCCTGGGAGTGCTTTAACTTCTCTTCTACATCCTTTCTGTTCTTCTTACCCTTTAAAGAAAAGATAGGAAGGGAAAGATAAAAATGGAATATACGTGTATGCCAAACAAACTTGAAAAATAACCTCTGAGTGTACAAGATGAACAGAAGGATAATTGCACACGGTGTTCTTGCAGAGAACATGGAGGAGGCAGAATGTGTCGTGATGCATGAAAGGTTAACATGAAATTCTAATTTATTATAATATGAGATTATTTCTCTGCCCTCTGCAAATAAATGGCTCTGGACACACAATGAATTGATGACAAACTGGGAAATAAAACCAGTGATTGTAACTACCAATCTTCTGCTCTAACCAGTGGAAAAATTTAACTAGAGGGTAGTTGTAGATCTCTGTGGAAGTGTGTAATAAAAATTATGTGCTTTTTACCTCTCTGGTAAATCTTCCTGGTGAAATGCAGAACTCCTGGTCTAAAATGCTGTGAACAGGATGTGCTGCTGCCATCTATACAGATAATACAGCTTATCTGGAAAATGCTTATTAGCTGGCAGGTGAATCATTGAAAGGAAGCTGAATCTCTTTCCCCGGAATACTTTTAAAATGTGAATTTAATGTGAAATATGAAAACAAATCCCCCTGCTCATTTTCTGTCTTTCTAAATGACTAAACCTGGAAACCAGCGTCACCTCCAGGGAGCAGATGAGTGTTAGTGAGCAGGTCTGGTGTCAGTGTTTGATGCCTCTTGCAGAGGTTGGTGCTGCTCCTTTGCAGCCTGCCAGGACCTGGGCAGGGCCAGGGCTGCTCTGGGTCGGCAGAAGGTCAGTGAGTGGCTGGGCAGCCCCAGGGCAGCAGTGCAGCCTCCACTCCCAGGATTGTTTTGTCTCTGAACAGCCCCAGCTGTATTCCTCCCTCACCCTCTGGAGTTCTCCCCTGCCTGCAGCACTTGTTCTCTGAGAGCTGAGAGTCTTTTTGAAGTGCTTTACCTTGAAAAGACTGGGGAGCAAAGTTGGGCATTTCAGCTTCCCCTGCCCTGGTCAGGGCTGCATTTCTGAGTTTCCAGGGAGCTCTGCAGCTCTGCTCGGTGTGCTCAGACTGCTCAGCAGCATCACTGCAGACACAACAGTGATTCTCTCACTGTGCTGGTGGCAACACTTTTCATTCCATTTTAACCAGAACTGGCAAACCTTTCCCGGTGTTAAATAAGCCCCTTAGCAGCCTATTTATAACAGGGAGCACTGCTCAGGTGAGGAGAGATGAGATCTGTGTTAGAGCTTGACAGGCTGAGAAAGAGAAATATCTTGTGTTTGTGTTCATTGCATTGACTCAGGTTGAGATAAAAAAGCCCAGCTCTGGCACATTTCTGTGCCTACTTCTGATCTGATTCCCTCAGGGGCAGCAAACTGGGCTCTGTGGACTGACAGAGCTCAGCTCTGCAACATCCACACCCAGCAAACCCTCCAGGAAATGAGAAGCAACTTCTTACAGTCAGTCTTAATGCTCATCTTGAGGATAATGACTTCATCAGCAAGCTATATTAAAAAAATTATTAGCAATCTGGGGTAGAACAAGCTAATAAATCCTCAGGTCTCTTTTTTTGTAATATGTCTTTGTGTGTTTTACTCTCTTAGGTATGAAAATAAAAGGAAGAAACTTCTGTCTGTTTGGAATTTGGAATGCAGACTTGCTAAAAACAGCACAGCTTTGTTTTTTATTTGGGGCTTTTATTAAACTGAAGTTTTGTTTAGCCTCCTAAATAGAAAGCTGAGTTCAACATTGTGAATTGTAGAATTTTGGAAGATGTAACTGTAATAGGACTGTAAAAGCTTTGTGAATTAGAGATTGTCAGGAGTGCATTTCTAGCTGCTGTTTGTTAGTCTGATTAAACTTGGGCTCCTCGGGACTCTGCTGGCTGAAGGAGAATTAATGAATGTTTGTAGAGCACCATCTGAGACTCTCTAACTGGATTTCCTTCCCTTTGCACCGTGGGAAGAACCCACATGGTTTTTTGTGACAACAGCCTTGTATTTACGACGTTTTGGACATTTATGAGAGCAAGGATGCCTGTGGCTTATACCCAGATTGCAGTGGCACTTAATTAAAGTAGCTGTTATTCAAACCAGAATTCTAATGCCATTTTCTCTTTTCTTTCAGAGGGAAGTGCAACATCTCCCATTTCTCTGACATATTTGCTGCTAGAGAGTTCAAGGCACGAGTGGATTCATTTTTCTACATCCTGGGCTATAATCCAGAGACAAGGTAAGTGAAAATGGCTTTTAAACTCCACTTTACCACTGACCTGGGCTGGTATTCACTCAAAGGTTGGATTTGATGATCTTGGAGGTCTTTTCCAACCTTAATTCTGTGAGAACTACTCAAGGGAAGAAAGGTTAAAATGCAGCTGGTAGGAGGGTGGGGTGGAAGGGGTGCAAAGGAGAAGCTGCATCTTTCTGCTGGGTGTTTATACAGGAGAAATATAAGAGTAGAAAACAAAATTGTGCACTGAGTCCTGACATTTGAAAAGCAAAGCTCAGACCAGGCTGTAGCTTTGTTATTTTTCGGGTCCAACATGACACTTCCTCCATTTATGGGATTTTCTAAGCACAGAAAATGTCTTACAAGTGGGATTTGTTGTTGGGAGGGAATATCTCCATGAGCACTCCAGTGACAGAGGAATATTGTGGCCCACTGAAGGTGCATTGTTCCTTCCAGGGCAGAACACAATTAGCTGTGGACCTTGATTTCCAGAGATATCGTGGAGAAAAGTCTCATTTGAAGTGGGGATTAGATAAGCATATAAATAATAAATATTTGAATTGTTCCATGGTAGATTTACTGTTTCTAATGCAGATATGGATCTTTATGCTTCAGGGCATTGCCAGCCACTAACTGCTTGCAGTGAGGAAGGAACTCCCTGTGTGGGATATTATTCTGTAATTGCCTATTTATGAGGCTGCCTCTACCTTATTCTGAAGTGTCTTAATCTGTTGTAGTGCCTGAGCCAGGGGCTGGGCTGGTGGAACTCTCACTCGGGCCAGTTCCACTCAGTGGTGGATGCTGCTGAGCCCTGGGAATATTCCATATCCAACTACAAAATGTTAAAGTGCTTTTGTGACATCACTGTGTATTTTCTCTTGAGCAGTCCAGCAAGGCAAGGCATTTATGAGGTATTCGTGGTGCTCCTCTCTGATGTTCAGCACCATCCTGTGTTTGTCACTGGACTTCAGTGCATTTTGGTTTGTGTGGATTCTAAAGGACCTGTTTGTACTGGTGGCTAATGGATGATTTCTTCTGTGAAATGCCATTTTTGTGAGCTGTCAGTGTAGTTTTAAACCCACTTGCTGTGTAGAAGTAGCTGTTAATTCTTCCAGCTATTAGAGGATGACTGAGCCTGAAAAGATCAATGAAATGACAAAGCACAGCACTTAGTGATCAGCTAATTACTCAGACCAGCCAGCTCTGAAAAGTAGGTTTTTCTTCATTTGGTTGCAGCCAGGTTTTTTTTCCCCTAATTCCAGCTCTTCAGGTCTGTATTTTGTCTTGGAATGGGGGAGGTTCAGAGAGAGTAGCTCAGTGAAAGTTTGATAATTTCTGACCTGTGTGTTTGCTGTGAATTTCTAATGCTGGATTTATTTTGCTTTTGGAAGTGAAAGTCTTGTAAGGCACTTTCCAGGAGGAGTTGTTGATGATTTGTTAGTTTTATCTTCAAGCTGATCTGCTTTTCTCAAGTGGTGTTTTGTTTCGCGTGGGGAGGTGAAAAATACTCTTGGTTGTTTGATGTAGATAAAGGTTGTGAGTGCTGCAGTGACCCCCTGAGTGTGGGAATGTGGGATGTGAGACCAGCCCACCCTGAGCTGGGGACTGTGTGTGCCAAGGTGGATTTCTGTCTGAAGGGTTTGGTGTTCAGCATCAGGTGCTCAAAAACCTATGCAGGACACTCAGATGCAGCTCAGTGTGATGGGAATCTATTTCCTACGTATTTATGTGTTTGCAAAGAATCTATTTTTGTGTTTATGTGTTTGCAAAACAACTTGAAAAAACTAAAAAACTGCAGACTGCAAAAACATCCCCAAGACTGGCGGTGGATGTGTAGGACGAGGCCCTTTTGTTGTTGGAGGACACAGAGCTCAAGGAAAGGTTGTTTTGTCAATTCTTTGCTGTTTGGGACTTGCTGACTCCTGGTTTTCCTTGGGCAATATCAACCCTGCTCCTGGTGTTGCTGATCTGGAATTGGTCAGTCTGGGTCTTTTGGGATAACTTTTGTACATCAGGCTGGTTCTTTCTACAGAGTTCAGCACAAGATAACAGACACTGTGTCAGTAATTCTCACATCACTGAGAGGATGCTGATTGTGGAATAAAACCCTAAACTGATCTAAAGGGTAAAGGCTGATTGTTACCACCTTGAGCAGAGTTAATCAAGCCTGGAAGCAGAGCTGCTGTGTTCTGCCTCTCCAGAGTGTGGGATGCATCCACCGAGCCCACACTGCCAGCTGAGAAAGAAAATTCATTTCGTGTCAAGTACTTGAAAATAATTAATTTCATGTCTCTTCAGAGGAGTGACTGCTTTGACAGTGACTAATTCCACTCCCATGGAATTCCACCACTGCTTCCAGTCCTTCCTCTTGTGCTCTGGCATCCTGTAAGGGTTTTGGGGAAGCATCTCTGACCTCTCCTGGAGGGTGCAGCTGTGCCAAACCCACTGGTGGCAATGGCTCATTTGTGGGATGTGCTGGCATTTCTCACCATCACCTATTTGATTCCAGGGGTAAATAAAGACATGATAAAGTTTTGTCTGACACTGACAGCTCTAAGCATATGTAGAATAAAAAGCTACTGAATTTTTGATTGGAACTAGAAATAAGCAGGTATTATTCTACAAACAATTTCATGAATCAAAATTCCTCCTCCCCAACATTGCTTGGTGGTATAGAAATAAATAATGCCAAACATTCAGTGCATGGGTGAATTTCAGAATAGATGCTTTGGGAAGTGTTTGTTTTGTGTTTTGGTTGCACAACATTTGCTCTTCCTTTGTTTTTAATCTTCTGGAGTGTTCTTGTTGGGTGACGTTGTGAGCTAAGTGGGTATTGGGGTTTCTTGAGTGTCCCAAGAGTGACACTGAAGGTGATTTGTTCTTTCTTGTTCATCATTTTACATTCTCTGAATGGGGACAGCTATTATTATAATTATTATTATCATCATCATTATTATTATCATTGTTATTATTATTATTGATGTTGATGTAATTCATATCTCACTGAGGGTAACACAGAACCTGAGAACTTTTCCTCAAATTCATGTTGCGAATTCTAGGGGTCAAAACCTTATTTGCAACAACAGCAAGAAAATTCAGAAATATATTTCAGTTGGAGTTGGAATTTCCTGAACAAGTTTAATTACGGCATATTCATTGAAGGAGCCAGGCTGTTGGTGAAGGTGCCAAGAAGGGGATGGGAGGTAACAGAGTATAAGCAACAAGGAAATTGTGTATCCACCTATGTTACAATGAAAATTTCTCAGTGGATTATTGTAGGGAAAAATTCAGGATTGTTCTGTGGCTTTACCTGTTTTGCTTACTCTGTCTTTCAAAGTCCAATATTTGGGAAACTTTTCTCCTTCTTTAGCCTCCTGGTAGATTGAGGCACCTCAGATGCTGGAGAGCAGAGGATGTATGCTGATTAAAGGTGTGTGTGCTGCAGGGGAAGAGGTTTGTGTTTTGTCTAAGAACATGGTTAAAGATGACAGATAAACAGGGAGGGCAGCAGTGAAGGCTGTGCAGGAGGTTCAGCAGTGAGCCAAGGTTGGCTCCGCGGGGTTCACGTTGTGTTCACACGTGTTAGTTGGGAGAAGGAACATTCCTTAAATGCAGTGTGACTCAGCTTCCTCCTTGGCTCTCCAGCACACACTGTGCCTTCAGCGGGGAGCTTCAGTCTGAAACCCTCGGAGTCTCGGAGGCAGGGACTTTGAGCAGCAGGAGGGGGAAAGCTTTGGGGTTGTGCTTGAATCACACCTGGAGCAGTGCTGGCCAGGCCGGGCTGGGCTCGGAGTGTTGGCCGTGAGGGATCCCCCAGCCAAGGCCCCTCAGCCCTCATCCCTCATGTCTCTCTCCGTGCCTCCATCCCTCCCTCCATCATCCTCTGTGCCTCCATCCCTCCCTCCATCATCCTCTGTGCCTCCATCCCTCCCTCATCCTCCATCCCTCCGTCATCCTCTGTGCCTCCATCCGTCCTTCATCCTCTGTGCCTTCATCCCTCCCTCAGCCCTCAGCCCTCAGTGCTTCCACCCCTCCCGCGGGCGGGAAGGACTCGGCTGCTCCCGGCTGCGTTTGCGGATCCCCGGCCGGGATTTGTTTACGGATCCCGGCTGTATTTGCGGATCCCCAGCTGTATTTGCGGATCCCGGTTGTATTTATTTGCAGAACAGGGATGGCGTGGGGAGCCCGGCTGTGTTTGCGGCTCCCCGGCCGGGGCTGAGCGCTGTATTTGCAGCTCCCCGGCCGGCATTTACCGTGAGGGGAGCCCGGCTGTGCTGGCAGCTCCCCGGCAGGCATTTACCGTGAGGGGAGCCCGGCTGTGCTTGCAGCTCCCCGGCAGGCATTTACCGTGTGGGAAGCCCGGCTGTGTTTGCGGCTCCCCGGCAGGGATTTACTGTGTGGAGAGCCCGGCTGTGCTGGCAGCTCCCCGGCCGGCATTTACCGTGAGGCGGCTCCCCGGCCGGGGCTGATGGCTGTATTTTCGGCTCCCCGGCCGGGGCTGGTCGCTGTATTTGCGGCTATGTTTATTTACGGAGCAGGGCTGGCGTGGGGAGCCCGGCGGTGCCGGGGAAGGGAGGGAGGGAGGGAGGGAAGGCGGAGGGAGGGAAGGCGGAGGGAGGGTCACAGCACATGCTCAGTGCCGCCGGTCCGAGGGCGAAGTTTCTGCGTTCTGCGTGCGGGCTTAGGTCACAGCACAAGCTCAGTGCAGGCTCGGCGAGGTCTCCCAGCCCGCATGTGCCTCCATTTTGAGTTGGTAGAGTGGAAAAGGCAGAGTTTGAGCTGCTAATAGAGGGCTCAGCCATCCATCCCAACCCACAAGCGCCTGTCATAGTCATGGATGATCCATTCAGCCCCTGCAGGTAGGCTACATCACTCCGGCCTCCCCGAAACCACGGTGATTTTTGCTGTCGTTCGTGACTTCTGCAATGTTTCTGAGATCATTTCATTGCTGTTGCATGTTCCTCAGAGCTCTGGCAGCAGGGCAGCAGCTGCTCCCGGAGCAGGAGAGCACTGCAGGGCTCAGCCTGCCGAGGGGGGCACGGGGCGAGGCGCTGCAGTGCTGGCTTTGGGGGGTTTTTGGGATTTCTGCGGAGCTGTCTGCATGCAGGTGTGGGCAGCTGCAGAGCCTCCCTGCAGAGTGCAGATGAGGGAATGTTTGGCCTGTTTGGATGCTGTGAGAGGAGGGTCGTGGAGCAGCAGCCATTGGTTGCTGGGAGGATGGGTGGTTCTCTGCTGATGGAGGGGCAGTGATCCCGCTGACACTTCCCCAAGTGCTGAGGAGAGGAAGCTGCTGTGGCTGTGTTGGTTTGTCAGTCCCATGCAGAGCATGCTGGTGCATCTGGATTGCAGCAGTGTTGCCTTGTGTAGGAGAGCTGCTCAGGGAGAGCTGTGCAGGCTGGTAAAGCACAGTTTGGGTAATGGAATAAAATGCTGGGCTTGGCTGCTGGTTGTAACGGGCTCTGAGGTCCTTGTGGGACAGCCAGCAGTGCTACTGCTAGATAGAAATGGGTTTGACAGGCCTTGGGTGTGCTGGGGGAGTAAGCACAGTTGTGCAGTGTGTTGTCATGCACAGAGGTGTGGATTGTGTGCAGTGGGGCTGTCCTGTCGTGGTCCTGCAGAGCTGAGCTCACACCGAGGCCTCTGGGGCTACAGAGATGCTTCAGTCAGGGGAGCTTGCTTGGGAGTTCCTGCAGTGTCTGGATTGAAAGGTGACAGCAATGTTTATGCTGCTCACAGTGACATCTCTGAACTGGAGAGCAGGAGGTTGGCCCTGTGCCCTGGACACATTGTCACTCACCTGGGCAGGGTCTGTGTCACTGGGCCTTGGGGACACGAGGGACAGACAGCGACTTGTCACATGGGCACAGTGACAGGACAAGGGGGAACAGCTTTTGACTTAACAGAGCTGAGATTTAGTTGAGAAATTAGCAAGAAGTCCTTTACTGTGAGGGTGCAGAGCCCTGGCACAGACTGCCCAGAGAAGCTTTGGTGCCCCTGGATCCCTGGAAGTGTCCAAGGCCAGGCTGGACAGGGCTTGGAGCAACCTGGGACAGTGGCAGGTGTCTCTGCCCATGGCAGGGATGGTACTGGATGAGCTTTACAGTTCCTTAAAACCCAACCAGTCTGTGATTCTTGTCAGAAGCTGAGGAATGAGTGAGGAATAAACCTGCAGAGTTCTGCCCATGTCAGTGCCATGTCCATGTCTGTATCCTGCCCTTATCCATTTCCTTTCATACCTGCAGAGCACAGGAAATCAAGAACACCTATTTTGTGTGCATCACTGGTCACTTCTGCCATTGGCTGAAGCAAAGTCCTGCTAATGACTACAGAGCTCAATTTCCTGGAACTTCAGTCTGGCAGGATCACCTCTGTGTTTAGAGAGTGTCTCCATAGGCCTGAGCTTTGGGAACATTCTTATTCCTAATAAAGGAGCTGCTTGAGTTCATGTGCAGGAATGTGTCAGTGCTCTGCAGGAATTCAGGGCTGTGTCAGCTTGTGTCCTTAACACTGATTTTGGAAGTTGACTAGCAGATGGAAGAGAAGGGGTTGGGCAGCCAGCTGAGGACCAAGCAGCTCCTCAGGTTGGTGTGCAGCAGGTGCACAAGGCTGTACACTTCAGTCTAAAAAAACACAACACAAACAGAAAACCTGCCTGCTCCCCCCAGCCAAGGAAAACCGCTAAACCTTGCAGCCCTCCCCCAGAAAAAACAACCCAAGAACAGCCTTGGTGGCAGTAGGCTAAGGCTGTCTGGGAGATATCTTGGTGCTGGCAGGACCTTCAGTGCTCTGAAATGCCTCCTTGGGCAGCCTGGAGTTGTGCTTCTGCAGTTATTCCATTCCTAGTGGAGAATTTTGTCCTGGCTGGATGCCCAGCAGATTCTCCCGCTGGTAGGTGGTCTGGTGAGTTAATGCCACTCCAAACAGCTGTTGGAAATTGCAGATATATCATGGGAAGTGCTTGAATATTGTCCTTTTGATGAGGAATAGTCTCTTCCCTTGGTTCTACCTTCATTTCAGCTTTTTTTCTAGGCATAAATCAGTGAGATTACCTCTTTCCCCTTCTTAGCAATTCTTTAGGATGTAATTTGTTTTAATTAGAGCTTTGTGTTTCCAGGTGTGTGATGGAACTAGGGATACCTTCATGCTTCCCATTCTTCATGCTTATCACCTTCACCACGAGCTGTTGCTCTCCCTGTGTTTGCTGTTCAGGGAAGCTGGAGATTTGTGTTGTCAGGCAAGTGAAGAGCCCCAGAGGTTGATCATTGCATCTGATCTGATGAAGCTTTATGAAAACTTCCCTGCAGTGCTGCTGCCCAGCTCTGCTGTCCTGCACAGCAACTGGGGCTGTGCTGGAGAAATGGAGCTGCTGTGGTGTTTAGTGTGGTTTAATAGTGAATATTTGCTCTGGGAAGTGCAGAGGTACTACCTGGCCATTTTAGAAACTGTACAGGATAAACCACATCATTCCATGAATTCAGTTAGACATTTATTCACCAATGTAAATGCTGCTTGTAAACAACATTCTGGTTCTATCAAATTCACATGTAACCAGATCAAAACCTTTGCACTATGCAATGGTTCCCACTAATTCATTTTTTTGAGCTTATGATCAAAATGCTGATGTCTTCCTTGTCTGGAGGTGAGCAAGTGTTAGGGAGGTCTATGGAATCTGCCAGCAAAATATTCCCCCCACAGGTAATTCCTGTGTGCAGGGAATACTTCCTTCCTTTGCAGTAACTCGGCTGAATTATTGTCACCTCCATCCCATCTTCTGACTAGGGGACAACACTGAGGACTCTATAGGCTTTTTTCCCTTCCTCTATACACATGATGAAAAAATAACATTATCTTGAAAAGGCTTTTCCTGTGTGACTCAAACTTGTGCAAGTACTTCCTTCTGCAAACAGCCCAGGGTGCAGAGCAGCCTCCACTTCCTTCACATGGTGCCTCTGCAGCAGGCTGGAGCTTGCTCTGGACATACAAGTGTTGGTACATGTTTATTCATTCCTGCTTTGGATTGAGCAAGCACTGGGAATGTTCCCTTATAAGTTCATTTGCCAGAAATACAGGTTGGATTTTTCACTCAGAACACAAAATTGCTTCTGCCTTTTTTTAAAATTATTCTAACACACAGTTATAACAGGTTTCAAATTAGGCTTAAATTTACAAGAGACAAGAATGTTTTCTGAGCATTAAGATTCTGTTTCTGTGTAATGAAATTAAAATCTTGCTTAAGAGAAGAAGGTGTAAGATACAGCTGAAATCAGGGAACTTGTTCTTCTGAGGTATTTAACTCAGGTTTGTGGTAGTTGTGGGATTTTTCTTGTTAAATGTTGAGTGGCATGAGCGTGTTTGTCCCTTTTGTGTTTTGAAGTGTGCAGTGTATGAACATGACATGCCTAAGATAATTTTGGGTTAAAATTAAGGATCCTCTTGGCTCAGTCTCCTGCCTCCCAACAGTGACCATAAACAGATGCTCTTGGCTGCAGTGCCAGTTGCTTTCAGGCCCTGATAAACTGTTTTTTAATCTGCTGAGGTTGGAGTGGAGTAATTTTGTTCTCTCCTGTTTTGTCCCTCTAGAGATGGAACAAAATGATCCTTGCCAGATGTTTTTAAAACTGCCTCTGAAGAGCAGGGGTCTTTCATCTTGGGTATTTGGACTATTTGAATTAAAGGATTTTTAAAAAAAAAACCCTTTCCTTGGGACTTTCTTGGTAGTTTCTATTAATTTTGAAAACCCTTTTTGGAGAGTTCCAAAGAGAACCAGAAACACTGTTTGAGAGGTTTGTGGCTGAGCAAATTGGCTGCTTTAAAAGCCTTCTTCTGTTGAAGCATCCCTGTAATTAAATTAGGGATCACCTCAATCTGCAGAATCAGGGACGATGGTGCCTGGCTGGTTAAGTGGGTAGCACAGAATGCTGTCCTGGCGGTGACCTTGGGGTTCTGGTTTTGTTTTGGGGTTTTGTTGTGGGTTGTTGTTTGAACCGTAATGGTAGCACTGAGTTATTTCCGTGGGGTTTGAGCAGTGCTGGCTGGCAGGAGGTGTGCAGTGTGGGGAGAGCTGGGTGACCACGGCACAAGAAATGAACCCTGTGAAGAGTTCATTTCACAGGAACATTTCAAATGAAGGAGCTGCAGGAGAGCAGAGTGGTTCTGTGTGGGGCTGCAGCAGTGCCACCTCCCTCAGCCTGTGCCAGTCAGGGTGACAATGTGCAGTTCCTGCAGGGCAGGGCTGCTGCTGAGCTCTGGCAAACAGGAGAGAAGCAGCAGCACCACTACTGAGATTCCACCTTGCCAGGGTGTCCCTGACCCTGCAGGGCTATCAGTGTGTGCAGATCCTCCAGCAGCCTGGCAGCCTCCTAGCAAAGGCTTTCCCTGGGTGAGGAACTGGCTGGGATTCACCCCAAGGACAGGGCAAGGTGTGCAGGAACCTCCAGGTGCCTTTGGCATCTGACCTCGGCAGAGTTTTGCTGTGAATCCCCAGCCTTGGACCCTGCCTGGCTTTGGGCATTCTGTGACTGCAAGCCCTGAGCCCAGGGTGTCCCCAAAGCTGTTCTGCTGGGCTTTGTGGCAGCTCAGATTGCCATGGTCCAGTCCTTTATGGCCAGAGCCTCCTACCGCGGCTTTAACCGAGCCCTGCCTACTCCAGCTCTACCTGAACCCCCCTACTCTGGCTTTACTGAAAGCCCCCTACTTGGGCTTTACCCGAACCCCCCTACTCTGGGTTTACCCAAAGCCCCCTACTCTGGGTTTACCCAAACCCTCCCTACTCTGGCTTTACTGAAAGCCCCCCTACTTGGGCTTTACCCGAACCCCCCTACTCTGGGTTTACCCAAAGCCCCCTACTCTGGGTTTACCCAAACCCTCCCTACTCTGGGTTTACTGAAAGCCCCCCTACTTGGGCTTTACCCGAACCCTCCCTACTCTGGGTTTACCCAAAGCCCCGCTGTGCCAGCCTTGGTGGAAATGGTGACTCTGGTGTGACCAAGAAGGCAGGTGACAAACAGAGAGGGTGAAGGTGGTTTCTGCATTGGAAGCTGTCAGGAACTGCTGTGCCAGCCTTCCTTCCTCTTTCCTCCTTCCCAGAGCTGGGAAAGGAGGGCTCTGCACAGCCTGGGCTGTCTCAGCCCCTTCTTGTTGTCACCTCGGAGCTGTTTTGTCTCAGTGGTGCTCCTTTGGCCTTGAAGCTCCAACCTCCCCTGCTGTTTCCCAAGGGAGAGGACAGAGCTGCAGTGCTGTGCACGTCCTCCCTGCTCGGGGCTGTGTGGGGCACGACTGGGGATCACAGCCTGCTGCTCTGCCCTGCTCTACCACACGAGCCTCCTGCCTTTTTGATATTCCGGCGCTGGCTTGCAGCTCCTTTCTGACCAGCCCCTGTTTACTTTGCAGAACACAACGTTGCCATGGCAACAGGTTACTTTTCAAAGGGAACATCTTGTCATTATATTTAATCCACTGCAGCTGAGGAGGACTGAAATATTAAGTTGTTGTTGCTATGGATACTGCTTTGTTACAGCAGTTGCTTTTGTGTCACATTTCATATACAGTGTTGGCTCCTTTTTTCCCTTTCCCATCGAATAAACACAGGATGCCATTCCATTCTTATTGTAATTGCTCCCACCAATATGATTTAGCTTCAAATCCGCAATGCATTTTAGTTTCCATAGCAAGAATTTTTCTTTCCATTTGAAACCCATTCCTGGGGACGTGGAAACAGTAAAAATTATGGAACAGATTGTGTGCCCTTGAGGAGCCAGGGGCTTTGTGCCCTTTAAAAATCCAAGTGGGATGTGGAGCAGCCTGCCAGGGCTTCCTGCACAGCAGCTCAGCGCAGCTCTCATCTTTCGGGCAGGGGAGGGAGCACCCTGAGGTGTGAATGTGCTCAGGAAATGATGCTTGGGTGATGGAAAGACACAGAAATATTTGTCCACACTTTGTGTGGAATGGTTGGAGAGCCCATTGAGATCCCACAGAAGGAGCTGGGAGCAGAAGTCCCATCCCAAACTTTGCTTTTAACTTTGCAATTACTTCCAGGATGCTCCAGCCTTCATTCTTAAATGCCTTATTTATCATATTCAGTGTGGTGCAGCTGAAGGCATTGGGAGCTGGGGGATCCTTGGTTCTTCCTATCTGAGCTGAAGCCAGGCTGATGCTCTGTGTGATGCAAACCCTGCTGGGCAGCCTTGGCTGGGTGCAGCTGCAGACAGGAATGCTGTGATTTCCCCTTGCCCTGATATGCACAGCCTTAAAATTAATTCTGGGAGCAAAGGAAGAGCAGCAGCATCTTCTGTCGTCAGCTTCCTCTTCCTTCCTCACAGGGAAGGATTCTCACAGCTTGGAGCTGAAAAAACATAACCTGGTATTTAATGTATAGCTTTGTAAATAGAAAATTGATTTCCTGGTTCAGTCATTTCTTTGCATAACCTGAAAACAAGGGAACAGCATCAGGTTGTCTTGCAAAAATATGCATTGGGGGAAAACATTTTGACATGTTCTCATTGTTTTCCAGAGGCTTTTGGCTCATGTTTGGTGTGGATTTGTTTTCTGGGGGATGGCATTGTCACAGCAGCACGATGTAAGGTGGAATATGGCAAACCCACACTGGAGGGACCTCAGAGCTTATCCAGTCCCTGCCGAGGGACACCTTCCATGGGTTACTCACTGCCCCTGAGAAATCCCCTCTTGTTTTCTTAGTAGTGTTATTTCTGCTTCTGTTCCATTTCCATTGGAAATGCAATGACAAAAAATAGGCAATATGACTCCGAATTTCATTCATTGCAATTCTTTCTCATTGTATTTTTTTTTTTTATCTTAGGAGGCTGAACAGTACCCAAGGTGAAATCAGAGTTGGACCAAGCCACCAGGTAAGGATTTTGTTTGTATTCTGATATCCAGAGATGCTTTTGCCTCTTGGTCTGTTCAGTTGTTTAAAACTGCATGTGTTCAACTACAGTGAGGTTTTTAGAATCATCTCTAGATGACTCACTTCAATGAGTTGTTTAGAATTCCTTAGCTCACTTACTGAGATTTTTCTGTGTCAGATGTTGATATGTTAATGATTTTTAGTAGCAGAAATGTTATTGGGTTAATTCTTGAATAAGATTGAGGGAATATGAGTAACTGCTGGAAGTTAAAGAAGTGCTTTAAGTCATTTGGATTGTTAAAATAGAAATTGAGAAAGCTGCTGAGTGTGTTCACACACTAGGAAGCAGAATAAGGTTAAGACTCTAGATGTTCCTGGTATGTTAATTCTAATTTGAGAGAAATCCTTCATAAACATTGGAAATAATCTGTTCTTAAAGAGTATTAACATACAACTTGCTCTGGTTCATGGGGCCAGAGCTGTCACTGGGAACTGAGGCCTCTCCTTTTCCTGAGGAATTGACTTTGTGGTGTCCAAGTGCTGGATTTTTGCATCCAAGTGATGAATATTCATTGAGACCCTCTTGAAAACCTTGTTTAATAACTAGTGAAAGTAAATATTTGTGGAACCGATGTCACATTCTTAAGGATGTTTTGCCTTCAGAGGAAAAAAGTCCTTGGCAATTAAACCTGTAGTGTTCTTTTCAGTAGTCATAACAAGAGTACTGCAAATGATACCTTCAAAACAACTTTCATCTCAAATTGTCATCTAATATTTTGGCAGGCATTAGTCACCCTGCTGTAAGGTATAATTACCATATGCATTTATGGATGGAAAAAAAAGGTGGAAGAAGGTCCACTGATGGAGAATACTGTTAATTCTTGCTTGCTTCGTGTTTTAGACTTCCA
Organism: Entomyzon cyanotis; assembly: GCA_024500445.1. Classification (NCBI taxonomy): domain Eukaryota; kingdom Metazoa; phylum Chordata; class Aves; order Passeriformes; family Meliphagidae; genus Entomyzon; species Entomyzon cyanotis. The sequence continues at coordinate 971,345 of JAKEPQ010001025.1, forward strand.
TTGTTCTCTCACTCATCCTTGTTTCTGAGAAATGTCATCCCTGAGAGGATTTTCCCAGCCTGTTAATTGGTGTGAGGTGTTGTTTGTGGCCACAGGGATGGCTGTGGCTGTGCTAGGAAGTCAGGCTGAGGGTTTGGTGCTCCTGCTCAGTCTGATCTGTCCTGGGGAAGGTGTGGAGAGGTCTCTGCTGGTGACAGGGTGGGGATGGCTCAGGTTGGACTTGATCATCCTGGAGATCTTCTCCAGCCTCAGTGATTCCGTGATGAAGGGGAAATTGCTGCTGGGAGTAACTGCAGTAATTAAGCATTTTGCAAGGGTACAGGAGGCTGAGCATGGGTTTGTGCAGCCCCTGGTTGCTGGAGTGCCTCTCTCTCCCAGAAATCCCATCGGGTATAATGCTGGCTTATCCCTTTCCAGAAGAGAAGTTCAATGACATATCCATTTTCCCAGGCAAGAAGTAAAATAAAGTACAGATTAAAGAGCAGAACATGAAAGACATCTGAACCTGTGACTTGTAATTACTGGTTATGTATAAATGTTGCCTCTCAAATACGTTTAGCATTGTAAGTATGGGAGGTAATTATAGGGCTTAAAAGCTGTTTCTGAAGAGGCTCTCAGCTATCTCATCTCAGAGCAGTAGATGACTAAAGATGCTAATTGGGTCTCTGGATAGAGTGTAATACTTATTTAGAGGCAGTGTTCATTTCGCTGAGCTATCTCCCTTTCAGGAAATGTCTTTGTTTCTCTTTGGAGTTCTAATGATCTACTGAGCATTTAATTTTAAACTTAGTGTCAAATGTGTAGGGTTTCTTGCTGATTTAAAATGGGACACATATGGTAGCTACCTTCTTGCCTGCTTTCCTGTGAGTGTTTCAGCCTGGCAGGATCAGTTGGATCAGATCCTTGAGACAAACTCAGGTTGCTGTGGCTGAGCAGGAATTGTCCATCAGCTCTGGATTCCCAAAGCACGCAGGCCTGTGCAGTACAGAATGCTTTCCTTTCAAGCTCTGCTGTTTCTGTGTACAGAAGGGCTTCACTGGCCCTGGGCTGAGGTGGTGTTAGCCCTGAATAATTGTCAGGAAAATCTCTGCCCTTCTGAAGGGAGTGCTGGGTAAAGGGAGTGGGTTGGGGATCGATGACTCAGTGTCCTCAAAGTTCTGAAGCTTGGAATAAATCCCTTCACCACCTGTTGTCTGAGTATCTCCCATCTACCAGATCATAATATTCCAGAGAATTTATAAACCTGTGTGTCCTCCTGACTTTGGGAACAACTGTCATGTCAGTATGAACTCATTTTCCAGGCCAAGCTCCCTGAGCTGCAGCCGTTCCCCTCCCCGGATGGGGACACGGTGACCCAGCACGAGGAGCTCGTGTGGATGCCAGGAGTGAACGACTGTGACCTGCTGATGTACCTCAGGGCAGCCAGGTGAGCTCAGCCACATCCTGGGGTGCAACGTGCTGTCCCTCTCTGTTTTGGGGTGCTCTGGGTGCCACTGGCATGGCCTGAGATGTGCAGCTGCAGACAAGAATGCTCAGATTTGCTGTTGGGCAGCACAGCATCTTCCCAGCAGCTGTGGAGCTAAAGTGCAAAGGCAGCAGTGTGTGCTGGCAGGGAGTGCTGTGGGGTGGTGACAGGGGAGGAGCTGCTGGGACAGCACAGGATCCTTCAGGGAATCCTGCTGGGAGCTCCAGTTGGCATTTCAGTTCTCCTCTGGTTTGCCTGGTGGATCCAGCAAACCCACTGGAGGGCTTCATCATAATTCAGAGTCTCAGTAAATTACTTGTAGCTTGCAAGAATTCAGAGACTGGGGAATCTGCAATTTCAGTCTGTTTTCTGACTATAAAACTAAGATGACAGCACTAAGTTTGCTGTCTCTGCTGAGACTCTGTTCTGCTGTCTGCAGGTTTCATCTTCTGTAATCCTGAGCAGGCTCTGCTCCTGTGGCAGTGCAGACTTTTAACTGATGAAAGCAAATTAGATTGGATTTTAATTCTGGATTTATTCCATGTGCTGAGGTGACTCAGCCTTGCAGTTCCATGGTGCTTTGCTGTCCTTGTTCCCTGGTGTTGCAAGGCCCTAAAATGAATGATTTAAGGTGCAAACACAGGATTTGTGTGCTGCACACAAACCAAAGCAGCAGCTGAGGACTGACCCCTTTCCCTGGCACTCTGCAGGAGCATGGCAGCCTTTGCAGGGATGTGTGATGGAGGATCCACAGAGGATGGCTGTGTTGCTGCTTCCCGTGATGACACCACCCTGAACGCCCTCAACACGGTAAGGGATTCCTTCCAGCCAGCCTGGGCTGCTGAGAGCAGGTAAAATAATTAGAGCAGGCAAACCAGATTTTGGGATCACGTTTTTGGTAGTGGCTTCCTTTCAAATCCCAGCTGATTTTCCAGTCTCTGAGCTGCAGAAGTTCAGGAAGGAACTCGTGGCTGGTGCCTCGAAGGTGACCCCAGGCAGTGTTTGGGAAAAGCTGCTCAGATCAGGGCCACCAGCTGGAATGGTGACTTCCTCAGCTGCCCCTGACCTGGCTCTTGGTTCCTGCATTCAGCCCAGCTAGTCTGGAGTTTTAACCAGAGTTAAAAAGCCTGTGTTCTTCTCAAGGAAAATGTTCCTTGTGTTGCTTTCCCTTGGGCTGCAGCCCACCTGACTGTGGTGCCTCTCTACTGTGCACTTGGCTCAGTTGTTCCCTGACATCCTTCCCAGAGACTCACATTTCTGTTAAGGTCAATAATCATTAAAGAGGTTTTGGAATTGGAATTTCTTTCCCCTTATCTATAATAAAAGCCTAATGCAGAAAATTCATTTAACTTCACTGCTTCTCTATCTACTTTAATTACTCCCTTTAATCGCTTGGCAGCCTGAGGAATCTGCAGTTGCACTTGTAGAGTTCTTGCTTCTGAAATTAGATTAGTCCCAAAATATTTTGGTTTTGTTCTTCTGGTTCTTTTCTCTTTGTGTTTCTAGTACATGTCTATTTTAGTAAATGCTTTCCTTGTCCACTTTGAATTTTTTTAGAAAAGAGTTTCCTTATAAATAATAGTTCTGTCAGGGATATTTTAAGAAACTTTGACTTATTTCTGAGACCCTGTTTTTTTGACTTGAGACAGTTTAGATGGGTCACTTGTTGTCCTGACAAAATGGTACCTTTTTTATCTTCCAGTTCACCACCTATTTAGAAGAGATCAGATTTATCTGATAAATGATTTGTGAGCCTCTTAACCTGCACTAAGTTGTGTCTTTGTTTAGAAATTACCATATGCAACCCAGAAGATTAATGTAAAAGAAAATGGTCTGGTATGATTTCTTATTATGGAAATCCAATAAACTTCGGAGTAGCACTGCACATAAATCAGTCTTGACAAGCTCCTTTGCTGCTGTTTTATTTATGTAATAACAGGTGCTGTAAGACTCCAGAATGATTTATTGTTAATTATACCAGATAGAAATGAAGATCATGGAAGGCACAGTGCAACATGCAGACATCACATATATGTATTTATACCTCAGCTCATTGCAGTGATTATTCACTCAACATTCCAGGTGAATTCCAGCTCCTGTTCCTTCGTTTGGCTGTTGGGGTTTGCTGCCTCATTTGTCACTGTAACCCTTAGGAAGGAAATGAAGTTTTCAGTTGGAGTTTGCTGCTCTCCTGATGGGTGCTGGTGTTGGGCTGGGAGGGCTGGAGGAGGACACAGCAACTCCTGCAAGTCTGTCACCTTAATAATGGGGAAAAAATGATCCCAGAAAGTCATCCTGCTCTGTGGGGGGAAGGTGATGTCAGATCTGACAGTCCAGGGAAAGGTGGAATGTGGGGAATATTGAGCACAAACTTCATTGCTGCTGCTGGCAGTGCTGAGGAGGCAGAGCTGGGGAAATCTTGGAGTCGTTCCTTTCCCTCCCTCCCTTCCTCCTCTTTGCCCTCCAGACTCTGATTCTGCATCAGATGTGGTTTAAGATCCTTTCTGTGTCCAAACCAGTGCAAAGCCAGAGACTCATGACCTCTTTTATGCTTTTGCCCTGTGTCTGCTGGTCAGAGGTTCTGCAGCTCTGTTCCCAGAGATCCCAGGTCAAGCAGGAATTAATTCACTGCTTTGTGCTCAGTTTTGACAGACTTGCAGAGGAATAATTCATTCCCAGTGTTCAGCTTTGCCTGGAGTTCTGGTCCAGGAGTGAGTGTGAGCATCAGCAAAGCCTGGAACAGACTGGGGCTGGCTGGGAACAAACTCAGTGTGGAACTCAGAATGTCTGAGGTTTTGGGCATATTTGTGCTGGGGAAGTCAGAGCCAGCCACTCCTATTTATCCTCACATGGTGAAAAAACAGCCCCACTTCAGCTGCTGTAGTACTCCATGTGGGAGAGGCCAAACAATGGAATGCTAATATTGTGTAAATCTCCCTTTACTAATAGTGTTGTTGTGCCTCTCCTGGCTCTGCTGCATGGGAACTTGTCATTATGAGTGACAAACATGACAGCCTAATCCCAGCGCAAGGAAATCCACTCCTAACTAAGATGTCACCCAGACAAATTACTCCCTGTTTTAACTTGCCCTTAGACCAGATTTTCTTGTTCATTAACTACAGACAAGGTTGAAAGCATTAAAAAATTATTTAAATACATGTTAGCATTGCTTATGACTCGTTTTCCTCCTGGATGAGTGGTAATGAGCAGCTGCTGGTGGTTCAGCCGAGCAGGGCAGCTCTGTGGGGCTGACACTGCCCAGGCCTGCCAGGGCTGAAGCCACCTCAGTGCCAGGAGACCTTTTGGCCACTTGGAACTTTCATTCAGTCATCCTCATCCTTGCTCTTAGGGGAAAAACTTCAGCACTTTTATTTGTGAGGTGAGTCAGGAAGTCTTTTAGGAGAAACTGTTGAGACAGGCAGATCAAAAGGGCCAAAACCGATTGTTGTTCAAATTTTGGGGGAATATGCAAAATACTCCTATTTTTTGGAAGGTTTGAATGCTGCTGTAAGTTTTGCAGGTAACTGGGGAGTTCCTGGCCTGGCTGGGTGTGGAGCACTGGCTATGCCTGTGTTGTCCCACAGCTGTTTGCAGCTGCATTTTGGGCTGTTTGGCAGCTCCCTAGCAGTGCCAGTGTGTGCAAAGCATCACAAATATCAGAATTCTTCATCTTCAGCATTAGCATCAACTGTTTGGATGCTTAAAATAGATTAGAACTGTGGGGAAGAGATGGAAGTTGGGGCCTGCTTTAAGGTTCATTCCAGCCCCAACCAGGCTGGGGTTTGTGATTTTGAGTTCAGTAAAACTCTGATGAGATAGCAGCAATTTTTCCGTGGAGAAAAAGGCTCTGGGATCTCACTGTTCTTAATGGACTGCAATTATTTAATATTGTGGCCTGAATGCAGCCTCAGTGAGATGGGCTTTTCAAGGGACATCATAATGACTGTAATTGCCAAAGGATGCCTTGCTGGAGCAGGAGCTGCCAGATGCAATGCCATTCTGCTCTAAAAAGGTCACAGGAAAGGGACATTTAAATTAAGTTATAAATTACAATTGAAGAACAATATTTTGATGAGCAAGCCCAGGGATGTCAGAGCTGCAAGATGTAATTCATGGGTTCATTACAGACTAGAGGTGCCTGACAGCTGAGCCATGCCAAAGGAGGATTTATTTGCAGCATCACCCAGACAGAAACGGCAGCTCTACTCAGGGCTGGAGTAGGAACTGGCAACCTTGTGGGAATGTGCAGCCTTGATGGTACAATACTTGATGGTAAAACACTCTGGCTTTCTTTAATAGCAACACAAAGGAGGCTTTTGGACATGTGCACATTCAGATGTTTTCTCTAATCCTGTCCAGTGATGCAGAAGCTGCTGCATTTTCTGTTTCTGAGTACATTTATATAGTTCCCTTTGTTGCTGTTGTGTACAGAGAAAAAGTGACAGTGGTGCCAAATTTGGATGGCAGAGTTAATGCTAAAAACGGTGATTCTCTGGAGAATAACCCAGTGTTTATAGGAATACCTGGAGAAGTTCAAGCAGAAGTTAATGAAAGCAGAGGCAGTCATCATTAGCTGTTATTTATATGTTTGAATCTTGCCAATGAAGTGCTCAGATGTATTAAATGACTGAGAGTAAAAAGCAGAGAATGAGCCAGATTGGAACACATAAATTTAACTCCAGCACTTAGAGAAAATCTTTTTCCTTTTTGCTGCATTATCCTACTCCTGACATTTACAAAACATTTTTTTCCCCTCCCACCTGCTAAAAGTAGCATTTTTCAGGAGACTGTGAGCCTGACTCAGGTCTGTTTTCACATGGCTCTTCTGTCACGTCTGTGCTGATGGGGTTTGGGATTGTTATTAATGGAATTACTTGGCCAGAAGTTAATGCTTATCTTTTCTGCTGCTGCTTTGGGATAGCCTTGATGGCCTGTAAACTTTGGTTTTTCTGGAGTGGTTGCCTGTCAGACCAGGCTGTTCTTTCTGGGCTTGTCTGGGTTTATTTTTTTAGCAGATTGAGCTGCTTGGGCAGTGGGGCTGCCAGGGAAAAACACGTGTTGTCCTTGAGGCAAAAGAAAGATGCCCTCCAAGTTACAAAGAGGCTTTGGCATTGCTCGTGTTCTGGGAGGGCGCAAGGAGGGGAGGGAAACAGGAGCAGCATTCTCTCCAGCATTGCCTCCTTTCTGAAGTGAAAAATCTTCACTTAGGCAGTGGCATGGACAGAAAAGAAGCATTTGCAAGGTGAGCTGGCAAAACAAACAGAGCTTTTTCCTTTGAGATGGATTTGTTCCCAGTGCTGGAGTGCACACAAGGAGGAGAATTAATGTGCACCCAGCAGAAAAGGCAACATCTTATTTTCATGCCTGTAAGTAGGCACTGCATACCACAGGAGCCTTAGAACTGTTTTGAGTTGGGTTCTTTTGGGCAGTTTTGGAGTTTGAGCAGAGCCAGTGAGGGTTGGCTCAGCTCTGAGCAGGGCTCAGGTCCTGCCCAGGGTCACCTCCATCCCCTGGTGTCCCCAGGGAGTTCCAGGAGCAGGAGCTGGGCAGGGATGCTCTCCTGCCAGGCAGGGACAGCCAGGGCTGCTGGTGGCACTCTGGTGGCTCTGCTGGAATGTCACCTCCCAGAGCTGGGGCTGCAAGGAGGGACCAGGATGAAATGAATTTTGAAATTTGTTTTCTTTGGCTCCCCTGCAGGAATTAGTACAGGGAATCAATCACTGCACCCAGTGCCTGCAGCCTCCCCCGAGGTGCCAAATAAAAGCTGAAAATTGATAGAAAACCACTGTGGCTCAGTTTTCTTTCTTGTCCACATTCTGTTTTCAAGCACTCGTTTCACTGCAGAAACACCCTATTTGCTATTGTTGTTTTAGTTGTTGGTGAGGGAAAAAACCAGTTCAGGCTGCCAGTTAAAGAACATTTCTGTTTGTTCTAAAAACACACTGCAGGTAACAAGCAGAGGTCTGTGCCCAGGAGTGACCTTTTATTTTTAGAAGTACTTTTTTTTATTCTTTAAAATTCCCTGAAGCATTCAACACTAATGAATGCCCCAATAACTTGGTGGAGGGGGAAGAGCACCTTCAGCAGTTCAGATCTGCTCCTGCTGACGACAGGAGATTTGAGCCAATTTGTGTGAAGTATAACCCATAATGTATGAATTTTTTCTTTATCGTGGCTGACATCCCACTGAGCTCTGTGAGTGGAAGGGAAGCAGTGTGGCTTTGGCTTAAATATGACCTGGAAGAGGTTTAGGGAGGAAAGGGAATGCACACTTGCTTTAATGCTGCTTCTTCCACTGATAAAACCTCAATTACCCTTCAGATTGTTTAAATTTCACTTCATGTATCAACAGTAAAAATAATTAGGCAGAGAACATCTCATGTGGCTCCCTATGGTGGTTTTTTTTCCCTCCAATATCAGATCACTGCTAATTCCTTTGAATGATCTATTTGTCTTCTTTATTTTTTAGCTACATGAAAGTAACTATGATGCTGGGAAAGCCCTGCAGCGATTGGTGAAGAAACCTGTGCCAAAGCTGATTGAGAAGTGTTGGACTGAAGATGAAGTGGTAGGAAATGATTTATCTCCTCCAGCCTTTATGGTTCATGTTGCTTCTCTTGCTTTTTAGTGTTTGTTTTGTTTGGTTTTTTTTTTCCCTAAAGAGGTTATCTTTATGAGCAAGAGGAGGGCGGGTGTGTAAATAAATTACACAGACATGGTATATAAATGAAATTACAAGGGTATATAAATGAAAAAATCTGATCGAGTGCAGGACAGAATTGCTCATGGAAAAATGACAGAAGAAAAGTTTGGTTTTTTTTTTTTTTTTTTTTTTTTTTTTTTGCCTTGAGTGAGTCAAGTTTTTAAGCTCATTAATTGGTGAAGTATTTAAAGAAGTAAACAAAAGTAAAAATGAGATCTTGTTAAGCTACTAATAAAACTGGCATTGGTGTTAGAAAATATAGGTGATTAATGGAGGAAACCTTGATGGTCTCTTAGAGTTTTTAATTATTCAGGCAATGGCTGGAGAGATTTTCTAAGCTGCAGGTTCTCTGCAAGGCTTTCAGGGACTGACGTGAGCTTTGCTCTCCTCATTTCAACCTTTCTGCAGAGCTGGAGGAGGCTGAGGAGCCCAGAGCCCCAGTTTGGGGCTGGAGCCACAGCCCAACAAAGAACCTTTGTGGCAGGCAGGCAGGCAGGCAGGAGGATCATGTGCTGGTGCTGGCAGCCACGCCAGGGGAGGAGCAGAGCCTGGGATGTGTTCTCCTGAGAGCTTCTGCAGTTATCTTGCCCCAGAAGGGAGGTTTGTGCAGGGAGCTGATAACTGCAGCAAATCCTCGGGGTGCTCAGCAGGTTTGGGTTCAGATTGCTTCAGCCTGTGCTCTCTGCAGACATCCAGGGGCCAATTGTGCCAACACCTCTCTTTTTGCTTCCTGTGTCACTTTTTTCCCTTGTAGCTTTTTCCCTCTCCCTTTTTTCCATCAGCTGCCCTGAGCTGTGAGTGCTGGAGCTGCTGCACTCAGGGGTTTTGATGATCAACCCCTGTTAAATGAGAGAGAATCGAGCCTTAGCAATGGAAAAAACAAAGTTTATTGAAAAGTGAAGCACTGCTGCAAAAGCACAGGCTGTGAGCACAGAGTAATGATCACTGACTCTATAAATCATTGTCAGCCCCAGCTCATTTTATCATATTTGTTCTTGTTCTGCTCCGTCCAAGTTTCCAGAAACACTTGGCAGCCCTCCAGGCTGGGCAGAGCCAAAGATCAAACTGTGCTCTTATTTATAGACAGCAGAGCTCCACCTGCACAGCCTCGGAGCTGCTGGGCCCTGGAGCAGCTGTGCTGCATTTCCCAGCACTGGGACTCTTGCAAGGGAAGTTTCCTCATTGTTGGCTCTGTGCAACTGAGGAGAGCTCTTCCTGATCCCCAGGGTGCTAAAGCTACATAGCAGTTCTACAAGGAAGTATTTGTCAGGAAATTCTGATGTGTCAAACCCTAAATCTGGCCAGAACAGCAAAATTTGGGTGACAGACTTAACTTCATCTCAGGGTGGCTCCAGTGATGTGCTGGGCTGATAATCCCAGAGTTCTGAGGGAAATACAAGACCCATGTCCAATCCCTGTCCTTACTGGGGCTAGACTTGTAATAATCTCTTCTTGTAGCCCAGCAAGTGTCTGCTTAAATTGAAGTTTAGCAGTTGGATAAATAAGCAGATCCCACATCTGATACAGAGCTTTGGTCAGTTCATCTGAGCTGAGAGAGGCTTTGTGGCGTGGGACCAACTGAAATAATAACAATAATAACAACAATAACAATATTAGTAATAATAGCAACAACAATAATAATAATAGTACCACCAAGCTTTAAACTTTTTCTGTGGACTCTCAGTTGCCCAAAGACAAAGCCTTTGTTTTCCATCAGAGCAGCTCTGCTGCCTGTGACCCACCTGGGAGGCAGGAGCTGCTGGGCAGTATCAGACCTGATTAAAACAAAGGATGGGAGTTGTGTTATTTTTACTGCTGCTGATGTGGTTGCAGATGTTTAGATGGAATTAAACAGGATAAAATTGGCCACTGATTGAATTACATGAAGGTTTTGTAAATATGAAGATGGAGGTTTGTTGTCTCCCTCGTGTCTCTAAACCTGTGGCTATTTTTAAACCTTTTTTTATCCCAGTATGTAAATTCAGTGGCACAGGGTGAGAGGCAGCATTGCACAGTGCCTGTGAGAGTGGCTGAGGAAACTTCTGTGTGCACAGGCAGCCCTGAGCAGCTGCTTCCTGTTTGTAAAGACTCCTTCCCCACCTGACAGCAGCAATTTCCAGCAGAGGTTTGATGGTTTCTCCTGTAATGTTCATGAATTCAGTTCCATGGACAAGCTGGAGCAATTGAATGGCTGGTTGAGGGTTGTTGTGAGCACAGCCCAACATCAGCATCACCTGCTGCAGTCCAGGGAACATCTCCCAAGACAGATTGTCCTTAGAAAATTTCCACATCTTGTGACAAAATCTCTGCAAAACTGCTTTTGTACCTCAGTGATGTTCAGTACAATTCTGGCTCTGCACTTGCTCCAGGTCCAAAAGTGAGCTTCCCTTTCAGCCTAACCTATCAAAGAGCTTTAATTTATGCAGGGAAATGGTCATTTTTAGTTTTGTTAACCTAATGGAAAGGTTTTGTGTTCCTGAGTGTCTCCTGTGCTGGGAATGTGGAAGGAGAGAAGCTGATTGTGACTTCCTCACCCATCAGCTCTGATCCCACCTCTCCTCCTCTCCTCATTCAGAATGGTCTTTTTCCTCTCTCTTTATCAAAAGTTCTAACAAAATCAATAGTGCTTACAGGAGAGAGAAATACAAACCAGAACTAAAAGAACCTCCAGTTTATTAGGTTTTTAATTAAACATGATGAACACATTTTAAATACCACAAAGGCCTGGGGCTGAGCTGCATCTAATCGAAACAGATTAAGTCACCCGTCCACACTCGGGTAGTTATTAATTCTGTTTACTTATGCATGCTTGCTACAGGCAGAGTTTGCTGCTGCTCTGCTGCAGTTTATTGCACAGGGATGCTCTCCTGCATGGAACTGTGCTCCTAATTAGCATGCAGATGTTGATTATGAAGAACACTGGTGAGGCTTAATTGAAGCACCTTTGGAACTCGGGGCTGTGTCTTCCAAAGTTAAAGGAGATGTGGTTGAAGCAGAACTTAAATGTTCTTTATTGGGCAATTCCTCCTTTTTCCTCTGCACTTCGTTCCATCCATGTTAAATTCTCCAAGGAAGTTGCCAAGTTCCTCAGGAAGGCTTTTCCACCTTGTGCATCTCTGTGCAGAGCTGTCAATGCCACCCTGTGACATCCCTGATAACTGCCTTTTATCTTGAAATATTCTGCCTTTTAAATATTTCACATCACTCTTGATGTCGAGTAGTTGAGGTAAACAACCTCCTCAATTTATGTGCAGGGCTAGTTAATCCTTGCTGGTGCTAAATCTTAATTGGCCGTGTACATCGATTTACAAGTTCATAAATTTTAAAATATCCACACCTGGCTTTGGCTTTAAACTCATTTATCATAAAATACCAGTGGAGATCCTTCTGCCAAAAAGGACAAGATACAGTGAACTGCTTCCCTAATATGTTTGCAAGTGTTTGTAATCCAGCGTGGCAGGTCAAGGAATTACTTATGCAAAACCCACAGACTTATTTGCTTGGCTTCTTTGCCCAGAATCATCCTCACATGTCTCTCCTCCACCCTTTTTGGAGAATGTGCTCATGAAAACATTGTTTTCATGGCTCCTTTGAAGCCAGGGCTCTTCAGATATGCTGGGAGACAGAGCTGCTTACTGGGGCAAAAATACCATGAATTTTATTTACTGTTTATGTGGCAGCTGTAGAAAATGGAATTCATAGCCAGATTGAAACAGAGCCTCTGGAATAGTCGAGTGGAAAAAAAATCATCAAGGGATATTGGAAAGCTGAGCAGCATGGCAGGGCTGCCTCCTGGAGTGGGCTAACTGAGTTACTGCTCATTTTTTTTGTTTTACCCACAAAAAATAAACACTGCAGCTTCCTAATGGAGTGACAGTCCCAGTAAATGAACATTTTCTGGAATTTAGCAATGCAGACACATTTGCAAGTCTGTTAATCAGTAACAGTTGAAACTTAGCTAAGCAGTGAGATAAAAAACCAGCAAACTCCAATTGCCGTGGCCTTGCAGGACCTGTGTTTTAAGAATAAATAAGATTTTAGTTTAAGCACGTGTGGGAAGGTCTTGTCTGTGTCTTATTCCAAGAACTCGGAGTGGAAAAGAACCATCAGCCCTCACAGTCAGAAGTGACCAACGAAGGATGAAATTATTCTGCTTGGGGAAAAAAGTTGTTATTTAAAGGTTGCATAAAATTATAGTTACTGAGTAGTTGGCAGGTTTACAAAATGCTAAGGTGCAGTACAGCTAGAAATACAAGGTGTATTACAGCTCAGAAAGGGGAATGCAGTTTAAACACAGGTTCCTAGATGAAAGATAACAATCTTTTGTTTGTGATTAACTTGCATCAGTCTTTGATCCAAGCCCTGGTTGAAAGGGATCAATACTGCACATACAGCACCGAGTTTATTGTCAAGTCCTTTTGGAAATAAGGCAGTGAATTAAAAATCAATTATACATGCAGAAAAGTTTGTGTAGGGCAATCAATTCTGTCCTTTTAGTTTGCCAAAAGATTCCATTGTTTAACCAGCTGTGAAAAGGAATGAATTTTAAAAGCCTCTGGCAAATGAGGGAGCCCAAATGGGGGGAGGGAGATTAAAAAAAAAATTATTTCAGCATTTCATGTTCAGCAAAGGCTCTTCAGGGATAAATCTATAAATCCTGTCAGTGACCTTGGCTTCAAACTGGGTGGTTTCAGTGCTTTCCCTAATCTTGATCTTTGCACAGCTGCCAGAGAAGTTGCTGTTTCCTTGACAATATCATTTTTGGGTTTTGTTGAACTGCCATATGCTTCTCGATTCGCCGTCTCTCTGCCTTCATGCAGAATATTTTTATCTGTTAAGCACTTACCGTGCTGCTGATCCCCAAAAATCATAAATACAACAACTCTTTCCCCAGGCAGCAGCCAGGGCTCAGGAGCTATTTCAGTGTGGGGATGGAAACGAAGCTCCAAACTCCATCTCCATCCCCAGCACAAACCAAACCATCCCAGGTGCCTCCAGGAGCTGCAGCTCTGTTTGTTCTCCAGAGCAAGGTCTGCAATCCCTCAGCTCCCTGTTGCCAAGGGAAAGGAAGGAATCTGCTGCTTGAAAGATTAATAAACACGACAGCAGCTGATTGTTGAAAAACCCTGTTTTTCATCTCATTTCCAAGGGCATCTTGAAAATGGAGCTCCCTTGCACTGGCTGGCTCTCTCCATCATCTGTGTGTTCATTTCAAACGGGAGCAGAGTGCTGGGATGTGAGGGATTGAGTTTGTCCTCCCAGAGGGCAGATTTTATAAATGGAGAGGCCAGAAGAGCTGTCCTGATGTTCCTTAGCAACAGGGCTGCAGTCACTCCGGTGTCCCCAGCCCTGGGCAGGCAGCAGGAGGTGACAAATGCTGTGCTGGGGACAGAGCGAGCCATGGCTCCTGCCTGGAGCCTGTGGTGATGTCTTGTGGGTGACACAGCCCTGCCTGCACCACCCTGACCTTTCATCCAGATTGTATCTGCTCAGGGAGCCAGAATCTGGGATAAATATAACCTCCTGCTAGATCCTGTTCTTCCCCAAAAGGAAACTGAGTCATGGCATTAGAGCAGCTGGACAGTGCAGGGATCATCAAAATTCGGGATTTTCTGAGCTTAATGCTTTTGCCACAGCAAGAGAGCCAAGGGAGGGATTGTAATTCACCTCTGTGGTTCTGCTAAAGCCTCTTTGCCCTATGTCTGAATTTTGGGGGTGGGAGCTTACATCTTGATTTAATTTTAAAACTGACTTATTTACTCTCCATTTCTTTGTACAAACTTAATTTCCAAATTCTAAACCTAATTTATTAAGATAATCTACACTCATTAATTCTGTGATTGACTTTTAAAAGGCTGATAATGTCCATAAGATACATTTCACAGGTTGCTGCCCATTCTGAATCAAATACAGTAAATTACCTGAGAGGGATTTCTGCCTGATGCTCATTGCTGTGCATTACCCCAACTTCTAGGACTCTATGAGTTTCTTCATGGTTTTAAAAATTATTTTATAATTTAAATAGAAGAAATGCTGGTTATCTGTCTGTTTTCAGGTAGTAGTTATTGTTGTTGTTGTTTTGGAAATGCCATAAATAGTGTGATTTAAATTTAAGTTCGCCTTTTCTGGTAGTTAATGAGGGGTGACTGCTTTGTTGGCTTTTGTTATTGGCAGCATCCAAAGCTCTTGAGTTGATTTAAAGTTATTTCTATGATGTCATTCCAGCAGGTTGGCTGAGTTTATCTGTCTTACAGGTTTTAAGAAATTTAATTTTTATACAGGGTCCTCACCTCCTCAATACCTGAAAGGGCAATTGGAATATAATAATAAATAATGGTAAAGTGCTTTGATATTTTTCTGTGTTAAGTGTATGATAGAAATCTGCAGCTTCTCTCCAAGTGATTTTTGCTTAGTCCAAGTTGATATAGGTAGAAGTGTTTCCTTTTCAAATACTTAGGTTGAATTACACTTTAAACTCCCAGGGCCTGGGAATGGATTATCTGACACGGGAAATGTCTGCTTTGTTTTGGAGGAGCTGTTTGCTGTCTAAATGGCAATTTGCTGTTCCTAACAAGATTGCTTTACAAACACAAAAACCCCAACCCTAAAACAAAGCAAGTGCAGGCAGATGACAGCATTGTCTGCAACCTGACAAGATGATATTTGATTTCTGAGGTTTTTTTCCTGGTAGTTTGGGTCTCTGTCTGAGTGTTGACTTTGATTCTTTGTTTGAGCACAGAGCCTGACAGCCCCAAACCCCCAAACTTTCTGAATGTCACTGAATTCTCTGTGTTCTGCCCAGCAGCTTAGCTGAGAATTATTTGGTATGGCCCAGTGGCCACTGCAGCAGCAAATGACAAAATGCTCTTCAAATGGGTGTAGTGACATAATTCCTATTGAAGAAATGTTGATTACTGTCACAATGTGGATGCTCTGTGTGCTTTAGTGCTCAGGGCTTATCTTTCTTGCACAACATAAGCAGTATGAATGCCAAAATACACCTCATTTGCAAGTGCTGTTTGCATGATAAATTTTATTTTTCTAATCTTCCCTATCAACAGAGCCAATTTTTTTTTAATCTTTCCGATGACATAAAAATGCATTTTAATGAAGCAAATTATCAAGCTTTGTCTCTTCTGTGTACGAGCAGGGCGGCCACATTCAATTAGGCTGAAAAATGATCATTTGTTCTATTACAGGCTGTAACAGAGAGAGTGGAAAACCATGATCCATCACCAGTTGCTCAGCTTTATGTTACTTAAATCACTTGCCATCCTGTCAGGGGCTCAGAATCCTCCACGGGAGCCATTATTTAATTTAAGTTTGTAAAGGTGTCACTTGTTTGATAATAGGCTGCTTCTGTAGTAGATGAATAGGGACTAAATATTCATCATTTTCTGCATCCATCCCAGCTCCCTAATGAGTTACAAGGATAGCAGTGCCAGTAGAGCTAATGATTGTAGTGCCATGAAAGGAATTTGACAGCAGTAAGGATTTGATCTGGAGGGAAACTCCACACCTTGCAGTGGGAAAAGGGAAAAGGTTCTCCCCAGAGGGTGTGGGCACTGCCCAGGCTGCCCAGGGCTCTGGGGGCACAGGGTGGGATTGCTGGGGGGTTCTGAGCAGGAATAACAGTTGGATCAGTGTTCTGTGGGTCCTTCCAGCTCGGGATGTTCCATGATTCTGTCGATTCTGCTGGAGCTGGAAAGGCTTCCTTTCTGAGCCTGACTCCACACTGCTCCCAGAGCCACTGTGAGGAGTTCTGTATGATCTGCAAGGAAAAGCAGCTTTGGGGTGGAAATGTCCCTGTGGAAGGAAGCTGTGCTCCATTCCATGGCACTGAGGAGCTTCACTCTGAACCTCCTAACAAACAGCCATGGTTGGCTCAGCTGAACCCAGAGAGCCTGTGGGTGCTTTGTGCCTCTGCCCTGCTCCCCAGAGCCTCTCCTGTCCCTTGTTTGTGGTGTCACTTGGGTTCTCTCTGCAGTTCAAAGCTGCTGCTCGGTGCTCCTTGCCCAGAGTTGTTTTTGTACTTGGTGTGCCTCGTGGTTTTCACAGCTTTGTGGTAAATACTGGCGGAGGTTTGGGCTTTGTGGTTGTGCTTCAGCTTTTATGGCCTCTCCATACCTCCCTTGCTCCACCGTGGGTTTCCCTATCCTTTTGTTCTTTCCTCCTCCCCCAGCGCTCTCCCTGCATCCCTCAGATTTATATGGCTTCTAGGCTGCGTGGGGAGATTGATCAGGCAGGCCTTATGCATTTAGAGGAGCTGATAAATGACATGGCAGCACATTCCCCTCCACTGCTCTGGAATAACTTCAGCGCTCAAATCAAACATCCCATTTGCCACAAATTGGGGAAGGCAAAGAGGGCACCTCTGCTTTATTAGGGTGCATATTTCATTTATCTGTTATGGGAGGTATTGTCCAGCTCTACGTGTCTGGGGAGGCAATTCCACAGGCTCAGCACCACTTCCCCCTGCCTCCCTCCCCTCATATCCCTGCAAGGGTTCCTTTCCAGTGCTCACCTTTGTTGCAGCTGCATTTCTGGTCCTTCCTTTTCAAAGCTTTATTCATTTCCTCTCTTATTTGTGGTCCCTTTTTCACAACTGGCCCCATTCCCCTCCTCACTGAGGATGTGTCCTTCAGCCTGGAATTTGGTTTTGTTGTCACCAGTGTTTCTTTTTTTGCATGCTTTTTCACTGCCCTGCAGCCAATGGCAGACTTACTCTGAGAGGAATTTAGGGAGTTTGCAGAGGTTGCCTTGTGTCATTTTGGTAAGGGTCAAGAACTGGAATTTGTATCGAGTGCCTGAATTCCACCCTGGGGATCACTGCTGTGACCCTCTGTTAATGATTGACCTGGGGAAGCACCTACAGAAATAGCTGCCTCTCTGGAGGGATCATTTCCTAGGGGATTCTTGCCACTGTTTTTTTGTATTTAGCTTGAAGTTTGCAGGTAAAGCACTGAATTTCTTCTCCTTCCCTGTTTTAAAGGGAGGTATTTTGAGATGCCACGTGGGAAAGGAAGCATGTCCTTGAAAAGGAACATGTCCAACTGTTCCTTTTTACTTGCTCTTTGGTTTTGATGTACAAGAAGGCTTTTTGTATATTAGCGTTTTAACAGCAGTTTGAAATAACAATCAGAAATTAATCTCTCTGTGTACAGATAAGGCAATCTGAAGTATAATCAAAAGCTTTCTGTTGTCTCTTGTCAGCAGCACATTGTTTTGCTTTTCTAGGTCACAAATGTGCCAGACCTTTGTTCTGTTTAACTCTTAAAAGGCACCTTTTAAAAATAATTTATGTAAAAACATACTCAAATCATTTTAGCTTTATTTGCAACACTGAAAAACTGTTGATTGCAGGAGATAACAACCTACAGAGAGTGTTTGATAAACAGAAAGCTCTTTTTTGTCAGCGAGGGCAATCTCTGGTTTGGGGGGTTTGGTTGGTGCCCACAGAAGGGGTGAGCCTGGGGGAAACCTCATTTATGGCCAAATTCAACAGGAGTTCCTGGAGATCGTTTCAGTCTCAGTCTGGCACGAGACTCACACCTGAGCTGGCCAGCTGGATTTCTTGCTGGGGGAAATGATTTTGTTTAATAGAATGAGGAGCTGCTTCTCTGTGCTGCTGTTGGAGGAGTCCCCAGGGAAAGTGCATTTCCAGCCTGCTGGAGGACCTGTTGCTCCCTTTGGAAGGTCCTCCTGCAGTGCCACTGGTTGGACAAGGAAATGCCTCCTCTTCCCACTCTCCTTCTAGCAGAGGAGGGGAAATTGCAAACTGAGCAGGCTGCAAACAAGAGGGTTCATCTCTGCCTGCCTCTTCATCCCTGCTCAAATGTGGGACCATTAGCAGTGATGTTACCACAGCTGAGAATGCCTGGAATAATCCAGGAGTTGTCCTTCCAAGAGTCGAGGTTGTTTATCCAACACCCCTTCCAGAGCTCCAGAAAGGAAAGTCAGGTTTCCTTTTTTACTGCTGCTGCTGCTTTAATGCCCAGGCAGGGTTTGATGTGAGCATCAGCTGCTGTGGTGGCACTGTGGGCTGGGCTGGGGTTTCTGACTTTATCTCATTCAGAGGATCACATTCCTGCTGCCAGCTGTGTGTTCCTCACAATTCCTTTGGAATTGGATTTTACAGTTGTGCCCAGAGCAGGGGCAGGGGAGGCACTGCTGCCAAACATGCTCCTGACAGGGACCAGGCTGTTGGTGCAGCCACGGGGCTGTTTGTCAGCAGCTCCCATCCCTCCATCCATCCCTGCATCCATCCTTCCATCCATCCATCCCTGCATCCATCCTTCCATCCATCCATCCCTCCCTCCCTGCATCCCTCCCTGCATCCATCCTGCTCAGGTTGCCTGGCAACCCAGCCCAGGTCAGGGCTGATTTATCGCTGGGGCTGGGCAGGAACCCGGGAGGCAGTGCTGGAGCTTTTAACGGGAACAGGCTGGAACTGAGGCCTTGGGAGTGTTTTATCTGGGCTGTGCAGTGAGTGCACTCAGAGCTGATAATCAGGGCATGATTAGAGCAAATAGAAAGGCTCCTTGTTTAGACATAATTGATTTTTTTATTTAAATTTTTTTTGCTGTTTTGTTTTCTCTTTCCCATTGAGACTCCCTGACAGACGCAGGTACAGTGCAGAATGGGAATCAAAGCTCCGCCTGGTGCTTTGGGTGAACCTGAAATCTCTCTCTTTATAAAAATAGCTCTGCTGAAATCCTGATGGGAAAATACAGCTGGGGTCAGCACAAAAGGTTAGCAACACCCTGACAGCTCCATGCCTGGGGTGAAGGAATAGCTGAATTCTCCTGCAGCTCTGGAAATGTCTGAGAGCTGTTGTGTCACCTTCAATATCATGTTGCCTTTCATACAGACTTGCATTGATCCCTGGCATTAAAGGGAGGAGGGAAAGAGGAGTTTTGTAAACTGGCATTTAGGTGGTGCTTGATGCTGTGGTCACATGGAGAACTCTCACCCCCTTGAAACATCACCTTCAGTACAGTAAATGGGAGGAAACTGGGGCAGCCTTTAGGGTGAGCACCTCAGTTCAGCTCCCTGTGCTGGCTGGAGTCCTTTTCCCAGCCTAGTTGTGAAGAGGGATGAGCAATCTGTGCAAAGCATGTTGACAAAAGCATTTGTGTGTGTCTGAGAAGGCAGAGAGGAGAAAAAGGATGATGAATCCACTCTGACCTCCTGAATGGCAATATAAATACTTTATTGAAAATTCTAAATAAATGTGTTTGTAACCAGTAATCCTGCTCTGCATGCAATCTCATTTAGCCAACTGGGTATGCAAATGTGCTATTAATGTGTTTGCATCCAGTATAAATACACAAATCTAATCTGTTTATATATGTCATTTACACACAGCTGTGCTCACGCTCACTTAATACCAATATTTCCAGCCAGCGAGAGGTACCATGGGAGCTCCATTGTTCCCAACAAAAGCAGCTCCATGCAAGGGGGGTCATTATCATCGCAGGATCTTTTGGCATTCCCTGGGGGGAGGCTGTTAATGACTCTCCGGCTGTGGCTCTTGTGGGCACACAGAGCACAGACTGGGAGGTGCCTCTCCCGCAGAGCTTGGGGTTGAATCCCCCACAGTTCGAGGCAGGGTGTAATTTTTCGGTGTAATTTTTCAGGAAGACAAAGCGGTCTGGTTGGGAGGGAGAGCAAATCGTTGGGCACCTTGAAGGCTTTCAGCTGATCTATTCCTTGTCACTTTGTTTATAGAGGACACTTGATCTCCCAGGCAGATGGCCTGGGGAGTGTAAGGTTTTTGTCCCGTGTGGGTGACCAGGGCTGCACTCTGGAGAGGGACTTTGAATTTCCAGTGGGAACATTCATGCCTTGTAATACAGAGAGGTAGCTAATGAACACCATCAAAATACTTAGGTGTTCTGTGTCATTGAGTGGGAGAACTTGGTGAAAACATAAATTTATTTTCAAAATACCTCAAAGGTTAAAGGATAATTTTGTCTTGACATAAGAGAATTATTTCATTTTTAAAAATTGTCAAGAAAATAAAGAGAGAAGTATCTCTGATGTATCTGCTCTAGGGAAGGTGTTTAGGGTACCACAGGAACCCCCATGGCAGGGGTTGTTAGGATCTTCAAGGATCCTTCCACCCCAAACCATTCTGTGATTCTGTTGAAAGAAAGCTGAATTGGGGTTGTATGTATTTGGAGCTGTGGTCCCAGTGTGCAGTTAGAGGAGGTGGATCAGCCCTGTTGTCCAGCACAGCACAGGGCAGAGGCTGAGTGCAGGAGGAGTTCAGCTTTGTGTCAGAGACACCTGACAGCTCTGGCTCTTCATCAGGAGCCTCTCAGGACACTTCTGTTTCCAGAGCAGTGTCCATCGCTGCCCTTAGCAGCAAGTGCCTTTGTTTGCACTGCACACACAGCAGAGGAATATGATGTTAACTCAGGCAAGCTCTTAATGAAATGTGCTCTGCACTGAATCTCAGCCTCTGTGCACGTGGAGCACCTCACCCTGAAAAACCCTGGGCCAACTCTGAATGTGCTGCACACTGAACAGAGGCTTTGCAGCTTGTGAGGTTTAAGAAGTAAGGATGCTTTCATGTATTTTTGTGTTTATTTGCTGTTAACTATGAAAACCCCATAAATTTTGCTACCGTATTTGTTATGAAACTTAAAAATGCATATTAAATATGGAAGGTGGTGACAACTTCCATTGGCATCTGCCTAGAAAACCTTTGGCCTTTCCAAACATGCACTAAAGCTCTTGCTTTCATAATAGCAAAACTGCCATTTTATTTGCTTTGAATTAAGGAAAAGGTTGAGAGAAGAACTTGCTGTTCTTGGACATTAGGCTAAAGAGGTGATGTTATTTTATTTTATTTTTAGAAGGGTTGAGAAATAGAATCCTTATTTCCTGGATTGAGAAAGATCAGAAAAGGCTCTGTGTGTTTGTAAATGTTTTGCATTACACAATGTTCTTCACTTGTTAACCAGGTGGAAGTCATAGGAAGGGAATGAAATAGCACATGGAATTTCTTAGAGAAAATACATTTGATCTAAACTCAGCTGAAGCACCACCTCAGAAGAGACATTAGTAGCAGTAATGAATTCTCAGGTTTATCAGAGCTGTGCTGCCTTTCTGGAGATTTCAGCTGGCAGTTCTCCCATTGATGAAGCAGGTTGTTTTTGCAGTGGATGTAAATGGGTGCACGCTTTCAGCAGCAGCTTTATTTGGGGTTTTGAGCTAGGGAAGCACCTGGAGCTCAGTTCCCCGTGCAGAGCTGGGGTACAGGATTTGCAGCAGCCAATTCCTCCTGCCAGGCTGTAATCTGGGGATAATGCAAAGCCTGACGCACGAGCTCAGCCCAGCTCTGCACTGGCACTGCCAGCCCCGTGACAAACGTGCCAGCTGAGCTCTGTCAGGCACAGCATAATGGCTTTGTGTATCTTGTCAGGAGATTTGTTCCTCGGGATAAAATATGGGACCTGCAAGTAACACACAAGCAAACATTAACATGCTTGTTCCTTGTTCCTCCTGGGTTATTTATAGCTCCCTGTTTACACCAGGATGCTGCAGCACCGAATGCATTTCATCAAATTATCAGATGGCATTAGGAGGCCTCGTGTTGGGCTGGTCAATAGCCATGGAAACCACTCATAAAATAGAACTGTGTCTGTCAGCACCGACCGCCCCACAAGCCATGGGATTTCCTAAAGCTGCTTCCCAGCACTCATTATCCACAGCACTTTTTTAATTGTGGCACAGTTTGTCTTCAGTGAGCAGCACAAACAATAACGCTGACAGAATCCTGTCATAAGCAATCTTCTAAAGTTAAACAGAAGTGGTAAAATTGAAATGTTTGTCCTAAAAATCCAAATTATGGAGTTGTAAAAATTAAACTGTTGTGCTCCAGAGCCGCTTCCACTTCTTATCTGAACTTCTCCATAGGTCTGAGGCTCGTTGTTCCCCCAGCCCTGGGTTGTGAGGCTATTTTAGCTTGGCAGCTGTCGCTCCCAGATGCCTCCTGTGAGCAGTGCAGCATCTCCTGCAGCATTAACACACAGACGTGGAATCTGGTGCATGTCGTTTGTGCAGAGGAGAACAAATTGAGGCAGTGTCAGGCAGTCTGCTTTGTGAGACACCCGAGAGCAACAGGTCACCTCTGATTTGGTGTGCAACTATTTAGTTCTTTTGTATTTAAAGCCATTTTGAGGTCTCTGTTGGGCTTGACGTGGAGAAAAGGAGTAGCTGTTCTTGCTGCAGGCCAAGGGAGAGCAGAACACTGAAGTAATAGAAGACTAGAATAGGAAAGAAAATCTAAAATGTTTAAAAAATATATATTGTTAAGCTTTAGAATTTCTGAGTTTCTGAAAATATTTTTTGTGTGCTTTTTTGTTATTTGGATATTAAGAAGTGTCTTTCTCTTGCCTTTCCAAGAGGCACAAAGCTCCTTTACAGTTGGATATCTCCCAGTGTCTCCATGCCCAGGGATAATGCTGCACGACATCAATAAAGGTGACAGCAGAATTGGCCAGAAGGATTGACTTTATTCCTACTTGGAAATTTGGAACAGCATTTCAAGGTCCCTCTAATTCTGTTATTCAGATGGGCTCTGTGCTAGGCTTGCATTCCCAGTAGGGACTTCTGACATGCCATGGGTTCAAAGGAAAACAGTTTGTCACAGGCTTTTTTAATAGAGTTGAATCACAACAGAATACAAATATAACATAGTTTGGTTAAAAGGAATTTTAAAAAATAAATTAAACAGTCCCCTGAGAATTTAAGTGCACCATAGCAAGTCTTTGGCAAAATAAGGAATAGGGAATTGGGTGTTCCCATTTTATGCCATGGACCAGATTGCACTCCTGTTTCCCTGAGCTGTTCCATCCTTAGTTGGAGTGTTCCAGCTCTGGTTTCTCCTTATTCCCTACAGCTTTTTCTGTCACCTTTTGCTGTGTGTGCTGTGAAGTGATGCTGCAGAGGCACCATCCCTGTGATACAGCCCAGGAGGCAGCGAGGGCAGAGTCAGGGACTGAGACATCCTACAGTTCCCTTGGAGTGCCTGCCTGTAGCTGTTTGTCCATTGAGTTGGTTTCCATTCGTTGTGACAAAGCTGCAGCAGCGATTGCATCGCTCTTTGGGATGCTGGGAATGCTGCTGGGGTGTGTTTGTCACTGCTGCTGCCACCTTCTCGTGCCCAGAGCACCACCAGGGGTCCGTGGTGCCAGGGCAGTGATCCTCCTCCTCCCCAGCAGAACGAGAATTCCTTGGGAAAGTTCACATGGTGAAAACGAGGAGTATGTGAGCACATCATGGACCAGCTGTATGTACTCTGTGGCACTCAATATCCTGCTCTGTAGGTAGTTGTGTGACTTCTGCCTGCATTTGGGGGCTGGAATCTCTCTCAGTACAATTTTGGGAGCTCAGGCACCCCTTAACCACATAGATTGTGCGTTGGCTGGTTTGGAAGGTGCAGGTGGGTATGAGTAAAT
Source organism: Entomyzon cyanotis (assembly GCA_024500445.1). Classification (NCBI taxonomy): domain Eukaryota; kingdom Metazoa; phylum Chordata; class Aves; order Passeriformes; family Meliphagidae; genus Entomyzon; species Entomyzon cyanotis. The sequence goes on from JAKEPQ010001025.1 coordinate 994,983, forward strand.
CGCACTGGAAGGGACTGTAATCTCCAAGCCTTTACAAGCAGTGGTTAATTCTCGTCTCCGTGCCCCCGGGCACGTTCTTGGCCAACTCTGCAGTCTTGCTGGTTCTGAGGGTCAGGGTTAGGTGAGGATAGATCCCTGTGGGAGCAAACCTGCACAATGCTGAGGCTCCAGAGAGCTTCTTCACTCCGTGCAGGGTCGGTGGGAGCTGCTGAAGTGCCGAGAGCTCTGTTTGAGCTCACAGAAAGGTTTGATTTCACCTTCCTGGCGTTGCTGATGCCATCGCACCAAGGCAGCCTCTGATTGCTGCCCACCTCCTTCAGGGGATGTTTGCAAAAAGATAAAACCCAAAAGACATTGAGCCAACTCAAGGCTGGTTTCTCTTTAGGGAATTATAAAATCTCCTCTCCCTCCTTTCCCTGGAATATTAGGACTCACATAAGCAACGTCCCTTATCTTTTTCGCAGGCAGAATTTGTTATTTACTCGTTGTTTACAGGAAAGGAAAAGGCTTTTTACTTGGTTTTTTTTGCTTGTTTCTTTATAGGGAATGACGAATTCTTATTTCCCTCCTTTCCCTAGAATACTAAGGCTCACATACTCAACATCCCTTACCGCTTTTGCAGGCAGAATTGGTTATTTGCTCGTTGTTTATACCTGTGTATGGCGTTTATAGGAAAGGAAAAAGCCTCTATTTTTTGGTGTTTGTAGGAAAGGAGCAGGTCCTTTAGAAGGACTGTCTCTGCCGTAGCAAGCACTGTGTTCGGTGTCAAACCCCTCGGTGGCTCTGTTCTGTGGGTCGGTCGGTGCCAGGCTGCTCCGGGCGGGATGGCTGCGCTGAGGGCAGCAGCTGCGGGGAGCTCGGCCAGGAGAGGAGAGGAGGAGAGGAGGGAGCGCCGCCGGAGGCTGCTGGGGGCTGGCAGCCGCTGTGAGGGCACGGCCGGGCACTGCCGGGGGTGTCGGGGCGGTTTCGGGGCCGAGCCCGGCGGGCGGAGGCGCTGGCGGTGCCGGGCCGGGCCGTGAGGGGGGCCGGCGATCCAGGCCGCCTTTTGCGGCGCGCCCCGCGGAGCCGCCCGCCCAGCCGCGCCGCCATCACACGCTGGGCGCCGCCGCCTCCGCCCGGCCCTGCGCGGCTGCTCCGGAGCTCGCCTCGCCTCGCCTCGGCCCCGCTCTGCCCGGCCCGGCCCGGCCCGCTGCGAGCCCCGCCGAGCCTCGGGGGGCTGCGAGCCTTTAACCCCTGCGGCACCTGCTCGGCCCCGCCGCCGGCGCTGCGCATTGCCTGCGCTCCGGCCGCGCAGCCAGCCCGAGCCGCTCCGGCAGAGCCACCGACTTCGCTGGAGCTCCGAACGCTGCGAGCTGGCCGTGAAGGGGATGTGGTTGGGATTTTTCTGTGTATTTCGCAGCCGTTTCCCCGTTCCAGCCCTGTAGGTGCGTTCGCCTCCCCGACAGACCTTGGGCTGCCGGCTCTGCTCCTCCGCCGATCGCAGCAGCCTTTCGGGGCATTTTTAAACCTTTTAAAATCTTTTTTTTGCTGCTGCTGACACGCTGTTTTTGTTATCTTTTACCACAGAAACGGTTTATTAAGGGGTTGAGGCAGTACGGCAAGAACTTCTTCCGAATCCGCAAGGAGTTGCTTCCCAATAAGGAGACCGTGAGTACATCGGACTTTATGTAATTCGCTCTTTCTCTCGCTGTTTCATCTTGCGAAACTCTTTCCTTTTCCCCCCGAATTCTCCTCAGACGAGCAGAAGGCAAATCCACAGCCAGCCGGGGCAGCTGCTGGTTTTTAGTGCAGTTTTTAGGTCTCGGGGTCTGAAAGATGTTACATAAAATAATCGTCACGGCTGGCCGGAGCCACCGAGCCCGGCTGGAGTGTGTTTGTGGAGAGCAAAGCTAATTTTAAATTCTGACATGACGAGGGGATAATACATTCTGTGTCACCCAGTCGGGCTCGAATGGCATCGGGTGATGATTAAAGAAAAGCTAAACCCAAACACCATCTGATGGGGTCGGGCAGCCCCAGCTCTGCTCTGGGAGCTGCACCGTGCCGGGCTGGATTAACTCTTCCCTTTCCCAACTCGTGTTCGGGGATGATCTGTGTGGATCTGTGCCTCTCCCCAGCTTCAGCAGGGTTACAGAGCTGTCACTGCACCCCAAACCCCGGCAGGGCTCCAGGGACACGCTCTGGGGGCTCCTGCACAAACACGGGCTTTGGGGAGCTTTGGGAATCCAATAACTCCTCCATTTGTCCTAAAAGAGCTTCGGTTTGTGTTCTGCAGGTGTCCTTTAACTGCGGGGAGGGTCTGGGGAAGTGGTTTCATTTTTGTTCGGGATTTAGAGGGGAGGTGACTCCATGGAAATGGAGTTGGATTATTTTCTAACAGTATATTATCTGGAAAACACTGATTTAAAGCACAACTGATTGTTTAGGCTTTTATAAGTGTGGAGTTGGGAGAACAGCATTGCTGTAAAAAATATTTAAAAACCTCTCAGTTTCTGTAGGATGTTTCCATTCTCCTCCTAGAGGTTCTTGTGAGACAGTGCTGTGATAACACAGTCTTTGGGTGGTAAATAGTAACACTGTAAGGTAAAAAGGAAGGGGAGGATGATTACATGTTCACTCATTGTGGTGAGAAAGAAAACTTGAATTACTGATCAGCTGCTGGTGGACTTCAGTATTCTGCTGGATTTTGAGGCGTGGAGGCTCAGTGCTGGAAAAGTGACAGCTGGGAAGGAATGCTGAGATGGGATGGATCTTATCAGCATCTGACAAACCCAGCACATATCACACCTTTCCTCTTTTCTTCAGAGTGTCTCCTGGAGTGGATTTAGAACAAATCAGTGATTGCTTTTAGAAGTGAACTCTACTGATGGTAAAGTTACTGAGGGGCAAAAGTCCTCTTCTGAGTTCGAGTTACAGCAACTGCGAAGTAAATTGTGTTTTTATAAACTTAAATTTCTATTAAATATGAAATGAGTGTCTTTTTGTGATGGAGAAAAACATTTTGCAGGGGGAAGGAAAAGAAAAACTGGAGAGTTGGGGGCAGGTGTCTGTCCCTGTTTGTGCTGCTTGACTTCTCTGCTGGAGCTTGGATATCAGCTTAGGGGTTTTGTAAAAGTTTTGCAACTGGTGTTAAACCTCACACAAGCTCTCGTTTTTCAAGTGTTATATTTTTGTTTCATTAGGCCTAATTTTTTACTACAGAGAAGACTAAATATTGAGTCTGAGCTGTGGGAAGTATCATGTTGATGGGGTTGGGCTCAGGGTTTTTTTTTAGCCCCTGTGGTAACTGATCTGCAAATAACCTTTGACCTACAAGGGGTTGTTTATAATCTCTGCTTCCTATTTTTGCCCACAGGCCTCACTTCTGCTTTCTCTAATTCCCACTCTTTTTCAGCCAAAATTTACGGCAGTTTTGCTATGGCAAGACCTTGCAGAATAAAGACTGCAGTAAATATTTGACAGTCCAGTTCTGCTTCTGTTCCTTAAAGTGGAGTAATGAATAATGTAAATGACAAGGCCGTGGGATTAATTTGTCTGCATTTTTTCATCACCAGAATAATTCCAGATGCTTTGCCTGCCATTTTTCTGTTTGCAGTGTGAAGTAACCCTGTAGCAATTTCAGAAACACCAGAAAAAGGCTTTATTCCCCTGTTCAGCCTCCACATTAACATGAGGTGAAACTCTAAAAAGTTACTATATGGATACAAAAGCACTAAAGCAACTTCCAGGTACTTAAAAATGTTTCAAGGGCATTCTTGAAGTGGCTTCCCTAATGGCTCAGTACATTTGATTTGTATAGTTTTTCTTCTGGTCACTGAAGGCTGTGGGGAGGGGAGCCAGGGAATTTTGCCTCTACAAACCCCACTAAAATTTAGCTCTCCTTAGTATCATGATTTTTGTAAAATGTTTCCTTTCCTAGACCCTTCACTGGGGCAAAATTCTCCCTAATACCACCCTAAACCCTGTGTTTGGAATGTGGAAGGAGTGGAAGATAAGGAATGCAGTAGAAATACAGAATTCTTGTGGAGACCAGGCCTATTTGATGTCAGATCCAGCTGAGGCTGCTGTGCAGAAAGTCAGGATATAGAGGAGAACATGACATTGTATTTCTTTTCTACTTTGGGAAGGTGTAAAGTGGCCGTGGTGAGAGATGAGAATTAGGCCATCCTGTTCTGAGCTTTCACAAGTGTGTTAAGGAATGTCCTATTTGAGTTGTGCCCTGGCTTTCTTTTCCTCCATAGTTAATGTGCAAAATCTTCTAAGAAAACCCTTTATTTGTCAATGTGTGTTTTAACTAGTTCAACATAGTTTTTCAACATTTTAAAAATTATGTCTTCTAAATGACTAATCCTCCAGAAAAAGTCTTCATGAAAGAGAATGTTTATTCCACATCAAAGGTGTGTTTGTTTGGGTCTTCACTCTGCTGGTTTGTTTCAAATTTCGGGTTTATTTCCATGTTTATGTCTAGGAGGGGTTCAGTGGATCAAGGAAGGCAGCACTTTAATGTTGGATCAGTGCTAACCTTCTCACACTCTGGAGAAAAAGGGCCATGAGATTTTTAAATAAAGCTTCTGAAACTTCCTTGGGCTTCCACTGAGCTGTCTGAAATACACCTTCTCCTCTATTTCCATGTATCTTTATTCCTTTTATCCTCTATTTCCATGTATCTTTATTCCTTTTATCTTGCCCTGGGTAGTTTCCCCTTAGTTGGACTGTGGTTGTCTGACACAGTTGATGATCTGCCCTGCTCTCCTTTGGTTCATGCTTAGCAGCACTTCTGATTCCTCTTCATGGTAAGAAGTTAATTTTGGAGGCTCCTCTGTGACATGAACAGTTTTCAATAATTAGTTTCATTTAAATTCACTTGTTGTGAGAATGGAAGGTGCACAGCTGGCAACAGTTTTCTTAACTATCTGATTTGGCTTTAAATGTGGTTTTATTCCCCTCCCATCCACCCATTTTGGGATAATTTGCTAAAACTTTGTGATACTACGGGATTTTCTGAGTATTTAACATTCTGCTCTGAATTCTTTAGATGATTACTCTGAGCTACTTGAATTTGAGAGTTTTAGAAGCTGCAGCATTGCGATAGGCCTGAGATAAAGGTACTTAAATGCCTCCAAGGTTGGGGATTGCCTTTCTGTGTTCATGGAAACAGCTTAACTCTGTGTTGGCGACGTGCAGGAGGTAAATAGAAACCTGGAATGGACTGGAGCTTGTGCAGAGCAGTAACTCCATCAGAGCAGGAGCAGCAGGGTGCCAAGGGCTGGTGTCACCTTGCTGGGGTCCAGGAATGCTGCTGCTCCTCAGCCTGGCCTTCTGCTGCTCTCCCAGACACTCCTGGGAGCCTCAGGGGGCAGCTGGGGTTTGTTCAAGCTGTTTAAGGCCACAGTCCCAGCAGAAATAGAACTGTTTCTCTCTGGCTGGGGTTGCTGCAGTTTGCTTTGTGTCAGGGGTGTTGTCTGAGCAGTGGAACTACAAGGGAATGTGTGTGATTGTCCCTTCGGCAGCCTTGCCTAGGTTCAGGAGTGCTGGTATCCTGTCAGACACTCATGGCCTTGCTGCAGCTGAACTGAGGTTTTGGAGCTGCCTTGTCCTTCATGGAGCAGGCCTGAGCACTCTGGGCTCTCCTGGGAGCTGGGTGACACTGCTGTGGATGTTGTGAGTTCTCCAAAGGCTCTGTGTTTCTCAAGGACAGTTCATGGTGCAGTGGCTGTGGGATGGTCTCTGTCTGTCTGCTCCTTGCTGAGCCTTGCTTGCTTAGCAAGAAGCCCAGCAGGAGGACAGTGGATCTTTGTGCAGGCATGCAGACTCTGGGCTAATTTTGTTCTGAATTTCCCTGTTGAGCACATAGGTATCTGTGGTGTGTGTGATTTTTGGTTTGGCTGCTGAGCAAGAGATGACAGAGTGCAATCGAAAGATCTTGCCTCTGGGTGGATGCTCCTTGATTTAGCTCTAAAGCACAGTGTAAACAGGAGTTATGAATATTGGCTGTTTCCTGGGATTGAAATACCTGCAACGTGCTGTATTTATGCACATAAGAACTAAATATGCATCATTTCTTTAGGAAAAATGGTCTCTCTTCTGATAGTAAAATCTTTCTCTCCAAATTAAATGCTGCTGGGACTTACCTCAGAGACTAAATAAGCTGTGCTCTGTTAATGTTAGGAGACAAAATGAGTGCAGTGTGAGCTTTCAGCATAAACTTCTGTTTAATTTTAGATTGGGGTTTAGATAAACAATTTTATTCTTGCCTCATTAATGCTTAATCTTGTGTTACATAATACACAATATTGGCTTCCTGAGTAGCTCTTAAATATAGTGCAAATGTGTAGTAGCTGAAAGGTCAGTGCAGTTGCCATATGTGCAGGCTGGCAAGGTGTGTGTCCCCTCTGAGGACAGCCTGAGCCCTCCTCATGTCACTCCTCGTGGCAGCCAGCAGCCCCAGGAATATTTGTGCAAAACTCTCCCGAGCTTCTGAGAGGTACAGCTTCTCCCTCAACACAATTGTTCAAATAGCAGTTTGCCTTTGATCAGAGGAGGGGGATAATTAGATGAATATCTCTTGGTCTGTTGGTATAAAGTGATTACTTAGCCCTACACTGGCTTTTTAATATTTGCATTTAGTGGTGAGCCTTGTTTGTAGCAGGAGCTGCGTTTGTGGCTGTGGCGTGGGTTTTATCACTGCTCTGCTTCCCCAAGGAAATCTGCTTTATTTGAGGCCATATTCCCCTAATGATGGAATATTAATACAGTGCAGTCAAGGCATATTATTTCCTGCCTTGTCTTTGCTGCGGGAGCATTCAGAGAGGGACAGGCTGTGGAAGCCTTTTCTGTTTGAAAGCTGAACCTTTTACTTTAATAACTTGTTCTAGCCTGGATGCAGTCAGAGCTGAAATTTTCCATTAGAGTTTGAAGCGACTGCCAACATAAACAGCCACTGCTTCTTTTCATTTCATCTGCTCGCTGCTGCTGCTGCTCCAGAGCGTGGCCATTGCAGGCACAGGGGTTTGCTCTTGTTCAAACAGGGGCTTGTGGGCTTCACTCTTCTAAAATGATTTCAAATGATAGGCTGAGACTTCTTTCCTTTAGTCAGAGCAAATATCCTACTGGGCTTCAGTCCAGTTCGAAACAGGGGCAGAGGCTGCAGTTGCTTTTCCTGTGTAAGTGAAACCACTGAATCATTTGCATAACAAACTCTTCTGGAGGGAACATGCTGCTTTTTTTTTTTTTTTTTTTCCTGTTTTTGTGAGCGTGGCTCTCTGAGCTGATGGAGGAAGAGCACTGCATTAATGTGTTTCACTCCAAGGTAAGGCAGTGTGCTGAGGCAGCTCCCAGTTCATGCTGCTCACCAGGAGCAGGAGAGGGAAAGCCAAGGAATGTAATGAAATGCTGAGCTCATAGGAGCTGAGCTCAGATGGAGATATTCCTGAATTTAAGTGGCTCTGAGCTGAAAGCTGTTTGCACAGGGATGTTCAGTGTATGTGTTCTCTGTGATCTGGTTTGTTTTCAAAGGTTTAACTGTTAAACCTATTGCAAATGTCATCACTTTATTGGATAATAAGCCAGGAGGTTTGGAAAGGTCTTTAAAGAGACCTGAAGGTATAACTCACATTCACCACAGTGTCTTTCTTCCTCTCTCAAACTGATTCCAGGTGAGTACAGCTCCTGACAGACTTGGGCCACAGCTCCAGGGTTCACATCCAGGTGTGTTCCTTTGGTTTCAGTTCCCTGAGTGTCATCTTTTGAATTCCCATGTCCTGGAGGTGTTCTCTGGGTACCAAAATGCCCTTCCTCACACCTGCCTCTCTCAATTCCAGCTGAAGCAAGTAAAACCGAAGGAAGAAAGTACCTAACGTGCTTTGTTTTAATTTGTTTCAAATCTCTTAAGCTTTCTCTTAAGAGAATAAGAGGATTAATTTTCAATTGTGTTATTTTACTTTTGTATTCCAAAGGTAATTTGCAGCATCATCAGCTCAAAAAATGAGCTGCCTATTTGACTTTGTTACTCAGAAACCCTCATAGATGAAGAGCATAAAAGCAGAAGGTGTGTTTGCTGTGCCAGCTGGATTCTAGAATTGAGTTTAGCATGGGCAATAAATCAGCTCTGCACTCTAGTGGCTTTTTTTTTATTATTTTACATTACAAGATTGGAACTCGTTGTTTATTTTTCTCTGAAGGTTTAGAGGTAGGTAGGAGTAAAATATTGTTGCAAGTAAAAGAGAGCCATTAGGCAATTGCATTGAGTTCTGTCAGGGAGCCAGAAAGGACAATTTCTGCCTTGTAGGGAAAAGTCTGTAGTCAAAAATACAAGCCAAGATTATTTGGGTAATTGATACAATATTGTCTGAGTCTTCCTCAACAACTGAGAGAACACAATGCTGCTCCTCAGTGTTCTGTTCCACTGCATTTTCCCTACTTTATAATTCACCATCCTAAGGAATTTCAGTTTGTTTATTTTCCTATTGTGAATTCTCTTTTGCATCTGTGCTGAAGGATATGTGTGACTCTGGTTAAAATGCTTTTGTTCATCAACAGCTGTATATTTATTCTGCATTTTCTTTCCCTGTGAGAAAAACCAGCAGCTTTTCTTCTTTCCTGGCAGTTGTCAGATTGTGTCAAATCGTCAGACATCAACCCTGAGGTTCTGTGAGTTGCAGGTACATAAAATAGGTATCTGGTAAAGGATTTGTGCAGTTTATTGTCATGGTTGAGTGTCCCAGCCTGGCAAGGCTCTTTTCCACAGCTGCCATGCATCAAACCCTCCCTGTTGTTTGTTCCCCATGCAGTCAGTGACTGAAGATGTGCTTTAAAACTTGAAAATGGCTTTCAGAAAGGCAAAAATAAACGAGGCATGTAAGCAGCAGTGCTGTTTGTGGGACATCCTGTCCTAGAACAGTGCTAATGTTATAAAATGTGGGTAACTCCTTGAAGAAATGAATCTGTATAATCCTGCCTGGGGACTGATTTTTGAAATGGCTTAATAGAGAAATACTCTGCAGGTAATCCTCTCTGTGCTACTCACTGTGTGTATTTACAGTGTGTGAGACAGAGATTACAGTTTCAAAAGCTGTTGCAGCAGTTTGCTTTGAATTTTCAAGTTCAAGGAGTAAATAAATACAAAGAGCTTGGACTTGTTGAGAGTTGTGTTCCAGGAGAGGCAGAGTGATCAGGAGTTCTGCAGAGCAGGGTTTGTTCCTTAGCACACTCAGGAATTGTGCCTGGGTTGTGTGGAGTTCACAGAGCAGCCAGCTGGGGCAAAGGACTGTGCACTAGGAAAAAAAAATCTGCTGTTGGCAGAGAGTAGAGTGTGCTTTGAGTGTGTCTTGCCTGGCACAGAGCATGGAATGAGCTTTGTTCTTGCACAGGAGATCACTGGGCTCAGTCATCACCTTCTACCCCAGATGGTCCCCTAAGAGCAGCACCCACTGCCTTCCCCTGGCACCAGAGCAGCCCCCAAACCCATCAGTCACTCCTAAATATCCTGTAATGTGCTGCTAGAGCTGCACTGGGAGGAAAGACAATAACAACTCCAGGAGACAGATGCACTCATTTTGTCAGTTTTGTTTCCAGCCAGCTGTAAAAAAGAAGCAGTGCTTGATTACTGGGTTGTTTTTTTGTTGTTGCTTGGTTTTTTCATGCCAAGGAAGACTCCCAGGAATTACAGAGATTGTGGAATCAAGTGAGAATGGGGAGTTAGAATAGAGGCTGTGCCATAGGGGAAGGTAAAGCAGTTTGTGGATAGAACTGGCTCTGGAAGCATAAGAAACATTTACCATCACACCTTGAAATCTGCTCCATTTGCTTTTGTTTTGTGTCCCCTTTCCACTCTCTATCTGAAGGAAAAATGCTTAGGATTGTGCTAGAATTCCAGTTGTCAGGACATAAAAACGCTGGTGATTACTTCTAGGTGAGGCTGATGTTCTTTTGGGTAAACTTCTATTTTTCTCCCAGCAGCAGGGAAGGGCAGATTGCTGTTCTGCAGGGTGCCCAGGGCTGTGCACAGCCCTGCACACCTGCACCAGGCTGCATTTGTGGATCTATGGGATACAGAGGGTTCCTTTCCCTGCCAAGAGGTGCATCCATGTCTCCTGGGATGTGGAAAGCAAATCTCAGGAAGCTGTGAAATGCTCAGGCTTTGGGTTTCCACTTGTGCTTGTGAGGAATAAGGATCTTGCAAGGCTGGGGTTGCCTGTTAGTGCTGTTTGTGCTTTTTTCCTGGAGTCAGGAAGGACTTCATCCTGCAGCAGCAGCACAGTTCTGCAGGGGAGAAATCCAGCCCTCTTCACTTCTTGCTTTAGGCTGGTTAAACAGGTCTAGTGATGTCACAGCAAACACTGAGTGATCAAAGCAGATTCCACAGAAAACCTTTTGCTTCTTGCATCTCTTCTTTTAAATCCTAGAATGCTGACAGGCATGTTTCCTTCTGATTCAGATCTTTCAAGGCTAAATTTGTCGATTCCCCTTTTCTTTTAAACTTGGTGAGTTCAGGAGCTGGGGAGATGGAAGTGAAGGAGCTGCTTTGGGAGTAATTGCTGTATTTAAGACCTTGGAGTCTTAAGAAATAAAGTGTTACAAGACTGATGACAAAACCCCAACTGCTGACGGTACTGGTGGTTGGGAAATCCTTCCTGACTCTGGTCATCTGGGATAAGGAACATTGGCAGGGCATAGTGTTTGTTTTACGCTACCAAACTCCTGTACAGCAGGAAGAAATCTGGCATGAAAAAGGTGCTGATAAGTGCTTTTATTGCCGTGGTGAAATAGTTTGTTCTTGGGTGGAACAGTTGAGCTGATCCTCCCCCTCCCCCAGACACTTTCTGGGCTCCCTTTTCCCTTCCAGTGCCCCCGACACAAACGGAGTGGTTTGATTTTGTAGGATGCCTCCAGACCCTTCAAAGAGAGGAGAGCACATTCCAGGTAATAAAGCAGCTCTCTCCTCCTGCAATCTGAGAAGTCCTCCCTGTTGTTCAGCCCAGAGCCTGCTTTGTGCCTCTTGTGTAAAGCACCAGGACATCCCACAGGAACTCCTGATTTATTTTGCTAGCTCTGCCCTTCTCTGTGGTTCACAAACCTCTAATGGGCTGTGAAGCTCCAAGATTTCTGAGCTGAACAGTAGAAGTTTTAAGAACCTCCTCTACTACATGAAAGACTTAACACTTTCCACATGCTGGGAGTTTGGATCATGAAAAGCTGATGTCCTACAAATAGAGTTTGTAAAGCTGAGGCATCCTGGGCCAGCGCTGGTTAATGCTGTTGTGAAATGGGGGGGAAGGAAAAATAAGTAATGAAAACTCTGGGCTTTGGGCCAGAAAGGAAGATCTGATACAGTGAACATGTTTCTGTTGCCCTTTGTTACTGTGGAGTTTGATTAGCTCTGTTTCTGGTAGGTTTAATTACAGTTCTTTTTAATTTTTATGGCTAAGGAGGGGATCTTTGCCAAAGCTCAAGTCTTTCATTACCTCAATTGCAATGAGAGGGAACTGGAGAAATAAATCATGCCACCTCCCCAGCAAACAAACCAAAGCAAAACCAAAAGAAACCCCACTAAGCTATAAACCCAACCTTTTTCTCTCTCCTTGCCCTGTTCCTGCAGCCTGTTACTTTCCATCTGTTATTTTCCCTTCCCTGAAGTTTCTTTTAGGCTTCTAGGGTTAAGGGTGAATTTAGTTTGTGTGGTAAATTGTTTTTTTGCCTGGGCAGGGTTCTTCACCTTTGGTGGTTGGGCTTCACTGGAGCTTGTCTGGCTCCTCTGCAGCTTTGCTGTCACACAGACAACACTTCCTACATTGGTTTCCTTCTCTGCATTGCAGGAATACAGCTGGGATGGGAAATGGCTTAGAAACTGGGAGAACAGAATTGCCAGGAATAGGAGGTCTTTGGTTTGGACCTTGGTTTTGTTCTGCAAAACCTTGCCCGTTGAGATGTGATTAAAACTGTGTGCCATAGACCTTGCACAGTCTGGGCTCTGAAAGAGCACATGGAACAAAAGCATTTCTCCTGATTGCCACTGCTGGAGGAGATGCAGAGTGCAGAGCAGCTCTGTGGGTTGTGTAACTGGACCTTCACCTTGCTGTGGAGCAGTGACAGGGACAAAGGCCTCCCTCCCTCAGAGCTGTGCTAAAGTTGTATTGATTTAACAATTCCAGCTCATGTTCTTACTCTGTGCCATTTGATGGGATAGATTTTTTTTCTTGTTCTTGCCTGGCTTTAGAAAAACATTCATTTTTTGTGAGCATAAGAGCTTCTGAAAAGAAATTGTCAGCTCACTGTGGGCATAAAACTCCCCTTCCTATCTGCCCCTTATTTATTAACTATTAAGGTTCGTGTGGTTTTGTTTCAGGCAAATCTGTGTGTCTTAAACTTGTAAGACTTTAAAAATGATGCAAATGATTTTCAGCTAAAGGCTGAAGAGGAGGAAAATCTTGCTGGATTTGAACAACCAGAGAGTTGTAGCCCAGAGCTGCCCAGGAGATATTTGGAAATCATGCATTTCCTTGGAGAAGGTTTTATTTACCAGCAGTGCAGCTACTGTAGAGAAGCATGGATGTTGAGAGCTGTGTTTGTGGCTGGGAGTGACCCCACTTGCCCCTCTCTCCTGCCAGTTGTTCCGTGGAGCACAGGAACAGAGCTGCTGAAACAAGTCGTGGGGCTGTTGTGTGTTCAGTGCAAATCCCCCTCCCTTCTCCCACCTCCTGCAGTCCCTCCTTTACAGCCCTTATCCCCTGTTTACACAGCCCTGAGTCATGGCTCTGCCATGCTGGCATTTACAGATTGCAACTGCAGGAGTTTTCATTGCTTCAGCAATTAAGGAATACGTAACAAATCCCTGTGAATCACCCCTGAATAGCTGGGTTTAGGTCTTTATGTCTGCGCCAAACCAGCGGTAAGCTTTTGGATTTCTTTGAGTTGCTGAAGTTTGCTTTGACCTTTTCAAGGAAACCTGCATAGCAAAGATCTGGAAAATGTTTAAAGCTGAGTTTGTTTGACTGCTTTAGTTGTCATCTCTGAGCTGAAAATGTGGATGGAATCCTGCAGGCTGTGGATAAACAGCATTTCTGGTGCACTGCTCAGTCTGGGCTTGTCATTCCATAAAGGTCATGTCAGAATGAGGGGAAAACCCCAAAACAAATCAACAACAACAAAAAACCCAAACCCAGACTATCAGGGATTTCATCTTTTAGGAATTAGAAGTTCTGATTTGTCAGATATTTTTGCTTCAGTCTCTCCAGCAATATCTGCTCTCTCTTTCAGTGATGAGAAGAGCCCATTGTGTAACTTACTTCCCCAATGCTCTGCTCAGTCAGTCTCCAGCTGGAGTTGTAGTGTGGTTGTAAAGTTGCTCTGTTGGCAGCTCCTGAGGAAGAGCAGCTTCTTTAATGGGGATAATTCTGTAGTTGGGTCTTTGCAGATGGAGCAGGGAAGCGCAGCTCATGGACATCAGTGGATGGACATGGCTGGATCTGCTGTGCCCTGAGCCTTGCTGAGCCCTGCAGGGTGGGACTGGGTGTCCCCAGGCAGGACAGGGCTGGTGGCACCTGGGGTACAGGCAGCTCCCTAAGGTTATCCCCCTGACTTCCCAAGGTCACCTTCCTGGGCAGGAGAGAGAGGGGATTTCCACTTGATGTCAGGAGCAGCGTTTGGAAGGGCAGCAGGGAAATAAGGAACTGAGTGAGCTCTGCCAGGGCTTTGTTGCCTCTGTGCTGTTTTGCCTTCTCCACCATAATTAATGTTGACGTGGCTCGCTCCAAGGCTGCTGGGATCCTGGCAGCTCTGCTTCCCTGCTCCCCAGGGCTCTCTTGGCCACGGGATAGCTGCCCTCGGAGAAGCAGACCTGGAAAAGTAAGTTGCAGCTCCCTGCACCTTTGAACAGAACCAACGTGCACCCAGTAATTAATTCCTTTAATAGGTTCAAAGCCTTCCTGCAGGAGGAATTGTGTGGAGCTGTGCTCACCTCGGAGCCCCACACCTGCTCTGGGCCCTGCTGCCTCTCCAGGGTCATGGGGTGCAGATTTTTCTAAGCCTGGTGAGTAACCAAACCACAGCAAAAGCTGGCCAGTGAACCACAGGCAGGGCTTTGTTGGTGTGCTTGACAACTGGAGTGGTTTCAATTATGAGCCCCCTTTGCAGTAGCATGTGCCTGATGGATTGGGGAAAGGTAAGAGCAAACCTGTCCTGCTGCTCTGGGGCTCTCCTGGAGGGGAAATGTGTGATTCAAGGTCAGATCCCAGCATAGCCATTTCACTGCAGCTGGAGGGTTTGCAGTGCTGCCCTCCTGCATCACTGCCACAGCTCAGCTTCGTTAGGATTTACACAAACTTCACCAGAGTTGCTCCCTGTTGTTTTCTCCAAGTGCTGCACATGGATAGGTAGGAGTGGATTTAAAACTCCTGGATGATTCTGCTCCCCCAAGATCCTGTTTGCCCCTTGGGATGCTGCTCAGTTTGCTGTCACTGATGCTTCAGAGCACATGTGGAGCTGGGAGTGCAGAATTCCCCATCCCTGCAGAGTCCTGCTCCTGCCTCAGCCTGGCTGCGAGAGGCCCAGAGTTCCCAGCACTGCCTGGGGAGGTACTTTACATGCTGTAAAATCAGCTCTGTAAAAATCCTTACATGCCTGAGCTGACTGTCAGGTGTTTGTTGAGCCTCTTGAGTGTGTTTGTGTATGAAAGATTCATGGAACATTTTAAAGAGGTGGCAGTGCTGCTGTGAAAAACAGCACTGTGGAAAAATTCCACTCAGATTCCAGGTTTTTGGTGCATCATTTTCTGTGTTTTCCCTTTTAGTTTTGTAATTAGCACCATTTGCATGAAAATAGTTGTCTTAATTTGCTGCTTTTGTTTTATTTCCACCCAAAGATGCCCTTTTTTGTCCTGCTTTGTACAAACACAGGGAATCCTGGTTATCCTCACATCCTATGGGAATGGGCTGAATTCCAGATTGATTTCACATGTGAGGCCTGAGCAATAAAAATAATTAGATAAATTACTTATTTACTTTACAAACAACACCTGCAAGATTGGACCACAAATAGACTCAATGTCTTAGCAGTGTCACTGTGATGAGTTTAATGAGGGAGAAAAGCAGGAGAGTTGGAATTACTTCTGGAATTATACCCAAGACACTCAGCACATCCCCTGTGCTTACATGTGGGTAGATCAGCATAGTGAAATGGGATTTTTAATGGAGAAAATAGCTTTTGCAGTTTACAGCATGAACTGAGATCAGTGACATATTTTAATTTAGCACATTCAGTAAAATGGAATGTGCCAGCCTTCTCACCTGTCCCCACAGCCCTGCAGTGGACATGGGACAAGGGGACAGGATTGATGGCAGCAGCTCGTTTCACCTCTGAACTCACTGCAGGTCCATTTTCAGGACCTCAGGAGTCAGAGCCCTAAGTCATGCCCCAAATTACTGCTGCCTTTTTTCCTTAGCCCTGATTGTGGGGATCAGATTCACTTTCCGAGGGAGCAGCTCGGATTAATGTTTGCTGGAGACACCAGGGCGGAACAGAACTGGAAAGAATTGGTAATTTCTTTCTCTTCTGAGCTCACTGTATAGGTATTATAGTGAGCTACAATGAATTGCTCTTTCTAATGCTGCTTTACAACTCTTAGCTTTGTCTTCTAGTTAATTTTTGCTTGCAAAGGATTTTTCCTGACAGAAAGAATTTGAGACTGGAGGGAAGCAACAATAACTGAGGGATAAGCAGCTTACGTGGCAGTTCTTTGTGGTTTGGGGGTGGGGGGTTGCTTGATGTCCTACTTCAATATTCCTCTTTTCATACATTGCTCTGATAAACAGGAAAACACTGAAATACCCCTCAACCTTCCACACTTAATCTAGAAAATCTACTGGTTTAGGGAGCTGTTCTTGGAGAGCAGTAAAAGGAAAACAGCTGTTCAGGGAGCAGATCTGAGAGAACAGTCTGTTTAAAATCAGGGCTTAATGACAAGGACTCTGCTGAGGGTTTGGTTGCTTTGTCCATAACTCAGAGCAGCAGCCTGTCCTCCCTCAGCCTCTGTGGCATGGGGGAGTTTGCAGTGATAAGCTGGTGGTTTGTGTGAGTTCAGTTGATCCTTTCCAGGTGTAAATGGGATGGGATTCTTCCTCCATCTGGCCAGTCACGTGTTGGACATCCTGTGCTAGTGATTTTTATTAAGAGGTCACATTCTGTCTGTCTTCAGCATGGAATCAGAGGGGTTGATCATTTTCATTGTGAAATAACCAGGTGTGAAGACTTTTTAAATTACTGTTTGCAGGGTATTACATCTTCCCATTCCTCATTAGCAGTGAGGATGATTTTACAGAGTTTGTCTCCTGTATAATGTTCAGTATTTCTGACTGCTGCCGTTTCTGCAGTAAACTCTTAAACCCCAGCAGCTCCCCCACAGGTCACGAGCTCGGCAGGAGGAAGCTGTGTCAGGGAGGGGAGTGTGTACGTTTGACAAGCCAGGCTTTGTGTGATTCAGCACAGATGTGTTTGGAAAACCTGAAACATCTGCTCCATGCAAGTGTGGAATGCAGGTCAGTGGTCAGACCCATCAGGAGTTCAAACAGTGCTGCTGCTGGCAAAGCTCCACTGCTGGTGGTTGTCACAGGACCAAGTGGACCTTCAGTTCTGATTTCTGCATTTAAATAAAAGCAGTTCCAGAATGTGATGTTTGAGAAACAAATGGCTAATTCTTCCTCACCTTTCAGCTCTCCTTGCCCTATTGATAATGGAAAATCAGATCAAAATTTCAGAACCAGTATTTGCCTGTTTATTTGTTTCCTTGGGTTTGTGGTATGTTGTCTCCTCAGTGTCAGTACCTGGTAACATGATACGCTGTAAAACCTGCTAATATAATACATTCTAACTTAACCTGGGGAGTACAACTGGAAACTTTGTTCAGTGTCAGAGGCCCCAGTGGCTGCTCAGGTGAGCAGGGCCAGCAATGTGCTTTGCAAACTGAGAGTATTTCACCCTGGAAATCCTCTTTCCACATCAGTAAAATGTTATCCATCTTACCTGTGGGAATTTCCAGCTGGACAGGAGGGAATTCCCTGAGCTTTGGAATGCTGTGTGGCTGCTGAGGGGTGTGAATGTGGGGTTCTTTTACTGCCATTCCCCAATACTGCAGTGGGAGAAACCCACTGTGACTCTGAGGTCAGTGTTCCATCAGCCCAGTGAGCCCAGGGCAGCAAGGCTGCAGTGATGAGAGTATTGATCCCGAGGGACAATTCCCTGAAAATGGTTTGGTTGAAATACTAGCTGGAATTACTGCTGTGAAGTAGTCAACTAGCAGAAAAAAAACAGCTGACAGTTGCAGCTCAGGAAAGGTTTTGGTAAATAAAGTTTGGTTCTATTTGTAGAATTGGCATGATGAAATAAGGAAAATAGTCTTGAAGCAGTAAAACTTTCTTAATAATTACAAGCCTCATTTCAGTTGTTGGGAAACAAATGAGCATCTGTACACCTTCCTGAGATGGAGGGGATTAAGTTCCCTGCTGAATAGCAGAATTAAATTTTTAATACTTTGTTTAAACAGAAATTATGAAAGTAGACAATGCCCTGTCCTTGTGGTTGGAGTGTCCCTTTCTCATGCACAAACACAAATTGGCCTTTCACTTAAATTAATTAAAGCTGACATGCAAAGCACAACAACAGGCAGTCTGGGTGGCAGATGAAATGACCAGAATCTGTCGATATTTTTTTATTGGCTTGAGTAGCTGATTGTGCTTGATCTGATTCTCAGCCCTGTACAAAATCCATGGAGCAGAGGAGCTGCTGTGGCCGAAGGAGCCATTCCCATTTCCTGGCAGCCATTACACGCTGCCAGCACAAAAACAGTTCTTTCTTAACAGTCCTTTCCGAGGCTCAAAAATGGATTTTCCTCCCAGCCACTGTCATTCAATTATCACCTCAGGAAATGCACAGATATAACTGATGATCCCTTTCAAACATCCTGCGGTTTTCCACTCCTCCCATCCTTCATTTCCCTGCCTGCTCCAGTCATTAGATGTAACATTGCCCATGTATATTTTATAGGGTGACCCTGACGGCTGTCACTTTGAGGATTGTGCAGAGATAATAAGATTGTGCATGTAATGAAGGGCAGATAAATAGAAAAATGTTTACAGGATGGAGTGTGGTGGTTGGAAGTGCTTTATGGCTTCATGGCTCGCTTCTCCCTGCCACACCCCCACAGGAACCAGGGATAGCTTGGCTTTGAAGAGGGAAAATGGGATGTGTTTTGGGCTCTGGGAAAGGTGTCCTCGGGATGGAGCCAGCAGCAGGGAAATGGAGTTTTGTTCCACAACCTGAACTCCAGCAATACTCAGTCAAGAAACTTAATTATTGAGCTGCTGCAAAAAGAAAGTGCAGTTAAAGGGATAATTGGCACCTCCATTGAGAAAATCCTGTTCTGGGTATTGTGCTGCTAAATTCTCATTGTAGCAGTATTGATGGAGAGGTGTAAGTGGAGTGGGAAAGACATGATCAGTGCAGACAATGCCCTGAAAGCTTCCCTCAATAAGTGGCATTAATTTATCTGGGTATTTATCCCCCTCTCCTTTTTGTCCTGGTGTGTGAGTTCAGATACTGAGAACTTACTCTTAACGAGAGGCTGGCAGGGGGAGATGCTGCCTGGGCCAGCTGTGAGCCCCAGGACTTTGATGTGGGCTGCAGAATGGAACAGAGGAGCTGCTGGCTCAAGGAAACAGCAACTTGTGCCATCTTTGCAGAGGCATTTCAGCTCTGTTCCTCAGAGCCACATTGTGCTGCTTTCAGCTGGCCCTGTGTGTGTGCTCAGGGCTGAGAACGTCCCATCAGTGCTGCAGAACTGGGCTAGCTGGGAGGAGACACCCTGTGCTGCAGCTGGGCAGAGGCTGAGGGGTGCAGGGTGAAGTTAAATTATTGCAGATAAAAGTGGTTGAGCCAAAGAGGATTTCTGAGCTCAGAAATGTTGATAGTGCAAGTTGCACAGGGGGAGCTGAGTAGGAAATAAATACTCAACAAATGTGTATAAAGCACTGAGGTCCTTGAGTCTCCCTGTTTTGCTAAGCCCTGGTTGCTCCAGCAGCAGAGCTGCCCGTGGGATGGAGCTGGTGACCCTGGCAGGGCTGCCAGGCCTGGAGAGCCACCTCTGCTAAAGACAGCCTCTGATAATTAATAATGGATGCAGCCAACAGTGTGTGAGTTCCTGTGGGGATTGGGAACTCTGTTGATTAACAAAGAGGAGTCTCTGGAGGAAGAAGCCTTAATTACAAAAGCTTTCTTTTCATTCTGGCCCGACATACAGCTGCTGAGAAGGGCAGCAGCTTTTAACTGGGGCTGTGCCTTAAAACAGTGCCCCAGTGTGCTGTGCATTTGTTCTGCAGAACTGTTAAAGCTGGTGCTTAAATCCCTAAAAATGGGGGGGGAAAAAGAATTGTTTGCATAGAGCCAATAGCGAGGGTAAGTTCCATAAAATGTTAATTATCTTATTTCCTGCCAGTTTGTGCAGCCTTAATTACAAACACTGGAAGAGATGAGCAAATGAACTACATGAAAATGGTGAGTTAGATGTGGCTCAGAGAGATATTGCTCGTGATTTTTTTCAGGATAATTTCAATTTCTCTGTGGTTTGCTAAAGCCATACTGCCAAGAGGTGGGAGGGAAACAGGGATGTCCAGCTGTAAGGAAGAGCAGCTTGCTTTGAGGGCAAAAGGAAGGTGAATGTTGAACACCCAGCCAGTCCTGTGCTTAATAAGGATGGATAAGCCTGTTCAGTAGGCCTGGGCTGGAATTCTGAAGGAGTTTCAGAGCTGTCAGTGCTGGAGCTGCTCACTGAGTTGGAGGTTAATCTGCACAATTGTCCTTCCCTCTCAGGATTGATCTCGGGCAATTTATAAATCTTCTGTCTCTTTCCCCACACCACAAAACTTCAGAAGGATGTGCTGAGACTTAATTTGTAAAACTTATTTGACTTTGTCATCATATGGAAGATGCTGTACAGTGGTTGAGTGTTGCTGTGTTACTGCAGATAATGTTTGTTTTGAAGGAGAGATTATTTCCATCCAGCTCATGTATTCCTTTCCTTTTTTCTCCTGCCTTTGCAGTCCCTGCACTGACTCTCATCTCTAACAGTGATTCCATTACTCACCCATTATGAAGAATTAATAGTAGTTAAGAAGGACAAATATATTCTCCCGGGGCAATTAGAGCAGTGACCTATGTGTTTAGGTAACACACAGAATGAAATTATTGTGGTCTCTTCACTGCTTGAGGAGTTTGGGAGTGAAATCTTCATGTTCCAAGCTTATTTTTGCACTCTCCAGTTCCCTCAGGACCTGTGGCATTGAAGACCTATATTATCTTTTCAGGCAAAAGCATCATTCGTAGGAGAGAGAATCTCCCTCTTCCCCTGGTGAGTGGAGGACCAAGCAGGGTACCAGCACTCACTTGGAAGAAACAATTAGAAAGCATAAAGCTGGATCTGATTGCAGGTTTTTTCCACGACAAAATGAAATCCAGAAGTTGCAGATGGAGCCTCAGCTGGGTTCCCAGGAAATTCTGTGACTGTTCCTGTGTTGGGAGCAAATTGACAGCATAAAACCTGAGGAGTCAGCCTGGGTTTGTTGTACACCTGTCTCCTCTTTGGATTGCCACTTGCCCAGCCTGTTTGCCAGGAGTTTCAAATTAAAAAATGAAACCAGGGAGCTTAACCTTGCTGTGTGCAGAGCAAGGGAACAGTAGGGGAGCAGCCAATCTCCTAAAACTGGAGCTGGAATTCCTAGCTGAGGCCATGGAGACAGGGTTGTGTTGCCGTCCAGGAGATAACAAATGGCCAGAGGAACTGCAAGGTAAAATGCCTCTACTTTTAAAACCTGCCAGAGAACTGAGAGCTGCAGGGGATTCCTTAGAGAGCATCCCACGATTTTTAATGGGTTTTATTGTAGTGTTGAGTAAAATATTGGTTGATTTTTAAAAGCCTCTCTTAAAATCTCAGTAATGTGTTGGAATATGCAGGATTCCTGTGCACCCAAGGTGGACATTAATCAGTGCTACTGAACAAGCTGCTGAGACTTACTGCTTAATTAGAGCATGTGCAAGCCTATTTGTCATGGTTGGCAGAGGCACCGAGCCTGAGCTTCACTCTGTAAAAACGACCAAGTTCAGCTCCTGGAGCTGCACACTGCTGCTCTTCTCTGCTCTGCTGCGTTCTGTTAGTCCTTCAGCTTGTTCAGACCAAGGCAAGAGTTCCACAATTTCTCTCTCTGGGTTTGGATTCATGAGAAAAATCAGCCATAGAATCATAAAGGCTGGAGAAGTCCTCCAGAATCATTGAGTGCAAGCATGAGCCCAGCACTGCCATGGTCACCCCTGACCTGTGTCCCCAAGTGTCACATCCACACATTTTGGGAAGTCTTGCAGGGATGGGGATTCCATCACTGCACCTTTGTGGTGTGAGATGTGTGTGATGGAAGGCACAGATATTTTCAGTTTTGTCTCCTAGCAGCGCATGGCAATATCCCAGGTTGTTCTGTCAAGTTTCAGGAGGCAGTCTGGAGATGCCAGGCTGATACTGCTCTGCACTGCTGGTGTGTCTGTGCTCCACACACTCCAGACCCACATTCCTGATCTGCACTGGAGCTGTGCTGTGCCCCAGCCTGTGCCAGGGGATCCAGTGAAGGAGGGAAGCACTGGAGACTCTCTTTACTGCAGGACTTTACAGGAGCATTAGCTAAATTGACTTGACTTAATAAAATCTTGATGCGTTCCAGAAAGATTGTGAATTCATTAAGGCCACAGCTGGACAATCTGTTCCCCTCTGCTCTGCCATGGCTGCTTACAGCCATAGAGTGCTGTCATTTACCTTTTCTCTTTCATTACTGTAAAGCTATTCCCCTCCCCCATGATATTTTTTTTTCCCTGGCAGAGCTCGGCTCTGGGGAAATTAAACAGCAATTATTGTGTTTGCTCACTGTGTTATACCCTAACAGATACTTGAAGGGAAGCTGATGTGTGTGTGTGATTGCCTTCCACAGGAGCTGTGCTGCTGTCAGAACCTTCCCATCCACAGATGCACACCCTGCCTTAATCCTTTGTTTACCCAAGGCAAGACCAAACACAAACACGGGGCACAGCTTGGCTTGTGTGTTTTACATTTGAAAACTACTGATAAGAAGTAGGAAACCAGAGCTTGCTGAGGGTATGGAGGTGGTGATGGGGTTGGGGGAGGCTGCTGAGCTGGAAGAGCTCACAGGTGAGAGTGGTGGGTGGGAATAGTGGGAGGGGAGGGAGAGGTGTCCCAAGGCAGGGACAGTGCCCTGACTGCAGCAGGGCTGGGAGCACTGCAGGTGTCACTGAACTGTAGAGAAACCTCCTCACCGTGTGCTTCTGCAAGAGGGAGCTGAGCCACACCATCCTCTGCAAAAATCATCCCCAGAACTGAGCTAAAAGGAGATGAGGTGTGACTTTTTTATATGCACCTACAACATGGGGTGAAATGGCCTTGGCAGGAGGAGGCAGGAGACTTGAGTCGTGAGCTCTGAATGTATTTCAGAATTGGTGAAAGCTGAACTGGTGTTTTTAGTGAGGAGCATAATCCCCTCTGCCTTGTGAAACTTGGGAATGTAGGTGTTCTCAGGGAAATGTGGTGTTAAAAAGCCTGAATAGTGCTTCTCATTTTGCTTTATATGTGTTTGGGACAGTTAATCAGATGGTAACGTGGAAAAATGGAGTTGTGTGTGCAGGGAAACAGAGGTGGTGGTGTATGAAGTGAAGGTGAGGCTGCTGGGAACAGGAAGAGAGCCGTGAATCTTGGAAGGGAAAGGAGTCTTCTCCCCACACTGATGGAAAAGAACAAGCTGAGCCTTGGTGGAGTTGGTGTGGGAGGGCACTGACAGCATCTCCATGGATGTGGCACAGTGCAGTCACCCCAGAGGGCTCACAGCTCCTTGGTTATCTCTGGGGTGTCACTGTCCCCTGAGCTGAGCCACTCCAAGGGGACACGAGGGATGGCTGAGGCTGCTTCAGCTTGGCTTCAGTGTGTGCTGCAGCAATGCCCAGCCTGCACAGAGCACTGGAGGACAGTGTGTTTGCAGGGCTGTCTGTCCCTGGGATGCTCTGGGACCACAGAACGAGCTTTAGAGAGCTGCCCAGCCCTGCCCAGGCTGGCTCTGCCGGCAGCCCCAGCTCAGGGATGTGCTGACTGCGAGACCTTGTGGTGAGGCGAGCTGAGATCACCGCCAACAAAATGATCATTACAGGCCATTCATGTCAGAGCGTTCATGCTTCTCTGTTTGCTTGCAAGCAAAACCAGCAGCTAATTTGCAAGGCAGCCTTTTGTCCCAGGGCCTTTGATCAATGCTGGCCTGTGTTAATGTTTCAGGAGGCTATTGATTTCTGCAGCAGCTTTTGTTCCTGAATTTATGTGCCCTGGCTTTCAGCAGCACGCACTGTGCATGTTTGATTAAAGCTCATTTGACTTCCTTGCAGTGAGACTGGAAGCTGTTTTTGCTCCCTGTTTGGAGAACCAAAGCTTTCCTGACTTAGTCCTTTGTGCTCCAGCTTGTGCCACCCATGCAGCCACCAGGATGGTTGGTCTAATCCTGCCAGGCTGGATCCATCCAGCAGTTAATCCCTCGGCAGACAGTGGCATCCTGGAGAGCCAGCTGGCTGATGGGATCTTGCATGGGGTTTTTCCAGTGGGGTACCTGTGTGTAAACTTGGATTCTGTTTGTGCTCCCCCTCTGACTTCTCTCTTTCTCCATGGTCCTTCACTGAGTGCTGTACTCCTGCAGTCTGATGATGAATTGGAAGTACAGAATATTCTTTAGTCCTTTAATCTGTCCACATTTTGTGGCTGGGCTAAAACTGCTTGTTGAATAAGTAGACTTTGACTTCATCTTTATCCGTGTGCAATTGTGACTGCACTTCTGAGTGAGTCTCGGGGGGAAAAGGCATTATGGTCATGAGGCTGGCATTTCCTATAAATGTACAGCATTTCTCTTTGAAAGTTTGGTTTATGATACAGTGCATGTATAAGTTGTTAAACTTCCCTTGGGACCTGATGGCTTTGCAATGTGTAAATGGAGCTCTAATAGGTTCCCATTCCCTATTTTATGATGGGAGGAGAGCAGATTGGTTTGTACTCTGCTGTTGCCATGTGTCAGAGGACACATTAATTCACTGACTTAAAGACATGGGATTTACTGACTTCCTCCTTGGTGCTGACACCTCAGATTTGATACAAATGAATTTATAGGTAAAAAAATGAGTGGTTTCATTTGCAAGAGACTTTCAGCCTGTGCAGAGCATTGCAAAAGCTTCCCTGCAGAGCCTAGCCTGGCTCCTGGCACAGCCATATCCCCAAGTGGACAAACAGTTGGGCTGGGTGGACTTTGAGCCCACTTAATGGGCTCAGGGAAATGGCATTTCCAAAGCAAACACGTGCAGGGAGCAGAGCAGGGTGCTGGGCTCAGAGCTGCTGTTCTGCCCAGTCTGCCATGGCTTGGGTGTTCATCACCACCAGTTTCAGATTCTTTTCAGGAAACACATTTTGAAATATTTTTAGTAGAGCTTTCATCCTTCAGGATTAAGAATTGTAGGTAATGTTTTACCCACTTGCTCCTCCTCACCGACCATATATATTTAAATATATTAAAATATTTGTTATTTTAATATATAATGCAGGAGTACTGTTTGGATCCACGGTGGGGATCAGTGGCATCATCCCTGTCTGTGGCAGCACAGATGAAAAACGATCTGTTCTGCCTGTTGCCAGAAATCACCGTTGTGGTTGTGCTCTTTCTTCTGGGGTTTCTATTTTTAAATCAGGCATCGGTAAAATTCTGAAGTGTCTTAAATGTCAGCAGTTAATGTCTAGAACAACATCCTCCCTTTGTCTTTGGAGTGTTTCAGTGGTGCAGGTATTGGTTGTGGCTGTAATTGCTTGTTTGGGGCCCTGGGGAGGGTTTGGATTCAGGCAGGGTCGTTATTGGAGTTAACTCCTGCTCTGCCCGGAGCAGGGGCTGCAGGATTTCCCCACGGAGGCAGCAGGCTGAGGTTATTTGATCACATAAAACACAGTTCAAAGAAACCCTTTTTGTGGGCAATTCGGGTATGTTTGTTCTGATGTTGATTTTTTTCAAGGGGCTGGTTAGAACTTCTCCATTTTTCTCTTGCAACTTGAAAGCAGCAACACCTTTTACCTTAGAGGCAGACAAGTCGCCAGGAAATGATGGGGTTTCAAAGTAAGAGAAAAGAGATTAAAACCACATGCTGTTCTTTGGTTCAGCATTGCATCCGCAGGTTTGAATGGCAGCTGCTCCACTTCTTGAATGTAAGCCAGATTCATTATGCTGTGAAATTATCACTCATTTCTCTAGGTGTGCTCTTTTAACTGCTTAATTAATTTAGATGTGGGTATATATATTCAAATTAAAACACGATTTAGTGTGGTGGGGTTGTGTTACGGTTATAGACTTGTTGTTGAACATGTTTTTACTCAAACTTTCAGCTCCTTACACAGGAATATTGAAAAATACCTGTCTGCGGAGTGTAGGCTGACAAAATGGCAGAGTGTTTGGGTTGAGCCTCACTCGGTGTGTGAGGAGCAGGGAGCTGGAGGCAGGCTGGGGTTGCTCTCAGCCCAGCAGGGGCTGTGCAGCAGCAGAGGTGTCACAGGGTGCTGACAGCGGGACAAGGGCACCCTCTTCCGAAGCACTGGCACCAGCAGCAGCCAGGTGCAGCCTGGGAACTGGTGCTTCCCAGCCTCTTGCCTTTCCTAGGGGAGGAGTGAAAAGGCATTTATTTACTTCTTTCCCTTCTCTGCAAAAGCAAGCAACAAATAATGAGGATTTTTTGTGTGTGTGTGTCTTACCTAAATAATTATTTTTTCTGGCTGAAACACCTCCTGCTTCTTCCTAGAAAAATCCATGTGTGCATACAGAGAGACAGGGCAGGCAGAGAGCTGCCAAGTCAGATTTGCATGTCCCTCTAACATGCTCCTGTGTGTGTTTGCAGGGAGAGCTCATCACCTTCTACTACTACTGGAAGAAGACGCCCGAAGCGGCGAGCTCCCGCGCGCACCGGCGGCACCGGCGGCAGGCTGTGTTCCGCAGGATCAAAACCCGCACCGCCTCCACGCCGGTCAACACTCCCTCCAGGCCCCCCTCCAGTGAATTCTGTACGTGGCAGCTGAAAGCTCTGCGCTTCTCTTTGTCAGAGCAGCGGTAATGGAATGGTGCTGCACCTCCGAGGGGAGCAGCAAGGAAATGGAGTTCAGGCAGTTGCCCTCTCCCGTTCCTGCGCCATTATGCTGGAATGTGGAAGGCAGCTTTGATCAGCCAGGGCTTTGTGCAGTCCTTAAACATAAAGGCATCCTGGAAGGATGGAAATACTGCCCTGGGATTGGGTTTCCCTACTCTTCTTTTGGTGTTATGTTGTATTTTCTCCAGGCTTGTTACAGTAATGGGAATTAGAAACCACAGAAAGAAGTGCTCCATCCCTTTGGAAGGAAGTCCCTTCCATCCTTCTGGGTGATCCTTACCTTCTGCAGGCAGCACTGTACCTTAGGGAGTCTTGGAAGAGCATTGGCCTTGCCTGGAGCACAAGTGTCTAAACCAAGAGTAATTCCCCAAAGCAGTGATGTCCTGCATTGCTCAGGGTCCAGATGGGGATAGAAACCTTTGGCCTATGAGAAAAGTTTGTTACCCTGTGAGGTTCTAAAGCCACGTGCCTCATTAAGAAAAAGGGCCATGGAAGGCAGAAATGAATGTGGGCAAGTGGAGGATGTGGTGAGCAGGCAGGACCCAGAGCTCTGGCCAGGGTAGCAGGGAGGGGTAGGAAAGGGCTGATGGCTTTTCCCTGCAGAACAGGGAGGATTTCTTGCAGATCTCTGTGTGCACAAGGAGTGAGGATCTGGACTCCACAGCTCAATCCAAGACACCCAGCATGTCAGAGAGCTTGTGGCTGGCAGGAGCCATCCTTATGGATCTGACTGCAGGATGAGAATAAAAATTCAATTAGTAAAAGAAAGCAAGTGCTATTCTGGGGTCAGTTCTGCAGTCAGGGTTTGAGCACCTGCAAGTATTAATGTAGGAATTACAGTAGTGGTGGCTATTAAATGTAACCCTGTGTTAATTTGAAGGGTAACAAGTTGCTGACAAATGCTGATGGCAAGGACTGTAGAATCTGTAAGCTTTAATCCCTAAACTGTAACCTGCATGTACAAAACATCCTCTTGGAGCCTTCAGAAAAACAGTATTCCTGCATCAAGGACTTCTCTTCTAGTTAAAGATTCGAACAGAAGAGGCCAGAAGGCTTCCTGCTCGTGACAAATTATAGCCCTGCTACATTGTGAATTTATAGTGGTGGGACTAGAAAAATGCAGTGCTCTCAAAAGGGAAGTATTTACTCCTGAGGTGTTTAGAAGACAAGATACAGTTTTTGTGATGTCTGCATTTTTTCAGTGGTTTAGATGCTGCTTTTGAGCTCACAAATGTGTAATCAGCTCATTTGCCACAAAGGAAAGGGACCCTTTGCACATCCTCTTCTTCTTCAAAACATGACATTTTTGCAATGTCAGTTTGCCATGGGTTAAAACTTCAAACCCTGCAGTAAGGATTGGAAAGCTGATGTTACCCTTCAGTGCCTCTCATCCAAAAGAATCACAACACATTTTTCAAACAGGTCCATTAAATGTAAGCATTGATTCCTCCACCCACAAACACCTATGCTGTTGGGTAACAAAAACCAGAAAAGCCACTACAGGATCTTTTCATGGACTCTTGTAGAGTAGGTTTTAAATATAGAATGTTTGATTTTAAATTTGATCAGGTTCTAGAGATGAACCTACTTTCTGTTGAAAATTGTGGGTTTGGGACACAGCCTCTTGAACTCACCATGGATGGTGTAATTGAATGACAACTTACCTGCAGTGTACCTTGTGCTGATTCAGAGGTTCCAGGAGTTGTATCCCTTGGCACATTCCTGGAATTAACATGCAGACTGACGAGGTCTGCTCTTGCTCAGTTTGAAAAATCAGAAATAATGGCCATGCAAGGCAGGGTGGGTGTAGGGAGTCATGATCTCTTTTACTTAATGGTTCTTTTAGCCAAGTAGGAGGAGATAGAAAATCCTGCTGAGTATTTATTTTCAATTTTCCTTTCTCTGTTGTCCTTCCCACCCCCAGTGGACCTGAGCTCGGCCAGTGAAGATGACTTTGACAGCGAGGACAGCGAGCAGGAGCTGAAGGGCTACGCCTGCCGCCACTGCTTCACCACCAGTATGTCCTGCTGCCTTCTCCCTGGGCTGCCTGGGCTGGGGGTTCAGTCAGCAGAGCTCCTGTGCTGCTGCAGCTCTCCACAGCCATGTGGGGGTGAATCAGCTCAAATATGCAGTGTTCCTAACAGAGTTAATCAGGCTTTGCCTTTGCAAATTAATATTGCGGTGACAAAGGAGAACCCTGAGGTAGACATTTATACAGGAATAAATCTGCATAATCCATAATCTATGTAATCAATTTGTGACATAATGAATCAGTGTTGGGCTGTGACTGTCACACACAAGACTGCTTTATGCTGCACCAAATCTCTCATGCATCAGCCCCATTCCTGTGGCTGTTCCTGAAGGTTTTCTGATGGTTGGGCATGTGCACAGATGGAAGTGTGAGCCCCAGAATGGAGAAGGAAATGAGAGGTTCAGAGCTCACTTCTCTTGCAGAAACCACAGCTTTGGAGAATAAAAGCTGCCTGTTAGCTCCCAGGTAGAGCAGATGAGGCTTCTTTCTTTGCCTCAAAACTGTAGTTTCTTAAGCAAATAACCATAGTTTGTAAATTGAGTATTGAGGATGTGCACTGGAGCAGGACAGAGTTTTCCAGAAACTTCCCCAACTTTGTTACCTGTAGCAAAGCAGCTGCTTTTCTGACTGTAGCTTTTTCAATAACTGTTTGTGCTGGGCTGTGTACTGTGAGTGTTGCTGAGCTGTTCTCTCCCTGCCCCAAGCCTCCAAGGACTGGCACCACGGCGGCCGAGAGAACATCCTGCTGTGCACGGACTGTCGGATCCACTTCAAGAAGTACGGGGAGCTGCCGCCCATCGAGAAGCCCGTGGATCCTCCACCCTTTATGTTCAAGCCTGTGAAAGAGGAAGATGATGGACTCAGCGGGAAGCATAGCATGAGGACACGGCGCAGTCGAGGCTCGGTGGGTTTAACCCTCTGCAGTGCAGGGGGCAAAGGAGCCAGACTGCTGAACTGGCTGCTTTGCCATGCTGCTGCTGCATTTGTGAGTGAGGTTTGCTGAGGCTTTCTGTGCAAAAAGGAGATGGAATGTCTCTGCAAGCCCTGTTATTTCTGTGTTTGTAATGACTGGCACTGGACTGTCATCCTGAGGGGGCACTGACAGTGAATTTGAGATCCTCTGCTAGTACATGTCCTCCTTCCAGCTGCATGCTGTCAGAGTTAAGCCCTTGGGAAGAGTTTTAACAAATTAGGTGCTGTCCATGTGGTCTCATGTTCCTGGAGTTGGAGTCCTTC
This sequence comes from Entomyzon cyanotis, assembly GCA_024500445.1. Lineage (NCBI taxonomy): Eukaryota > Metazoa > Chordata > Aves > Passeriformes > Meliphagidae > Entomyzon > Entomyzon cyanotis. The sequence goes on from JAKEPQ010001025.1 coordinate 1,024,492, forward strand.
CCTGCAGAGAGCTCTGCTTTGCCTCTGTGCTGGTGTGCTCTGCCTTGAGTTGTGACTGGGTTGAGGCATTGTGAGCCTCCCTGGGAGCACAGCACTCGTGAGGGCTCTGACAGCAGCTCTGGATAATTTGATCTTGGAGTTGGGCTTAGCTGATAGAGAGCAGCAGATTGCTTTTCTTGGCCTCCCCTTCTATCTTTCTGATCATGATGATTTGACCATTGATTGTAGATACCTTGTGAGGCTCCACTCTTGGGGAGTGTTGGCTCCATTGCTTTTTTGGTAGCCAGTCACCAAAAAAACCTCCCAAATTGCAGGGAAACAGCATTAGTTATTGACATGGACTCTACTGATCCCTTATTGCACAGCAGGAGCACACTGGAGCTGGGGGTTTAGACCCTTGACTGCTCAAATGCCAACAAATGGACAATTTTTAATGGAGCATGGGGGTTCCCTCCTGCCTCACCCTTGTGTGTGTGCTGTGTACTGGAACATCTTCTAATGTCATTTCTAACACACTGCTAATTAAATAATCACCACTTAATGCTTTTGAGTAAGTCACATCAAAGGTTTGCCTCCTTTTACATTTGAGTCCAGTTGAGCTTGGAAGGCAGAAGTGCAACGAGCTGAAACGCTCCAGGTTTTTGCTCTCAGGCTCTTGCAGGGCTCTGTTAGCTGAGGCAGGACACCCTGAGGAGGGTGGGCAGTGCTGAGCTGGGTGTGCTTTGCCCCCAGATGTCGACCCTACGCAGTGGCAGGAAGAAGCAGGCAGCCAGCCCCGATGGCAGAGCCTCCCCCATCGCTGAGGACGTTCGCTCCAGCGGCCGCAACTCGCCCAGCGCCGCCAGCACCTCCAGCAATGACAGCAAGGCTGAATCCGTGAAGAAATCCACCAAGGTAAGCCCTTCCCACGGCCTTTCCTGGCCAGGGCTGCACACCTGAATCGTGGCACATTCAGGAGATGAAGATTCAGAGATTCAGGAGGCTGAGGAATCTCTCTGACCTGAAAATTCCTGCAGGTGTGGATAAGGCAAAGTGCAGTGGTGCAGCCGAGTGCTGCTGTGTGCCCAGGGAGGGATGGGAGTGATCAAACCACTCACATAACCTTGCTGCTCTCACATTAATTAATCCCTCCATTTCGGATGCAAATGCAAGCATTAAGCTCAGAGGAGTAATGCAGATCAGAAATGCTCCTGATCAGAAATGCTCCTTTGAGACAAGTAGACACTTTTGGGGATTTTTTTTAAAGTAATACTTAATCTTTGTTTACAAAGGAATATGAACATTTAGTAATTGAGTCTACTTCTGTTACTGTTTCTCTGGAGGTGTTTTTGCTTGATTGTTCAGAGCAAGCTGACAGTTGAGTCTGTTTAAATGAATTAAGTGCCTTTCCAAGAGAGTTCTAAAGAAACAAAGCCACATGAAGCAAGAAGATTTACCATTAAGAAGTGTGAATTGAAAAGTAGCAAGTTAAAAATATTACCACAAAAAAAAGTCAAAACTGGAGTATGGAACAAGTTTTCACATTATAAAAGTGAAAAGTTGGCAGAATTTGAAGTTAGGTAATTAGGTGATGCATAGAGCTGTTCCAGGCCATGGAAGAAGGTAGTAATCTCAGAACAGCTATTCACTGTTAGCCCTGTATTTGAGGTGATCTAAAAATATTTCTCTCAAAATATCAAGAGTACAGCAAGACTTTCATGTAGCAGAAAGGGGCTTATCCTGTGCCTGTCTCCTGCAGAAATTCTTGCTCCATCTTGCACCAGTTAATAACTGGTGTTGGTCTGAGTTAGAAGAGTAACCTGGGCAGTTCATCTGCTGGGAGTTCCTGATGGACTTGGTCCTACACAGCTCTGTGTAAAAATCCCTTGAGATGAGGAATGCTTTATCAATTTTTCCTTTTTCCTACTAGCTTGAGGTGTACTGGATTGTTCTTAAATACTGACTGCCTCAACGTCTGAGTTCTTCTTCTCCTTAATTTGTGTTAAATATGGTGCACTGGCATACACTCAACTTAATTGTGCATTTACACCACTGGTGACTGCTGTGTTCTGCTTCCTTTGTGGCAGAAGATAAAAGAAGAGGTGTCTTCTCCTCTGAAGAACTCCAAGAGGCAGCGGGAAAAGGCAGCATCTGACACGGAAGAACCTGACAGGTCCAATGCCAAAAAATCCAAAACTCAAGTGAGTCCCACAGAGGAATATTTCCTCTTAGGAGAATGGTTTGAGATGGGGAGGGGGTGCAAATCTGGTAACAAACCAAAAACATGAAATCAGTTTAAGCCACAGCAAATTGTAACGTAATCTGTGGCTGGAAAGTGACCAATGTTATAATGTGTTCCTTCTGCTGTAAACAGTGGGATGATACAGGCTAAGTCCACAAGTTGGTTTTTTTTTCTTATAGCATCAATATCAACCATCTAGGATGATGCCATCCCGTGGCACACTGGGAATGTCTTGGGGCAGTTTTCCCAGGCACAGTGGTCACTGTTCTGTCCCCACAGGAGATCAGCAGGCCAAACTCCCCCTCGGAGGGAGAGGGCGAAGGCGAGAGCTCCGACAGCCGCAGCGTCAACGACGAGGGCAGCAGCGACCCCAAGGACATCGACCAGGACAACCGGAGCACCTCGCCCAGCATCCCCAGCCCGCAGGACAATGAGAGCGACTCGGATTCCTCCGCTCAGCAGCAAGTGCTGCAGGCGCAGCCGCAGGTGCTGCAGGCGCCGAGCAGCTCTGCCCAGCCCAGCTCTGCCACCCCGCCGGTGCCAACCCCGCTGCCAGCGCTGCCCCCTGCGTCCAGCGCCGCCCCGGCCCCTGCCCAGGCCTCCCCGCCGGCATCCCAGCCCTCGGGCCAGCCGCAGCCCCCTGCCCCCCCTGCCCCTCACTCGCACATCCAGCAGGCCCCCGCTCTGCACCCGCAGCGGCTGCCATCGCCCCACCCTCCCCTGCAGCCCCTGAGCGTGGCGCAGAGCCAGCCGCCCGCTGCCCCGGCGCAGCCCCACGCGCAGCCCCCGCTGCACGGCCAGGCGCAGCCAGCCCCCCACGGCCTGCAGGCACAGCCCCTGCTGCCCCACGCCGGCCCCTCGCAGCCCTTCTCCCTGCCCGCTCCATCATCTCAGTCTCAGGTGCCCCTCCAGACTCAAGCCCCGTCTCACTCGCACTCGGCCCTGCAGGTGACGCAGCCCGTCCTGCCCGCCAGCAGCTCGCTGCAGCAGGCGCAGCCCCCGCGGGAGCAGCCGCTGCCCCCGGCCCCCATGGCCATGCCTCACATCAAGCCTCCCCCTACCACCCCCATCCCGCAGCTCCCCGCTGCTGCGGCCCACAAGCACCCTCCCCATCTCTCTGGCCCCTCTCCATTCTCCATGAACTCCAACTTGCCTCCGCCGCCCGCTCTGAAACCTCTGAGCTCCCTGTCGACTCACCACCCTCCATCCGCACACCCTCCTCCCCTTCAGCTGATGCCTCAGAGCCAACCGCTGCAGTCCTCGCAAGCCCAGCCTCCCGTTCTGACCCAGAGCCAGAGCCTTCCCCCTCCTGCTAGCCACCCCCCGGCTGGACTCCATCAGGTATCCTCACAGCCCCCCTTTTCTCAGCACCCCTTCGTGTCCGGGGGTCCTCCTTCCATCACGCCTCCTTCCTGCCCCTCCACCTCCACGCCGCCCACCGTGCCTGGCATCCCTCTGCAGACTCCCATCTCCACGTCAGCAGCTTCTAGTGGGACAGTGCCCGTGGTGACAGCCTGCACGCTGCCACCCATCCAGATCAAGGAGGAGGTCCCAGATGAAGCTGAGGAGCCGGAGAGCCCTCCACCTCCACCCAGGAGTCCATCCCCAGAGCCCACGGTGGTGGATATCCCGAGCCACGCCAGTCAGTCAGCCAGGTATGGAGCTTTCATCAGTGCTCTGCTTTCCCTGCTTAAGTGTAGTGGTATTTTTTATTTTGGAAGTATGGCTTTCAAATCCCAGAGTCTTGTATCTTTCCCAGGCCTGAGCTCTTTCTCTTGTGTTCCTTTCAGGTTCTATAAGCACCTGGACCGTGGCTACAATTCCTGCTCCAGGGCAGACCTGTACTTCATGCCTCTGGCAGGATCCAAACTGGCCAAGAAGAGAGAAGAGGCCATCGAAAAGGCCAAAAGGGAAGCAGAGCAGAAAGCCAGGGAAGAGAGGGAAAGAGAAAAAGAAAAAGAGAAGGAAAGAGAGAGGGAGCGAGAGCGTGAGAGAGAAGCAGAAAGAGCTGCGGTAGGTTCAGTTCTGGCTCAGAGCTGGGGGAGGCAGTTGATGGCTGGATCTGACCTGGGTGGTGACTGCAGGATGCAGATCCCCAGCAGCGCTTCAATCCTGTGCAGTCAGAGGTCTCTGAGCATGGAGCTGTGTGTGTGCACTGAAATCCAGCCCTGCTCTGAGCACCTCCCAGCCTGCCTGGGACTGTCTTCTCCTTAAAGGAGAGTTTCTGCCCCTGGTCTGGTTCTGTGGGAAGCCAGAGCAGCTGGGGAGAAGTAGGCCAAGTGTTGGCATTTAACTTGCAGGAGAACCCTGCAGATACAATGATACTGTGCAGGCACAGAGTGCTGTGCCCTGTAAAAAGGGCTGCCAGCAAAGAGGGGAGGGGAGGTGTGTGTGTGTGAGGTGCTCGAAGCCAATGTGCTGAACTGAGATTGTCCCCTTGTGTGCAGCAGAAGGTGTCCAGCTCATCCCACGAGGGCCGTCTGGGCGAGTCGCAGCTCAGCGGGCCAGCGCACATGAGACCCTCGTTCGAGCCGCCGCCGACCACCATCGCGGCCGTGCCGCCCTACATCGGGCCGGACACGCCGGCCCTACGGACACTGAGCGAGTACGCGCGGCCGCACGTCATGTCCCCCACCAACCGCAACCACCCCTTCTTCGTGCCCCTCAACCCCACCGACCCGCTGCTGGCCTACCACATGCCCGGCCTGTACAACGTGGATCCCACCATCCGCGAGCGGGAGCTGCGGGAGCGCGAGATCCGCGAGAGGGAGATCCGGGGAGCGGGAGCTGCGCGAGAGGATGAAGCCCGGCTTCGAGGTGAAGCCCCCGGAGCTGGACGCGCTGCACCCGGCCACCAACCCCATGGAGCATTTCGCCCGGCACGGCGCGCTGACCATCCCACCCACGGCGGGGCCTCACCCCTTCGCCTCCTTCCACCCGGGGCTGAACCCGCTGGAGAGGGAGAGACTGGCGCTGGCGGGGCCGCAGCTGCGGCCGGAGATGAGCTACCCGGACAGGCTGGCGGCCGAGCGCATCCACGCCGAGCGCATGGCCTCGCTCACCAACGACCCCCTGGCGCGGCTGCAGATGTTCAACGTCACCCCCCACCACCACCAACACTCACACATACACTCACATCTACACCTACACCAGCAGGACCCCTTGCACCAAGGTGAGCCCCGGCAGCTGGGCACTGCCCTAGGTACAGCTCTTTAGTCTGCCCCAAACAGACCCACTCTGACCCTGCAACTCAAATAGCAAAATGCTTGTCTTCATTCCCTGTAGTGGTTCTGTGCGGTGTAAGGTGGTGATTGTGAAATGCAGTTACTTTTTGTGGGAGTGATGCACTGTGGAAGGTTTGTTGGTTCATTGTGGGTTTGTTTTTTTAAGTACTGCTGTCCAAGAGTCCTACCACCTTGCAGTGGCAGGTGTTAATAATCTCAGAAATGAATCTGTGCCTTGCCCATTTCTAAAGCAAGATTGACGTGGTTATTCCTCCAGAGGTCTGGAGTCCTGGAGATGAAGCACTTAGCAGAAATTTTCAGATTTTCTAGTGGCAGACCAGAGAGAACATGGCAAGCCAGGCAGCAGCTGCCAAGTAAGGGGGGAAAAACAGTATTTAAAATGCAGGTTCTGGTGCATCTGGCTACAAATGCAGTGTTTGTGCAAGCAAATGTAGCATTCTTTGCCTTGGAGCCCAGTGCATTACATGTGCTGGGATGCCCAATTTGGGGTTGGAGGGAATGTGAGTGCTGTTGCAGAAGCCAGGCTGTACAGCAAGGAGAGCAGCAGGCTGCTGTGAGAGCCTTAGGGGCTGGGGGGGTTGCAGGTAGGAGAAGGTAGTGCTGGATATCAGCATTCTGTGGGCTGAGGCTCACTGCAGAAATCACAGATGGGCTCAGCTGGAGGCAGCTTTGCAAACCCCTGACAGCAGAGGGAATTTGACATAGGCCATGTCTGTACAAGGATTCTGCTGCCAGGTGAGTCAGTCACTCAGCACCTCTGTGCAGGTAAGTGTAGATGCTCCCCAGTTACTTGTTCTGGACAAAAACATGGCTTGTGCATTGTCCCTCCCAGTCCAGAGAGGCTGGTGCAGACACAGCCAAGTCAATTCTCTGCCAGGTCTCTCTGTGTATTTGAAAAGTCGTTTGGCTTTGTGCTTTGCCAGGTTCAGATACAGAGAGCCTCTTGGGTCTCCAAGTGGCTCCACTGGTGCTCAAGGCCATTATAACCCGTGGGGATGAATAGAGGGTAAAATGACCCCACATTGCTGAGGGAATTGTCTTGGCTTTGTGTTCCTTTCTCTGATGGTTCCTCTGCAGTCCCCAGGCAGCTGATGGATGCTTTCTCTCCTCTCTCAGGCTCAGCAGGACCTGTTCATCCCCTGGTGGATCCTTTAGCAGCTGGACCCCACCTGGCACGTTTTCCCTACCCACCTGGGACCATCCCCAACCCATTGCTAGGGCAGCCACCTCACGAGCATGAAATGCTCCGACATCCAGTCTTTGGTGAGAGCATTTGATGGTCCTTTGCAAGGGTTGGCTTTGCTCTGAAATGTCCTCTTTTCTTGGTGGGGGGAGTTGAGCTGCGATGGGTTGGCTTTGATGGTTTTTTGGGGCAAACAAAAGTGTAAAAGTGGCTCCTGTCTCTCAGGTACTCCTTACCCTCGGGATCTGCCTGGTGCCATTCCACCTCCCATGTCAGCAGCCCACCAGCTGCAGGCCATGCACGCCCAGTCCGCAGAGCTGCAAAGACTGGCAATGGAGCAGCAGTGGTTGCATGGGCATCCTCACATGCACGGTGGGCACCTACCCAGTCAGGAAGATTACTACAGGTGAGAACCCAGTGAAGGCTTTTTGGGACCTGGCAATTCCATCATATTTCTCTACATTCCTTCCTTTTTCCTCTGCATTTTCACCTTTCTCGCTGTGTGCAGAGCCCTGATGCAGTTGCAGGTGAAGCTGTGCTGAGACCTGATTTGGGCAGGTGGGAAGCAAGGTCCACATTACTGGCATGAGATGAGTGTAGTTGATACTGCAAAATCCCCTCTGATTGGGGTTTTTATTGCGATACTTGCTGCAATTTCTGATTTTGCATCTCTTGAGAACAGTGGAGGAGGGTGGGCAAAGGTTTATGGAGGAGAACAGGGAAATTCAGTAAATCCTAAGGAATGACTGAGGGCAGTAGGGAGTTGAAGTGTGTGAATAGCAGGGAGGAATCATGGAGCTGTTTGTCCCTGGGATGCTCTGTGGTGGTGACACTGGAGAGGTTCTCTGGGCTGCCTGTGACACCAGCGTGGTTCCTCTGTGACAGGGAGTGTCACATGTCACCTGCAGAGCTGGCCCTGCTCCCTGCTAGGACGGTGGCAATGCCAGGGCAGAGCTCACAGCCTGTTCCTGCAGAGGTGAGCAGGAAGGCAGAGCTGCCTCTGAAGTGTCTGACACCTCCTTTGTTGTGTTAAAATGAGTTTTCTTTCTCTTGCAGTCGACTGAAAAAAGAAGGTGACAAACAGTTGTAATAAATTATTTATTTGTAACGCTGGCTATGGAAACCCCAGTCCTTGGGAAGGAGTGGAACATTTTTACATACAAGAAGAGCTACAAAAGGAAAAGAATATCTTATAAAGATTTCTTTATATATTTAAAACAGAAGCAACCACCCAACAAGTAGAGACTTATCCGCATAGTGTTCATTTGTAGAGAAGATTTTTCAAGACTGGTGTGGGTCTCCCTGCATGAAAACATATTCAGAAGCCTATTGGAAATACAGGACTGTGTGGAATATTCAGAGAACTTCCTGCAATCTTGTTTTTTTTTTTTTTTTCTCTTTTCTTTTCTTACTAGTTTGTTTTCAGTAGGTGCTAGAATCAGGTTCACAACACAAGTCACTGTGCGTGAAGGGACACTCAATGCATCTATAGGTAATTAAAAAAAAAAACAAGGATTGCAAGTAGGTGACATAACAAGCTCTGAATCCAAGTGCTATAATAATAAAAAAATCTACTTTTATTTTAATACATTGTAGGAAATCTTCATAATTTTAAAGAGAGCTCAGTTCTGCAGCATGGCTTTTTAAGTCTGTAAATAACTTTTTTTGGGTAGAGGGGAGAAACAAAACAAAACAAACTCCAGAAACATTTATCTTGATTTTCAGTAACATCACAAATTGTGAATTCCTACCTGGTATTGACAGAATACAGAGTTGATTTTTTAATAAAAAATATATATATAATTATCCCTTTAATTAAAGGGAACGATGGGTATCAATAATTTCAAATGGGTAAAAGCTTGAAATTTGGTTTGATATCAACAATAAGCATTAAAGGGATTTGCAGGGATAATGTTGCAAATGACTGTTTCTGTTCTTGGTTTTGGTTGGTTTGGTTGTTTGGGGGTTTTTTGTTGGTGTTCCATCTCTGTGTTCTGCAGCTGATTTTGTTGAGTTGGGTTTCTCAGCAGCACAGATGTCCCTTGGACTCGCTGACCTTTTTGCTGCCACCTTCCACGTTCATTTTCAGTGTGGCCATAAACCACTTCTTTCCTGTCACCTTTTGAAAGTTAATCTAACTACATTGGGTTTAGACTTTGGGCAGAAAGTTCAGAGAAATAATCTGTTCTAAAAATCTCTTTTTCAGGATGTTCCATGGCTCAGACTAGTGCAGCCAGAATTTTGTATGCACGTGCATACTTTTGGAGGATGTGCTTTTTCTGCCTCCTGTTTGATAAGTTCTTAAGAAAAGTGGACTTGGCAACTCAGTGTTCTTAAAGTTGTGTTGCAAAGACCAGCCAGTTTTTCTCTTTGACTGTTTTGAGTTTTGGTTTTTATAAGCAAAAACTGTTTTAACTGCCACCAGTGTTGTGTATCTCAGGAACTGACTGCTCTGGGATGGATCCACGGACAGCAACATTTACTGCCTCCCAACACCACAGTCCCTGCAGGAGAACTCCTGCTGGCTGATTCCCACGAGGATGGGGAGGAGAGGAATACACAGTGAGCATTATTGGAGACAGCTCTGCTTACCAGGCTGATTGTTTAAAGTTTTTTTTCCCAGTTTTGCCTCGGGTTTTCTTTGCTGGAGCAGAGGGTGATGCGACCAATGGACATCTGAACATGCTGGTCATTTTTTCCTGCTGGTGCACAGCTTCCCCCATTCTCTCTCTCCACTCACGAGTGCTCTCTGCTGTTGTAGCCTGTTCAGTGTGATGGTTGTGTCCTTGGACTGTCCTGAGCCACGTCTGATAAAGTTGTAGTTCATCAGCCACAGGCAAAATGCTCATCCACTTCTGCTGCTCAGTGCAGGGTCAGCCCAGAGCTGCTGTCAGACAATTCACCTGCTAAAATAATTGTTCTAGGCCCATTAGGGCAGGAGTAGAGGGGAGAGCAGGGGATTTTCCAGCTTCCATTGCACATTTTTCAGTGCTGCAGTGGTGTTCAGTCAGTCCAGCTGCTGTGTTGAACTCTGGGTGAAGCGTTGGGAGGAGCAGGTTGGGTTTCTGAGCTGGGCAAACCAGGAGGTCAGTCCAGAATGGAGGGAGGTGAAGTCCTTGTGTGTGGCTGTTGGCAGTGATGGGGGGAAAGGTTTCCTGATGGGAACAAAGTTGATTTTTGCTCACAGCTTGGCAGCCAGGAGGATTGGCCTGCTCAGCACAGAGTGCCTCAGTTTGCTTTAAAGGTCTCATTAGGCACATTTCAGTTCAATCTCTCCCCTCGTGGTTTTGTTGGGTTTTTTTTTACCATGTGGAATTGGGGAGTTTGGGGGAGTTCAGCCACTTCAGCCATTTCTTCTGACCCTTCTCTTGCTGTTTTTTAGCCATAGTTCTTAAGAAGAGCTTACTTCCTCCAGTGGTCCTCTCTCTGTATTCCTTATTTTTTCAGCTGAAGTTGCTGTCTGTTCGAAAGCTGTTCATTGATACATTGTTGGTTTTTTTTGTTCCCAGAAGAGAATTTTAATAATTTATAGGAGTTATTTTGTTCACATCATTCAGCAAATAATCACTGAGATTCTCATTTTAGCCCAATGATTAACTACAACTTTACCTGCAGTGGCTTTTGAAGCCATCTCGGTGTTCGATGCCCTGTTAAAAAACAACCCAGACCTTTTGATTTTCTTTCAAGAAATCTCTCTTAGTTTTCCTCTGTTCCAAAAGTTTATTTTTAAATTTTTGCTTTAGTGTTTTTGAAACGTCTCTCTTGTTCTATGTCGTCATGGTTGAGCTTGTTTCACTGCACCGTTCAAGCAGAGTGTACATTCTGACTGCTACATTTATATATATCTTGAAGCTTAATGTATATATGAGTAGTTTGCCATGGGATAACACAGTGTAAACAGAGTAGAAACCCAGAAATCGTGACTTCTGTGTTCTCTCCATTTGAGTATTTTGTAATTTTTTTGAAATATTTGTGGACATAAATAAAACCAAGCTACACTACAGCAGCCAGGTTTTGCCTGCAAGTGAAATGTGTCTCTTGATTGTTGTTAGTGGAAGTTACTTTCATCTGGGATAACATGGGATGCTGGCATGGCCTCCTTGTCTGGTTCAAACCTGTATTTTCTTGGCTTTATTTTTTCCTTCTTTGAGATAATTTTGTGTTTAATACATAGTAGACAAACACCAACACCATGTCCAAGTTCTGTGTCTTAAGGCACATTACTGCTCTACTGCTTAATTTTCAGTATAATAGACTATATATACCCCAGCAGCTGAATTTTTGGGAATTGTTTTTCTTGAGATGTTATTTTGTGCCTGAAGAATCCTGTTGAACCCAGCTGATACAGAGCTGGCAAGAGATGCCTTCCAAAGAGGGAGATGCACAGTAACTCATTGTTCACTGTCTTCTGAAAAGCTAAATTTGCCTTTGACTTCCACCAAGTTCCATGTTTGTGTGCACTGTGGTGGCTCCAGCAGGACTGCAGGGTGTGTGACTGGTGTGTTCAGTACCCAGAGTTTGGGATAATCAGCATCTCCAGAACATCCAGTTTGGGATAATCAGCATCTCCAGAACTCAGGGAAGTGTTGGGATGGCACAGAGCTGTGCTGAATGAATGTTTGCTCAGAAGGGAGGTGGGATCTGCATCTGGTTCTGGTTCTGCTTGTGGTTTTGCTGTGTGATTTCTCAGGAATAGCTGCTTTGCCTGCAGCTCAGGGTACTGAATTGGTGCTGTGAGCACAGAGAGTGTCCTGGTTTGGAGTTGCTGGGCAGAGACAGCTCTCCGTGACAAATGGCATGAGAGCTGCTCTGTTTATACCCCGTGGCATTTCATGGGGGAAGGTCAGCTCTTGTCTGCTGCAAATAGCTCCTGAAAGTGCTTTCTCTGAGCCTGGCTTGAACGTGGGCTGTTTGTTTTGACATTTCTTTTTTAATTCCTTGTGCTTAATGCAGAACTTGATTGGGCTCAGGCTGCCCTTTCTTGCTTAACACGTTCCAGGTTTCCAGGCTTAAAATGATGAATTCCACAGGGACGAGGCTGAAGAGGACTTTTCCTGCTGGATAAATGGAACAATGCAGTTCTTGGATTGAGCTGGTCGTGTTTCTGTGTTAATAGGGTTGTGCCATGGCCAGGTGAGAGCTGGCAGCCATCAGTGTGGCTTTGTCACAGTTCCTGTGACACTGTGTCAGCTCCAGCAGCACGGATGGGATTGGATCCTTCCTGGCCATGGGTCACCTTTGGAATGCCATGGAAATGGTTGGGTTGGGCTGGCAGGACCCTTAGCCACCATCTCATTGCAGCCCCACCGTGGGAGGAGAAGCTGCTGTTCCCACCTGGGCTGGCTGAGGGGTTAACGAGGTTAACGAGGAGCAGCTGTTTAATGAGGTAACGAGGATCACCTGGGTGTCGTTAGGGATTTTTTGGGAGGTGAGGAGGAGAAGGCAGGAGCTGTGAGGATTGCAGTGCCTTTCGGGAGGAGGAGAAGCCAGGAGAGGAGGGGAAGGTAAGTGTTCTGAGGAGTTCCAGAGCTGGGAAAGGTGGAAAGGTGGGCAAGGCAGGTGTTGGGTGAGGAGGAAAGGTCACTCTGGTGGTGTTTGGTGGGAGATTTTGGCACTTTTGGAGCCCCGAAGCTGCTCGGGGGTGCTGAGGGGAGGGCGTGGTCACACCTGAGGGGAGGGCGTGGTCACACCTGAAGGGGCGGAGCTACACCTGAGGGGAGGGCGTGGTCACGCCTGAGGGAGGAGCAGCACCTGAGGGATTCCAGAAGGTTCCAGAAGGTTCTGTGAAGACCTCAGGTAGAATTTTTTTTCCTGCTGCGCTGGGGAAAGGTGACTGGAGGGATCTGGGTGGATTTGGGAGCAGCCAAAGAGAGCCTTGGGGCTCTCTGTCCCTCAGTGCTCCCTGACCTCACCTTCCCGGGGTGTCCCTGTGTCCCTCAGCTCCCCAGCCCAGCCCAGCCCAGCCCAGCCCCTCACCAGGGCCTTTTCCTGCTCTGTCCATGTTGTGCCTCAGGTGCTGCTCTGTCCCAGACAGCTGCTCCTGCATGGAAATTTTGGATGTTTCCCTCCCCTGGGTGGCTCAGGAGTTCATTGTCAAAGACATGCAAAGACTGAAATTATTGGTCCTGTTGCCTGTTCTGCTACTCTGGGTGACTTTGTTGTGTCTTTCCAATTTCTGCATCCTGCTGCAATTCCATTGCACCATTTGTTAGCTCTCTCAATATTTGTCCAGTGTCCTTACCTGTGGCAATGTCAGCAGCAAGGAACATTCTCTGCAGAGGTGCTGCTTGTGAAAACTCCTGTGCCTCCCTGTGGCTGCCAGGCTGAGATCTCTGCACCAGGGAATGTGTTTGGGAGAGAAATTGTGGGGTGAATTGATGGACTGGCCTTGGAAATCTTGGTGTGATGTCAATGGAGTTGTGTTTCACTTTGCCTGGGGTCTTGGTTCTGCTGGAACAGACTATTAGTCAAATCTGGAGGATGGAAATGTCTCTGGCATTGCAGCTGGTTGGAATGAGCCCTAATTACAAAGTCTGGGCAGTTACAAGGAATCTGCTATTGCCCTGGTAATGTGGCTGAATGTGTGCTTTCAAAATACCTTGGTGCATTGTCCTTCCTGTAAGCTGGACTGTTTTAGTGTCATCCAGCAGTCACTTTATCCTTCTCTCCAGTCCATTCCTTCACAGCTTAATGCTTTTTATAGAGTGGCAAATCCAGTGTACATCAGTAGCAGTGCTTTAAGGAGTGCAGGAGGACACTCAGCAGCACAGCAGTGAAGAACACACCAGCCTGTGTCCCTCCAAGCTCCAGTGCCTGGAATACTGGGTTTGTCATTCAGTGTGTGACAATTCATGGAATTCGAGGTTTAACAGAGGGAATGTGATGGTCAGTGTGTCCGTTTTGAAATACATGAATTCCCTGGGTTCTGTTACTGTTTGGTGCACACAAAACTCAGTATTCTGGACTGGAAAAACAGGTTTCCAGACCAGCTGTTTGCAGTTTCTCCCTGGTGTGATGTCACTACTCTGCTGTCACATTCCCTCACTGCAGACTGTGATTCCAGACTACAGCATTCAGGAGGATTGTAGAAACATTTTCTCCCTTTTCTTTATATGTTATTTAAAGCCAAGCTCCTTGGCTTCACTGATTTCTTCTGGAGACACTACCTGGGGCCAGAAACTGTTGGGAGGTGTTGTGACAGAAATGCCTTCATCTAAATGTAAATGTTGCTGCCCTGCCTCGGGCTGCCTTTGAGAGGCTTTTTCTGTGGGAAGCAGCTACAAAGTAATGGTCCCAGTCAATTTATTCATGTCAATAAAAGGTCTTTTATATGCTTATTTGAAATGTATTGTTCTGGGCTGATAGGACCACGTTTGTTTTTTAAGCAGGTGTGTCAGATGGAGTGAGAAATAGGGAGCATAAAGGGGAAGGAAAAGAAATTGTGTAAATCTGGTTACAGCTGGGGTAGTTAGAGCCTGGGCTCTGGAGTGCAAAGGGTGGAAAGAATGAAAGTGTATTAATAGTGGGACACGAGGAAATAGGACAGAACTGCTGTACATCCTGGACAAAGTCAGCCTGACGTTCTCTAATCACCCCTCCTGTCTGCTGGAAAGGGAAAGCAGGTAAGGGGTCACACCAAAGTGCAAAATACAACTTTTTAAACGTATTTCATATTCTGCATCAAAGTGTGAATTCTGTATGTGCATCTCCTGCCAGCATCACCCACGAGTGGTGCTTTCCACGCCTGTATTTAATCTCCTCTTGACTCGGGCTGCAGTCTGGGGTAACCTGAGGTTGTGTTCTGCCAGCCAGAGGCTAATGGGCTCAGGCAGGTGTTGATGGCAATTCAGGCTGCTGTGCCCATGGAGCTCACTTGTGTCATCCTGCCTGCAACTCCTTTTTCTCCAGTAGCATTCTGCCATTCGTGACAAATTACTTAATGGGCCATTGAAGGATCAATCTGTCCCCCAGGGCTGGGTGATGCCTTTGCCAATCTGTCCAGGTGCAGTTTGGTTCTGCCACCGATCCCAGGGCTGCTGTTGCTGCACCTCAGCTTCCCTGAGTATGGAACAGGTAAAGGTTCTTAGTGGCTCTAAATTACAATTTTGTTCTTTCAAAAGTGCTTTGAACAGATGGATTTCCACTATTTGTGTTTGTGCACTAGAGAAGAGAACTTAGTAAAGGGTTTTGAGAGCCTTGAATCCTGACTGCTCCAGGATTTACAACTGCAGTGCCACAATTCCAGTGTGATTTGAGCCTCGGCTGCTGCTGCCATTGGCACCTTCTGTTCTGTGCTGTTCTCTGTGCTGGGGATTTGGCCCCTAATGCTGTGCAGCTTTGGAGAGGCAGTTTGCACAGGCTGTGCCAGGGCCACAGTCCTGTTCTCTGGGCCACCAGAGAGGAGCTCAGCCTGTGCTGTGACATTTGGAAAGCAGAGATCTGGGCTGGTCCTTCTTCGGTATTGCTTGTTCTGTCTAAGCCTTTGTCATGGATCAGGTCAGCTTTAATTGGCTGAGCAATGCTAACAGACAGCTCAGCTCTGTCCTCACAGCCCTGGCTGTGGATTCCTCCTTTTTTATCGCAGTCTAACACTCTGCCAGTGCAGTGCTCCTGCAAGCTGCCTGGTGGATTTTCACCAGGCAGAGCGAGCTGTGGGTTGTGCAGAACAGATCCTCTGTGTCTGGCTGGGCCTGCGGGGCTTGTCTGGCTGATTTTCATTTACAAGACTGCAAATAAGTAAACATGAACTGTTGGCTGGTGGCCCTGGCGTGCATTCCTGTGCCCAGCTGGACTGCAGGGACTTGGCAAAGCTGCCTTTAGGATGCCTCTGGCTACTGCAGTGCTGGCCCTGGGCAGGGAGACTCCCTGTGCCACCTGGGGGACGAGGGGCAGGAGGCGAGGACAGTGGTGTGACAGGAGACATCGTCCCGAGGGATGTGAGCTGGGCTGAGCTGAGCTGGGCTGGGCTGGGCTGAGCTGGTGAGGGGCTGAGCCATCTGCAGCTCTCGGTGGGATTGATGGTTCCCTGCAGCAGTGGAGTCCTGTCTGTGACTCACCTGGGGTGTCACACCTGAGACAGCTCTGTTCTCTGGGCACTGACCGTGGCACTGACCATGGGGCACTGACCATGGGAACCTGAGGTGACCCTCCCGGCTGTAGGGTGGCCAGAGCTGTCGCTGTGCCATCGCAGGATTCGCCACGGGATGGCAGCAAATTCTCGCGAAAAAGGAGTTCAACCCTCGAGCATCTCCTTCCTGCACAACCTGGGGAACCACGGAAAGCAAAGATTTCCACAAACACGGAAACTTGGGTGACCTCCTGTTGGGGGAGAGCTCGGTGGGATCCGGGGCACCTATTCCCTGTTCCCTGTTCCCTCACAGCACTGCAGGGCTGTGCCTTTCCTGCCTTTCCTTGGCTTCCTTTTGCTTTGCAAATATAACTTTGTGTCAAAACTTTCCAGCTGCTTCCTCCTCTTTCCCCCTCCTGGGTGAACACCTTTTGGTTTTTCTGGCACTGCAGAGTGATCCCAATTCTGTTTTATTTGTTCCCCGTTCAGGGAGCCCCTGGCCTTTGCAGGGAGCTGCTCTGTGTGTTTGTGCACATTTCTGTCCCGGGGGAATTCAGGCTGGGAATTCTGTCTGGGCTGCTGGCAGCTGTTTGGCAGTGAGAGCTGCACTGAGCTGATCAGCCTCCTGCTGCCAGCCTGTCCTCCCTCTGAGCCGTGCCTGGGATGCCTGGGATGGACACAGCCACAGAAACACGAGGCAGCTGCACTGGGAATATTTATTTCTTTTAGATGGCCTCCACTCTCAAACTTGAAAAACACCCAAGCCATGCAGTAATATTTAATACAACCACCCCAGCTATCAGCAGCTCTCTCCTTCCACACCATCCAGCAGCTGGGAGGTGCACGAGGAGTTTTCTTGTGGATTGTTTGGCTTTGTTGGCTGGGCTGTGCCAGCCCCTGAGCCTTTGGGAAATGCCAGACTGGCTGTCAGGGTCTGTCCTGGAGGTGTCATTGATCAAGCAGATGTGCTGAGGTGATCAATGGTCTCTGTCAGACAGTATTGAGCAGCAGGGCTGGGCTCTGCTGCACTGGCAGAGCACAGGTTTGACAGAATGGAGTTCAGACAGGCGTTGGGGTTTTATGATTTTCTCCCCTACTCCCCATCAACCTCTGCTGTTTTGCTCCCCTGCTCAGCACTGCCTTCCAGAGCTGGAAGGTCAGCAGTTTAAATCCTGCTTTGAGCAGCTCCTGAGCTGCTACCAGCCTCTGTATGTAGCTGCTTCTGGTTAAATTTTATTTATTGCCCTGGAAATGAACCTTCTTCATGTATCCATATATAAAAACATCCACAGAATGGCCTCCTTTGCCTTGCCTTGCCTGTATTGACACTCAGGGATGGCGAAGCTGCTCTTATCTTTTTAATGGCTGAGAAATGGCTGCTGTTAATTCTGTGTAATGACTGAGTTCACTGGGTGAAGTGCAGCCCTCTGTTCACTTGTCTGAGCTCTCCTGTACTGTAAATACTTTTCTCAGTATGAAAGTCCTTCCTGCCATTTCTGATGTCCCTGGTCCAACGGCAATATTGATTTTTTATATGCAGTGAAGAAGATTTACTGCTTATTTTCTGGAGACATTTCCTGGGACTGCACTCCATCGTTCTTGCTTCCAGAAATGCCCTTTCATTTAACTTCTCCTGCAAGGCCCCCAACCACCATTTAGCTCCTGGCAAGTCCCTCCCTTCTACATTCACAGCTTCATCTCATATCCACTTCTGTTCAAAGATGCAAAAAAAGAGAACCAACTGTGAATTCCCCCTGAAAAGGAAATCCAAAGTCTTGCATTCTCAGCTGGGTAAACTTCTTGCCAGTTTCAAAGGCAGAGAGATGACTTTGAGATCAACAAGGTTCAGCCCTGAGCCAGTAAGCAGTGTTTGGAAACAGACCAGAGGGAGGGGAACAGAAATAGTTCCCCTTAGGTCTCTTCCTTTGTATTGCTTTTTCCGTGTCACTATATAGGTTTGGCCAGTCTGTTGTTGTCTTGTACTTTCAGTGAAATGCAGAATAATTCTCATTGATACCTGGACTTGTGGGTAAAAGAGATCTGTTCAAGTGGTCTTTGGCCAATCCACATGGACAGGGAAAGAAAAAAGTCCACAAAAAGATCTGTGGATGGCAGAGCACATCCATGCTCTGCCTGGATCCTCTGGAGAGACACCCAGGCTAATTAGCAACGGCTGGGGAAGCAGCTCACTCATTAGGGTGAGGATGTAATAAATAAAATATTAGCACGAGTAGGTGGGTGAGCCTGGAGATACAAACAGGGCTGTGCAAAAGGTTTTTTTAGAAAGAAACGCTGTGGGGAGCCCACAGTAAAGGAAAGACTGTCAAAAATGCACACAACAATCCATTTGCTGCCTGCCCCGGTGGAATGCCTGGGATTATGCATCTTGGACTTCTGGGAAATCAATCCCATGCACATGACTGTGCTTCTCTTTTCCCAATAGCAAGGGAGGATTTCAGCACATGTTAGGGGGAAAGACGTGAGAAGCTTCCCTAGCTGGTTGTGTTCCAGCATTCGTTCCATTCATTACATGAGCCCTTTCAAGGCACTGGTGGGGGCTGAGGATGGTTCAGTGCACAGCATGGCTTTATGGGGAGGTTTATCTGCCACTGCTGGCTCAGCCTTTCTCAGGGCTGCAGCTCCTCTCCTGCAGACCTGAGAGCTGTGAAGTTTGCATTCAGGGCTGTTAAATGCTCTGAGATCTTCAGTGGAAAAGATTCCGAGGGGGCTCAACAGAATTTTGGGAAGCTGTGTGTTCTACTGGGGTAGAACAAGGTCAAACAAGTCCTTCTAGGGCAAAAGAGTGATTAAAAAATCATTTTGGTGCTTCACAGGGAGGCAGCGAAGTGACTAAAAAGAGGGTGTGATATGTTGAGATAATCTAATATAAGAAAGGACCCTGGAGGCAGAAGAAGCCACGTTTAAAACCATGTTTAAAACCATCAGCAGCCACTGGAAAGGCTTATTAGGGGCAGCAGGAAGTTGGAAAAATCAATCCTGGAAGGAACAGGTTCTTTGCTGCAGCAGGTAGAACTGTGAAATATTTCACATCTTGGTAATATGGCTTGGATTATCCAGAGTCCAGCAGCTGGATAAGACTTAAAAATCCCCAGAAACCAAAAACCCCAAAATAATAACGAAAAAAGCCAAAAAAGTGAAAAAGCAACCCTGGCTCTCATTAAGGGTCATGTGCCACTTTTCACAAGAGGTCAAATGCTGGAAAGAAAAATCCATTCCAGAGCTCTGCTGGTTAACAGAACACTTTTCATGTGTCCTGTTAAAATCCAACCACTGGTGACTCCCAAACTCACCATCTGAAGCAGAGCATATCGAAAAAGACTTGTGTGATTTGCAACTGGGATTCACTTAGGGCTCAGGAAGATTTGTGACTTGGGAACGCCAAGCAAAGCTTTGGGTTAACCTTTCCCTCCTTCCAGCAGTGCCCAGCTGTGGTGCCAAATTCCCCTGGGGCTGCTGAGGGTTCTGTGTGGCACTGGAAATGTTTTCAGCCAGCTCAGGCAGGTGAGCACAACCCTTGTTCCTTTGGTGACAACATAAATATTAGTGTGGTCACAGACAAACAGTGAAATATCTGTCTGTCTGTGTTCACATCAACACAGAGAAGAGAGAGCAGAGAACTTCCTGAGTGAAAGAGCAGGAGACAGACAAGGAGGATCTGACTGTGCAGTGCAGAGGTGAGGGGAGCTTTTCCAGGCCTGCTAGAGGAAACAGATAAGCCAAACCCTCAGCTCTGGGGCAGCAAAAGGCAGGCAGCACTGGCACAGGGAAGCTGAGAGGCAGGGCTCTGATGGTGGCATGACGGAAATGGGACAGCAGTTCAGAGTTACCTCTGGCTGAGCACAGGATAATGAGGGCACAGACAGCCACGGCTGGGCTCATTAGCCATTCTGCTGCCCAATTAGGCCAGGAGCTAATTGCTCATTAATGAGCCCCTACCTGCTGAGGCAGCTGGGCTTCCCTAGAACTCTTGGCTGGAGCCACAGCAGACGCTGGGGAGAACAGAAGCAAGGTTTGAAGCCAAGGAAATGGAAAAGCTCGTCTGCCGCTGAGGGAGGGTTTTGCTGCCGCTGCCGCCACTCCCTGGGGACAGCAGTTTGATTCTGGCACTGCTGCTGCCTGAAAGGCTCTGTCAATCAGCCAGGAGCTCTCTGAAGGCTTCCTCTGCCTGGCGTCCTCCAGCCTGACACTAACGACGTGCAGAGGAGTGGCTGAGGCTGAGATGCTGGGGGTTTAGTGTGGAGGGGCATTCTGACCTGTGCTGCTCTGCTGAGCATCCTCTGCATCCTCAACATCCTCTGCACAGCAGCCAAGGGCAGCATGAGGTGCTGATGTGGAACACTACAGTCACAGACAAGGGCCAGCCATGGGATGCTGCAGACAGCAAATTGCAATAGTCCAGGCAAGTCCAGCTCTGCAGGACTTTGGCCACATCTGCAGCCCTGGGAACATCTGGGAAATGGAAGCTGGAAACAGAAATGTGCTTAACGCCACAGCTCAGCTGTCTTCTGACACAAACTTGGTTTGTTTAGCGGTCAAAGCACAGGGACTCTGTTGAGAATGACTTTTTGTGTTTGTCCAAAGTTACCTGCAGCACAGGTGAGTCTGTCAGGCACTGTGAGCTCACTGCTGTCCCCTCAGCACAACTGGTGTTCCCCACTTGCCCCAAGCTGTGCTCGAGAGAGCAGTGATGGGAGGGAAGCTAAACATCCCATTTTAGTCTGGAGACTCCTTCTCAAAGGGAAGCAGAGATCCACTGGCTTGGGCTTCCCACTCCTGTGGCTTTTGGAGCAGAACCACGGCTTTGCACGAAGAGGTGGCTGCAGGAGGAGGGGAGGAATGCATTTCTCGTTGTGTGCTGCAGCCTCTCCACTCTGGCAGCCTGAGAAGAGAAATTCTCTCTCTCCCCAGGCCCTCTGCCCCCTGCAGCTCGCTGATTATTTTTGGCTGAGGTGGAAAGCACAACCCTAGCATTTTTCCCAACAGGGAGTGACCCGGGCAGGAGGGGAGGGAAGGCTGGGCTGTTCCCCTTGTGCTCCTTCAGTCAACAGCCACACTTTGCTTGTCTGGAGCTCCTTTCCTCTGAGCACACCCAAGAGCTTTGAGAGCTGCTCTGTCCCTCCAGGTCACCCTGACCTCAGCTGGGCAGGAGGGGTGAAACTGAGGCACAGCTCCCTGAAGCCACACAGGGACTGTGAATTTCCATCTATTTTGTGTAGCTTTTTTCCTCAGGCTCTTGTGCTGCTGAGGCTCTTGTTCCCTGCTCTGCCTCTCTTGTGCTGTGGTTCCTCCTGGCTGCTCGGTGCTGTTGGTAATTCCTGTTGCTACAGCTTTGGAATTGGAAGGTTCCTCTGGGCTGTGCCTTCAGTGGCCTCTTAAAATAGCCCTTGAAATGCTGGCTGTGGCAGGCAAAGGGTTTGGCTTTTGAGGAATAGCTCTGTGTGTATGTGGGAGTCAATCTGAATAGAGAACACGCCCAGGAGTTGTGCTTGGAAAGCTGAACAGAGCAGAAAATTGTGTGGCAGAGGGGTCAGGGGCACCCCAGAGAGCCTGTGAGGAGTGTCCAGGTGTCCACTGCCATCCCATCCCAGCACAGGGAGAGCCCAGCTGGGCTTCCCAGGCTCTGCACTCCCCACTGCCACCAGGCAACCCCCTTGGAGCAGCCTGCCTTGTTTTCCCAGCTAATGGAAAGCACATGAGGAGCTCAGTCAGGCACAGCCACAGCTGTTGGGAATGATTCATTTGGGACACAAACAGGAATCGAGTGCTGGCTGATCCCCGGGCAGAGCCTGTCCCTGCTCCAGGCCATTCCAGGGGGTGATGGAGCTCTGAGTTCCCCTAGCCCAGCAGTGACTCACTTCCTCCAGCCTTGGCAGAAGGGCTGTGCAGGAGAGCCAACGATGCTGTGGGGCATTAAACCTCCCAGACCTCTTCTTCCCTCTCCCCTGCCCCTTCTGAATGGGGCTAGTTCTGCTCTGGGGCAGAGAGCATCCCTGTGTGATCCGTGGGGCTGGAGGGGAAGCTGCACCAAGGGCTCCAGCTCCAGCCAGCAGTAAATAGTGTGTTTGAACACACTCGAGGCAGCAGCAATGGGAACTGCATTGGAAAGACAGGAATAGATGCACTGGCTGGGAATCACTGAGTGTGTGCAGCTGAAGGGGCAGGGGAGATGGCAGCTCTTGGGCTTTGGGGTTTGTTTGCTGTTTGTTCACATCTCTTGCTGGCCCCTGTTGATGTTCTGTAGCCTTCCAGGACCAATGCACAGTCTGTGGATGGTAAAGCTGGCTGTGATGGCCTGGATTGGGTTTTGCTTTTCCTCACTGCTTGTCTAACAGAGTTAGTGTGTGTTCCAAAGGCTGATATGCTTTGAAGCAGCAAAGTCTAGAACAGCAAGGCTGGAGCATCTCGGGGCATTGAGAGTCCTGGCTTTGTCTGAAGGGCAGCCTGATTTTTCCCATCCTGACACCCTAGATCCCAAACCCCAGCGTTTGCTGTGCACTTGGTGCAAGCTGCCTGTCCCCTGCACTGGCAGATCTGTGACCCTGCCTGTCCCCTGCACTGGCAGATCTGTGACCCAGCATTGTCCCTCTGCTGTGCCAGCAGGCTTGGAGTTACTGGAGCAGAAGAGACAGGCTGAGGTCCCCAGCTCTGGAACAGCAGCAGGGTGAGTGGGAAGGGAGCTGAGGAGTGGGAGAATCTTCCTCCCTGACCTCCCTGGAGGCTTGGCAGTAAAACAGCTTTGGAAAGAGCTGTGGCTCCAGCCACTTGTGGAAGCTGGAGGGCTCTGTTCTGGGCAGGCTGGCTGGGTGAGCAGAGAGCTGAGGGAGGCTGGGGAGGGCTGGTGGCACCTGCTGCCCCCGAGCCACTCCTGTCTGCCCTGGCTGGGCTCCAGGGCCATGTGTCACCCGCAGGAATCTCAGCTGCGGCAGGGGAAGCCTGCAAGGCGCCACTGCGGCCCCAAAGTGGGGACATCTCTGAAACTGGAGCCTCTGCCCCCTTGCTCCGGCAGACAGAGCTGGCTGTGTCCCGGGAGGAACGGCTGAGGTGTCACTGAGGTCTCCTCCCCACACCCACCCCCTTGTAGCTGCCACCCTTCCTCCTCCTCCTCTTCATCCATCGCCCTCTGCCCTGGCAGTGCCCTTGGCATGGGGGTGGCAGGTGGGATGGTGTCACCAGGGCTGGCAGGTGGGATGGTGTCACCAGGGCTGGCAGGTGGGATGGTGTCACCAGGGCTGGCAGGTGGGATGGTGTCACCAGGGCTGGCACAACACAGCACGGCTGAAAAGCACCCCTGTATCCCTCCTTCCCTCAAACCCTCCCATTCCTTGTGTGGCCTCGGGGCTGCCTGGATACCACCCTCAGCTGTCACGGGATAATAGCACAGTCCTCGTTACAAACCTGCCCGGCTGGAGCAGAGGGTGGCTGGGCAGCTCCATCTGGATCCTCTCTGGGGCTGCACAGGGGGACAGAGGGAGGGAGGGTGGCAGAAATGCTGCACAAATGTCACGACACTCAGAAGCATCCAGACCTCCAGCCCCAGACAAAAATAATCATCCACTGCAGGGGGCACAGGGAGTGTGCTGAGAGGAGCTCTGCACAGGAACAGCATGAGCACAGCAGAGCTGGGCAGGGCAGGGCAGATGGATTTGATCCCAAAGCATCTCCAGGGCTCCATCCATCAATCCTCCTGAGCTCCCCCTGGACTCCCTGCAGTGATGGGGAAAGCTAAAGAGGCTTGATTTGCTGTAGCATCTGCAGGGGAGACTTTGCAGAGCTGCACATCTCCGTGGCCAAGCACTGGCTGTGTGCAAAGGCACCTGCAGAGACATCCCCAGACATCCCTGCTGCCTCCCTGCCCAGGGGATGAGCACCTCCAGCCCAGGAGCTCTGCTTTCCCTTGTGCCTGGAGCTGTCAGACCAGTGCTGCTCAGAAAGCACTGAAAAAAGTGTCTCCAGGTGCCTTAATGACAAGGCTTGTTTTAGAATTCTCCACCCCTGAGAGAAAACCTCCAGTCCTGGAGGATTGTGAAGTGACAAAGGATCAGACCCCCTAGTATTTCACCCAGATCAGGAGCTGAATGTGGACAGGGGCTAAAGGCAGCTGGGAGCAGTGGGGAGAGATGTCCTGAGGGCTGTGCTTTGTTGAGCAAGGGGCACAGAGCAGAGGTGCAGTCTGTGTGCCATGGTGGTGCAGGAGACCTTTGCTCCCCCGAGCTCAGGTGGGATTGCTGTGTGTGCTGAGGACAGCAGTGGGATGGATCCTTCAGCACTCAGCCAGACGATGCTGTTTTCCTGCTGTTGGGAGTTCACTGAAAACCTGAGAGAGTAACACACGGACTCTCCCAATGGAGCCAAACCCAGCGTGTGGCACAGACTGCTCAGGCCTCTCGGGGCTCATGAGGAGTGGCAGCTCTGCTGCCTGGCTTCCCGCTTGTCCCCAGCGCTGTCCCCAGCCCTGTCCCCAGCCCTGTCCCCAGCCCTGTCCCCAGCCCTGTCCCCAGCCCTGTCCCCAGCCCTGTCCCCAGCCCTGGCTCCCTGCACGCTGCTCTCCCCGGCAGTTACCCGAGTTCAGCGCTGTGGCTGTCGCCGCTCTGCCCCTCTTCTGCCGGGTTGAGCCCAAGGTCAGGCAGCAGCGTGGCATTTGCAGCCTCCCGAGATCTTGGGAGATTTAATTTTCAAAGCGTTCCCGACATCCCCTGGGACAGAGCTTGGCTGAAGTCCAGAGTGTGGCTGCCAAAAGGAGCTGTGCTGGGCCAGCCCGACAGTAATAGCTCACTTGCTCTGTTCCAGAAGGAAGGGAGGAAAGGCAGAGCAGAGGGAGAAGGGAGGAGACCCTCCTGTCCCCAGCAGGCTCAGAGCTGCCTGCAGCACTGTCACCTCCTGGCACAGGACACAGCACCCTGGGCACAGTCCTGTCCTGCAGGAGAAGGTGCTGGGGTGCTCATGGGGTGCTCAAGTGGGAAGGAGGAAAGAGCTTCCAGGGATTTTTCTCCTGGAAAACAAGAGACAGGGCTGCTCCGGGTGGTGAGAGGAGCAATAGGCTCACCAGTGGTTATGGCCAGATCACATGCAATTCTTCAGTGGATAAACTTCTGTCCCTGGTCAGCTGCTGGGCTTTGCCAGAGACCTCAGTCCTGAGCTGGAACATCTGCTGCTGCTCCAGCCCCAGGCTGACAAACATCATGTGCTTCCAGCCTCATCTGCTACCCTGGCTCTCCCAGCCAGACACAGCTCAGCCCTGATCCGTGCTTTCTGCTTCCCACCCTGCCTTCCTCCCTGCTCTCCTGACAGATCCTGTATTTCATTGCAGGGAATCCACGCACGTTTCTGTGACTCCAGCCTCCTTTCTTTCACCTCAGCTCTTGCAGTCCTTCTGTTCTCAGTCTAGTGCAGTTCAATAACAGGGAAGTCAACCCCAGGGATGTCTTTGAACAGCCCTGTGCTGCCCTGGGCCTCGGAGAGGAGGTAGCAGGCTGAGGGAGGTACCTGTAGCACCAAAGCTGGGTGTGTTTGGAGGTGAGGGCAGCTCTGCCAGGGTACTCCAAGATGCTGGACTTGGTTTCTGGGGTTGTAGGGTCAGTAAGGAGGACATACAAGGTAGGAGACATCATGACCCTTTCTAGAACCAAGCCCCAGTTTGAAGTTTCCTGGTATTTACACTGTGACCCAGGTGCTGTTATCCACTGCCTCACCACTTCCACTCTGGCATCCTTTGGAGTGCAGCTTTGGTTCTCTGGCTGTTGTCTCACCTGAGCATCCCCTGCTGCTGCTCCAGTCTGTCTGGGCTTGCCTGTCCCATTGCCATCTTCCCTGGCTGACTTGGCCAGGCTGGTCAGGACTGTACTCAGCAGCTGCTGGGCTGCTCTGGGATGGTCTGTGTGCTTTTACTCTATTCTATTTCCAGTCCTAGGAGCAAGGCAGGGATTAGGGAAGGAGAAGGTGGTTATTTTGGATGTTTCTGGTCACAAGCCAGCAGGCTGGGCAGGCAGGGGCTGTGTGGGGTGTGAGTGGGAAGCTGGGGTTTTGCTAAGTCTGAAATCCCCTCCTGTTCCTGCAGGCAGGAATGCAAACCCCAAACCAGAGGTGGGTTTGGTTTTGACCTTGTAAAACGAAAACACGACACTGAGCTGGTGCCAAAGCCAATCCCAGCCGCCTGTGCTCCAGTCTAGCTCTGCTCCCTGCCCTGCCAGCCCTCCTGGCTCTGCTGGCAGCACAGGCAGCAGGAAGCAGGAGTTCTGCTCCTTCCCAGATGGGCTTTAACACTTTGCCTGCAGCAGCAGGGCTGGGGGTGTCTCAGCTGCTCCCAAAGCTCTGCTCTGTAATCACAGCTTCCTCTGTGACTTTATTGTGCAAACCTTCCCTGGAACAGGCTCTGGAACCTCGGCTTGGGCTCCAGCAGGAGCTTCCCAGGCAGGGAGCAGAGCTGCTGGCTTTGTTGGAAGGCAGAGCAGCCAGATGGTGACAGGGAAGGGAGGGGAGGAGAAGGGGAATTTGTGAGGGAGCAGCTCCATATCCCAGTTTCCATTTGGGGCCCTGCTGCCCTGACAGAGGCTGGCTGTGACAAGCTGCAAAGGCTGAGAGCTTTTGGGAGATGGGGGAAGGCAGAGAGACGTGGCCATGGCAGCTGTACTGGGAGGGAAATTGATATCTGCACTTGGATCTTCCAGATAAAACCTGGGGCTAGTAGCGTGGGCTTGTGGAGAGCTTTCCTGGTGCTGTTGGGTGCACACTGCAGAGTTTAAGGCATAAATTTCACTGCTCCCAAATCCGACATCTTCTGGCAAGATTATCCCCAGATTGGCACAAGCTGTGGCATTTTCAGTGCTACACCAGGAAAATGCTCACTGGATCTGAACTCACCCATCCCTAAACTGAGTTATGGATGGGAGACATGAATGTGACCCCATGTCTGCTGCAGAAATGTGTTTTGGTGTTCTGCTCCAGAAATTGCATTGTAGGGTCTGTGAATGGGGTGGGTGAGATCAGGACCCATTTTTTCCATCTCTGGGTTTAGCCCTTGGTGTTTGTGTTTGAGGAGGATGGAATTTCCTACTGAGCATGCAAACAGCATGTCTGAGCTGAGTCAAGCCCTGCATGTAGCGATGGAAATTAATCTGTTTGGGATTTTTGTTGTCCACACACAATTCCCCTTTTACAAAGGGGCTGCAAGTCTGGGGAGGTCTGAGCTCTGCACGATGGGAAGATCAGCTGTAAATAAATCTGTGACAGGGCTACTGTGTGAAGCCAGAATGGCTCTGAGTTTCCTGCAGGCTGCAGCCAGTGGTGGTTTAAAGCAAAACCAGGGGAAAGGGGAACAGCCTTCCAAAATATGGAACACCTCATAAAGCTGGGGAGGTAGGAAACAAGTCGAGCAGTCCCAGCCACGGTTCAAACTCTCAGGAGGCAAACTGTGCAGTACATAAAGCCCAGGGAATCGGCTCAGGATGCCAACTAATGAGCTTTTTAATTAGCTGCAATTGCAGGCGAGGTTTAAAACCCAAAGAAGTGAGTAAATTAAAGATTTAAAAGGCTGAACAGGATCGATGAGGGGTCAGCACTTAAAATATTAAAATGCCAAAGCAGTGAAGTTTACAGTAAGTTTGCAGGGCTGCAGCAGAGCTGCCCCTTCAGGAAGCAGAAGGCTCTGGGGTTCTTGCCATCTGCAGAGCTCCATCCATCCCCCTGCAGGCTCTGCATGTGTGCTGGCCTGGAGCTGCAGGGCATTTGCTGAGGCACAGAGAGGTCAGTGACACCAGCAGGGACAGGCTGCAGTGCAGGGCAGCTGAGCAGTTCTCCTGTCCTGCACTGAGTCCAATATTCCAGAGGCTGAACAAGGCAGCTGCTGTGCAGAATGGAAGAACGTTTTGCTCCATTTCTATCAGCTGTAGTTTCATTTCCCAGCATCTCCTTTAATTGCATGTTCTGCATTTCCATCCTTCAGACTGCCCTGGTTAGAAGCTCCCACTGGACCAACATTCCCCTCTGGGTCAAACAGTGCTATTGGACTTGATAAACCCATTGGGACTCAGGTAGAGTTTGAATCCAGACTTTGGAAAACTACTTCTTCTTTTCCTTTTTTATGTCTTTTTCTTTGAGGCAAGACAGTAACACACTAATTCAAAGCTGTTCCAGTTTGGATGGGCAATCCACCCTGTGCACAGGGGCCAAGTGGGTTTGTTCAAAGGAAGATTTACTAAGACTTGTGTAAAACGGGGAGGAGAGGAACCAGAGAGGTGGGAGGCAAAGAGAATCCAACCCCCAGTGGCCTTGAAAGCAATCTGCCAGTGAGTGCTGTCTCCATGCTGATGGATTTGCTGTCACCTCTCCCTGGCACGAGGTGACAGATCTCTCAGTGGGATGGAGGCAGAACCAATAGCCATCCATCACTGCGAGGACAGCAGCAGCAGGAGCTGAGGGGAAGGAAGCAAACCCTGGCAGAACATCTCTGCCCTCCTTGTCACTGCTGGGCCAGGGGGAAACAGGACTTCTGCACACAGTGAGGATGGAGTGCTGGGGATGGAGGGAACATTGCTGCAGGGATGGAGGGTTTGAGTCTGGGGACAGCAGTGGAGGCACAGGGACTTGTAGGGACAGAGTTCTGCTGGGGAAACTCCTCTTGGGAATTTTATTACCACATTCTATGATGTTGATTATGTTCTCCAGGCCAGGGAAAAGGCTCCTGGAGTGGCTGGGATTTCTGGCTTTTCCACAGTCCTGCCTGGGCTTTTACCACTCCTTCGTCATGTGTAACAAACAGCAAGGAAGTTTGGAGTGTGGATTTTGCTTTTGGAGAAAATCCAGACACTTCTCTCTATAGTTGATAAATGAGAGAATAGGCCAGAGATGTGGAAATATTTCTGTATGCTGAGCAATCCCCTAAAGCCAAAAGGAGTGAGGCGCTTCATTCATTTAGATGTTCTTCTAAACACTGCTAAGCATGTTTCTCAGTCCTTTGTAACCCAAAGAACTGGGCAAATCTGGCCCAAAATCTCTGTATGGAGTTTTATTTCTAAACTACTCTTACAAAGGGCTAAAAGAAGGAAAAAACCCCAACCCAGCTGTTTGCTGAAAAGCACAGAGCACAGGAGTGTTCCTTTAAACTGGATTAGCATGCACAGACCCTGGGCTGCTGCTGGAGCTTTGCTGCTCCCAGGCCTCAGACTCTGCATCTGGTTTTTCATTTCCAATAGGCTAATGTGCTCTGACACTGCACCCCTCTGGGAAGTTGCTGACAGGCAGTGTCAATATTTCCTTCTGAAAAAAACCCAACAATTCAGCCCTCTGAAGTGTTGCTTTGCAGAACTAAATTATGGAGTGTGCAGGCTGGGAGCTCCACCTGGAGAAAAGGTTTCCAGTTCAACCTCTGCATTTCCTGCATCCCTGGAGTCCTTTTTTTTATTGTTGCTGTCTTTTCCTTCTGCTCTTCAGAAAAAAAAAAAAAAAAAAAAAAAGGAATGTGAAAATGTGAACATTCCCTGTCATTTTTGGCAGCTGCTGGACTGGGTTATACCAATGTCTGTGCCAGGCTGTTGTGCTGTCAGCTGGAAATGCTCCAACATTCAGGAGTCAGGCACCCAAAACCTGGAGGTTGGCGTGAAAGTCAGGAAAAATAAACACAGACGTTTGGAGGACTTTCTTTCTACTTTGTTTATGTTGTTCTGTTGTTTCACTTCTTCCCTTTCACCTTCCAACAGCTCTGCTTTCAAATTCTTCTACAAACTCAAAGGCCAGGAATTCTCCTTGAGAGGGAGGAGGATGCAGGACTCAGTCAGACACAAGCATTTGTGAAACCCACTAAACACCCAACGACTGTGGTTATAAATCACGAGTGCTGACAGCAGCCCAGGGGAGCTTTCCCTCGGGGAAGGTGGAATTCACACCATCCTTTTCCATCTGGACCACTCTGTCCATGGAGAGCAGACGAGAAGGGATGCAAAGGACACACCCTGCCTCCCCCCAGGGCTGCTGGGCAGCAGTGTCCAGTGGTCATTCCTTGGTGGCCTTTGGAGTTCCCACAGCCCCAGGCAGGTGAGCCAACCCAAAAACAGCTCTCAGGAGCCTCACTGATTTTGGCTGTGTGTGCAAGGGCTGAATTCCCTTATTTGAAAAAAGCCAGGGTGAGTTTCTTGGGTTTACATGGTTTATTTGGGATTTGCAGCAGCTCCTTGTTCAGCAGGGAGCTGTTTCCCTCGGGAACATGAGCAGCGCTGGGTTCTCCAGCTCTGGGGCTGATTTGCCCTCCAGCAGACCCTGAGCTGCCCCGGGTGAGCCTCAGAGGATTTCCTGGCTGTGTTTGGGGCTGTGTGGGGATTGCACAGCCCTGGCTGGCTCTGCCCTGCCCAGCAGCAGCTCCTGGAGCTGAACTGAGCTGTACTGAGCTGTGCTGTGCTGTACTGTGCTGAACTGAGCTGTACTGAGCTGAGCTGAACTGAGCTGAACTGAGCAGAGCTGTGCTGTGCTGAGCTGGCTGTGCTGTGCTGAGCTGTGCTGAGCTGTCCTGCCCTGTCCTGTCCTGCCCTGCCTGCTCCCACCTGGGCTCTGCTCCCACTGCATTTGCACTGAAACCATCTGGCCCTGCTGATTTACTGCCCACCAGCTCCTCTGCTTGCTCCATACCTTCCTCCTGGGGATCTGGGTGTCTGCACAGGCCACGTCTGATTTCCCCTCAGCAGAGCTGCCAGAATAGAAATCTCTCCATTGTCCTCCAAGGAAGAGACAAGAAACACAATTAAGTTTCCTACAACTTCCTTTTAAAGGGACTGAGGGCTCATAATCCTTCACACGCCCTTCTTTGCTGCTTATTTATGTGTCCTTTTGGCTTAAGAGACTCTTTATTGCCAAATGTATTTCTTGTCATGTTTTCTTACTAGCTCCTCCAATTTCCTGTCTGAAACTCTAATGACACAGGTTATGTTTGAAATGGCCACAGATTAACAGGACAATTGTCTTCCTCAGGGATGCTGAGAGAATTTTGTACTTATGCTCTGAACTGCCTTGATTTCATTCTACCTCGCTGGAATCTCCACAGAGCCTCCTGTTGCAGTGTCCAAAGTGGCTCAATAATTAATGAGGTAGCTCTGAATTCCACAACATCCCCCCTTTGTTCATTCCATTTTCTCTTAGATCCTTATGAGAAAGGATCTAAAATGACCTAAAAGAAAAAAAATCCAGTCCTGTGGTTGCTGCATCTTCAAGTTGTGCTCCTTGAAACAATTCTGCAACACCCCTGTGGTTTCTCCTCATTTTAATTTCCCTTCACTGGGATAAGTGAATACCCAGTGACAGCTAGGAACAAAAATCCCAGCAGATTTCTCTTTGGGAAGAGCAGCCAAGGCAGGAATATCTGATACTCCAGGTCTGCATTGCGCAGCAGAGATCTCCCAGCTCCCTCAGTGAGCTAATCCTGACCTGGGAAAGAGAGAGAACTCCACCCGAGGTAATTACCTAATTACCTGGCACTAGAGTTAATTAACCTGGATGGCCACACATGACTCTGCTGTTCCTGGGCTCCCTGGATGTGGATGGACAAGCTGGCTGGGATATTTCCATTCCAATGTGCTCTGCCATCCCCCTTCATGTACCAGCACCTCATGAATGCTGAATTAATTAACTTTCACTGTGATTTCATGGCTATTTAATGATCTCTTTGTTATGGGTGGAGTACTGAGGCACGGAGCAATTAGGGATTCTCTCAAGGTCACCCAGGAGTTCTTTGGGAGAGCTGGAGATGGAAGGCAGGTGTCAGTGGGTTCCCTCTGGAAGGTCTGGGGATGATGCCTGAGGTGGGATGCTCCATCCCAAGGATGAGCTGCTGCAGCTTTTTGGGGTTTTTGGGTGATCCACTCTCCAGAACTGTGGGTTCATTCGGAGGTTTTTGGATAAACCCTCGCTGTGGCACCACAGCTCTGTTCAAATGCAGGAAAGAGATTAAAGGTGAAGTTTCAGCCCAGAGCTCATCCCCAGGCAGGACAGAAAATAGAACCCAGTGAGCTCTCTGGGTTTTTCCCCAGCCTGGAGATGCTCTGTTGGCCAGAATGTCATTTCTGATTTGCTGTTCTCTCGTCCTTTCTCATTAACCCCTTGTCCCGTGTGGCTCCTCAGCCTGCACAGAGCTCTGCCCTGCAGCCACCGTGCCTGCTGGGGGAATTATTCTGCCTCTCTGCACTGGAATCC
The DNA here is from genome assembly GCA_024500445.1 of Entomyzon cyanotis. NCBI lineage: Eukaryota > Metazoa > Chordata > Aves > Passeriformes > Meliphagidae > Entomyzon > Entomyzon cyanotis. The sequence goes on from JAKEPQ010001025.1 coordinate 1,056,399, forward strand.
CCAATATGTGCATCCTGCTCTTCTCTCCAGGCTCTCCTCTAGTCTTCCCTGCTTCTTCTTGTTTACATTTTAACTATTTTGTGGCTCTCCTCGCTCACAAAATCCAAGTCTCTGCCATCTCTGCCCTTGCTAGCATCAAATATTCCCTTTCCTGCTGTCCCACCACTCTGAAGATGGAGGTAGGAGCAGAGCCAGGAGCTGTGCTTGGCCAGTAGATCAGGCTGTGAGTTTTGACAAGTTGAGTTGTATCTCCACTCCATCCCTGTGCAGGAAGGTGAAATTTGGGGAGCTGCTCCTCGCAGTGGTGCCTCCCCAGTGCTCCCCAGCCCTCCTTCCCGAGGCTGCTGGATGCTGGGTGGTCTTGTCAGGGCTTTGCTGATGCCTTTGTCCAGTTTGGGTTTCTTTAGGTCTGGGGAACATCACCTTATCTCCAAATGCTTTGTAGCTGTGAATCCATCCAGGTGCCAGCCTGCCAGGGCACATGTGGAACAGAGGAGGAGATCAAGTCACAGAGGAAGCCCAGGGGTGTTATTTGGGGTGAAATGTGCCCTTTGGGAGGTTGTTCCAACACCCCAGCCCTGGACCTTGAGCAGCTCCTTCCCGAGGTGTCCATGAGAGGCACTGCAGGGCAAGGAATGGCACAGAGCTGCTCCAGGGGACACCACGGGGACAAACAGCCACCCCAGCCACCCCAGCAACCCTTCCAGCCCAGCCCCCCCGTCCCTCCTGCCAGCCCTTCCAGGACAGCCACATCCCTGTTCCTTGGCTCTTCCCAGGGGCAGCTCCACTCTGGAGCAGCACTAAATCTCCCTGTGCAGCCTGGCCAGCTCCACCTTGTCAGGAGGAGGGAGTCAAGCCTGGGTTATCACCTGCTTGTGGTCTCATCTATCACCTTGAATTGTGTTGCAGGATGAAATTACTCATCCAAACCTAATGTTAAATTTAATCAAGTCTGGAGCAGAGAGGATTAATGGGCTGTGCAGCACAGGCACACGTCTGGCACCGTGGCTGTGACTCAGGCAAAGTTTGAGAAGCTTGCTGGAAATGATGAAGCCAATCACCAGTGGGGTGGGGAAGGCTGCAGGAATCCTGCATCCCTCTGTAGGAATCCTGCATCCCTCTGTAGGAATTCTGCATCCTCTGCAGGAATCCTGCATCCCTCTGTAGGAATTCTGCATCCCTCTGTAGGAATTCTGCATCCCTACATCCCTCTGTAAGAATCAACTCCTTCTGCAGGTGGAGATGACTCCTGGTGGAGTCACCTGTGCTGTGTGACAATTTCTCCAGAGGGAGGAATGTCTCTGCTGGGCTGGAGATGGGAGGTTTGGGTTCTCTGGGACAGGCTGTGGGCTTCACTGTGGCTTCATCTCCCTCCTGGGATCATCCCAGGATGCCCTTGAGCATTCCTGGCCTGCAGCCGTGGGGAGCTGGCAGCCTTGCTGTGCCTGCTGAGTATCTCAGGGGTGTAACATTACAGATATTTAGCATCCCTGGAACGCTGTGTGTGCCAAGCCCTTGACAGCAGCCAGGCCTGGACGAGCCCTGTTGGTGCCACGGGGACACTGAGGCACAGGGTGACAGTGGCTGCCAGGTGCTCTGGTTGTGCCCTCCCTCCCCCTCAGCCCCCAGATCACACTGCCTGGTAATGCTTGTCAAAACCAACAGCCTCAGAAAGCTTTCCATCAGCTCGGCAGATGCTGTGAGGAACCCTTTTGTGAACTTCACGGGGGAAAAACAAAAACAAAATGAGAACTCAACCTCCCCCTAACCCACCACATCAACCCTCCCCAGTAAAGTCAGTCAGTAGTTTGAGGGGGTGGGTGGTTCATCCCCAAAGCAAACAGGGTATTTCTCTGCCTCTCTCGGGTTTGGCTAAAAAAAGCAAATAAACCCCAGAGGAAGCACGTCATGGTGCAAACCAGAAGCAGATGGTGCGGGCGAGAGCGTGGGAGGGACAGGGGTTTTCTCTGAACAGAGTATGCCTGTGAGAGAGAGGAAAACACAGAGAAAGGCACTCAGCACAGAGAGCTCTTGTTTGGGTGGCAGTTGGGGTTCCCCCAGCCGTGGCTCAGAGTCCTCCCCGGGGAGTGCTGGGGAAAGTCTGTGATTGAAACCGAGATTGCTGGGGCTGAGAGTGGAAAATAGAGCAGGGCAGACTCCCCAGAATCAGCAGCAGCCTGCAAAACACCTCCCTGAGCTCCTTTCCTTTTCTGTTTCACTGTCCTGTGCTATTGGACTCCATCAGGTGCTTCCTTCTCTTCTCTCCCACTTGCTCCCTCTTTTCTGAGATCCCCAGAGTTATTTCTATCTCTTGGTCACAGTTTTCCCAAAAGGCATCAGGGACAGAAACTGCTTCATCCTTTGGAAACTGTCCTAGAGCATTTCATTATTCAGACATGAACCCTCCTCAGCCTCGGCAGGAGGGATGAGCATTGCCAGCGCAGGTGAGGCACAGAGGTGACTTCCACAAATGTTTGTGCCACCAGGGTTGGCACCAGCCAGGTCCTGCCAGCTGGGCAATGCGTGTGACAAGCTGGCTGGGTTTGTGTGAGGTTGGAGGCACATGCATGGCAAGGTGAGGGGAAAATGAGGGATAATTTGGGGGGCAACCATTAGGACAACTGAGTGAGGATAAGCAGGAAGGCTCCTGAATAAAACCCAATGGGGCTGAATGGTGTGTGCATGGTGTGTGCAGGGACAGCCCTGTGTGCCAGGGGATAGCCAGCTGTGCACAGGAGCTTTGTGGGGAGCAGTGTGTGCAAATCCATGGGGGAGAAAGGATGGCTGTGCTGGTGAGGAGGCAGAGTGGGATCTGCCAGGAGCAGGGAGTGTGAATGGAACTGTGCTTGGGGAAAAAGCAGTGACAACTTGAGGATGAAGATGGGGATGAAGGTTTCATTGAGGGGAGGGTGTGAGTGCAGGACTGGAAGGGCTGGCAGCAGGGAGGGAGAGCCCTGAGTGGCTCTGTCCGTGGGCAGCACTGTCCCTCCAGAGAGGGGGATTTGCTCCCTGGGCACAGCAGAGTTCTGCATTTCCCACCCACGGAGTGTTGCAGGAAAGGGAGCTGGCTGGCAGCAGGGAGGGCTGGGCAGCTCTGCTTCACCAACCAGGACAGGGGAAGGGGAGAGGAAAAAACCCAACCCACCACACAGACCCAAACACGCCTGTTTCTCCACCAGCAGAGGTGTGGGTGTCAGCATTCCCCAGGCAGGGACTCCCAGCTCATTAGTGTGTCTGTGGAGCAGAGCTGCTGGCCCCAGGCATGCAGGGAGATTTTCAACAACACAGAATGCAGATTTTTTCCCCCAGTAAGTACTTGTGTTAGATTGTGCTTCCCTTCCCAGCTGCCCCCCCAGGCATCTCCCATCCTGAGTGTGCAATTAGTGCTGCTGCACCCCAGCTGCTGCTCTGGGGAGGGGCTGGGGGTGGCAGCAGCTCAGCAGGGAGTGGGACAGGGGAGATGAACACCAGCAGCACTGCCAGGCTCTCAGAGCAGCAGAGAGGTTGCTTCTCCTCTTGCTGCTGCTGCTTGTTTCTGCTCCCTGTGCCTGCATTACCCAGCTCTGCACTGGGGCCATTCACATGTGGGGTTTCACTGAGGCAGAGTGTGGCTCCAGCCTGGAATCCCTCAGAAATACAGATCCCAGGGGAAATCCAGCTCCAAATCCAGCCTGAATGGCTTAGGCTAATTGCTGGCCACTATTAGCAGAAAGCACTGACAGGACGTGGTGTTCCCTACAACTTGTTCCATAGGCATTACCTTGATTGAACTCTCATTTATTTAATGGACAAGTTGGATTTTCCTTCGTTGGAGAGTTTGGTGTTGTTGGGAAGTGTTTCTTGATATCCTGGTTAAATATTCCTCGTGCTAAATGCTTTGCACTGTCCCTGGAAGGTGAGGGCAGACTGGCTGCAGGGTCACCCTGTCCTGTTTGGGACAAGGGGCTTTGGGTGCAGCTGGGACACAGCTGGAGGATGGCACTGAGTGCCCTGAAGTGAGGCTGGGATCAGGAATGCCATCAGCCCTGCCATGGCTGCATGTCAGGGAGAACCCAGAGTGCATGGACATGCAACAATTCCCTGAGTATTCAGACAGAAAGAAAGGGAATTAATCAGATCAGCAAGCAACCATGAATCTAAAGGAAATATAACCATGGTAAAATTCCTGAGCATAAAATTCTGATAAAATTCTGGAGCAGCATGGAGTTTAATCACTGGAGATTTTGAAAAGCTTGTGTATGTTTTGAGACATTTTTACTCTTTCAGGCAGGTATTTTGAGATAAAAAATAATAAGCTAATTAGAATGTACCCAAGCATGGCTGTGAGTAATAAGAAGAGAGTCCGGACATTAAAAAATCCAAACATACATTAAATTCTGTAATCTAGTTCAGGGTGTGCAGTCCTGTCCCAGCTTGGTGAACGTTGGTGATGTCAGTGGGAGCAGAGGGTTTGTCCAGTGCTTGGACATTCCATTCATTCATAGGTCAGACAGGACTGAGTCACCCTGGAAAGGCCAATTTTGCAGGTTTTGGGGACGCCTGGATGGAGCAGTGCTGTCAATCTTCAGCTGGAGCTTCCAGGCAGCATTCAGTGCAGCTGGACCAGAGAGATGAAACAGGGCAGGTCTGGCCTTTGATGGAACTTTGTGTTCTCTTCCCAAACTCCAGATCCTGGGAGAGGATGGGAACGCATGGGAGCCAAAGGCTGAGCTGCACCACTTGCAGCATTAAGAGAATTAATGGGCTAATGAAGAATTAATTTACCCTCAGGCCAAACGTCCAGGCCAGGAGCAGAACTTTCTGCAGCAGCCCCGGAGCTGCGGGGAGGGCTGTGAGATGTTCACACCCAGCTCTGCTGCTGCTGCAGGGTGGGGACACCCGGAGCTGCCCAGCTCTGCTCCTCCTGCCACCGAAGTGTTGTTTCCATTTCCTGCCGCAGTGCTGAGAAAAGCCGTGGTGTTACCTCCTCCTCCCTCGCCCTTTCCAACCCCTGTGCCCTGCCAGGGCTGCTGCTGACACAGCCTGAGCCCCGAGAGGCTCCCAGAGGTGCTGAGGGGTGTCCCTTTGTCCCCCTGTCCCCGCTGTCCCCGCTGTCCCCTCTGCCCTCTCCCCACACACGGGCCAGGCAGGGCTGGTAACCTCCTGCCTGCTCCTGGACAGAAATGCCTGATAAAAGGGTTAATTAAGGGTTCCAGGAAACACCCAGTGAGTGGGAGCTGATTTCATGATCCACATGATTTCATGATCCACCCCAGCCTCGGGAGCAGGGAACTCTCACTGACACCAGTGCTGCTCAGTCCTGCTGCAGCTTTGCAGCTTTGCCCAGGGTGGGTTTGACCCTCGCCTGCTCCAAGGCTGCTCAGTGTGCTTTAAAATGTCTGAACTCATAGTGAACCTGTTAAAAAAGGCATTTTCCGGTTTGGAGAGGGACAGGGACAAGGGAGAGGCAGCAGAGAGCTGATGTCATTGCTGTGCTCAAGTCAGGGATCTGCACCCAGCAGTGCTGGGAGTTCCTGTCCCTCACAAAACTCTGCTCCAGCTCAACATCTGCTTTTCTCAAAGTCTCTGCAATGCTAGAGTTTATTCCAAGTGCTTTTCCAGTCCAGTTGGCTGACTTGCAGCTGGAGGTGAAGTGGTTTGCCCCAGAGGTCACACAGCAAGGGAGCACTCGGGTCACTGTCCCTGCAGGTGAGATCAGGTGGAGTCACCTCTGCTGGCAGGGTCAGAGCCCAGGCTCAGGCTGGGATGGATTTCCAGCATCCCAGAAAGGGGAAAGGCTCAGCTCTGCTAGATCTGACCTGCTCTGAAAGCACAGAGGTTTATTCTGTGAGTGTGCTGAAGGTGTGATCAGCCTGTTGTACAATTCTGTTCATCTGCCTGGGATATCTCAGTGCACAAACCTCAGCCTGGGCAGCTAGGCTGGGGTGAAGCCTGAGGAATTCAGCTATTTCTGTTCCTGCTGCTGCAGCCCTTCCCAGCATCCAGCAAGGGGAGCTGACAACCTGCTGCCTTCCCTTCTTCCCTTCCCTCACAGGCTGCTTCCAGGTAAGGAGCTCTGAGCTGCTCTGAGCTCCTCCCAGGGCTGCTCCTGCTGATTTTTGGGGCTGTGATGGAGAGCTGTGGCTGGAGCTGCCCGGCCTGGCTGATGTGCTGAGCACCTGGGGCAGGGCTCTGTTCCACAGCCACGCTGCAGGGGTTGGCTCATGGGAATTTGGGAGGCTCTGTGCAGACAGAACCTCATGCTAGGCTCAGGTTTTGTGCTCCTCTGCCAAGGCTTGTGTCGAGAGCAGGATCTCAGTCAGGGCAGAGTGGTGATTCCCATGTCTGTGGCTCCCTGCAAGGTCTCAAACAAACATCTCAGTTTCCCAGTGGTGCCAGGAAGGGAGGCAGATGCTGATGAGTTCCTGTCTGAAAGTTTAGAAGTGTTGCTTTCACTGGGGAGAATTAGTTTTGTTCTTTCCTGCTTTGCTGTCAGGGAAAGGAAAGAGATGCTGTCGAGGTGAGATCTGCACATTGAGTGGTTCCTGAAGTAAGAGCAGTCTTGAGAACATAAGTAGCAAATAACTTCTGAAACCCTTTAGAAAATGACACAGAAAACTGAGGAAAACCTTCTGAGCAGCAGCACAGCCTCCATCTCCCCTCGCTCTGGATGCCCTTTGGACGGGGAAGTGAAAGCAGCATTTTAGCTTCCTGTGTTTGGTGTTCCTGGCATTCAGCTTGGCAAGGCTCTTTGCTTGTGATCTTTTCCACCCATTTTAATAACTTCCCATCGGGATTAGCCTTTGATATTGATATATTCATGCACACACAATTCCCAGGCAGTCAGTGAGGCCAATCTTGGAGATCTTTGCAGAAATTAAAATTTAAATTACTTGAACTCTGCTGCACGCGTTGGGCCCTCGCTGGCAGTGATGGCAGAGCAGAGAATGAAACAGCTCAGGGTTCCCCCAAATGCCCCAAACTGGGCAGGAAAAAACAGGGACGGGGATTTGCACGTTATTTTTTTCTTTTTTCTCCTCCCCTTCCTTTCAATGCCTTCATGCTTTGATTTAAAATAAAATTAAAAAAAGAAGAAGAGACTTCTCTGTGTCCCAAATGCAGAGGCACAGCAGAGGTTGGCCAAATCCTGTGGCTGTGCAGGGAGCAGTGGGCACAGAATCTGGGCACAGAGCTGCTGCCATAAGGCTTTTTCTCCCCACTTCTTGCCAACATAATCAAAATAACTCACTTACACCTCATAAAATAAAATGCAGAATCCAAAATCCTTCCTTCCCTGCAGCGGTTTGTCTGGATCCCATTCCTTGGAGCTGAGCTGAGAGTGCAGGAGGGAATTTATTTTGGTTTTGTTGTTAACTTCTCCAGAATGAAAAGTACCAACAGCAGTGGGCAGAAGGTGCAGCTCATTTCTGACTCAGATGGAAGTCAAGTGTTCCTGAAGCTGCTCCTTGATGGGCACCAGAGTTAATCTCAGTGTTTTTCCTTTTCTTGCTCCTTTTCTCTCTCTCTCCCACTTTCTTTCTGTTTAATTTAGTCTCTGCTGACCGAGGTGGGGTTTATCCCTTGTTCTCTGTGTGCTTTTCCAATTAGTCCTGATGTTCCCTTTGCTCCATTCTTCCAGCTGTAAATCTCCAAACTGGACAGTGACTGTGGGAAGCATCAGCATCCCTCAGAATGTGCCAGGAATGGCCAGAGATGATGGAGCCAAAGGTGATGAAAAGGAAAAGAAAGCATAAAGGTAGGGAATTCACCGTGGTGTAGTGGCAATTCTATGTATTTATTAACGCTTTTCCATCTCCTGCATATGTAAATGCTGACTGTTCCTGTGGTCAATTAACATGCAAAATTAATGACTTTCATGTCAGTGGTATGAAGTTGGGCTCTTGGAGGCTCTGGATTGTGAAATGATCAACTGACAGTGTGAGTTTGTCTGAAAGAAGCAATTATTCAAAGAGGCAGATGCAAAGTAAGTGGGCAAGTGAAGAGCACTGATCACTCACAGCCCCAGCTCTTTTCACATCATTGCAGTATGAAATATCCTCCAGTGAAACTGAGTTCTCCTCCAAACCTGTAATTTCCAGGTAATCACAGAGTTTGGAGTGCTGTCATGCTAGCAGCAGCAGTGAGCAGCCTTTGGGGAGGAGGCAGCAGAGAGGTTCTGTTAATAGGCAATCAGAAATATTTTCATCAATGGTGTGGTTAAAAGCTCAGTCAGCCCTCCTGGATCCCTGTCTGCAGCAGCAGAGTGGAGCAAAGAAGGGAAGAAGTCTGATCAGAAAATATTGGAGTCACGGTGTGAGAGTCATAATGCAGTAATTTGCAGGTTGGGATGGAAAAACATCAATGCTCAGTTCTGCCTATTGAGCTATTATGTGTAAGTTGTTATTAAAAATATAATTGCTCGGCTCAGGTGCTGGTGGCAGGAGATTTCCTCTGGTAAATCTGCCTCCAGCATAACTCAATGCCTTCTCACCAAATATTTTCTTTGGGTTTGGTTCTCTTTTCACTAACGTTGCTTTATGTAAAACTGATATAAGCAAGAAAAGAATTGGAGTTTTTATTTAATTAATTATTTTATGAATTTTTTACTTTTTTATGGAATGATGCAGTGAACATACTGAGACTGGGATATCTCAGCAGAATGTCTTAAACTTTTCTTTCTGCAATGTTTTATTCCTGCATTCTTTACGGGAGGAGCAGGAGATAATGGGGCTGGAATGTCCTTCTTCATGTTAGTTCTCTGTGTCAAGCAGGATGAAACTCCAACTAATCCTGCCATAAATTCAGGCATTCCCTATCCTTCAGTATTCCCATTTTTCTTCAGGCATTAGGCATGTTATCAGTCCTGTGCCAAAAAAAAAAAAAAAGAAAAAATTTAAAATTGTTGAGACTGTAAGCAGCTATAAAAATGAAAATAAGTCAGCCTTCCCTGGGTTGTCCATTGAACAGGGGGAAGTAGCAACAGAACAAGATGTATCTAAAACCCAGAACTCCATTTTCCAAGGAAGCAGCCTCTTCCAGAGGGGTTCCAGTTTCCTGGAGAGATTTTTGGGAGTGAAATCCCAGGGTGTGTTTGTAGCACCTGTTGGAGCCTCTGTGTGTGAGATGGGAAAAGTTTTTAATGTGCAGCAAACCCAGAAATGAGACACTGTGATTAAAAGTGCTCCCACAGAGAGGAAAACAAAAACAACAGCCCAGGAGCTCCCTGACTGAAAATATTTATGTCCTGAGCTGGAAAACGAGCCAAACTCCCCAAAGGAACAGCAGTACCAGAATTTAGCTGCTGGAGCCCAAAGCCACATCGTTCTGATTTAATAATTAATGTGGAGTTAATTGAGGCTTTTGCTGGAGTGAAACAGGATGAAAGAGCCCTGGCAGTGTGGACAGTGAGTCCATTCTGCTCCCCTTCCCTTCCCCCAGAATGGTGTGGGGAGTGATGGGTTTGGTGTTCTGGTCCCAGAACAAGGAGTCAGGGAAGGAGGGGATGGGGATGGGGATGGGGAGGGGATGGGGATGGGGATGGGGATGGGGACGGGAATGGGGACAGGGAGAGAACTGGGAAAACATCCCTCCTTCCCTCTCCTGGCCCTTCTGACAGGATTTTCCATGGGCATCACTGAGGAGTGCAGCAGTTGCACAAATTCCTCCAAAAGGCAGCAAAACAGAGACACAGGAGAAGCTGGCTCTGTGTTCTCTTCCAGAAAGTAAATCACACTGTGGGTTTAGAGCTGACAGTTCAGAGCTTCAGGAATTGAATCACACAGTGGATCCAGAACAACATGCCTTTTAACCCTTGGAGTGTGTGCCATGTGAATGAATATTCCCCAGGTTTGGTGGGGAAAATGGTCACATTTGGGTGTCAGGGCTGTTGGTTATCCTGACAGAGAATGGGATGATGAGAGAACCTCTCACATCAGGGCACAGCTGCTGGGTTTAGATCCTCTGGAAGAAAGTGGAGCTGCTGGGTTTAGATCCTCTGGACAGAAGGCTGCAGTGGATTCACCAATCCTTTGCCCATTTCCCCATTCCCTCACTGCTCTTCAGCACCTGCCTCTCAGGTGGAACTTTTTATTTAAGTTTTCCCTTTGTTATTCCAAGTTCACTGAGCACAGGGAGTGGAAACTCCTGCCTGGGGCAGAAGGAACTTGCAGAGCAAAGCTGCTCTGCATTGCTGGTGCTCCCTGGGATCATGAAGAAGTGAGGTTTGCAGCACTTCTTTCTCACTTGGGATTCGAGTTTTTGCAAATGGAATGCTGGAACGTTGGGTCCTTTCCTCTCCAAGTGAGTGGGGTGACATAAAACATTCCTGAGCCTGCAGAAGGTGCATTTTCACCACCTCTGAGTCCACACAGCCCTATCTGTACCCTGAAAAACCTCCCAGGATGTCATCTGCAATGTCCTTGGAGCACTTTGTCTCCAGAGCTCTCTTGAGTCTCCACAGCCCTTTAAACTGGACTAACTCCCCTCTATCCCAGAATATCCATTTCAGAAAATGGATATTCAGAAAATTTCACTCCCACCCTCTGCTCCACGGGGATGGGAAGGAGTTGGGAGCTCCTGCTGTCCCTGTGGCTGCTGGGCTGGACACAGGGAACTCACATTCCCAGCATGGAGCAGGACTCTGGACAATGCCACACACACAGTTAATGTTCCTCCTAAAAACTACTTTTATACCCTGAAGAGATTAGTGTCTGTCATTTGGGCTTTTACTTTAGAGTCTAATAGCTGGAGATTTAATCCCTTATTCAGAGAAGTAATTATTGCTCACATAAATAGGTCTGTTGGAGTCAGTGAGCTGAGCTCCCCGAGGGGAGGGACAGTCACTCTGACCAAGCTCAGTCCCCACAGTGCCTGTGGTATTTAGTGCCTGTAGGAATGGTGGGATATATCCCATTTTTCAAAGGAAATGTGTGGAAACATTCAGGTTTGGGTGCTGAGCAGGGAGCTGGCTATCCAGGGCTGCAGCTCCATGGGATTTATCCATCTGCAGCAGCCCCTGGTCAGTGCTGGATGGCAGGACGTGGTTCTTCTGGAATGAATATTGTGCTCTGCAGCTGGAGCTGAGTCCCCAAATCCCACAGGGAATTGCCACCAGAGCACCTGACAGGGTTTGAGGAAGGAGCCTGGAGCTGGAGTTTTTCCCACTGAACAGAAACATGCAATAACATCATTTTTAACTGCTGAATACATTCGGTGTGGTTTCTGTGGCCTGAAACAAGGCAGCTTGGCAGGAATTTCCAATGGGTTGTTTCTCTCCTGGAGCTGGGGCTGAGGGCTGCTGTTGGCCTTTGCTGCTGAAGAAGACAATTTAATCAAAAAGAATAAAACTCCCCAAAGAACACAGACCTGAGGGATGTTACTGATGTGCAATCCCACTGCAGCCAGAAGCTCCTGCCCAGATCAGAAGCTGCTCTGCTGTGGCCCCTAAATGCTTGTGATTGGCTTTGCATTTCTGGGGTTGGTTTTGTTTGTTGCCATTGAAGATAACAACTGCTCTGATTCTGTCCACATCATTCTGCCTTCTGCAGGAATGGAGCTGTGCCAATACTGGTAGCTCTGGAAAATCATTTGGCACTGTGTGCCCAACCCCTGGAGGGTTTCTTTTCAGAAACACAGAAATGAGGAGAGAAGATTTGGTCCAGTGATGCAGTTCTCAAGCTGTTCATTGTATGACCTCGGGCAGCTCATTTAATTTCTCTGTTCCACACTTTATCTATTGGAGAAAATAGGGGGAAGCTCCAAACACCTATTTATCTCTTGCAATAGGTTGGGAAATCTAATAAATGCTGGCAATAAGCTGTTGATCCTGTAAAATAAGAGGGAATGGCAGAAGACAGCATTATTTACAAATTCATGTTTCCCTTTTCAGGTAATTGGCACTGTTATGGAGCTATTTGGGATTAAGCTGATGCTCAGTGGTTTACTGAAGCAGAGTTAAACACTCAGGATCCTCAAACGTGGGAGGTTGTAAAGAGACCCCAGTGTGGAGTTTTCTTTCTTTCTTTCTTTATTTCTTTATTCAGTTTGAGTCTCGTTGGGCACAAAGCCAGCCAGGTCACCTCCCAGAGCCCCATGGCTCACAGATCCTGCTCTGCACAGCCCCACAGGTCTGCTCTGCTTCAGGACCACAGGCACAGCCCTGGCCTTGACCAGCTGCCTTTGGTCACTCTGGCTCTGCAGGTGATTCCCTGCTTTGGGCTCAGCCATGGAGAGAAGGACACTGATTGTGCTGTGGTTTGGTACAAATCTGGTCCATAAACAAAATAAATCACAGCCCCAGCTGGAGCTGTGCAGGAAAACAGCACTGGAGAATGAGCCTTGGTTAGGGAGATGTATTGAAATGAATCATTTATCCTCTCCAGTTTGAGCTGTGTGTGCTTACCTGTTCTGTACCTGTGTGCAGAAGGTAGAACTCTAATGGGCACAGAGTACCCACACAGAGCTTTAGGGAAGAAATGAACATAAATGACAAAGTATTTAATTCCCTAATGACAACGTGAAAAGAAATGTAAAAAAAAAAAAAAAAAAAAAAAAAAAAAAAAAGAGCACACACAGAGGAAGAAGAGCACATTTGAGGAGCAGAATGCTGCCAGCTGCTCTGGAGGCACACCTAGGACACTTGTGGCTCCCAAGGCTTTCCCAGGGCTGATCTGCCATTCCCATGGACCAGCAGATGGATGCTGAGAGCAGATTCCCAGTTCAGGCTCCTTGTCCCTCATGGGGCACAGGGACACCCAGGAGATACAGGCAGAACCTGCTCTGTGCAGGGGGAGCATTTAATTCAGGCTTTGAACACCTAAAAGGGGATTAATACTTAAACAAATAATACTATTAAACTCTCCTGTCCGCAGGAAAATGCTTTGCCTCCGTGCAGGAGAGAGCAGGCTGGGAAGTGAGTGAGAGGAGCTGTAAGGCAGTGAATTAGGCTTAACTCTAGCAAAAGCAGCACTTGTGTAAATGAGACCCCCGAGGGCTCATCAGGGAGCAGTAAAATGTTACAGGGGGGAAGTCAGTCAGGCCATAAAGCTGGGGAGGCAGGAGTGGGGAGCCAGGAGCTGAGGCATAAAAGAGGAGAGATTAAAGGATGACAGATGAGGGCTGGGAAGGATGCAGGAATGCTCTGAGTGCCAGGTTTGCTCCTGTGCCACTGCCAGGTGCCAGAGCATCCCTGAGACACCAGAGAGCCCAAGGGGAGAGGGGAAGAGTGAGCAATGGATGGTAAATAAAATAAGGAAATAGAATCAAATCGACATTGAGTGTATTTGATTTAGGAGGACACCAATGAATAGGGAAGGGGAGGAAAGTGGCAGGGTGAGAGTTGCTGTTGGGTAGGACTGTGGCTTGAGTGAGATATAGTGCAAGCCCTAAATTATCATCATCATTATTTTTTGGCTGGGCTGTGCTGTGACATCAATACCAATTTACACTCTGGGTGAGTAGCACTTACTACCTTCTTGTCTTCATAAATTGTGCATTGTCCTTATTTATTTGCTTCCCTGTCCCCTTCCTCTCCTCCTGCATCGCCTCCCTCCTCCTCTGTGAGTGTGATGGGGATGGAGCATCCTTGCTGTGTCCTTGCTGGGTGTGACATTTAACCCCAGCTCTGCTCCCTGGAGAGCATTCCAGCTTGTCTGCCCTGCTGGGAGGAGGATGAGGTGTACAGAAGGTTGGCATTGCTCTTGGCAGGTTGGCAGCAGATTCATTCTCTCTTCTCCAGACTGGACACTGATTTTGGTGAGTCTCCTCACTGCTGGGATAGAGGAGGGCAGGACAGCAACAAGGGACAGAGAATGTCCTGCTGTTCACTGATGGTTTGTGATAAACCACTGGGTTTTACCCTGAAAAAGCTGAGTTCTGCATGTTCTGCCACTCTGGCTTTGTGATTGGATCAGTAATTAAATGAATGAGGCAAAGTCCATTTGGAAGTGAGGGTGTGCCAACTTCCTTTTCCAGGTTCATTTGAAACCCTGATAGCAATTAAACTGGAAAAAGCCTGGTTCTGAACCTGAATTCTGTTTCAGTTGCTTAAAATCACACCTTAAATTGATCTGATCTCCCTCAACATATGGGATAAGTTTAATCTCCCCAGGAACTGAAGTTTGGCTGTCAGAGGGGCAGATGGTGAAGCTGAAACAGAGTTCTCAGAATTACCTGTTTGGGGTGTGGCAGAGGAGAGCTCTTGGCTGGGGCAGGACAGAGCTGTACAAATGGCTTTTCAGAGCACTGTGTCCACCTGCAGCACCCAAAGCTGTTCTGCAACAAAGGAGAGCAGCAAGGATTCACAAATCCCAATTCCCTTTGAGGGCACTGCTGTGTGAAATCACCACTGCTGCCCATCAGGGTGCAGATGTACAAAACTCCGAGTGGAGAACTCGGGAGAGGAGAGAATTTGGGAGGCCAGGCTGGTTTGGGAGTGCCTGAGTCAGTGTGTGTGATTTCCCTTGGCTGGGCAGTGCCACTGGCAGGGAAAGGACAGAGACTTCTTTGCTACAGAACTGCAGATTTCATCCAACAAAACCTGCCTGCTGCTTGCAGCATTCACTGCAATTCCCAATCCTATTCTGCACCTGCTGGAATGTCTGTTAGTGCACACGAGAAATACAAATTCCTTCCTGGCTCCTCTGTGATCAGTTCATGCTCTGATGCTTTGCAGCCAACAGAACACGAATTTAGGGGTTTTGCTTCATTTTGGGAATCTGCTTTGCTGAAAAGAAAACAGATCCAGGTAACATCCCAAGAACCTTGGTGCTGCTGCCTGCCTAGAGGGAACAGGCAGCAGAGGCAACAGAAAAACGCCTCTGACCTTATTTGGGGTAGTAGATTTAATAATCCCTAATGGAATTACCAGTGAGGAATCCACATGCTCATCTCTTTCCTGGAAAGGCTTTTTTTCCTGCCTCCTTTCTCTCTAAGCTGCCTCCCTGTGCAGGGAGTGCATGTGCAGCTCTCCTCAGGGGACAGGGGGTTGGAATAACAGGTATTTCCCAGGGAAGAGGATGGATGGGAGGAACTTTATTTTCCTGTTTTGAGGCAGCAGTGCTGAAGCTCCTCTCCCAGCCCATGTGTGCTGTGGGAATCCAGAGCAGAGCAGAGCTTTGCCCCATTCTGTGCCTTGGGGAGAAACTGCCAGGTCCTCTCCATCCCCCAGCAGCCCCACAGCAGCACACATTTGCAACTGCAGCTTTTCCTACAGATGTAATAATGCAAATTAATTGTCAGGATGCAGGAAAAAAAAAAAAAAAGCTGAATCGCCTGCCAAAGCAATAGAGCAGTTCCTTCATTTCCATTTTCTGCCTGCACAAAGGTGGAGGAGGAATTCAAATCCTGGGAGCTCTTGGGCTGCACTGAGTGAAATATTCCTTCAGCTCCACTGCTGGGGTTGTTGGATTGGAGGCAAGCAGGAGGTGTGAAGCTCCCCAGAACAACAGGCCTTTCTTAAACACTGCTGTAGGAAACATTCTGGGCAAATACTGGGTAAAAACTGCTCTGGGAGATTTTCCTGGAGGGAATTTTCCAGGGTTTGTTTGGTGGGAAGAGAATCTCCCCAAAATGACATTTCAGTTCTTGTTGATGCCACGACCTCGGACAAGTAGGAAAGAATATTTCGGTGGTTTGGTGGGCAATAAGTACCAAAAGACATCAAAATGGCAACATTAACTTTGAAATTCGGATTTTCCAAGAAGGAATGCTGAGCAGGTGAAATCCATGATCAGTTCACTGTGCTAAAGGACTGCAACCCTTTTCTTGATGCAGACAGGGAACAAATGAGCTTATCTAAAATTCATTGTTTAATTTTGATTGGCATTACAGAAAAACGACTCTCCCAATTTCAGTTCCAAATCCCAATCCACCCAACACTTCAGCCCATCAGTGGCACCAGGAGTCACTAATTCCTGGCTGGATTAAATCCTCAGGTCCTGACCCAGCAATTTCCCCCTGGCTCTGGGAGAAGGGATGAGAAGCATTTGCAGTTCTGTAAAAAAAAGGATGAGCACAAAGGGGAGTCCATCTAATTGATAAAGTACCCTTAAATTCCGTGTTTCAAGGGTTTATAACGTGGCACTGAAATTGCTGAAACTTGGCATTCAAAGCTCATCTGGGGAGCCACACTCTTCTTCCCATCTCTCTTTTTAAAATGATTATTTTCTCACATCATCTCAGACCTCTTCTGCTCCACACTTTCCCCTTCACCCCCCAAGCCATAATTCCTGCTGGAATTTCTCAGTGAGCAATTGCTCCTGAGGGCTCTGAGCTCTGCCATTTTTCTCCCAGTGGGAGCTGCATCCCAGCACTTTTCTGGAATTGAAAAAAATCCGTTTAGCAGGGTTTTCTTGCCTGAAACAAAGCACAGGTGGTACAAAGGCTTGAACAGAGGTTTCTGCAAGTGCTCTCTGTACCTCTGACCTACATGTTAGTTAAATCATGTCTGCTGAGGGCCCAAAAAATGCCTTTGAGACAATTAATTTCCATTTTTGATCAGAAAATAACCCTGTTTACTTTAGGGCTTTCCTCCCTGACTCTGCCAGTGCAGTAGAACCACAGAGCTGCACTGAGCTGCCTCCTCTCAGGTCTTGTACTGACAGAACTTTGCTCCTCAAATCAAATCCTTCTCTCCCATGTCTCCCAAATCTGCTAAAAAAGCTTGGGAAGGACATACTTTGACAGGACTCTTGCCCTCTCCTGCCTTCTGTGGCTAAAACTTTCCACACTTTGCTCATTGTCTTCTTTTGTTCACCTGTTTTGGCATGCTGTCCCTGCCCAGCGGGTTCTGACACCAGCACCTCCCAGGTGAAACCACCTCAGACTCTCCTGGAAAGTTTTCCTGCTCAGCTCTGAGCACAAAGCTCCTTTCTCATGTCCCTCTAATTCCAAACCAGCTTGAATGCTAATAAAATACCACAGGTATTCACTCCACGGTAGGGATTAGGTCCTGCTTGGAAGAAGCAAACACAATTCAAATGGCAGAGAGTTTTGTCGTTTGAAAATTAGCTCCTCTCTGTCTGAAATAACCTTTTTGGGGGTGTTGGCATGGAAATGAGCCCAGCCTGCCAGTCCTTCCACAGACACCTCTGTAACTCAGCAGAAGTCCATGGGAACCTTGGGAAGGTCCTGCTGCTCTGAAAATCAGATGTCAAATTGCTTAATTTTATCCCCAAAAAGTGTCTGGTTTTGAAAATTAGCCTCATTCCTCAGTTTTGTCCCATTTTTGGATCAGTGTTAAGCCCAGTTCAGTCAGATATTTTGTTGATAGATGCTATGCCTAATTTTTTATGCAATGCAAACTCCAGAGAGGAAGAAACTCTTCTCCTCATCTATGACTTGCTGATCTGGGGCTCCAAACCCCATCATTTGGCGATGAGAAGTGATGGCATTTCACTGAAATGTCATGGCTTGAGGCATAATCTGTTTTCCCCATCCCAAAATGATTTCCAGGAAGGCAAAACTGAAAGTGGGACCACGATGATAAATGAGGGAGATTTTTAACTGTCTTGTTGAAATAAGAAAAGCCCTTCCTCTTGCATAGGAAGTATTTTTAACAGTTTGGAAATGAAGCCAGAAGGAGGGAAACCTGTCAGGTCGGACAAGGTGGTGATTCAAACACACTCCCAGTGCTAATGGGGTTTTTAACTGGCTGGGTTTTGTGGGATTGCATCAGAGCAGCTGATCAAGGGAAACGCTGACAGAGGGGAAAAGGAACTGCAGAGGGGAAACAACTTCCCTGTTTCCCCAGGAAACCACTGCATCCCAGGGAGAGGGAACAGGAGGATGAGATGTTTGTCCCAATCCCATCCCTGCACAGTGGGAACTCTCCTTCCATCGTGCTGGAAGGAGAGACAGGCCAGAGAACACTGAGGGTTTGAGTTCTGTGTCACTGCAAAGCTGCTGGGGGAGCAGTGAGGACTGGGAGGGATGGATCTGACTGAGAGCTGAGCAGTTCGTCCTTTCCAGGGGTAAATGGGGGAAATTGAATCACGGAACATCTGTCTCTGCAGAAGGTCTTGCCAGGTGTGGAGAATCATCCAGGAGGGATGGATGGGACTCTGGTAGTGATTTCATCCTTTTCCCACACCACCAGTGCTTGGAGAGCCTTTGCTGGTCAAAGGGCGCAAAGATCCCCCAAACACGTCCCTGGAGGGTGGCACTTGGTGATTCAGAGCACTGTCCCTGACCCTGTGCCTGTGAGTCCAGGGGTCAAACCAGGAATGCCAAAAGCTCAGCATGGTTTGTTCATTGCTCAAATACTTAGAAAATCGCCAATATCGAGAAGCAAACTGCTCATAACGGTGCATTGCCCTGTTTGAGCACAGTCTGTACTCTGCTCCAGCCGAGGGTCTCACCGAGGGTGGGCTCCGTGCCCGCGGGCTTTGCTCCGCTCCCGTTTCCCCGCAGCCCGCGGTGCGTTCTCGGCTCGGGGCCGCGCTGGGTTTTGGCGTTGCTGGTTTTTGGCGTTGCTGGTTTTGGCAGTTGCTGGTTTTTGGCAGGGCTCTGGTTTATGGCAGGGCAGGTTTTTTGCATGGCTGGTTTTGGCAGGGCTCTGGTTTTTTGGCAGAGCTGGTTTTTGGCAGGGCTCTGCTTTTGGCAGGGCAGGTTTTGGCAAAACTGGTTTTTGGCAGGGCAGGTTTTTAGCATGGCTGGTTTTTAGCAAAGCTCTATTTTTGGCAGAGCTCTGTTTTCCGCGCTCGCAGCCCCCATTCCCTCCCGGGGAGCTCAGCGCGGGGGCGGCAGAGCAGAGCGGAGCGGAGATCAGCGGGCAGAGCTCAGTGCCCGCAGCGCCCGGGGGAGCAGCGCGGGGCTGCCGCGCTAATTGGAACGTGTCGGCGGCTCTGCGGCGGCTCGGCTCCGCCGGCGGGGCTGCTCGGCTCGGCTCGGCTCTGCTCTGCTCTGCTCCGACCGCGGCGGCGGCGGCAGCGCCCCGGGGGGACCGAGCGGCGCCAGCCCGGGCTGAGCCCCCCGGGTGAGCCTGGCTGAGCATCCGCCCGCTCCGCATCCCGCCGGGATGGCTCGGGATGGCTCGGGATGGCTCCGGGATGGCTCGGGATGGCCCCGAGATGCTGCCCGGGATGGCCCCGGGATGGCTCAGGATGGGATGGGTCGGGATGGCTCGGGATGGCCCTGGGATGGCTCGGGATGGCCCTGGGATGGCTCGGGATGGCTCCGGGATGACTCCGGGATGGGATGGCTCGGGATGGCTCGGGATGGCTCCGGAATGGCTCGGGATGGCTCGGGATGCTGCCCAGGCGGGGGGAAACGCGGGGAGCCCCCAGCGCTGCTCACGCCGGAGACAGCGGCGGGAAGCAGGAAAGCCCTGCCCTAATTCCCATCCCCATTGTGAAAGTGATTGTGCACGATGAAGCGTTCCCAGAGATGGCGCTAGGATTAGGGAAAAACCTCTCTGCCTCGCTGTTTTGATTTCAGAGAGGAGATAATCGGATTACTCCCAAAGTCGCTCTGACGCAGAGCCGCACACGGCAAGCACAATACGGTATTGTTTTGTCTCCCCGTGGATTCCCACACCGTACCAAAGACACACCTGGAAATATTCTGCATCTGTAGCGTGGATTTTCTGGGTTTTTTTTTCCTCTTTTTTTGGTGTGTAGACATCACAGAGATTAAAATAGAGCCTTTACCCCAGGGGGTGGCAGGTCTGCAGGAAGGGCATGCATGAAAGTGTTTCGTTGGAAGGTTCAGTTTCCCTGCTCTATGGACCTTTTTGGAGGTCAATTAAAAACTGAGCTGTGTAAATTTTTATCTGTGTGCACAACAATTCACAGTCTAAGAATGTGGATTATTCTTCCATTTTATCGCAGGGAATGTTCAAAGTATGCAGGTCCCAAGGAGGAAAATGAAAGAAGCTGTTTCCTGCTGGGGTCTTATTTGGAGAAAAGTTGAGGGAAGGTGGCTCAGGGCATTGCTTCGTATCAGAAACTCCCATCTCTGTTTAACTTTTTAGGGATAATCATTGACAGGGGAATGTAGCTTCCAGAAGAACAGGGAGTATGGGTTGTACTGGGTTTGGAGATAAATCTTGCATTAGTTTGGTGATTAAAGGGGAGATGCAGATTTGGGATTAATGAAATGTGAAAGTGGGGAAGGGAGTCAGGAGGATGAGGTGCTGGATACTCTCATAATTATTGCTTTTTTCCCACAAGAGCTGTGGGTGTTTGTCAGCCCAGTAAATGAGGTTTGATAATTATCACCTTCCTGGTTGGCTGTCAAGGTCACAACAGCTCGTGACAGATCTGGGAATGGAAACCCAGAGTTCCAACCCCTGAGCCTCGGGCAGGAGGGAGAGGAACCACAGGGCTGGAACTGAGGGAAGAAGCACCACGGTGGGGACTGTGCAGCTCAGCTGCCTGGGAGGGAGAAGCAGAGCTAGAACCAAAAACTGAAGGAGTTCACTGAAGTGGGTCATTAATTCATTACAGCTTGTGCCTGAGCAGGGTGGGATTTCAGGGGACAGTGCAGAGCTCAGGCTGGGAAGGGTGAGAGAAATATGGAGAACAACTCCCCTTGCAGAAATGCTGCAGTCAGATATCAGATGGGATGCAGGGATTGGGAGGGTGCAGGATTGTCCCCAGGTGGGAATCCCCAAGAGGCAGCATGGACATTCTGTGTGACAAATCCTGCCCGTGGCACAACTCCAACTCATTCTGCGGAAAGCATGGCCCTGGCAGGTGTTGATGGCAGCAAAACAAATCTGGAATAGGTTGTGATAAAGGGAGTTCTCTTGGGAAGTGGGAAAAGCAGCGATAAATATCTTGAAACTGTTGGATCACAGGAAGAGTGGAGCTGTGCTCGTTGGAGCACTCATGGATTGTCCTCTAATGCATCAAATGTTTCCTTGGGGGGCCTGATGGAAGCCTGAGATTTCAGTTAAGTTTGGGGGTTTTTTTGGTTTTTTTTTTTTTTTCTTTTCAGTATTTTTCTATCCAAGGATAGAAATTTGCCTATCCCAAGGACTTACAATGAATTTTGTGTGATTTTGGGTCCCTGAGTCCTGAAGGGACAATTGACCTTTCTTCTAAACTCAGTGAAGGAAAGCCCTGATTTCAGGTCCCCTCTCAGCTGATCTGGATTTGAACCTGGTGGCTCCATTTCAATCCTATTTCTGGGTCTTTCCACAGCCAAGTAACTCCCTGCCCAACCTTTTTTTCAGTATCTGCTTCCAGTCACGATCTCAGTCCTGGAAATGGTGTGTTTGTAAATCCCCTTGGGATGGAGGAACATTCCTTGTGACGTTTGTAGGCAGAGCTGCCCTGAGCATTGCCATGGTTCTGTTTCAGGGCTCTGGCAGGGAAATCCCTGGGCTTTGGCCATGGCCAGAGAGGGGCTGGAGTGGCAGTGGAGGGTCAGGAGAGGGAAAGGGAGTGTGGCTGCAGGGCTGGGGATGGTGCTGCACCAGAGGCTCTCAGCTTGTCTTTCAAGGCAGAGAAGGCAAAGCTGCACCTCCTGCTTCCTTCTCTGGAGAACTGCTGGTGTGCACAGCCCTGGGCAATTCCTCGGCAGCTCCAGATGTGCTCTGTCGCTCCAATCTGTCTGGAAAGGAAGCAGATGTTGGTGCAGATGTTCCCAGGGCACAGCTGGAAGGGACAGTGGATGGAGAGGACCATGAGGCTGACATATGGCAAGGGCCAAGGCTTTGGGGTGGTTTCTGTGCACACTGCTGTGCTTCACAGGGCAATTAGCATCATTAAAGAGCATTTTGGTCTGTGTGTCAGAGGAGCAAGAAGGGTGGCTTGATGGCTTTTAAATGAGTTTTAATTCTTCGTGTGTTTCCTGCACTGAGCTTCAAATGCTCTGGAAATGTGAAATATCCAATTTACAGGGGAGTGTTCTTACCATTCACCTGCTCAGGAAGAGAAAGCTCAAGCATTTCCACAGCTCCAGCCACGACTCAAACTTCTTCATCTTCCACTGGAGCTACAACCCTCTTGTGCAGGGCCTGACTCCCTGCCAGGACCTTCCTCCTCCTCCTCTTCCAAGGATGGTCTGAATTCCAGCCTCCTTTCATCCTCACGCTGAGATCCACATATGCAATTTCCTTCCCAGCAGCTCCGTGACAGGAGCTGGCAGGGTGCTGGAGCTGTCATTCCCTTACTCTGGCTGTTGTCACAGAACGAGGTTTCACTAAAAACCTCCCTGGCAGTGGCACAGGACCCGCCTGTCCCCAGGAGCCACAAAACACCACAGCCCAGCTCAGGTGGAGGAATGCAGGAGGGAGCTGCTGTAATTAAAGATGGAAAAGCCATCTTTGCTGCCTTTCTCGTGCAGCATAAAATAAGAACGAGACTGAGGGGTTGGCTCCTGGCGATCCGGCTGTGGCAGCATGAAAAATGAGGAGGAGTGCGATAAGAAACTAATAATTTATGTTCCGAGCACAGACTCACACCAGTGTGGAGGGAAATTCATGCCAATAACTCCTACTAACTCAGAAAGGCACGCAATCTTTTATTGCACAAATTATTAACGACCAGAAAATAAATGACTCTGTAATCAGATTGGTGCTGCCGGCGCTTTTCGCTTCTCCTTTTATTTGTGTAAATTCTGCAGCCAGTCCCCCCCTGAAGCTGAGGCAATGGGAACTTGCACTGGCCCAGTGCCCTGCCTGACAACAGAACAGATTAAACAAGGATGGAACAGGAACGTCCTGCTATCTCGCTGCCTGTCACAGATGGGTTTGCTCCACAAACATTTTCTGGCCCCTTGGGCAGCAGCAGCAGCTCTGTAGCTACTCAGGGCTCTCTGAGTTGGGTCTCCATTGCAGAAAGAGTGGAACAGTCAAACACAGCACAAACAACAGCTCTCCTCTTGGCCCTGTCCCTTTTCAGGCTCCTTTCTGCACGTCCTCCCTTTGTCCTTGGGCTGCTGCTGGTGCACTCCGTGTGCTGCTCTGGTTTGTCAGCATTTGTGCTCAATGTTCAGCAGTGCTGAGCACCTTCAGCAACCAGCAGGTGCACTGGAGCTGTGGATCCTCAGCCAAGGGGAATTTGGCCCTCGTTCCTGCATGGGGAAAGGAGCACGAGGAGTTGCCTTGTTCAGACAGAGTCCACATGGAAACAAAGCATGGAACACCTTCCTACCACCACATTGCATGCTGTGATCTCTTTTGAGATGAAATCTTTATTCGGATGGTGAAGAAAAGGAGCATTGATGAAGAATGAAGCACATCAAAGAGAAAAGCCCTGTTTGGAAGCCACCCTGTGATCTGCACACCGAGGCTGTTTGGCTCTGTGTCCAGAGGCTGCAGTTCCCCCAGGTGTGCTGTGGCTCAGGTGAGCTGGGGCTGTGCAGAGGACCTGGCTGAGGCTCATTTAAACCCCTTGTTTGAGGCTTGCAGGGTGATGTTTCCTCAATAAACAGGAACTTGAAGGCAAGGGAGTTCCTCAGGAGGGGATAGAAGCTTCTGCCTTTGCTCCACGGATTTCCAGCTGCAGACCCACAGGAGAGGCTCAGACTTTGCTTCTCCCCTCCCATTCCCCTGCCCTGTTTTGATTATGTGAACCATATGATAAGGAAGAAAAGTGTTCCCATTGTTAATTCAGGCCATTCGTTATCAGTGGCACCATCTCCCTGATGGCTTCATCTGCAGGGGAGGAGGGGGAGAGCTGCTCCCCCTCTGCTCTGTTTTTATGGTGAGGGGGTGTTGGTGAGGCTGCAATAATGAATAATGTGCAGATTGTTCTCGGCTCTGCCAGTGTTTTATTAAGGAAGGTTTTCTTAGACTGAATGCCCAATCACCATGGAACCATGAAACTCAAATTGCCTCACAGCTCTCTCATGAACGTACTTTTAATCTCATTGACCTGTCGTTATACTAAACACATAAATTCAGATTTGGAGATCTTATGTCCAATCATAAATTGGGCTGGCAGACTTCCGATCAACAGAATAAAACTGTCTCCTGTGAGGGGGGTTTTTATTCATCAGTGCTGTTCCAGGAGACGGGCTGGGGGTACAGTCAGCTTTTCTTAATAAACTGTTCTTAAAAAAAACGGAGGGAATAAGAAACCCATCATGAAATTCACAGGAAAGAAAAAAAAGAAAAAAATAAGGTGATGTTTAAATAACATTAACATCAGACATAAACCCAGAATGTGGAAAGCTGTGAGTTAAGGGATGTTAACTGCTGCTAACATCGTGGAGAAAGGATAGAAAAGGAGCAGAGGTTGTGCAGTGCTGTGCAGACAGACAGCTTTGGCCATAATTCTGTGTTTTCGGGGCAGGCATGGATGTGAAATGTCAGAGAATTCCTTCCTCTTTCCTTGTGTCTTTTTGTTCTTTTACTCAAATGAATAACCCAGGGGAAGTCTGATTTCTCCCTCCCCCTCGTCCTGCTGTGTTTTAGTTGGATTCAGTGGTGAATGTGGATTTGGTGGTTCAGTGGGAATTTGGATGTGAAGAATTTGGGAATTTGCCGTGCTGCTCTCAGCTGTGGATGCTCCTGCAGGAGTGTTTCTGATGTGACAGAAGTTTACAAATCCAGCTCAGAGTTCAGAGTGGTGCAGCAGGGCCACCTGTGAGTGCTGGCACTGCACACGGACAGGTCCTGTTGTCCCCAGCAGAGATGTCACACCCCAAATGCTGAGATCACCTGAGAACTTTGGGTTCTGCAGAGCTGTGCATCCTCTCTCTCCTGGGGCTCCTTGCTGGGAAAGAAATCCCTCCCGAATGACAAAGCACAGCTCAAATTCTGTATTCCTCAGCCTGTGGAGATCTTTCCCAGCCTGTCTGGAGCAGTCTGTGGTGGCAGAGGCTCAGTGCAGAGATCCCAGGCTGCTGGGTGGTGTGCAGTGCAGGGAGGGCAGAGCAGCACTAGAACCAGAGTGTTCCTGCATCAGCACCCCTAATGTGCACCTCCTGTGCCTCTGGGCAGGCAGGGAGAGCCCTCTGCTCATCCCCTGGTGTTCCCTTGCTCCAGAGAGCAAAACAGACTGGCTTTGGACAGAGGTGCAAATTCTGGCAGCTGCTCCCGTTCAGGTGCTCCCGTGGAGCTCAGCTCCCCTGGCTGGGTTCCTCTCCCACCAGAGACAGCTCAGCAGCAGCACTGGAGCAAACTGAGCACTCCGGGCTCCTTCCCCTGGGCTTTGCTGTCCTTACAGTCATTTTTTGAAGGGCTCTGTTTCCCCAGGCTGGGATAGATGGACCCCTAAACCACACAGCCAATTACAGAGCAGAATTTATTGGACTTTATCCCGGAGCACGTTAGTGCTGCTGGTGGGGGAGGAAGAGCCAGCTCTGGGAGGAAACCCATGGCAACTGGAAATGTAAGTGTGAGGATTAGAAGCCCCCATAAATATACCTGACTTTGCCATCTCTTTTAATTAAATGCAAGCCATGAAACATGGGCAGGGAGTGCGCTGGTGACAGTGCAGCAGAGCTGGGAGACAGGAGGAAGAGTAAGTGGGCACTGCCTGCCTGGCCTGGGGCTCTGAGCAGAGCCAGGAGGGTTAAAGCACAGGGCTGATTTAGGGCAGACCCTTCCCAGCCAGGCAAAGAGAACTCTGCTCTCAGTTATTAATATTTCCTGGTTTATCTCCTCATCTTCATGGCTTTAATTGTAAATTATCCAGCATGCAGCACTTCTCTGTGCTTCCTTCTCCCAGCCCAGGGAGGTGGTAAAAGAGAAACTGCTGATGCTAACAAGGCAAGGGGGGCTAGGAAGGGTTTGTCCCCTCTGAGCTTTGCCTCGGGGCTGTGCAGCTCTGAATTGTGATGCTCCTCGGGCTGTGATTCACTGCTTCCCCCGATTGGGCTGCTGTGAGCAGCAGTGCTCGGCTTCCCCCAGAAATGTGTGACCCAGAGGGGCATGTCTGAGAGCCCAGGGTGAGGCACTGTGCTCATTTCATTCAGCTTCCTCCTTTTCCCCCTTCCATGGATTCAGGCATTTCCCATTTCTCCCCCAGTGCTCCTGTGGGGCTGCTGCGTGCAGGAAGTAAAGCCTGTGGTTCAGCACTATCCATCTAATATCTTCTGACTGCCTTTAATCATAGCATTTTCCATTTAATTGGGAAGGCAGGCACACTTTGCATATTAATCCAGCCCAGCCTGCACCTCCTGAGCAGTGAAGCTGTGACTGGGATGTGTTTCCCCGTGACTGGGATGTGTTTCCCCGTGGCTGGGATGTGTTTCCCTGTGGCTGGGATGTGTTTCCCCGTAGCTGGGATGTGTTTCCCCATGGCTGGGATGTGTTTCCCCGTGGCTGGGATGTGTTTCCCCGTGGCTGGGATGTGTTTCCCCGTGGCTGGGAACCTGCTGGGGTCCTTCAGCAGCTCTGTCAATGAAATTCAACTCAAATCAGCAACAACAAGAGATTTCCCCTTCTGAAAAACATATTTCTGTGGATTGTCTCCATGTAAAGAACTGGTCTGGGTCTCTGTCTGTCATGTCCATGGTCAGCCTTAGATCCCAAAGCGAAAAATATCATCTTTCCTTGAGGATCTGCTGGGTGTGGAGCATATTCCCCTTGTGCCTGCCATCCATCCATCCATCCATCCATCCATCCATCCATCCATCCATCCATCCATCCATTTATCCATCCATCCATCCATCCATCCATCCATCCATCCATCCATCCATCCATCCATCCATCCATCCATTTATCCATCCATTTATCCATCCATTTATCCATCCATCCATCCATCCATCCATCCATCCATCCATCCATCCATCCCAATTCTTTCTTCTCCTGGTTTCATCCTGCCCTGTGTGAAACCAATGGCTCTGTTTTAATGTCACTGTGACTTCCATGACTCCCTCTTCTTGAGCAGAACTTGCTTTGGGACAGGCGTTTTGGGGTTGATTTGGAAGAGGTCTCTGTAGCACTTTGATTTTTAGGTCAAAAAAGGTTTTTTAGGATCACAGTCCCACCTTGAAGCCCTGTGGGCTGATTGCTGTCACCAGGAGATGATGGTGTGTCCTGTCCAGAGGGACAGCAGAGAGCAGCTGTGTCACACAATTTTGGAAGGAGGACAGTAAATGATGTTCTAATTATAAAAATCAGCTGGATTTTTTTCCATAGCTCTGAAAACACAGCTCAAAAAGAACAAAACAGAGGCAGATCTGCCATGCTGCAAGGATTTTCCTCCCTGCTCTGTCAGTTCCTGCCGTGTCAGGAGTCCTTGTCATTCCTGTTTTTCTGGTCTGGTAAGAGCTATGTCATTGCATCTCTGGCCTGACCTGCAGTTCCCTGCAGACTTCATAATTACAGCCTTCTTCAAAACAGACATCACTTCCCATGCCAGGAATCGTCACAGTGCGGAGAAGTAAATCAAAATCCATTAGGGAACAAGAGGTGGCCAGATTAATTTTCACCTGAAATTTCAATTAAGCTTTTCAGGGTAGAATTAGTGCGTAAGCCAAGCCCAGACATGATGACTCTGGGGTTTGAATTTTAGAATTGGTCTGGTAGGGAGAAAACAGAGTTTTCTCTCCAGCCTGTGGCACAGCTGAGTGGGGCTGTGCATATCCCTAAATATTTCAGAGGCTGAAAGCCACAAATATATAGAGGTTCTCCTCATGTTAATGTGTCTGATGGGCTTAAAAGCTGGAGATCCACTGGAAACAAATCAAAATAGATTCTCCAGGCGTTGCTGTTCCAGCTGGAGACCCAGTGCTCTGGGCAGGCAGTGAACCAGCCCCTGAGGTGGTTTTGCTGCCCATGGATCTGATGAGTGTCTGGGGCTCTGAAGGGTCCAGGAGGTTGTGTTTGGGGCTCTGAAGGGTCCAGGAGGTTGTGTTTGGGGCTCTGAAGGGTCCAGGAGGTTGTGTTTGGGGCTCTGAAGGGTCAGGAGGTTGTGTTTGGGGCTCTGAGGGGTCCAGGAGGTTGTGTTTGGGGCTCTGAAGGGTCCAGGAGGTTGTGTTTGGGGCTCTGAGGGATCCAGGAGGTTGTGTTTGGGGCTCTGAGGGATCCAGGAGGTTGTGTTTGGGGCTCTGAGGGGTCCAGGAGGTTGTGTTTGGGGCTCTGAAGGGTCCAGGAGGTTGTGTTTGGGGCTCTGAAGGATCCAGGAGGTTGTGCTGAGCTTCAGGGATGGGTTTGTGCATTGCTGAGCCCTTTGCAGACTTTCTGACTGCAGTTTCTCATTCTCAATGGGCAGAAGAGAAAGAAGTTTTGGAGAGTTTGATAATCTTCTTTCACAGCTTGTAGTAAGACAATGAGTTGCACCCCAAAAAGCACAAGAAGGGTATTTTGAGTCCTGTTTTTTTTAATTTGGCAGAATGTCCCCAACGTCTGGCACCTGCAGATTTCCCCAACTTGTCCTTCCCCACTGTCAGTGTGTGAATAAAATCACATCAGTGCATATTCAATGTGCTCATAGATCATATAAACTCTGTGTTTGTGTGATTGTGCATTCTCAAATGCTCTCACACACACTCAGGTCCCAGGGACAGCTCGGGAGTCCCCAGAGAACACTTCTGTGGCATTTCTGTTGTGTCACCCTCACTTCTGATCTCCCACTCACCCAGGCACTCACCTCTCACAGCCTGGATCTATTTCCTTTTATTATCCTGGCAGGAGCCGAGCTTCATTAGGGGAGTGGAGTCTCTAACAAGGCTGGGGAATGGCAACAACAAAAGGATGCAGCAATAGAAAGTTATGTCAAAAAAACCTTTACAAGAAAAACGGCTGACATTAGGAACAGGGGGCATTAAAAATTCAACATCGTTGGGAGGGGGTGGGACTGGGGAGAGAGAAACAAATAAATACCCAGGCTTTAAACTAATAAATCCTTTTATCTGGGAGATGCATCAAACCCTGCATGCTATTAGAACTGGTTTTATTTCTATTACTGTTAATAACAATGATAAATACATTTTTTCTGGGGTCTCGGTGTGGGCTATCAGCATTTTAAATACACATTTAGCCAGGGAAGCAATCTTCCCCTTGTGCTGTTTCTGTTGCTGATGTTCAGAGCCTGGGAAGCTCTTTCCTCCTGCCCAAAATGGAACTGCCTAACTCAGCCAGCTGATAATTTTGGATGTATCTTGACCAGTGGCCCAAATTTAGAAAGCCCTGTAAAGTTACACCAACCCACCCCCCGCTCCCTTGGGCTGATCAGATATCCTGGAATCTCCTGATCCCTGAGGTTTTCTGCTCAAGCTCTTGCAGAGATTCTGTTGACCCAAACACACAAAACCCCCAACTTTAGACTGATCAGGCAGTGGATGAATCCATTTGTGTGAGGAGCTGAGCAGCCCAAATCTCCCTGGGAGGAGGAGGATGAGGAACTTGGATTCTTGTGCTGTTCATGCTTTAGGGGATTGACTTCAGTCTGCTCCTTCCATCCAACCCTCAACATCTCAGATGTGGATTTATTTCCCTCAAATTGACAAACACCTCTGCACTGAGGAAAACTGGAGCACCAACCCAGGGCTGCAATCAGCAGAACTGGGAATTAGAACTTCCACATGCAGCCCCTGCCTCATCAGAGGGGTGCAGATGTGGGTGACAGGGATGTCACCCTGCTGCCATCAGCTGAGGGAGACAGGCAGCTCTGCTGGGGCTGCATTTGCAGTTTGGCAGAGGGGAAGCTTTGTGTGCAGCCAGGCCAGGAGCTGGGGGTTTAAACCCCCCTGGGATCCAGTCTGAAATCCCTGCAATCCCTGCAATCCCTGCACATGGATATCCCCTGCCTTCCCATGTGCAGCAGGGCAGGGAAGGTGTGCAGGAGGCTGGGATCAATGTGCTGCCAGGAAGAGCCACCTCTTCTATCAGTGTTTGCACAGCTCTGTGTGTGTTTGCAGGCTCTCTCACACAATCCTCCTCTTAATATTATTCATCCTGATTACGTATCATTATTCTTTATTATGATTTATAGGCCATGCCATGGCTTTATTATGATTTATACCCCCATCCCCAGAAGAGCTTATGGAAGGCATCACACAGCAAACAGACAGCAGCCCTGCACAGGGGGAGAAGCACAGCAGCTCTAATGCTTCTTCTCAGCCGTCCAGAATCTCATTCTGGGGTTTCCACAAAAGGATTTGGGTTTGGTTCTACCAAGGCTTGAAACTGAGGCTATCTAAACTCATGGTCCAAAATTCCTTTGCTGCTGTCCTTCCTTCTCCTGCTTCTTCTAGATCTTGATTTTCACCTTGCCTATTAAAAGAGATTAATTTCCTGACTGCCCTTGAAGCAATCTTTGTTCTGTTTGGTGAGGAACTTCTGGGCTGCTTTAGAGCTTCACTCAGTGCTGCTCTGAAATCAGTCACAGTTGAGGGACATGTCCACAGTCAGAACCAGAGAGGGAGCTTTGCATTCGGGTCCATCTGTGTAAAGAACTATGATCAAGTGCAAAATGCTTTCTAGGTTGCCAGGAATGTTTCAGTGTTTGCCTGGAGGAACCTCAGGCTGTAAGTGACAGGTTTTGAGCAAAAAGGTCCTGTTTTGGTAACAGAGTAACTCAGCTGGAAGCAGGAACCTGCTCTGCAGGTTACGGGCAGGATCTTCAAAGGAATGCAAAGGAGACTGAAGCTCAGCCCCAAAACTGCATCCTCTGCCAGAGCCACACTCCCCACAGCCTCCTCCTCTCTCGCCCCGCATCCATTGCTGTGCTTCTAGGACTTCTCCCTGGATGCACAGGGGAAGTGGCCAAGCTGCCAGAAAACAGGGATTTCCCGGAGCTGATGTTGCTCATGGCGAGGAGGGTCAGAGTTGTGTGTTACGGGAAACCCACGGCAACCATAAAAACAATCCCACCCCCACCCTCGCACTCCTGGTTTGGCTGCTGCTGATGGGGACAGCCAGGGATAATCACCGGGGAATGGCTCTGAGTCGGGAAAAACTTGTGACAACCTTTCTGGGGTTGGGAATGCGGCAGTGAGTGGGGTGAGGTGTGGGCTGCTGTCAGGGCAGCTTGGTTTTTCACGGGCTGAGCATTTCGCTGTGGCACAAAGCCCTTTGCTGCTGTTCAGCTCTGTTCAGCCAGCGGAGCCCCCGGGGTGGAGCAGAGCCAGTGACCCAAAACCTCCCAACCCACCCCGCCCCAACCCAACCCACCCCAACCCCTCCCCTGGGCAGAGCAAAGGAAACAAACCCCGCACTGAGGTTTCTGCGCCCACTTTGGGGGTTTTGATCTGGCATCCAGTTTGCATGCCAGAAGTTTCTAAAGCTGGCCCGGAGTGACTCTGATCCTATTTGAAACATTGGCAAAGCTCACGTGGAATCCAGTAATGCAGGAAAAAAAAAAAGAAAAAGCATTCTTGGAGTGCATCAGCAGCTGTGTGGGACAGGGACTGTCTCTGCTCCTTTATAAGTGCCTTGGACAGTCTGGCTCTGGGCGTGGGGTGGAATAGAAATGCGGATGATAAATAATGTTTGGGGAGTTGATCGGGGCTTGGGCAAGCACACACGTGTGCTCCCTGTCTGTGTGTGAGAATAAGTGTCAGAATCAGGGAGCAGCAAATATTTAATCACAATAAATAGCCACGTTGTCTTCCCTTTTCCTGGGGAGCTGGTCAAGCATCCAGCTATTTTATTTATTTATTAAATATCATTGGAGATAGTTCAGCAGCAGGGGAGTGCTGCTCTGTCTCCCAAACGATGACTGCCATCAGGCTGGAGAAATCAGTCATTTCTGGCAGGAAAAAACCCCTCTTTGGTGGGTTAATGATGCAGGGTAAATCCTGACAGTGGCCAGTGGTCTGAGTACATGAGACATGACCTGAGGGAATCATAGATTCTGGGGAGTGCTGCTGCTGCTGCTGCTTCTCTGTAATGGGATTGCTGCTTTATAATGGCTTCAACTTCTTCTCCTTTCCCCCCTTTATCATTATTGACCAAGGAGCACCAGTAAGGCTGGAGAATAAATAGTTCCCTGATGGTTAACAACAGGCCCTCCACCAATTGGAATTCAAGCTGTGCTCCCTGTTATATTCTTTATAATCACACTTTATTGCATAGGGCGGAAAATAAAGCATCTCTGTCTCCATTCCCCCCCCCTTTCCCTGCTCGCCACCCCTGGGAAATTGGGTGCTGCCTTCTCCTGGAGCAGGTGAGAGGTGAGAGGGCTGAGCATCCAGCAGCGGCTCAGGCAGAGGTGGGGACAGCAGCATTCCCAGCGGGGACATTCCCTGTCCCTCCCCGCCCCTGTGCGGGACTGTCCCGCTCGCTCCCCGCGCCCCGAACCGGGGGAGGCGAGATACGCGTGTGTTTGTGTGTGTTTGCGTGTGTTTGGTGTGTTTTTGTTTGTGTTTGGTGTGTGTTTGTGTGTGTTTGCGTGTGTTTGGTGTGTTTGCGTGTGTTTGGTGTGTTTGCGTGTGTTTGGTGTGTTTGGGTGTGTTTGTGTGTGTTTGTGTGTGTTTGGTGTGTTTATGTGTGTTTGGTGTGTTTGCGTGTGTTTGTGTGTGTTTGTGTGTGTTGTGGTGTGTTTGGTGTGTTTGTGTGTGTTTGGTGTGTTTTTGTTTGTGTTTGGTGTGTTTATGTGTGTTTGGTGTGTTTGTGTCTGTTTGGTGTGTTTATGTGTGTTTGGTGTGTTTGTGTGTGTTTGGTATGTTTGCGTGTGTTTGTGTGTGTGTTTGCGTGTGTTTGGTGTGTTTATGTGTGTTTGGTGTGTTTGTGTGTGTTTGTGTGTGTTTGGTGTGTTTATGTGTGTTTGGTGTGTTTGTGTGTGTTTGTGTGTGTTTGTGTGTGTTTGTGTCTGTTTGGTGTGTTTTTGTTTGTGTTTGGTGTGTTTATGTGTGTTTGGTGTGTTTGTGTGTGTTTGGTGTGTTTGTGTGTGTTTGGTGTGTTTGTGTGTGTTTGGTGTGTTTATGTGTGTTTGGTGTGTTTATGTGTGTTTGGTGTGTTTGCGTGTGTTTGTGTGTGTTTGTGTGTGTTTGCGTGTGTTTGGTGTGTTTATGTGTGTTTGGTGTGTTTATGTGTGTTTGGTGTGTTTGTGTGTGTTTGGTGTGTTTATGTGTGTTTGGTGTGTTTGTGTCTGTTTGGTGTGTTTGTGTGTGTTTGGTGTGTTTGTGTGTGTGTTTTGGTGTGTGTCTGTGCGGTGCCTGGCCCGCCGGGCTCCCCCGCCGCCCTCCCTCCCTCCATCCCATCCCTATCCCATCCCATCCCATGCTGTATCCCAGCCCGCCGCCCCGCCCGCCGCTGCCGCCCCCGCTGCCGCCACCCCCGGCGGTGCGGCCGGACGAGCCCGGCTGGCTCCGCCGCCCCCCGCCTGGGGCCGGCCCGGGGCTGGCTCCAGGCTCCCGGGGGCGGGAGGTGATGATTTTCCAGTGGGTATTTGTCAGGTCAGAGTCTGCGCCGCCCGCCGGGCTCCGCGCCGCGCTCCCCGGGTTATTTATTACCTCTCTCCCCGGCGGCAGCGCTGCGGCTCCGGGGCCGCTGCCAGCAACCCGCGGCGGCGGCGGCCGGGGGGACCGGCCGGGGGTTCCCGAGCAGCGACGGGCGGGCAGTGCCGCTCCGAGCCTGGCAGGGATGCTCCGAGCCCGGCAGGGATGTTCCGAGCCCGGCAGGGATGCTCCGAGCCCGGCAGTGCCGCTCCGAGCCTGGCAGGGATGTTCCGAGCCTGGCAGGGATGCTCTGAGCCCGGCTGTGCCGCTCCGAGCCCGGCAGGGAGGTTCCGAGCCCGGCAGGGATGCTCTGAGCCCGGCAGGGATGTTCCGAGCCTGTCTATGCCGCTCCGTGCCCGGCCGTGCCTCGTCCCTGTGCCCCGCTCGGCACCAGCCCGCGGTCCGCCCGCTGTCCCGGAGCATTCCCAGAGCATTCCCAGAGCAATCCCGGAGCATTCCCGGCTCGCTCGCTGCTCGGGCAGCAGGGAAAAGGCTCTTCTGCAGGCTGATGTTCCAAAGCGCCCCGCAGCTAAGTTAGGGTGAAGAGTTTGATGCACTTGGTGATTAGGTTTGGTGAGCTGCAGACAGCGTTCCAGCAGAGCATCCCAGCGTGGATCGCTGAGCTGAGACTCCCGATTCCCTGAACTAGCTCAGCCCTTCCTTAACCGTGAGCTCTGCCAAGGAAGGGGAAGGTTGGCTTTGCAGACCTGTGAGGAGTGCAGAGCTGCCCTGGCGAGGCTGGCAGAGCCCACACTGCATGGGCACCGCGGGAAGTTGCAGTGCAGAGGAGTGAAGCTGTAGCTCACCTCAGCTCTTGGTTTACCTGCAGGTCGGATGCAGGATGAGGAATTCCTTAGCCTGGGACAGCCTGTGGACAGCTCTGCGGTGTGTTCTTGTCTGCTTGGGCTCCAGCAGTGCCCAGCCTGGGCTGGAGAGCAGGGTCAGAGCTGTGGCATTCTGCCAGCCACACCGGTCCTGATGGAAAATGACTCAAAATCCACAGGGCAACGCTGTGACACGATTTACATTTATTATATTTTTGTTGAGTCACCGTATGCAAAGTTGGATTTTTAGATAAAATTGAATGCAATCCCCAGGCTGACCTTATCTGCTGCCACCGGCTGTGTTGTGTTCCTAGGATACCTTTAATCCAAGGATTTCCTAGTGCTTTCCAGACGTTCATTAACATTTCAGCCTTATTTCAGCTTGCCTGGTTCCTTGCATGCAAATTCCTTGTGAGCCCAATCAGTTTGGCTCCCTTGGCAGTAGCCAGTGTCACCAGGGTCCTCCCATGGATTTTGTCCCTGGGATTGGGACGTGAGCCACTCCAGCTGTTGGGACAACAGCACCAGGATGTCAGGGCAAGGCCTGATTTGTTGGTTGACTTGTCAGGAGGAAATGCCATTTGTGGGGAATTTTTATGGCACGTGGGGAAAACGCTCCTGTTTGTGATGGGATTCCAGGCTGAGATTTCCTTTAAACACCTCCTGGCCTGGTTTGTCCCTCGGATGGGGAGAGTTCCTGACTGCTGCTCCTCCAGGAGAGCTCAGGCACTTAAAGCTGATGCTCTGCTACAGCCCCAGGGTCCCCACTCGTGACAGACAGGCCACCCCCATTTCTTCTGCAAGGACAAACAACTCATAATTCAATCTTGCTCCTGACAGCTTGATCCCTGTGATTGCTAAGGTGCCTTTCAGGCTCAAAACTTCTGTGCTTGCAAGGTATTAACCAGGAAAAAAGTGGGAACTGGCACGAAAATGCTCCTCTGTCTACACTTCCCTCATCCTGCTCAGAGCTCCTTGGGCACAGGGGAAATCAGGAAGCAAAGGAATATTATCAATTATAGTTTAGCTGTATTCCTCTCTTGGTGTCCCCTGCTTGTCTGCATGTCCAGAGCTCCTGAACTCTTTCTTCTCTCCCTCCCATCCCCACTCCAAGCAGTGACACCATGTCCCAAAAAGCTGAGGGATCACTGTGGGGATGTTTTGGGGCAGCTGATGGTGCAGGCAGGTGAGCAGAGACCCACTGGAGGGGAATTGGAGCTGCAGATGCCGAGGGGAGCAGGGAAATGCTAACGAGGGAGAGGTGCTTAAAGCACTCAGGATGCTAATTATCCCGTGCTCCAGCTTATCCTCCAGAGAGCTGGGGAACTCTCCCTTTGATCCTCCTGCATTTCGTCTCATAATTGCATGGGGGTTCCAGATGTTGCTGCTGAGCGTTTTTGGGAGCTGATGGATGGAAGGATGTCTTGAATGCAGAGCCTTGGCCAATCCCATGGGGATTTCCAGTGCTCTGCCAGAGGAATGCTTGGGACACCACTCACCTTCCTGGCCCTGTTGATGTACTGCCAAGATTTATTTGTGTTGTCTCTGAATGGCCTCTTCTCCATCACATACATCCTTAAGGTTTCCCTTTTTTACCCAAATTTCACGGAGAACTGAGCTGGATGTTTATTTCCTCCTGCTTTGAAGAGGTTGGAATTGGATTATGTTTGCGTCTCATTGCTGCAGTCCTGCATGACCATTCCAATAAATAGATTTACTGATTTAGGAGCTTTTTGTGGTAGCTACTGCAGCAGCAAGTCTGCAGACAGCCCCAAGAACATCCACGGAAAGGGAATTTTGAATTTTGTCCTTGCAAATTCTCACGTTGAGAGCCTGGCTCTGGCAGGTGGATCTTTTCATGAGCAGCACATCCAACCTAAGCAAAACAACCTCCAGTCTCTGGAAGTGCTGATATATCCCCAGGGCAACCCTCGACCCTGAGCCAAACCCTGGAATTACAGTTCAGCACTGGTGGGATGATCTGAAACTGCCTCCCACTGCAGGGTTTGCACTCCTGAGCAGAACAGAAAGCAAATATTGAGAAATTTCAAATATGTATGGCTGAGAGCTCAGTGGACACATTGCTGTGCTGATCTCCATAACCAAGGGCAGATTCTCTGATGCTTTTGGAGCTGAAATTTGGGGCTTTATGGATTTTTTGGGGGTTTTATGGGGTTTTTTTGGAGGAAGGGAGGAGAAAGAACGGGAGGCTCAGCCCAGAATAATGTGGATATAACATCCCTAAGCAAGTCCATTTTCCTGGGTTTGCACTGCTTCCTGAACTTCTCAAAGTTGAGACTGAAAAGATCATATTAATTTCATAAAGAGGGAAATAAATGGCATAATTTGCATTACTGCATTTCAAATCACAAATCTGATTAATATGATGTATTAAATCCCATAGGTGCCAATGTGTGAGTGTTGATGTGCAAACACAGGTCACTCCTAACAAACCCCACATCTTCATGGTTCCCCAAAGGTTCATCCAGACTGGGACCTGATTTCCATATTCCCTCAGCAAGAACTGATCCAGTCCTTGGAGTTCTAACAGAAATACTGAATAGGTTGGAACACCAAGCATTCTTGCAGTCAAATACAACAAATTCCCCAGTGAGTTATGCTGGGTTTGCTCTCTCGGGTATCAGTGGGAGGCAGGGGGAGAATCTCATACTCAATAATTCATGGATCCATAAAGATTTTTTTTTGAGCGAGCAATAATTCTTTGGAAATTAAGGCTAATTAAAAGCAGTATCATCCTTACAAATGCACTCAGTTACTCGGTTAGGACAATTTTATATTTGTTTCCTGTGCTGTTCCCATGTGCACCCTAATCAGCATTTTGCTGTAATTGTGATTAGAGACCATACCAGAGAGACAGACTCCTGAAAAACTGGCTTGTAACAGACTTGAGGGTCTTCTGGATATTTGCAGTGCATTAGGCTTTTTTATTTTAGGGTCAGTGCAGCTTTCACCTCTGAGCAGTGGATTATGGCAGATGGGTGCAGAGCAGGGCTGAGCAGTGGCTGCTGCTTGCTGGACTCAAAAGGGACCACAGGAAGTCAAAAAGATCTCTTTCCTCTGCTCCTCACCCTCAGTGTTGGCCCCACCTTCCTCCCCAGCCTTCCCCGGGCAGTCAGGAAGGAAATGTGTGTTGCAGTCAGGGTTTTGCCCCTCCAGCTGTGGGCACATCTGTGCTGAGCTGAGCTGGGAGTTCCCATATGGCTGCAATGCTGAATTCTCCCACAGAGCCAAATCCTCCCAGTGTCTCACCCAGTGATGTGCACAGAACCTCACTTGGATCATTCAGTTCTTCCTGTTTTTCTAGGGACAGAAAGCAAAGCAAAGCAGCTCTTGTTTGCCCAGAGCGTGTCTGGTGAGGGCAAATGTCCCTTGTCTGTGTGACAGGGGTGACCTGTGCCAGGCTGTCCTGCTGCTCAGGTCACTGCTGCAGGCCTGGAGCTTCCCCAGCCTGTTATCCCCAGCCATGGGTGACTCTGGGCTGCACCAACAGATGTTCCAAATGCCTTTTGTCCTTTCCCCCAGGTGCAAACCTTCCAACTTTGTGACTGGGTGAGTTCTCCAGGAGTGTGCTGACAGCACATCCATGGGCACATCGTGTGCCTCTGGGCTCCAGGATCCCTGGGAGTCATTTCCACCTCCCCATATCCTGGGATTCTATTCTGAGTGTGAGCACGGAGTGAAAATACTTGTGCCATGTCTGAATACAAAGCAGTTTTGGCTAAAGGAAGATGTATGACAAACAAAATCCTTCTCTCCTGCTGTGAACAATACAGTGATTTCTATTTGCCAGAGAGTTTAGATAACAGTTTTAGGCATCAGGCATTAAAATGGCTCGTAAACAGCTTGCTGTGACATTTCTGCCTTTACCACGTGTGCTGTGTTATGGCTCACAATTACCTGCTTTTGCTCAGTGATTGAGTTATTGAACTTGGGAGAAACAGCTCTGGAAATCCATAGAATGGGATGGAAATTGAGGAGTGTGAGCACCAGAGGAGTTGTGCTTTACAGAGATGTTTGCTCCCAGGGTGGTGAGTTAAACCCCTGAGTCTGGAGTCCCCAGGTGCTGCTGAGGTCACACAGTGAAGCAAAACAGGCAGAAACAGAGGTTGGAATGCCATGGAGAAGAGCTCAGGTTTGGAATTTGGCAACAAATAAAAGTCAGTGGTAACCAGCTGCAGCAGCAGCTTTTCTGTCCATGCTGCATTGGCTGTGAAGGAGCAGAAAAGTTGCTCTCCTCCCAGGAAACTCAAATCACCAGGAGAAGATTCAAATATGCAAATGCCTATTTACATGTTTTTTGAAATTCCCTGTGTTTTGTTTTGGTTCTCCCTCTCTTATCTCTTATCTAAGTTTCTGTTTGATTAAAGCCCTCTGTTGCAGTGTAGTCATGGCAACAAGTTGATACCAAGCAGTCTGGTTTTATGGGATTGGAAGGTTTGAAAGAAAACGAAACCAAACCAGCTGAGCCCTGACCCGTTCTGAGTGATGGAGGTGTGAGTGAGGGCTGAGCACAAAGTTCTTGGGGTGTTTGTGGCTTCACTGCTCATGCCTGGCACTGTTTGCAGGGATGTTTTTGGGTGTTTTGTTCAAATATCACATATGTGTAGAAGGGACCACGTTCTGGTCACTGTGATGCTGGAGTTGCCTTCCTGAGCCCAATAATCCATGAAGCAACTGCAGGGAAAGCACAGCACCAGGACCTGCACTGAGAATTCCCTACAGAAACACAGTCCCTGCTGTGGAATTCCTGGGGATGTCCTCTCCCAGTCCCAGTGGGAGTTCAGTCACATTCAGCCCTGGCAGAGGGACACTTGCAGCTGGATGTGACACTGCAGCACACACACAGCCCTGAGCACAGCCTGGCTGCACACCCAGCTTCTCCTCGCTCTAACAGGAATTGTTCAGCCAAACTCCTCAGGGATTTGCACCCTGCTGGGTGATTCTGCACTGGGGAGGGCTGTGTGCTCATCCCAGGGCACTGACTCCACTGCACCAAGGTCCAGAAATGAGGAGAATCACGGCAACACGAAACCTCTCTGCAGAGACACCCCATGATTTAAAGACTTAGGAGATGTTGGCTCTAATTAAGGTGTTTGGGAGCTGAGAGCAGCTCAGGTCGCACTTCAGCACCTCCTAAATTGGTCAAGACAGGTTCTGCCTAGTCTTTAATTTGATCTTCCTAGTGTGTATTAAAAGCAGTCACACCTTGATTACACCAGGCTCTTCTGGCAAATCACTTCCAAAGGATTCCTTAACAAGGCTGATCTCTCTACCCAGAAAAAGCTGCTCTGTGCACAGGTTTGTGTTCACCTGTGCATTAAGGGAGACATCCCTGCCTTATTTTTTTATGGCCCTGTTTGATGGGAGCAGGACACACCTCGTGTTATCTGCTTTTCAATGGTCAGTAATTTTTTATTGTCATAACCTGGAGATAGATTCCAGCCAGGCACAAATTCCTGGACAGTCAGTTTTTCTGTGTTTCCTTTTTTTGTTTCTATGACTGTAGAGGGAAGGCAAGCAGGGAATTGGGGAAGTGGAGCAGGAAAGGGACACAACCAGGATTTGGATGAACCCAGTGTGAGCATCCAGGCAGCATCTCCTGATACAGTGAATTTTTTAGCAGTGGGAAGAGCAGCACTAAGAAAGGTTTTAGGAAAAAGCAGAATCTGGTGGATGCCTTACAACTCTGGTACCTCAAGTCTTTCACACCAGCTACAAATGAGCAATAAATAACCTGTGAGGAGAGAGGAGCAGACAAGGGAGAAAGATGCATTTTTAATTGCAGTGTGCACGAGGAGGTGTGGTCAGTGCAGAGAGACACAGGGAGCTGCAAAGCAGGCAGCTCTGGCCTTAGGAAAGGGGCAGAGAACTGTTGCTTCTTTGGTACTTAAGGTTTATTCCATTGGTGATTTCTGTTATGGATTTTTTACACCATGGAGGCACCTTTTGAGTGTAACTGAACTTGTTTTCCAAAACCTTTGCAGAGAAGGGTAATCTCTTGCTGTGTTAGGGGGGACTCGACACTGAAGAGTGAAATCAGTAAAAAATTTCTCATTGGTTTTAATGGAAATAGATTTGTGCCCTTATTATTTAGGAGAAAGGACCAGCTGGTTTAGGATTGGAGTCCTTGCCTCCCAAATAAAAGCTCCTTCACTCCTTCCCAACAGACATTTAATTCCTCCAGGTTTTTTGAGTTCTGCTCTACCCAGACTGGTTCTGGAGCTGCACAGGGCACTGGTAGGGATGGTGATTTGGAAGAGGCATTTTGTAAAAATGGTTTGATAAGGAGGGAATTTCCTGAACCACTTTTCCCAGGCTGTTCTGAAAGGAGATAAACACCTTTTTTAGCCAGGGGTGCACAGAGTTTGCAGCTCTGGTTTGTGTGTGAGTTGTGAGCCCAGAGCACCACAACACCATTTCCTAGAAAGGCAGAAAAAGCCCTGAATTCTGCAGTGCTCCATTCCCACTCCAATCAAAGGCAGTGCTCTGTAGCAGCAGGATTAAACAGGGAACAGCCCAGCAGTTCCTGAGAAAGCAGTTTTTCAGAGGCAAAGCCCTTTTCAGTGTCCTCCTTCCCAACCTCCCTGCCCTGAGCATCCACCTGTGCCCTCCCTGCTGCTGCTCTCGCTGCTGGGCTGTCAGAACCTCTCTGCTAATGAAGCAGTCTGGCCTGAGGCTACTCTGACTCCAATCCCCATCCCGCTGGGCCTGGCTCTGCCTGCTCGTGTGGAGAACAGAGCTGGGCTGCACCCAGCGAGGAATGAAGGACAAAAAGCAGAGAATCCTGGCGGTGGCACAGCCCTGATGTCCCCGAGACTGTGAGAGGCTGAGGGATGAGTCTGGCTGGCTCAGCAGGCAGTGGTGTGGCTCTTTGGTCTCCTCCCCTGTCCTTTGCTGGGGAGAGGATTGGTTTTATCCTCACTGGAAATGTGAGAGTGTCAGGGAATTCTGTGGAAATAAAGGGAAATGGGGAGAGGAGCTGTTCACTTGCAGCTTTAAAAGACTGAACACCCCAACATCTTTGGGGGAGCACTATTCACTGCACTCTGCACCAGCTGTTGAAAGACCTTTATGGTCTAAACTCGGGGTGTGCAGGACAGAGCTTTGCTGGCAGAGTGTTCTTGACTGGGAGGAACTCCTGCTGCAGGCGAGGTCAGCAAGGGCAGTGCTGCAGGGACAGCTGTGCTGCCAGATGTTGGACCTTCGTTCAGCTTGGCTAAGGCAGAGCAGTGCCAGAGGTGAATCCATGCTGGATCCTGCAGGGACAGGAGCTCTGGATGGAATCTGTGCTGGATCCTGCAGGGAGGAGAGCTCTGGATGGAATCTGTGCTGGATCCTGCAGGGACAGGAGCTCTGGATGGAATCCATGCTGGATTCCTGCACAGACAGGAGCTCTGGATCCCTTTCTGAGCTCAGGTTGATCCTCTGACAGGTAACTGGGTTCCTCTCTCCTCCCAGCCTCAACCTGTCTTTCCTGTAAAGGGGCAGGGCTTGCATCTGCAATGAGGTTTTAAAACAGCTCAAAGGACCTTTGATCTCAGTTAGAAACTCAGAGAGTACTGGAAACCATGTAAATAACAAGTTACATTTAGGAAATTTTCCGTTTTCTTTATGGGTTGGATAGTGGAGGAATATCCAGGATAAGTAATTTGTCCATGAAACTGGTGATAGAATGTGGAGGAAAATCTTTCTCTCTTAAGTTTCAGACCTGTGTTTGAAGCATTATCTCCACTTGGAAAGCACTTCAATCCAATGTGATGTATCCCAGAGGTGGAGAACTGAATGTTGAAAAATGATCACTGTTTACTCTGTTTGCCATGGCAGTGCCTCTGTGAGCAAATTAAGAATCATGCTTTCACTTTGCTGCGTACCCTGGAAACAAAACAAAAAACCATGGAGATTTCTGCCCCCAGAGCTGGAAACCTGTTCCAATTCCTCCGTGTGGAGTTTGCAAAGCTACCTGGCTCTCCCTCTAACCACATGTGCATGGATTTGCCTAGTGCTCTCTGATCTGCTCTCCAGTGGTGAATCTGTTTACACTAATCCCAAAAGCTCTGCTATTAAAGAGACTGGAGCTGAACAACTCCAGACTCTGCTGCTGAACTCACACATCCAGACAGAGCTCTTGCTCTTCATTACAGGGAGAGCTTGTTAGTGGCTTCAGTGCCTGCCAGAGGCTGCTGGGATCTGTCTCAGGCTGTGCCTCTTGCAGCCCCAAACTTCACTGGGTTCTGCCAGAATGTCTTCTCGGAGTGAGAAAGGCTCCTGGAGCACCAAGGCCACTCTGGTCCTGCTCTCCTGTGACCTCTCCTGGAGGAAACATGGAGACTTCCTCTGGAGAAGGCTGTGGCCAAGCTGTCCCTGCACTTGGAGGTGCAGTTGCCATCAGGAATGGAGGTGGAAGAATAATAACTCCGATGGCTATGAAAGAAGGAAGCTTTGAGAAAAAATGGCCACTGTAAAACATGAGAGAAATCAGACCCATGAAGCCAAGCTCTGAAGAAGACAGAGTCAGGGGAAGCCTGAAGGAGATCTCAGGGCTCTGCAGAGCCAGTGCAGTTGGATGTGGCAGGAATGAAGGTTCCTGGGAGATGACTGAGCCCTTCTGACCACACAGCCTCTCCTTGCCCTCATCCAGAATCCCCTGGCTGCCACAGCAATGTCTGTGTCTCCCATAGCCTCTTCCAAGCATTTTCTTTGGTTCATTAGGTGATAATAGAAAGTGATTTTTCCCCTGTCATCTTGAGCAATCAGAAGCATTAAGAATAAGAGCCTAAGCCTGAAAGCCTAAATGAGAGGGTTTGATGGGTATGTGGATCTGCCTCCTTCATTAGAGCCAGAGGCAAAGATGGATCCCAGAACTGGAGTTTCTTGAGAATAAAATGGCAAGAAACAAGGATCATGGTCAGGTAGTGTCCAGAGAAAACTGAGAAGTGGCAGGGGCAGTTATTGCTCAGAAATTACCCTGCCAGCTCTGCCAGGGGCTGTTGTCACACAGCAAATCCACTTCTCACTGTCTGGAAGGCAAGTTCAACCTGCCACCACCTCGCCCTGGAGGAAGGCAAGTCCTGAGACACAGCTTGGGACAAAGCTGAGAACTTTGTTCTGTTCTGGGAGCTCTGAGCCAGAGTTACACAGAACTCACTGTTCTGCCACCTGGTAAAGACTCGTGGGCCACACTTCTTGTCCTGTCTTTAGGGGGATAATTTATTTTTATTTCCCTCCTAGGTAGCATTCTTCCTGCCCAGTCCACCCCACTTCAGCATCCAAAGGCGGGGAGCTCCATCTTGTTGATGTGACACATCCCTGGAAGGACCCCACAGCTTCATTCTGGGCCACGTTGTGCTTCACACGAACCTCGTGCCGTGTCTGCCCCAGCTTGTGACAGAAAACAGATGTACCCCGTGTCCCCTAACGCTGCTCCACGTACCCCGTGTCCCCTAACCCTGCTCCACGTACCCCATGTCCCCTCAGCCTGCTCCACGTACCCCGTGTCCCCTAACCCTGCTCCACGTACCCCATGTCCCCTAACTCTGCTCCACCTACCCCGTGTCCCCTAACTCTGCTCCATGTACCCCATGTCCCCTCAGCCTGCTCCATCCATTCCCGCATGACAAAGGGATGACTTCCCCAAGGAAAGAGAGAGCGGCGGGGATGCTGCACGGGCGAGCCCCGGGGGTGCGGAGGGAGCTCGGCTGTGTCCCCGCGGGGCTGGGCAGCCCTGGTCGCCCCGCTCCCTGCCGGGCTGGCGGCACCCGGCGCTGTCCCCGCCGTCCGTCGCTCACCCCCTCGCCGCCGCCGGCGCGGCGCTTCCCAGCGCCTCCGCTGTTTAAATGGGCCAAGTTAGAGAAGCGGCGGCGGCGGCGGAGGGAAATCTTGTTTGGTCAGAGTCTCCGAAGTGTGCGGTGACTCTGAGCACAGATCAATACGTGTCTGTCCCGGCTCGGGGGGCCCAGCCCGGCCCGGCGCGGCGTTCGGGGGCTGCGGGGAGCGCAGAGCTGGCGGGGATGGCACTGTAGATGTCTGTGTGTCTGTGCGTGTGTAGATAGATTTATATTTATATATATATATATGTGTGTGTGCAGGGGGATACGGAACGTAACACCGCGTTTCTTAAAATTTCGTGCACGAGTGGGAATTAAAAGCCAACTGGCGGGGATCATAAAGGCTTCGGTGGGAGCGGGGCGAGTCCGCGGCGCGCAGGTGAAGGTGGGCGGCCCCGGGGAAAGTTCGCCGCCGCCCGCGTGTCTGGAGCCCCGCGGGCAGAGCGGGCAGAGCCGGCACCGACCGGGGCTCCATCCTCCCGGCGGGCGCCGGCGGGGCGGGGAGGGGTCGCGGAGCGGCGGCGGGGGCGCAGCGTTTAATTTTAATTATTGCATATAAATAAATAAACCAGGTGTCAGTTTAAAGGAAGCAGGGGGGCAGGGTGAAAGGGGGGCTGGGTGGGCGGCGGGGAACCCTCCAGCCTGGCGAGAAGGTGGGTTGATCTAGGGGAATCAATAAGCTTTCTTTTTTTTTTTTTTTTTTTTTTTTTTAAAACCAAAATAATGTCTACGGCAGCAGAGACCTCTCCGAGATGTCAGGTATTAGTCCGGAGGGGCAGATCTGCGAGGCACACAGCGGCTCCCGGGTCTACGGTACATTAGGCTCTCCGTGGGAGAGGGATCCCAGTGAGCTCTGCTGGGGAGCCAGCCCAGGAGATTTGTTAGCGGGCTGCTCCGGGGGATACCAGCCACCTCCGGCACCCGAGCGCCAAAGGTGCCTGTGCTGCTGCTGCTGCTGCTGCTGGCGCATTTCATCCAAACTCCAGCCAGAGCGAGGGCAAGTTCAACCGGAGACATTAGAGCCACTGTGCTTTGGAGAGACGAGG
Organism: Entomyzon cyanotis; assembly: GCA_024500445.1. NCBI lineage: Eukaryota > Metazoa > Chordata > Aves > Passeriformes > Meliphagidae > Entomyzon > Entomyzon cyanotis. The sequence continues at coordinate 1,101,375 of JAKEPQ010001025.1, forward strand.
GCGCACGGGGAGCGCGGCGGCACCATGCCTGCTATCAAGAAGGAGCGACTTGACAGGGAAGAGATGGCCCTGGCAGCTTTTAACCAGCCCATGGAAACCTTACCTGACTACCTCGCGCCTCTGGCCGCCGCTGCCATTCCGGTGGTCACCCCGCACCCGCCGGCTTACGACCAGATCTTTGCCCACCGCGCGTACCTGGGCTTCCACGAGCCCCACCACCCCCACCCGCACCACCCGCACCACCCCCACCACCTCCCCGAGGACCTGATGCTGGAGAGGTTTTCCTCCATCCCGGATTTCCAGCCCTTCTTTGACAACGGAGAGCCTTGCATCGAGGTGGAGTGCGGGGAGAACAAGGCGCTGCTCTACATCAATAAGTTGTGCCAAGGGAGCAAAGGACCCTCTATCCGGTACCGGGGAGAGTGGCTCACCCCCAACGAGTTCCAGTTTGTCAGCGGCAGAGAGACGGCCAAGGACTGGAAGCGCAGCATCAGGCACAAAGGTAAGGCGCCGCCGGGGTCCCCGCGCCGCCCCGCTCCTCCTCAGCATCCTCCCTCTCGCCCCCGTGCTCGGGCAGCGGCGGCCGAGGGGAGCTCAGCGCCTCTCCCGGGGACAGCCGAGCCCCGATCCCTGCGGCCGTGCCCCCCTCCCCCGCACCCCCGGCCCCTCTCTGCCCGATCCCCGCGCCCCGGTACCGCCGAAGTTTGCCGAGCGATTTGGGAACGGTTGCTTTTGGGGAGGGTTTTGGGTGGGGGGGGATCGGGGGGTCTCCTCTCCGCCGGAGAGAAGTTTCATTTGGCGCGGGCGGAGGTTTGAACACCGGGCGGGTCTCGGGGTTCGAGCTGCGGGGCTCGGCGCCGCTCCGCGCCCCCGGGGTGGTCACCCTGCCGCCCCTGCGAGCCGCCGGCGGTGGCGGTGGCGGTGGCGGTGGCGGTGGCGGAGCCGGCGCCGCGGGGAGCGGCAGCGCAGCCGGGCCAGGCACCGGCGGGGCGGCGGGCGGGGCGGAGGGGGTGTTCCCCTCGCAGCTGGGTGGTGCGGGACCTCCGCGGCGCCGGCGGCTGCTGACGGGCGCCTGCCCTGCCTCCCTCCCCTCCCCGCCCGAGCCGGCGCCGCAGTCGCGGCTCCGCGGCGGAGCTGCTGCTGCGGGCGGCAGGTGGAGAGCGGAGCGGCGGGGCCGGGGGGAGCGGCGGGGGCGGGCAGAGCCCAGCCCGAGCGGCGCCTAATGAGCTGAGAGCTGGAGGTGGCAGCCCGGGGGGCTGAGGAGCGATTAGGAGGTGACTGACACCTCGCCGCGGTTATTGATCGCCGGCGAGCGGGGGCAGCGCCGCGGGGCCGCGCTAATTGTCGCCGCTCGGCGCGTCGCGCCCGCTGCTTTGATTACCGCGCTCCCGCTGCCTTCGGGAGCGCTCGGCTCCTCCGGGTGAGTCGGGAGGAGCAGCGGGAGCGCCCGGGGGTTGTGCCCGCTGTGGGGGCAGCGCGGGGCTGCGGCAGCGGCGGCAGCGAGGCGGGCAGGGCTGCCGGGCTGCTCCCCTCTCCTCCCTCCCTCCCTCCCTGCCGGGGACCTGCGGGGGAGAAAGTTGGCTGCAGGGCAGGCGGGGATGGTGCTGCTAGGCAGGCGAGGGGAGGGCTGTTTATATGGAAGCAGACGCGTGCCTCCCCCTCCCCCCTTCCCTAAATACTTTCCTTTTATAAACGTGCTGATTCTTTTTCTTCTTCTTCTGCTTTTTCTTCTCCTCTGCATATAGGGAAAAGTTTGAAGACTCTTATGTCCAAAGGAATCTTACAGGTACATCCTCCAATCTGTGATTGCCCTGGGTGTCGAATTTCGTCTCCAGTGGTAAGATTATTGTTAAACTATGTGCTTTAGTTAAGACATCTTCCCTCTCCTCTGCCTCCTTCCCTTAAAAAAGAAAAAAAGAATTCCCTTTGCTTCTGTGATCACGGAGCTGTGATCTCCGAGGGCCATCGAGGCTGCCAGAGCCCTGCCTGCACTGTGAGGGTTCCAGCAGTCTTAGAGGTGAGCAGGAGAGGAGCTTGGAAGCAGAGCAGACGGGAAGAGCAGTGGTTGACCAAAGGACGCAGCGCTCAGTGTGATTTTTTGGCTTTCAGGGGGAGCTCTGTGTGCGCAGAGGCAAATCATTGAGAAGCCTCTTCAGTATTCCCACCCCTTCGTTTCTGTGTATTGTGCAGAGGTGTGAAAATGGCTAAATAAAGCGAAAGGGAAATGTAACTTCACCCACGTGTTAGAGTCAGAACAGCCACAGTTTACAAACCGTCGGTGAGTTCGGTTAGGTGAACTTCATGAGGAACAACTCATCTTAAATGCTTGAAAGCTGAACATCATTCATGGCATAGATCAGTTATGGCTTTTGTAGATCTTTTTTTCCCCAACTTTTGAGTTCTTTGCGTATTCCGCTGTCTTACTTTTATTCTGAGTCTTTCAAAATCTCTCATCAGCCTTTTTGTGGGAAAGATGTTGATGCTATAAATAAAAGGCTACTGAAATCATAGTGAAGCAAGGCCTTAAAACAGTTCATCGTGTGTAAAAATAACCATGAAGTACAATAACATCTAACTGGGAGAGCAGAGCTGTTGGTTTGGGGAATTAAAGCAGCTCTTGGTCTGAAAGAACAACAATGACTTAAAACATTGCCAGTAGCACTGTGGAAACAGAGACAGCTGGAGATTTACGTACTTTTATCCACTGGAAATCAACCATTTTTGGTTTTGTTGCTTCCCTGGGATCGAGTGGACAATCTGTGTTCACATGCAGTGTCTTTAAGGTTCAGAATGACCGAGCTGGGAGTTCCAACCTTCCTGCATGGTGTCTCTGTGCATGCCTGCTTGTGTTACCAACATCCCCATTGCCATGGACAGGAGCTCGGAGCAACAACCAACAGCTCCATAAATTCATGGGAAGATGTGTTTTGCCTGTGTTGGTGGCAGCAGCCACCCCAGGGCAGTGCTGCCCATCCCTGCCTGGTGTTGGAAACCAGCTGGGCTGAAATCTTGTTCTTCTGAGTTCCTCAGTTTGTGGGGAGAGGTGGGATGTGGTGTCATCAGCTTTCTCCAGCTGGGAGTTTTGCTGTGCTTTGGTTGCCAATTGTGTGGATCAGAGCCAAGGATCTGCCAATGACAGGGATGTGCTGCCCTTGTGGGGATGTTGGGAAGTGCTTGGCCAGGTGACCTTGTCTGCTGGTCATTTTCTGGGTTAGCCGTGGACAAAAGGTCATAATAACAACTTCACTAGCAGCAGCATTTTCAGGAGTTGTGCAGGGTAGGTGCATTTCCGGATGGGCAGACAGCTCTGCGTGAAACCAGTGTCTGCTACAGGCTTTTAGAAGTGAATTTGGAAAGTACAGAGGGAGGAAAAAGAGGTTGGTGCAGTTTTGGGAAAGGAGAAATAAATCCTTCTGGTCTTGTCTCCCACTGCTTCCCCAGCTGGGAAAAGGGGTTTGGATGTCAGAATTTGCATAGCCAGCCCAGACCCCAGTGAGGACTTGTGTCAGAACTCTGTTTCTCAATGCTCCCTGCACTTTCTGTGCTGCAATCAGAGCATGTCTCTGACCAAAGGACAGTTCCACATTTTGAACCTGAAGTGTTTTGGTAGTGCTTTGTGGTAGCTACAGGCACTGCACATTCAAAACAGTCACAGGAGGAGGAGGATTAGGAATCAGGCATGGTTTATCTTTCCCCATTTAGGTGAGACCGCTGAGATCCAAGGGCTGATTCTCCTTCAAAGTGGAAATGTTTTGTATTTGATGCTGTAGATGAGTCGAGGCTGGCAATGCCTGCTCCTTGTGTTCCCCGGCGGGGTGTGGAGATGGGGAGCTGACCCTGTCTGCAGCTGCTCCGAAATCAGTCCTTGGACAGCGGGAACAGGCCAGGAGAACTCCAGCACCGCCTTTGGAAGGGACAGGGCAGCTGCCCGCAGAGCATCTCTGCCCATCTGCTCACTGCCGGCAGCACAGGCAGCGCTCCCAGGGCTCAGCCTGGCTCTCCCTTCGGGAAAGGTGACATGCAGCGTGTCCCCTGCCAGCCCCGTCCAGCCGGGCGGCAGCGCCGGGGCTTGGAGCGGCAGCGGCGGCGGCTGGGAGCTCCTGCCGGATCCCTCTGGCGGTCGGGGGGAGAGAGGAGGGGTCGGTCTGGAGAGGAAATTGCGGCGAGCCGCAGCCCCCGGGCTGGCAGCGCCGCCGGGCCGGGCTGAGCGTCTCCCCCGCTCCCCGCCGGGCTCCGAGCCCCGACCCCCCGCGCCCCCCGCCCGCCGCTGGCGCCGCGTCCCCCGCCCGCGGCCCGCCGCTCGGCGCCCACCCCCCGCCGCCCGTCGCAGCTCGTTTGCTGCAGCTGCAGACGGGGCCGGCGCCGAGCCCCGCTCCGCCACCGACCGCCGGTTTCCTGCGCCGCTCGGCCGGGCGGGGGGAGCTGCCCCGCCGGCGCCTCCTCCCCCGGGCCGCCCCCGCGCCGGCGTCCGTCCGTCCGTCCATCCATCCATCCATCCATCCATCCATCCATCCGAGGGGTCCCCCCGGGTCCCTCCGCGCCGCGCGGGGTGCAGGGCGGATCCCGGAATGGGCAGCGCGGGGTGCGGAGCTCCTCCATCCCTGCGGGGATGCGGGAAGGGCTGAGCTGGCCTTGCGGTCACAGCCGCGGGCAAGCAGGGTTTGCCCCTGGGCTTTGTGCCCTCGCGGGGGTTGCTGCGAGCTGGAGGAGGGAAATGGCAAAGCTCTCAATCCCTTCAGGTTCGGGAGGCACAGGGTGCCGAACCTTCCCAGAGTGAGCTGCCAGGTGTGAGCAGGGCTCTTCCCCAGGTTTGTACCGGTCAGTCTGGGGAGGCTCAGTTCAGACTGTGTGGAGCCCTGCGTGGATTCCAGTCTGTTCCAGTGGAACTCATTCCCTCCAGGGTTCCCCCTGCCCCATCGAACTTCCTCTGTGCTCCAAGTACCACTCGTGCATCCTCCCCATCTCTGCTCTCAGAAAGTGGCAGTGGGCTTTGACAGCCAGAGGGAGGGAGAACAGCTCTAAAATCTTTACTGATGAAGGAAAATGCCTTAGATGTGTGAAGTCCAGCATCACATGTCCAGGATAGCAGTGGAAGGACATTCCTTATGAGACACTTGACTGTTTCCCTGATCAGACAGTGTGACCCTGGCTGTGTTTTCCATTCTCACAGTGACAGGGAGTGAGAACTCCTTCTGACAGGGAGTTAGGACTGGAGGTTGGCTGCTCCTCATCCTCTTTTCCCATTGTTTCCTGGACAGGGTGTTTCAAAGGTGGCCCTTGTCGGGGTTCAGTGTTTGGGCACAGGTAAAGAAGGAAAGGCTGTTTCCCCCAGAGCTGGTGTCACATGGCCACATTCAACCAAACCAAACCAAACCAAAACGAGCAATAAATGACATTTGGATCTTGCCCTGTCTCCCCCATCCCATGCTGAGACACAGGGTGGTTGTGCACGGCTGAGGCACTGACAATGGGAATTCATTTGCTTACTGGGGTTGTGTTTTGCTCTTGGTTTGATTTATATGTGATTCCTTTCCTTTGCTGCTTTTCGCTTTTCGTCATCACGGTTGTTGTTTTCCTTTGCTGCCCTGAGGTTCAGGCGTCACTCCAAGACTGTCAGGGATGGAAAGAGGAACTATCTGCTAACTTCAGTAACGCCAGCAACGAGCAAAATCTGTTCTTCAGCCCTGGGGTTTCTGAGCATTCTCCTGTTTTGGCTGCAGGGGTGGAAGGCAGCTCTGTGTCACCCCCAGAGGGTGGCTTTGTGTCACTCAGGGTGTTTGGCTCTGGCTGCAGCTCCACTCTGGCCTTCCCTGGTGTTCCCCTGGCTGCTCCACAGTTTCCCTGCAGAGCCAGGAGCAGAGCAGCACCTGGGCCAGGAAGGGAGATCCTTGGGCTACTGAGTGTGGTGGGATCTCAGTTCAGAGGCTTCACCAAAAGGGGAGTCTCCCAGCTGGGCACGAGTCTGCCAGGAGAACTTTGTATGGAAAGAGGACTTTGCCTGCTGGAGAATTCACTTGGCTGGCTGCAGAGGCAGGATTAATCCTGAAATTTCACTGTGAACTGACTAGATCAGATTTAGGTTCCTCTCTGAGCTGCTGTGGGCGTAGGGCAGGGAGCTGGGGAATGCTGGGATTTCTGTGCAGGGGACTGTTTTCATAACTTTGCCTTGGGGCTGCCTTATGAATGTGGAAAAAACCCCTCTGTAAAGCAGACTTATAAACCTCCAAATCCCCCCAAGGTCTTTGGCACAGTCTGTTGATTTTTATTTGTGGTTTCATGCTGATTTGCCTTGTTGCTTTTAATCCAGCACATTTTAGTTGAGGTTAGTGTTTGTTGGAGGTTTTGGAGATGGCTGGGCTTTTTCTGTTTGTTTGTGGGGTTTTTTTTTGGTTCTGTTTTGCTTTTTTGTGCACTTGGCCCAGGTGGGTTTCAGCCTGTGTGTTGCACTGCAGACTTGCAAGTTCAACTGGGATTCTTAACAGAAGTTTATTCAAAATCAATCAGATTTCAGCTTAATGGAGGAACTGGAGATAAGGTGTATCCTGGTCTGAAATGAGACTCACTGAGCTCCTCCAGGGCTGGCCAGGGTGCTGAGTTTGGGTCCAGCTTGCAGGAATTCCTGCTCTGAGGGCACTGGGAACCTCTGTGCTGCTGCTTTCACAGAAAGCTCCCAAAAATCCTCTGCTTTGGGGTCACAGAGTGCTTCCCAAAGGGGCTGTTCTGGGAAAAACATCTGGAAATGGGAATCAGTGAGAAATGGGAATCAGAGAGAGAAATGGGAATCTGAAATGTCCTGAGCACTGGAAGTTATTCCTGATGGTCCAAACTCCTCTCCAAGCAGGACAGGGAGGGTTGGAGGGTGGGGACTGCACCAAGAAAAGGAGCAGTTATTGTTCTGCACAGAGGCAAAACAAACCCAGATCAATGGCGCTGAGAGTGCCAGCACAATGCTGAAGGATTTAATTTTGTGGATTATTAAATACCCTCTGGAAAGGAAAATATTAATTGGATTGCAGCCTTGTGAGTGAGCAGCAGAGATGTAGAAGCAGCTGTGGCTTTGGAAAATAATTTTATCTTACAGGGGCTTTAAGGAGCTCCAGGGGGGAGCTTTGCCCTCGTGCTGTGGAGAACATTTCTGCTCTTCAGGGAGCAGGGAGGACACAATGCAGGCAGAAGGGCAGAGGAGGATCTGTGTGTGAGGTCAGTGTTTGTGCAAACCAGGCCAGTCCAACCCTCCTGGAAGAGAGGGAAAGAAAATCTGTGCAGTGGTTGGAGTGTGTGAGGGGTTGTGCCTGGAGAGAGCAGATTCTCTCCTGGGATGCTCTGAAGGCTCCAGGAGGATTTCCTTACCCCACAGACGTTGGGTTGATTCCCTGGAAATGTCTCTGGTGGGCTCTGCTGTAGGGAGAAGCATCTCCTGAGCCCTCAGCCCCTCTGGGGGCGAGTTGGACCCAGGAAATCAGAGCTGCAGTCTGGGGATCACTGCTGGAATTCTGCTCTGAGAGAAAGCAAGTGAAGGCTGGGAGGAAAGACAGACAAATAAATGTAGAGAAGCAGGGAAGCAGCAGCATCTCGTTAGCACCGTGCCAAGGGCAGCGTAAAGGTGACACAGGAGGAGTAATTCTGCTGTCAAAATTATTTAGAGATGTCATTAAAGTGCTCAGGGCTGTGTGTGGTGCTGCAGGGCACAGACACCTGGTTTTAATTGGCGCTGCTCCGTGGCCAAACTGGCTGGCCTCCCTCAAAGGCAGCAGGGCTCCTTTGGAGCCTGGCAGTGGCAAATGCCTGCAGTGACCAGGAGCCAAAGGGCGACCTGGGATGGGAATGAACTGCCTGAGGAACTTTGGTCATTCAGAACTATCAGCATCTCCAAGGCTGCAGGGATGATGAATTTTCAGAATGCTTGTCCTGCTTCAGTAACGGGATGGGAGAGCAGAGAGGAGGTTCCTGTTGGAAACCCACTGGAGATGCTCAGGGTGAGGCTTGGAGCAGCCTGGGCTGGTGGGAGATCTCTGCCCATGGCAGGGGCTGGAAAAGGAGCTCTTCAAGGTTCCTTTCAGTCCAGACCAGTCTGGGATTTTATGATTAGTCCTGGACTTTGGAAAAGAGAACCGCTCGGTTTTTATTTAATTATTGCTTGGCCAAAATATTATGCTTGCAAAATCACATTCTTTGCTGTATATTTTTTTTGGTTTTTATCTCTCTTGTTTGTTTTTGTGGGTTTTGTTTATTTGTTTTTCCTTCCCCCTTCTACATGGTCTTGCCCTGGTTCTCCCATCCCCAGTCTGTTGCCTTTACCTGGAGAATGTCCTTCTGCTCAGGAGTTCTGGTTTGCCATCAATGCCCTCTGCCCTCCCTTCTTCCTCCTCTATTGCAAATCATCATCTTCCCTTTCTCAGCTGAAGCATTCTCACCATTTCTGGGCTGCTTTTCCCTGTCAGGACCTCCTCACCTTCCTCACTCCTGGCAGATGTCACTGGAGAACTCATTACAGAGCCCTCTGTCCCAAACTCGTGTCTTCCAGCTGAGGGCAAGAAAAGACTCCTGAAAAGTGAATTACTGCTGCAGGCATCAGGTGCAGTTCTGTAAATAAACCAGAGCACTCTGCTGTGCAGGGAAGGTGCTCTGTGCACACCTCCTGTGCTGCTGGGCAGTGCATTTCCCTTCTGCTGTTTTTGGCTCTCACTCGAGCAAAACCAGGGAGAGCAGAGAGGAAATCACACATTCCCCAGGGTCAGAAATAGAGTCTGATCAGGGATTTTCTCGTAACAGCGTCTGAGGATGAGGAAGGATGAATGGAGGGAATTCCCAAGCACTGGAAGGTTCTTGCTCATTTATTTTGCCTCTAGTCCGTGGGAAAATTGTGGGTTTTACTTTGTTTTGCACATGGATACAAAGCCCCAGGATGTGGGAAGAGCAGCAAGCCCAAATTTGCCCTGTTCTTTGATTACCTGCAGAAAAACATTGCTGCACATCAAATCCCCCATTTCAGATGGCAAGAAAGCTTCAGTCCCTTTGCAGAGCAGGTTCTTTAGTCTCCATCTCCAGCTGGAGAGAAACCTGCAGCAGCACCCAGCAGGGCAGTGCAGGCAGTGTCACCTTGGGGTGACAGGATGTTGTCCCTGAGGCTGAGAATGAGAATTCCAGAGGACTGGGGACCAGGAAGACTCGGGAGCTTGTGGTGATGGAAGAGCCACTGGATGGAAAATACAGAATCTGAACTATTTCTGATGGCAGAACTGCAGCAAAGTGGTGTTTCCTTGCAGTTCAGAGCTGGGATTGCTTCAGGTGATTCCAAAAAGCAGCTCTGGGATTTGAAACAACTTCAGTTCACTTGGGCCTCTCAGCTGCTTGGCAGGAAACTTCCCTGTTTCCTTTGAAGAGCCTGAATTCCCTGCCTGGAGCTGGCATTTCTCAGAGCTCTGGGCTGGGCTGATTCAGAATTAGGAGCGAATTCCAGCCTGCTGCCCTGCCTGTCTGCCCCAGGAGCTGCAGAAACCCCAGAGCTCCATCCCTCCTGCATCCCGAGATGGATGCCATCGGTGGAAGTGCTGTGGCTGTGTTGCCAGGGCAACCAGAGATGGCCCTGAAGACAGGAAAGGGCAAACATTCCTTTCTGCTACAGTCTGGAGCATCAGTGATTGAATGAGATTAGATGGAATTAGATAATCCTGAAATTCACAGCGATTTGACGCCAGACCTTTATTAAATAAGTAAAAGTACCAGGCCTTATAACAAAAATGAATTCTTTTAGATCAATAACTTTCCCCACTGTTCTCACAGCTGTGATTCTTGAGATCTCTTTTTCTGTGGCACGAGGTGAACCACACCAACCTGCCTTTTTTAATTTCGGTTTTTTTTTCCTCTCCCAGAGGGGACTATGATATCAATTCCTCTTTTATTTTCCCCCTGTGACTCACCCACTTAACCCCAACGTGCCCTTGCAGGGGAAGCACTGCGAGGTTCATCAGGGATGATTCAATCCCTGGGGTTTCCAGCAGTGGGGTTACTTTGTACTCCATTAGTATTAAGTATTACAATGTTTTAGGGTCAAAGAAAAAAAATGAAAATACACAAAAATATGAATGGCTGGGTGGATTTTTGTTCTTTGTGTGTTCCATGCCCAAAACTCTTGGGATCTCATCCATTCCTGCAGTGGGATTGATAATATCATGTGCACATCTAGAGTAAATGTGGGTTAAACAGGAGTGCAGCACTGATCACAATCAGCCGAGATTTACATCAGTTTGACTCTGCTGACTTCTTTTTCATCTCCAGCCTGGCAGGGCTTGCATCAGAATCCTCTGTGCACCAGAGGACAGCCAGCAGAGCATGGAGAATTTGGGGTGTTCTGCTCCTCAAGCAGCTCTGCTTCTTACCGAGCTGGGGTGGCTCTTTCAGAGCAGAGGGTTGATTTATTTAGATTTATTTTATTTTTTTCCTGGTGCAGCTCCAGACAGCCCTGCTGAGGGTGTTGCAGGCACAGTGGGCAATTCGTGGTCTCACAGCTAAGGCTGCTCCTGGAAAGAGCTTTTAGTTCTGAATTAAAGTCTAATTCATTTTCTAATCCCTGAATTAACAGTGTGATTTCTTAAAGCATCTTTGGCTTGGAATTCATGAGCTGCTCGTGTAGATCTGTGGATCTGGGCTTGTTTGTATCAGCAGTGTGGATCTGCTTGTTTGTTTGGTTTTTTGGGTTTTTTTTTTGAAGTCTCACCTTGCTGTGATGGATTTCTCTGGAACAAGTTCAGTTAAGAGTAATTTCTGTCCCCTGGCTTGTGCAAAGGGCAAAAATCATCCTTTGGGAGGATTTAGTTGTGCCTTTGGTGTGTTTGCTGTTGTCTTCAAATCACTGCAGAATCTGCGAAAAGTGAGTTTAAAGGATATTTGAAATCATGTTTTCTCTCAGCTGCTGTGCTTCTCCTTCAGCTGGAAAACTTCCATCTTGAGAGTCATTTTGGTGTTTTGGTGAAACTCCTCCAACCCCCCAGACTGCTTTTCACGGCGAGCTCTGGAAACAAGAGTGAAAATTCATGGTTTTCCCTAAGGAAATCCTTAAATGCAGCAAAGTGAGAGGGAGGGAGGGAAGGGCAGAGGAGGCTGGAAAAGGAGTGTGAGCAGTGAGTGTTCAACAGGATCTGCCCTGGGAGCAATCCCAGCACAGCAGGAGACTGGGACATGCTGCTCTTTTTTGGGATCATGGAATTCTGGAATGGTTTGGGTTGGAAAGGACCTTAAAACCCATTTCATTCCACCCCCTGCCCAGGCAGGGACACCTTCCACTGTCCCCAGGGTGTTGGGAGGATTCAGGCAGGCAGAATTCTCCCTTTCAAGATTCTAATTCCACATTCAGAAAGTTGTGTGCTGTCAGAGCAAATACCTTGCAGAAATCCAAGCACTATTGTCTCAGAAAAAAAAAAAAGATATATTGGTTTAACATCTTTTCCATTAACAAGCTTTAATTTGCATAAATTATATCACCCTCTGTTAATTTATTATTACTTGTTCGGTTTCCTCTATTTCATTATTTCTCCTGGGGGTTATAATATTAGTTGGATTATTCTGCTTAAGCTTTTTGAAATACAGTCACAGTGCTGTGTTTTCCCATTTACTTTGTATTTCCTCATTGTTCTGAGGCTCATTAAAAACCTGAGTGAAGTGTCTCAACAACTTCCCTGGATAAGTATTCTGAAAGTCTTTGAAAGTTACCCAGATTTGCTGATTTACACCTGGATCACTCTGGAAGTTTAATTTTGGTCACCTCCTAGGTCAGTGCTGGAATGAAAAGTATTTCATGTCCATGCTATGGCAGAGCTGGCTTCTTCTCCCAGTGCAGAAACAAAACATTTATTCAATATTTTTATTTTTTTTTCCTTATTTCTGATAGTTCTCTCATTGCCAGCTGACAATGGGCTGAAACCACTGTTACCTCCAACCCTCAGTAAGCCAGGCTGGATTTCTCCAGTGAGTGAAGGAATTACTGAAATTACACATGCAATTATTGGGGATTCAAATCTTCCTGATGGGTGGGGAAGCTCAGGCTTTCCCCACTGCAAAGACCTTTCCCCTCACGCTGTGCTGATGGAATATCCAACTGTCCTAAATCTGTCCCTCCTTGGGATTTCCTGGTGTCTCCAGAGGGTTTCTGCCTCTCCCCTGTTCAGAGCGGGTTGGATGGGTGAGCTCTGGGCAGGGGATGGAGCTGTGCTGTCCTTCCAGCCTCTGCTGCTCCTCCAGCTGTGCTGCTCCCCAGCCCAGCTGTGCTGTGGCTACTGAAAGCTGCTCTGGGCTCCCAGAAATGCCTCTGGGGTTCCCTGTGGCTCCCAGCCTTCCCCAGCTCGGTGCTCTCTGCCTGCTTTGCTTTCCTCCTGATCCCCTCGAGCTCCCTGTGACCCCAGACTGGAGGTTTTGGGTTGTCCAGATGTGATCCAGCTGTGTCTGCCAGAGCTGCAGGGTGTGACCCCAAATTGGAGGTTTGGGGTTGTCCAGATGTGATCCAGCTGTGTCTGCCAGAGCTGCAGCTCCTGCCACCCTCAGCCTCGCTGTGACACACTGTGACACTGAGGGCTGTGTGGCAGGAGGAGGGAGATGTGGGACAGCTGAACCCCAATTTCAATCCCAAACTCAGTCCTGATTTGAATCCCAATCTCAATCCAAATTCCCAACCCCAAATCCAATCCCATTCCCAACCCCAAATCCAACCCCAATCCCATTCCCGACCCCAAATCCAACCCCAATCCCATTCCCAACCCCAAATCCAACCCCAATCCCATTCCCAATCCCAAATCCAATGCCATTCCCGATCCCAAATCCAACCCCAATCCCATTCCCAACCCCAAATCTAACCCCAATCCCGATCCTCCCTGTCAGATCTCAAGGAGCTTTTCCAGTTCAGCCCGGCAGGTTTGGGATCAGAATTCCAGGAAGAATTCCAGGAGCAACTGCGGGAAATTCCCAGCAGTCAGTGAGGATTTGGGAATCCTAAACACGCTTTTGGGAAATCCTAAATATCCATTTTGGGAAATCCTAAATATCCTTTTCTGGGATTCTGGGCTGGGAAATCCTAAATCCCAGCTTTGGGAAATCCTAAATATCTATGATATTCCCAGCGGTCAGTGAGGATTTGGGAAATCCTAAACACCCTTTTGGGAAATCCTAAATATCCATTTTGGGAAATCCTAAATACCCATGATATTCCCAGCAGTCAGTGAGGATTTGGGAATCCTAAACACCCTTTTGGGAAATCCTAAATACCATTTTGGGAAGTCCTAAATATCCTTTTGGGAAATCCTAAATATCCCTTTTGGGAAATCCTAAATATCCCTTTTGGGAAATCCTAAATATCCCTTTTGGGAAATCCTAAATCCCCTTTTCTGGGATTCTGGGCTAGGAAATCCTAAATCCCAGCTTTGGGAAATCCTAAATATCCATGATATTCCCAGCAGTCAGTGAAGATTTGGGAAATCCTAAATATCCCTTTTGGGAAATCCTAAATATCCCTTTTGGGAAATCCTAAATATCCCTTTTGGGAAATTCTAAATATCCATTTTGGGAAATCCTAAATCCCAGCTTTGGGAAGTCCTAAATATCCATTTTGCCTGAGAAATCCCAACTCCCAGTTTTGGGAAATCCCAAATCCCCGTTCAGTAACGCACCCCTGGAGTCCCTGTGCCCCCAGGAGCCTCCTGAGCCTGGCAGGAGCAGAGAGCTCGCTCTCCTCCCCGCAGAGCTGCCCTGCCCTGCGCTGGCAGTGTTCAGTCCATCGGGGCTGCTCTGTCACTCCCCCCAGCCCAGCAGGTCCCAATCAATAGCAGCTTTGATCAGCAAATAATTCCACCTCGATCAGAGAACCCTGGTGATCAGAGCTGGAGAGGAGGTGGGACATCCCTGATCACAGCGAGCAGCCTGCAGTTCCAGGGGGCTGCTTGGGGTTTTTTGGGCTGCTCTTGCCATGCAGGGTGACTTTGGGGGCTGCATTATTCAAAATATTCTCAATGTTCTCCCTCCTTATCATAGCAAAAATGAGGTGGTGATCGTAGTGAAAATGAGGTGGTGATCATAGTGAAAATCAGACATCGATCATAATGAAAATCAGGTGGTGATCATAGCAAAAATGAGGTTTTTTCTCAGCATTGAAGTGGCTCTAAACTTGGGCAGGATGAAGCCAGGGAGAGGAGAATCTCTGCATTTTTCACCATCCAGGAAAAAAGCTGGGAATGGAGTTCCCCCTGTGTCACAGTGCCACAAACAGATTTTTTTTTTCCTTTTTATTGCTTTTGCCACCTCAGTAAGGCCCAGCTGTGCCACACAAATAGCCCAGTAAATCTGCTTGATATCAAGGTGAGCTCTGATACATTTTGTTAATATCACACTCATTATTTGAATATTTAAATATGCACAGCACAGACAAAACTACTATTTATCTTATGCTTATTTTATTTAATTACTGCAGATTTATAGAACACGAAGCTGTCATTGCCTTGCACATCCATGCAGTTAATTCAGAATACACTCAGAAATTCCAAACTGCCTCTCTGGCCCATCCCAGCCATCCCTGTGCTCAACTCATGGATTCTCCACCACGTGTGGGAATCATTCCAGATGGAAAATCCGGGGAGGAAAATCCCTCAGCAGGCTGACCTGAAGCCTTGCTGGGTTAGCAGTGCACAGAATTGAACCAAATGTGTCTGGGAAGGAGGGGAAGGAGGGGAAAAGGTGGGAGATGAGGGGCTGCAGGTTCAGGTGAGCCCAAACTCTCCCTGCTGGGAGCTGCTGTGCTGTGCTGTGCCTGCAGCTGGCAGGGGGAAAAGGGGAGAAATCAGTGTGGGGAGAACAGGGGAGAAATCCAGCTGTGGCTCTGGGGAGGAGGCAGCAGGGGAGAGGCAGCAGCTCAGAGCTGCCCTGCACATTGCTGGTGCCAAAAGCACTTTCACAGAATCACAGAATCACCAGGTTGGAAGAGACCTCCAAGATCATCGAGTCCAACCTGTGTCCCAACACCTCAACTGAACTAAACCATGGCACTGAGTGCCACATCCAATCCCTTTTTAAACACCTCCAGGGATGGTGATTCCACCACCTCCCCGGGTAGACCATTCCAATATTTTATCCCTCTTTCTGTGAAAAACTTTTTCCTAATCCCCAACCTGTATTTTCCTTGGCGCAACTTAAGGCTTGTCCTCTCGTTCTGCCAGCTGTTCAGGGGTGAGAAGGGCAACCCTGGCAGTGCCAGCACAGCAACCTGCCTGCACTGTGGGGTTTGCTGGGGGATTCCTCCTCCTCCTAAGCTCCTTGCCCTTCTCCCTGCCCAGCTGCCCTCCTGGGCTGGCTGAACACCCCCTGGCAGCCCCAGGGAGAGCTGAACCTCCCCAGGGCTACACGTTTCTTTCCACCTAAATTCCACCTCGGCAGGCTTTGTGAAAGAACCCAGAATTATCATTTGTTTAACTTGTATTTCCAAATACTGCTCTTGCCTTTTGTTTACCTGCCCGACTTCCTGTGTGGTTTCAGAGGGGATTTTGCTGCAGTTGCAGCTGGCACCCAGTGTCCAAACAAAGCCTGTTGGAGTGCCTGGTGTTCCTCTGCTCTGCCCGTGTTTGGGAATGGCTCACCTGCCTCAGCACAGCCAGACCAGCTGAGCCTCTGGAAATGTCTGCAGGGATTTGCCCATCTGATCCCTATTTATTTTAATAGGGCATTTACTGCTCAGGAGCTCTCTCAGACCTGAGCTCGTGTCTCCAGAACTATCTGGTGTACAGTTCTGACCCCAATTTGGTTTAACCCTTATTTTGGCTGTTCCTCCATCAGAATTTGGGGTTCGAGTTGGGTTTTGCCTGTGCAGAGATTACACTGCAGTTGGAGGGATGTTGAGCTGTGCTCTGACATTTATATTTTCCTTTTGCTTTGAGCTGGAGTGAGGGAAATGCAGAGAAAGAGCTGAAATCCAGCTGGGAGAGACTGCAGGCTGTTGTGGGGCTGTTAGCACTGGGGATCCCTGTGCCAATCCCATCCCATCCCATGCCAGCAGACAGCTGGGCTGGGATCCCTGCTCCTTCCCTTTTCCTGTAAACTGCTCCTGGGCTGGGATCCTGGTGGGGATCATAGCAAAAATAGGGTGATCATAGCAAAAATCAGGTGGTGATTGTAATGAAAATCAGGTGTTGATTGTAACAATAATCAGGTGGTGATCATAGCAAAAATCAGTCGGTGATCATAAAGGAAATGAGGTGGTGATCATAATAATAATCAGGTGGTGATCAGAGTGGAAATCAGACATTTATCATAATGAAAATGAGGTGTTCATCATCGCAAAAATCAGATGGTGATAATAAAGAGGTGGTGATCATGGCAAAAATGAGGTGGAGATTACAACGAAAATCAGGTAGTGATCCTAGCAAAAATCAGTTGGTGATCATAACGAAAATCAGGTGTTGATCATAACGAAGATGAGGTGGTGATCCTAGCAGAACTCAGGTGGTGATCCTAACAATAATCAGGTGGTGACCATAGTGCAAATCAGGTGTTGATCACAGCAAAAACGAGTTCTTCTCTCAGCATTGGAATAGCTCTAAGCTTGGGCAGAGCTAGGGAGAAGAGACTCCCTGCATTTTCCACCTTTTCCCTGGGAAATGCAGGAAAGGCACTGGAATTACCTGCACCCCTGAGCTGGAGATGGCAACTCCCAGAGCAGGATTTCTCTTGTTCTCTCAGGTGGGTGAGCACATCACCTCTCAGCACACCTGGGGTTCCTGCAGGGCAAACCAAAGCTGCAAACCGCGAGTGGTGATTCCTGCAGGAGGAAGATGTGCTGGAAAACAGGGAGGGATTTCACTTTCCCCTGCCCAGACTGCTGCATGGCAGCTGCTCGGGGTGACCCAGAGCTGCTTAGCTGAGCACGAGAGGATCAGGAGCCTCCAGGAGTCTGTGGCTGCTGGAGCTGCAGGGGGGAATTAGGATTGGCAGAGTGTAATTGCAAAAGCTCGTGTTTGGCTGGGCTTTTTGTTTTAACAGGCCCAGAAAATCAGCGAGGAAATAAGAAATTTTTTTTAAAAATGTCTTTATTTTAAAATTTTTAATTTCTATAAAATTTGATTTCTTTAAAATTTAAAATTTCTATTTTTAAATTTTTTGTTTTAAATTTTAAAATACACTGCTTTGCTGTCCAGTGTTGAAGGGGGAGGAGTGCCACCTGTGGTCACAGAGCTCCCCTCCTCAGGAGGCTCACCAAGGCTGTTTTATCTGGATTTATCCAGGTAAATCATCCATCCAAGGACTTTCCAGGCTCAGCTCAGCGTCATTCCGGGATGGGAAGGAGTCCCAGCCTGGGGGGTTTAGTCATGCATGAGAAACCCAAAGTGTTCCCAGCAAAACCTGTGGTTGGCAGTTGGATTTTTGCAGAGGTGCTGTGATTTCAGGCAGGGAATGGCAGCTGCAGAGAGGCCAGCAGCAAATGGAGCAAGTTTGGGTTTAAAAATTGAAGGAAACCTGCAAGACTCATTAACAATTGTGGGCAGAGTTCTCTTGTATTTTTTTTTCATATTCTCTTTGTGCTAATGTGGTTTTGGGAATGACAGGCTGAGGGCTGGGGGGTTTGGGTGGAAGGAGCTGCTGGAATTCCTCAGGCTGGATGGTGAGCAGCTCTGCTCCTTGTGGCACTGCTGTCTCTGTCCATGGTGTCAGGGCTGTCCCAGCCCGGCAGGGCTTTGCTTCCCACCCTGGGGAAATCCAGCAGTGCCCGGGAGGGGAGAGACCATTTCCTGACAAAACGGTTCACCTTTAAATCTTCCCCCCATTTTACTCCAATTAACTTCAGTCCTGCTTTTCACTCCCAAGTGAGGTTGGGTTTTTTCCACCCTCTCAGAAAACTCTTCCCTTTGGCATTGCTTCTTTTCTTTTTTCCCTTCCAGCTTCTTGTTTTTCATCCTTTTGATGAATTATTTACCTCTCTAGTATTTTTTTTTATATTCTCTTTGTGTTTCCCTTCAAAACATACAACTCCCAACACCCATCCCGTGCTCCCTGGGAATCCACAGTGTGTGTTGGTCATTCATTTCCCAGGATTATTTACAAATACTAATGCTGTAAATCGTGTGGTGTCACCTGGTGGTGCTGAGCCTGCTGGTTGTGTGTTCTGGTGTTTCTGGGAGGAGTTGGGGTTTATCTTTGGGGTTTGTTGGTGTTCACAGTGTAAGGATCAGTGGGGTGAGGAGCTGGGATTTAATCTTTAGGGTTTGTTGGTGTTCATGGTGTGAGGAGCTGGGGTTTATCCTTTGGGGTTTATCTTTGGGGTTTGTTGGTATTCATGGTGTTATTAGGATCTTTGGGGTTTCCCTTTGGGGTTTTTTGGGGCACACAGTGTGAGGATCAGTGGGGTGAGGAGTTCAGTCCCAGTGCTTGCAGAACACACCTGAGAGGTGTGGCTGAGGCCAGGCTGAGTCCCCTCAGGTGGGATTTACCTTCCTGGAGCTCTCAGCATGCCCTGGGCTGAGGACAGGTCAGTCCTTGGCCAGGAGCAAGGCAGGATCCCCAGCGAGGCAGGAATTTGGAGTTCTTCACCCTGACACTCTCAGCCTCTCCTTCCCTTCATTAATCCACTCTGAATGCAGCTCAGAGCACGAATCCCAACTCCAAGGAGGCATGGCAAGCAGTTGTTCAAAATCAGTTAATTTTTTATTGGATTTGAAGTCAGACTTCATGGGCTGAATGCACCCCAGGGCTGGGCTGGGGAGCTCTGCAGATAATTGACTTTTACTCTGTGTCCATCTCAGTCAGATTCACCTGAGGAACCTCCCTGGCTCTGTTCCTCTGTCCCTGGCAGGCTCAGCCAGCAGGAGGAATTCAATGGAATAAAATATCCCCCTGTTAACCCTCTGCTCACCAGTGCCACCAGCATTCCTCATCCCAGCTGCTTGCCTGGAATCCTCCCTGACTCTCCTCCTCCTCCTCTTCCCTCCAAAATCACAGAATCCAGATGAAATCAAGGCCTTGCAGGATGTCCCCAGAGGTGGTGACAAGCTGGCTTTGCTGCCATCCCAGCTCTGTCCTCTGTCCCCAACTCCTTCCCCTGCATTTGCTCAATCCCAGGACTCAATCTATTTAAAACAATTTATTCCCGTTATTCTGTAGAATTCCTCAGTCTGGTGCCAGTGTTTGCTTCCAGCTGCCACTTCTCTCTGTGGTCAAAATAAAAAAAATAATAAAACCAACCCCAAAGCCTCCAGTTGGCTCAGAGCCCTTTCTGCCATCCATCACCCAGGGGTCACAGAACTGCAGCTCCTATGCTCAGGTCTCAAAACCTGCAGGAAATCAGTCTTTGTTACACGTGAAATAAAGCAGTCTGTGGGGAAAATAACCATAAATGTTCATTATTTGTACAGGAAAATCAATTTGTAGGCCAATTGACCAAATAAAGTAATACAATTTGCTGGGAAATCCCCCAGGTGTGGCAGGCAAATCACGGAGCAGGGATGGAGGTTTGCATGGGGAATGTGGGTGGGAGGGATGTGGGAAGGGGGACAGAAGGTTTGAGAAAAGGAATCAAACTGCAGGAAAGGGTAGAGCCAGCTGGGAAAGGAGCAGAATGAGAATTTGGGGAGAAATGTAACAATTCTGTTTGATCTCTGCGAGAGCTGCTCTGTATGACAGCGAAGAGTTGCCAAAAAGATATAAAGGAAAAAAGTCCCAAAGCCAAACCTGGGGCAGAAATTGCACCTTAGCCAGGGAGGGACTGCAGGGGCTGCTCGTCATTCCTGAGCAGTGGGACAGGAGGTGGTGACAGCCTGGACACCTCCTGCCTGTGCCCTCTGTGCTCACAGAGGCTCTGCAGAGCTCAGGGCAGTCGCTGCCCAGCCAGTCGGGCTGCAGGGCTAGTGAAGGCGCAGGGGACAGGGCAGGATTGTCCTGCGAGGCAGCCTGCCCTCTGCTAGGTGTTTGCACTAACCACAGCCCGAGGTAAATGCAAACCCTGCCCGTTATCCTGCAGGGGAGGTGTGGTCCCCACTGCCGGCTGATTGCCCTAATTAAAGCCATCCCAGCAGGTTGGTTATTTGGAAAAGCAAAACCAAAATATCCCCGGCTCTCCGAGCCTCCCCCTTTTCCTTTTCCCTATCTTTATTATCAATAAAAAGGGAGAGAAAATTCAGTCTGGGCTTGAGGATTTCCTTCACATATGGAAGAGATTTAGAATTCTCGCTCTCCCAGCACTGGCAGCTCACAAACCTCCCCTCTCAGCTCCCCCCAGCATTCCCAGCCTGCTCCCTGTATTTCCAGGTTTTCGGATGCAGAAGGAATGCACACGTTGAGTTTTACCATTTTTATCCAACAGTAATTATTTTTGAGAGCTGAATCACAGGCACGTGTATCATCCTGCGAGCAGCTTTGATATTTTCCTCTGTGAGTGAATTCTTTGGGTATTTCTGTGCCTTTCCCTGGTCCTGGCTGGGTTATCCCCAGGGATTGCACCTGCTGGCTGCTCAGCTCTGCTCCTACTGGGTTCACATGTCCAGGCTGGGCTGGCAGTTGGTGTGGACTGGCGAAAGCTTTGCTTTATTGGGAGCTTTTTCTTTTTCCGTGGAGCTTTTCTGCCTTTTTTCATCCCCTTCCCGTGGCTGGGATGAATTAAAGGCTCCCCAGGGATTCTCCCGGCCAGGACTCTTCCCTCCCTTCCCTCTCGGTGTCACACCGGGCTGCTCAGCTCTCCTGACCTCCCTGCAGTTCCCAGGGCAGCAAACCTTCCAGCCCTCCCTTCCTGCCTCTCCTCCTCCCCTCCTTCCAGCTGCAGCTCTCCCAGAGCTCTTATGCAACTCTGATTTTGGTATTCTTGGCTGGGAGGATTTGGCTCCAGGGGAGAGCCAGGAGGGCTGGGATGGGTGGGGGGAGAAGGGTTGGATTTTGTAACTCTGCTGACCTCGCTCAGCCACACGGAGAGGAATTTCCCCCAGCTCTGGGGAAGGGAAAAAAAAATATTCCCCCTGTTCTCCATCCTCCTGATGCTCCTTTCCTCTCATGCAGAATTATCAGGCTTGCAGACTTCTCCACTCCCAGAACCTGCTGCTCTTCCCAAGTTCCTGCTTTATTTTTTTATTTAATTGCAGCTGCGTCCCTGCGCTTGGGATGAAGTTAAATCCCTTAACTTTAGTGTGCTGATTTTTCCCGGGGAAAGGAAGTTTCCCCATCTGTGATTTTTAAAAACAAAGCCATTCCCCCACCCTGACAATACTTTGAGAGGCAGAGAAAGCAATTAATGGTGCAAAAGAGAGGCAGGAGTGGGAGCTGAGCTGTGGGGGAATGGGGAATTTGGGCTCCAGCTGTGCTTCTAGCTGGAACCAAAACCCACCAGAGAGCCTGGGGCAGTGCAGGGAGGGAGGAGAATCCTCAGCACCCAACCCTGCTGAGGCTTTGGAGAATGGCAGAGATGGTTGAGTTTCTGGTTGCATTAAAGGAGAGGAAAAATGATGTTGTGCTCTCCATCCGAGGGTTGGGAGAGAAGAGTAAAACCAAGAGATTCCCTGAGCTGAATCGGAGCTGGGAATCACCTTCAGCTCCTCTCAGGCATTCAGGGGTTGTTGGAGAGTTCCAAAATTCTGCATCCCCAGTGATTCTGGAGAGCATCTCCTCGCTGGGATGTGCTGGGAGTGCTTTGGGGATGTTTTTGTGTTCACAGCTCGGCTCAGAGCTCTCCCGAGTCAACGGCAAGACAATTGATTTTACAGCAGGTTCTGGGCCAGGCTGCTGGCTACCTTTGTGCTTAATTTGAAAGTGATGTGTGTCTGCTGGTGGATTCCTCTAAACAGATTAGGAAAGTGCAATTGATTCCAAACTGGCTATAGATGGATATAAAAGGCAAAATTGATTGGCTTGGTCTGTTTTAATTTTCCGAGAATGGAGGGATGCGGGAAATAAATAAATAAATAAATAAATAGCCCCAAACCTGAGGGTAAAAACACAAAGTGTCTGATCAGTGCTGTCCTCTTCAGGCTGGGAAGTCACAGCAGAGAGGGAGGTGGGATTGTTTTGAAGCAGGAATTTGCACCCCATCCCCTTTAATTGTTATGATAAATTGCAGCTTCAGAAAAACAGAAAGCTCTGGGTGGTAAATAAGGTTGACACAGAGTCCCAGCTTTCCAGCATGGAATCTGCAAATCCTGCTCTCCTTGTTTTTCCCTTCCTTGCCATCACTTTTCCCTTTCTCCTCTCCTCCCTGTGTTCTCCTGGCTGAGTTCTCTCCTGTTCCTGAGGTGCCTTTGGGGACACTTGGGACACATTTTCTGTGTGCACAGAGCAGGACAGGGCAGGACTGGAAAAACACCTTGATGACAGAAAGCATTTCAGGGCAGGAGAGGCACAGTTCCCAAACGGTGTGGTTTTCCCCACATTTCCCCATTTTTATGCCATTTTTGTGCCGTTTTTGGCTCTCTGCCCTGCTCTCCCCTGGGCTCTGCTGCTCACATCAGCTGCTCTTGGCTGGGAGCTGCAGAAGCCACTGTGGCTCCTCGGGGTGATTCCTTCCAGATGGGTTCAGCTCATTATCACAGCGATTAGGATTGCCCTTAATGGCCACAACTGGAATTTATGGACAGAGGTAAACATCGTTTCGCTTGGTGTTTGTGGAAAGTTCTTAATTTTTTTAATTAAAGAAACATGGGCTCTTCTATCAGCGTTCCTCCCCTGCAGAGAGCCTGACTGGCTTTCCCAGGACTTCTGCCTTTTGCCAGGTTTTTTTGGAAAGCTGAAATAATTTTTTTTTCAGAGAAACTGTTACTATTTAAGTGTTGCAGTGCACTTATTGGCCGTTTCACACACCTTTCTCCCTGTCCAGAGAACATGCACAGAGCTGTGGCCTCACTTTCCCTCGGAGTGGTTTCCATCCCAGTTCTGTGATTTTTTTTTTTTTGCAAAAATTGCAGATTCTGTGGGGCAGTGCCACTGTTCCCAGTGTGTTTCCCTGGGCTGAGAGGAACCTGCTGGATTCCCTGGGCTGCTGGCAAATTCCTCTGCATTCCCTGGGCTGCTGGCAAAGCTTTAACTGAATGTTAAGGTGGAAATATTTGGTAGGAAATACCCTGGAGATGGAGATTGGTGACTGATTTGCTGCCACCTTCCTTTGCTCTTGTTGTGGATGAACTGCAGGCTGGGAGTGAAGGTCTGGGAGAAACGCTTGGCTTGGTTAGAAAAGGAGGAATTGGAGACACAAGCGCTGGGAAGTCCTTTGCAAAGTGAGCAAACAGGAGTTTTCTCACCCAGCAGAGCAGTGTGAGCCCTGCAGGGACTGCCAGCTTTGCAGAGGAGCTCCTCGACTCTCAGATTCCTCACCAAAGTGTATTTTTTGTTCTCTTTTCCCCTCTCCCCAGAACCGAGGCCGCCTGGCAGAGAAGAGGACAATCCCCCTGCCGCCCAGCAGGATCCCCAAGAAGGAGCTGAGCTCGGTTTTCTCTCACAGCGACAGCGAGGAGAGCGACAGGAGCAATGGCCAGCAGCCCGAGGTGAAGCAGGAGGAGGATCTCCACATCAGTATCATGAAAAGGAGGTGAGCTTCTGCCAGGGCTGCAGGCAGGCAAAGCACAGAGCGCTGGGCAGGGGGAGAGCAGCCCTGGGGAGCCCAGAGGAGTCACCTGCAGGGCTGACATCACTGCCAATGGCACTTTGGGCTCAGAAAGAGAGCTGGGTGGGTTTTTCAGTCTCTCCTGGTTGGGGTGAGAGGGGGTCTGTAAGATCTTTGCACCCCAGGCGTTGAGGCTGCATGGGCAGCTCTGGATTTGCAGATTCTCAGTGTCTCTCACTCTCTGCCCAGTGCAGATCCTCAGTGTCTCTCACTCTCTGCCCAGTGCAGATTCTCAGTGTCTCTCACTCTCTGCCCACTGCTCTGGGTCTCTGTGGCCAAGGAGTTGCATGAACAGGAAATCCTCCGTGGATTTCCCACAGCTGGCTGAAACACAGAGGTGTGGGAATCGCAAATCCTCCTGCTCCTTGTGCTCAAACTGTGGTGTGATTTAAACTGGGGATCAGCGTTGGGGAGCAGCAAGGTGTGGGGTTGTGGTTGGTGGTTACAAGTGTCAAAGAGCATCCCTGAAGTGAGGGGGAAGTGGTGGAGGAATAATTTAGGTGAGGATGATCCCAGGGCTGATTTAGATCCTGTTTTTCTCAGTGCTTTCATCCTGGAATTGTGAATTCCTAGAGGAAGGGGAGAAGGGACTGTGCTGAGTTAGGTCCTGGGAGGTCTCAGTGCCCACAATGTCCAGCTGCAAAATTCCAGGTTCTCTCAGCCCTCTGAAAAACCAGGAATTTCGGAAAACCTGCGACTGCAGGCAAACAAATCCCTGAAGGCCTCAGCCTGCCATGCAGATCATCACAACTCCTCGGGGTTGTCATCTCCCCCTGATGCACAGCAGAGCTCAGATCCCGAGACAAGCCCTATAAAACTGAGCACGGGGAGCTGCAGGCCTGTAATTGCTTTTCTGGTGTTTTATGTGTTCCTTGCCTGGCAGCAGATCAGCTGCTCCTCCTTGCCTTGGACAGCTGCTGGAACCCTCAGCAGCTCAGGGCTTGGAGCAGGGAGACAAACCAGCTCTGCCCATAAAGCCTGCTGTAATTAAAGCCTGCCTTTATCACTGCAGCTGTCCAGGAGCTGCTCAGGGTTATCTGCTGCAAATGGAAAGGTGTTTGGGGATGCTCAGGAGCCACAGAGCACAGGGAACCCTCCTAATCAGTTTTGGTGAACTGCCCTGCTTCTCCTGCCCCCTTTAATTATGCTTTTAGTGCTGCAAAATTACGGTGCTAGATTGTCTCATTAGGAGGGAGAACGACGTGATAATTCTATAATTGATAATGCTGAGCCCCCCCCCCAGATACAAAGTGCTCTTATCTTAAATCTTTAATTACTGTAATTGCTTTGCCTTGTTTATTAGGAAATGAAGGGAAAATGTTTGGCAGTTCTCAGGCAGTGATCCCCCAGCTCTGCTCTCAGCAGCTCTCAGTTTTCTATCAGATTTCAGCTGCCTGGAGATCTCCCTCCTTCCCAACTCTCCCTGCAGGCAGCAGTTGTGTTGCCTGAATCCCCCAGGTCTGGCTGAGCTGTCCTGACTCTGCTGAGGATGTTTCTCTGGCTGGGAACATCATTTTTGCTGTTTGGGGAAAAGGATGGTATTGGACATTTCTGTATCAGTGTTACCTCCACAGTTATTTTAGTCAAAATAATCCTGGAACAGCGAGCACAGAGCAGAATTTGGGTGGAAACTTTGCCTTCAGGAAGCCCTTTGCTCTCTCACAGTCCATTCACTGAGCTGCCTCTCCCCAGCGAGCTGGAGTAAGAGTTAGGCCAGGCTTGGCTTTGTTGCTGCCCTCTGGATTGTCCCAGACACCAAACAAGAGAAGGGGTGGCATCACCATCCCTGGAAGTGCCCAAAAAACTCCTGGCTGTGGCACGTGGGGATGTGGTTTGGTGCTGAACGTGGCAGTGCTGGATTAGAAATCAGACTGGATGAGTTTAGAGAGCTCTTCCAACCTTAATTGTTCTGTAATTCCAAATTAGAGGCTACAAATTCCATTGCTGTGCAGTAGTTTGGGAAGCTTTAACTTCCTCAGCCTCACGGGGAGATTCCACCCAGCGCTGATAAATGCATTACCTCAGCCTGGGAGCTTTCCCACCCCGAGGTGCAAACTGCCTCTCAGGATCTCCAGGATGTTACAATCCCAGGAATCTCCAGGCAGATGAAAGCCAACGGAAAGCCCAGCTTTACCAGCAAGGTCCTCACATGCTGCTGGATCTAAGCCCAGCATTGTCTTGTGGGTTGATGAGTTTAATTCCGATTTGAAAGACTGGCCTCTTGCATTGGTGTGGGAGGGGAGGGGAGGGAGGAATGCAGTGAGAGCATCGGAGATGGAGCAGGGTGGGGCAGGAGCAGCTCTGGCCAAATCCCCAGGGCAGTGGGGCTGAGGATGGGAGTGAAGATCCATCCTTCCTTCCTTCCTTCCTTCCTTCCTTCCTTCCTTCCTTCCTTCCTTCCTTCCTTCCTTCCTTCCTTCCTTCCTTCCTTCCTTCCTTCCTTCCTTCCTTCCTTCCTTCCTTCCTTCCTTCCTTCCTTCCTTCCTCCCTCCCTCCCTCCCTCCCTCCCTCCCTTCCCCTTTATTTTCTCCCTCTCTCCCCCATTTTCTCTGCTCCATCCACCCCTCAATAACACTCACTGTACTCAATAAATGGATTAAAGGTCTCTCAGGGAAGCAGAGGCTGGACTGTCCAGAGTGCTGGGCAGGTGTCATTGACCTGACGAGGATGTGGATTTGAGGAGAAGAGAGAGGGAGAATGGCCTCTCACATCCCAGGGATGCTGCAGGATGAAATATCACAAACAGCTAGAAATCCCTTCTTGCCCGGGAAGGAGCTGTGAGAGCAGCAAGGAAGGTGAAGTGTGAGAATGAAAGGAAATGAGATCTTGACCCACAAGTGCTCTTGGCAGCTTTCCCCATCTCGTGGTGTCTGACAGCTCTCCTGATCTCCTCGTGTCTGACCTGCAGCGGCAATTCTGTGCTGGAGAACAACCCTGATGCCCCAAATCCCAAATCCCAGCCTCTTGCTGCTGCTGCCTTTTGTGCCCAGGGAGAGGCAGGAGGAGCTGCAGGGCTGCTCCAGATGTGCAGGGATGCAGGGCTGCTCCAGATGTGCAGGGCTAATCCAGATGTGCAGGGATGCTGGGCTGCTCCAGATGTGCAGGAATCCCTTTGGTGCTGCCTGCAGCTGCAGGAGGGGATTTGAGCCCCAGGCAGGAGGCAGCAGAGCCAGCAGGGATTCCCTGGCAGCCCTGGGAGCTGTGGGACAGGAGCTGTGGCCCTGCCTGTCCCAGGGCTGTCATCCATCACGGTGACACCGAGGGGACAGCCCGGCACAGAGGTCAGGCCCTGCCTCAGCCTCAGGCTGCTGGGGAGAACAAAAATCCATCAAAACCCAAACCCCCCTGGCTGCTCTGCCTTCATTCAGGATATTGTTCATCCCCAAGGTGCTCCTCCTGCCTGTCACAGGCAGGGTGACAGAACTCGCCAAATTAATTTCCGAGGTGGGAAATCGCTGATCATTTATTTACAGCTGGGCAGGGAGTGTGGCACAGACACGTTTGGGTTCTGCCTGAAATGTCAGTGCTGAGCTCCTTCTGCCTCCTCTGGACTGGGCCTGGGAGGTGGGAAAATGCCCTGGAAACCCTGCAGAGCTCAGGGAGACTGGGTGGAGCAGGAGAGGCTCTGGGTGGAGCAGGGAGAGGGTTTGGATGGAGCAGGAGAGGGTTTGGATGGAGCAGGAGAGGCTCTGGGTGGAGCAAGGGAAGGATTTCAGAGTCCTGAGCAGCTCCTGGGTCCTGCTGTGCACTCAGGGATGGATGGATGGAGCAGGAGAGGGTTTGGATACAGCAAGGGAAGGATTTTGCAGTCCTGAGCAGCTCCTGGGTGCTCCTGTGGATTCAGAGCTCCAAGGAGGGGGTGGATGAGGCAGGGATTGGGGCTGGAAGAGGCAGGGATTGGGGCTGGAAGAGGCAGGGATTGGGGCTGGAAGAGGCAGGGATTGGGGCTGGAAGAGGCAGGGATTGGGGCTGGATGAGGCAGGGATTGGGGCTGGATGAGGCAGGGATTGGGGCTGGATGAGGCAGGGATTGGGGCTGGAAGAGGCAGGGATTGGGGCTGGATGAGGCAGGGATTGGGGCTGGATGAGGCAGGGATTGGGGCTGGATGAGGCAGGGATTGGGGCTGGAAGAGGCAGGGATTGGGGCTGAGGGCCTTGGGGGCTCCAGGGGGAGCAGATCCCTCTCAGAGTGGAGGAGCTGAGCGATGCCACTGACCTCTCTGTGTTTGTTGACAGGATCCACACCCACTGGGATTTAAACATCTCCTTCCGAGAGACCTCTTGCAGGTACCAAAGTGGGGAATCCTCTCTGTCCGGTAGGCTGAGAGTTTATCATTTGTTACTGGATGCTGCTGGGTAGAAATGAATATTTTCCAACACTGGGGGCTTTTTCTTCCTCTTTATCCTCTCTTTTGGGTTTATTTTGGGGGAAGTTGTGGGGGAAACAGTCTGTTTTATGTTGGAAGAGAGAATTGATTAGACTCTCAAAGCCCATTTTTGGTATGTTCACTGTGGTCCTAAGAAGGTGGAATTTCGTAAATTGGAGATCTCCAGTTGCAAATATGAATATTTTTCTGTGACCTCTGGGTTAGTTGATGTCCTGTCTGTGGTGTTTTATCTTCATGTGTTGCCAGCAGTCATAAACTTTCCCAATCCTTCAAAAACACAGCTTTTGCACTAAAAATGGGATTTTTGAAAGGTCTGTTTTATACTGAATTACCAGATCAGGATGCAGATTTCTAGAATGTTGATTCTAGGAATCAGGATGTTGGTTTCTAGAAAACTGCTGGTTTTCTGGAATGAGAACAATAAATCTGGGCAGCTGGGGAGGAGAGAGCAGAGAGCAGGAGGAGGCAGGTGGGATCAGGGCAGTGCAGAGTGAGGGTCTGGGGATGCTCTGTGCTGTGGGAATCAGGATTTGCTCCGTGGGATCTGCTGGGAAGGAGCAGCCCAGGGAGAGCTTTGTGTTTCGCTAAAAGGAGTTGTGATGGTTTGTGTGAACCTCTTCAGTCAGAGGTGGGGAAATTCTGAGAAAATTGTAGGAAAATTCTGAGAAAATTGTAGGAAAATTCTGAGAAAATTGTAGGAAAATTCTGAGAAAATTGTAGGAAAATTTGAGAAAATTGTAGGAAAATTCTGAGAATTAGGAAAATTCTGGGAAATTTGTAGGAAAATTCTAGGAAAATTGTAGGAAAATTCTGGGAAAATTCTAGGAAAATTCTGCTAGCACTGGTGGGGCAGAGTACCTTGTGCTTGTCTTTAATTGAGCACTGGAGTGGGAATTAAACCTTCCTGGGGAATGAAGGTGAGAATCCATCTGGATTCACTCTCCAGTAGGGACCAACGAGGGCAGAGCAATTCTCTGCTGTTTAACCAAGCACAGATTTTGCCTCTGAACCACAAACCCCACAGTTCCTAAAATTTCCAGCACTGAGAGCACAAACCCACAGTGAGCACCCAGAGCCAGTGCAGCACTCACAAAACCAGGTTTTTCAAAGGCAAAAAAAAAAATACAACCTCTGGGTTGTTGCTCTAAGCTTTTGGGACTCTCCAACACAAAAGGATG
The DNA here is from genome assembly GCA_024500445.1 of Entomyzon cyanotis. NCBI lineage: Eukaryota > Metazoa > Chordata > Aves > Passeriformes > Meliphagidae > Entomyzon > Entomyzon cyanotis. The sequence continues at coordinate 1,130,539 of JAKEPQ010001025.1, forward strand.
GATTCCTTCCAGGCAGACTCTTTCATGATAGATTTCAGCCCAGAGCAGAGTTTTATGGCTGAGTTATAAACTCCTAAAAGGCAGAGGTTTGGGATGGAAGTGCTGACAGAGCCCTAATTAATGGCCCTGTGAGCAATGATTCTGCACAATGGCAGCTGAGGGTGCCAACACCTCTGGAAATTAGAATTCCTAGCCTAAAAAAAAAAAAAATTCTGAACTTGTAGTGCACAGAATAAAATAATGGTCTGATTTTTATGTGAAATACACTTCCTGGGCTTCCTCAACTTGACTGCTCCCTTCAGTTCAGCTCTGTCCTGGAAGAACCAGCAGTAATTCCCCTTAGGAAAAGAAGTTTTGCTTTTCCTGATTAGTCCAGCTGTCAGAAACGGAGGGAGATGAAAAATACCTGGGAAATGAGATGGGAGAAGCACAGAAAAGGGGAAATTCGGTGATTTGGGAAGGAGAGCAGGGAGGATTGAAAAGCAGCTGCTGGTGGAGGTGTCAAGGCTGCTGCTGACTCAGCACAAAGCTCTGCTGTGACACAGAGGACATTACCGAGTGCCACAGCATCCTCCTGCCCTGCCAGGATTGATAGAGGATGCCTTCGGGGTGGATTTGTATTTTTTCTTTCTCCTAGCGAGCTTTTGCCTTCAATCCCTGAGCTCTGGAATGGGGACTGCAAGGTCAGAGGGAGTTTTTAGCACTGCAGGCTGAAGGAGAGCTCTGAGCAGAGCTGGGTGTGTCAGGACAGCCCTGGAGCTCCAGCGGGGAGCAGAGTGTCCCCAAGGGGAGCAGAGTGTCCCCAAAGGGACCAGAGTGTCCTCTCTGCCAGTCCCTGTGCCCTGCTGGAGAGCTGCTGCTGAGCTGGGTTGTGTTTTGGGGTCAGAACAAGCCAGGGCAGAGGGGACTGGGGAGATCCAGCCGTGGGAGCTGCAGAGATTTCCACAACTCCTGCTCGCCCTGGAGGACAATTTTAAGGTGATTCTTGACTCTGTGGAGATCTTTAGAAGTCTCCAGTGAGATCCCAGAGGTGTTTCAGCCTTGGATGGCACTGGGGGGAAACTGAGGAGATTTATTTATTTAACATCAGGCTGAGTTCAGCTCCTCCAGAGCATTCCTGCCTTTGGGGAAAAGGCAGCTTAGGGAATAATCCTCATCCTGGGGATACCCAGAGAGCTGGGAACCTGCATGGGTGGGGATAAAATCCTGCCAGGAGGAGCCTTCCCAGGGTTTTGGGCTGTTAGTCCATCCAGCCTGTTGGATTTCGGACACTGAGTGCCCCACAGGTGAATTATGTCAATAAATCTCAATTTTGGGGGAGCAAAGGGAATCCACCCAGATGCAGACAGTGGGTGGAGAGGAGCAGGAATGTTCTGTGCCAGTGGCAAACAGGAGAAAGGGAAAGGTCAGCCTGGACTGCTGAGCTCCCCCCAGGCTGCTGGCAGGACATTCCCCATGGGAATGGGACAGTTGGGATTTTTAGGGATCAGGCACAGTGGAGACACCTGAATTTCTTCTCCCTCTCCTGCAGAGATAAGGCCAAACAAGGAGAAAATTCGGAGTGCTGAAAAGTATTCCTCAGTCTGAATTAATTATGTCATCATCATTTCATTAGCAGCACTTTCTGCTCTTCCATTCACTGCCAGGAGGATTTATTTGGTAGGGAAAGGGAACCATTTATGGACTAGCAGAGATTCAAATGGGAAAGGGGAATGGGCAGCTGATAAACAGCTTTTAGCTCTTATTTTCCAGCTAGAAAGATAAAATGATATTTGAAGTAAAGGTGAGAAAAGCTACCAGAAAAGAGGGGAAGTTTATTAGGGTAATTCTGGTCATATTTATCCTCAGTGTGTTGTCATCTCTGGTACATCTGGAGGGGCTGTAATGGACTTTTTGTAGGATATCCTAAAGGATTTTGGATAAACTGAGCATCTGAAGCATCTCAAGGCCTCTGAGTGTTGCTGAGACACAGCCAGGCTTGGGTGCAAATTTGGGAGGAATTCCTGATACCTTTGAGCTCCCAAATCATCCAGGAAAGAATCCCATCCACCTCCCTGAGATCCAAACTCCGAGGGTGTGGAGCAGGAGATTCCCTGAGCTGCCTGCTCAGCCCCTGGGGGGCTGGAATGGTTGGGATGCGTTTGGGATGAGTTTGGGATGTGATTGTGGTTGGGATGCGATTGGGATGAGTTTGGGATGCGATTGGGATGAGTTTGGGATGTGATTGTGGTTGGGATGTGATTGGGATGAGTTTGGGATGTGATTGGGATGAGTTTGGGATGTGATTGTGGTTGGGATGTGATTGGGATGAGTTTGGGATGTGTTTGGGATTGGGATGGTTGGGATGTGATTGGGATGTGTTTGGGATGTCCTGAACCCCTCGGGGATGGAGGAGCTCCTGTTGATCCTCACCTCCCTCCTGCCCAGCTCCCAGTTAAAGCTGCTCAGCCCAGGATTTCAATATTTCATCAGCTCCAGGCGGGAGGCTTAATGAGTGCAGAAAATGAGCAAATTTGGGATATTTAAAGAGCTCTCATCTCCACCAGGCCCAGCAGCTGTGCCAGCCTCATATTCCTGCCACTGGCTGAGCAAAACATCTGTTGTGAGTCCCTGACAAGTCCAAAACTTCAGGGATCTCTCTCCTCCCCATCTCAGTGTTCTGTAATTCCATTTTTTTTTTAATTTATGGGCTTTCAGAGAGCTGAATGACAAAGCAGGATCACAGTAAAAACATCTTCATACTTATTTCCACCTTATTTTGGAGTTGCCAGCCCTACTGATCATTTTTATGAACTGTCATGAGCATTAATGAAATTTTATGGGCATTTTGCTCGGGACATTGCAGGATGATTAATTTGTTTTTTCAGGCTCAGTCTGCAGGGAGATTTAGGGCTGTGTTGCCCATGGGTTGGGTTGGGATTTTCAGACTTCTCTGCTCCCTCCAGCTGGGAAAATTTGTTTATTCCTCCCTGCTCTTTTGCTTTCCCTCATTTCTCTCCTTTTTCCTCTGTCTGGTGGGTGATAATAATGAGGAGGTGGAGATCCCTGGGAGGCAGAGGGATGTTGGTGAATTTTTTTCTGTTAAATTCATTTCTGAGAAGGACAGGGAGTGACCCAGAGGGTTTTTTACCAGAAGGTGAAATTTTAAAAGTTATCCAAAGGGCTGAGCAATAAAATGATAACCAGAGGTGGCCAAGGGGAGAGGAGCAGCTGCTTCTTGAGCTTTGGCTGCTGGATTCTGTCTGGAGCACAGAATTCCCGTGGGGAGCTGCTGACTCCTGTGGCAGTGGGAATTTCCATGGATTTCATGGGATTTCCATGGATTTCATGGGATTTCCATGGATTCCAGCAGGTGCCAGGCTGGATTCCTGGTGCCAGGGACTCTCTGCCCTGGGCTGGGCGTGGGAGGAGGACAAAGCTCAGTGGGATCCAGGATCCTGCAGCAAGCAGGAGTTGGGGTGGTTTGGGAGGTGTGGAGAGGCAGCCAGCAGAGAATGGGGAAAACTGCATTTTGCAGAGTGAAGTGACAGATCTGAGGGTGGGAAGGGATGGGGAGAGGTGTGGAGGAGAAAAACCCCTGTGATCCTCAGAGCTGCACATCCCTGCTGGGTGAGCCTGGCTGGGACAGAGGGGACAGGGCCAGCAGTGGGGTCAGAGGGCCAGCAGTGGGGTCAGAGAGCCAGCAGTGGGGTCGCAGCACTGGCAATAGGGTGACAGCACAGCAATAGTGTCACAGAACCTTTGGGCACCCGGAACAGTCCCTGGGCTGGCAATAGGGTCACAGCACAGCAGTGGGGCCAGCAGTGGGGTCACAGCACTGGCAATGGGGTCACAGCACAGCAATAGGGTCACAGCACTGGCAATGGGGTCACAGCACAGCAGTGGGGTTACAGCACTGGCAATGGGGTCACAGCACAGCAATGGGGTCACAGCACAGCAGTGGGGTCACAGCACTGGCAATGGGGTTACAGCACTGGCAGTGGGGTTACAGCACTGGCAGTGGGGTTACAGCACTGGCAATGGGGTCACAGCACTGGCAATGGGGTCACAGCACAGCAGTGGGGTCACGGCACTGGCAATGGGGTTACAGCACAGCAGTAGGGTCACAGCACAGCAGTGGGGCCAGCAGTGGGGTCACAGCACTGGCAATGGGGTCACAGCACTGGCAATGGGGTCACAGCACAGCAATAGGGTCACAGCCCCCTCAGGCACCAGAACAGCCCCAGGCTCCCCTCCCAGCTCCCTCAGTCACCTGAGCTCCCAATCCCTGACCCCAATCCTGCCCTGATCCGGGATGCTGCGGGGTTTGGAGCTCTGGGCAAGGTGAGCAGCAGGAGCAGATGAGCTCTCAGCTCTCCCAGCTTTCCCTGAGCCACATCCCTGCCTTTGCTGCTGACTCAGTGACGCTGGCTTTACTGCTGGGGTCAGTGACACTGACCTTGCCTGCCTGCTCAGGGACCTCAAGGCCACCCCAGGGCACACCAGACGTGCTGAGGAGAGAGTTATTCCGCAGAATTTCTTCCCCCAGGGTGACTCTTGGCTCTGCTGGGCTGCAGGGTGGTTAATCCTTCCCTGGTTTGGTGCTCTGGGTGTGCTGGGGGGACTCAGAGCTTGTGAAATTTATTTTATTTTGCATTTGGTTAGGAAGGTTTGTGTTCTAGTAAGGAGGAGGCTGAGAGGATTCATCAGTTTCTGGGATTAAATGTTATTTTATTCACAGAGCACTCAGTTTGGTGTGGTCAGGGTTGGGATTGGGGAGGAATCTGTTCATTGCTGCTGAGCAGAGCCTCAACTCACACGATTTCTCCCCCATTAGCTGGGAGCACCAGGGGCTGGTTTTCTGACAGCTCCTGTGCAGGAGGTCAGGGCAGGGAGATAGCAGAGTCCCTTCTGGGGCTCAGAAATCAGTGTCACCGTGATTAAACAGCCCGGGGAGGCCGGGCAGTGCAGGTGAAGGGACAAGCAGGGATATTGGTGGCATTTGAGGTGGGAGCTGTGCAGGAACTGCTCTGGCAGCAACCTTGTAAAGCCCCAGATTCACCAGGCAGGGTTTTCTCCAGGGGCTGGGCTGGAGTGCTGATGTTTCTTTAGAAACCAGTTATTATTATTTTTTTTTTAAATGCTAACCAGAAAATCAGAGCACCTCGGAGTGCCTGCTCTGCTCCAGCCCTGCACGGCTGTGTTACATAAGGTTGTTCCTCGGGGCTGGAATGATGCAACAGCGTTTATGGACCAATCTGGGTTCTCCCTTTAATGGCTTCCATAAAAAGCTCATTATTCCCTTCCCAGCCCGGAGTGATTTACATCCCTGCTGGCCCTGGCTGGGCTCTGGGCAGATCTGAGCCTCACATCCTTGGTGATTCTTTGTGAGCTCCTCGGGGCTGGAAAAACCCTCTGAGGTCATCAAAGCCAGCCCTGACCCAGCCCTGCCAAGGCCACCGCTGTCCCCTGTCACATCCCCAGGGACACTGCTCCTGGCAGCAGGAATTTGGGGTTTTTTGCTGAGCAGATCGGCAGAGAAGGGAAAATCCCTTGTGTTTCTGCAGGTTTTGGGGATTTTCTCATCTCCTTGGAGCTCCTCTGCCATTCCTGGTAGCTCAGCCTGGCCAGGCTAGGTGGAGCACAGAGTTAGGGAGGGAAATCCCTGCAGAGTGAGCAATTTGAACAATCAGAATAATCAGAATAATCTGCCAGCTGAGCCAGAAACACGTCCTGGAAGCAAACCTGGCTCCCCCTGCCCTGCCCTGGTCACTGCCCTCGTGTCTTCTCCCCTGCCAGCCCTGACATTCCTCCTTTTGCATATTGGATTTTTTCTTTCTTTATTGTAGGGAGGGGCAGAGGGTCGGGACAGTTTTATGGCTGCTGTATTGATCAGTAAAATTTAATATAATCCCTGCACTTACTGGGTGATCGTTAAGGGGATGGAGAGCTGGTGAAATGTATTTTAAAAGAAATATTTTTCCATTTTATTTCCTCCCCATTTTCCTTCCTGAGCGTCTCTTCCAACCTCCTGCTCTGCATCCCTTCAGAGATTTTCAACTGTGTTTTCCCAGCTTTCCTTTGATTTGATTAAGTGTTAGGAAAAGAGTTACTCAGTCTGGTGTGCTGCTGGACTTGTTTCCCATTCCCTGCAGTTCCTGGATCTGTGGAATTTTGTTCTGCTGGTTTAGGATTGGTTTGATCTCAGCTCTCCCCAGGTGGGCTCTGGTGGGTGATGCCCAAGCCATGGACATCCCAGTTGGGTCTGGCAGGGAAATGGAGCAGGAAAACGACAATTTGAGCTCAGCTGATGCAGAATTCCCAATCTGGAGCAGGAAAATGACAATTTGAGCTCGGCTGGTGCAGAATTCCCAATCTGGAGCAGGAAAATGACAATTTGAGCTCGGCTGGTGAGAATTCCCAATCTGGAGCAGGAAAATGACAATTTGAGCTCGGCTGGTGCAGAATTCCCAATCTGGAGCAGGAAAATGACAATTTGAGCTCAGCTGATGCAGAATTCCCAATCTGGAGCAGGAAAATGACAATCTGAGCTCAGCTGGTGCAGAATTCCCAATCTGGAGCAGGAAAATGACAATTTGAGCTCAGCTGGTGCAGAATTCCCAATCTGGAGCAGGAAAATGACAATTTGAGCTCAGCTGATGCACAATTCCCAATCTGGAGCAGGAAAATGACAATTTGAGCTCGGCTGATGCAGAATTCCCAAACTGCAGCAGCTTTCTGTGGGTGCTGCTGAGCAGAGCTGCACCGTGGGTGGAACAGCTCAGCACAGGGACTGACTGAGCTTTCCCTGCCTGCCGGGAGAGTCTCAGTGACCTTGCAGCTCCAGCAGGGTATCCAGGGGAATCTCTGGAGGTTCCTGCAGGTTCCCTTCACCCCTGGAGTGAGGTTAGTGCTCCACTGCCTCCCCACTGGGCAGAGCTGCAGCAAACTGCCACGATCGGGAATTATTTAAATTTTGCCCGAATTGTCTCCTTCCCCCTGCCTGTCCTCCGTGCCATTACTGCTGGCAGTCACCGAGAGCCACCAGAGCCTGCGGGCGCCGGGCTGCCTGGGCTCTGCAGAGCCTGACACTGATTTATACTTCGGTTAATTGTCTCCAGCCATTAGGCTGCTCGTCCTTCTGCTCGTTAAAGATGCAGTTGCTGCTAATGGCTGTAAATGAAACACATTTAGAAGGCGTTGCTCCCCGGCTGGCTCTGGCTGAGAGCTGCCACCTCCCTGTGTGACCCGCGGGGACATCTGTCAGCACCTCTGTGCCCAGCCTGGCTCCCGAAGGGCCTGAGGGGACTGTCCTGTGTGTGTGACATCCCCTCCCGATGGCACTGCATCCCACTGTGCTGCCGCAGCTCGGAGGGGCTGGGTGAGGGTCTGAGGGTCCAGCAGAGGGACAGGGACAAGGGAGGACCAGAAGGAGCCTTGGAGCTGCTGGCTTTGGTCATGGCCAGTCAGGGCTCCTGGTGCAGATGCTGCTCCCAAAAAGATGGCTGTGTCCATCCCTGTCCATCCCTCTCCATCCTTCTCCATCCTTCTCTCTCTCTGTCCGTCCCTGTCCATCCCTGTCCATCCCTGTCCATCCCTGTCCATCCCTGTCCATCCCTGTCCATCCCTGTCCATCCTTCTCCATCCCTCTCCATCCCTCTCCATCCCTCTCCATCCCTCTCCATCCCTCTCCATCCCTCTCCATCCCTCTCCATCTCTCTCCATCCCTCTCCATCCCTCTCCATCCCTCTCCATCCTTCTCTCTCCCTGTCCGTCCCTGTCCATCCCTGTCCATCCCTCCATCCCTCCCCAGTTCATGCTCCCCCACAGCTGGAGTCACCCCCGTGTCCATCCCCACAGGTCCCCAAACCATGCCTCCCCAAACCGGGCGTTGCCATGGTGACCCACAGCCCCTGCAGGACGCTCTGTGTCTCCTCGCTGACCTTTCAGGAGCTCTGTGTCTCTCTCTCTCTAATCCGGTTTTTCCAATATCATCCTGTGGCTCAGCCTTTAATCAGAGGGGTGTGCCTGAGGCCGGGCAGGGCTGGGGCTGCTGCAGGGCACCCTGCGGGGCTCAGGCTCTGCTCAGACCCTGCTCAGCCCGGGGATGTCCGGCTGGGGCTGCTGCAGGGCACCCTGCGGGGCTCAGACCCTGCTCAGCCCGGGATGTCCTGCTGGGGCTGCAGAGCTGCCAGGGAATCACTGCACACAGCAGGGAATCCTCTGCAAGGCAAGGATTTCCATCCCTTCCGTGGATCCTTCTGGAATTGGGCTTTGTTGGGATCCCCAAGGGACATCCTGGATGTCCTGCAGGCTGAGTGTTCCTCTGCCTGTTTGTTCCCTGCAGGATGGGCTCAGGTAATGCTGGTCAGGTGTATTTTCCGGGGAGGTGGGAACACAATTCCAGGGCTGACAGTTGGGAGTGGAGAATTGTGGAGTGTTTGGGTTGGAAAGGACCTTAAAGGTCATCCAGTTCCACCCCAGACCTGGGCAGGGCAGTGCCTGCTGCCCTGCTGGAACACACAGCATTGCAGCTGCAGGGTTGCAGTGGTGGTGAGTGTGCAAAAAAGATGAATTCTGGAATTTGCTGTTAGCTGGCAGAGCCTTTCTGCCCACCCAGAGCACAGGGAGAGCCTGGAGAGCTGAGAATCCACAGTTAAACTTCATTAAACAGCCCCGGGATGAGAGCAGTGGGTTGGACTTTGCTCTGCAGGTTCACAGGAATCTCCTGCAGGAATTTCCCAGGTCTGACCTCAGGCAGGACTGTCCCTTGTTGGAGTCCATGCAGGGACAGGATGGGACTGCAGCTCTGCTGGGCAGCCTGGCCACCCACCAGTGCCCAAAAAATGCCGAAATCCTTCAGCTATGCAGAAAGAGATCTCCATTTTTCATAAATGGCTACCATTTATTCCCTTTTCTCCTACCAAGGCTGAGCCCCAGCTCTGCTCCAGCTCTCCTTGTGCCAGAGGAGCTCAGAGTTCCAAGGCAAAGGAGCAGCTGGATGTGGTGAAAGCTGTCTCAGCCTCTTTGCCTCATCTCGAGTCTTCCCTTTCCTCTCAGTGTCACCTTGGGGTTCAGTTTGCCTTCCAGCCAAGTGGTGTTTTCCCGGGATTCTGCCTGATTCCATGGGTAAATGGAGTGGAGTTCAGAGCCTGGAGTGTCTGCTCTGGAGAGCTGGGACTCACTGGTGCACCTTTGCACAATGATTTTAACTTTAAACCCATAGAAAACCTCCTAAAAGCACAAGATTTTGGGGGAAATAAAACACCACTTGTGGTGTGGTGACGTTTCCCTCCACGGAGAGCTCCCGGGTTTTGTTTCCACTGGATATTTCCCAGCGCTCTGCACTCCCTGGGTTTTGAGGAGCTGCTCCAGAGGGAGGGAATCGCATTTTCCCGGCGGATAAAACAATCCCTCCTCGTGTTTACACACCAGCCCCGCTCCGGGCTCGATTGGGATGCAAGGCGCTGCGCGAATGCAAAGATGTAATTATCCCATTTTTCTCTTCCCACTCGCTGCCTCTCTCCCCTGCTCTCCTGGCTCCTCTCCTCCGCCCTTTCCGGGCCTTGTGCTGATGGCAGCGTTTATCTGCATTTGTCCTCTGTCCCTGACAGCCACTTATTGATTGGCATGATTAAAAAGAACTGATAATCACTTCACATTAATCCCATAAATGACTTAAGACACCAAAATATTTGCATAATGCATCTTAAAGGTGGCAGCTAAAAGAGGATAAAGCCCAAAACTGCTTGGCACAGGAGAAATTGGGCTTCCCACTCACCTGTGGGCTTGCTTGAGTGATGAGCCTCGTGCTGGCAGGAGGAGCCTGGAGTGCTTTAGGGGAGGAAAACGCGATGGGAAAAGCTGGGAGGATTTGGGATTTGAGCGTCCCGGGGATGGGGTGATCCCGGCGGGAACGGGGCAGCGAGAGGCTGTTTGTGCTGTCTGCAGCCTCCTGGGGATATCTGCGGCCAGACGCCCTGCTGAAAGTCCCTAAAGACTTTCTGTCACAAATTTATCAGATTAGCAGCGAGCTAGACGCAGATTAGCCGCTGTGCAGCCCGGGATGGGCGCTGGGATCTGCTGGGGATGGACGGGGGGAGCAGCTGGGGGAGGATCAGGGGTGTTTAAAGGCAGATCAGTGTCGGTAATTCTGCAGATAATGCACCCTCCGGGCTGCCCTGCTGCTGCCAGGTGAGGACAGAGCCGGGCAGGGAGAGAGGGAGGGCAGTGCTGCTCCTTTGGGGATTTTCTCCAGTGTCCCTGGCTGTCATTGTCCCTTTAGGGAGAGGAATAACCCCGTTAGCTCTGGGGAGCCCCTCGTGCTGCAGGGTGAGGATTCAGCATCTCCTGCAAACAAAGGGAGACATCCCAGCACTGCCAGCTGTGGGTTTCACCTTTTTCTTCCTCCTCCTCACTCTTTGGAGAACATTTCTTCAGAGATACTTTTGGTTTGCCAGCAAAAGCATTCACCACTGAGCTCAGTGTCTGCTACAGCGAATTGGGTTTTGTGTTCTCCCTCTCAGGAAAAAAATATAGCAGAAAGGACTAAACCAGCCTGGTTAGCAGCAATCTGATGCAAGGAGAAAAGGAAAATAAAATATAGCAGAAAGGACTAAACCAGCCTGGTTAGCAGCAATCTGATGCAAGGAGAAAAGGAAAATAAAATATAGCAAAAAGGACTAAACCAGCATGGTTAGCAGCAATCTGAATGCAAGGAGAACAGGAAAATAAAATACAGCAAAAAGGAATAAACCAGCCTAGTTAGCAGCAATCTGAATGCAAGGAGAACAGGAAAATAAAATATAGCAAAATGGACTAAACCAGTCTGGTTAGCAGCAATCTGATGCAAGGAGAAGAGGCAAAATAATGCTGAATTGCTCTACCACAGTCTCCTTTCCCAGAAGGAAGAGCATTGTTTCAGGATCTGTTAGAGGGGAGAGTGGAAAATGGGTTTTTGTAAATAAATCTGTGCTCGTGGTGGGTTTCTCTCTTTAGAGAAAAACTGTTATTCAATCAAATCAAACAGCCTTTTGTTCCAGCAGTGATGGAATGGAAAAAACTTCGGTTTTTTTTAAGAATAGAAGGGTGGCAACTGATAGAAAACTATCAGTTATTTCGGTTCAAGTTTCCTATTAATTCTGGAAGAGATCTGCCAATTCCTACACTTTCAGTTTTTCCATCCTAGATGTAAGTCCTGGCCCACGCAAGTTATATCTGGCAGGGCTGGAATCAGCAGCTCTGGCAGCTGCAGGGCCTTGATGGGAAATGAGAGGGAAGCTTGGGAAGGGCAGAATCCAGGAGAGAGCTTGGGAAGGGCTTTGTGCTCCCAAAATCTAGGAGATGAGCTTGGGAAGGGTTTGTGCTCCCCAAAATTCAGGAGAGAGATTGGGAAGGGCTTTGCACCCCTAAAATCCTGGAGAGAACCTGGGAAGGGCTTTGCCTTCCCCAAAATCCAGGAGAGGAAAGCTTGGAAGGGCTTTGTGCTCCCCAAAATCCAAGAGAGGAGCTTGGGAAGGGTTTGTGCTCCCCAAAATTGGGAAGGGCTTTGCACTCCCAAAATCCAGGAGAGGCGCCTGGGAAGGGCTTTGTGCTCCCCAAAATCCAGGAGAGGAAAGCTCGGGAAGGGCTTTGCCATCCCAAAATCCAGCAGAGGACCTCAGGAAGGGCTTTGCCATCCCCAAAATCCCGGAGAGGAAAGTTTGGGAAGGGCTTTGCCATCCCCAAAATCGAGGAGAGGAGCTCAGGAAGAGCTTTGGCATCCCAAAATCCAGCAGAGGTGACCAGGGCACCCCGCGGGAGGGAAGGAGGGAGGTGTGATCTCATCCGCAATCCAGCTGTGCTGGAGAACACCAAACCTCTCCCAGCTGTGCTCACGCGGGGGAAATCAATTCCAGGGGGGAACAGATGAGATTTTCCTTAACGTGGGGATTTTTGCTCTGCTGCAGCCGCGACAGCGACCTCTCCACCATCATCTCCAGCCTGCACCAGAGCCGCCAGCTCGGCATGCCAGAGAGCCAGAGCCGCTGCGAGCTCAAGAGGAACCCGCTGGACGTGGGCTTGGCAGCAGCAGGTGAGGGGCTGGCAAACCTCCTGCCCTGGAGGGGTGTTCTCCCTCCTCTCCCTTTCATTCCCTCCTTTTCCAGTTGTTTTTTCTGTTGGTGTTGCACGTTGGAGTTACGGGAAGGTTTGAATATTCTGGGTGAAGGTGGAAAGGGTTTCGTGGTGCTGCTGGAGGGTTTGGAGGTCCCAAATCCAGTTATTCCCAAATCCAGTGCTCTGTGTGAAAATTCCCAGCGCTGTGTTGTTCCCAAATCCAGTGCTCTGTGTGAAAGCAGAGCCAGCAGAGGAGTGAAAAGTCCCCAGGGCTGTGCCCAGCCAAGCAGAAAGGCCTTGCAGAGAGCATGATTTGATTTGTAATTTCATTAATCAGAGGTTCTCCACGCTGCTGCTGGGCTTGGTCAGCTCCCCTGGGAGCAGCATTGTGTGGGATTCTAGTGCTACCTGGATTTTTTGGGGTTGTTCTCCTGGTTTGAGCTCCACACAGTGTGGAAACAGAGTTGTTCCTCTGGGAGTTTGTCCTTGGACACCCTGGGGGTCAGGAAGGGATGGGCTGGTGGCAAATGTGCAGAAGTCAACAAGTGAGGCTGTGGAATGCACAGAACAAGATCTGCATGCTGATTGCAGGATCCTGCAATTATAAACAGAATTTGAGGGGAAAAATGGGTTTTATGGCAGTTTTTATATTGGGTGATCTCTGCCCTTCCAAATCAGAGCTGGATCTCTCTGTGTCAGTAGAGCCTTTTTCTGAAATCTGCTTGGTCATGGATTTGGGGGTTTTTTTGTTGTTTTGTTTTTTTGGGGGTTTTTTTTGTTTGTTTGGTTTTTTGTTTTAGGGGTTTTTTTTTGGTCAGTCATTCTGCTGAGTGTGTAAATAAACCCCAAATCCAGAGGGAACAGCACATCCAACACCCACTGGGAATGTCTCTGGAGGGTGAAAACTCAAATAACCTCTTCAGTCCCCATGTGCACAGAGGGGTTGGTGGTGTCTGTAAACCAGCCCTGGGCAGCTCCCAGTCTTTGCTTTCACATGAATTTCCCATCTCATCTCTAACCATTTTCCAAAGCTCTTTTCCAGCAGAGCTCCAAAATCCCAAACTGGCCACAGATCCATTTTCCCCTCTGACCCTGCTGGAGTCTCTGGGGCTCAGCTGACCCTGGATGTCAAAATGGGGTTTAGAATTGTTTGCTTTGCAGAGGAACTGCTGGGCTTGATCAGCATTGCTGGGATTCCTTGAGACCTGGGAAATTGCAGAAATGCAAAGGGTTCTCCTCATTCCCCTCAGAAGGAAAGATGAGATGTAGAAGATCTAATTGGTGTTTCTTAGGGTTGATGTTTGAGGTGCTCTGGTTGGTTTGTTAAATTAAGAAATGATAAGAAATGGCCTCAGGTTGTGCCAGGGGAGGTTTAAATTCAAAATTAGGAAGATTTTTTTCAGGGAAAGCATTGGAAGGTGCTGCCCAGGGCAGTGGTGAAGTCCTAACCCCTGGGAGTGTTCAGATAACTGTGGATGTGACACTTGGGGACATGGATTAATGGGGAATCTTGGAGTTCTTTTCCAACCTGAACGATCCCATGAAATAACGATCCTGTGGAATATTCCATGAGTGAAAAAGAAGAGGCTCGTGCACTCAAGAGGTCACCAAGGCAGTGACAAAGCTCTTGGGGACACCACAGATTTGGGGTGTGTGACAAGAGGGGATTGGGGAGAGAATCACATGGGGTGGTGGGGAAAGGTGTCTGAAGGGACAGGGACACTGTCACCTCACTGTCACCTCACTGTCCCTGTGCCACCAGCCAGCCCTGCAGCTCGGGGGACAGAACCAGAACGTTCTGGGCTTTGCTGGGAGCTTTATATATTTATTAAATTAAAAATATATATTTATCATATTAAAAAATATATTTATTAAATTAAATACATATATTCCTCCACACCTTGGAGCAGGGTGTGAGGAATTGCTCCTCACAGGATTCCAGAGGTGGTTCTGGGTCAGTCTGAGCTATTGGTTGTTGTTCAAACCATTTAGTTCCAACGAGAAGGGGAAAGAGCAGCAGAGCACAACTCGCCCCCAGCTGCCTGCCCTGCCTGCCCTGAAGAACAATTCAGTGTTTTGGGTTGTGAGTTTCCCCCTCAGAAAGGCACCTGGAGATGAACAACGCTGAATAAATGCTGCTGCTGCCGTTCTGATCCCAAAGCAATGCATCTCTCTGCCTGGGAGCTGCAGGAGCTCTGGCAGGCAGCTGGGATCTGCAGCTAGAATGTTCTCTGCTGCTCTTTCTGGGTCGAAGTTGAGGAGAAAGGAGCTCTCTGGAGGTTCCTGTGCTCCCCAGGAGCTCTGAGTGCTGCTGGAGCAGAGCTGAGCACTGCCTGCTCCCTCCTGAGCAAGGACAGCACAAATGGAATTTGTTTCTTTTTTTGCTCATTGCCAGCCCGTGGGGGCAGCAGGAAGGCTGGAGCTGGCAGGGTTGGCTGGTTTGTGATTAATTCTGCGAGGGAATTCCTTGATTTATTGTTACAACCAGGATTAGAGGCAACGCTGGAGTTTCGAGCAACACAGACTGGAAAATCAGCAACGTTGGTGGATCTTGAGTGGTGTTTGAAATGCAGAGAGGGGCTGAAATTAATGAGAAATAATTGTGTGTAGTTCTGGGGCTGTGATGACTTGTGGAAGGTGGGACAGGCTGGAGCCAAGGCTGAGGGCAGAGCTGCCTGGGAGGTGAGTTGTGTTCCTGAGCAGGGCAGGGAGGTGAGATAACCTCTTGGCAGTGCCAGCCTGCCCCAGGGACAGGGAGGAGCTGCAGAACCACCTGGGAAAGCAGCTCTGATGACTCCTGAAGCCCCCAGAACAGCTTCCCTACAGCCCTGGATGGTCTCTCCTCAGCCCACCCTGCAGGGGTTTCCTGCTGCTCTGGGCAGGCAGAGCTGCTCTCCCTGGGGCTCTTCAAACTGCACTCCCCGTGGGCATGGCAGGGAGGGAGGAGAGGGAAAGTGCATGGAATGGGCTCTGGGCCTCCTTGGGAACAGCAGCTGAGATTTGGGAAGAGGCTTCAGGACATCTGCAGGGGTGGGGAAGTGTCCCCCAGTGCTGGGAGGGCAGGCAGCAGCCTCAGGAGGGAATTAAATCCTTTCCAGTGGCTCAGATAAAGCAGAGGCAGCAGGCAGGGCAGAGGCACAGAGCAGAGGTGGGGTTTGCACATCAGATGGGGATTTAGAGCTCCTCAGAGCAGTTTTGGAGCCCTCAGAGCAGTTTTAGAGCTCCTCAGAGCAGTTTTAGAGCCCTCAGAGCAGTTTTAGAGGCCTCAGAGCAGCTTTAGAGCCCTCAGAGCAGTTTCAGAGCCCTCAGAGCAGTTTTGGAGCCCTCAGAGCAGTTTTGGAGCCCTCAGAGCAGTTTTAGAGCCCTCAGAGCAGTTTTGGAGCCCTCAGAGCAGTTTTGGAGCCCTCAGAGCAGTTTTGGAGCCTCTCAGAGCAGTTTTGGAGACCTCAGAGCAGTTTTGGAGCCCTCAGAGCAGTTTCAGAGCTCCTCAGAGCAGTTTCGGAGCCCTCAGAGCAGTTTTGGAGCTCCTCAGAGCAGTTTTGGAGCCCTCAGAGCAGTTTCAGAGCTGCTCAGAGCAGTTTCAGAGCCCCTCAGAGCAGTTTCAGAGCCCCTCAGAGCAGTTTTGGAGCCCTCAGAGCAGTTTCAGAGCTCCTCAGAGCAGTTTTAGAGGCCTCAGAGCAGTTTTAGAGGCCTCAGAGCAGTTTTGGAGCCCTCAGAGCAGTTTTAGAGGCCTCAGAGCAGTTTTAGAGGCCTCAGAGCAGCTTTAGAGCCCTCAGAGCAGTTTCAGAGCCCCTCAGAGCAGTTTCAGAGCCCCTCAGAGCAGTTTTGGAGCCCTCAGAGCAGTTTCAGAGCTCCTCAGAGCAGTTTCAGAGCCCCTCAGAGCAGTTTTGGAGCCCTCAGAGCAGTTTCAGAGCTCCTCAGAGCAGTTTCAGAGCCCCTCAGAGCCGTTTTAGAGGCCTCAGAGCCGTTTTAGAGCCCTCAGAGCAGTTTTGGAGCCCTCAGAGCAGTTTCAGAGCCCCTCAGAGCAGTTTTGGAGCCCTCAGAGCAGCTCTAGAGCCCCTCAGAGCAGTTTCAGAGCCCTCAGAGCAGTTTCAGAGCCCTCAGAGCAGTTTCAGAGCCCCTCAGAGCAGCCCTAGAGCTCCTCAGAGCAGCTCTAGAGCCCCTCAGAGCAGTTTTAGAGCTCCTCAGAGCAGCCCTGCTGAGGCTGCCAGCATTAGCAATCCCTCTGTCCAGTCTGGCTGATTCCCAGTGCCAGGGTGGGGAGGATGCAGCAGCCTCAGAGCTCTCCAAAACTGCCTTCCCCCCGTGGGTTTGTGTGCTTTGCACGCTGCTGTAGGGTCTGAACCATCACTTGGCAATAGCCCTGGTCCCGAGGCTCAGAGAAATTCCCATCCTGCAAAAAAATCCTGTTAATGTCTCCTCTTTCTCTCCTCAAACACCCTCTGTTCTGCAGTGCCAGATTTCATGGCTTCCCAGTTGCAGTAGGACTGTTTGCATGGATAGAAGTGGAGGATTCAGGCTCCCTCCTGCTAGAGGAAGGTGGGTAGATCTTCCCTCTCCTCCTTCTGCCTCTCGTGCCTGCAGGGAGGTTTTTGGGGTCTGAGATGGGCAGAGAGGGCAGGGAGTGGAGGCACAGCACAGCCTGGGGTTCTGCCCCAAACAGGGGGAAATCAGTGTGGTTCTGCAGGAAATATTTGGGATTGAGGATTCCTTGGCTGTGGTGTGGGGAGCAGCAGCAGGACAGAGGGCAGAGCTCCTGGAGAGCTTTTTGGGTAACTTGGGAATGACAAACTCTTCAGAGCAGTGGTGTCCTTGCTGGCTGGTGCAGCTGCACCTTCACCTGGTGGAAATGCCACATGGTGGGGACAATGGGACATCTCTGTCACATTTGGGGGTCCTGCTCTGTGAGAAGCTGTTTATCCCTGGTGTTTCTGCAGCCCTGGCAGAGCAGAGTTCACCCACACACCTCCAAACCACCACAGAACAGATAAGGTCTGTCTGGGAGATTATTTTATTCTGTATTCACGCTCTGGTCTCCTCTTTCCACTTGCTGCCCTGTTGACTAAGCAGGGAGCAGGAGGAATTTCTGGACTGTAAGGAGTTCAAATGCAAGAATTTGGGATTTTTATTCAGATCCCAGTGTGGGTGCACAGCTGACCAAACGGAGCTGTCACACTTCCCATGGGGCTGTCCCTGGAATTCTGCACTCCTGCCAGGGCATGGAGGCCTTGCAGCGACCTGATTTGGCTTTGAGCTGAGACACAGAGCTTTGACATGCTAAGGAGGAGTTAATATTGGGGCTGGAGAAGAATTGGGATCAAGGCTAATGGTTGGAGACAGAATCCCAGCGAAGGGCTGCTCTGGGATAATGAGCTGGGCTGCAGACAGCAGTGTTTGCATTTAACCAAGCCAAACAACAGGGAAAAAAAGCAGCAGCCTTTATTGGACTGCTGCCTTAAATTGAGCAGAAAATCAGCACCAAATGGGCATCCAGGAGCTGGGAGCTCAGGCTGCTGTTGGCGTGTTTTCCCGTGAAGGACAATTGTTTACCTGGGCAGCGTGAGGGTCGAGGTTCTGTCACTGCTCTGCACCCTCTGGGTGAGGAGAATTCCTGCTCTCTGCTCCATTTAAATTCATTTTTATGTCTCCTGGAGCCCTGCAGGAGTGGGAGATACCAACACCCCTTTTGGGAAGTGAAGGGAAATTGGGAAAAGCCAACAAGGAAGTGTTTCCTTCTGCTGTGCAGGGATTTTGCTGGTGTGAGCATTCAGGTTTTATTCTTGGCTTTGTCACTGCTGGAGGAGATGAGCCGAGGCAGTTCAGGCTCTGTTGTTGGAGCTCAGTTAAGGCTGGAAAGACCTCTAAGATCATCAGGACCAGCCTGGGCATGGCTCTGAACAGCTCTTTGTTGTGTGGGATGGCTCTGCAGACACCTGTGGGGTTTCAAGGGATTTCTCCCTCACTTTTAGGGAACAGCTGGGCTGGGCAGAGGAGCCTCTCAGCCTGCCCTGGGCCTGCTGGGGACAAGGAGTCTGTCACCCCCTGGACCCACTGAGCTCAGGGCAGTTTGACACTCAAACCAGCCCTTTCCCTGCTCCCCTTCCCTGCAGCTCTGCGCAGAGCAAGATGATCCTGCTGCCAAAAATAACCTCTCCCCGCCCCTGCCTCCTCCTCCTCCTGTGCCAGGTGCCTTCAGAGGCAGCTGGGGAAGAGCTGGGAGAGCTCCCTGCTGCCGTGACACCTCCTGGGTGTTATCCAGGAGGGCCATCGCTGTCCCTCCCCTCTGTGTGGCCCCTGGGCAGGCTGGCACAGCCCCTGAGCTCCAGCTGGTCCCTGGGCTGCTGCTCTGCCCTGCTCTGTCCTCAGGCAGGTGACAGTGAGGGACAAGTGCTGCAGGGACCTGGCTGTGTTGGACAGAAATGCTGCCCCAGGTTTTTCTGTGAACTGGGAAGAGTTGTCTAAGGATGGAGGGCTGGGCGTGGGAAAGATTTTATTAATGGTTTGCTGTGAGCAAGAAGAGGGTCAGCTGCCTATTCCATTCATTTTTCAGCTCTGCACAATCTTTTTGTTCCCAATTCCTTTTCTTCCCTTTGCTCCTCTCCCCTTTCCTGCTCTTTCCCCTCCTCCTCGCATTTCTTTGCTCCTCAAACCCTTTTTTCCCCACTTCCCTTTCCATTCTAATCCCCATCTCTCACACACACACATCCTTCTTCCTTTCCATTTCTCCTCCTCTCCCGTTCCTTGTCCTGCTCCCTGCCCTCCCTTCCCCACCTCCCTCCCTCTCCCAGCTCCTGGGGAAGAAGACAATTTGAAGGTTTTCCGCTCTGCTCTCAGCTGAGAGGCTCCTTCCCTCAAGCCAATCAATGGGAGCCTTTCAGCCCCACTGGGGCTTGGCAAACATGAGATCAATAAGTTATTAGCACCATTCTGTCAGCTGTAATGTGGAGATTGATCGGGGCCGGGGCTCCTGCTTGCTGCCTGGCACTTCCCCAGCCTGATAAAGATGACAGATTAAGGGAATAAGAAAAAGGAATTAAGGAGTCTGGCTGTCAAAGCTGTCACGGGCTGGAGGAGCAGTGGTTTTTTCAGGGGCTGAATGAGTGCAATTGGACATTTAAATGGTGCTAAGGGGGTACAGCACCACCAGCAGCTCTGCTGGAAATCGCTGTCCTCAGCCTTGCCTTGGCTGGAGAAACGCTGGGAGCCCTGGGGAGGAGCAGCCAGGGAGGTGGAGCAGCCTGGGTGTCCTGGAGGGGAGCCTGGGGGTCCTGGAGGGGAGCCTGGGGGTCCTGGAGGGGAGCCTGGGGGTCCTGGAGGGGAGCCTGGGGGTCCTGGAGGGGAGCCTGAGGGTCCTGGAGGGGAGCCTGGGGGTCCTGGAGGGGAGCCTGAGGGTCCTGGAGGGGAGCCTGAGCACCCCAGAGCCTGCAGGGAGAGGGGGAGGCTGTGTCTGCCTGCCTGGGGACAGGGGACATTGCCCAGGGCTGAGGATCTCTGTGCCAGGGGACATTGCCAGGGGACATTGCCCAGGGCTGGGGATCTCTGTGCCAGGGGACACTGCCCAGGGCTGGGGATCTCTGTGCCAGGGGACACTGCCCAGGGCTGAGGGATCTCTGTGCTAGGTGACACTGCCCAGGGGACACTGCCAGGGGACACTGCCCAGGGCTGGGGATCTCTGTGCCAGGGGACACTGCCCAGGGCTGAGGATCTCTGTGCTGCCATTCCCACAGTCTCACAGATGGAGGAATTGGGGACAAACAGGCTTTGCCCAAGAGCTTGGTGGTCATGGAATCCCAGCCTGGTTTAGGTGGGAAGAGATCTCCTCCTTCCCAGGCTGAGTCTCCAAAAGGCCTGAACTTCCAGCCCACTCTCCCAGCCACGTTCTTTAAATCTTTCCCCAAAGAAAGTTGGGATTCACAAGTTTGTGATCGCTAAAAAGCCTCTCTGCAGCACATAAAATTAATTCAGATCTCTCTCTTAAGTGCAGTATATCCTCTCCATGAGCGTTTCTCACACTATGAATATTTACCACCTTTCCATGGCTTTGGTGCATGCTGTAAAAATGAATTTTGTAAGAAGCTGGGAGGCAGGGGGATGCTGGAGCACCTTCCCTAACCAACAGCCTCACTGCAGACAGGCAGCAGGATGGCTCCAGCATCACCTGCACCTCCCTGCTTCACTGTTGGACATTCCTTAGGTGTTGGACATTCCTTCCAGGTGCTTTGCTCCAGCTGGGGGATGCAGTGAGTGTGAGGAGGAGGAAGCAGCAGGATGCTGTGGATGGTGGGAGGAGAGGCAGATGGTCCTGGGTGAGCTGAGCAAGGGGAGCCAGGCTGCTTGCTGAGCCCAGGAGGGGATGGTTGGTGTGTTATCCACTGGGAATCCTCCTGCTCAGCCTCTCTGCTGTGTGCTGTGCTTCCCTGGCGTTTGGGGAAGGGTCAGTGACACTGACCAGCCTTGGGGTGTTCTGTGCAATCAGAGAGGCTGATGGGCTCTGGCTCTGCTTGGAGCCTTCTCTGCTGCTGAGAGGAGCAGTCTGAGCCAAAGTCCTCTAAAAGTGAGGAAGAGACAGAGAAATTTAGATTATTCACCAGTGCATCCTCCTTGCTTTGCCAAGAGCCATTCCTGTGTCCATCCCTCCCTGCCCTGTGTGTCCTGACTGTCTCTCTGTTTCCAGGAGCCTCCTGGAAGTCCCAGGGAGGATTCCCAGAGCTCTGGGCTGTGCTGAGGTCACTCCTGGGGCAGCACTGCCTCCTGCCCTGCTGTGGGAGCTGCCAGGCTGCCCCTGCACGGGACAACTCCCATTCCCAACCCAAATGACCTCCAGGTAAAGCTGTGGGGACAGGGAGGAGCAGGGAGAGCAGCCAGGGCAGTGCCTGAGGCTGGAGCCTTCTCCTGCCATGAGAACCTCACCTGGCCTGCTGGGAGGGCAGCGCTGCCCTTACTTCCCAGCCGGTGTGGCATTCCCTGTGCAAACACCCAACAACATTCCCTGTTCCCTCCTTCCCCGCTGGAGCTCTCCCTGCTCCCGTATTATTCCAGCTTCCCAAATCCCAGAAGCATCTTCCCTTCCCCCAGCTTCCCCAATAATTTTTCCCCCATTCTCGTTGCCCTCAGTTTAATTACAGCCCGTTATTCCCATGACCTTGTGCTTCCCCCTGCCTTTGTTCCGTGGATTCCTGCCGCTGCCGAGGGATGCACAGCCAGCTCCCCTCTGCCAGCAGCCTTTGTTGGGAGCAGCTCTGCGCCTGCTGAGCCCCAGCGAGCTCAGGCAGCTCCTCACAAAAGCCCAGGGCTGGGAAAGGGAGTCCCCAGGGTGTCCCCAGGGTGTCCCCAGAGCTGCTGAGTGGGACACAGGGACAGCAGGAGCAGCCGGGATGGAGCTCAGGGCTCGGCTGGGCAGAGCAGCTCCTCCTGTTCTGCCAAAAAGGGGAAGAAGATGCTGCCAGAACATCTCAGAGTGGCCAGTGGGGAGTGTCATCTTCAGGGCTGGAGTGGAGAGCAAGGGAAGATGTTTTCCCGCTCTTAAAATAATGGAAAAGGAGGTGAAGAGGGACTCAGGTCTGGTTGGATGCTGGCTGGCTCAGCCTGGGTGGTTTCCCATGGAAGTTGGCTCTGTTCTCTGTTTACTCAGGACTTGGTGGCCCAAGGAGCTTCCAGAGCAGCCCCAGTGCTGTGCTGGGGAGTGTGAGACAGGTCCTGATCTCTTCCCATGGTGCTGCAGCAGGAGCACAGGGCAGGAGGGGTTGCTGCAGTCCTTGGGCCAAAACTGAGACCTTTTGTAGCTCAACCCATTCAGCCATGCTGGGAGGGCAAAAATCTGATTTCCTCCCTGATTTCCTCACTGATTTCCCTTCTCCAGCGACCCCTGAGCTGAGCCCTCACCACGAGTGTCCTTGGTGCAGATCCCCTGCCCAGGGTGGGGATAAAGCCCCTCTGTCTTTGGGGAAGCCTGCAGATAGGTTTTCTAATCTGCCCAGACTTAGGCTCCCAAGTCCTCTCCTCAAAGCTGATCAGGGCTGCTTAGATGTGTTGGTGAGGATGACTCCTAAGCCAGGCAGCTCTGCTGAGGGCTGGGAGGCTGAGGATTAGAGCAGAGCAGGAGACAAAGAACCCCCAGAACCTGGCTGCCTCACAAGCTGCTTTGTGGGGCTCTGCCCACCTCCTTTCTCCTGCTGCTGCAAAGCCTGGGGTGATCCCTGTGCTGGGGACACAGTGCTGTGCTGCTCCAGCTGCTTCCCAGAGCTCCTCCATGCTCCTCTGCAGGAGTGCAGCAGGTGAGTGATGGACTTCCCAAAAAAGAGGGGAGGGAAAAGTCCACTCTGGGTTCTGCAGCTTTGGGGGAAATGTTTGTGTCCAGAGCTCCCTCTGGGTCACTTTCTGTGCTGCCTTGCCAGGCCAGCAGGAGCCTGGGATGGGGTGTGGAATTTGGGATCAGTGAGGGAGTTCTGGGTGAGGGTTTTGTGCTCAGGGGTGGCAGGGAGTGATCAGTTTGTCTGGGGCTTCCCTCAGCCCCCCTGCCTGGTGTCACTGCCTGGCTGGGCTTCATAACTACAGCTCTACTGATAATGTCTTTCATTTTCAGCCATAATATTAAAAACTGCCCTGATTTGGCTTCCTTTCAACTGCAAGGCTGTGTAAGAAGGCAGGAGAGGCGAGAAAAAGCAGAGATTTGGGGAGCAAAACCCCAAAGTCATCCCTGCCCATCCTTTCAGGTGGAAGTTGCCCTTTGCAGGTGCAAAAGGCTGAGCAGAATCTGTCTGAGGGCGTTGTGGTCGGCGAGCAGCAGAGCACAAAATGCACAACCTGCCCGCGAGGGTGCTGAGGCATCCAGGAGCTGCTCTGCCAGCTCATTTGCAAAACAGATTTGCTTTTGCTGCTGCTGCTGCTGCAAAGTCAGGGGGAGATGGACTGTGGCCACTGCCATTCGGTGTCCTGGTGCTTTGTCAGGGCACTGAGCGCTGGGCTGGGGGGCAGCTGGAGGTGCAGAGGGCTGTGGAGGGCTGGCAGTGGCTGTGGAGGGCTGGCAGTGGCAGTGGGGTGGCCGAGGCTGTGAGGAGGAGAGGATGGCAGATGGACACAAACACCACCCTGCAGCTCGGGGAGCAGAGATGGGTTTGACTTCTTGAAGCGCCGAACTCAGAAAATCGGTGTTCTGCTCCTGACCTGTGGGGTGGGTGGGCAGATCTCAGTGATGATTTTTATTTATTCCCTCTCCTTGCTCGCTGTATCCCTTGTTGGTTTAGTCCCCACACTGCTGGGGCCAGAGGCATCTCTGCCACATTGCAGGGCTTTGCCTCGACTGAGCAAATGGAAAAGAGGAAATGTTTCGTTCTGTGATGTCACAGAAGAACCGCCTGGGGCAGCCCAAATCCTCAGCCTGTGCATCCTCAGCTGGGAGGATCATCCTGGGGATTGCTGTGGGATCTCTCTGGAGGAATCTGGACGGCAGGACACCTCTCCCTGTGGCAGGATGTCACCTGGCTGCTCACCTGGGGGCTCCAGGAGGCTGCTGGGGCACTGATCTGAGTGACTTGGTGTCACTTCAGAGTTCCTGCACCACCCTGCTCTTGCCCTGCCCCGGTGCAGCCAGCTGGGAGGGAGATGGGGCTGCTGACGTGCGTGGGGATAGCATGGGAATAGCAGGGAATAGCAGGGAATGGCTGGGAATGGCTGGGAATAGCAGGGAATGAATAGCCGATCCCGGAGCGAGCGTCTGCCGGCAGATGGGCCTGGGGGTGGGAGAGGAACAGCGGGAGGGAAGGAGGGATGGGGGGAACGAGGTGCCTTGGCAGAGCTGTGAAAGCAAGGAATCTTCACTGCTCGCATTCCAACTGCTGTCACATGGCCCTGGCGCTGCTGTCACCAGCTCTTCTCCACGGTTTTCCATGGAGACTCCTCTGCCCGGGCTGGGAGGGGCGAGCAGAGCGACTCGTGTTGTTCCAAAGCCACAAATCCTGGCTGAGGACATCCTGAGGAGCAGCAGCAGGAGGATAGATGATCTTGGCCTCCAGCACTGGGGGTTTGCAGTATCAGGCTGAGGTTTCCAGGAAAATCGGCGTGGAGGATGGAGAATTCCAGGGGGAGGGAGCTGGTGGCTCTGGCTGTGCTCTCTGCCCAGGTGATTCCAGCCTGGGGAGCTGAGAGAGGCTTTGGAGGAGTTGTGGAAGGGTAAACTGAGGCAGGAGGGTTGATTAAATCCAGATTGTGGGAAGTGCTGGGAGGACTCAGTGGTGCTTCTGTCCTTCCCTGGCTCTTCCCAGCTCCCGAGGTTTTGTTGTGTTTCCTTGGCTTTGGGCTCTGGATGGTCACAAGGCCCTCCATCACCTCCAAGTGCCACTTCTGCTGGGGGCTTTGGTGACAGGGCCACGGCAAGCTGTTTGGAGGCAGCTTGTGCTCTTTGAAACCTCAAAATGCCACTTGGAACTTAGAGAATTCCTCGGGCAAAGGCACCTGCTGGCAGTGCCACCCTGGGGCTGCCCTGCTCTGATCCCACAACAAATCCCTGCCACGGCAGCAACCTGGGCTGCTCAGCTGCCTTCCCAGGGATGGGCAGTGATCCTGAGCGCAGGGGACAGTCGCTGGGCTGGAAATGTCCCCTGGAACAGCAATAACATCACTGTTGTTACAAACAGGACCGAGGGGGTTTGTAACCTTCCCTAACCCCCTGTTAGCAGGCAGATTGCAGCAGCCTGGCTCTGTTGAGGCTCACAGGCAGACCCAATCCGTTCTCACTCAAATATGCTGCCTGTTGGTGAGATTCTGATTTTTTTTTTCCCCCCTCCTTTTAAGATGCTGCATCTTTAACAAGCCCTTGACAGATGAGAATTTGATGCTCGCAGTGACAAACAGGCTCTTCCTTCCTGCCCATATGCACCATCATGCTTTCAGTTTCCCCAGCGTTATTAGGGGAGGATATTGATTGGAAATCTGCTCAGGGACGCCGTAATTGTGTATTAGAGATTTGGTGTTGCTTCGGAGGGCTGCAGTAATGCAAAAGGCTTGAGTGTTTCTGTGCAATCCAGAGGGGGAAGATTGCTGAGGACCTTGAGGTTTTGAAGGAGGAGGGGAGGGAGGGGGAGAGACTGAGAGAGAGAGAGACAGAGAGAGACAGAGATACTGTGGTAGGAAGATTCAGAGATCTGTTGTGCTTTTTTTTTTTTTTTTTTTTTTTTCCCTCTCTCCTGTGTTGTTTTTTTCCTCCCCTTCCTCTCCCCCAGTTGCTTTGCATCAGGGCATGAAAGGAGTGGAAACACCGGGGGGACAAAAGGCACCAGAGCAAATGATGAAACTCAGTAAGGAAATCAACTGGATTCAGAATTTATGGCTTGAAAACGTTGCATTGATCAGTGTATGAATAGTCATTATGTGCTTTTGGGCTGCGTGATTAGGAAAGCAGATCAAGGCTCTCAAGATGATGATTTTTCTTACTTTCATTTTTTTTTTTTCCTCCTCTCTGCTTGTGATATCTGTGTGTGTCTGTGTGAGAGAGAGCAGCAAAATACCAAAGTCTCTCTTCCTGCAAAGAGGAAAGTGCAGCTCCTCTGACACTCAGCTCTCTCATCTCTCTCCTAGATGAAATTTTAGGCAAGAGAAGAGTATGTTCTCCCAACAGCAGCAGTGAGTGTCCTTTAGAGAGCAAGAAAGCCCGAAGTGAGTCCCCAAAGGGTAAGTGCTGCTTCTCCCTCCCCCAACCCCTTCCCCTTTCTTCTCCTTTCCTCCGAGTGGAACTTAATTGAAATTAGGGAGGGAGGGCTGTGGGGTGGGAGCTGGCTGGGGGGGCAGGAGGCTCTGTGTTTCCTTTATCTCCTCGGAGGGTGAGGAAGGGATTGCCTCTTAATTACAGTAATTGCTTGATGATTAAAAAAAAAAAAAAGGCTGCAGCCTTCGAGGTGGATTTTAGGGGTGTTTCTACTTTCGCCAGGCAGAATGTGTTGATTTTTGTGCTGAATATAAAAGGTGCTCACGGGCTTGTCGTGCTGGCATCTGCTCCTTTAAAGGGAAAAAAGGAGCCTGTCAGGGAGAATAGGGCTGGGAGTTTGCTCTTATGCATTTATGGCACTGTTCCTATAGAGATGGAGTCTGCAGAAGGTTTCTCTATTTAGGGTTTCGTTTGTTGGTTTGGGTTTTTTTTGGGTTTTTTTTTTTGGCTTTTTATTTTTTCTTTTTTGTTTTTTATCTCTGATTTGTCTTCTAGTTCTTTCCTATAAACATGATTTTTTAAACTTTCTTTACGACTGGCAAAGTGGGGTGGGTAATGGAGCCTGCAGTTAATGAGTTTGTCTGCAGGTTGAGTAAATGAGGTTTTGCAGGCCGTTTACTTCAAGGCTTTGTTGTTAATATCAGACTAATTAGCTGTCAGTAATACCCACCTCGATCCCTGTGCCTCAACCTGCCACTAAAAAACCCCAAAAGCAGAGTGGCTGTGTGCAGCTGGATCCTTCTCCATGGCTTTGGAGTGCAGCTGAGACTCCTCCAGGGGTGAATTCCCAAAAACCATCCAGGGAATCTCAAAGGGGACTTCTTGTCCTGACTCCTTCTTAAATTGCATAATTTATATTCTGCTTTATGAATTTGTTGTGGGGCTCTGTCCTGCACCCTGATCCCTCAGAACATTCCTGATCCTTCCCTCCTTGTGCCCAAAGGATGATCTGAAGGCAGAATTCTCTGAGAGGGTGTTGAGTGAAGGTGTCACTTCATAGAAAATGCTAAATCCTCCCCTGGATGGAAACCTCTCCTGCCTGTTAACTCTCTCATAACAGCAGAAGTGCCTCAGAATTTGCTGGGAACCCTTTGAACTGCTGCTCTTTATCTGTTTTCCCTGATTTTTTACCGTCTGCTCTATTCCTGCTCTCCCTGAAATGTTTCAGGTGGCTGTGCAGGTGAGCTCAGGTGATGTTTCTGGAGGTTCATAAACAGATTTATTTTATCAGATTCGAGGCTCCTAGGACACATTTTCTATTTTGCTGTTTCTGCTGAGTTTGTGCCCTTTGTGATTCCAAGTTCATGTTTGGGATCTGAGTCCAGGGAGCAGAGCTGTGTGGCCTGGCTGGGAACGGGCTGAACTTTAACCAAGCTGTGTGAAACCAAGGGATTGCCTGTGGATTCATCCTAAAAAAGCACCTGGGCTGGCAAAGTGGATGTTTTTGGCATGGGAGCATGGGGATCAAGTGGTCTCGTTCTGTTTCTTTCCTTTGGCCTTCCCACCTTTTCTGTGGGCTTTTTTGAGGAGCCCTTGGCTTTGCAGGAAGCACTTGGGATCTAAATCCTGCTCCTTAGCTCCCAGAGTTTATGGGATTTCCCCAGCTTACCCACAGAGGAATAAAGCAAAGTTTTGCTTCCTACTCCCACTTTGATGCAGGGGACGTGGACAGGCTGAAAACGTGCCTGGGCTGGCAAAATGGATGTTTTTGGCATGGGAGCATGGGGGTCAAGTGATCTCATCCTGTTGCTTTCCTTTGGCCTTCCCACCTTTCTGCTGCATGTCTGCAGCATCTCCTGGGACAGCCTGGGGGTTCTGTGCCTCGAGCTGCTCCTGAGCCTCCTGCAGTCCTGGGGATGGGTTACAGGTAGGATCTGTCCCTGTCCATCCCACACTGACCCTGGGAAGATCTGCTCCTGTCCATCCCAACTCCTTCAGGCAGGATCTGCTCCTCTCTGTGCCACACTGACCCTGGCAGGGTCTGCCCCCTCCATCCCAGGCTGCTCCAGGCAGGATCTGCCCCTCTCCATCCCACATCCACCCTGGGAGGGTCTGCTCCAGGTAGGATCTGCCCTTCTCCATCCCACACTGACCCTAAGAGAATCTGCTCCAGGCAGGATCTGCCTCTGTCCATCCCAGACTGCTCCAGGTAGGATCTGCCCCAAGCAGGATCTGCCCCTGTCCATCCCACCTGCTCCAGGCAGGATCTGCCCCTCTCCATTTCACACTGACCCTGGGAGGATCTGTTCCTCTCCATCCCACACTTCTCCAAGCAGGATCTGCCCCTGTCCATCCCACCTGCTCCAGGCAGGATCTGCCCCTGTCCCTCCCCACTGACCCTGGGAGCAGCTCAGGCTCAGGCACAGCCGGGTTGTCACCTGCAGCCTTTGGAGCAGCAGTGACCCCATGGCTCAGCTCTGCCGCCGTGGCTCCTGACAGGGCGAGGGGAGCAGAGCAGCCAGGGAAATCACTGAGTGAAAAAGCACCTGTGGGGCTGGAAAGCCTTGCAGAGGGAAGCAGCCTCCTTGCCTTCCCTTCCCCCTCGGCAGAGCTCGCTCCAGAGATCAGAAGGGAGCTGTGTCTCGGAGGAAACGGGGCTGAGCTGCTGTCAAACAGAGCGGAACGTTCCGGCATCTCCTGTGGAAATGGGAGCGTCTGGAGCCGGCAGGGCTGTGCTGGCAGGGCTGTGCTGGCAGGGCTGTGCTGGCAGGGCACGAGGGACACCATTCCCCCGTGGAACCCTGGCTGGAGAGCTCCTTCCCCACTGCCTGGAGGTGTGAGACGTGGCTGGAGGATGGGGAAAGGGAAAACCGGGGAGATTTCTCAAGGTTCTCAAGGTCTGAGCTGCTGGAAAGCACGTCTGGTAGGAGCCTCACGGCTTGGGGAGCTTGGAAAGCAGGCTGGATGAAGTGCTGGAAAACACATGTAGGGAGCAGCGCTGGGCTCCCCGGGGTGGGTGGATGAGCTCACAGGCTGCTCCTGCTGCCATCCCCCTTTTCTGCTATTGTGGACAGTGAAACACAACAGAATCTCCCTGTGTCTGTGGCTGATGAAGGACCCAGAGCTGGACTGCAGCTGAGCAATTCAGGTCCAGCCTGTGTCTGTTTGTCCCTCTCCTTTGGGGGGACATCCATATGCTGGTGGCTTTGGCAGCTGTCCAGTCAGGCCAAGGGAAGAAAGGAGGCTTTGGCCCCGTTTTGGGTGACAATGCCACTGTCCCCAAAGCCAGGCTGCTGAACGTGGCACAGGGCACAAGAACACCCTAGAGCTGCTGAGCAAGGCCTGGCCTCGGGTCTGGGGTGACATGTGTTTGCAGCAGGTTCTTTAAAAAGAAATTAAAAAGGAAAAAGAGATTAAAGCTCTTTCGGAGCTCTAATTGGGGTTGAGTAAAGGGAGCCTTGGCCTGTCACGGGTTTGTTGTAGGGGACATGGACAGGCTGGGTGCTCCTGTCTGGGGAGGATGAGCTTTATAAAAGCTTTATAAAAGGTTGTGGAGAGGTTGAAATGTCCTTCAGTGTGCCCAAGAGCTGAGCTGCTGTGGCAGTGCCAGCAGCACCTGGCACAGGGTGGCACAGGGTGGCACAGGGTGGCACAGGGTGGGAGGTGGCAGAGGGGATCCCCCCCAGGCTGGGGGGCTCAGGGGGCTGTGCTGGCTCTGCCCAGAGCCCAGCAGATGCCTGGCTTGGCTCTGCCCTGCCCGGGCTGTGCCAGAGTCCATTTCACACCTGGCGGCTGCAGGAGATTTGGCGAGATCAGTCTCCCGCATTACCCCTGGTAATGACAAAAGCAGACAGCAAAGCTCCAGCAAAGCTGGAATTACTGCTGGCTGAGTCATGTGAAATCTTCCAAGTTTTAAGCGT
Organism: Entomyzon cyanotis; assembly: GCA_024500445.1. Taxonomy (NCBI): domain Eukaryota; kingdom Metazoa; phylum Chordata; class Aves; order Passeriformes; family Meliphagidae; genus Entomyzon; species Entomyzon cyanotis. Next base: position 1,160,173 of record JAKEPQ010001025.1, read on the forward strand.
GGAAATCCAGCCTTTCCCTGGATTCCTCCTTCCTCTTAGCCTCCCCTCGCCACCCCCATTCTCCCTCCCCTCCTTGCACCTGAAATCTGCTCTGCGGCTGATCCGATAGAGTTTATGGTAATTAAGTGTTATTAAATCCCCTCCCCCCTCCCTTTTTTGCTCTAATGACACAGCTGTGGGGGAAAAAAAAAAAATCAGTGTTTTTCTAAATCAGGTCTGTGGCTTTGCTCCTTAGACCTTTGGGTAAGAGCATCAGGAGGGAACTGAAACCCTGAGCTCCTGCATGCCTGGGGAGGTGGCAGGAGCAGAGGAGGAGGTGGGAATCCTGCCTGGTGGGAAGGAGAGCTGGAAGGGAATTCTGCCCTCTCCTCCCTGCCCTGCTGATTCCATGGATGTCTTGCAGGTTTGGGGACCTGAGGTGGGAGTGAGATGGAGCAGTGAGATGGAGCTGTTCCCAGTGGGGTTGGGTTTTGGGGGGGGTTTTGGGGGTTTTGGGAGCAGCCTGTGGAGCTGTGGTGGCACAGAAGGCAGCAGTGCCTGGGTGCAGTTGTGTGTCACTGGGGCAGTGCCACCAAGGGCTGTGCTGAGGGAGAGCCCTGGCTGTGCTGGAGAGCTTGACCTGAGCTGAAATCATTTAATCATTTCCCTTTTGCACTGCCCTTGGCAGCCAGTGATGCAACCCTTTGGTATTGAAACATCGTGCAGCTCAGACTCTATTATTATTATTATTATTGTCATCATCATCATTATCTTCATTATTATAATTATTATTACTATCACTGTTACTGTGTTTTTATTATTATATTTCATTTAATTATCATCACGGTTCTTCTCTCCAGTGGTTTGGGGACAGGGTGGCTTCATGACAACCTGTGAAAGTCACATCCCCCAAATCCTGAGCGCCTCGTGCTGTGCTGGGTTGGTGTCAGACAAAGGCAGCTCCATCCCTGGCAGAGCCTCGTGTCACAGCCACGCTGTCCTTGGGCTCTTCCCCTCTGCCCCACACTTACCTTTGTGCCTTTCTCTCACCTGTGGGACAAACCCACAGCATTGCCAGGCCAAGTGCCACCAGCGTGGCTTTGCAGCAGCAGCAGCAGCACCTGCCCTGCTCCCCGAGGGACAGAGGGGGACAGAATGTGGGGCACAGGAGGGTGGTCCTGTCACTCACCGAGCACCACGGTGGTCCTGTGGCTGTGCACGGGGGGAGTCTGTGCTGCTGCCTCCCTCCAGACTGTTCCTGGGAGTTCCTCTCCGAGTAATGAAAAGGCTTTGCCTGTGGGAAAGATCCGAGATAAAACAGTGTTGGAGCAGCCAAGGCGGAGAGCAGTAATTACTGTGAGTTGTGCTTACAGTAAACACAAAACCCCTGCGGTTTGCTCTCCCTGGCTGCCAGGCTGGGATCCCTCCTGCCCCGGGAGCAGCCAGGGCCTTCCCAGAGCTCCTCCCTGCCGGGATCTGCAGCGTTCCGGGAAGGTGGAGACCGAGGGGGTGATGCTGATGGCCTCGGGGTGCTGGGGCACAGGTGGAGATGGGGAACACCCTGGTGCTGAGGTGTCCCTCGGAGCTGGGCAGGTGCAGGCAGCACTGTCCTTGTGCTCCAGCATCTCTGCTTTGTTGTGTCCTCTGGGTGCTCAGAAGGTGCCTGTCTGCTCAGGGAGGAGCTGAAAAACAGCTCACACCCCAAGGATGAAGGGCTGGGAGCTCAGGGAGCTCTGCCATCCTCCCTGGCCCCTTTGGGGGTACAGAGCTTGCTGGTGATCTTGGGTTGTTAAATGCAGTGTTTGGTGCTTTGGGGGGAAGGAAAAAAGGTTGGTGAGGTGTTTTGGGTGCTGTGGACTTCCCTGTGCATAAATTTGGAGATTTGGTAGGTTGCAGGTGGTCTTGACCACATCTGAGGGTACATCTCGAGCACAAGGACAGCTGAGGTGGCAGCTTGGTCCATCAGGCTCCGGGGACAATAGAGGTGTGGGAGTTCATGCTGATGTCCCTGTTCTGTCCCATACACTATCCCTGTACTTATGTGATTTTTCCACTGCATTTCTCTGTGAAAATAAAACCCCCAAATGTCTGTGCTCTGCAGAGAACTCGCACACACCTCTGCTGGAGGAGGCTGTGACGCAGATGACCCCTGAGGAGCACTACAGGCGCATGATGTCAGCTCTGAACGAACACAGCACCTTCGAGGAGCAGCAGCAGCAGCGGCTCTACCAGCTGGCCAACAGCATGGCAGTGCCCAGCCACGGAGGTACGGCTGTGCCAGGGGACAGGAATCCTTTGGGGTGAGCCCAGGAGGTGTCCCCGACCCCAGTGTGGGCTGCAGGGCTGGGGGTTTGTCACACAGAGGTGCTGGAGGTGTCCTTGCTGCCATCCTTGGGGAGGAATCTCCCCTTGGCTGTATGGAAATGCTGATTCCTTGTGGAGCTATCCGTGGGGATGTGGTTCTCCTTGCTGGAATGGATCAGCAGCAGCATCACTGCTGTGTGTTTCGTGGGGTGCTGAGAGGGTCCTTTCTGCCGTTGTTTCAAGAGTTTGTGTCATCTGAATGTTCAGAGTGTCTGGAGTAGGTTTGGGTTGTGTCTGGAGCAGGGAGGGTGAGGTGTTGGCAGTGCCAGACAGCCCTGGCATTCAGGGCTGGGAATGGTGAGATGATGCTGCTGCCTTCTCCTGGGGCTGGAGAGGTGTCAGGAGGCCCTGCAGTCCTGGTATGAATCCCACACGGATTGAGGGGCTGCTGGAAGGTTTTCCCGGGTTTTGGAGGGAGCTGGCTGGATCCAGCACATCCTAAAGGGGGCACCAGGCGGTTACAGGATCACCGTGGATCCACCTGGATGCAGAATCCACCAGCATCCCTCCACAGCCACTCCACCTTCCCTGGGCTGAGCAGAACCTGCTGGCACTGCCTCGGTGTGACCCCAAAGCCTCAGTGTGACCCCAAAGCCTCAGTGTGACCCCAAAGCCGTGCCCTGTCCCAAGTCCCTCCTGCAGGGCAGGGAAATGGCTGAGCTGCCTGGGTCAGGGAGATCCAGGGACATGGAAGAGGCGCTGCTGTTCCACAGGAGGAGCTGATCCACACCCCGATCTGTCCCTCCCTGCTCCCTGCCCGAGGTGTTGTCACCTCCCCGCCTGGCTGACCCGGCAAGGAGCACCAGCAGCCTCGGCAAAGCATCCAGCAAGAGCTGGAGGAGAATCTCTGCTCTCGAGTGTAAATCCCCAGGGCTCCTTGTTAGGTTAATGAAGAGGCTGTCTTCTTTTCCACTCTGTTTGATTTGATTGGCTTCTCTGGGGGCAGGAAGGCGATTGCTGCCGAGGAAGGATTTGCTTATCAGCAAAGGCCTGGCACAGAGCTGCCCCAGCCCCGTGCGGCAGTAGCTCGGGGTGCTGCTGGGCTGTGCCAGGCGCTGCAGAGCTCCTGCACAATCCGTTTGTGGCTGTGGGGCAGAGCTGTGTGCCGCAGGGCTGGGGTCACACCTGGGCAGGTGTGGGACGTGCAGAGGGAGGGACAGGGTGTGACAAAGGGTGGCACATGCAGACATGAGTGTATTGAATATTCAGAGTGAGCTGGGGAGTCCGGCAGAGCTCGGACACAGCACAGGACGTGGTGTGAGTCCCAGCATGGTGACAGACACTGGGCACAGGGACATGTCCATCCCATCCCAGGGGACAGCTGGGATCACCCCCTTCCCCCAAATAACGAGGACAGCTCATTGCATGGAGAGCCTGGCGTGTTTTGATGATGATGATTCAATTGTCTCATTAGCATTTTGGGGGTGTCACGCCGGGGTTTTGGGGTGGGCAGGGGGGGGAAGGTGCCTGCACAGCCAGACTCACTCGGGTAACACTGACAAGACAAAACTTGGTGTATTTTTGGATTGTCTCCACACCACAGGGCTCTGGTTGGGCTATAAATTATTAGTGCCAGTACAAAGCGCAGTTTATCTGCGGGCTCACACGGAGGCACCAATAACATTAATAATTTAACAAATGTTAATAATTTAGAAATCTTTTTTTTTAATTGCTTTTCAGCCCCCCCTCCTCCGCCCCCGTTCTCCCAGTGGCATTCATCCCACATTCTGAATTCAGTCTGTCTCCGTGCCTGGAACCTCCATCCGCCAGCGTCCCACTGTCAATCAATCTGATTTCCCAACTGTCAGAGTGCAGGATTGTAAATAACAGATCCTCGGGGGGGTCTGGGCAGTGGGGAAGGGGCTCAGGGGAGGGGAGGAGGGGGAAGGGAGAGGAGAGGGGGTGTGAGCGGGGGTTGTTGCGGTCATTCAGGATCAATGCGGCTCCTGGAGCTGGCTGCACGCCAGCCTTCTAAATTACAGCCGCCGTGGCAATCAGGAGTGACCTGGGTTTTTCAGATAATTAATTTATAAACATTGGAGGTGCACGGTCTGCCTGGCTCGGCGGATTCTCGGGGCTTTTTTTTGCTGTGATCTGCTGGTGTTTGGTTGTTTCTCAGGTACTCGTGCAGTTCAGAATTGTCATTTTGGTGTTCGTCCCCTCGGCTGGGGGTGGCCTGTGTGGGCAGGAATGTGGCCAGAAATTCAGGCACCACTGTCCCCCTTCCTGCCAGCAGAAATAGCAGCTGTGGCAATGTTCTCACCTCCCCTCGGGGCTTCAGCTCCACCGAAATGTTGGATGCTGTGCTCGGTGGAGCTCAGGCTGGGCTGGACACATCTCGGTGCCAACAGGGACAGGGGTGGCTGGGATTTCCAGAGCTGAGGGAGAAGAGCCTGGTGGTGTAAAGGAAGGCTAGGAGGTGGGAAGTGTGGCATTATCAGGGTTGTGTGATGCTCTGACAGGAATGTGGATTTACAGATCAGCGGTGGGGAGAGGTGGATGTGCTGCTGGGTGTGAGGGCTTTGCAGTGTCACACTGTGAGGTGATGCTGCCCAGGGTGTGCTCGCTGAGATAAATCCGCCTCTCCTCCTCTCCCCAGCTGTGTTTTGGTTTCCTTTGGCGCGGGGTGAGCTGTGAGGGAGGTTTCCTCTGCGGGGATGTTTCCTGTGCACCCCGGGAAGGGCAGCAGAGGCTGTGGGGTGAGCTGTGTGTAGGATTTCACACTCACAGGGACTGAGGGACTCCTGGTGCTTCACTGGGAGAGAGCAGCCCTGGAAAGTCCTCTGTGGGTGTGACTGGCACTGTGTCCGTGTCACTTGTTGTTCCCTGAGGCAGGGCGGTGACACCTGGGCTGTACCTGCATCTGCTGCCCCTCCTCGGGGCTCCTTGGGGTGCTTGAGGGGCTAATGGCCATTCCTGCTCTGTCCGTCCCTGCGGGGGCTGCCTGTCTGCACTGCCCACCCCCGAGGGGCTGTACCGGTGTGCAGCCTGTCCCTGCACAGGTGTGACGGGCAGGGTGACACAGGTGTGACGGGCAGGGTGACACAGGTGTGGTCACAGGTCCTGCCGCTGCCAGGCCCGCGCAGGTTGAACGTGGGGTGCATTTCCCTCTGGCCCGCAGCTCTCCTGGCAGTGCTGTGCCCCAGGCTGGCTGCAGGGCCATTTCTGCAGCCCAAGCTCAGCTGCTCTGGGCTCAGCCCGTTCCTTCGCTGCTCGGGCCGGGCAGTTCAGCCCTGCGGAGCCCCGGCGGAGCCCCGGTAACCTCGGCGGGACCGGAGCAGGTGCCAGCGCGGCTCCGCTCGGGACCGACCGGGAGGGGGAGTTTGGGGAATGCTTCCCTCTCCTTGTGCTCTCCTCGCATCCATCCATCCCTCCTTCCATCCTTCCCTCCCTCTTTTCCCCTCCTTCCCTCCCTCCCTCCCTCCGACAGGAAGGCAATTAAACAGCAAATCCACCCCCCTGCCGGAGTTGCACAATTTCCTCCGCTGCCAAACTCCCTCGGCGGCGGGGGCGGATCGCTCCCGGAGCCGCTCGGCCGAGTGAGTGCCGAGCCGCCGCTCCCCGCCGGGCTCCGCCGCCGCCCCGGCGCCCCAGAGCCGCTGCGAGCCGCGGGGGTGGCGGGGAGGGGACACCGCTGTCGCCCGGGGGCCGCGGGGTTGGCACGGGGAGGGGACACCGCTGTCGCCCGGGGGCTGCGGGCAAGCCGGGAGTAGCCCCGGGGCAGCGCTGTCGCCCGCGGGGAGCCGCGAGCAGCCCCGGGGAGCAGGAGCGGGGCGGGCGGGCTGTCTCCGGCTGGCTGGCCGTGTGTCCGGCCGAGCGGGGCCGGGGGGTGGCTGCCGGACAGCAGCAGCAGCTCATCCCTTCCCTTCGCTGTCCCCAGATCTGCTCCGGGCGCGGCAGGAGGTGGCGGCGGCGGCGGCGCGCACCCCGGGAGCGATGGAAGCGCACATCCCCTCGGCCAGCAACTCGTCCAGCCAGCGCAGGAAGCAGGGCCTGCCCCAGCACAGGGACAGCCACTTCCCCGACAGGTACCGCCGCACGGCCGGGCAGGGCAGGGCAGGGCAGGGCCGGTGCGCCCCGGGGCGGGGTTTGGGCAGCGCCGGGGGATGCAAACCGGGGGATGCAAACCGGGGGGTTCCAACCGGGGGGTTCCAACCGGGGTACCCTCGGGGCCGGGCGGGGAGGGACGGTGAGGGATGTGGGGTGTGGGATGCGGGGGAGTCACCGTCGCTGGAAATGTTCAAAAAGCGCGGATGTGGCACTCGGTGGTGATCGCGGCAGTGTCGGGTTGATGACGGTTGGACTCAAGGATCGGAGGGGGCTTTGCCAACTTTCGGGATTGTGTGATTCCGTGGGAGAGGGCGGCAGTGCTGATCGGCCTGGGCAAAGTGTGAATGTCTCCTTCGGGGGCTGTGCAGGTGCAGCAGTGCTGGGGATGCTCCTGCCACGTTCTGAGGTGTCTGTGTGGAAAGGGATGGAGCTGTGCTTGTGCACCCACCACATCTGCATCCACATCTGTGTCCACATCCAGGGCAGCCACTGCCAGGCTGGGATGAGCCCAGTCCTGTGCTGGATCTCCAGAGCAGATGCCACTCTCACCTGTTCATGGGCCCAGAGCAAGTTAAGGAGTTTAAGTTTGCGTTTTTTAGCATCCCCAGCTAATGAGAGAACAAATGCTCTAGGATGGAACAGAAAGAGAAGTTTTCCTTTTTAAGGAAAAGAGCCACAGCTTGCTTTTCCCACTGCTAGGAGTGCTGGAAAGCTGATATCCCCCCACCCCCCAGGAAATTCTAGCTCATTTATCTTGCTCTGTGCCACGAGCCATTCCCTCTGCAATCAAGAACTTCAGAGGGAAATTAAATTAAAGCTGTGTGCGTTGCTGACAGGGATAGCAGAGAGGCAGAGAGCCATGGGCGTGCAGAGGCTTTGGATATCATGGGATGAGCAGTGAAAGGCTCTGGATTTCACACTTTTTTGGCTTTTGTCAGGCAGAGCAGGCTGCACTATCAGCCCTGCAGTGTGAGTATTGACGTGTTGAGCTTTTCTCCCCATTTACAGCCCTGAGATGCCGTCTGGTTTTCCTTCTCTCCCAGCAGCACCTTAGCAGTGTGGAGGGGCTGGGCAGAGCTGGAAGGCTCTCTCCCCCGGCGTGTACTTTGGCTAACCCACCCCATAAATCCCGGCCGACCTGGGAGGAATGCAGGGCTCGGGGAGCCTCAGTGCAGCCACTCTCAGGAACGCTTCCCCAGCGCTGTGTGGGCTGGAGAGGAGCCAGGCCAGCCCCAGGGCTGGCTGGAAAAGCATCCACGGAAGGGTGGAGGCTGCTGACAGGGAGGTGCTGCTCGCAGAGATGCAGATCGAGCCCAGAGGTGTTTGACACTGCCAGGCAGGTGCTGCGGGGGATGGAGCTGGGCTGGCCAGGAAGTGTTCTGTGGTTTGGGAAGAGGGGAGGGAGGCTGCTGGCTGGGTCAGGGGACAGGGACTGAAGGCCAGGAGGTGGCTCTTGGACCAGAGCAGTGCTTTTCACCTCAATTCGGGCTCTATCCTCCTTAGCAGAGCTGGGGAATCCTGCTGGGGAATGGGAAGCTGTGACTGTGCCACAGCCAGGGCTTGCCAGTGTGAGTCTGTGGCTGTCCCGTCCCTGGAAGTGCCCAAGGCCAGGCTGGAGGGGACTCTGAGCTGCCAGGGCCAGTGGAAGGTGTCCCTGCCCACGGCAGGGGATTGGAGCTGGATGATCTTTAAGGTCCCTCCCAACCCACACCATTCTGGGATGAGCCAAGAGGGGAGAACCCCCACTGGTGACCCCGTTGTGTTGATCAGGGCAGTGCTGGTGTTTCTGCCAAGGCAGCAGTGCACAGAATGTGTCTGACAATGGGAACTGTGCCTGCAGCTCTCCATTCCCCACGTGTGAAGGGTCTGAGCTGGGGGACGCTTGGGAAGACAAGGAAGATGGGTGTGCTCAGATATGTGTCATTAATTTGTTATTATAATGATATATTTGCTGGTCAGCAAGAGGCTGGGAGGTTTGGCTGTGTGAGGATGAGGCACACAAACACATGGATGTGGATTTTCTTGGACCAAGGTCCTGTTGGTGGCAGAGTGGTCTCTTCATCTCTTTGCTCCCTTCTCCATCTCTTGGAAGAAGTCAGTGAAACTGAGACATCTTGCCAAAAGCAGACTCAGGCTGGAGGATTCATTTGGTTTCATGGTTTTGGTTTCCTAGATCCATCCTAGATGGATTCAGCTGGGCTGATGGAGTGCCAGGGCCTCGTGGTTTGTTTGAGAAGATGGTTGAGTTCGGTGTTATAAAAAGACTTGGAAGAGAAAAGGGTACAACTGAAAGGTGCCACTGTCACCACTCCAGCCTGGAGTGCTTCCCATCCCCAAACTGCTGCCTCTCCTGCAGGCTGGCAGGTGGCTGTACCCTGCAGAGCTCTTGGATCCTGTCCCTCACATCCTGTCTCCAAGATTTGTTGGCAGTGTGCTTGGTTTTGCTTTTGGGGGTCCTTCAGCCTGGCGTGTTCTTACCCCAGGGGTTCATCCCTTACTCTCTCTGTGGGGAGCCTGGGGGAGATTTCCTCCTGAGGGAAAACCTTCCATGCCCTGCAGACAGAAGGAGCTGGGGCAGGGCTGGGTGAGCTGCTGGACAGTGGGACCAGCGGGGTGAAGCTCCAAATCCAAACTGGTGCTGAAACCAAATTGGTTCTGAAACCAAACTGGTTCAGTCGGGTCAAGCTCTTTGTTGTTGGGAGTTGTTGGGAGCTCATTGTGGTGCCTGCAGAGTGGGGTTGGGGGTTCTGCCCCTCTCTCGGGGGAGAAGGCAGAGCCAGGGCAGGGCAGGGCAGTGGGGGCACAGCTCACCTCCCAGGAGCAGGGCAGGCAGCAGGAGTGACAAGGAGCACAGAATGCCAAGGAGCACAGAATGCTGCCTGCCTGAGGTGCCAGCAGCTCCCCCATCCCCAGGGTCCTGCAGCCCCTTGGCAGCAGAGTGAGGGCACGGGAGCATGAGTGGCTTTCTCTGAGCAGAGATGTGCCCAAAATACCCAGCCAGGGATTTTGGATTCCCTTCCTCCCATCTGCTGTTGCTACGGGTTGTTCTTTCACCACCTAATTCCTCCCCCTGCTTCGGGGAGGTTTTCCTTTGCCCTCCTGTGCTCTCCAGGCTCATCTGCTTCCCTCTCTGGGCACATCTCCTGTGGTTTTTGGGCACATCTCCTGTGGTTTTTGGGCACATTTGCCCTCTCTGGGCACACCTCCTGCCCTCTCTGGGCGCTGTCTCTCTCATTCTCTTACCCACCCCAGCCCTGCATCCCCGTCTGCTCTCTGAATGCTCTGATTTCCTGATTTTTACCCTGCCAGGATCTTTTCCCAGATCCCAGCTGGCCGAATATTCCGCAGAGCAAAGGCCAAAGAGTTTGACCTGATCGAACCAGTTTGGTTTCAGCACCAGTTTGGATTTGGAGGAGCAGCACAAACCTAGGAGGGCAGTGCCAGCACATGTTCTTTTCCTGCCTGGAAATCCCAAACAGCATTTTTAGCAAGGCCTTTTGATTTTATTTATTCTCCTCGCCTGGCACAGTGTCTGGGGATGGCAGAGCAGCGAGGAGCTCTGTGCCTCCTGCCTGTTACCTCAGGTTTAAAGTGTCTCTTCCTATCAAATGCAGAGCAGAAGAAAGCAGAGCTTTCATGCATTCTTTCCCCCCTCCCTGCTCCCTCTTCTCCCATCCGTTCTAAATTTATTTCCATGCCTTGCCGGTTTCAATCTGCATTTCCTGACCCTCTCACATCTCCAGTCACAGCCTGTGCTCCGAGCCTTCCCCGGGAGCTTGGGTTGAGCCAGGGGGGAGCTCTGCTCGGGGCTTGGGAGGATATGATGGGGTTAAAGTGAAAGGCTTGGTTTTAACAGTATAATGTGTAACCCCATAATGACTTTAAATATTGATTATTTGAAGGCCATTAGTGCTTATTGTTAAAGAAAAGTCGATACTTTTTAAGCCTTGCGAACCATTTGTCTCCTGTTAAAGGACATATCAAATTTAGCAGCATGCAGTGCAAATCCCCTAATACTCTGCTCACAAGCCTCCAGCTGGCATTTTAGGGGGGAAAAGGAAAAGGGGGCTGGGGGAGGAATGTGCAGCAACCCAGAATTGCTCTCTGCAAGGTAAGGACAAGGCTTATCAGATGTAATTGCCAGCGGCTAAATTCACCTTCTCGGAGCAGGGAACTGTAATTCCCACTCTGAGCCATGCAGGAAGAGGAGGAAGGAATTTAATGGGGGATTCAAGGCCGGTAGGTACCTGGGAGAGGATGCAAGGCTCAGCGTTTGGTGCACATCTGTCTGAAAACAGCCTTTGTTAAGGTCTCAGGGGGTTTTACTGCAGGGCTGCCAATTCTTTGCCAAGCTGGCTTGGAAGCACTTGGCTGTGTCTGTCTGTCTGTCTGTCTGGGAGGGCTGCCCAGCCCTGTGCCAGGACACGACCTGGTGCTGCTGCTGCCTCCCTCTGTGCCAGCTTGCCGTGCCAGGGATGGGGCAGAGGGCTGGGAGGGAGCAGGGCTGGATCCAAGAGGCTCTGTGCCCGGGAGGTTGGCTCTGGGGGTGGCAGCAGGGATCTGTCCCTCGTGGCCACGCAGCTCAGTGCTCCTCAGGGCTCTGCAGCAGGGAGGAAAATCCCCTCTGCCCTAAAGATTTGTGAGCACACCTGCCTGCTTTCTAGGATCTGTGCTGCTGGGGCTGGTGCTGAGCAGGAGGGGTGCAGTGAGCTCTCTGTTAGGCCTTCTGCAGCCTTTTTGGGCTGTTCTGGCCACCTGCAGCCTCCCCTCTGAGCCCAGGCTGTGGCAGTGCCAGCTGAGGGACCTTGGGCTGCTGAGAGAGCAGCACTGGGCTCTCTGTGTCCTGTGCTGTCAGGCACGGTGGCAGTGTGTGTAAATGTGTGTAAATGTGTGTAAATGTGTGTAAATGTGTGTCCCTGGCTTTCCTAAACCTTTGGGCTCATCCCTGGCACGTGTTGGAGTTGTGGGACTGATGTGTCCCATCCAGCCCCTCTCACAGCCACCTCCAGCAGCCTTCCAGCCACCAAGGGCTGCTGTGCTCGTGGGATCAGGTCCGGGAGCAGTGGCTTTGTCCCTTTGCCACATCCCAGTGCTCAGCTCTGTGCCTGGCAGTGCGATCAGATCCCAAAGGCTTTGTCCCTTTGCCACATCCCATTCCCCACCCAGGCACCCCTGACTGGCCAGGGAGGCAGGGAATGAGCTGCAGAGTCTGGAGCAGATGTGAATTCCTCAGGGATCAAAGCCATGCCCCGTAGCACAACATTAAAGCACAAAAACAACCTCTGATGAGCACTGCGCTGCCACCGAAGGGAGAACCTTCTATTTTCCAGCGCCCAGCCCTGATCCCCACCCAGCACTGCTTCCCGGGCACAGATTAATTAAACTCAAGGAGCTCCTTTGTTTCTGAGCTCTCCATGGGCATCCTGGAGCTCCCGAGGATCCTCCCAAGGCAGGCAGGGCACGGCCACGCGATGGTTAACAGCGACTTGATTTCCTAAATTGCTTCTTATAAAACGACCAGCACGTCTGCCAGGCTCGTCTCCCCATGATTACAGCTAATTACGATCGAGCGGACACCTCGGAGCCCCCGTCACGCCGCTTTAATTGTCCGTTATTCATCGGCGGGCTGGCCGCGGTGGCAGCAGCACTTGGCAGCCCGGCGACCGCGGCCCCGGCTAATTGTGAGGCCTCGGGGATTAGGGCAGGTGATTACACACTTCACGGTGTAATTACATAAGCATCGCTTGGCTGCTGCCCCGGCTCGGAGGCGAAGGTCGCCGCGGCGTTACCTGAGATTAATTGGAGCTGCCAGCGGAGCGCGGCGCGGCGCGCACGGGCGGCATTAACATTTCAACAGCCGCCGATCGATCCGCGCCTCGCCGCGCCTCCAGACACCGCCGGCTCCGCAATTAGTTTAGAGGAGAGCCAGGGCAGCCGGGGAGGAGGGAGAGGAGAGCCGGGAGACAGCCGCGGGGATGGGCGGATGGGCACGGCGCGGGGGAAAGGAGGGATTTTGGAGGGCGGGTCTGTGTTCTGCAGTGGTTGTGATTCGCCCCAGTCGAGCTCAGAGACACTTCAGAGACCAAGTCGGAGCAGTGGGTATTTGCTTTATTCGGTGCACCGGGTGTGGTGGGAATTGTTTCCACCAAACACACCTCAGTACCCCAAAGGCACAGTGTTATAGGTAAAATTCATGAATATTCATCACATTCCCCAGGATAGGAGTGGTTATACAAATTACTTCTCATAAGTCATTAATATTATTAGTGATTTCTTGTGCTCAATGGCAAAAGGATTCCTTTTTTTCCCTTTTATCTTGATAAGATCAAGGGAATCCACAAGGCCAGAACTGACGGGCGCCGTGCTGGTGGAAGGGGCAAAAGCTCAAAGAAACAAGAATGGTTGAAGTGCAAATAGATTTGGGTTTTCTATTTGACCACTCCTTTCTCAGTTGCTGCCTAGAACGGGGATAAAATACACTGGGAAGGTCTCTCCTTGCCCCTTTCATCCCCAAAGAGTCCTTGCCGGGTTTCCAGGAGCTGCTCCGGGGGTGAGGATGGTGGGGATGCTCACATCTCCCCACCGCAGTGGTTGTGCACGAGGTGTTTGTTGCACAATCAGACACCTCCGGGCTCCCTCTCCCGTGCCCTCCAGCCTCTCCCAGAGCAGATTTCCCGGGGAGATACAGTAAAATGAAAATAAACGGCCCCGTGCTTGGCTCTGCCTCTGGATGCCCTGGTGAAGGTAATAATGTTGTAAGTGGCCATCAAAAGGAATTAAGAGACGTGCAGCCGGAAAGCAGATTTGCTTGCAGGCTCCCGGGGCAGATTTGACTAATGGAAGAGACCTTGGCTCTTACTCCCTTCCTGCTTTTTTTTTCTTTTTTTTTCTATTTTTTTTTTTCCTTCCCTGCTGCTGCAGGCAAGTGCTCCCTGCCTTTTCTCCAGGCACTGTCCCTTTCCCACCACCCAAACCTGCCTCTCCCAGCTTTCCTACCCCCTGGCATCACCCACCCCTTCTCCAGCAGAATTCCTTCCCACTGATGCCATTGCCTTTCCTGCTCACATCCTCTCCTCATCTCTCCTGCCTGTGTTTTCCTCTGCCTCACTTCCAGCTTTTCTGTCCAGAATTAAAGATCATCCCTTAGCCCACCTAGGACAGGGGGTTTTACTGGACATGCCAGTGATGCTTTCAGGTCTTCCCAAAACCACTCTCCAGCTCCCCAAATGGAATTCCTTTTCATTTGAGAGGTAGTTGAGGGAGAAACTGAAATGTGATAAGGGGAGAGGCAGATGCAGCATTTTCAGCTTTCCCATTTAACCTGCCATGGGCAGGAAAATCCCTTTGGACAGCCCAGCTGAAAGGCCACAGAAGCAAAGGTGGGAAGTGTGGGGGACCTGTGGAGTCCTGGCTGCTTTCTTCCCCTTTGGCTTCTGCTGCTTTTGGCTTTTTCTCTCCATTTTAGAAGCTCTTCCCAGAGAACAGCCTCTGGTCAGGATGCAACTCATCTGCAGCCAAGATGTTTTTCCTTTGGAGCCTCCAGGTTTTCAACATGACTTTATTTTCTGTTTCCTGCAGGGAGATATCCCACCCTCCGCCCCTGCTGTCCCCCCAGAACGCTCCCCACATCGCCCTGGGGCCCCACTTGAGACCTCCCTTCCTCGGGGTGCCTTCGGCGCTGTGCCAGACGCCAGGTGAGTGCTTGGGGACAGCCAGGGCGGGGAAAAGGTGCAGCTGGGGACAACCTGCCCTTCAGCCAAACAGCCCTGACACATTTTCTGTCTCCCCATCACTGCTGTGCTGGCTCAGCCTGGTTCTGCAGCGACAGGAGCAGATAGGAGCTGCTCTGCTGTTCATTTAATCCCCACCTGCCTCCCTGGCCCTGTGCTGTGGCCATGCTGCTATCACAGTGAGGGCTAGCTGGGCTCTGGAACACAGAGCAGCACTCAGTGGCCCTTTTTCCCCTCAGTTTGCCCTGTGGGGAGCTGGCCTGAGGCAGCCAAGGGTCAGGGCTGAGATGAATAACCCGCAGTGCTGTTCTCCCTGCCCAGGTTACGGCTTCCTGCAGCCAGCACAGGCTGAGATGTTCGCGCGGCAGCAGGAGATGCTGCGGAAACAAAACCTGGCCAGGTAAGGGCGGAGAGGGCTGGGTTGGTCCTGGTGGCAGGGTGTGACAGGGTGTGGCAGGGTGTGGCAGGGTGTGACAGGGTGTGACAGGGTGTCGTGTTGGGTGAACTGGGCACGGATGGCAGAGCAGTGTCTGAGTGAAAGGCTGTGCAGGTGTGCAGGTGTGGAGGGGATGGAAGGGCTGTGCAGGTGAAGGAAAGGCTGTGCAAGTGTGGAGGTGATGGAAGGGCTGTGCAGGTGTGGAGGTGATGGGAGGGCTGTGCAGGTGTGGAGGTGACGGGAAGGCTGTGCAGGTGATGGGAAGGCTGTGCGGGTGTGGAGGTGATGGAAGGGCTGTGCGGGTGTGGAGGTGATGGGAAGGCTGTGCAGGTATGGAGGTGATGGGAAGGCTGTGCAGGCGTGCAGGTGTGGAGGGGATGGAAGGGCTGTGCAGGTGAAGGAAAGGCTGTGCAGGTGTGGAGGTGACGGGAAGGCTGTGCAGGTATGGAGGCTGTGGAAGGGCTGTGCAGGTGTGGAGGTGATGGTAAGGCCTTGCAGGTGATGGGAAGGCTGTGCAGGTGTGGAGGTCACACCTCACTCCTGCACGGCCACGCGGAGCGCGCTCCTCCAAATCCCCGCCAACACTCCCCGTCCCGCCGCAGGCTGGAGATGTCGGCCGAACTGATCCGGCAGAAGGAGCTGGAGAACCTGCACCGGCAGAGGCTGCTGGCCGCTGACCCGCTGAGCCTGCACCCCGGGCTGCCCCCCGACCACCCCGCGCTGCGCAGCGTGCACGACGTCCCCGAGGGCCACGCGCTGCGCGACGAGCTGTCGCGGCGCAACGCCATGCTGGTGCTGCGGCACAACAACGCCCCGCTGCTGTCCCTCACCCCCGGCGGCCCCGGAGCGGCCACCCCGCCCAAGGAGCAGCCCCGGCGGGCCGGGGGAAGCCGCAAGGCCTCGCAGCCCCGCGTGGAACCGCAGGGCCCCGGGGAGGCGCGGGAGACGGCGGAGCCGCGATCGCGAGATGGAGCGCAGGACTGTAACGACGAGGAGATGAAGGACTCGGAGAGCGACGCCGAGGTTGGGGATGACAAGGCCGAGGGGCTCAAGGCCGAGGGTGGATCGGGAGCGGAGCTCAAGGAGTGCAAGGACGGCGCGGGGAAGGCGTGCGAGGTGGCCAAGGAGCTGGGCGAGGTGACCGCGGCACCCAGCGTCCCCTGCAGCTCGTCGAGCGCCGAGTCCCCCAGCCACCTGCTCGGGCCTGGCATCAACAAGGCCGAGGTGAAATACCTCCCTCCAGCCTCCCTGCCGGCGCCACAGCCGCTGCCCTTCGGATTCCCCTACACCATGAGCCCCTACTTCCATGCAGGTGAGGTGGAGGGGCTGCTGGGGGGGTTGGGGTGGGGCAGGGATGTGTTTGGCGCTGCTGGCACTGGGGCAGGATGTGTTTGGCGCTGCTGGCAGTGGGGCAGGGATGTGTTTGGCAGTGGGGCAGGATGTGTTTGGCGATGCTGGCAGTGGGGCAGGATGTGTTTGGCAGTGGGGCAGGATGTGTTTGGCGCTGCTGGCGGTGGGGCAGGATGTGTTTGGCAGTGGGGCAGGATGTGTTTGGCGCTGCTGGCGGTGGGGCAGGATGTGTTTGGCAGTGGGGCAGGATGTGTTTGGTGATGCTGGCGGTGGGGCAGGATGTGTTTGGCAGTGATGCTCTTCCCTCTCGCCGTTCCACAGTGCAGTTGTTGCTTTTTCAGCTTTTCAGCCTTGTTTCAAAAGGAAGGATTTCTCCGTGGAAAGGGTGGTCAGGCATTGGAAGGGTTCCCCAGGGAGGTGGTGTCACCATCCTTGGAGGTGTCCAAGGCGTGACTGGATGTGACACTCGCTGCCCTGGGCTGGTGACAAGGTGGGGATTGGTCACAGGTTGGACTCGGTGACCTTGGACGGTTTTTCCAACCTGCTGCCCACATGTTTCCACCATGCTGCCCTCCAGGGCAGGGACAGGCAGGCAGGCAGGGAGGACACTGCCAGCTCTGCTCCCACCACAGGCACAGCTGGAGCCAGGCAGGAGCAGGGGACACTGGTGGCACCAATGTGTGCCACCCCAAACTGGCAGCTCCACCAGCCCAGCCAAGAGCCCAGATCTGCCCCAGCTAATTACCTGGCAGAGCAATTAGCAGGAGGAGGAGCCTGGCACACGAGGAGGGGGAAGGAGGTGCTGAGCTGAGGGGCTGGGCTGGGCTGGGCTGGGCTGAGCTGTGCTGAGCTGAGCTGAGCTCTCTCTGCCTGTTCCCCATGCCAGCAGCTCCCTGTTATCCCCACTGCCCATCCCTCATTAGCGCTGCCTCCCAGGCAGGAAGGAGGAAGCGATTTTTCAGCGCCAGGCAGGTGGCCAGGATGATAAATATTCCTGCTGCCCTGGGCTGCCGAGGCTTCCTTTCCCTCCTGGCCATTTGAGAGGGCCAGGCTGAGCTTGGGGTGCTCGTGGCTGCTGAGATGCTCTGCAGGGAAGCCTGGCCTGGCCTGGCTGCTCCCCCAGCAGAGGGTGAGTTACTGTAATAGCCCATTTATTATTATCACTTTGGATTTATATCACCAGCACAGCTCAGGGCTGGGATTCACTGCCTGCCTCACAGTTTGTGCAGCCTGTGCAGGGCTGGAGCTCTTCTCCTCAGGGCTTTTTGGCTTCTGGCTGGTTTCACACGGAGCTGGGATGTCCTTCCTGCCTGCCCGGGGCTCTGTGCAGCTCCAGAGCAAATCCTCCCACCTGGAGAGCCTCGGGAGGACAGGGAATCGTTCAGTCTGCAGCACAGCAGGCTGAGGGGGGAGCTGGGAGTTCAGCAGCTGAAATATTGAGGGTTGCATCGATCCGGGCTGCAGCCATCCTGGGGGGATGAGAAATGTGCTCTGTGGGTCTGGGGGAGCACAGAGCACCCCAGGGCAGGCAGACAGAGCTGCACCCACCTCTCCCCCTGTGCCAGAGCAGTCCTGGAACTCTTTTTGAACAGGGATTGCTCTCCCAGGAGGGATTGGATGTTTTACCTTACCGTGGAGACTGGAATTGGAAAAGAGAGGGAGAGGGGGAGGGAGAGGAGAGGGTGGGGCTGAGAATGACCCCGGGTTTGGGGCAGTTCCTGTGCTCGGGCAGCACAAGGAGGCTCTGTGCAGGCAGGAGCTGCTCCGTGTCCCTGCTGGGCAGCGTTATGGATGAGGCAGCCGGGCCGGGTCGATTCCCTGAGCTGCCTTCTGGGGCTGTGGCTCGATGACCTCATCTCCTCAAGGTTTCAGCAGCCTCGCTCCCTCCTCCTCCTCCCAGCGCCTCCCGCAGCCCCGTCCTTTGGAAAAGGTGAAGGATGGAGTGTGCAGGAGGCTAAAATCCTTCTATTGATCCGTAGTCTGGAGAGCAATTAACGGCAGCCTTGTGCTGCTGCTGACCCCAGGGCTCTCCGAGGGAGGGAGAGGTGCACAGGGGGTGGGGAAAGGGCTGCAGCGAAATGATGAAAGCCCGAGGTGGGCTGGCGGCCCGGGGGGTGGCATTGTGTCCCCAGCTGGCACCTGGGCTGTGTCCTGCGGTGCCAGGAGCACGAGCTGGGCTGTGGTTGTGTCCCAGACTCCTGCTGCAGCCTGGAGCTGCTCTCCCTCGCTGACCCAGGCTCTCCATCACCCCTCCAGCTCCTCTTTCTGGAGCAGCTGGATGGCAGGAGGAGGGAATGGGAATTATAAATGGATGGTGGCCAGGCTGTGCTGGGGACATGTCCAGCCACCAGCCTGGGACGATGGATTCCCTTCCATCCCCACGCTGAGCCCCAGCTGCTGAAAGGCTCCCTAATCCATTAGCAGCCTCCCAGAGCATCATTTATCAGGGAGGAGGCCTGGCAGGGCTGGCTGCTGCCCTTGGTGGCTCTGCAGCCCCCAGCAGCGCTGACATGTCATTATTGGGATCGAAGGTGCAGCCCCTGAGCCGCTTGGCACCCATTTGTCCTCATTGTGCAGCCTGCCAGAGCAGCCAGAGCCTGGTCCTGCCCAGGAGGGGACAGCAGGGACAGCAGGGACAGCAGGCTCTGTGCTCCAGGGAGCTCAGGATTGGGTTTATCTGAGGGTTTATCTGTGCTCGGTGCAGATGAGATGCACAGTGAGGGGAAGGACAATAATCAGCTGCAGGAATCCTTCCCAGGGTCATTCCTGAGTGGTGACAGGGCTGAGGGACACCTGGGCAGGATGGAGCTGAGCCTTTGGAGCTGGGAGGGCTCTTCTGCAGCACTGTTTGATTTTGGGGCTTTTCTGCACCACTAATTCTATGGGAAATGTGTTCCCACCCTCCAGCTTTTGCATTCTGCATCACAGAAACTAATAACAGAGCAGAACCCAAAATATTGGTATTTACCTTCCCCTCCTCCCAAGAATATTTCCACCCTGGGAAGGCAAAACAAACACTGGGATATTTATTTGGCCCCATTGTGTTTCTCTGTGTGTGGGGATGTGGAAAATACTTGTTATTCCCACGGGCTGCTCTGCCTTGCCCTCAGCCCTGGGCACAGCAGGCTCCGCTGAGTGTCTGTGAGCATCCTGAGCTCTGCCTTCCTCCTCTGGGGCAGGGAGAGGCAGAGCAGGGAAATCCACATCGGGGAGAAGCTGCTGGAGGAGCAGGAGCTCCTTTGGAAGGTCAGGAACCCTGCAGGGATCCTCTCAGGGCATTCCAGGGACCCTGGGGAAGCCTCACACCTCTGCCCTCCTCCCTGCCAGCTGTGCAAGAACATCTGGGCTGATTCCCTGCCCAGCCAGGGGTGTGGTGGGTGCAGCCAGCCCTGTGTGAGGCTGAGCTAAACCCTGAGCGTGGCTGGGCTGGCTGGAGGCTCCAGGAGTCCTTCCCAAGCTCATCCAGGCCTTGGCTGGCTGCTGGAATAAGGAACTCCCTGACCCTGAGGCAGTTGGATCCCCCCGAGCTGCCCTGGCTGCAGATGGAGGTGTTTGGCCCCAGCACTGACTGTGCCTGGAAGAACTGAGCTCACTTTCCCTTCCTCTTTTTGCCAGGCTCCACAAAGGAGGAAGAGAATTCCTCCCTTTACCCCGAGAAAGAGAAATCCTCCCCCAAAATGGCAAAAAAATTGGGGGAGGGAAAGCCTTTGGCCGTTTGGGTTTTTGTGGATTTTACCAGCTGCACTTTGGGGTGTGTGCCCTGGAAAATGGGATGTGGTGGGAATGGGGGGTTGTGTCCATCTGCCTGTTGGGTAGCTGGGGGTGACAGGGGGAGGACAGTGGTCCTTTGCTGCCAGTGGGTTTCTTTTATCAGCGTTTGAAGTGCTGGAAGCTTTTTCTGGTTGGAAAAGGGTGTGAAGAGCCAGTGCTGTGTTTGCCCTGGCTGTGTGTGACACAGAGTCACCCCGAGCTCTGGGAACCAGGGCTGCTCCCAAAGAGATGCTTCTGGAGTGTCCAGAGCTGTGGGTTGGGCTGGAGCTGCCAGAATTGTCACCTTCCCAAGAGGAGGTGGTGCAGCTGCAGGGACAGCGCCAGGGACAAGGTGGGGAGGGAAGCAGGGAGTTGGGAAATGTGTGGAAATTATTCCAGAGGCTGTGCCTGCTGCCTGTGCTGGTTTAAAGCATCTCCCTGGCAGGAGAACTTCCTGTGCACATCCCAAGCTTTTCCTGCTCCCTGGGATGTCCCAGAGGCTCTGCAGGACCCTGCTGTGTGGCTCTGCTGCTTTCCCTGCCTGCTCCCTCGGAGCTGGGCTATTCCCCAGGGAATTGGCTGCTCCTCTCTGCTCCCACTGGGATTTTATCCCTTTTCCCCTTGCCGTTCCATGTGGGAGTGCTGCCCCAGCTGCTGTGGGCAGGAGTGAGGGTTTTGTCCATCAGATCCACCAGGGGAAAGCCTGAAGCCCACAGGACAGATCATTTGGTCATGACAGACCCCTGGGAGGAATACTTTTTCCCTGGCAGTTCTGCTCTCCATGCCTTGAGCAGAACAGCTCAAACTCCTCATCAGCATTTCCCTACCTGAGAATCCTGGATGTTCTCATCCCTAGAAATGTCCTTGTGCTCTCCTGGTCTGAACACCCCACAGCAGCAAATTCCATGGGCTAATAATGCATTCCCCCATCCTAAAGTGGTGTTGGCTGGAGTTTGGTTTGTTCTGTGTTTTCGGAGTCACCTGGCTGCTGTTGCTCTCTCCATTTCCATTCCCTGCCTCTCTCCTGCTCCTCCCTGGCTCCCGCTGGGATTTCTCCTGTCAGACAGTGCTGCTGCAGGGCCGGGGAGCTGCCCAGCCTCTCGGAGCTCATCGCCTTCCCTGCTGACAGCGCTGGGACTGCAGCCACTGCTGCGTTTTGGGGAATTGACAGCGACTGCATGCCAATCCCACTGCCCTGGGGATGGCAGGGCTGGCAGGGGCAGCAGCACCCGGAGCCAGGGCACAGCCAGGGCACAGCCAGCCTTATCCAGGGGATGTTTTGGACTGGGAATGATGGCAAACAAACCCTGGGAAGGAGCAGGAGCTCCCCAGCGATTCCCTCCCTTGGGGTGGCAGGGCTGGCAGGGGCAGCAGCACCCTAGAGCCAGGGCACAGCCAGCCTTATCCCAGGGTTATTTCAGACTGGGAATGATGGCAAACAAGCCCTGGGAAGGGGCAGGAGCTCCCCAGCGATTCCCTCCCCGTTGGCATGCCGAGCACGTCGGCAGCAGAGGAACCACAGGGCAGGCAGAGTTTTCCGCTCTGTGGTGTGTGGGGAGAAACTCCTCCAGGCTCTGCTGCTCTCCCCTCCCTTCCCCCTGCTCTCCCCGCAGCTGAAGAACATTAAACACATGAAATGCATTAGCTGGGATTTTTCCTCCCCCTTCCCCAGCCGGGGACCTCCAGGAGGAAGAGGCCTATGAATTGACCCTGCCCAGCGCTTTAATTGACAGGTCATTAAAGATGAATGTGTGGCTAGAGAGAAATATTCAGATTGCAGGCTGGCTGTTGTCCGTGTGGGATTTTAATGATTTATGTTCCTTTCTCCTTCCCACCCCCCCGACTCCAAACAATCCAGGCACCATGGGAGGTCTGTTTCTGGATGGGGAGGAGAGCCCAGCGCTGGAGGACATCAGCAAATGGACAGTGGAGGATGTCTGCAGCTTCGTGTCCAACTTGTCTGGCTGCACTGAGTACACTCAGGTAAACCCCAGCATGTTCAATGCTCACAGGGTGAGCATTCCCTGGGAACACCACTCCCTCCCTCCTGGAAGGAGCATCTCAGAGCTTTTTGGATTGCTGAACGTGGAAATGAGTGTTTGAAGGAAATGAGGATTGAGTCCAGCAGGAGAGGATGGGATTAGGGATGAGTTAGGACTGAACCTGAGCTCAGAATATCTTTGTTAGGAGCAGCTGGAGAACTCTGGGGCAAACAGCTGTGCCTGGGAGAGGCAGGTTGAGGGACAGGAATGTTTTTTACGGAGATTGGGACAAGGAACCTTCCTCACAGGGCATGAGAGGGATTTAGGGTGTGCTTGGATCTGTGGGAGAGAGGAGGGAAAGGAGTCTGGATAAATGGGATGGAGGCTGGATGTTTATGGGATGTCTGTGTGTGCAGAGGGGAGTTCAGGAGCTGGGTTTAGTGAGGATGAGGATGGTTCAGGACTGAGATGAGTGAGCTGAGAAGAGCTCAGGACAAAGGCTCTAAACCCAAAATCCCAGCTCCTCCCATTCCCAGTTCCCCCCAGCCCAGTGGTGCTGCACTGGCTGCATTCCTGCCCTGGGGAATGACCACTGCAATTGCCTGCAAGCCTCTGACACGTGCAGGAACCTTTGGCACAACCCCCTTGCAGCAGGAACATCCTTCCCACCTTCCCTCCACACCATCCTGGTGCTCCAGTGGGGCAGCAACCTGCAGGGAGACAGAGTTTCTCTCTTCCCACTGCATCCCAGGCGGTTTTAGGGTGATGGAGCTGCTGCAAACAGCCCTGCTCAGCTGACTGGGGCTGTGTGGCTGTAGGGGATGAGGGTTTTCAGGCTCTCTCAGTGCTGTGGGGCTCTGGCTATAGGGGATGAGGGTTTTCAGGCTCTGTTCAGCCATGTAGGGCTCTGTGACTATAGGGGATGAGGATTTTCAGGCTCTCTCGGTGCTGTGGGGCTCTGTGGCTATAGGATAGGAGGGTTTTGGCCCTTAAAGCTGTGGCTATAGGGGATGAGGATTTTCAGGCCCTGCCTGGGGGTTTAATGGGGTTTTTTACAGGCTGGAAATGGCAGTGCTCAGGCTGCCCCAGCCCCGAGGCTCTGCCTGCACTCCCTGCTCCAAAGCCACAGCCGCCGGGGAGGTCTGGCTTTGCTCCTGCCAGGAAAGCCCTGCTGGAATGCTCTGCTTGCAGAACCATCCAGGCAACTTCAGCACAGCTCAGAGTTGCCCCAGCCTGGCCAGAGGTCAGCTTTGGCTCGGCACTGGAGCTGGGGGACAGCAGGGATGCTGTTCCCAAATTCAGGCTGGTTGTGGGTGTTTTAGGGTTGGGCAGAGGGAGGGCTTTGGCTCCTGGCCATGCTGGCTGCAGGGGAAGGACAAGGAATAGGGAGCTGTGCTGGGGCAAAGAGCAGCACCTTGTGCTGCAGCTTTGCTGGAGGAGGTCAGAAATAAAAATAAATAAAAATAAATGAAAGGGTGTTCGTTCAGTCTGGAAATGGAGCAGGAGAACACCCCAAGAAGGGAGCAATGAAAGCACCAAGGCAGAGCTCAGCCTTGCCAGCACAGCCCAGATCAGGTGCAAAAATGTTCTCAAACACTCTCAGCTGGGTTCACTCAGTGCTCACTTGGGGTGCTGCACCTGGGCTGGTCCAGGGGAAAAGCTTCACCCAGCATTAAAAAAAAAAACAAAAAAACCAAAAAATCCACCCCAACTTAAATATATTTATTTCTATAAATAAATACTATTTAATATCAATTGGTAATGTAATTATTGATGATATAATTATCAGTGATATAATTATCAATAATTATCAATTTCTATTTCAATAACTATCTATAATTTAAACTGGCCCAACCAGCCCTAATTCCCATGGGATTCTCCTTCTCCTCGTTGGCTCCTGGCTGTGGATACAGCACTGCAGACAGCTCTGGTGGGTCAATTCACCTTTCCCAGGGTGCCAGGGCAGGGCAGGTGGCTCAGGTGTGTCCCTGTTTGTCCCCTCAGGTATTCCGGGAGCAGGCCATCGACGGGGAGACCCTGCCTCTGCTGACAGAGGAGCACCTGCTGAACAACATGGGGCTCAAGCTGGGCCCTGCCCTCAAAATCAGGTCACAGGTAGGAAAATCTCCTCTCCCAGAACAAGTGACACCATTTCAAGCTGGCCCTGGGGGTGTCTGGAAATCTATTTATTGGAAATAATTTATTAAGCAATAATTTAGTTGCAATTCTGTTTCAAGGATATGAAGAAGTTCCATATCCTCACCTGGAACCAGTCATAGGTGTGTCAGGGAGGAATCACAGAAAAAATTCAGTGCCAGGGATAGAAATAAATAGTCCAGGGGAAGTGGTGGGAGGGAATAACAGGGATGGAGTGGGAAACTCCTAAAATGGGTTGTTCCCAGCATGGCAATTCCACTGCACTTCCCCTCAGTGTGACTCAACCCCAGAACATCTCTGCTGCCTTCGTTTCCCCCAGAATGCTGGGAAGAACACTCCTGCCCCACGTTGTGCTGTATTCCCTCGGGAATTGTGTCCTGGCAGGAGCTGGGGCTGTCCTGTGCCCACCCCGGAGCTGTCCTGGGCACCTCCTGGGGCTGTCCTGGGCACACCGCCCCTGGGGCTGTCCTGTGCCCACCCCGGGGCTGTCCTGTGCCCACCCCGGGGCTGTCCTGGGCACCTCCTGGGGCTGTCCTGGGCACACCCCGGGGCTGTCCTGGGCACCTCCTGGGGCTGTCCTGGGCACACCCTGGGGCTGTCCTGGGCACACCCTGGGGCTGTCCTGGGCACACCCTGGGGCTGTCCTGGGCCCACCCTGGAGCTGTCCTGGGCACCTCCTGGGGCTGTCCTGGGCACACCCCGGGGCTGTCCTGTGCACACCCTGGGGCTGTCCTGTGCCCACCCTGGGGCTGTCCTGGGCACCTCCTGGGGCTGTCCTGGGCACACCCCGGGGCTGTCCTGGGCACCTCCTGGGGCTGTCCTGGGCACACCCTGGGGCTGTCCTGTGCCCACCCCGGGGCTGTCCTGTGCCCACCCCGGGGCTGTCCTGGGCACCTCCTGGGGCTGTCCTGGGCACACCCCGGGGCTGCAGGGACAATCCCAGCTCCCCAAACCCACAGCCTGCCTTGGGGTGGAACAATGAGAGAGCCTTCAGCGCTTTCCCTGCAGCCCTCGCTGTTTATGAGTGGCTCATAAAAAGGTTCTGTGGGCAATTGTTCCCCGTGGGTCAATTCGGGAGGAAATAAAACTCTTAAAAAGCAGAGAGCCCTGAACAGCTCAGAGATGGGGTTTGGCTTGGAGGGGGAATGTGAGATACGGGCTGGGAGCAGAAAAATTCCCCCGATTTAATCAATAGTGTTTAAAGTTGTGTAATAAGGCAGGGCTGGGGGTGGAGGTGGGGGGAGCAGAGCCCTGCTGCTGCTCCCTGAATAATGTCCCACTTGTCTGGGCCAGCAGCAGCCCTGCTTTTGGTTAAGCTCAAATGGGAAGCAGCTGTGGAGGTGCTGGGAGGCTGTGGGGCCTTTGGCCCTTGCTGGGAGGCAGGAGAGCTGCAGGAGAGCTGCAGGGGAGGCTGCAGGGGAGCTGCAGGGGAGGTGTTGGGGCTGCAGCAGGCAGAAACAGGGCCAGGCTCCCTCCCTCCAGCAGGATTTTTATTTTCCCTCCCTGCATTGTTGTTTTTAAGAGCAATCCCTGCTCCTGCAAAGCAGAGTGCTGTGCCCAGCAGCAGAGGGAGAGCAGAGTCCTGGGGAGGTGTCCGTGGGGAAAATTTTGGGGCAGGAATGAGCCAGGCTGCTCAGCTGGGCTGTCCCTGCACAGCTGGAGCCTGGAGAAGGACTGCAGGACAGAGTCCCTGAGGAAGAGAGAGGAGGGAATCCTCCCTGGTGTGGTTTCTGGGTGCATTGGCAATGGCACTGCTTCATTCCAGTGCTGTGACCATACAGGTTAGGAGTGGAAGGGACCTTAAAGTCCCCCCTGTCATGGGCAGGGCCACCTTCCACTGTCCCTGGGTGGCCTTGGACATTTCCAGGGATGGGGCAGCTCCTCTGGAGAGCCTCTTGTGTCAGTTTTTTGGGGTTATACACAAACCCACGCTAGTTCCAGGGGATTCTGGGGACAGTTTATCACAAACCCACGCCGGCTCAGGGGCATTGCTGCCATTCCCACCCTGCTGCCCTCATCCCACAGCTGATTCTCCCCCTTTTCCCGCAGGTGGCCAAGCGGCTGGGCAGGGTGCTCTACATGGCCGGCTTCCCCATGGCTCTGCCGCTGCAGCCAGCCGGGCTGCGAGCTCCGGAGCAGCGGGAGGTGCAGGGCGAGCTCCGCCCGGCCTCCACCGGCAGCGTGGCCTCGCCCTTCGGCAGCGCCCTGCCCGCCAGCCGGGGCTCCCCCAAACAGGAGAACGGCAACCCTTCCCTCCTCAACGACACCACCAAACCTCCGTGCTAACCCCGGCGGCGCCGGGATGCGGGAAGGAGAGGAAAGGGGCGGCGGAGGCTGCCGGGAGCAGCGCAGGACGTGCAGGAGGAGGAGGAAGGGAGGTTTTTTGGTTTTTTTGGAGGAGTTAGCTTTTTTGTTCGGGGAAAATAATGAAAAAAACCCACGCGGAAGATTTCAAAACTGTCAAAAACGAAGGGAAGGAAGGAGAATTATCCAAAGATGTTGTCCTGGGACGGCGCCAAGTGAAGAGAAGGATGCTGGAGGATGGAGGCAGCATTCCCGTTCCCTTCCACACTGCTCCCGGGAGCTGGAGAGCTCTGCACGGGGAATCGATCATGGACAGGCTGCTCTTTGCCTTCAGGAACTCCTGGGTGTGACTGACAGGGAAGGGGAAGGGGCTCTGCTCCTCCCAGCGCTCCTCAGAGCAAACCAACCCATCCACACCCCCAGCACCCTCTCCTCTCCTCCTCCCTGCCAGCGGGGCTCAGCTCCTCATTCAGGTGTCTATGCATCTCTAGCAACTTTGAAAACAATACCAAAGACAGACAAAAAAAAGGATAAAAAGACAAAAAAACTAAAAAAAAAGGCAAGTTCCCGTCCATGTTTACTTTGTGCAGATGGTACAGAGCCACCCTGCCCTGCCCTGCCCTGCCCAGGGTCCTGGCAGCACCACGAGAAGGCCTCCCAGCCCTGCAAGGTGGTTGTTTCCCGTGGGAGGGTTGGTTTGCAGCAGCAGTGATGCTCTGGGGGCTGCCAGGCTCCCTGCTCTGCCCTCCCCAGCCTCATCCCTGCAGCTGGGCTGGGGGTTCTGTCCCAGGGGGGTTTTATGTTAAAGCCTTCTTGTTCCAGAGGTGGCTGTAGTTGCACATCCTGGCCTGCTGTGGACCACCAGACAGAGCCTGGCTGTTCCCAGAGCCTGCAGGAGGAGGAGGAGGAGGAGGAGGGGAAGGCTGGGGGATCAGGCTGAAAACAATGGGCAGAGTTTTTACTACTGTGAATGAGCTGGGAACTCCTGGGGTGACCTCCTGTGACTTGTACAGTTGTGAGCAACAATCACATGTGGTACTTTTCTCTCTCTCTCTCCCCCCATCCCCTGTTTTTTTTGGGTTTGTTTTTTGTTTAAACGTTGCACGTGCTGCCGTTTTTCTTACAGAATAGCTTTGGTGGTACTTTAGCTTCTTTATATTGTAAAAAAAGGAAAAAAAAAATTCATTATCCATCACATCACGATAAAAAACGCTTTCCAGCAATCAATTTAAATAAAAAAGAAAAACACTTAATTTACAAATGGTACCTGGCTTTACCCAAGCAGTCTGTGTCCTTCCTTTCCCTGGGTGCACAGCTGGCTCATTCCTGCCTGGAATTCAATCCAAGGTTGGTTCCCAGCTCCTTGCCCAGCTCAGTCAGAGCCAGCAGAAAAAGGAACTTCTTCCTCTTGTGGAAGAACAGCTAAGTTAAAATCTTGTACCAAGTGAAAAATGTTCTTTATGGTTAAAGTGGTGCAATTCTTACCTGGGCAGCGTTTCCTACATGATTCCTTTTGCCTTTCCTTACTCCTTCATGCCTGCACAACCTGCCCACCCCAAGGCACTTTAATTCAAAGTTTCCTTCTCCAGCACACTCAGAGCCAGGGTGACTGAGCTGATAAAAGCTCCTGTGGAAGCTCTGAGAGTCTGCACAGTCCTTAAACCCTCCTGGGCACCCCAGAGGGTTTGGTGAGCCCCAGAGCTAATCTGGGGTGGTTGGTGGGACAGAGAGGAGGAACTCTGGACAAAACCCTCATCCCTGCCTTGCTCAGCTCACTCAGCAGGAGCTGAAAGTCACCCCTGGGCTACTGCAAGCAGCAATTTTAATGAGGTCTTTCATTCCCTCTGCTGAGCAGTTTTTACTTAGCCTGGACTTGGCCACAGTTTTATTGGTACCAAAACCAGAAGTGGTAAAAAAAGCTTGAAAAGTCCAAGTGGTGTCACCAAGCAGCTCCTGGTGGCACCTGGGGTTGAGTCCCACCTGTGTTTGGCTCTTCCTGAGGTGCAGTGAGGAAGGTGAGGCTGCAGGGGTGGCTGGGAGGAGTTCAGTCCTCATCAGAAAACTCCAAATCCTCCACGACATCGTCCCCACCCTGTGCCAGCTGCTCCAGGTCTGAGCGGGACATTCCCTGGGGACATCTCTGCCTTCCCTGGGCATCCTGGGCTCCTTCCTCTGCGGGGGAAAGGGAGAGGAGTCAATAATGCTGCCTGCCTGGGAGGGGAGGCAAGGCAGATCATTAGTAATTAATGCCAGGAGCTCATTAATCTGTCCTGGGGAGCCCTGCAGGGTGGGCACTGCTCTGAGGTGCCTGGGGGAGGCACAGGAGCCCAAAGTGCTCCAGCTGGGGCTGGAAAATGAGGGGAGGGAGACTGGGGGGCAGCAGACAGGCAGTGGGGCCAGCAGGGGACCTGGGCTGTGGGGCCAGCAGGGGACCTGGGCAGTGGGGCCAGCAGGGACCTGGGCACTGGGGCCAGCAGGGACCTGGGCAGTGGGGCCAGCAGCGACCTGGGCACGTTTCCCACTGCAGAAACCCCAATTACTGCACCCACTAAAGGGTTCCCCCATGCCCCCCGTGCCCAGGATGGCTCAGATGGGGCTGTGAGAGCCTGGGAACACCTTAACCCTTTGCTCTCTGCACCTCAGAGCTGCCAGGGCTCCCCTCCAGGGTGTGGAAGCTCCTCCTGACACCTTCACAGGACAAGAGAGCCCAGGAACTCCCTTCCCCACTCACCCTCAGACTCACTGTCCTCTTCCAATTCTTCCTCATCCTCCTCGACTTCGTAATTTCCTTCTTCATCATCATCCTCCTCCCCGAACTCCTTGCTGCTGGCTTCTGAGGTGTCATCATCCGAGGCCTGCTGGGCTCTGCCTTTCCCTGCAAGAGTTTTCCAGGTGTGAATGGAGCAGAACAGCAGCACAGGTGAGGGGCAGAGAGCTCAGGAGTGCCAGACACACCGAGGGGGAGATTTCTCCACATTTCTCACTGATATCCTGCAAAAACCTCCTCCCTTTGCACCAGAGTGGGATGAATTTAATTTCAGTAGCAATTCCCAGCTTGAGCCCTTTAACTCCCAGAGATCCAGCTGGAAACACAGCACTGCAGGAACCTCCCCAGCTCCTGGTTTTTCCTGCTCAGGGATTCCCAAAGTGGATTCTCTCTCCTCTTCAGCCCTCACAGAGAGCCCAGCCAGGGATTCTCCCCTGCCTGCCAAACACTTCCCATTCCAGGGGGAAGCTCATCCCGATGGGGTGGAATTCTCTGCCTCCAGCACCTTTCCTGCTGCCCTGGGAGGATGCTGGGCTGTGATCCTGCTGCAGTGGGCAGGCAGCTCCCAGCTCCACCTGACAGGGAGCAGCAATCTCCCTGCACCCAAAAAAATCCCTTCAGATTCTCTTCCCTTCCTCCCCCCTCGTGGTCACCCCTGCTGCACCCACCTGGACATCCCAAATTCCAGAAGGGACACCAAGTTTGTCCCCAAACTCTGCTGGGCTGCCCAGGCAGGTTGCACAATTTGCTGTGGCCCTCTCGTGGTCACAGCCCAGCTGACATCACCCCCTGCTCTCCAGGTTTTCCTGGCTTGGCAGGAAGGTTTGGAATAAATAAATCAGGTGTGAAATAAAGAAATCAGAGGTGCAGGGAGGTGGAACACAGACAGAACCTGCAAACACCCCAAACAGCCAAACACCCCTTGGGTTTGGGGTCTGACCTTGTGGGGGACAACAGGAAGGTGACAAGGGGAGGACAGAGTGTGGGTGATCCCAGAAAAAAACCCACAGGATTGAGGCTTTGGGAAGAGCTGGATTGACAAAGCAGGAGAGGGAGAGAGGAAAAAAACCTCCCAAACACCTTCTGTGCCATTTTATCCTGTGTCTCCTTCTTTATCAGTGAACCTTTTCAACCCCCCTGAGGGCAGAGCCAAACTGACCCCATCACTACGGAATTCTGGACAAGAAAAACGGAATTCTGGACAAGAAAAACGGAATTCTGGACAAGAAAAACGGAATTCTGGACAAGAAAAACGGAATTCTGGACAAGGAGAAGGCAAGCCCAGCCCCAGCCCTGTACCTTTTTTCACAGAGAAGCCACCATTCTCCTCCTCAGAGTCACTGTCCAGCTCGAAGAGGTCCTTGAATTCCTTCTTATCCTCCTCCTTCCTCTCATCGTGCTTCCTACACTTGATTTCTGGGAAGTTCAAGTCTTCAAGCTGGAAAGCAAACAAACCCAACAGTCAGAACAACCCTAATTTGTATTTCTGGATGTCAAACGCTGTGTTTAAAGCCAGGAACTTGGCTGGGTCAGTCTGGGGCAGCCCCAGAAATTCAGAATATTGCTGAGATGTGGCTGTGGGATGTCTGCAGTGAGAGCCAGGCTGTGCTGGGCACCTCTGGAGCAGCAATTCCCCGAGCCCCACTCCGGTTTTGGGTGCAGATTTCAGGATTTCAGGTGCTGAGGATGCTGCCTGCCCTGCCCTGCCCTGCTGGAGATCAATGGGCCAGGAGCCCCCTGAGCAGCCAGCCAATATCAATGCCATTAAGTCCTTCCAATTGACACCACCTCGGTGCTCTTTACACCTCTCCGGAGGGGGATCAGGGGGAGGATTTACTCGCAAGGGCTCAGGCCAGCAGGGCAAAGATAATCAGAATGCAAATGAAATCCCAAGTGCTCTCAGAGCATCAGCTGCCCTGCCCTGCCTGGCTGCACATCCTCCTGGGAAGCACTCAGGCATTAGCACACATTAGAGCTTGCTTGGAAACATCCAGCCCCAGGTAATAACTCATGGGCTCTGCCTGCCACCCCTCAGACCACCCCCGAAACACCTTCCCCTCGGAGCACAGCCCTTCCAGCCCTCCTGGGAGCTTCTGATGGCAGCAGCAGCCTGGAAGGAGGGAAAAGCAGCTCCCGGCAGGGAGAGGGACAGGGTGGGGATGGGGAGCAGAGAGATGGAGCTGTGCGTTTGCTCCCACGGCAATTCCAGCAATT
Source organism: Entomyzon cyanotis (assembly GCA_024500445.1). NCBI lineage: Eukaryota > Metazoa > Chordata > Aves > Passeriformes > Meliphagidae > Entomyzon > Entomyzon cyanotis. The sequence goes on from JAKEPQ010001025.1 coordinate 1,191,256, forward strand.
TCTCCCAGCCTGTTCCACGGTTATGGTCCCCAGCTGGGCCATATTGATCCTGGGGCTGAGCACTTCCCAGCAATCTCCTGCAGGAGCTGGGCAGGGAAGGGCAGAGGGGAATAAATGCAAATGGAAATTCGCAGCACCGTTTGCAGGGGGTGATTTTAAATCCTCATCTTTGCCACCCCACAGTGGGGCAGGGGGTGAAAACCTCTTCCCTAATTCCCATTATTTCTGGGGGACACGACAGGCTCCTGTCCTGGCAGCAGTGGGGCTGCTGGCTGGGACTCCACATTCCCAGGAAAAATCCCCATTTCCAAAGGCAGCCTCGGTTTTGGGTGGAATCAGCACAACCTGAGCACAGCAAACAGGAGCTGGGGCTGGATGGTGCTCAGTTGTGTCACCTCCACCTTCCTGAGAGCCCACAGGACCTGCAGGATGGACACCCCACAAGGAAGGCAGCAGACCCCACAAGGAAGGCAGCAGACCCCACAAGGAAGGCAGCAGACCCCACAGCTGCTGCACAGTGATCCCAAATCCAAGGGCTGAGATGCTCCTGCCACAGCCACAGCCACCCAGAGGCTCTGTTCATCACACACAAGCACTAATTAGCTAATTTGGGGGCCAACCCTTTAATCCCCAGGTAGAGAGTTCCCATCCACCCCATCTCACCAGGCTGATTAGTGCACATCCCATTAAAAACCATTGGGAAAAGCACAAGGAATGGGCAGAGCTGTTATATATCAGGCAAACTGCAGCTCCCAGCAGCTCTGAGCCAGGCTGGGATTTTTTTTCCCTGTTATTACCTTTTTTCCCCCCAATGGCTGCTAATGGGACATGGATTTTCCCAGCCCTAATGGGCCTCATGGTGTTCCCTCTCCTGCTGGGGCTCACAAAGCTGCATCGTTAAGCCACCAGTCCCCACCGAGCCACACAACAGCCCCATTCACCAGCAGAGCTGCCAGGCAGCCTCGTGGAGAGAAATCCCAAATCTGCCCCTTTGTGCAGAGAGCAAACCCCAAATCTGCCCCTTTGTGCAGAGAGCAAACCCCAAATCTGCCCCTTTGTGCAGAGAGCAAACCCCAAATCTGCCTCTCTCTGCAGAGAGCAAACCCCAAATCTGCCTCTCTGTGCAGAGAGCAAACCCCAAATCTGCCTCTCTCTGCAGAGAGCAAACCCCAAATCTGCCTCTCTCTGCAGAGAGCAAACCCCAAATCTGCCTCTCTGTGCAGAGAGCAAACCCCAAATCTGCCTCTCTCTGCAGAGAGCAAACCCCAAATCTGCCTCTCTGTGCAGAGAGCAAACCCCAAATCTGCCTCTCTCTGCAGAGAGCAAACCCCAAATCTCCTTCTCTGCACAGAGAGCTGCTTCAGCCCCAGGAAATGCCTCCCCACAGCAGTAGGGTCTGTTTGGGACACGAGGTTGGCCCCACTCCTGGCTGTCCCTCTGGCCCCATGCTTTCCCAGCACTCTGGGTGTTTCTGTCCCTCTGCACAATTCCTGGGCAATCCCACCTTTCTGCCAGGCTGCCCCATGCCCTGAGCACTTGTAGGATCTCCCAGCTCTGTTCCCCACTCCAGGACCCAGCTGGGAGCCACCCCTGCTCCCCAGCCATCGATTATTTGAATTGTTGCCTGCCTGCTCTGCAGACACCCATTAGATCTGTTTCCTGCTGCCTGGCCAGGAGCTGCTTCAGCCACTTTCATTGCATTAGCATCCAGACAGCTTTTCCTAATGCAGCTCCAGCCCCTCCTGCTCCTGGAGCGTTCCCTGGGGCAGGAGATGTGGGAAATGACGGCCTGGGCATTTGTGGCCAGACAGAAAGTCCCAATGCCATGCTGGGTGTCACCAGGATGTGGTTCTCATCTCCCCAGGGCTCTAAAATTGCCCAGAAATTCAGGATTAATACTCACTCTTTCCTTGCCGCTGATTTCCAGTTGGATCTCCTTCTCCCTCAGCTTCTTCCACTGAGTGTAGTATTTGCTCAGAGGTGTCCCTTCCTCCTTCACCTGCTTCTCCCATTGTTCCTGAGGACAAAGAGGTACAAATTTAAAGCTTTTCCAAGCAGTTTTCCAACCAACGGGGAGTCAAGGGCACAAGGTGAAGATATTTTCCCAAACCACACTTAGGAAAATTTTCCCAGCTTCTGGGCAGAAGTTTGCCACCAGGATGAAGAAGGCAAGCAGGACTGAGAGTGAATTTATTTCAGCAGCTGCTGAGCCAAGAGTGGTGGCACTGAGAACTCCCCTTGGGCCAGGCAAAATTTGGGCACTGCAGGGACAAAGCTGAGGTGGGCAGCATGGACAAGGCCATCCTGTGAGCCCATCCAGTCAAGGCTGGAGATGATGCTGCAATGGAAAAAAATCACTTCAAATGAAACCTGAATGCAGGAATAGGAAAGGGATGATCAGAGAATCATCAGGACAAAACCTGCCCCTTCAGTGGAAGCACCTGCTCACCTGCTCAGCCCTCCAATTCAGGCAAAGCTCCCACGAGCATTTCCAGCCCTGAGTGCCAACCAGGGCTGCCTTTCCCCTGTCCCACAGCCAAGGGTTTATTTTTGAAACAAACATTCCCCTGCAGGGTCCTGGACTCAGCCCAGCCCGGGGAGAGCAGAGCATGAGGGAGTGCAGAGCCAATTCCTGCTGCCCAGGCAGGGAGAATGAGGAGCTGCTAACACCAGAAATGGTGGGAAGAGAATTAATTGGTTAAAAATGCTTTAACCCTTCAATCATTTGGCACCCGAGTGCTGCAAGGGGGATGTCAGACTGAAATTAATTCTTAGCTAGCTAAAACTCCTCCCAGGACTGTACCTGTTTGCTGGACCACCACAGAGCTTGGTGTGACCTCACAGTAAAAAGGCAACAGCACAAGATTTAGCAGCAGCTCAGATATTCTTCAGCACATTTCAGTGAGATCTGAGCCCAAAAAGGAGGGTGATCCCCTGGTTGCTGCTGCTCAGCCACCCAGGCAGCAAGAAGTTAAAATAATCCTCTGCTTCTTCCCCCAGGGCCTGCAGGCAGAGCTGCTGGGAAGAGCAGGCAGGGGCAGAGCTGTTGAAAGCTGTTTTGTTCAGCCAAAGAGCTTCCCCAGCCCCTCTGGCTCAGGGAGGGCCTGGGAGGCTGGAAGCTGTGTGTCTGCAGTGGGTGGGTGGTCAGAGCAGTGCCCACAAAAATCCTAACCAACAATCGCCCCAAACCACCAAACCTCACTGCAGACAGGAAGCTCAGCAGCCCCAGCCAGGCTGGCACTGCTGAGTCACTGCAAAGGCACCAAGCCACCAAAGTGCCACCAAGCCCTCAGCAGAGCCCACAGCAGCTCTGCCATGCCCTGGCACGGAGCTGCCAGCCTTTCAGCAGCTCCTTCTCCTGCAGGCTCACACAAACGAGGCTGCACTGCTGCTCCAGCTCAGCTCAGGGCCAGTGCTGGAGCTCCCAGGGATGCAGAAATCCAGGCTTTCCAGTAAACCCTGTGGCCACACAGACTGCTCTGAGCCATCAATCGCCTGACAGACAGGGAGATTTTCCCCAGGCAGGGCAGTGTTAGTGTCCCTGTTTCCTCTCAGAGAGGACACCAACCTTGCCAGGCTTGCAGAGGTGGCAGAACCCTAAATCACTTCAGGCACAAACAGGCACTGACAGCAGTGGGATGATGAAAGCAACTTCCCAGCAAAGGCAAGGCCCTTCCATGCATGTGTGTGCATCACAAACACCACCAGCACACCATTTAGGGACTGTTTTCCATGAGCCTCTTGGCTGCAGAGCCCTGCCAGCCCCAGCTCGGCAGAGACCCAACCTCACACATCCCTTGCCATCAGCTCCTCCTCCTTTTCCCAGGCCAGAGCCTGTCTGTGACCCGGGAAGGGTGAAGGAAGGGCAGCGGGAAGGGGCAGCGGGAAGGGGCAGCGGGAAGGGGCAGCGGGAAGGGGCAGCGGGAAGGGGCAGCGGGAAGGGGCAGCGGGAAGGGGCAGCGGGAAGGGGCAGCGGGAAGGGGCAGCGGGAAGGGCAGCGGGAAGGGGCAGCGGGAAGGGGCAGCGGGAAGGGCCAGGCTCACCACCGCCGCAGCGTTTCCCACGCCGAAGGCTGCGCGCTGCCGCCTGCTGCAGATGTACACTGAGTTCTCCTGCACCTTCTCCAGCAGCTGCCTGATGGGCTTGCAGTAGTTGGCAACCTTGCACTCCTTCAGGAAGGATTTCAGCTGGGAGGAGGAAAAGGAGAGGAAGGATGAAAGGAATGGAATGGTTTCCATGAACGTCCCAGCAGTGAAAAAGCACTTCCCACCCTCAGTGACCAATTTTTCTCTTTAATTCATCCAATATTCCCATGGGATTTATCACCCATATTCAGGCCTGGGGGTTCTGCTTCCCTGGGTTGGGAGGATGCAAAGAGCTGCAGTTTGCTCCAAACCAGCTCTCTAACACCACTTTTTTTCTGGAAAAGATGGTTCAGTGAGGAAAAGGTCTGAGCTCCTGACCAACCCCACTCCAGCTGGCACCCCAGGCCTTCCCAGGGCTCAGATCCACACCAAAAATGACAAAACAAAACTCTCCAACAGCCCTGCCCTGCTGTGCCACCTCCAAAGCAAGAGCTGAGGCAGCAGAGGATGCTCTTGGTGACAGGAGGAAGGATGGGAGTGTCCAGGTTGATTCATGGCTTGAATTCCAGTGGACTCCACTCAGTTCTCACCGAGATCCTGCAGGCCCAGCTCTTTGCTGGAGCCATAAATAAAAACACACACACAAACACTCCACAGACATTTGATTTAGAGCGAGAGACCCAATAAGGCAGGAGAAAATGGTTAACCACAATGGAACCTTGCTCTCAGCTGGGACCTGCAGATGCTATCGGGAGGCAGATAAAGGGTTTGCAGGCAGCAAATCCATTACTGCCCTCCCCACCCCTGCCTTCCACAGCTCTGCCTCCAAAGGCACAACTGGGGGAAGGAGGAAGATTTTCCCTCCTGTCAGGCTTGATCTGAGATGCCAAGTGGGGAGGTGTTAGGTGTCAATCGAGAAGTGGCAGTGCCACCCAGCCACTTTGTCCCTGTTCCCTGCCAGCACAGCACCAGCTCAGAAAAATGGGAATTAAAACACAGATCTTCCCTGCTTCCCCCAAAGCACACAGCCCATCAAGCCAGCACAAAGAAACCATCAGCACAACCATTCTTCTGCTGCTGAAGCCTGTCCTAGCCTCCCCCTGCTTCCTAAAATATTTATTTTTTATAGGTGCTGCATATTTATCTCCACTGAGAGACGCATTTGTCATTCGATTTATCTCACTTGATCCCCCCAGCTGCAGCCCCAGATCCATTCCATCCGCTGCCACATACATTATCATTTTTCTTCCCTTGCAGAAGTGTCACCAGAAATCCTGCAAAATCTCGGGCTCTATCAGCACAGTTTGGAGCTGTGTGCTCCTCACACAGCCCTGCTCCAGCCCTGCTCTCCCCCTCCTCTCTCCCACCCTTGCAATCCCTCACAGTCCCACCTCGATCTACCACAGATATTAATGAAACCTAATGACATCTCAGCCCTGTGTTGAGAGGCAGGGAGGTAGAAGAAGATAAAGGACAGAGAGGGGGGGGGGAAAAAAGGGTCTGTGTGTGCTTTTTCCTGCCCTGCCAAATGGAACAATCCTATCTTTGCAGAATAAAAGCAACCAGAACAGCAGTGAGGGTGTGCAGATGTGGCACTGAGGTCTCACATTCAGCTCTGTCATTAGTGGTGTGGATTCTGTCCCACTGCCAGCCTGCAGCACCAAAGCTTTCCCCCAGCACAGACCACAGAGCAAAACCCCAGCTCCTCTTACTGGAAGTGATGCAGGGAGCTGGAGATGATCTGAAGGGACTGGGAACCCAAATGCTGCCCAGGAGTATTTCCCTGGGGCAGAGGAGCAGCAGGAGCAGCACTGGCAAGGCAAAGCCAGGCAGTGCCTCCTGCCCTTCTGCCTCACTGCAAGGCAAACCTGGATCCTGCCAGCTTTCCCCCTCCAAGCTCCCACTTCTGCTCTGTGCTGCCTGCCAGAGTCTGGAGGGGGGAAGAGGCTCTTCCCAGCATCCAGAGCTCTTCCCTCGCAGCTCCTCCCCAGCCCCAGCAGGCAGTGACCACCACGGGGTCAGCCCTGGGGCAGCACCGGCAGCTTTGAAGTGTCTCCATCCCCAGGCTCTGCTCTCCTTTCATCTGCCGGGTGCTTCCTGCCTTCCAGGCAGGGAGCTTGGGAAGCTGAGTGTGGAAAGCTCAGCCCAGCTTCTCCCAGAGCCACTGACCAGAGCAGCAGGAGGAGGAGGAGGAGGAGGAGGAGGAGGGACAACAGAGCCCCTGCCAGCTGGAACAGCCCTGCCACGGCGCTGGGAGAGGCGTGAGCTCACCAGGGAGGGAGGATCAGGACAGATGGATCTTTCCAGTCAGCTGGACGAGCTCCAGGAGAAAAGCCTCTCCCCACACGCCTTCGGGAAGGCGCAGAGATTTTGGGAAGCCAACCCACCCCCCAGCCCAGCAGACGCCACGAGGCTGTGGGCAGCGGCAGCCGAGCAGGAATGCGAGAGCAGCAATCCCTGCAGGATTCCAGGCTGGGCCCAGGCTGGCTCTGGAAGCCACAGGGCTGTCAGCCGCTCCTCGCTGCAGCCAAACATCGCCTCCGACAGCTCCGCCGCTCCAACAGCCGCTGGCTGCGAGCTCAGTGCTCTGTGCTGCCAAAAGTGGGGAGCAGGGCAGGCAGAGAGGCACAGGAGCTGCTCTGCTGCACACACAGGGGCTGGGAGCTGCCAGCAGCCAAGGCAGCCCCGGTGCCAGGCTGGGGGACACAGCCAAGAGCTGTGTGCCTGGCAGATGCCACCCCCTGGCAGATGCCAGTCCCTGGCAGGGACACCGAGCTCTGCTGCCCAAACCCCCCCAGGGCACAACCAATGCTCCCCCAGCAGCCAGAGGCACCCCGAGGGGTGCAGGGGCTCGTGGCACACAGCAGGACAAGCAGAGGGCTGTGTCCCCATGGAGGATGTGACAGCAGCCACTCCTGAGGTGGAAACAGGGCTGGGAATGTGGGAAGATTCCAACAGTTTTCCACTTTACAGCTCCTCCCGAGGGGCTGATCCCATCTCTGCTCCTGTGACCAGGACAGAGCCCAGGGAAGGGCTGAAGGTTTGGGATGGATATCAGGAAAAGGAGCTTCCCCCAGAGGGTGCTGGGCACTGCCCAAGCTCCCCGGGGAATGGGCACAGCCAGGGAGGAGGGATGGAGACACCACTGCGCCGGGCAGGGCAGGGAGCTGGGGAGAAGCTGCCCCAGGGGATGGAGCTGAGCAGGGAGGGAAGGCTGGCAGGGAAGATTGCCATCTTGTGGAGAGCTCCTCCGGAGGCTGAGGACAAGGAGAAGGCAGGGCTCAGAGCACAGGTTCAGCAGCTGGGACAGTTCTGAATCACCAAGAACTGCCCTGACTGAGTTCACCAGCCCAACCCCACCTCACAGCAGCCTCTGCTCCACTCTGGCTCCCAACAAACTTCACACTTTCCCCTCCCTCCAGCCTCCTAATTCGATGTGACGCCTCTGCTCCTCCCCAACAATTCCCCAAAACACAAATAAAAAATTAAAACAAAAAGATAAATGGCTCTGCCCTCATTTTGAGAGCCATCTTGAGTTTACCTTTAGATTAAATTACTTTATCCCACTCTGTGCACACTGATGACATAAGAGAGAAGTGTCTGCCCCTTACCTGGATGACAGTGGGGAGAACCAGCTCTGGGAAGCCAATGCTGTGGGCTTGGCCGTGGAGATATTCCAGCAGCAGGTCATAGAGCTGGTCAATGAGTCCATCCTGAGCAGGAGAAACACAAATCAACACACTGGATATGACCTAAAGCCTAAGGTTTCCTACAGCAACTAAACCCTGTGGATTTCCCAGCCTGGAAAAGGCATCTCCAGCAGGGTGAGATCCCACTTACCCTGAAGGCCTTTTCCTGCAGGTTGGCATTGGAAAGCTTCAGGATCACAGCAAAGTTGATAGGCTTGGAACTCATCCGTCCTGGCTTCTTGTTGAAATCCACTTGTTGGAAAACCTGGGAGAGAAAAATTGAGTGTAAAGGTGATTACAGCACAGGTGACTCAGCTAAGAGCCTGCAGTTGGTGGCAGAGCCAAGACAACCCAGAAACCTCAACTCCTGCTTCACTGTCCCCCAGCATTCCTAAATATCCCAGCCAGGGACAGGAGGGAGCAAACAGCAACCCCACCTGGAGCTGTGGAGACCTGGGGGTGAAAGTGCTGAGGTGTGAGGAGGAAACCAACACAAGCAGCAGCACAAGGAAATGAGGTTTGTTCCTCACTTCCAGTGGTCAGAGAGATTGTGCCTCAAAGCTGGGATGGATTTTGGGGCTGTACCTGAAGGTGAGAAGGTTTTTAACAGCAGGACTGATGGTGCTCACACAAAACCCTGCTGCTGTCACTAGATAACTGTCCCAGCTGTCCCCAGGGAGACCTCCTCACACCACCTGAGGAGGGGCAGACCCCCAGAGATCCCCCCAGAGGATCCCACGTGCCAATCAAGGGAGGCTTCAATGGCAACAGGAGCTCATTTAACAAAAAAAAAAAAAAAAAAAAAAAAAAAAAATCAAAAAAAGCCACAATTGATAACATTTGCACATCAGCTGACAGAGGGGTGAGCAGCACATCCTGCCCACCCACCCTGGGGCACCTCACAGCTCCCTCTCTCTCTCCCTGTGGCTCTGGAATTGCATTCCTGAGGAGGAAATCATTTCTCCTCCCTCTGTGCAGCAGCAGCACATCCATCAGCACCCCCAGCAGCCCAGCACGGTGGGGAAGCAGCACAGGCACTGCTGGAGGCTGCTCAGGTCACAGCAGTGCCCCCAGGCCACAGAAGCATGCAGACTATTATTGATTTCCCACATTTTATTTGTCAATCCAGGTTATTTGGAGCGGAGGGACAAGCGTGGGGGTTTGTGCAAACAAAGAGCCCTTGCCTGGGGAATCGATGCCATAAACCTCGTTATGCACACTTATTTCCTTGGCCCAAACAGAGCTATTGATCCCCCAGGTCAGACTCATGAAAGCCTGGGATCCTCACAGCCTCCAGGCAGGCAGGGAGGCTTTGGAATTCGCCCAGGAGGTGGCAGGGAGCTGGTCAAGGCCTTTGGGAAGGGGAGGAAGTGTGGTTCCCATCCCAAGGGCTGCCAGCCAGGCTGAGGGAGAGGGTGGTGATGTCTAGGAATCCTGGGGCAGGGTGGGAAGGGGACAGTGAGGCACTGAAGGGCCACAAAACGTCACAAGCCAGCAGTGTGGCTGAAGGGATAACCACTGGCAGACAGAGGGAAGGACAGGGCAGCCCAGGCAGGAAGCAGAGGGGATTTTGGCACTCCAAGGCTCCCAATTTCCACGTGGGTAGTGGGAAGGGAGTTGGGACAGACAGTTCCCACTGCAGAGTGCAAACCAGCTCTGCCCCACAGCACCACCCCATCCATCCCTCCATCCCTTTTCCTGCCCTCAGGCTCTAGGAAAGCCCCTGGCATCTGCTTGGATCCCAGCAGCTCCCAGCAGGGACAGCCTGCAGCCTCCCCAGCTCTGTCACTGACTCCCCTCCTCGCTGAGGAAATCCCATTAAACTGCTCCAACAAAGGCCAATTTCATTGCCAAGTCCAGCCAAGCTGCCCAACTTTCTGCAGAAGCTGCTCTGAGTGCCAAAAGGACTGAGGTTGGAAGGGAACCCTGCAAGTCACCTCCAACAGGTACCTCAGCCCTCTCCACTCAAATATTCTGAATATCTCCGAGGACAGACACTCCATTATATATCCAGGCAACCTGTTCCAGCCTCACCACATCAAATTGCTGGGGAATTTCTTGGATTTTTTTGTTTCTGGGTGGTTTTTCCCCCAGAGTTGAAGCAGGACCTGCTGTATTTCACTCTCTGTGTGCTGCAGGACACTGGTCTGGTGTATCAACACCACCCAGCTTCACCAAATCTGCCTGGCAGGATTTCAGTCATGCAGGAGGATGAGGAAGGAAGCAAGGGAATGGCAAAGCCACCCAGGCCAGGAGCAGGAGGTTTATAAACATCCCACAGGCTGAGGATGTGGTTTGCAAGGGACCTTTCCAACAACCCCAAACCACAAAAGCCTTTGCTTCAGCACAACTTGATTAAAATCAGCCTGGCTGAGGCACTGTGTGTCCCTGCTGCTCAGTGCCAGCCTCCTGGGGCTCCTGAATTCCTCACAGATACCCTCTAAATATTTTATTTTTTAATTCTTGAAGGGTTTTTCCTTCCATTTCCTGCTGTCTGCAGTCAGAACAACTCTGCCTTTCTCAAGATATGACACCACAATATGACACAGCAGGATCACACTTGGGGAATCACTGCAACCAGCTCTGAATTTCTCTGGCAATTCAAATCCTCTGAATTTCTCCTCTGCCTACTCCAGTGCACCATTTCAGCCCCCTGGGAATGCATTTCTGCACACTTCAGGTACAACTCACAGCCCAGCAAAAGATAAATCCTATTTTCCCATCCAGTCTGGTGCTGTTCTCAGGGATTTTTAGGGAGAGAGCAGGGTGGGAGCTGCTGGTGGGTGGGGTGAGGTGTTTCCCAGGGGTCACCAACCTCGAGGATGAAGGGCAGCACTGGGATGAAGGTGCTGGTGCTCTCGGCCAGCAGGGTCAGGGCACGGATGCAGTGCATGCGCAGCGGGTAGAAACGAGACGTTGGCACCAGCCTGGGCAGGAAAAACAAAATAAAAACCAATTCTATTAGGTCAGGTTGATACAGGAACTGCACCTGCAGCCTTCGGTGACACAGGAGAGCATCTCTGACTCTGCTGAAGAAATCTGCACAGCAGACTGGGCTGCTGAAGCCACCCCATAGCTGGAAATTAAATTAAATTAAATTAAATTAAATCCATAGCACTGAGACACAAATTCCTCCTGCCACAGCACAGCCTTGCAGCTCTGCTGGGACAAAGTTTGTCCCTGATGCTGTTTAGTTACACTGAATACTTCCAGCTCTGCCCCAGCAGCACAGGCAGGAGTGCAAGGAAAAGGGAACAGCAGGAAAATGAGGCCTTAAAGCACCAAACCTGCCCAAGAAAGGAGCTCCCCCAGCACAGCAGAGCAGGAAAATGTCCCTTTTTTGTGCCCTGCTGTCACCTGGACAGTGACACTCTGAGTGGGGAATGTCACTGAGGCAGGAGCAGGACATTTGAAGAGCCCTGACTTCCCTTCACCCACATTGCAAATAATTAAGGCGATTAAGACAAAAGTTGAGCCAACTCCCTGTCAGGCTGGGACTGAGTAGAGGGAGAATGGAGAGCAACCCCTCAAACTGCCCACACCTCACTCCTGTCCCTCTCAGGCTTCTCACTCTGACCTGCACTTGAAGCCTCCACAGGAAGAATTTTGGTTTATTTTTTCAAACCTCAGCTCACAGATGACAGACCCAAGCTGACAAATGAACCCCTCCCTCCCCAGAGGGTTTGCTGAGCAATCCAGGAGAGCACACACCAAAACAAAAAAAACCTGCTTGACCACGCAGCAAAAATCCATAAATCAGCTGCATCCCCCCTCCAAATAGTGAAATAATTATCACTGGATGCATTACAGAAATAAATCTGCTTTGCACCCCTGCTCTGGCACCTCTGGAGATGACAAAAGCCATTCTGGGGAATTAATTGATCAAGGAATAAACCTGTTAAGTGTATGGATTTACTGTAAAGCAAGCCCATTAATTTCAGAGTGTGTGGCAATGCAACAACCTGCTCCACATCCCGGGCTGGATGCACAGGGAATGCCAAAGCCAGCTGGGAGGGAAAACTGCCTGAGCATTCCAGGGGGATAGAGGGGCTCATTTCACCTCCCTGCAGAGCTCCCAAAGCCTTTCCATCGCTGTGTTTTGGGATGGATCCTGTTCTTTCCCCAGGTTGTGGGTTGGGAAAGATCAAGGAGTTCTCAAGGTTTAGTCTGACTGGTTCAGCTCATCCTGGTGAGCTGAAAGGACACAAAAAACTCCTCTCAGGGACAGCCTGTGGGTTGGGAAAGATCAAGGAGCTCTCAAGGTTTAGTCTGACTGGTTCAGCTCATCCTGGTGAGCAGAAAGGACACAGAAATCTCCTCTCAGGGTCAGCCTGTGCTCCAGCAGGGCAGCACACCCAGCTCCCTGCTCAGAGACACCACAGCTGTCACTGCTTTCTTCCCTGGATGTGCTCAGAGGCTGGAATTCCACAAAAACCCTCAAAATCCACAAAATTCCACCAAAAATCCTCATTCACCTCCACACCAACTTCACTTCTACAGCTCAGACTGGGAGCAGGGTAGGAATCCAAGCAGCCAAGGCCAGGAAAAGCTGATGGAAAAGGGATAGCAGAACAGGAGCTTCTGCTGCTGGAAACAACCATCAGCACTGGGATCAGGAGGAACTCGGGAGGATGGAGCCCAGGGACAGAGGGACACGTGGTCACTGTCCTTTGCTGGAGCCAGGCGCCACCTCCCGGCCCAGGGGACAGCAGGGAATGGGACTGTCCTCCCGCCCATCCCTCGGGAAAAACCCCACGGAGGTCACTCAGTGTCCTGTCCCACACCATCCCCACATCTGCCAATCTGCCTCCTCTACAGCCACACCCTGCCTCGGGAAGGAATCCAGGAGGGATCAGATGGTTTTCTCAACTCTGGGATCACAGAATCATGGAATGGTTTGGGCTGGAAGGGAATTAAAGCTCATCCAGTGTCACCCCTGCTATGGCAGGGACACCTTCCACTGCCCCAGGCTGCTCCAAGCCCTGTCCAGACTGGCCTGGGACACTTCTCCAGGGATCCAGGGGCAGCCACAGCTTCCCTGGGAAATCCATTCCAGGGCCTCATCACACTTAGGAAGAAATTTTTCCTGATATCTCATCTAACCCCAGCCTGTTCCAGTTCAAAGCCATTCCCCACTGTCCTGTCACTCCATCCCTTGGAAATCCCCTCTCTCCATCCTTGTAGCTCCTTCAGGGGCTGGAACGTCACTATTAGGTGACCCCAAAGCCACCTGTGGGGTTCCCAAACCTCCAGAGCCTCCTCAGGCAGCACCTGCAGCTCATGGCAAGCTCACCTGCAGCTCATGGCAAGCTCACCTGCAGCTCATGCCAAGCTGGCCACCACTGCTGCTACAAAACCTGCTGGGGTTTGTGAATTCCTGAGGGACATTCACCCAATTCCCAAGGGGAATTCACCCAATTTCCCCCTCCTCAGCCCCAGATCCCTGACTGATCTGCCTGGACAGGTAGAAAGGCAACTGCAGCTCCCCAGGAGCAGTGGGGGTGGGAAGGGGGATGTTTGCACCCTCTTATCTGATCGTTTAAATCTCCTTATCTTCACCACCACGGGGACTTCTTCCAGAGCAGGTTTTAAAGCTGGGAATCTGGTTAACAGAGCTAACAGGATTTGGGAGATCACCAGAGATCCCCAAATTCCCTCCATGCTCGTTATTAACAGCCACCTCCCAGCACAAACATTTCACACAAATAAACTGACGGGGGAAAGAGAATGGAATTCTCAGCAGACATCCTGAGAATAACAACTGTGTGCCACTTCTTCAAATCCTAACAAACAGCCACCAAAAATGCAGCTTCTAAATGTATTTACAGAGCTGGAGAGGAGGATTTTCTGAAGCAAGGCAGATCCTTTTCCTTGCAATTACAAGGATAATCTGCCCAGGTTATGCAGATTGACACTTTTCTTATGCAAAGAGGAAAGAATAACCCAAAACCACAATTCTGTCACCACTTCAACAGCTGCTCACACACATCTTGGAAAGGAATATTTCAATTAAAAACAGCTTTGATACAATTCACTACAGTGCAGGGTTAAATGCAGATCACAAAAAAAGTAGAATAACCCTACAGACAGAGCAAAAAGAATTAAAAACTCGACTCACTTGATGCAGCCAATGATGACCTGGGTCAAGGGGTAGATCAGGGGCTCCAGCACCTCACTGGGGTGGATGGTGCTGAGAACTCGACACCAGAAGTACAGGCAGTGGATGTACTGCCAGTTATAGACAGACTGGAAATTCTCCTGCAGGAAAGGGGGAAAAAATAAATTTTAATTGAAATAAAATGAAAGGCACGAATTTAAGAATGTGGTATTTGATAGGTGCTCACTCTGCTTCCCTCATTTTCTCCAGGACTCTGCAATATCCAGGGAGGAATAACCCACACTGGAGCTGCCATTCCCAGGGCACTGAGTTCATTTGGTACCAGTCAGTGACTGAAGGAAATAATGGGAATTATTTGGGAAATATTGGGAAATAATAGGAAAAAGGCTTGCACCAGGCCAAGACATTGTTTTCAAGACTTTGGGCAACTCCCCACCCTGCCAGCCTCGTGCTGCAGCAGCTCCCAGTGCCAGATTAAATAAAAGCCCAGCTAGAGCAGGAATCCCTGAAGGAAACCCTTCTCCAAAGTTCTGCAGCTCTGCAGGTTTTCCCCAAAACCACAGCAGACTGCACTCCACAAGGTGCCTCAGCCCTCACTTAGGGTTTTTCCAGACTTTCCAAGGACCAGCTCATCTCTCCTGCATGGAAAATCAGGACACACAAGTGCTGAGACAGGGACAGAATCCTTTAATTGCAGCCACTGGGGCAAACCTTGCAGCAGGGACTTAAGCCAAGGCACAGCTGGACATGGCAGAGCTCTGCCAGCTCTCCCCAGGTCACTGGGATGGACCAAAAAGCTCTCTGCTCAGCTTCTCCTGTGCCAGAACAGACAAGCAATCTGCTCCTGTAATCACCTTCCCCAGCCATGCCCTGCTCCATTGAAATAGGCTTAGTGCTTGGATTTTACATTTTGGTGCTGCCATTCCCATGGGAGGTTCCACAACCCTCCCAGCTGTGAAACCAAGTGGATTTGCTCCTTGTCTGGGCCACAACTGAGGGTGTAAGGAGCCAGTGCAATCCAATTAGGGGATATGCAGCCCAGACTTCATTTATCTCTGCTTATTTATCCCCATGTCTGACCAGCCAGGAGATTTAGCTGGGCACCAATCCTGCCCTGTTTGGGGGCAGCTGAACAATTAATCTGTGGGGTCTGTTTTTGCTAAACAGGAATAAATCCAGGATTAGCAATCTGACTGAGATGTGCCAGGTCAGACTGGAGGTGGCTGGAAGCAGGGCTGCTCCCCAAAGGTCTGAGCTGCTGTGCTCAGCTAAGTCCTTGAAATAGCACGGGCTTGGTGGGAGGATGGAACACCCCAGGGTGGGTGCTAAGCTGCTTTGCCTTCAGGTTTTGTAACAGAGGCTGCAAACAGCAGCTTCAGGGTGGGAAGAAGGTGCTCAGGGAAGGAGATGGGAAATGCAGCAGGAATTCTGGCAAGGGAGGAGAGAGAAAAGGGACTCACACCCTGCAGGGCAGAGTCACGGAATGGTTGGGGTTCAAAGGGACCTTAGAGATCATCCAGGGACACCTTCCACCATCCCAGGGTGCTCAGAGCTCCTTCCAGCCTAGCTTTGGACACTGCCAGGGCTCCAGGAGCAGCCACAGCTTCTCTGGGCACCCTGTGCCAGGGCCTCCCCACCCTCCAGGGAGGATTTATTCCCAATATCGAGTCTAACCCCACTCTATGGCAGCGTGAATCCATTGCCCCTCTTCCTGCCACTCCAGGCCCTTGGAAATAGCTGGACAGACTTTCTCACAGGCTCCTTCCAGGTCCTGCAAGGCCACCCTGACATCACCCCAAACCTTCTCTTTCCTCTCCTTCCTAGCTGGAATTTTAGCACAAGCAACTCCCAGGTGCTCCTTGCTGCTCCAACCCCTTGGGGAGATCAACCAACTCATCACACACCCCCAAACCCTGAAAATCCCTCCTCTCCCCACATATCCCCCTCAAAGTGGGGTGAAAACCCCAAAAAGAGGTGCTCACCTTCTTCCTGAGGGTCATGGCGCTGCGCAGGTGGATGGCCAGCTGGCGGATGTAGATGAAGGAGTGCTGGTAGGAGGTGGCAGTGTCCAGGGAGAACATCTCGGTCAGCGTGCGCTGCATGAAGGTGATCATGGGCAGCACGTTGGGAGAGGTGAACCTGCAGTTCTTCACAAAGGCGATGTACATTTGCTGTGGAGGGGAGAGGATGAGAAACCACCATGTGAAATGGAGTAAAAGCCATTCTTGGCCTCAGCTGTCCCACTCAGGGGTGAAGTGATGTTTTTGTCACATAAAGGAATCATCCAGCCTTGTGCAAGGCAGACAGGAGGGTGTTTAGTTTGTCCCCAGCACTGTCTGTCAGCAAGAAAATAATGCTGCAGGAGGGTCTGAACTGGGCACAGCTCCCCTGCTCAGGACAGGAAAATACACTTGGGAACCCAGCTGGAAGGTCTGAGCAGCTCAGGAAAACCCTCAAGAATTTGGTAAATGAATATTTATAATACCAAAGATCTCCCCTGCTCAGTGTCTGTGCCTCCAGCAGGAAGGGCAGCAGTGGGAAGCAGGAATCTCCCTGACCTAACAGAATTTCTGCCCTGTTTGGTTTTCTGGACGCTGCCAGCATCACCTCCAGCTCAAGGCTTTGAGGTATTTGCACAAAACATGAGAAGGAAAAGGTGCAGATGACAGCAAGAGCCAAGCTTACCTTGAGCAGGGGGCTGAGGTAAACCTCCTTCTTGTACCTGCAGATCTTGTTCAGCACCAGGAAGGCCAAGACTCTCACTGTTTCCTCCCCTGTGCTCCACAGAGTGATTGTTTGCTGGGATCAAACAGACACAGACAGCTCAGGGAAGGGACAAAGAGCTCCTTCCTGCTCACACACAGGACCTCCCTCCTTGCCAGCAAGCAGGTGACACAAAGGTGACACAGAGATGACAGAATGTGCTGTCACAGTCTGTCACAGCAGCACTGGCAGCCCTTCTGGCAAGGCTGGTGTCTCCATGATCAATAAAGGAACCTGTGCAAAAGCAGCACCTCTAGACAACACACACTTCTCTTGTGTGGTTAAACTCTGATTTGTGCTCCCCAGATCCACCTGGGCCTGGCTGGGAGCACCTGACACCAATCAGCCCAGCTGCACTAACGAGCTGCACAGCACAGAGCTCAGCTGCAGGCTGGGGAAGCCTCAGCAATGCCTCCAGCAGCACTGCAACTCCTCACCTTCAGCTGGGAGGTGTGCAGCCTCCCCCCAGCCCATGCCATGAATCACCTCCACCATCCAAGGCTTCCCTGCCTCCTTCCCGTGCAGATTTCCATTCAGATGCCACCCTGCTGCCCTGTGTCTCCTCCACGCCTCCTGTGTTGTTCTTCATGCTCACAGTTGTGACTGAGCTGCCACAGAAATATTCCACCCCCAGCTCCCTGAGTGGAGAGGCAGCACAGACATTCCCAGGGCCTGGCAGCAATTCCTCCATCTGGGAGGAGGAAGCAGTTTCCCAAAACACCTCCCTGGGGAGCAGCAGCCACAAACAGAGCCACCCACCCCTCCCCTCAGCCTGGCATCACCTGCAGAGGGGCAGGAATGTTCTTCAGGAACAAAGACCAGGCAAGGGAACACTGCAAGATCAAACTGCCAGGGGATCCAGCCCAAAGATCACAAAAGGCTTGGCTGGAAGGGGGAAAATGCTGCCAACACCACATGCCAGCATGTTCCCTTACCTTGAGCAGGGCTCTGCACTGCTTTGGGAAGGACAGGAAATATGGAACGATGGAATTCACGTGCTGCAGGACTGCTGCACCCACTGAGGCTTCTGTCAGACATGACAGCAGCTGTGGAAGAGAAACAGAACACCCCAGTGAGCAGGCAGGGCTCATCTCCTCACCTTCCCCTGCCTGTCTGCAAACCCTCCTTCGCCAGGAAGGAGCTCAAACCAATCCAGCACTGGCTGAGGGAAGGAGCAGTGACACAGCAGGTTAAGAACTGCCCTGCTAGTCCCTCATGCTGGCAAATGGCAGCTCAGGGTGCTGCACTGGGATGGTTAAAAAACCCCTGAGCTCCTCCTCTGTGTGCACTGCAAAATCAACATTTATCTCCAGCTCAGGACACCAAACTGTCACCTCACTGCAATGGCCAAATTGCCCCTCAGTCTGCACAGAAAACATCATCTGACCTACCTGATAACACACTGGATTTCTCCAGGATTTCCCAGTGGGAAGCTGGAATGCTCTTGGCTGGCTAGCAGGAGGTTATCTCTGCTCAGGGAAAGGCTCAGACAAAATATTCAGAACCAGGATCTTTGTATTTGCAGCTTGCTCAGCTCAGCTCACTGCAGGCAAAGCCAGAGATGCTGCAGTTTGAAGGCAAGGTGAGCTCCAGGTGACTTTGAGAGGCTCTGCCTGATGCAGTCCCAGCTGCTGCAAGCAGCACAGGCATTTCTGTCATATTTAATTTGCTCCCTTCACCCTCCTCCTCGCCCTGCAAAGATTCTGGGCTGAGCAGACTTTGCCAAGTCCCTCACACACCAAAAGGAGAAGATTTTGTTCAGAAAACCCACTGAGGCTGGGACTGAGGGCTCTCAGGAGTCAGGATTGCTCCCAGGGACTGCATTCCCAGCTTTGCCTTGTCTGCAATCCTCTGCTGCTGGAGAGAAGCACCACAGCTTGAGGAAAAAAAAAAAAAAAATTGCTCTTTTTGCTAAGTCATTGTGCCACCTCAGAGCAGAGGGACAGCAGCACTTGGGATCTCTCTCCTGGAATTCCCTTCCCTCATTTGATGAAAAATGACTATTTCAGTGCTGTTTTGGTTTTAATGTTCTAATTCAGGGATGCATCTCAAAAAAAATGAAGTGGGGGCAGAAGTTTCCTTCAGAAATAATCCACAAATTGTCTCTGAAACACCTCAGATTACATCAGTAATTGTGATGAGTGGGATGGGATATTATCCTAGTCAGGGATGTCACATGTGAGGTTAGCAACAGAACATCTCAGGATTTACCTCAAGAGGAAAGATCACAGCCCCAAAAATGGAATTAATGATGCAGAATGCAGGAGCAGAAACTGCAAATTACTTTAAAGCCTATTAAATATTAATCTGCCAGACAAATTAAAACAGAGAGTTGCCAGAATGTTAATTCAACCCTCCTTTACTGCTTTACCTATTCTGACCCTGTGAAGCTCCAAACTGTTAATTAGACCAAATACTTCCCAAACAAAACAGGGAACTGGATGAACACAAATATATCCAAAATATGAAACTCCAGAATGTCCTAAATAGCCCAGCAAAGCACAGATTGACCCCAGAAACAGAAAATGAAGATATTTCTCACTTGTATGGTAGAGCCAAGATAAACTTTGATGTCCAGTCGCAGCTTTCCCCAGAGTGGGCTGGTGGAAGGGAGAACCATTCTGGAAAGGAATAAGAGTTTGGTTTAGGTTTAAAAAAAAATCCAAATGAATCAGATTTCAGCAGCCTGGAGCTTCATATTACAGGGAAACACAATTTGGGGGAAGACAAGAACCCCATGAGCATCACCAGGCACTCAGTTTGGGAAGAGCTGGCAGCTCTGAAAATCCTCCCAGTTTCCCTGAAGGTCTCCAATCCCCCCAAACTTACTTGAGCTTGTTCTTGGGGGCTCTGGGGAGCAGCAGCTTGTGCAGGTGGTGGAAGAGGTCACGGATACAGAAGGACACCAGGGAGTTGAACACTGGGTAAAACAAGCCAGGAAAGCATTTGGAAATGATTTTCCATTTATTCCTGGTTTTCCTAATTGAAAAGAGGTCCCTGAGGAACTGAAGGCAGTAATTTCCACAGCAGAATTCCTGCATTTCCTTCTAGAAACCCCCAGTTTGCCTTATTTTAGAGTTTTTCATCTGAACAGCAAGATCAGAACTGGCAGGTTTTGGCACAAAGGCAAACAGCACCAAACACCCACACTCAAAAGAAAATATTTTCAAAAGAAAAGATCCCAGTGCACAGAGCAAGATAAACTACTTAATATTAATCAAGTGAAAGGCTAAATTAACTCCTCCCAGTGCTCATCTCCCCTCTCTACCCACCAAATGGTTTCTTTTCCCTCACCTGCAGTGTCAGTCACCTGGAACTTGCTGGGGTCACCCCCACTGTCCCCTTTGGTGGTTGCCACAGCTGCCTTGTAGGCTTGGGTGATCTCATGGAAGAGTTTTGGGGTCAGATTCCTCTGGGGAAAGAAGGAAAGGGATTGCTGAGGGAAAGAAGCAAGAGATCTTCTGGAATGTGAAAGGAATACTGGATTTTTTCCCAGTTTTTCCAGTGGATTTGATGGCAAGAGGAGCTCCATGCTCCAACATGAAGGAGAAGCATCAGGGCAGAGTTAACAAACCCAACGACCTTCACCTGCTCCACAACTGGCTTTTGATTGCCTGAGCAATAATTAATCAGCTGCAAGCAATTTCCAATTTGGGTTTCATTCCCATTAGCTATTCCATCACTACTTAAAATGTGACCAGGTGAGCTCTTAGAGCTACCAAAGATTTAGCAACAGAGTGAAAAATCCAAATTTGAGCATTCTGGCCTCTTCTGAGCCACATTTCTCCAGCTTCCCCCTCATAGGGAATGGAAATTCTTTAATTTGCAGCCCAAGAGAAATGCCAAAGTCATGCAGAAGGAACAAGAGCCCTGGGGGAATGAGACATAAATTTTGTGACAGTTGAACAAATCCCAAATTAGCCTTTCACAGGCAGTGAGGAGAACTCTGCAGTGCTTTGTGTTCCAGCTCCCTGCTCACCTGGGCAGCTTTCTTCCATTCCTCCACCATTTTCAAGCTCACACGGATGAAGGAAACTTTCTTCCTTTTGACTTTTTCTTGCTCTTCGTCTTCATCTTCATCATCCTCATCGCTGGCTTCCTACAGAAATCAGCAGGAGCACTGAGGAAAGGTTTCTACAATTCCTGCCTAGCCCCAGCTCTCTTGCAGAGCAGCTGGTGAAGAGGAAGGCAGGCAGGGCTGACTTTATTCATGCTGTTCCCAGCACTCTGTGGGAAGCTGAAGGGGTTTAGATGGGATATTGAGAATAAATTCTTCCCTGGGAGGGTGTAGATCCCTGGCACAGATTCCCAGAGAAGCTGTGGCTGCCCCTGGATCCCTGCAAGTGTCCAAGGTTAGGATTTGGAGCAGCCTGGGGTGGTGGAAGGTGCTGGGGTTGGAACTGGGTGAGCTTTAAGGTCCTTTCCAACCCAAACCCAACCCATTCCATGACTCAGGAACACAAACACTCCACGTGGAACTGAATCAATTGACCCCAGCAGGTACCTCGAGTGTCTCAGGGGGTCTGTGCAGAGCCTCCTCCTCCTCAGAGCTGTCTGAGGCATCAAAATCCAGCAGCTTGCGGTCGTTTTCCTCCAAAAACTTATAAAACTCGGGATCTCTGTCCTTCAGCCTGGAGAGCTGATCTTTGTGCTCAGATGCC
Organism: Entomyzon cyanotis; assembly: GCA_024500445.1. Lineage (NCBI taxonomy): Eukaryota > Metazoa > Chordata > Aves > Passeriformes > Meliphagidae > Entomyzon > Entomyzon cyanotis. Next base: position 1,212,572 of record JAKEPQ010001025.1, read on the forward strand.
TTTCCCTTCTTCCTGCTGGGGAAGAATTGAGCATTTATTCATTGTTCAAACTTCCGCTGATGCTGTAAGGAAATAATTTCGTTAAGGAGTGGGGAATGTTCATAGCAAGATACCAGATTGTGCTGCGATAGATGAAAACATCTGGAAAAAGCATTACAGATGTTTTGGGGACTGCACCACCTCCCTGGGCAGCCTCTTCCCACGCCTGACAACCGTTTCCACGGGGAAATTCCTGCTGCTGTCCCACCTGAACACCCCTCGGTGCGATCGAGGTTGTTCCCTCTCCTCCTGTCCCTGCTCCCGGCGAGCAGAGCCCAGCCCGCCTGTCCCCTCCTGGCAGGAGCTGTGCAGAGCCACAAGGTCCCCCCTCAGCCTCCTTTTCTCCCCTAGCTCCCCTCCCCGGCCGTGCTCAGCCCTCACCTGCCCGGCAGCCCCTGTCCCGCCTTCCCGCTCGGCCGCCGCCGCCTCACAGCCCCGCCGAGGGCCTGGCCGCCCTTCTCCTCCTCCCCTCCCCCCCCCCTCCTCCTCCTCCTCCCAGCCGCCGTCATGCTCCGAATCCGAGCCGGCAGCCAGGAACTCGTCCACGCTCAGCTCCGCCAGTTTCCTGCGGGGAAAGCAGTGCGTGAGAGGGACAGCAGGCTGTGAGGGGAGCCGCTCCCGGCGCGGCGCTCACCTCCTGCCGGGCGCCGCCATGCTGCCTTCGCCACGCGGCCGCCGCTTCCGCTCCCGGCGTGCACTGCGGCGGGGGGCACAGCGTTCATTTGCATAGACACGCCCTTTAATTACCATAGCACCGCCCCTTCCCGCGTGGCCCCGCCCCCTGCACTGCCGCGCTTCCTCCCCGTGCAACCTGCGATCTGTATTGTGATATTCCTGGCCGGAATGGGGAATAGTGCGGGAATTATCCCAGAACGGGGATTATCCCCCTGCTCCCGGCACTGCTGGGGCCGCGCCTCGAGTGCTGTGTGCAGCTCTGGGCCGCTCGGGTCGGGAGGGACATTGAGATGCTGCAGTGTGTCCACTGGAAGGACATTGAGGTGCTAAACTGTGTGAAAACTGGAAGGACACTGAGATGCTGGACTGTGTGTCCACTGGAAGGATATTGAGGTGCTCCAATATGTCCACTGGAAGGACATTGAGGTGCTAAACTGTGTGAACACTGGAAGGACATTGAGATGCTGGACTGTGTATCCACTGGAAGGACATTTAAATGCTGCAGTGTGTCCACTGGAAGGATATTGAAACACTGGAATGTGTGTCCACTGGAAGGACATTGAAATGCTGCAGTGTGTCCACTGGAAGGACATTGAGGTGCTGCAGCGTGTCTGGAGAAGGGCAATAAAGCTGGGGAAGGGTCTGGAGCCTCTGTCCTGTGAGGAATGGCTCAGCCTGGAGAGCAGGAGGCTCGGGGGACCTTCTGGCTCTGCACAGGGCCCTGACAGAAGGCTGTAGAAGGGTGGTGGTTGGTCTCTTCCTGCACGTAACGAGCGGCAGGACAAGAGGACAGTTTGAAGCTGTGCCAGAGTGGTTTGAGGTTGGACATCAGGGACAATTACTGCGTGGAAAGCGTGGTCAGGCACTGGAAAGGCTGCAGGGAGAGGTGGTGGAGGTGCCCAGGGAAGGCCTGGCGGTGGCACTCTGAGCTGGTGACAAGGTGGGCATCGGGCACAGCTTGGGCTCAACCATCCCAGAGCTCTTTTCCAGCAACATCAAGGATTTTGGGACACCCCGCTCAGGCCACGCCCCTCCAGCATTGACCCCGCCCCTCCAGCATTGACCCCGCCCCTCTAGCATTGACCTCGCCCCAGCATTAACCCCGCCCCTTCAGCATTAACTCCGCCCCTCCAGCATTTACTCCGCCCCATCACTGACCCCGCCCCCAGAATTGACTCCGCCCCCTCCCGCTCTTTGTGCTGCGCTCACCGCCGGGGGGCGGAGCCTGTTGTATTTCCCCTCCCCTCTCTCCCGTTTAGCCCCGCCCCCCGCGCTGGCCCCGCCCCGTGCCGGTGCCGGTGCCGGTGCCGGGCCCGCCTCGGGCCGTGCCGCGGGGCTCGGGGCGCCGGGCAGCTCACGGACACACGTGCGGAGCCTGGCCGCGCCTCCCGCCCTGCCCGCCCGCCCGCCCGGGGTTATTCCGGGTGACGGAGGAAGCCGCATCCGCGGGGCCGCCCGGCTCGAGGAGGAGCCGCCGCCGCCGAGCACCTGCCCGCCCCCGGCCCGCCCCGTCTGCCCGGCTCGGGCCGGCGCTCGCGGTGAGCGGGAGCATCCCGGCTCGGGCCGTGGCCGCAGCGGAGCCGTGAGTACCGCCGGGGCTCGGCCCTGCCGCCCGCACCTCCTCTCCTCCTCCTCCTCTCCAGCTTCCTCTTCCTCTCTCTCAATGTTCTTCCCCCTCTCCCTCTCCCTGTCCCTCTTCCCGGCGGGGTTGCGGGGCTGGAGGCGCACCAGAGGGTTCCGGGATGGGGGCAAACCGGAGGGGTCACCGGGCACCTCTCCATCACTGCCGTGCTGCTCCTGCGCATCGCTCCTCGCAGAGCAAGTTTCCTTTCGGGGTACCGCGCAGCACGGCCCGGGGAGCACCGGCGCCGTTCCCCAAGGTTTTTGGCACGACCGGCGTCGTTTCCGAATATTTCCAGAGGTTTGGAACGGCCGATGTCGTTCCCAGCCTCGGTGTTTGCTGTCTCTGCACCGCGGCATCATCTCCGGGGCCGGCAGCATCCCTGTGCCCTCCTTCCCTGTCCTCTGCCAAGTCCTGGCGACATCCCGCTGGAACAGGGGAAAGCCGCAGAGAGGGGCTGGCCTGGCCGCTGTCCCCTGCCCTGTCCCCTGGCCGCTGTCCCCTGTCCCCTGCCCTGGCTGGAGCTCCCCGGGATTCAGCGCTGGTGCTGCTGAAGGGCACGGGGAGAAACATCGCCTCGGGTTTTCTGGAAACTTGTGGGGGACGAGGGATGCAGCTTTTTTGTGGCCTCTGCAGTGGCTGTCAGGGCAGAGGGCTCTCCTTGAGCCACAGCATCGCTGCTGGAGCTGGTCCTGGTCCTGGTCCTGGTCCTGGTCCTGGTCCTGGTCCTGGTCCTGGTCCTGGCAGCTCAGGCCAGGCTGGCAGCTGGGCTGGCCCTGCTGGCTGAGCAATGCCTCCCAGTTTGGGGAAGCGCAGCCCTGGCACCTGGCAGGAAGGAGAAGGTGTCTGTCCCTGCTCTGTGTGTCACCACCAGGCCTCTGTGCCTGCAGGAGCAGTGGCCCTGCTTTGGTGGCTCTCTCTGCAGGAAGTCACCTCTCTTTGCCTTCAGTGCCTGCTGCCCCACAGCATTATTTCGGGGGGCTCTGCACTGCTGCAGGTGATTCTGGGGTGATTCAGCAACACGTGGATGTTTCTGGGTGCCTTTTGCAGCAGGAGGTGCTGGTTTGTCCCACATTCAGTGTTCTGGGGCTCGCTGACCCTTCAGTGCCCAGTGGCCTGTTGGTTTTCACCCTGCAGCCAAACCAACCCCCTCTCTGCCATCCCTCCCCTCTGCACCCCGAGTTTCTCTCCCAACCCCTGAACATCTGCTGGAAACCCTTTATTCAGCACAGCAGTGAGTAAGACCCGGGGAGATGTTGGGTGTAGAGATCTGAGTTTCCTTCCTGAGCACGGAGTGATTAATGAATCACAGCAAAGAGCAGCTAATTCAGAGCACACCAGGAGCTGGCAGGCGGAACAGGCACCTGCTCTCTTGGCTCCAGAGCCCAGCAGCCCAACGGAGCTGCTCCCGAGCATCCTGGGGAGCTGGGATGGTCCCTGATGCTTCCTGTCAGCTGAGGTCAGCCCGGTGGGGGTGGCAGTGGGACGTCTTTGTTCTGCCAGCACAGACAGCGGCCATCTGTCCCTGCTCCCTCACGCCAGCCTGGGTCTCTGTGGATGGAGTGGGAATCAAAGCAGGCGTCCTCTGGAGGCTGAAGATCCGCTGGAGAGGCTGCTCTGGGGTCTTGTTGTGCTGCCTTTCAGGCTCAGCAGCTCCAGAAATCGAGTAGCCCCGCTGGATCTGCTCAGGAGTTGGAGTTCTGCCTCCACACCCCTGGGCAAGCTGGGTTTGGGAGGCTTGGGAGGCTTGAGAGGCTTGAAAGGCTTCATCCACTCTGCCTGGCCCCTACAAACCCGCCCTAGAGGATGTGGCTGCTCAGGGACAGGAACTCCAGCTCCTCCAGCTGCAGCTCCCGGGGTCTGGGACCTGCTGGCCTTGGCAGGTCCCCAGTGTGCCAGCGAGCTCAAGGCTGTGCTGTCACATGCTCCTCAGAGCTCAGTTCTCGGGGATGTGGCCTGTGCTGCTGCTTGCCGGAAGATGTGAGGGAATTATTTTGTTTTCTGGCTTGAAAAGACTTTCCCAGTGCTGCACGGGAGCTCAGAGCTTGTTTGGAGCAGGAGGTGCAGAGCTGGTCTGGTCTGTGCTGCCAGAGAGGGGCTGGAGGAGGCTTTGGGAATCATCCCTGGGATGGCTGAGCCAGGTGATGCCCTCTGCTGACCTCCTGGCATGGAGAGGCTGCAGAATTACTGTGTCTTGTCCATCTGTGGAAGATCTTCCTGCCTGTCTGCAGCCAGCAGATCTGAGTGGTTTTTCCTTCTTTCCCTGCTGCTCTTTCCTTTTGGAGGCCGAGTGGTGTCTCCTGCTGACTGTCCCCAAATCCATCCCTGTCCTGTGACATCAGGGCATTGCTGAGCAGTGCTGGCCAGCTCTGAGGTGCCCTGCTGTCCCCTGGAGCCACCAGCAGCTGGCCCAGCACAGAGGGGAAGGTCACAACCCCTCCTTGAGCCGAGGATGCTGCAGAGAAGGAGCTCCTGGGCCAGTCTGGGAGTCAGGAGTTTGCTGACTCCCAGATTTGGGATTTGCTCTGCTCAGGCTGCCTCTGTCACCTGAGCACCTTCACCTCGAGTTTACCTGTCTGAGAAACGAGCTGGGGACAGAGGTGGCTGCCCCAGGGGAGAGCAGGAGCCCCACAGGGCTGGGCAGTGCTGGCATTGCTGCCTGGCAGGGGACTTGCTGTGAGCGCCAGGGCTTGGCACTGCTCCTGCCACAAACCAGCCCTGGGTGCGACAGAAGCTCCTCTGCCGTGGCTGCTGGGGACACTGGCAAGGGGAATCAGGACATGGCCCAGTTTCCCAGGCCCTGACAGAGCCAAAGGGCTCCTTCTGCTCAGGTTGTGGTGTGCTCTGTGCTGCAGCCTAGCCCCAGTGCAGCTGGAGACCTGCAGGTTCTGCTGAGTCCATTCAAGGCAGGAATCCATTCCCATTCCTTGTTTCTCCCTAACCTGGGAATTCATCAGTCCCAGACCTCCTCCAGTCCTGACCCTCACAGACAATTACTTGAAAGTGACCCAAATGTTGGCACAGACACCTCAGAATCCCTCAGCCATGGAGTCCTGCTTGGAGCTGTGAAACACAAGGGACAAATGTGAGTTTGGAGGTAGAAGGAGTTTGGTGTGAAGGCAGAGCTGTGGGCAGTGAGGAGAAGGCTGTGGGCTCTGGGATGAGGATGTCCTTCATCCCTCTCAGGTGTGAGGATGTCCTGCTGCTTTTAGGCTCTGCCTCGTGCTTCCTCCCCTCACTTTTTGGGGGTTCTGAGAGCAGCTCTGAGCTTCCAATCAAAACTCCCAGGAGTAACGAGGAGTTAGGCTTTAATTAGAGACCTCCAGCCTGGTGTGCTCCCTGCTGGTGACACTGCAGGGAGCTGCTGGGAGGCTGTGACGAGGTCAGTGTGCCCAGTGCCCTCCTTGCCTGCAGCCAGCTCTGTCTCAGCGCCGTGGATTTGGCAACTGAGTGCAGCTTCTCCCTGTCCTCCCCACCCCCTTGCCGAGGCTCCACATCCTCCCTGGCAGCTTGTCACTTCTCTGCAGATGTCTAGACAGGAGGATTCGGTGCGTGGCAGTTATGCCTAATTCATTAAAAAAAAAAAAAAAAATGGAAAAAAAAGCCCCAACCCTACAGGGAGCTGGGGATGCTCAGTCCTGCAGACTCAGCGCTGTCTGCGCTGCCTCGAGGCTCCCTGGGAGCAGATTAATCCCAGGGAGCTGCAGGAGCAGCAGGAGCTCGGCCAGGGAAGGGAGCAGAGGGGAGGAGAGGAGGGGTTTTTAGGGCTGTGCTCTTATCCCTGCTCTTCACCCCATTTGTGTGCTCCTGGCACACTCATGTCTGTCACAAAGGGGGTCAGCATCCCTGGCCCTGCCAGCTCCCCAATCCCAGTGTCCCCCCAAGGCAGGGCTGCTTGCAGAGTAGCTGCTCCCTTGCCATCCAGATACATACATATTTTTATACATATATATTTATATATTTTTATATATATGTATATACATATATATAGCGCCTATCGCCGTATTGATAAACATTCTCTGGCACCACTCTGAGGGCAGAGCTAAGAACAGGAGTCAGCCTGCTGGTACCTCAGCACTTCTGTTTCTAACCAATTAAAAAAATTAACAATCAGAAAAAAAAAAAAAAGAAAGAAAAAAGCCACAAGATTTCTGCCAGCCTGCCTGGCTGGTGTTGAATACTGGGCTGGAGGGAGAGCTATTGTGAACAGCAGGGATTTGCAGTGTTTGCAGCCCTGACCTCTGTCCAGGTGACAGCCCTGGGCTGGCAGGATCAGCACTGAGGATGAGCAGCTCAGAGATCTCCTTCTCCTGAAGCATCTTCCTCCCTCTGCCTCACCCAGTGCTGACTTGCAGCTGAGCACACAGTGATGTGAGCAGGAGCTGCTGCACGCTGTCAGGGCCTGTCTGAATCCCCTGGCTCTGAATTCCTGGCAGGGCTGGGAAAGGACTGAACCCCAAAGCGTTCCACTGAGCAGATTTTCCTGTGTGGGTGACACTGCTGTGACACATCCTGGTAGGGACAGCTGCCTGGGTTTAGTGCCTGCTTTGCAGCTGGGCGTGCACAGCTGAATGGTTCCCATGCTCTTTGGTGGTGCTTATTGTGGGGAAGGGAGGAGGAAAGGTAGGAATGCAATTTATTTTGAGATGGGCGCTCTGAAAGGAGGAATAATTTGGAATATCCGAGTTGGAGGGGTGAAGAGCATTCCATGTCTGCTGTAGGTTGTGACAGCAGCCCTGGCATTTGATTCTTGGTGACAAAATGCTGCTCCACTTTGATGCCCTCGTTCCCCAAGCTTTTGCTCCATCCCAGGGGGAGCTTGGCTGTGCTGCTGTGGAGGACACTGCTGTGGCTCCAGCAGCACTGTCCTCCAAGGTGGCACCAGTGTCACCTCCCAGAGCTGCCTGGTGCTGCTGTGCCACTCTGGGCTCGGGGTGAGGGCTCTGTGCCTCACCCAAGAGCAGCACTGGTGTGGTGCTGTGCACAAACAGCTGATTTTCCAGGAGAGAGGCGCTCAGGGCTGCGTGTGGCACAAAGGGAGGTGACACATGGAGGGATGGATTAAGGCTGACGGCGCGTCAGGCCTTAGGGCACGGGGCTGTCCCTGATCCCCTGTCCCCTCCATCCCAGCAGCTGCACAGGATGTGTCCCTGCTGCCTCCCAGCCCTCCTGCCAGACACAAAATCCCCATCCAGCCTGGCAACAAAAAGCCATTCTCCAGGGCCTTCCTGGGGAAAGGGCTGGCTGGGAACTTCTCCCTGGAGGATCCTCTGTTCCCTGTTCAGTGCTCAGCACACTGCTTTTCACTCCCCAGCAAAATATGGGTTTTTTGTGCGGAGAGAACAGACCTCCCTTTGGGCAGGGATCATTTGCATTAATTAACAGAGCTGCTATGCATGGCCACGCTCTGGCGCAGAGGAGCCAAACAAACGCCTCCTTTTTTTTTTGTTTTATTTTTGTTTTATTTTTGTTTTATTTTTGTTTTATTTTTTTGTGCTGTAACCTCTGAGTTATTCCAAGGCAGGCAGAGCATCCGTCCCACCCGTGGGGACACGTGCAGTGCTGCTGCTGCCCACAAAAGTGGGTTTGTGCTTCCTTCCCCCTCTGGAGCTCTGGACACTGCCTCGCTGTCTCCTGCAGTCCCAGCGCTGCTCCCCATTAATCACATCCCACTGACCCTCATTTCCTGGGAATGAGGTTTTCCCGAGGAAAGAAGGGATGTTTCGTGCTGCCAGTGCAGGGAGCAGCTCTGGGGTGTTCCATCCCTTTGGCCACGCTGGTTTTGTTCTGATCCCTCGAAGCAGGAGAGTTCTGATGGGAATGAGCTGTTGTGGGGTGGAGGGGAGGGTGGGAGGTGGGGTTGCCCCACTGTCAGCCCCATGCCAGGCCTGCAGGAGGGTGACTGTCCTGTGGGGGTGGCAGGGGACCCAGGAGCTGCCATCCCTCCTTCCCAGCCCGCTGGGGGATGAGGAGAGAGCTTTAGAGCTGGACATGACTTAAATACTGATGGGGACAAATGTGCTCAGCAGTGGATGACACAGAGAAAGCAGAGAAAACCCTTGGGGTTGGGATGAAGGTGGGGAAGCTCTGCCTGCTCCCTAAAGCAGCTCTGAAAAAGGACCTCTGGAGCTCAGGTGGGGATGTCAGTAATGAAAAACATCCTTTTTGTGTGTGGGCATCTCGTCCACCCATTGGATTAGGAGATGAGCTGTCCTGGGGATGCTGCAGCTTCCCAAAGTGATGAGTGGGAGAACACCACACCCTGGGCTCCTCTTTGCTGCCAAGGACACGGTGGCATCCTGCTGTCCCTGCTGGGAGGCTCCAGCAGGCACTCTGCTGTCCCCAGGCCCTCCCTGCTGCCAGGGAAAGCAGGAACCTCGTAGCACTCCGGGTGATGTGAACAGAAAAGGGCATTGCAGGCTTCTCCTCGCTCAGGAAAACATGTTTATTCATCTTTTTTCCTCCCCCAGACTCTCGTACGTGCTACAACCGCTCTTTAAAAAGGCTCTGGCTGGCTGCATCCGTGGCTGAGCAGGCACAGGATGCTGGGTTGCTATTTTTAGGCTCGGCAGGGCTGCTGTGGAGGTGTGTGAGGCTGAGAGAGGGGATTCTCTCGCCGCAGGGATGCGGGGGCAGCTCGGGTTTGATTCAAGCTGCCTTGTTTCCCTGCTGCTCCCTCCCCCTCCTTCCTCCTGCTGCTGCTCAGTCATTCCCTCCTCGCTCCCCAGCTTTTGGGGGATGCTGGCATGGAGCAGCAAAAGGCCTTTCTGAGCAGCCTGGATGAGAACAGCACCAGGGGGAGGAAATCTCTGTGTGAATAAATGGGCTTTGATCAGGCAGGTTTTGTTTTCCTAGAACGGTTTGGGTTGGGAGGGATTGTAAAAATCAGCCAGTTCCACGGGCAGGGACTCCTTGTGCTACCCCAGGTTGCTCAGAGCTGGCCTTGGACACTTCCAGGGATCCAGGGGCAGCCACAGCTTCTCTGGAAAATCCATTCCAGCACCTCCTCACCCTCGCAGGGAAGAATTCCTTCCCCACATTGAACCTGAATTTCCCCTCTTTGTTCGAACCAAATGACATTTCCCTGGCAGGACCTGCTGGGAGCTGTCCTTGCACAGAGCCTGGGAGCCACGCTGGGATTCTCCCTGCCTGGAGCTGCTCCTGCCTGCTTAACTCTTTGCTTTTCCCCATCCCAGAGCCGGTGGGAAGGGCAGCCCCCTCTCCCTGCCCGCCGCAGCCATGGAGGGAGGAGTGCAGCTCCTCAACCGCGATGGCCACAGCATCTCTCACAACTCCAAGCGGCACTACCACGACGCCTTCGTGTGCATGAACCGCATGAGGCAGCGAGGGCTGCTCTGTGACATCGTGCTGCACGTGGCCACCAAGGAGATCAAGGCCCACAAGGTGGTGCTGGCGTCGTGCAGCCCCTACTTCCACGCCATGTTCACAAGCAAGTAGAGTCCTCTCTTCCCCAGCGGCAGGCTGACCCTGCTCTCTGCCCTCCCCTCTCCTAACCCTTCCCTCTCTGCCTGTTCTGGCTGCCCTGCCCGTCCTTGTGGAGTTTCTGTGAGCCACAGCAGGGATATTCCTCATTTCACTCCCTTCCCTGGATCCCTTTGCCCATGCACAGCATCCTGGTCCTTCTGCCAACCTGGCCTTCAATCCCCAGAGCTGGGCAGGAAACCTCCCAAAACCAAGCAGCTTGTTCCATGCATGGTTGAATCCTCCGTTTCACTCCTTTCCCTGAATCCCTTTGCCCACAGCCCCCTGCCCAGGTGTCCTGGTTCCCCTCCTGCCCAGTGTCCTGTCCCCCTCCTGCCCAGGTGTCCTGTCCCCCTCCTGCCCAGGTGTCCTGGTCCCCCTCCTGCCCAGATATCCTGGTCCCCATTCCCTGGAGCTGGGCAGCAAACCTCCCCAGGATTTCTGTGATGTGGAGGTGGATGCAGCTCATTCCACGCATCCTCTCTGGGGGGAAACAGCCCTGCTGGGGGATTTTTGGCCATTTTTGGTGTCCTTTGTCCCAGATGAGATGAGTGAGAGCCGCCAGACCCATGTGACACTGCATGACATCGACCCCCAGGCGCTGGAGCAGCTGGTGCAATATGCCTACACGGCTGAGATCGTGGTGGGAGAGGGCAACGTGCAGGTAGGAGCTTTTCCCCCGAATCTCCCTTCTCCACAAAGCTGTTCTCTGTGAGATTTGCCTCCTGGGGACTCCTCTCTCCTTCTGCTCAGCCCTGCCAGCTGTGTTGCTGTGGTGGCAGCTGGATCTGGTGGTGGGCAGGGAGTTTGGCTGGTGCTAAACCCAGAGGTGCTGGGACTGCTCCTCAAAGCCCTGTGCAATTCCCAGCTCCATTCCTGAGCACTGCTGTTCTCCTGGGGCTGTCACAGCTGTCCTTCCCAGCTGTTCTTTACCTCAAAACCCAGGACTGCTCTGTCCTTTCTGTGCTTCTGTGCCTGAAGGTGCTCACCAAACCTGCTCTGCTCATGATCCTCAGCGGGATGAGGGCGAAAATCATTCCCTCGCCCTGGAAACTCTCTTTTCCCCCATTCTTTTCCACCGTGCCAGACCCTCCTCCCTGCTGCCAGCCTGCTTCAGCTCAATGGTGTGCGGGACGCTTGCTGCAAGTTCCTGCTCAGCCAGCTCGACCCCTCCAACTGCCTGGGCATCAGGGGCTTTGCTGACACCCACTCCTGCAGCGACCTCCTCAAGTCTGCCCACAAGTACGTCCTCCAGCACTTCGTGGAGGTGTCCAAGACTGAGGAGTTCATGTTGCTGCCTCTCAAACAGGTGAGGCACTGCTGGCAGGGCAGAGGGCTGGCTGCTGCAGAGCTTTTCCTGCTCCATCTGGGGTGAGAAGGGATCTGCACTGAGGGGACAGGGGTTGCACCCAGATTGGGGGGTTTGGTGAGCTCTGTTCAGTCTGTGGGAAGAGCTCTGTCAGCAGCTGAACCCCATGGGAAATGAGGATGGGAGGGCAGGACAGGTAATTTTGGGCACTGGTGGTCACCATGAGCTCTGAGCACACTGCCCTGCCCTGCCCAGGGAATAAGTCCTGGCTGCCCTGGGCACGTGGCTGGGATGTTTAAATCAGAGCTCAGCTGATGTTTCTCACTGTGCTGCCAGGCTGGCCCCTGGCTCATCTGGCCAGCAGCAATTCCCAGCCCTTGCTCTGCATCACCACCCTGTGTGTTCCTTCAGCAGCACCACACACCTCCTGCACCCATTCCTGGGGCAGCAGGAGGGTGACAGTGAGGGGAGGGGACACATCTGCCCCTGCTCCAGCTCGGCAGGAGGTGAAGGGACAGTTCTGGGAGCAGCCAGGGGCTGTCCTGGGAAATATGGAAGGGGTATCCTCCCGATCCCACTGACAGGAGGACTGAGTCCCAATGATTCCCCATTGGAATTGTCAGACATTGCAGGGAGGGGAGAGCCAGGGGAATGGTCAGAGATGTTCCCACAGAGCTGCTTTGGGGCCCCCAGGAGCTGTTTGGAACCTGCAGCACGTCCAGGAGGCAGGGCTGTGCCTCTGGCCCTGCTGGGAGGTGGGAATGGCTCCTCTCCTCCCCATCCACACCCACCAGCCCTGCCCTGCCCTCCCTGCAGGTGCTGGACCTCATTTCTAGCGACAGCCTCAACGTGCCCTCGGAGGAGGAGGTGTACAGGGCTGTGCTCAGCTGGGTCAAACACGACACAGACAGCAGGAGACAGCATGTGCCCAGGGTGAGAGGGCTGGGAAAGGGTGGGAGGGATGGGAAAGCGGGGGAATTGGGCTGGGAAAGGGGGGAACTGGGGTGGGAAAGGGGGAATTGGGTGGGAAAGGGGGGATTGGGATGGGAAAGGGTGGGAGGGCTGGGAAAGCGGGAATTGGGCTGGGAAAGGGGGAATTGGGCTGGGAAAGGGTGGGAGGGATGGGAAAGGGGGAATTGGGCTGGGAAAGGGGGAATTGGGCTGGGAAAGGGGGATTGGGCTGGGAAAGGGGAATTGGGCTGGGAAAGGGTGGGAGGGATGGGAAAGGGGGATTGGGCTGGGAAAGGGGGAATTGGGCTGGGAAAGGGTGGGAGGGATGGGAAAGGGGGATTGGGCTGGGAAAGGGGGGATTGGGCTGGGAAAGGGACCTGGTTCTGCCCACCAGCTCTGAGTGCCTGGGCTGGGTTGGTACACAGCTGGAGGAAGCTGCAGGAGCAGCAGGTCCCTGTTGTGCCACTTCCAGTGCAGCTCAGAAGGGACCTTGATTCCCATCTCATTCCACCCCTGCCATGGCAGGGACACCTGCCACCATCCCAGGTTACTCCAAGCCCTGTCCAACCTGGCCTTGGACACTTCAGGGATGGGGCAGCCCTAGGGCAACCTGTGCCAGGGGCTCCTCACCCTCTGAGTACAGCATTTCTCCCTGATCTCAGCCTCTCCCTTTAGTTTACCACTGTCCCCCTGCCCTGTCCCCATGCCTGTGTTCCCATGCCCCTGTCCCCCTGCCCATGTCCCCCTGCCCGTGTCCCCATGCCTGTGTCCCCATCCCCCCCTGCCCCTGTCCCCCTGCCCTGTCCCCATGACCCTGTCCCCCTGCCCTGTCCCCATGTCCCCATGCCCTGTCCCCATGTCCCAAAGCCAGCTCTGCTGTCCCCCCAGCTCATGAAGTGCGTCCGGCTGCCGCTGCTGAGCAGGGATTTCCTCATGAGCAACGTGGACACGGAGCTGCTGGTGAGGCACCACTCGGAGTGCAAGGACCTCCTCATCGAGGCTCTCAAGTACCACCTGATGCCCGAGCAGAGGGGAGTCCTGAGCAACAGCCGGACGCGGCCGCGGCGCTGTGAAGGCGCCAGCACCGTGCTCTTCGCTGTGGGTAAGGCCCTGCTGCCCCCCAGTCCCCACCCCAGTTTGGGGCTTTGAGCTGTTGTTGGAAAATATACCAGTTGATAAAAAGTTTGTGTAACTTTAGGCAAAATGTTCTGTTGGTCTTTATGCTGGGAAAAGGAATTTTAGGTTTCTTTCTAGGGTGGTGTTGTACCAGGTGAGGTCTGGTGGACTCAGCATATCAACAGACTGGAGGAACCCAAAAGATAAAGAGCTATCAGCAGAGCATCAGTGGGACATCAGTGACTATCTACAAACAGCTACCCCAGACCACCTCCAGCAGGGGTGGAAACATCTGGGCAGGAAAGAACTGATAGGAAAATTGAAGAATGAAAAATCTAATTAACATCAGAGACAAGGAGATTCAGATCCAATGGGAAACTGAATACTGGGGGTTTGCTCAACTTTAGACCAGTGAACACTGACCCAATACATTTCTATATATTTCCACTGTATAAAATATCTGAGGAATTGGGTAAAAGTGATGTATCCTGGAATGATTCTGTCTGCACAGCCAGGCTGTGTGTGGATGAGATGATTTCTGTGGCACATCCTGGCCAGAACAACATCCTGGCAGATAACAAAGTAACGCCTTGACTCTCCAGCATTAAAACCATTGGAGGTTTTTGTTTTTCCCGCAGTGTTGGTGACGCTATGGTTGCTCTGTTTGCCCTTCCCGAGCAGGTGGAGGGAGCCTGTTTGCCATCCACGGTGACTGCGAGGCGTACGACACGCGCACTGACCGCTGGCACATGGTGGCCTCCATGTCCACCCGCAGGGCCCGCGTGGGCGTGGCGGCCATCGGCAACAAGCTGTACGCCGTGGGCGGGTAAGGGGCAGGGATGGGCATGGGGTGGGCATGGGGTGGGCAAGGGATGGGTGTGGGATGGGGCAGGGGATGGGCAAGGGATGGGCAAGGGATGGACACAGGGTGGGCAGGGGATGGGCACGGGGATGGGCATGGGGTGGGCATGGGATGGGAGGGATGGTGGGATGGGCAAGGGATGGACACAGGGTGGGCAGGGGATGGGCAGGGGATGGGAGGGGTGGGATGGGAGGGAGGGATGGGTGTGGGATGGGGCAGGGGATGGGCAAGGGATGGGCAAGGGATGGACACAGGGTGGGCAGGGGATGGGGCACGGGGATGGATGGGATGGGATGGGCATAGGGTGGGGCAGGGGATGGGCAGGGGATGGGGCAGGGGATGGGTGGGCGGGATGGGGCACGGGATGGGCATGGGATGGGAAGGGTGGGGCAGGGGATGGGCACGGGATGGGGCAGGAGATGGGGCATGGGATGGGGCAGGGGATGGGGCAGGGGATGGGCAGGGGATGGGGCATGGGATGGGGCATAGGGTGGGCACAGAGCTGCTCTGGGAGCAGGGGTGGCTGGCACAATCAGCACAATCCAGGATTTTGGAGATAGCAATGGCAAAGCCCTTTCCCTGCACTGTGAGTTCACCAGGCCTCAGGCTGGTGATGGCTGCACGCTGGACTGACACAGTTCCCCCCTCATACCCCTTGGAATGACAGAATGGTTTGGGTTGGAACCTTAAAGCTCATCTCATTCCATCCCCTGCCATGGGTTGCAGGAACACCTTCCACCATCCCAGGCTGCTCCAAGCCCTGTCCACCCTGGCCTTGGGCACTTGCAGGGATGTGGCAGCCACAGCTCCTCTGAGCAGCCTGTCCCTTTGTCCCCCTGCAGCTACGATGGGACCTCTGACCTGGCCACAGTGGAGTCCTACGACCCTGTCACCAACTCCTGGCAGCCCGAGGTGTCCATGGGCACCAGGAGGAGCTGCCTGGGGGTGGCAGCTCTCCATGGGCTCCTCTATGCAGCTGGGGGGTACGATGGGGCCTCGTGCCTCAACAGGTAGGGACTGCCTTGCTCCAGCTCCTCCCTGCTGTGCATGCATTTCCTCGGAGCTGGGAGCTCTGCTCCTGACCCTGAGCAGATGTTTTGCACCCCAGCTCCTCCCTCCAAGGGGGAAAACCCCACTTTGTAGCCCTCTGCCCCAGCAGACCCCAAACCCGTCAGCTCTTCCCTCTGTCTCCCCTCTCCATTCCCACCTTCCTCGCGAGCTGCCCCTGCTGGCCCGTGTCCAAGAGCTCTGACCTGGGCTTTTCCAGTGTCCCACCTTTTGTCCCTGTGTCCCTGCCTGCTGCAGCGCCGAGAGGTACGACCCGCTGACGGGCACCTGGACCTCCATCGCTGCCATGAGCACCCGGAGGCGCTACGTCCGCGTGGCCACGCTAGGTGGGTGCTGCCAGGGGGCTTTGGGGGCTGCTGGGCAGGTTCTCTGCCCTGCTGGGGCTTCTCTGTGCTGCTCTGCTCCAGCTGCTGCCCCTCTGCCCTGCCCTGGTGTGCTCCTTCCCTCTGCCCTGCCCTGGTGTGCTCCCTGCCTCTGCCCATCTCCTCAGCCTCCCTGAGATTCATCATGCTCTGGATGGAGCTGCTGAGGAGATCCACAGCTTGTTCCCTTCTCCTCTGGAGCAAGGGCTGCCTGGGCATGATCCCCTGTCTGATTCACTGTGGAAGCAGGGCAGTCCATCAGTGGTGATCCCAGCCCCACTCTCACCCCAGCAGGAGCTGGGGATGCTTCCCACCTTCCCAGGAGTTGCCCTGTGGGGTGTCCCAGTGTCCCCATGTGGTGTCCCGGTGTCCCCGTGTCCCCATGTGGTGTCCCAGTGTCCCCGTGTGGTGTCCCAGTGTCCCCATGTGGTCTCCCAGTCTCCCCGTGTGGTGTCCCGGTGTCCCCGTGTGGTGTCCCAGTGTCCCCGTGTGGTGTCCCGGTGTCCCCGTGTGTCTCCCAGTCTCCCCGTGTGGTGTCCCGGTGTCCCCGTGTGGTGTCCCGGTGTCCCCGTGGGGAGTCCCAGTGTCCCCGTGCCCGTCCCCTGCCCTGCTCTGTGCTTCCAGCTCTCAGTGCTGACTCAGAGCTTCCCTCCCCTCCACCCCCAGCTCCTCCTGAGCCATGCACAGCCGATCCTGGCATTCCCTGCTCCAGCCTCCTCTGCTAAAAATACCCCGTGGCTCCGGCGGGGAGCTCTGGAACGAGGAGGTCAGGAAGCAGCAGGAGAAGGAGCTCTCTGGGAAGCTTTGCAGAGGAGCTGCCTGATGAATATTTCACACCACTCGTGCAGGAAGGGAGGGGAGCTGGGCTGGCCCTGCAGGGAGGAGCTGCCTGGGGCAGGGAGGCTCAGCCTGGGGCTCTGTGGGCACCTCTGGAGTGGCACTTGTGACATTGTGGGGCTGTGCTGGGACAGGGACATGTCTCTGGCTCATCCCTGTGCCTCTGTGACTTTGTCTTTGCAGAAGGCAACCTCTATGCAGTTGGGGGATATGACAGTTCATCCCACTTAGCCACGGTGGAGAAGTACGAGCCCCAGGTAAATACAGGAGATTTAAGTGGTTTTTTTTCTTTTCTTCTCCCCTCTTTCGGGAGGTCTGGAAGGACTTAACCTCCTGTGCATGGCTGTGGGATGGAGGGGATCAGCAGGGCCAGAGCATCCAGGGTGCAATCCTGAGCACAGTGATCCCCAGCTCCTCTGGGAGATCTCTCTGGGAGCTTTCAGCCACCAGGACACCCTCTGTCCCACTGCCTGTAGTTGTGTGGGAAGAAGAGATGCTGTGCATGGCCTGAGCTGTTCTGAGCTCCTGCTGAGTGCACAGCCAGCGTGGTTAGTGTGGCAGGCTGGGGACATGTGCTGTGCCCAGGGACACAGCTCTGCTCCAGCAGGGGAGGTCACTGCAAAAAGATCAAAGAGAAGGTCCTGGAGGCTTTTCCCGAGCTGCAAAGCCCCAGCTGCACTTGCACAGAATGGAAATAGATACAGCTCAAGCCCTGTGGCTGGGCTGGTGTTCAGCTGGGACACAACTGGTGGCCTGGCAGGGCCATCTCTGTGCCCCTGGGGTGGCTCCTGCCAGCTGCTGCCACGCTCTCCTGAGCCAGCCAGCAGAGATTCCTCCTGGGAACTGCGGGAGAGCAGGGAGGAAAGAAGTGAGGTCCCCCAAAAAACCCTTTTAGGGGAGGAAATGATTGCTCCTGCTATTCCAGGAGCTGTGTGGTCAGAGCAGGAGCGATCCCACAGAAGTGAGTGTGGGAAATGCCCTGCGCAGGGGCTGATGGCCACACCTCGTTGATGGCCACACCTTGCTGATGGCCACACCTCGCTGAGGGCCACACCTCGCTGATGGCCACACCTCGCTGATGGCCACACCTCGCTGATGGCCACACCTCGCTGATGGCCACACCTCGCTGATGGCCACACCTCCCTGATGGCCACACCTCGCTGATGGCCACACCTCGCTGATGGCCACACCTCCCTGATGGCCACACCTCCCTGATGGCCACACCTCCCTGATGGCCACACCTCGCTGAGGGCCACACCTCGCTGATGGCCACACCTCCCTGATGGCCACACCTCGCTGATGGCCACACCTCGCTGATGGCCACACCTTCGCTGATGGCCACACCTCGCTGATGGCCACACCTTCCTGATGGCCACACCTTCCCTGTCCCCAGATCAACACCTGGAGCCCCATAGCCAACATGCTGAGCCGCCGCAGCAGCGCGGGCGTGGCCGTGCTCGAGGGGATGCTCTACGTGGCTGGTGGCAATGATGGCACCAGTTGCCTTAACTCCGTGGAGCGCTACAACCCCAAATCCAACACCTGGGAGAGCGTGGCCCCCATGAACATCCGCAGGTAAGGGATGTGTTCTGCTCAGGAGCCTCGGGTGCTGCAGGAGGAGTGGAGATCCCATCCTGCTGTGCCTTGCTTGGCACTGCAGAACCATAAAACACAGGCAGATCAGGGGTTTGTAGGGTTGGTGATTGGCTCACCACGCTCCTGCTGTGCTGGGAGGGGTTGAGGGTGTGCCAGGAAAAATGTTCTGCACGGGGATTTATCCTCAGCAGTCAGTGTGGCCATAAAGAACCAGGGGGTTCAGCTGGCTGAGCCCAGAGGTGCTGCTGGGCTGCGGGAGGATTTAAGGCTTACAATTCCAAGGATTTAAAGCTTGCAGTTCCAAGGGTTTGGGCTCATGGGGTTTGTTATTTGATGGGGTTTGGATGAGAGTGTCAGAGCGAAGGGGGAGATCTGTGGCTCCGTGCTGCACTCTGCCTGTTTGTGCCCAAATAGCTCATTTTCAGGGGGTGTTTGTGGGGCTGAGCACTCCTTTTGTGGGCACTCCCAAATCCCATCCTCACCCCCGTGCTCCCTGCACGGCCCTTCCAGGAGCACCCACGACCTGGTGGCCATGGACGGCTGGCTGTACGCCGTGGGGGGCAACGACGGCAGCTCCAGCCTCAACTCCATCGAGAAGTACAACCCTCGCACCAACAAGTGGGTGGCAGCCTCGTGCATGTTCACCCGCCGCAGCTCCGTGGGGGTGGCCGTGCTGGAGCTCCTCAACTTCCCCCCGCCCTCCTCGCCCACCCTCTCGGTGTCCTCGACGAGCCTTTGACACCGAGCGTGGCCGTGCCTCGTGTGGCCGTGCCTCGTGTGGCCGTGCCTCGTGTGGCCGTGCCTCGGGCCCTGGGGACAGCGCTGGCGGCCAGCCGGCCCCGGGGGACAGCCGCTCGCTCTGAGAGGGGAGCAGCAATCCCAGCCCAGCCCTCCTGGGGGGCTCTGGGGACACTCAGGGGGTCGCCAGGGCCACCCGCAGCAGCTCCGAATGTGCTTCCAGGGTGACCCCCCTCCCCGCAGGGTGGGCAGAGGGGGTTCTCCCCCGGCCAGACTCATCTCAGCACCCCCCAAAGGGCTCCTTCGGGCAGAGGAACCCAAACCATTGCTGCTTCTGGGATTGCCGTGCTCCAGCTGTGTCCTCGGGCACAGCCAGCCCGGGGTGACCCCGGGGGGACGCGGCCAGCGTGCCACCACCGCTCCTCTGAATGTCACTGTAGCCAAACTCACCCCAAGCCTGCACTGTCACAGACTCTGGGGCCGCTCCCGGCTCTCGATGGTGTCTCATCGATGCCTTAAACACACCAAGAGAGGAAGGCCAGCCCAGGCACGGCGCTGCAGGGCGGGGAGGGCAGCAGGCAGAGCTGGGTGCAGCACCCTGAGCTCTCAGTGCTCCCTCACCCGCTGACACGGTGGCTCTGGGCAGTCCCCAGCCGGCCGGGAGGCTCGAGGGACCTTGGTGGCATCGCTGCCATCGCTGTCCCTCGATGGGACTC
The DNA here is from genome assembly GCA_024500445.1 of Entomyzon cyanotis. Lineage (NCBI taxonomy): Eukaryota > Metazoa > Chordata > Aves > Passeriformes > Meliphagidae > Entomyzon > Entomyzon cyanotis. Next base: position 1,231,944 of record JAKEPQ010001025.1, read on the forward strand.
TGCACACGGGCCTGGCTCAGCCTGGCCTGTTTGCTGTTCCCCTCTGCAAAGCAGACTCTGGGTTTATGGCAAGGAATCAGTTCTTGAAGAAGAACAGTCCAGCCTTCTGAATGAGGAGGATCGCCTGGCATTACTTTTTTTCGGGTATTAATTTTTTGCCTTTTTTTAATTTGAACGCTAATATGACTTCATATCCCTTTATTTTTTGCACTGCCCTGGTACTCCCCATCCCCTCTGCTCTCGAGGCAGCAGAAGGGATGCAGTTCCTTTTCTCATTTGTTGAGGAGATGATTCCTGTGCCCTGGAAGGTGTTCTCTCTGGGTGGGTGGGGTGTGTGCAAGTGTGAGGTGCCAAAAACAGCACAGAAGGGACCATTTCCAATTAGCGACTCCCTGGTGATGAAGAAACCACTTTAATGAGCTGAAGGTTGAACAAATGAGTACTGCAAGGTCTGTCCTAGAGCCAGGCCCCCGTGGGGTGGAGATTTCAGGGCACAGATCAGGTGTTCCCCACATCCCAGAGGAACAACTCAACCACTGGTACCTCAGTAGAGTTCAGATGTAGCATTGCAAATATGGTCCAACCGTTTGGAACTCATTCCTTCAGCCTTTTTTTCCCCTCCCTGCTCCTCATTTCTCACTCTCAGAGTTTGGATTTCGCTCGTGAGCTTGAATTTTCAAGTAGCAAGAGATTTCTCAAGTAGCAAGCTTTTTGTGGGCTTGAATTTTCAAGCAGCAAGAGATTTCTCCATTTTTAGGGGGGTGAAAGAGGAGTTTGAGATGAGACAGGGACTCCCCATCTTCAACTCATTTTTTTGGCACTCTGATTTCCCCATGGCAGGTGCCTGCAGGTTTTCCAAGCCTGCTGGCATCCTTCACAGCCTCACAGTGCCTCACTGGACACCTGGAATTCCCAGCAGCTTCTGAACATCAGGGCTGCTTCCCCCTCCAGCCTCTCCCCGAGGACAGTCTGAGCTCCTCAGGCTGAGGAGGCCTTTTGGGCTTTTAGAAAATACTCTAAATCATCTTTCTGTCCCCTCCTGGCTGCCCCAGCCTGTCACAGCTCAGCAGCTCTCCCGTTCCCCGTCCTGCACAGGACTCTGAGCTTGTCCCTTGGGCTGCCCCAGGAAGGTAAATGAATCTGCTTTGTTCAAAACAGAGATGAAATCAGTGCAATCTGCTCTGTTTGGTGTGTGTGCCTCCACCTGAGCGAGCTCTCAGCCCTTTCCACCCCGTTCCTATAACCAACATCAGGATTTCCCTCTTCTGCTGGACTCCCACCGAGGTGCCCCTGGCTCCAGGGTGCCCTTGGGAGGAGGATCAGCCCCAAAGCCCCGTGGAGAGGTGGAAGGTGCTGCTGCTGGGCTTGGCCTGAGGTGCTGAGGAGCTCAGGAGGAATCAGGAATGGTGAAGGGAGAGCAGAGCTGGAGTGAGGAGCAGCAGAGCAGGAACTGCTGAGAGGGGAACAGGGCTGGTTTCAAATGAGGTGTTGGAGCAGAAGCTCCTGTAGCATGGAGAGGAGGCTGTGCCTTGGGAACAAACCAGAGGGAAGTGAGAAATGCAGCAGCTGAGGGGAATTTCGGTGCCACGTGCCCTTGGCCTTTGCTGGAACCTGCAGCAGTCACACTGCAAAGCCTGTGTGATGCTGTGCTGCCTCCCGAGGAGCAGGGGAAGGGCACAGGGAGCAATATCCCACTGAGCCTGATCCACGGAAACCCGGGCAGGAGGGAGCTCTCTGCCTCTGCCGTCCAAACTATGCAGGTGCTCACTGCTTCCCTGTGCCGGAGGGAGGAGGAGGAGGGAAAGGGCAAAACAATTCCCCAGCAGCTCCTGGGGGTCTCAGCCCCCCCGACCCACACTGTGTGGACACGAGGTGTCAGCATCTGCCCTGGGAGACGCCAGGGTGGGATTGCTCCTGGTGCTGCACGTCCCTCGCCGAGGAGGAGGAGGAGGAGGAGGAGAGGAGGAGGAGAGCTCGGAGGGGACGTGTGTCTGTGTCTGTCTGTCTGTGCGTAGCAACCCTGTCCGAGGGGAGGAGAACAACCCTGTGTGGCTTCCCTGACAGCTGTAGTCCTTGCTGTGTCACCCCAAAGGTGTTCCTTGTCCGAATTCCCAGCAGAGGAGCATCCCCGAGGCAGGGAGCTCCAGCTCTGGGGGTTTTTCCCGGCAAGGCCAGGCAGGAGCTCCTGCCCTGACGTGGGGCAGAGGTTCCCTTGGCCTCCCTGCCGGGCACACCTGGTCCAGATCCATGTCCAAGCGTCGTCACTTTGATTTCTCTGTAACTTATCCGACTTTATTTATGTGGAACTCTGTTTCTCGGAATTTTTGCACTATGTGGGACCGGGGAGGGGATACAAGCAATAGAAGCCAACGTGTACAATAAAGACATTTTCTTGGATATCTGATCCTGCCTTGTCCATCCTTCCTCCTCACCTCCCTGCCTCGCTCCTGGAGCTGCTCCAGAGCAGGGCAAGGATCCCCAGGCTGGGAATGCACTGCTCTGCATGTGTCTGGGCAGCCTGATGTGCCAGGGGGATTTAGGGTGGATTTTTGGGAAAGATTCTTCCTCCAGAGGGTGTCGGGCACTGAACAAGCTCCCCAGGGGATGGACACAGCCCTGAGAGCCCCAGGAGTGTTTGGAGAGGGTGGGATTGTTGGGGTGTCTGTGCAGAACCAGGGCTTGGACTCTGATCCTGGTGGGTCCTTCCAGTCCCCCCAGTGAGATCTCATCTGCCTGGATGTCACCTCTCCAGAGCTGCTGCCAGCTTTCCCTGCAGTGAAAATGAGAACCAGATGAGGAATGTCCCGCTGCCCCTGCAGCCACCAGCCCAGCCCAGCCCTGTGCCCAGGGACAGACAGAGCTGTCCCCATCCTGCTGCCCAAACCGGTGCCAGCCCTGTGCCCAGGGACAGGCAGAGCTGTCCCCATCCTGCTGCCCAAACCGGTGCCAGTCCTGCTGCCCGGGCAGGGCAATGCTGAGCCCATTTCACAGCCAGGGGAGCTCAGGGGTGGCAGGAGCAGGGAGAGCTGCCTGGCACCATCCCTGGGGCCCGAGGGGGAGCTCGTCTGCAGGGCAGGAATGCCTGGCTCGGCCACAGCCCCTCGTGTCCCCTTTCCTGCTGCTGCTGCTGCTGCTCTGGGTGCTAAAAATAACTGCTGAGCTCCAAAAGCCTTTCTGCAGCCCAGGGCTGCTTCCCTCCAGAAGCAGCAGAGCTTTGTGCCCTCGAGCTGGTGATGAGTTTGTCCCCAGCCACTGGTGCCACCTAGCCCTGCCACCCCTGGCGGTGTCACTGCTGTCCCAGGGAGCAGTGACAGACCTGTGACAGCAGCAGGACCTGCAGCAGCAGCGGTTGTGTCCCTGCTCCGAGCTGGGAGGTTTTATTTAGAGCAAACCCTCTGGAGGAACAGCACGTTTCTGGTCACGGTCTGAGCGCGTTAGCCACGGGTGTGAGTGGGAATCGCACTTTTCCCGAATAGAACACGTTTGGCTCTGTTTGCTGCAGTGTCTCCCCTCGGCCAGGAGGTGCTGGGCTGTGGCTGGGCTGTCACAGCGTTGTTTCCCAGCTGTGCAGAGAGAACAGCGCTCACTCGAGCAACCCCTGCCATGAAAATCACTGGATTTTCTGGTCGGGGCCCTCTGGAGGGGTGTTGCTGTGTGTCCATCAGCCCCAGCTCGATTCCAAAAGGTTCCCTAGGAAAACCTCCTCTCAGAGTCCTCCTAAAATAATATGTGGATTTGGCACATCACGTCCTTTATAGTGATTTCTTACATCACTGTCATTTATATTCGCTAAATCTGATTTTTTTTCTTTCAAACGCGCTATAAATTCAATTAATTTGGCAAGGTCTAATTCCCACAACCCCGTGTTGATTTGTATTAATTATGTTCTCCTCCTGTAGTTCTCAAAGTTAATCCAACTCCCTCACAGCTGTTACATCATTTTCCCAGGAATCAGCGTTAACTGACAACCCCATAATTACCGGGGTGGTTTTTTACCCACGGAAACCCTGATATCCCTGTTAAATTATGCAATTGCTTTGCAAATTCCGTGGTCCTGCAAGCCTTAACTGCATCAGCGATCCAAGCCCTTTGTGTTCAGCTCTTTTTAAAACTTTTTGACATGAATTCTGTCCTTTTTTTGACCCAGAGCATCCAAGTTTTGTGTTCACTTTTTAGCAGCCACACCAAGAAGAAAAGGGTCTGTCATTTCCTATGCTGTAATTCCTAGGAGGTTTTTTTTCAGCACAGAAATATTGAGTCTGCATTTACTTTTTTTTTTTTTTTGCATTAACTTCTCATTGTTATTGTTTATATTTCCATGCAGTGAGGGATTCATAGCAAAGTCAGGAAATGTCAGTTTTCTTCCTTTTAAAGCATTTTTTCTGTAAATAACCTTTTGGTTTTGCTCATGCACATCTCCTTTTGCTCCTTGCTTCCTTCATCCATTTCCCATCATTCCTAAATTTTCATTAGTGTCCTGATTTTAATTAAATTTTCCCTGCTTGTCATTTTTCTCACGCCGCCCATTAATTTTTCTATCTTTAACCCCACTGGGCACGGCTGCTCCGAGCTCAGCCTTTGACCACAACCTGGGAGATTTTTGTTAATGCTTAAACAACAATCACCAATATTATCTCGCTGCATCCGTGCGGCGGCCGAATTCCATTTGGGAAAAGGCGCTCGGGATGGATTTATTGGCTCGGGATGGATTTATTGGCTCGGGATGGATTTATCGGCGGCTCCAGCCTCATCCCGCTGGCGGGTCGGGAATGCCGGCTGCTCTGTCGTTCCATGGTGAATTCCCAGCCAACAGGTACCTGGTTTGCCCCTCCCAGCCCGCGGGGCGGGAGCGAGGGGAGGATTGGGGTTTGGGTTCTGCCCACACCCACTCGAGTCCCGGCGGGCGGAAAGGAGCGGCCGGGAGAGATCGATCCCGCAGGAACACCGGGATTGATCCCGCAGGAACACCGGGACAGAGAAATACCGACTGATCCCGCAGAAATACAGGGGTTGATCCCGCAGGAACACCGGGACTTATCCCGCAGGAACACCGGGATTAATCCTACAGGAACACCGGGATTAATCCCGCAGGAACACCGGGATAGATCCCAGAGAAATACCTACTGATCCCGCAGAAATACCGACTGAGACTGATCCCGCAGGAACACCGGGACAGATCCCACAGAAACACCGGGACTGATCCCACAGAAATACCGGGACTGATCCCACAGAAATATCGGGACTGATCCCACAGAAATACCGGGACTGATCCCGCACAAATCCCACAGGAACACCGGGACTGATCCCGCAGGAACCCCGGCACTGATCCCGCACAGCCCCAGCTCGGATCCCGCAGGAACCCCGGCTCCGATCCCGCACAGCCCCAGCTCCGATCCCACAGGAACCCCGGCTCCGATCCCACAGGAACCCCGGCTCCGATCCCGCACAGCCCCAGCTCCGATCCCACAGGAACCCCGGCTCCGATCCCGCCCCCCCCAGGAACCCCGGCTCCGATCCCGCACAGCCCCAGCTCCGATCCCACAGGAACCCCGGCTCCGATCCCGCACAGCCCCAGCTCCGATCCCACAGGAACCCCGGCTCCGATCCCACAGGAACCCCGGCTCCGATCCCGCACAGCCCCAGCTCCGGGGCGCTGCCGGCATGGGGAACATCGCCTGTGTCCCGCAGGCTCCCGGCGGCTTCAGGAACTCCTTCCGACGGAAACCCTCGCTGAAGAAGGAGTGAGTATCCCCCCTGGCTCCGGGCTGCGGGAATGGTGCTGATTTCCCGGCGGGATCTCTCCCGGCGGGGATTTCCTATTTCCCGGTGGTTCCGCACTGCCAGAGCCCGGGATCAGCTCTCCCCCAGTGATCCTGAATTCCCAGCCGGCAGGGAAAGCCAGCCTTGGGGAGAAGCACCTCTTAGTTAATTTTTGTTTGGGTAATTAAACTCCCCCCGGCGGGACAAGGTGCAGAACACCGGATATTTCTTGTTCTCACCCGTGGGTGTTTTTATTCAGAGTTGTGGTGCTGTTGTGAGAAAACAACATTCCCACTCCTCCTACTTCAGGGAGAAAGCCCCAAACCCCAAATCCCAAACCCCAAATAATCCTAAATCCTACTTTGCTGTAGGATTTGTGTTTGTAAACCCGAAGGAGAAATGGCAGAAAATATCCGTGAAATCCTGCGGGAATTTGGGTGCTGGGCTGGCCGGGACAGCGCTCAGGTACCGCGGCGATGGGTGGCTGTCCCAAAATAGAGCTTCCCAGGAATGCAGAGCAGCCTTCCCAGCTTTGCCCTGCTCCATCAGCACGGGCTGACAGAGCTCTCCTCATCCCCAGCACTCCGGGCTGGAAAAGAGCTCTGGAGAGAACCGGGGGGATTCCTCGGGAACCTGCCAGCCCTGTCGGGGCTGATTTGCTCTTGTGTTCTGCCGTGGAACATCTGGTCCCTGTGCTGGTTTGGGGTCCCAGATAAGCCAAGCTGATCGTTTGGCTGTAAAAAAGCAGAGAAACCCCAACGAGTGCAGCACAACTCCAGTTTCAATCCTCCCAGGCTGTTTGTCAGCCCCTGGCTGGGCTGGGATGATTCGAAAGCCCGTGACATATTTCTTGCTTGGTTTCCTGGCTTCCTTATTTCTGGGCAGGATTCACCATGCATCATGGATCTGCATTTCCATATGTGTGTGTTTGGTTATTTTTTTTCCTTCCCTTTGTAGACAAAATGGCAAGAAAAAGCTGCCCAGCTTTTTTGGGATAGACGGAGGGCAGGAGAGAGACACGAGCACCGACAAAATCCTGCAGTACATCCCAGCAAAGGCAAGTACCAACCCATCCAACCCCCTGCCCACCTCGCCAGGGGTTTATTCCCACCCACCCCGAGCACAGCACTCCGGAGGGATGTTGGGTTTGGAGCTGGGGGTGGCAGCAGCTCTGTCCCAAGGAGATGCAGCCCAGGAAGGGACGAGCCGAGGTCCCCGTGCAGGTGTGAGGCGACCTGGATCAGCTGGAAACCATGGTGGGGTGTGGGGTGATGCTGGGAGCCACGCAGGGGACATGGGGACATGGGGACATCTCCCCCTGCCACCTTCCCTCTCAGTTCCTTCGTTTCGGGGAAAACCCGAGCGAGCTTTGGCAGGTGAGGTGATTCATTCCCACGCCGGAATGAGACGGAGAGGAGTGGATTAGCAGGAGCCTGGGAAGGTAATCAGGAAGGGCAGGGCAGCCCCAGGCACAGCCCAGCCTTGTGGCCACATGGCCTCATTCCCAGGAGAAACCAGGAGCCCCTGTGGGTTTGGGGGCTCCCGTTGGGTGGGCCGGGGGTGTGGGGGGAATTTGGGGAGCATTTGGGCAGAGCTGGGTGTTCAGCGATCCCAGTGCGTGGCAAACAGGCCGTGTGGGTGTGGGGAAGGGGAAACTGAGGCACAGCCTCGGTGCCAGCCATTGGGAATCCCAGGCTCCCTGAGGGAACCAGGTGGATCCAGAGGGATCAGGCAGCAAAAAGCAGATCCTGCGTGGATCTTGGATGCATCAGGAAGCTGCACAAGCTGTCAGAGTTAGCAGATCCTGGCGATGGAATCCTGGGAAAGGTCACTGGGAAATCATTCACTGGGAGCCGCAGGGAGTGTGGGATCTCTCCGGGGAAGGAAGGAAGGAGGGTGGGGAGGTGGTTGAGCCTTTAGCTCGCCTGGGGCTCAGGGGATGCCAACTCCGCCCAGCTCCCTGTGTGGCCTGCAGGAAGCCTTGGCTTTGCCCCTTTCCCACCTGGGCTGCAGGGCTGGGGCAGAGCTGAGCTCTGATGCAACCCCGCAGGAGGTGGGATCACCCAAACCACAGCGAGTCGGAGCCAAGGCAGGTGAATCCCTGCAAAGCCACCCCGTTTAGCCCTTCTAGCACCCCCAGCCAGCGCTGTTCAGCCCAGCATCCCCTGCCCTGACTCCCACAGCTCCAGCCGGGGGCAGGATGTACCCCAGAGCTCCTCGCTTGCTGCTGTTCCCATGAACCAGCAGCTCTGGAGCCGCAGGGCTCTGCCAGGCTGAGCTCTTCCTGCTCTGAATCACCGCGAGGCTCCGGGGGCTGCGCGGCTGAGCAGCTCATGAGTAACTCGTTCTACCTGTAGGGTGAGACCTGCAGGGGGGAGAGGACATGTCAGGGCACTTGCACTTTGCCAAACCCCGGGAGAAAGCAGGTTTCCAGGGATCTGCAGGGCCTGGCAGGCAGCGGGACCGCTGGGATAACGGGAATGGGTCGGGAATCCCAGAGAAATCCTACAGAAAACCTGTAGCAGTCCTACAAAATCCTACAGAAACCCTATAGAAACCTCCAGAAACCTCCAGAAACACACAGAATCTTACAGAAATCCTATAGAATCTTACAGAACCCTAGAGAAACCTCCAAAAACACACAGAAATCCTACATACAAAAATCCTACCGAAATCCTATAAAAACATACAGAAACACACAGAAATCCTACAGAAACCCCTGTAGGGATGGGGCTGTGGGAGGAGGAGGAGGATGCCCAGCCCAGGCAGGGCAGTGAGCAGCTGGCTGGGGAGAATTCCAGAGCAAGGAAAAACGCCAGGAGCCTTTAGCTGTGGCTGAGGCCTCCCCATGGTTTGGGGGTGCCTGCAGCTGGAAGGGCAGCAGATTTCAGGGATGTGATCCTGTTATTCCCATGGCCTTGGAGCTGCTCCTGTGCTCAGCCATTAAATCCATCTGCCTTAGTCTGGCTGCCATCAAGCTGGACCCATGTTTGAGGGAAATATTCCATTTATTTCTCGCCACCTGAGTGGCTGTGGAAGCTCTCCTCTCCCCCTGACCAGCGAGGATCCCTCTGGAAGCTCCTTGCCAGCCCTGCTGCTGCATTCCCAACTCATTTTTCCTTCTGGGTGCCTGATTTTTACCCTGGGAAATTTGGCTGCCACGTCCCAGGCAGCTGGTGGCTGGGGCTGCTCCTTATCTCTGGCCATGATTTTATGACTTCATCCTCTCCCAGCTCCCAGGTGCTGCTGGTGCTCTTATCCGAGCCCTGTTTTGTTACTGCTGCACCCGTGACCAGCTGCTCTTTGCTCTGCATTTGTGGCACAAATTCACTATTTCCCTGCACTGAGTGAGACCTTTCCTGGGCACCCAGTGCGTTCCCTAAATTCTGTTCCAAATCCAGTAGTGATTTGTTACTCCAAGGGAAAGCTGGAGGGAGGATTTCAGCAGGAAAGGGTTAACTCGTGTCCTAAAAAGAACAACCCAAATCCAGCGAGGCCCTGGAAGGAATTCTGAGCTCTGCAGGTGAAAGGGTCCTGACAGATTTAGGCCTCCTTTCCCAGTTCCACAGCTCCATTCCCGTTTCCCAGTTCCATTCCCAGTTCCCAGCTCCATTCCCAGTTCCCAGCTCCATTCCTATTCCCCAGCTCCATTCCCAGTTCCCAGTTGCATTCCCAGTTCCACAGTTCCATTCCCATTTCCCAGTTCCATTCCCAGTTCCCAGCTCCATTCCTATTCCCCAGCTCCATTCCCAGTTCCATTCCTGTTTCCCAGCTCCATTCCCAGTTCCACAGTTCCATTCCCATTTCCACCCCCCAGCTCCATTCCCAGTTCCACAGCTCCATTCCCAGCTCCATTCCCAATTTCCCACCTCCATTCCCAGCTCTATTCCCAGTTCCATTCCCGTTTCCCAGTTCCACAGCTCCATTCCCAGCTCCATTCCTGTTTCCCAGCTCCATTCCCAGCTCCATTCCCAGTTTCCCAGCTCCATTCCCAGCTCCATTCCCAGTTTCCCAGCTCCATTCCCAATTTCCCAGCCCCCGGGATGGCTGCACAGGGCTGTCCCCATGCCAGAGGGGTGACTCAGAGCTGGATGTCGCTGGTTCCTCATCCATCACGGGCACACGCAGCTGTCCCGTGGCACAGCACAGCGGGAATGGGAACAGGATCGGGAATGGACACTCTGGGAATGGGGACGTGCTGGCAGTGTCACCAAACCCACTCACCCTGCTCACCCCTGGCAATTCTCCCTTTGAGCCCCACGGCAAACCTCCCCTTGCCCACCCAGCTTTCCCTTCGGCTTGGGAATGAATTCCTGGAGTCTGGATGTGTCTGACAAAACTCACATTTAACCCATCCAACCCCATGCCGTTGGGGTGTGGAGCTGGGGGAATCAGTGGCTGAATTCCCAGCTGTTCCCACCTCCTCAAGTAAATCAGGCAGCCCCCAGGAATAAAGTATTTTTCCCAGAAAAACTGCAGGCAGAGCTTTTTCACCCCATGCAGGTGGTGAGAAGTGAGGGGTGTGGGGTTGTGCACCTGCCCAGAGGGAAGAATTCCCATATAACCAGGAAATCATGGAAGCCCCCAGTGCTGCCTCCTCTCCTCAGTCCTGGCTCTCTGGTGCTTGCTGCATTCCCAAAGCTTTTCCAAGCTTTTTTACACTTTGCACCTTCACAGCCCGATGCCTTGGAGCTGCTTTATGGCTGTGGGGCTCTGCCCCAAAACTGCCTGAAACCCCGAGGAGCTGGGGGATCTGAGCAGGGATCTGAGCCGATGGGAGAGCACAGGAATCCGGGTGGAATTCCAGCAGAGGAAACCTTCCCACTCACCCCAGTGGGAAGCACATTGGGATGGTTTGTCTGTGGATTTGGGACACCCTAAAAGTGAGATGTGCCTCTGCCCCTCCTCTTTTCCAGCCCAGAATCCCCAATTTTAGCTCAGGATCTCCTCCAGGCTCCCAGCAGGAGCTGAACCCCATGTTCTCCACGTTGGCAAGGAGACCCAACAACAAACAGCCCATCCTGGGCACCTGCCCAGGGCGCCTTTCCCCTGCTGGGAAGATGTTCTGGGAATGTCTCTTCCACCAGCTCTGATTTTTTTCCCCCTCTATCCTCGGTACAGATTCTTCAGAACCAGGAAAACCAGAAGGAAAACTTGGACCAGAGGTTCCCCAGCCTGTTTAAGAAGGGCCGAAGGAAAACCATCGTCAGGAATTTGGGCAAAATGATTTATTACTCCAAGGTCAAGTTTAAGTTCCAGCACTTCCAGGTAAACCTGAGGCGCCTGTTGGTGGGGGTTTCTCCCCCCAGGGACAGTGTGACCCTGCAGGAGTGGGAAAGAAAGGGAAATTCTGGGAAATGGGATTTGTAGAGAATTCCCTGGGCTGCTGCATGGCCCGGGGATGTGCTGCCACACCTGCTCCCATCCCGGTGGGAATTTGGGAAGTGCTTCCATGGGCACTGATGTGGCCCTTGGAGAAACTCAGATCAGCCTGAGATGCAGAGGGAGGCTGGGAGGTGTCCTGAGATGACCCCAAAACGTCCTGAGATGACCCCAAAATGTCCTGAGATGACCCCAAAATGTGTCCCCTCTGCAGGAGGTCAACGACTGCTTCCTGGAGCTGTTCCAGTCCTACCTGTACTTCCAGTCTGTTGGCCCCAATGGCCTCACCTACCAGGTAGGCATCACCTGGCTGGGCTGTGGGCAGTGGGACCACGCTGAGGACAAGGGGTAGACAGACCCTGGAGATGTCCCCAGGTCCCTTCCTGCGGTGCCAAACTCTTGGGACAAAAGGGTGGTTTTTCCCAAGGTTTGTCCCTAGAGCAGCTCGGTGTCACCTGAGTCAGTGGGCAGGGATGAAGGACACCAGGATGGGCAGGGATGAAGGACACCAGGATGGGCTGGGGAGATGTTCAGGGGACCTGGAGCTACCTTGGGAGTCACAGCTCCACTGCTGCCCTGAGAGTCTGAGCCTCTGGGCCAAGGGGAACTTCTCCACCTGCAGGTTGGACTTTTCCAGCATTAATTATTCTGTGGGAGGAGAAAGCTGAGCCTTGGGGAGCTCTGCTGGCAAAGCACTCATTAATCTTTTAACCTGCTGGTGCTGGGGAGTTACAAATAATGAATGGGCTGTTCTGCACTGCAGCCAAAAATCACAGCTGGAAAACAATCCCTGGCTTTTCTCACTCTTCCTCCACACGAGCGAGGAGCTAAAACTGAGCATGGCAGTTTTGGAAATGATTATAAAATTAATTCCTTTGTAGAAATGATTGATTGGCTTTTAGGTGACTTGAGGTGGATGTAAAACATCAGTAAAATCGCTCCAGTCACCCCCCCAAGGCAGCCTTCAGCTGAAAATTCCCACGTCAGGAGACAAACAACATCCCAAATTCTCCTGACTCCTTTTGGAACAGCTCCTGAGTTTATTAATTGTGGAGGAATTAACAAGGAATTGATGTGCATTAGAGCCATTAGCATCTTTTAGCTTGCTCAGGAAGCCCAGGACTGGGAGGACAAAGCTGTCAGCTGTTCCTGGGCTTTGTCAGAGTGGGATTCTGGACATCCAGGCTTGGGGAACTAGGCAGCTCCAGTTTCCTCTAGGGCCAATCCCATCCTCTGTTTTTTTCCTGTTAAACCACTGTTGTTTTGCCGAGGTTTCTCTTAAAATGGAAAGAAATAAAGGGGAATATAAAGCTGTTCCTCAGCATGGCAGAGGATTGCTGCAGGATCACCCCGTGGAGCCTGGGGAGTGCTGAACCTGCTTCCTCTGGACCCAAATCCCAAATACCCTCAGCCTGACCCCAAGCCCATTATCCTGGGGGGTGTTGGCTCACCCTGCTGGGGCACAGGGGTGCTCGGTGCAGACTGTACCCCCAAATAACGCCGTGCTGTCCTCGCCAGGGACTGCTGCCTCTGAAGGAGCTGGAGGTGCGGGAGCTGGAGGCTGGGCAGAGCCCGGGGCAGCAGGAGCAGCACGCCTTCCGCATCGCAGGTGAGTGTTAGGGCTGCACAGCCCGGGGAGGGACACGGGGGTGGCTCTGCTGCCTGTCCCAGCCCGGGGAACACCCACGGAGAGGCTGCAGAGGGCTGAGCTCTGCCTTTCTGCTGGAATTTCCATCTTTCCCTGCAAGGCTTCGCTGCTCCCAAACCCCCAGGGCTGCACAGGGAAGGGCAGGGCAAGGATGGGGCTGGGCTCTGGTCCTGGGGACACGTGGGGACAATTCCCAGCTCTGCCCAGTTACTGAGGAGGGGATGGAATCGGATTCCTTCTCCCACCTGTGCCCAGTTATTGAGGAAGGAATGGAATCGAATTCTTTCTCCCAGCTCTGCCCAGTTATCAGAAGGAAGGAATGGAATAGAATTCCTTCTCCCACCTCTCCCGAGGGCAGGGAGTGACTCCAAGAACCGTTAGGGCTCAGGAGTGTGGCCTCAGGTTTTGGGGAATTGAAATGGCCTCAGGTTTTGGGGGATTGTCCTGCTGTGAGAAACCACACCACTATGGGGTTTGGGAAGCAGTGGCAGGAAACACCCAGGCAGGCAGGGATATTTAGGATTGCTGGGAGATGCTGGAACAGTTGTATTTCCCTGCTTGGAGAGGAAGGAATGGAGCCCCAGAGGGGACAGGAGCCCTTGCCATGTCCCCACACGGGTCAGGCTGGAAATGTCTCATCTCGTGACTCTGAGCCACCACAGCCACCCGGCTTGTGAAACGCTGTGGGATCAGCAGTTCCTCATTGCTGCCCTGCCAGCGTGGCTCAGCTTCCTGGAAATAGCTGCCGGATCCCTGGGAATGAGGAGAGGGGAGGATGCAGAGCCCTCCTGGCTTGGGGACAGGGGCTGGATGTCACCTGGGCCCTGCTGCCCACCCAGCCAGGGATGCTGATGGATTTGTGGAGCACCTGGAGCACCTCTGCACCCTTCAGTGGTGGTTTGGTGGGACTGAACTCCTCCTGCCCCAGGAAGGGACTTTCCTGCTCCCAGCGCTGCTCAGGAAGCTTTCAGAGGAAAGAGGAAGGACAGGGCAGAAGGAAGGAGCTGAGGGCTGAGAGGAATGTGTCCCTGGGGCCCAGGGGGATGGCAGGGGCTGAACTTGCAGCTCAGAATCTCACAGCCCTCCAGCAGCTCCTGCCCCAGCCCAGCCACGTCCTGGGAGTTTCTTTCCTCATTTTCTCTTCCTCCTGAGCCCCGTTTGGGTGATGCCCTGGGGGGTGGCAGTGCCATGCCGAGGGTCACAGCCTGGCAGCACAATTCCCGCTGGGTTTCTGGTGTATTTATAATTTCTGTGAGGATCTGGATGCCCAGGGAGCAGCGTCACACCCTGCTGGCTGCTCTGCAATCGCTGCATCCTCCTTGCAAAGACAGGGAAACAGAAAGAAGGGAGGCAGGGGAAGCCCAGAGCCACGATGGTCCCACAGACACGTGGATAGAGTCGACACCAAATTGCTGTCATGGGTTTGGAGTCACTCAGGGAAGCTCTGCCACCCTCAGCTTTGTTTACCGGGCATTTCCTGAAAGACAGACGTGCTTCAAAGGCTTAATGAAACGTTGTTTATAAATAATGCAGGAATTAGGGCACTAAAGATACCACAGAAGGGCAAAGTCCCACGTTTATCCAGGTTTATCTGGGCGCTTCCAAGTCCCACAGAGGCAGATCCCTCCGAGCCTGCAGCAGGCAGGGTTTGATATGAGCTGAGTGGTAAATTATTAATCACAACATCCACTCTGCATCCTGCCAGGAATGGTTATTGCCCTCACCAGGCTGTGTCTGGAGTGAGTAGCAGAGGGTGTGGGAGACTCGTGCTGCTGCTCTGAGCTGAGTGAGAGCTGGAAACACGAAAATCAACAAGCTGCAGGGCTGTCCCTCCCTCCAAGGGGGTGTCTGAAGTCATCCCCAGCTTGGCTGGCACAGATTATATTCGGTGAGGCAATAAATAAACAAACTGTGTCAGAAAGCTACTGGTGTTGTACATAAGGAGGGCCAAAGTGAAACTGGGAGATAACACGGGGCTTTCTGCTGAGGGAGCAGTGCCTGGGGACAGTCCCTGCTGTCCCTTCCCACAGACTGCTGGCAGGGTTTGAAAGCTGCAGTCTGTCTGTGGAGGTCAGGCTGGGTTTTGGGTCATCTTTGGGGATCGTTCTTGGCCTGGTTTGGGATTAAAAATGTCTGGTGGTCAGGGCTGGGTGTGTCTGAGGAGGGGCTGGGGCAGCCTGATGTGACAAAAGGGTGACAGGAAGGGCAGCAGGGTGGGGGCAGCAGGGTGGTGGCAGCAGAGCAGGGGTGTCCCCAGCACCCAGGATGGGATGGGTGGATGTAAAACATCAGTAAAATCGCTCCAGTCACCCCCCAAGGCAGCCTTCAGCTGAAAATTCCCATGTCAGGAGACAAACGACATCCCAAAGTCTCCTGACTCCTTTCGAAATAGCTCCTGAGTTTATTAATTGTGGAGGAATTAACAAGGAATTGATGTGCATTAGAGCCATTAGCATCTTTTAGAGTGGGGCAGCTCTGCCATGAGGGACAGCAGGGTGGTGGCACCAGAGCAGGGGTGTCCCCAGCACCCAGGGTGGGATGGGCAGAGTGGGGCAGCTCTGCCAGCCGATTCCCATGGATTCTGCCATCCCTGCCTGGCTCTGCTGTGCTGATCTCGTGTCTCCTTGCCCAGGGCCCCTGCTGAACCCCCTGATCGTGTTCTGCCCCTCGGAGGCAGAGCTGAAGCAGTGGCTGTACCACCTGGAGAAGCAGATCCAGCTCAGCGGAGGGAGCCTGGCGCTGCCCCTGCTGGCCCAGGTGGGTGTCCTTGTCCCTGTCCCTGTCCCTGTCCCTGTCCCTGTCCCTGTCCCTGTCCCTGTCCCTGTCCCACTGCCACCTCCCAGCGGGACACTGGGATGGATTCCCTCAGAGCTAACCTTTGGGGGATTTTCCTGGGAGGGAAGGGAGCAAAAAGAGTGCACAAGAGGGGTCTGGGAGCTGCTGGCAGGGGATGTGCTGGGAGGCAGAGCTGCCACCCACAGGTGCCACCAGCACCACAGCCAGGGTCAGAGCTCAGAGAGGCTCTCACGCTTTTGGATGCTTGTGCAACTGCCCAGAGATTGCAAAACAGCTGCAGGAGGAGGCTGGAGCCTGGAAGACAGGCCCAGATTCAAGAGATTGTCTCTCCCAGTCTCTGAGGGTGTTTTCATTCCCTCCCTGTCTCCATCTCCTCACTTGTCAAACCGAAAAATCCCCTTTGGAAAGGCATTTCCAGGTGCTGCTCGGTATGGAGAATAATTATCCATTCCCAGCTGGAAAACTGCCTCCTGCCCAGATTTATTTATTCTTCCCTGCTCCCGCCACATGTAAAAAGTGTCCTCGGGTGGGCCATGCCCTGGCTAAACTCAGGGGAGGACATGTCTGCCCGTTGTCAGTGTGCTGCTGTCCCTAGAGCGGCTGGAAGCAGAGCTGCAGAGGCAAGGAGGAGCTGCGCTGGTCTGTGCAGAACCTGCCCGTGCAGGAGTGGAGAGGAACCCAGCGGGAATCCCTGGGAGAAATCCTCTGTGTGTCCAAAGTGAAGCTCCAGCACCTGCCCTTCCAGGTGGGACATGGTGATGGGGAGTGACCCAGGGAGGGAGGGAGGGAGGGAGGTATAATGGATGGATGGATGGATGGATGGATTGATGGATGGATGATGGATGGAGGGATGATGGATGGATGGATGGATGGATGGATGGATGGATTGATGGATGGATGATGGATGGAGGGATGATGGATGGATGGAGGGATGGATGGATGGGTGGATGGATGGCTGGATGGATAGATGGATGGGTGGATGGGTGGATGATGGATGGATGGTTTCATGGATTCATGGATGGGTGGATGGGTGGATGGAGGGGTGGATGGAGGGATGGAGGGAAGGGTGGATGGATGCAAGGATAGATAGATAGACAGACAGACAGACAGATGTCCCAGAGCCATCTCCCGGTGCAGGGAAGCAGCCTAGCTCTTCCCAAAGCCATGTCCCAGCGCAGGGAGATGGATTGTTCTTCCCAGAGCCATCTCCCAGCGCAGAGAAGCAGCTCAGCTGCTCAGCCCTTGCCCCAGGCTGCTGTCAGAAGGACAAAGCACAGAGCTCTCCAGACCCAAATCCTGGCTATTCCCAGAGATCCAACCTCTCCCTGTCTGCTTCCCCAGGAGCAGCACGACCGGCTGCTGGTGCTTTACCCCTCCACGCTGGTGATCATGTCTGAGGAGCCCAGCGGCCTCTGCTTCAAGGTGAGTTCCTTTCAGAGCACCCTGCTGCTCTCCCCCCAGCTTTTCCAGCTGCCTGCTGCTCCCTCCACCTGTGCTCCTGCTGCTCCCTCCCGTGCCAGCTGGCAGGAGCAGGCACAGCGATGGTGCAAGATCCCTTCCCATGAGAAACACCTCTCCCTCCTACAGCAGCCCAGGGGGAAGGAGCTGCCTGCCAGCAATCCGAGTCTCTGGGAGGAGGAGGAGGAGGAGGAGGAGGAGGAGGAGGAGGAGGAGGAGGAAGAAGGCTGGCAGGGAGCCACCCCTCCTGCTCCAGACAGGAGCTGGCACGGCCTCAGAGTGCCCCTGAGGGGGCTTTGCTTGCCAGGCTCTGTGCCACGGGACCACCTGGGAGCCAGGAGCAGCCTGGCAGTGCTGCTGATGCTCCTGGGAAAACTCAGGCAGGGAGGAGAGGCTGCTGGTGGTGCAGCGCTGGCAGCTTCTCCCCTCTGTGGGAGCAGAGGGACAGCAGGGACAGGGAGCATCCTCAGGGGTGCCAGAGCAGCCTCTGTGGTGTGTCTGTTGGTGGCAGCAGTGCTGGAGCCCCAGGCAGTGGCACTGTGCAGTCACAACGGCCCTCAAATCAGGCAGTGACATCCCCGGTGGCACCTGGGGACACGGCTCAGGCTGTGCTGGTTAATGGTCGGACTGGGTGACCCTGGAGGGCCTCTCTGCCCTTCCCAACCCTGTGATTCTGTGTTCCTGAGCATCATCTGATGGCTCTTGTGCTTTTTGCTCTCCCTGTGCTGAACAAACGCGCCAGGAGGAGCAGTGAACTGTCTGTGACCCCAGAGCTGCTGCTCTGCTGCATCCCTGAGTCACCAGAGCCAGGGACACAACAGCTCTGCAGAGCTGGAGGGTGGGGAAAATCTAGCCTGAACCCACTGGGGTCCTGCTCCACCTGCCTCCACGTCCTGCAAAATGCTTTAACTGCACTTTAACCCTGCTTTAACTGCAGGGTTGGTTATCCCTGGAAGAGCATCTCTTCCCATCAGGAGGGCTGTGAGCAGGCACAGCTCTCCCCATCCCACGGCAGCCCTGGAAGGTGTTTTCCAGCCGCTGGGACACACCTCGGGCAGATCCAGGTTTCGGGAACGCGTTGTTTGCAGCTCCTGGGAATGGGGCACCACGCAAGGGGGCCTGGGCTGGGCTGGGCTCTCCCATGAGCTCATCTCTTTTGAAACCCTAAACCTGCCCTGTCCGACGTTCCCTTCCCAGGCGATGTTCCCTTCCCACGGTGCCGGAGCTCTGCTCCCGGGGCTGATTCACCAGCCTGTGACACCGCGCTGGGAACCTGCTTTTCCACGGGCGTGTCAGGGCACGGGAGCTTCTCCCAGCGCTGCCGCAGATGAACTTCCCTTCCCCGCAGTTGGGGTGGTGAGGGAACAGCCCAGCCCTTTTGTTGTGCGGCTTCACACAGGAGCTGCCGCTGCCAAGTGTGTTTGTGGGGCAGGGAAGGGGCTGGGAAATCGGCTGTTCCCAATGCTCTGCTGGGAAAAGGCCCTGGGCAAGGTGGAAACTGGCAAGGGGGAGTTGCTGGAGCTCTTTGTGGGATGCTGCTGTGCTTCCCGAGGTGGGACATCACCCAGAGGGCGTCTCAGCATTCTCAGGGACTGCAGTGATGGATGCAGTGATGGCTGCAGCCCAGAGTAGGGCACAGCTGCCCACTGTGCCCCCTGGCATGGACAGGAGCCCTGCTGGCTCTGTGATCCCAATCCTGTTCCTCTCTCCCACAGGGAGAACTCCCACTCAACGCCATCCAGGTGCTGTTTGAGGAGAATGACAAAACCTCCTTTCTAATCGAAGGTGGGTGTCTGGCACAGCACGGGGGGCTCAGGGGTTGGGGTCTCACTGAGCTGCTGTGGCACCGTCCCAGGGGCTCCCTGAGCTGCTCTGCTGGGAAATCTGGGATTTCACAACATTCCCTGCACCAGCATCTCCCGATGGCAGGGGATGCGGGGTGGGATGGAGCAGGAGGGTTCCCGTGGGTTTCTGGGGGATCCAGCCCAGGATCAGCAGCAGGGAATGTTTTCCCAGGCCGCCTGATCAACTCCATCCGGGTGAGCTGTCCCAGCTACCAGGACTACCAGGAGTGGCTCTACTGCCTCAAAACTGCCCAGTTTCGGAATGCTGACTCCTCCCTGTCGGGATCCGAGAGCTTCTCGGGATCAAAGCCGCCACACCCCAGCCAGGTGAGGGACGCTGCAGCTTTGGGTGGGAATGTCCCATCTGTGTGACGCTCCTGTGACGCAGCAGGCTGTGCTTGAAGCTGTCAGCAAGTGGCTGATCCCTGGGAATTGTTTAAAATCCTATAGGATATTATATAGGCAAATGTTCTGTAGAATTCCTTCAGAAGCAAAGGTCTGGACACGGACTGTGACAGTAGGGCAGTGAGATAGTGGCACAAGGACAGTGACAGGCTCCTGGACATGCAGGTCCCTTCCAAGCTGGGATATTCTGTGATTCCTGCAAGGAATGGGAGATCCCTCTGCCAGCTTTGTCACTGCTGTGTACCCTCATTGTCGCCAGCCAGCCCACACTCAGCCCCATAACCAGCACATCCCACACCCTGCACAGCCACCGGCCACCGCTGGCCATGGGGACACAGCCCACACCCCAAGGGCTGGCCAGGGCTGTTCCCCCACGCAGGGGGCTCTTCCTACAGGATGTCCTTGTCCCCATGCAGTTCACCAGCAGTGGGAGAGGATCCCTCAGCTCCGACGGCCGGACAAACTCCTGGGCGTCCGGGGGGAGAGTGCCCACCCTGCCCCAGCTGTCCCAGACCAGCGGCTCCCTGCCCGACGGACACTCCTACCTGCTGCTGCCCGAGGGCAGGCTGCTCGAGGAGTCCCTCTCCCCTGGCTATTCCCAGCCTCTCCACGTAAGTGAACCCCCAGAAAACCTGGGATGCCTGTGGGATCACCCTGGGATGGGGTTGGACTCTGTCTGGGTGCTGGGCAGTGTGTGCTGTGGGGTTGGAGCAAATCCCTGCCTGGAGCTTGGGTTTGTGCTGGCTCTGCTTTGGTATTGGGGAAAAGGCTGCTGAGGGGTCCCATCCCAGTCTGAGGGGTCCCGATCCCATCCCATCCCATCCCATCCCATCCCATGCCATCCCATCCCATCCCATCCCATCCCATCCCATCCCATCCCATCCCATCCCAGTCCTCTGTTCCACCCAAGGGCCATTGGAGATTGCAAATTATTACAAAAAGGCAAACAGGAGGTTCAAAGACTGGGAAATCCCAAAATAAAAGTTGCAGGCAGGTGGAGATGGTGGGGCAGGTAGGATTTTGCTCTGATCCAGGGCAGGAATTGCATATGCAGGGATGTAGGAGCACACGGAGCAGGGATCAATGCAGGACCACAGCAATGCCCCAGCCCAGATCGATATCCATGTGCATTCCCAGCCTGAGGACAGCCAGCTCCAGGGTCTGTCCTCTCATTGCAGAGCCTGGCACAGCCCAGCTGGCCCAGCACAGTGCTGCCCACGCAGGACCTGCGCAGGGGCAACAGCGCCAGGAAATCCAAGGGCAAGTGCAGTGGGCAGCAGCTGCCCAGCCAGGACTCGGAGAGGAGCATCTGCGGCCTCATTCCTGAAAATCCCAATGGAGAGATGCAGTCTCCAGTGTACCACGAGCCCTACGCAGCACACAGCTCCCAGCATCACCCCACGGCTCACCTGGAGCTGAGGGTAAGGGGATGGATGTGGGATGGGGATGGGATGGGGATGGGATGGGGATGGGATGGGGATGGATCCTCCTGCCTGGGAAGGGCAAGGTTCACCTTTTCCAGACACAGATAGGGGACTGGCAGGTGCTCCAGAGCAGGTGTGAACTCCATTCCCATTGGAAAGGGCTGTGGGAGGGGAGGTTACACAGCGCAGATGGAGCAATGCTCCCGGAGCTGTGGGATGCTGGGCACTCGTTCTTGAGGCAATCCGTGAGTGGGAGGGTTGTTGCCTCATGGGACACAGCCTCTTCTTCCAAGGGTTTTCCAGCATGTCTCCATCAGCTTTTTAGTGTGTGGTGCCACTTTTCCCACCCCTCAATGACTGTTCCTTGAAGAATTCCCTTCGTTGGCTCAGCCAGGAGTCAGCGTCATCCTCCCACATGGATGGGCAGCATTTGGGACTTTATTTGTAGGAACATTCCCTTCTCCAGCCCCTCCTGGGGATGAGCTGCAAGTGTCCTGTCCCTGAATCCATGCTGCCTGGGGGCTGAACGGATGGAGCTGGGTGGCAATTCAGCCCTCCAGAGCTCCCAGCCCCCTGGAAAAGCCGCTGCTCCCCCTTTTCACTGATCCCCCCACTCCCAGTTCCTCCAGCTTCCTGCAGGAGCTCCCTGGGCTGGCTCTGACTCAGCACCCAAGCTCTTGGCTCCAGAAATTGTGCCCGGGGCCATTTCTTTTCCTGCCATCTGAGCAGGGATGGGGAAACTCCGGAGCTGCATTTCGGGGTGGGGCAGAGAGTTCCCTGTTTCTTCGAGCCAGGACAGAGGCAGAGGGGAACAGGTTTCCCCTGTCTGATCACAACAGCCCTGGTGAGAGCCAGAAAGCACCAAACAAAGGCAGAGACTGAGATGGGAGCCAGAAATCAGAGATGAGTCAGACCCAGAGACCACTTCACCCACCCCCAAAAATTCCAGCTGTGATAAGCCAGTGCCTGTTAAAGGCCACATTTCTTGTTTTGAGAATCTCTTGGGAAAAGACTTTCTGAGTCATCCTGCACACTGGTGTGACCTCCCTTCCCTCGGAGGGTCCTTGCTGGCTGTTCCCTGTCTTTCTGCATCCCTTGGGTTGGTTTCATCCTCCTGCCTTCACTTCTGGCCAGCTCTCACTGCCCCTGTGGACCACTGGGAGTGACCCATGGCCATTCTCTCTTTCCCACCTGAGGTGTTCAGGACGGGAATGGAACAGAATTTGTGGGAAGGACAAAACCAGCAAATCTTGGCTGGTCTAAACGTGCTCCCAGGAGGGCTGAATTCCAGCTGGAGAGACCAGCTCGGTGTTTCCCAGCTCTCCACAGCCTGGATCCAACCTGGGCTCGGTTTTGTTGCAGTTCCTGCAGTGCCACGGACAGACAGCCCCAGCCCAGGGATGCTCAGCACTGCCAGCCCCCCAGCACCTCTCCCTGGAGCAGTGGAACTGCCAGCCCCTGCCAGGACCCTGCAGAGAGGTGACCTCTGCCCCCACCTACAGCACCCCGGGCACCTCCCGCCGGCCACAGCTGCGGTCAGCTGCCCACGGCTCCTTCCTGCAGGAGGTGAGGCTGGAAAAAGTGGTTCTGGAGCCCCAGAATGTGCAGGGGGACACCCAGAGGGTGCAGAGGACACTCAGGGGATTCAGGGGAGCCCACAAGGGGTTTGAGGGGACAAACTGGGGTCCCAGTTAGCCTGGGATGGTCCCTGCAGGGCTCTGGGTCCTTTGCACAGCCATGCCACCCTCACCGGGGTGTCACTCTCTTTGCAGATCTCCTCCCTGCCAGAGGAACATCGCAGCCCTTCCCTGCACCCCCCAGGTGAGACCCCCGAGCTGCTGCTGCTCCAGCTCTCCCTGGCCATCAGCATCCCTCAGAGCTGGGCTGGTGTCCCTCATCCCCATATTTGTCACCTGCCCCGTGCCTGTGTCCGGTGGGGTCACCTGTCCTGGCTTCCCTGCCACTTTGGGACACTCCTGGCTCATTCCCTGCTCTGCCCACACCTGGGCAGGGATTCTCCTCCCTCTCATCCTCAGGTGACCCCCAGGGCTGCTGCCGAAACCCCTGACCCCCTTTTCCCCCTTTTTCCTCCTTTTTCCCTCCCTTTTCCCTCCCTTTTTCCTCCTTTTTTCCTCCTTTTCACCTCCCTTTCCCCCCCCTTTTTCCTGCAGATGGGAACGTTGTCACCTATGACCTGGCAGATGCCAGCTGTCCCTGCCAGGACTCCTCGTCCTACCACGACTACGCCGAGCTCCAGAGCTTCCAGAGCGACTTCAGCTATGACAACCTGTGGGAAGCCGAGGAGAAGGAGCTGGGCACCCCCTGCACCTCCCCATCTCCTGTCCAGCAGATTTACCAGGTCTAGGGGAAGCTCCAGGCGTGGAAAACCCCTGGCTCTCCTCTCACCGGGTTTTCCTCCAGGATGAGGGGAAGGAAAAGGAAAAGGGAGAGCCCTGCTGTGTGTGAGGCTGCTCCCCATTTGGCAGCCCAAATTCCTGCCCTAAATCCCAGGGTGAGGGCAGAGCATGGTAGTCACAGCCTCTGTGGGCTGCAGAGCAGTGTAAATGCTGTGCTCAGGGAGAAAAGCTTTGCCCCCCGAAAATCAAAGAACAAAAAGGGTCAGGATCCCTCAGATGAAGGGATTTGGTGTTCAGGGGGAGCAGCTGCTCAAGGCCCACAGAAATAGTGCCTGGATTGGTTTGATTCTTCTGCACCAGAGCCCTCAGCCGGTCCCTCTGAGGATGCCCTGTTTGGGGACGGCCAGACCTTCCCCAGTGAGCTCTGGGCTCTGCCAGGATGCACCAGAGCTGTCCCATCCTGTCACACCAGGCTGGCAGTGATGGCTGTGCTCACAGGATTGTCCTCCTGCAACATCAGGGGTAGCACACAGGAGAGGGAGGGAAAAACCCAAAGATCTGAGCACAATGGGATTTGCTTTCAACTTTATGTGGAAAAAATCCTTCCTGCCAGTGCTGGCTCCAAACCTGGTGCTGACCTGAGCCAGGACAGCCCAACCCCTGGGCAGGCAGAGCCAGAAAAATCCAAGTGATCTGTGCTCCCCAAGGCCTCCCTGCAGACAGAGCCCTTGATTCCCCTCAGGGAACCTCTCCCTGCAGATAAGACCCCAGATTTCCCTCATAGAACTCTTTCCCTGCAGACAAGACCTGAAATTCCCCTCATGGAATCCTCCCTGCAGACAAGGCCCCAAATTCCCTCATGGAACTCCTTCCTGAAAACAAGGCCCCAAATTCCCCTTATGGAATTCCTTCCTGTAGACAATCCCCCAGATTCCCTTCAGGGAATCCCTCCCTGCAGATAAAACCCCAAATTCCCCTCAGGGAATCCCTTCCTGCAGACAAAACCCCAAATTCTCCTCAGGGAATATCATCCTGCAAACAATCCCCCAAATTCCACTCATAGAACTCCTCTTTGCAGACAAGGCCCCAGATTCCCTCATGGAATATCATCCTGCAGACAAGACCCTAAATTCCCCTCACGGAACCTCTCCCTGCAGATAATACCCCAAATTCCCCTCAGGGAACTCCTTCCTGAAAACAAGGCTCCAAATTCCCCTCATGGAATATCATCCTGCAGACAAGACCCCAAATTCCCCTCATGAAATCCCTCCCTGAAAACAAGGCCCCACATTCCCCTCAGGGAATCCCTTCCTGCAGAAAAGACCCCAAATTCCCCTCATGGAACCTCTCCCTGCAGATAATACCCCAAATTCCCCTCATGAAATCCCTCCCTGCAGATAATACCCCAAATTCCCCTCATGAAATCCCTCCCTGCAGACAAGGCCCCGGATTCCCTCAGGGAACTCCTTCCTGGATACAAGGCCCCAAATTTCCCTCATAGAACTCCTCCTTGCAGACAAGACACCAAATTCCCATCAGGGAATCCCTTCCTGAAGATAAAACCCCAAATTCCCCTCATGGAACCTCTCCCTGCAAATAATGCCCCAAATTCCCCTCATGGAACCTCTCCCTGCAGATAATACCCCAAATTCCCCTCATGGAATCCCTCCCTGAAAACAAAACCCCAAATTCCCCTCATGGAACCTCTCCCTGCAGATAATACCCCAAATTCCCCTCATGGAATCCCTCCCTGAAAACAAAACCCCAAATTCCCCTCATGGAATCCCTCCCTGCAGACAAGGCCCCAGATTCCCTCATGGAACTCCTTCCTGAAAACACGACCCCAAATTCCCCTCATGAAATTCCATCCTGCAGACAAAACCCCAAATTCCCCTCATGGAATATCATCCTGCAGACAAGGCCCCAAATTCCCCTCAGGGAATTCCTTCCTGCAGATAAAACCCCAAATTCCGCTCATGGAATTTCATCCTGCAGACAATCCCCCAAATTCCCTTCATGGAATCCCGTCCTGAAAACAAGACCCCAAATTCCCCTCATGGAACCTCTCCCTGCAGATAATACCCCAAATTCCTTTCAGGGAATCCCTCACTGCAAATAATGCCCCAAATTCCCCTCATGGAACCTCTCCCTGCAAACAAGGCCCCAAATTCCCCTCAGGGAATCCCTCCTTGCAGAAAAGACCCCAAATTCTCCTCAGAGAATCTCTTCCTGAAAACAAGACCCCAAATTCCCCTCAGGGAATCCCTCCTTGCAGAAAATGTCCCAAACTCCCCTCAGGGAATCCCTCCTTGCCGACAAAACCCCAAATTCCCCTCAGGGAATCCCTCCTTGCAGAAAATCCCCCAAATTCCCCTCATGGAACCTCTCCTTGCAGAAAAGACCCCAAATTCCCCTCATGGAATCCCTCCTTGCAGACAAAACCCCAAATTCCCCTCAGGGAACTCCTCCTTTCTCCCACCCCCTGCCCATCCCTGAGCTCACACCAAAGGCTGCCCAGGCAAGGAGGAGAGAAAATTCCCAAAAAATTAATATTCCAGGACAGCCAAAGCCCTGCGGTGAGCACAGCAGGGTCAGTGTGGCTCTGATGTCCCTCAGGGTCCCTCCTGAGCCAGGACAGCACACAAACAGGGGACACAGTCTCAGGGTTATTATTTTCCAGCCTCTTAGGCCAGATCCTCTAGAAGGTCAGCAGCAAATCCAAATGTTTTCACCTGAGGCTCCAAATTCTTAACCTTTGTTCCCTGGAGAGGCTGAAAATCAAAGAAAGGAACAAAACCTCTGCTTTGGTTCTTCCTCTGGTGCAACCAAAACCATCCGGGATCTCTTTGTACTTGAATATCTCTCGTTGTATTTTGATTTTTTGGTTTTTTCAGGACATAACCAACAAAGTTTACATGTAAAGTTTGAGTGGGTTCTGTGTATTTAAATGTAAATGTGGCTGAGTTGAAGAGCTATTTAATTTTCTAGCTGTGGCTGGTGTTCAGTTCTGTAAAATGGTGGGTTTGGGTCTCAGAGCTGTTATTGTTTTCTTTCAGCTTTGCTCTTTTTCAGAAAGATTTGTATCTGATAACCCCCAAATGCTCTATTTATTCTGAACAAAACTGTGCTAGGGAACATCACAAACATGCTGGGAGGTCTCCATGCTCCTCAGTTCATGTGACTACTTTGATGACGGTCACCCTCATCTTTTAACTGTGTTGCAACAGCAATGCCTGCAATGGATCAAGGGGGAAGATCCCCTTCCTGTTGATATTAAAGTTCTCTCGTGGATTTCTAAGAGATTGGACAATTCCAATGCATGTTCCCTGGGATTATTTCCACTTCTTTGCTATGATTTGCTTTCATGGAGGGGAATTTTTGCCCCCACTGTTGTCACTGGGGCTCTGTGTCCAGGGAGATTTCCAGACCCCTGAGTGTCTCAGGTCAGACTGTGTAAACCCTTAATCCTTGACCAAAGTCTGCCCAGGGCTTGTCAGGCAGGACCTGGCTGGAGATATCGGACTTTGCTTCTCTGGAAAGATTCTCTGCAAAGCCAGAATCAGAATCAAACCAGAATCAAATCAGAATCAAAGCCAGTCCCAGAATCCCAGAATGGTTTGGGTTGGAAGGGAAACTAAAGCTTTTCCTCCAACCCATTCCTCAGCAGGCTCAGTATTCAAAAATACAGGATTAACCTCGAGCAGCACCAGATCTGTCCACGTTGTATTGAGGTGGAAATTGGGACTTGCAAACCCACAAAGCACCTCTTAAATCCTGACCATGGAGTTCATCCTAGTCCTGGCTGCAGCAGGAATATTCTGGGAAGCAGAACACCCACAGCAGGCAGTGCCCAGCAGCCCTGCCAGTCTGTCCTGGCAGAGCTGTGTCTTTATTCCCAGGGGAAAGGCAGGAGGTGACACTGCCTGCCAGCAATTCCCTGTCTGACAAACGATCCCTCCACCCCCCTGCTCCCTCCAAGTGTTAAAATCCTAAATTGGGTTCTCCCCACCCTATTTTCCCATAGCTGGAAAGCCAGAAAAGTCATGGACACCCCGTGATTTTCAAGACACAATTCCAAACCTTTTTTTTTCCTCAAAGAATAGACGTATGTGTATATGTGTATATATATATAAATATATATATATGTATGATGTATGCATATATAGACATACATATATAAAGACAAATATATATTAAAAAGACATATATACATATATAAAAAAGACATATATATGTATAATAGACAAATAGACATATAGATATACATATATAGATATATGTATATAAAAAGACATATATATATATATATATATATATATATATATAATATCTATCTATATATCTATACAGAAAGTGGAGCTTGTAAGCTGCTCCTTTGGCTTTGGGAGCCGGGAGAAAAATTCTCTGTGACAGAACACAAGATGTGGCAAAAATCAGCCCATTTCCCATCTTTTTACTGTCTTTACAAAGTTCGGGAATTCCTCGGGAGCAGCTCGTGCGAAACTGTCCCTTCCTGCTTGGAAGCACAGCCGAAATTTGGGCAGAACCCATTCTCCCTTGGCGAGCCCCGAGGAGCTGAGGATGTGCGGGATGTGATGAGCAACTCCCCGAGTGCCCTGTGGGTGGGAGAATCCACCAAATCATGCGGAGCTTTCCGGGCTGGCCAAGGACAGGAGCTCCGGCCAGCCCCGGATCACAGCGGGGTCACCTCTCCCTCTGCTCCCCACCGGGGCTGGCACCGCTCCGACCCCCAGAGCCCCTCTGCAGAGCAGGGAAAACCCAAAACCTGCCCGAAAAATCCCCATGGGGAGCTTTGCTCTGGTTTTATCACCCGGGGATGAGGCAAAAACCAGAGCGAAGGAGCTGCTGTGACCAAAGCCATTCCCGGGAAAAGGGGGAGAGGCATCCCTGCTCCCACCCGGGGTGCACCTGCCTGACTTTTTCATGTTCCTGGCAAGGGGAGGTGTCAGATGAGGGAGCTACGTGCGGGACAAAACGAGGGAGGGATGGCATCGCTCCCAGCGCCGGCTGTGCCCGGGGAGCAGCCTCGGGCCAGGGAGGATGCACGGAAAGGTCGCTGTCGTTGTGGGGAAGGTGTGAGGTCCTGGCTGACCGCAGGAGGTCAAAATCCATCTGTCCCGGCAGCTTTTGTCTGGGAGAAATCCTTGGTTATATTGAATTGGGGAGGTTTAATCCAAATTTCGGCCATGGATAAAAAAATCCCAGGCACGTTGGCTTTGCTGGGAGGGAGAGGAGAGCTCTTAAAAGGTCAGAGAATAGAGAAAGCATTAAAATTTCAGGCTGCTCTCCTGAAGGACGCTGCTGCTTGAGCGAGCACGGCAGAAGCTCCCAGATCTCCTGACACCAGCGGGACCTTTCAATAATTCCTTTCACTCCTCCAGCCAGCTGAGAACATCCAGCTCCTGAAATATTCATCTCATCCACTCCTTCCAGGGCGGATGGAAAGAGTGTGGAGAGCACCTGTGACCCACTGGATCTCCTGGTCCCTCTGGGAGAGGTGCCAGGTGCTGGTGGTGTCTCCTAGGACAAGCTCTGAAGGATCAGACACCAAATGTCACAGGGAACAAAGGGTGACAGCACCTCCTGTCACCTGCAGGAGCACTCAGCTCTCCTGGGATAGGGGCACGGAGAGAGTGGGATTTGCCCTATATTGTTGGGATGGGGAAAACTCGGGGGCACTGAGCCTTTCCCGCTGGAGCAGCTCAGGGACAACTTTCCCACCCCAAGGGTTCCCCTCTGGAGCAGGACACTGGGACAGTAAGGTCCCCAAAGCCAGGGATGGCTTGGAAAAGATCCAGCTGACCTGGGCACAGGCAGCCTCCACATCCCAGCACACAGCCCTGTTCCATCCCCTGATCCTGGAGCAGGGAATGGCATCCAAAGTGTCCTCAGCATTGCGGTTTCTGACCAGAAACCTCCCGAGTGAAATCTCCAATCCCTTCACAAACCTGCTGCTCTCTCCTGCCCTTTCCTGCCATGCTCAGCCCCCTGGGATAACCTCCCAGGAAATCCCGGAATAATGCAATTCCCAATTCCTCCAGCTGCTCCCCATCTCCCACCCAGCCTGCTGTTCCCACCTGCCGTGAGAACAGGGCAGAGTTTGATGGATGACAGTTGGATAAGCTGCAAACAGAGTGCAAGGGATGTTTCAGCTTCCCCTCAGTGCAAGGATCAGCTCTGCTGGGCGTTTTTTGATGTTCCTGGATGCAGCATCCTGGCGTTCCAGATGTTCCTGGATGCAGTGCCAGATGTTCCTGGATGCAGCATCCAGAAGGAGCAGGGAGCAGGAAGGGGATGAGGATCGATGGAGCTGCTGCTGGGCATTGCCTGGTGCTCACTGAGCTGTTCAGAGGAGCTGCCTGGGGACAAACCCAGAGCTCCCGAGCCAGGAGGGATCTGTGGATCAGGCTGCTGGTGACATGTGACAGCCAGGCTGCGTCTCAGAGGGGCTGGCACGGGGACTGAGCCAAGGACAGGTGACCCAGCCCCATCTCCCTCCTGCTCTGTGCCCAGGGCTCCAAACCTGCCGTTCTGGACGCATTGATTTATCCTCCTTTCAACCCCAGCACTCCTTTAACAGCTCCCCACAGACAGAGGGATAGACACAAGGGTAGTAAATGAGACAGAACTTTTTATTCGAAGCTTCCAGCATGTTTAATCTCTTCTCCTTCTCCTCCTGTCAGCAGATGCACAGCTGCTCTGCTCCACACAGAGCCTGTCCATCTCTGACTCACAGTCCCACATCTCACAGTCCCACATCTCACTGGACATCGTGCACTGTGCTCTCCTCTCAGCAATAATTCATGGTCTCCAGCCCACCCCTGCACACATTAGAACCTCACAGCACTCTCAGCACAAGGAAAGAAACCTCCCCTCCCTGCTTTCAGGGTGGAAATTCTGTGCTTTTTCTCAGCACAGCATTCCTGCAGGGCTCTCAGGCAGATCCACACTGCAGCTCTGGGCTGACTGCCCTCAGTGCCTCTATGGATCTGCTCCGAGTGCTCAATCCCACATCTGTGCTCTTACCAGACTGGTGGGGGAAGGAAAATCCTCCTGAATAATGCCCTGGAGTGGTGAGGAAGACGCTGGGGAGAGGGGAGAAACTGAAGCACTTCCTTTTCATTTTTCTGCCCACTTTCCCTTCCAGGCCCCCTCAAGCCCTTCCCAGCCCCATAGGTTCCACACTGCCCTCACCCCACAGCTCCCGCAGCCAGCTTTGCCTCTCCAGGATGGGAGGCACAAGAGGAAATAAATAAACAATCCAGACCCTTTCCCTGCTGATTGGCACAGCCAAACCTGTCCACCTACTCCTCCCTCCTCTCCAACATTCTCCTGTCCTCTTTCCCGAGATTTCCCTGAGCTCAGCCCCTTTCCCTGCTGCCCTTCCCATCTCCCTCAGGACCCTCCCTGGCTGTTCTTCCCCCGGTTCTGGCCGTGTGACCCCTGCCTGTCCTCTCCCGTGACACTGGGCCGTGTCCCTGCAGCAGGTGTCCCCAGGACAGACCCATCCATGGCATCACCGCAGTGACCACGTGCGACAGAAACCTTATCCCACCGAACGGAGACTTCTCGGAGCGAAATCCAAGAGGATGAGTCCTCCTGGAGCGATCAAAGCGGTCATGAGAACCCTGGGCTGTGCCGAGGAAGCTGCCCCTCCATCCCCCTGGAGCTGCTGCCCAGCCAAGCTGTTCCCAAAACTCTCCTTTCCTCCTCCACGGATATCCCGGCTCTTTTGTCGGGATGAAGCGTTTCCCTGCTTTCTCTCGCTGCCACCTCCCTCTGCCACCTCAGCGCCTTGCTGTGCCGCCAGGTGACTCCAGCAGGGATCAGCAGGGCCCTGGAGCAAACCCCGGGAATTCCCAGGGAATTGCGCGAGGGCTGTGCAAGGGAAAGGCAGCGCCAGCCCCTCTCCTGTCCTACCGTCAATTCCCGTCACCGGGAGGGTCCTGCTCCCCGTGCCGCCTGTCCCGCTCGGGATGGGGCTGGAGAAGCCTTCCTGCTGAGCTCCAGGCTTCTCCCAGTGTCCAGAACAAAGTCCCAGTCTCTGCCTGCGCCGTCCTCGCCCGGCTCGGGAAGCGCGTCCGGCGCGGCAGGGGTTAAGTCCGGGGGTGTCCTTCCCTGACCTGCCGTCGGAAGTAGCGGATGGCCGAGAGGGTGCCGAAGCTTGCCAGGAACACTGGAAAAGAGCCCAAAACATTTCCACAGTGACTCTGGGTGCTTCTCCCAAACCTCGGGGTCTGTTCCCAGCCTTGGGGATCGCAAGTGACACAGCGAGGTCACTCCTCTCCCTTTCCCAGTCCCCTCCGTGAATTTTGCTTTTCATTCCCACCACGTGGAATTTGTTCCCAGTGTGTCCACAGCCTGGCTGGCCACCTCTAACCCTCGAGTCTGGGTCACCAGACCCAGACCACACCACCATTCCACCCAAAAATGGCTGTTTTTAAGGAAAACACTCAATAAGCCCCATTGGTGATGTGCAGGAGTCCAGATGGGAATTTAAGGGATTGGTTGGAGTCACAGGTTCAGGTGGAGATTTAATCTTGGATGAGGAAGACACACGAGAAAAATCTCACCAGGGTTTCAGGGCATCACCTTCATTTCCTACTTCTGTTTGGACCAGGAAGATGCCAAGAAAAAATCCCCTTTTGCGCATTATCTGGGGGTTTTCTGGTCCCAGCCGAAAGCAGAAAATATCCAAAACCCCAAATCAAAAAATGCAGAGACACAAGAAATAACTAATGGGGATTATACACAAATCAAGCTCTGCTCTGTACTTGCAGTCAATGTTTTTTGATTTGGTTTATAAGAGATATTAAAATCCCAGCAAAACTGGGAATCCAAGCTGTGCCTTTGCACTGTCCAGCTTAAATCCAGATTTCATTTTATGTGTTAGAGGGACGTAAACTCAACTTGCAAGAAGCCCAAATGGCTGCTCCAGGCTGCGGATCTGCTCCTGCCTCCCTCCTCTCCAGGTTATTCAACCCCGGGGCACGAGGAGCAGATCCTGCTTTCCACACCTTTCCACGTCCTCCATCCCAAACTCAGCAGCCCAGGAGAAGCAAGCCAAGAGCTCCTTGTGACGATGGCACCGAGCAGCCTTAGCTAACGAGCTATTCCCAGCCCGGGGTGTCAGCTTCCTGCGTGACCTTAGCAGGGAATATTCCTCGCCTGGAAAAGAGGCAGGAAGCCTTGTTCCCAGCATTTCTTCCCATGGAAATGTTCTCCTGCTGCATCCAGGGCGGGAATTGGGAATGCTGCTCGCCCTGAGCCATTCCCTGCTCACCCAGTGATCCTGGTGAATTCCATGGATTTATATTTCCCCGGCTTCCTCTCCTCCCACCAGCTCCCAACTGCTGGAGAGGAGAGGATCCCACAGACCTCCCAGGAATTGAGGAGAGGATCCCACAGATCTCCCAGGAATTGCAGGACTCAGAGCAGCAGGATAATGCCTCAGCTGAACTGTGTTTGGGGAGAAGATCAAAACTTCTGAGCGCATCAGAAAAATACGGGAATTTTGTTCCAGCTGGGATGAGGGAATTTAACCTGCTCACTCCAGGTCCTGACAGCTCCGATCCTAAGGAAATCTCCTGACAAACTGATCCCTGCCAGGAGCTGGATGGAGCAGGACCCAGGCTATGGCTACAGCTCAGCTCCAGTCAGCAGCCACTTTTTAGGGAAAGGACGAAAAAAATCAGGATTATAGGAGAGAGAAGGCATGAAAAGGACTTTGGAAAATGCTGCATTTCTCCACGGGCAGCAGGAGGCGTAAATATCTGTTTTCTGAGTGTCCCCAGAGCCCTCCCCACCCTCCCCGGGCGGGCACTGGACGTACTGGTCTTCCAGGCATCCGGAGCCTGCAGGTCGGATGTCTTCACCGCCCAGGAGGCGAAGGCGCAGAAGACGAGGCACATGTCCTTGTGGCTCAGCAGCCGGGGGTCCTCTGCCACTCCTGCCGCGAGAGAAACGGGCTGTGCCACCTCCTGTGCCACCTCCTGTGCCACCCCCCCCGCCCCCGAGCCCTCTGCGACAGCAAATCCCTGGCACTCCCAGGGAATCAGGATGTTTCTGCACCGGTGGTGATGTCGAACGGCTCAGGTGCATTTCCAAAGGATGGTGGCACGTTTGTCACCTCTCCCAGCCTTACATTTTGTTAAAAACCCTAAGGGATGCTCATTAAAGCCACCCCAGGACTTCTGGCTCATCACCACCTCCCTGCAGGTCTTCCCAGCCTGTGTGGTGGTTGGAATGGGGTCTGGGGAACAGATTTAGGACAAATTCTTGGGGCCACGAGCAAGGTCCCCTTCCTGTCACCAGTGTCCCAAGGCACACCCAGCTCTGGGACAACACCTGAGAGTCCCCAGTGCTCAGCATCCCCATGAACCCCACCCCATTCCCACTCCCTGCTTCCTCCTGAGCACTTGGAATTCCCTGCCCTGCTTCAGTTCCAGCCTGGAACAACTCAGACATATCTCAAGTTTAGGTTATTTTCGCTCCTATTCATTTGATCAGGTTTTTAATTAAAACTGGCTTATTAATTAGCTGTGACCACCCCAAAGGGGTTTTTTTCTCCATACAAACAGACTGGAAGCTCGATTTTCAGGCTCCCTTTGGGATGACTTCCTCATTGTTTGGGTTTAATATTAACTCTGAGGCTCTGAGCATCATTTAAGCTCAAAGATAAATACCCTGCCTGTCCTCGTGGGTCAAACTTCTCCTTTTATTCCCATTTCTCTCACCTGCCTCCAGGAACAGGCAATGGCCAGGTGACCTCTGAGGTCTCTGGAGGGGTTTTTTGCCTAATCAGAGTGGGTTTTGCCATCCCAGATTCCCTGTCTGTGTCTGCAGTGCTGGACCTGGCCAGCAGCACTGGGGACACAGGGAGCATCCCAAGGGACAGCCAGGGTGCCACAGCCTGTGACACGGGGAGCTCCTACAGGGGACAACAGCATTTACCTCTCAGTGCCAGGGCCGTGGCTTCATCTTCTGGCCACACCTGGGCTCCTGCCAGCGGCACCAGGGCGAACTTCTCTGCGGATCCTCTGGGCACCAGGGCCTGGGAGGTTGAGGTTTGACCTCTGCCCGGGTGGGTTTGCCTTTGCAGCAGGGACTTCAGGGCCCCCACAGCTTTCTTCACCTCAGAGGCTGGAGCCGTTGAGAAAATCCCTCTCCAGCCCATCCTGTTCCGGGCTCTCTCTGGGAAGAAGTGTCCATACACGTCAGGGATTGGGATAAACATGGTGTCCTTGCCTGGAGCCGAGCTGGGATCCTCCTTTTGCAGCCCAGTGCAGGCCAAGGTGCTGAACTTCTTTCTTTTCCTATCCTTAGCTTTGCCTTTTTTCTTGTTACCTTCTGGTTCATTGAAAAAATACTCGTACAGCTCAGGCCAGGAGAATTCCCTCAGCAAGGGGGATTTCCGGCCCTCCAGGGAGCTCCCCAGTTCCTCCTCCTCCTGGGAATCACAGAACAAATAATCGTACATCTCAGGCCAGGTCACATCCAGGGAGTTGGACTTGGCAGAAGCTCCATCTACAAAGCACAAGGGGCTCATCGCCCTGGGGATCTCAGCTGCAGCTTCCCAGGGGATCCCAGCTGCAGGAATCGTGGGGATCTCGGCTGCAGGTTCACAAGGGATCTCAATTGCAGGAATTCTGGGGATCTCGGCTGCAGGAATCCTGGGGATCTCAATTGCAGGAGTTCTGGGGATCTCAATTGCAGGAGTTCTGGGGATCTCAATTACAGGAGTTCTGGGGATCTCAATTACAGGAGTTCTGGGGATCTCAATTGCAGGAGTTCTCGGGATTTCAGTTGCAGGAGTTCTGGGGATCTCAGCTGCAGGAATCCTGGGGATCTCAATTGCAGGAATCCTGGGGATCCCAGTTGCAGGCTCCCAAGGGATCCCCACTGTAGGAATCCTGGGGATCTCAGCTGCAGGAATTCTGGGGTTCTCAACTGCAGGAATCCTGGGGATCCCACCTGCAGGCTCCCAAGGGATCCCAGCTGCAGGAACCTCAGGGATCTCTGAGGGTTTCCTGGCAATCTCAGCTGCAGAATTCCTGGGTGTCTCACCAGCAGGTATTACAGGGATCTCTGAAGGTTTCCTGGGGATCTCAGCAGCAGGAACTCCAGGGATCTCAGCAGCAGGAATTGCAGGGATCTCTGCAGGCTTCCTGGGAATCTCAGCTGCAGGAATTCCAGGGATCTCAGCAGCAGGAATTCCAGGGATCTCGGCTGCAGGCTCCCCACCAGAATTCCCTCCAAGCGCTGCTGCACTCCTGGGCTGGAGAGGCTTCCCTGGCATCTCCTGGCACGCCGCGGCTCCATCGCCAGGGACCACAGGGACACTGTCACGTACGCCCAAGGCACCAGCCTGCCCTGCCTTCGGGGCCTTGGTGGCCTTTGTCTTCCCTGGGGACTGTGCCCCCGGCTCCTTCCCCCTCTGTTTCGGGGGAGCAGCCCCGGCATCGCCCCCATCCACACCCGGGCCGGGCGCTGCCCGCTTGCTCTCGGCAGCCTCCTCGCTGCCCAGCCTCACCAGAGCTCCCTTGGCCGCCTTGTCCTTCCCTTTGCCCTTCCGAGAGGACATCGGGGAGCCCGGGGGTGCCTTCCCTGCCCCCGCCGCCGCAGCCCCCGCAGGGTCCCTGTCCCCCCTCGGTGGCGCTGGTTCCGCGCTGCCTGCGGCTCTTCTTCGGCGGCGGCGGCACCTTGGGCCTCACCACGCTGGGCGATCCGCCCGGGGAGCTGGGCTCCGAGCCTTCCTCTGATGCCACTCGGGCCGCTGTCCCCAGGGACGGGCTCGGGGGGTCACCCGCGGCTCCCTGCCGCCTGGGCTCCGCGCTGGAAGAGCTTTTCCCGGCCGATCCCTCCGGGGATGGAGCTGGAATCTCCGCCTGTGCCACCGGCTGTGCCACCACGGCGCTGCCATGGGTTTGTCCCCCTCCTGCATCCCCGCCCTGCTCCGTGGCCCGGCTGTCTCCGGCCGCTCCTTTCTCCGCCGGTGCTGCTGCCGCGTCCTGCCCGGAGCTGCCCTGGGCTGTGCCACCGGCGGGGGTGGCAGCGGGTGGCCGTGGCGGCTGTCTCCTCTGTGCGCTGGGCATGGCAGCAGGTGACAGGGGCTTGTCGCTGTCACGCAGGAACCTGCCCACAGAGCCCAGCTCCGCTTCGTCCTCGCTGCCCGACAGCAGCTCCGGGCAGCGCCCGGCCGTGTCACCACCGTCCCCGCTGT
The DNA here is from genome assembly GCA_024500445.1 of Entomyzon cyanotis. Taxonomy (NCBI): domain Eukaryota; kingdom Metazoa; phylum Chordata; class Aves; order Passeriformes; family Meliphagidae; genus Entomyzon; species Entomyzon cyanotis. Next base: position 1,268,261 of record JAKEPQ010001025.1, read on the forward strand.
CACCGGGCACCCCACGTGGGGCAGGGCCACCCGTGCCAGCCGCTGGCTCGCCGCCCGCCCTGGCTGCGGTCGGCCCGTCGGTGCTGCAGGGACAGTCGCGGCCCGAGGCGTCCCCTTGCTCAATGTCACTGAGGCACTGCTCCTCGGCCGTGGCCAGCGAGGCTGGCGCCAGGCTGCACTCCTCGGAAGCCTGCAGGAACTCAGCCCATTCGCGGTCGTTCAGCTGAATGCTGTACTCGAAGTTATCCATGCCTGCGGCGGGGAGCGGGGACAGGTCAGCGGGGAGGAGGTGGCATCGGTGTGGGCAGGCAGGAGTGAGCTGTGTGCCCCCAGCCCTTCCTCCCAGTTCCTCCCTCCCACCTACTCATCCTGACTCGTTTCCAGCTGACACCCAGCTGGACATTCCAGCTCCTGGCAGCCTCAGCAGGATGGGGATGGCTGTGCTGGATCATGACTGCCAGCAGAGAGAGGTCACTGTCACCCCCTCTGGTCCCTGCTGCCTCTGCTCCCCGGCATGGCAGCACCAGGGATTTGGGATTCTGCCCACTGCTGCACAGAGGGTTTGGGATTCTCCCCACTGCTGCACAGAAGGTTTGAGTTTCTCCCCACTGCTGCAGAGGGTTTGGGATTCTCCCCACTGCTGCACGAGGGATTTGGGATTCTCCTCACTGTTGCAGAGGGTTTGGGATTCTCCTCACCACTGCACAGAGGGCTTGGGATTCTCTCCAGTGCTGAAAAGAAGGTTTGGGGTTCTCCCCACAGCAGCATCACACCTCACACCCCCCTTTCCCACTCGTTTTCCCGACAATCCACTTTAAAAACTGGGATGTTCGTTCTTGAGCATTCCTGCCAAGCAAACAGGCCATTCCAGCCAAGCCGTGCAAGCAGCCCCTTCCTTCCCCGAGGCCCTGGGGAGGCAGGCTCAGCCCAGCCGCGGTGGGACCCAGCCGCCGGAGAAGCAGGGAGGGGACAAAGCCCATCCTACCTGTCCCCCAAGGCCAGGCGGGGATGGAGCCATTCGAGGAGCCAGGCAGAAGAGCCCTCCCGGCACAACATGATGCCTTCCCCTTGACGGGGGCAGAGAGCCCAGCTCCAGCTCACATCCATTCAGCCGCTAAAAATAGAGCCTCCCTCCCTCCCCGGTGTCACTTGAGATCCCAGTGCCCCGGGTCTGGAGAGGGCAGGCCATATATAGAACTGGGGGGACATGCCAGGGTGCCAGCCTACGTGTGGCAGTGCCACAGCCACGTCTGGGGACCCTGTGACCACTCTTGGTGCCCGCTGATCCCTTCTGGGTCACTTCCAGCAGGGAACGGGGACAAACCACAGAGCTCTCGGCCTTTGGCACACCTGGGTAGCAGTGACTGCTCTTTTTCCCACAGAGCCACTTCTCTGCCCGTGTCACACTCTGCAGGGTGACACAGAATCACCTCGGGGCAGGGTTCACCTCTTTGGGGCACTCCCAGGGCACTGATTGCCGGTCTGCTGACATCAGGAGGTCACAACCAGCATCACGGTTTGTGACAAACCCCGCGGGGTGCGTGGCAGCTGTGCCACTCAGGGCCACCTGTGCCACCCAGGGCCACCTGTGCCACCCAGGGCCACCTGTGCCACGTGCTGTGGGCTGCAGGTTCGGGCTGAGCCTGGCACGGGGGAGTGGCCGGGTGGCCAAGGGTGGCCTGGCAGGTCACGAAGCAGAGCCAGAAATAGCCCTGAGCTCCCCCGAGCCTTCCTCCCACCTTCCTCCCCCTGCACGCCCTCCTGTCCCAGCGCCAGAAATAGCTGCCCTGAGGTAGCTGCCTGCAGGACAGGGGCTGGGAGACCCCCAGCCCAGCCCCTGCTGCGCCCAGCACTGCCCGAGGCTCCAGCCACCCCTTCGGCCACCAGGACACTGCAGACCCCCGGCTGGACATGGCCACGGCCAGGGCTGTGGATGCTGCGGGAGCTGAGAGGGACCAGCATGTTCTGCACCCCTCGGGGGTCCCACACGCTCTGCACCCCTCGGGGGTCCCACAAGCTCTGCACCCCTCGGGGTGGGTCGGGTGCTGTCCATGCCCCCCTGCCCAGCGCAGGGTCAGCTCCTGGCTGTGTCCCCACAGGCTGTCCCTTGTCCTGCCCGGCCATCCCGCGGGCTGGAAGCTCCCCGTGGTGGCTGCTGTCCCGCACTGCACGGAGAGGAGAGGGACAGCCCAGCCCAGCCCAGCCCAGCAGCAGCTGGAGGAAACATCGCCCAGAACACTCTTCCCTCGCCCAGCCAAGAAAATATGGAAGGAAAGAGGTCTGCTGCCTCCCCAGCCTATCTCGTTCCCGATCTGGCTACACCCTGCTCCCCTCACACGCCTCACAGACGCAGAAGGGAAACCAACCGGCTTCCTTTTCTTGGCTGCAGCCGACTTCCTTCCCTTTGAGCCGCGTTGAGTCACAAAAACCCTTTCAACCCGGCTGCAAACCGCAGCAGGGAACATGAAAGGGGCAGGGGGAGCAGCTGGAAGCGGCAGTGTCGTCGGTGTCACGCTGGAACTGTGCAGAGCCACAGCAGAGCCGCAGGAGCTGCAGCCACGCTGCCACATGTCACAGCCTGGGGACACAAACGCGGCTGGGCACAGGACACAGGGAGAAGCCCACACGGTGTCCTTGGGGAAATGACACCTCAGCTGCCACTTCCCTTCCTTTTGGGGGGGGGGGGCAGAAAAGCCCGGCGTGACCTTTGAGGGCACAGCACGCTGTCCCTGAGCACCACAGGTGGCACTCAAGGACATTCAGTGGCCGTGGGCAGCCCGTGTCCCATTTCCCCTTGGCTCCGTGCCTCTCCGGGATTCCTGGCTCTGCAGAGGCAGGTGCTGGGATGCTGCAGGGATGCTGCAGAGCTGCTCCAGCCCCGTCCTGTGGATGGCACTCAGCACCTCCAGGATGGCGCTGCGGGATTAAGGACACGATATAAATAACCAATGCCAGCGGGTAATGGGAGAAGGGACTGAAATAAAGCGGCAGAGGTGGCTGCTCTGTGCACAGCGTGGGAGAAACAGCCAGGATCGAGGGCATGGAAAAGGCAGGAAAACTGGGAATGCCACGGAGGGCATTTCCTTTGGGATAGAAACCCTTTCTCTGGCTCCAGGCTCAGCATTCACTGCTCCCAGTGACTTCAGTTTTTGAGAAAGGAGCTCTCAGGGTGATATGGAATAATCCTCTTCCTGTCCAGGAAGCTCCATTTGGAAGAATTCTACCTTGGTGCAGCACTGAGACATCACGAGTGTGGGGGTTTGGCTGAGATCTCCGTGAGACAATGCAGAGAAATGTGGGTTTGATTAGGAAGATCCTCCCTGCCCTGATCTACACCCATCACATGCTGTGCATCAGGGCAGGAGGAGAGAGATTGTAGGAAAAGCAATGGAAAAAAAAATAAAAGAATGGGAAAAGAAATACGTCCACAGCTTCCGGAGCAAGACAACCTCGGCCCTTGCTGCTTGCCCAGGACAGAGAGTTTTATTTGTGATTATTTTCTCATTCCTCCTTTGATTTTGGCTGGATCAGCCTCGAGCCTGGGGCACGGACAGCAGTGGCCTTGTCTGCCTGTCTGGCTGCTCCCGGGACATCTGTCCTGTGCTCTCCCCAGCCTCCCATCCCGTGACCTGCCCCCGATCTGATTCATTCCTCCCTTCCCTGAAATTCCTGCGAGGTCCAACCTGTCACAGGGACCAGGGAATGCTGAGCTGCTCACGTACAGCTCTGACCTCGTGCCCAGCCAGCCCTCCTTGGGGATGGCAGAGGGAAAAACAGGGATTCAGAGCGACCCCGGGGGAAGCCTGGGGAGGAACTTCCCGTGCTGAGGAAAGGGTTAACCCTGCACTGAAACTCGGAGTGCGGCAGAGCCGTAACCACCCGGCTGGTTTTGCTGGTTTGGGGGCAGCTGAGCAGCAATTATCACCCCCAAACCATCCCAGCTCCGCATTGTTTTTGCCCAAAGCCTTCAACTTTTTTCGCCTGATTTTTTTTTTTGCCTGAAACTCGCTCCCCAGGCTCTGTTAAAATTCCAGCCCATGCTCCCCGAGCCGCCAGCAGCAGGCTCATGCAAAGGTCACACTCGGCTCACTTGAAACTCAGCCTGCACTCGCCTGAAACTCTGCCAAGCTCTTCCCAAAGCTCTGCTCCTGGCCGGAGTTTCGGGTTGCTAATCCAAGTCTCGCCGGGTTTCGGATTTCTCTGCAAGCTTTGGCTTTGCTCACACAAGAACAGCTCCGGGCTGCCGGTGGGACCTCTGGGGTGACAGCACCAGGGGCAGGGTGACAGTGCCAGGGGCAGGGTGGCAGTGCCACCACCTCCGAGGAAAGCAGGGAAAAAGAGCAGGGAATGTCCCAGAGGCACAGGGATGGGCTCAGGATCCAGGAAAGTGGATGGAGCTGAGTGGGACAGGTTCTGCAAGTCCCCAACTTCGCCCCTGGCCAGGCAGGGGTGTGGGACATCATCCCCTGGTGTCCCACAGGCAGAGATCCCAGCAGGATGAGCCGAAGGAGTTCCCAGAAAAGCTGTGGTTTCCCCTGGGAATGTCCAAGGCCAGGCTGGACAGGGATTGGAGCACTCTGGGACAGTGGGAGGTGTCCCTGCCCATGGCAGGGGTGGCACTGGAGGAGCTTTGAAGTCCTTCCAACCCAAACCATTCCAGGATTCCATGACTCTGGAATCAAGCAGTAGGAACAGTAACACCACAGCCTGCGTGGCTGTGATGCTCCTGCCTTGGGGACAGCAGCTGTAGGGCCTGGTGGCCACTGCCATGTCACAGCCACCTCCCTTTCCGTGCTGCCCACTGATGGAGACAAGCTCTACCCAGGCAGAGAAAGCTATTGTATTTATTTTATTTATTGTATTTATTCTATTTATTGTATTTATTGTATTTATTCTATTATTCCATTATTGTTCTATTTTATTATTCTACTTATTCCATTTTTTTACACTTCCTGAACAGAGGTCTCTGGGCTGGAGTTTCAGCACCCAGGAATTGTTTTCCCACCCCCGAACCCAGCGGGATCAGGGTTTCACCTGTGCACTCCCTTTCCCTGCCGTTTCCACTAGATGTCACTTACAGCCACAAAGTCAGCAGTTTCCCCGGATTTTCAACCTCCTCTCTGGAGGTTAAAATCCTACGGAATGGGTCTGTGGGAATCCTAAAAGTGGGGGTTTTGGGAGTGCAGAACATGGGGGCTGTGGTGGTGTCAGGGCAGGCAGGACTGCAGGTTTGGGGATCTCCTGAACATCCCATCCAGCTGCTGTGGTGCCTCTGGGAGAAGGGAAAATCCCTGTTCCCTAAGGCTAGAAGAGCAGGGTCTTTGCTGACACTGCCTTGGGTGTGTTGGGACACAAATGTTCAGCGATGCCCGCGGGGTGTCACTAGCTGTCACCTGCGGGTGACAAATCCCTGAGCCGCCAGGCAGCTCCATCCCCCCAGTAACCAAAATCCAAAGGGTTTGGGGTAAAATCTGCTCTGCCTTTGCAAAGCTGAGGGGTTTGGGGCAATCCCAGCTGGATTGGAGCTCCTCAGACTGAGTTAGGGCAAAGCTCACAGAGCCACATCCTGGATGGGAAGGGATCATCAGTCCAACCCTTATCCCTGCACAGACATCCCAAAAATCCCACCCTGGGCATCCCTGGGAGTGGTGTCCAGATGTTCCTGGAGCTCTGGGAATGTCACCATTCCCTGAGGAGCCTGGGCAGTGCCCAACACCCTCTGGTGCCCCACCTTTCCCAAAATCCACCCTAAACCCCCTGGCACAGCTCCAGGGTGCTGCCCTGCTCAGCAGATCAGCCTGCCCTGGTGAGGAGCTGCAGTGAGATCTCACAGGAGCACCAGCTGCATTCCTGCACCATCCCTGAGCTGTCCTTCCTCCCCTGTGAGGAACAGTGGCTGCTTTGGCATGGAGCAGTGGAGGGCAGGCAGTGGTGGCACCAGGGTCACCATCCTGGCCATCAGGAGCAAGGACAAGCCCTGGAATGAGACACAGAAGGACCTGAGACTTCTCCCAGAGTGTCAGCCCGGCCAGGCTCTCCTCCCTGCTCTGGCTGAGGCCTGCAAAGGGCAACGGTAGCAGGAGCTGCAGCCCCAGCTCTGCTCACTGTCCAAGCACTGATTAATGGTGTTTGGGGTGAAAGGGCCTCTCCTCCCCGCCCAGCCCCAAACACGAGCTGTTCCACATCTCAGGGCTGTCAGCCTGCAAGACCCTGAGTTCCTCACCCCTGCACACAGCTCTGGTTCCTGGCTGGACAGGGCAGTGGGGATGTGTGATTGTAACTGCTGACACATTGGTGATCCTAGTGCTGATCCCTGATCCTGGTGCTGATCCCAGTGCTGATCCCTGATCCCTGATGCCAGTGCTGATGCCAGTGCTGATCCCTGATCCTGGCCCTGATCCTAAAGATGATCCCAGCCCTGATCCTAATGATGATCCCAGCCCTGATCCCTGATCCTGACGGTGATCCCAGTGCTGATCCCTGATTCCAGCTCTGATCCTGGCCCTGATCCCAGCCCTGATCCCTGATCCCTGATCCCGATCCTGCTCCCAGCCCACCCACCTCCAGCAGCTCCAAGTAGCAGAGCAGCTCAGGTTGCAAACCCAGCAGAGCCAGCAGCTCCAGCACACGCTGCTGACCCAGCCCTGCTCCCAGGGTGACAATCCCAGCACGGTGACAATCCCAGCACGGTGACAATCCCAGCTCCAGCAGAGCTCCAGCCTGGATTAAACAGCCTGGCAGAGCTGAGGACACTCATTAACCCTCTCCATCCCGAGGCTGTGAAATGGGAATCCCCAAACACTCGGAGAGCTGTGCTCTGCTCCCAGAAAGGCTTTCCGAGCCCCCGTGGGTGTGCCAGCAGTGAGGTGACACTGTGCCAGCTGTGCCAGCAGGGAGCTGCGCCAGGAGCAGCAGCAGGCTTGTCCCCAAGGTCCCCAAGGCCTGAGGAGCCCAAATGCCACTGTCAGAAAAGCTCAAGCTCTCTGCAAGCTGACAGCTCCCAAGGACCTGAGGACATCCTGATCCTGAAATCCACCGCCTTCCGTCACCTGGGGATTAAAACCTCTGATCTGAGCAGATCTTCCTTTTATTTGGGTCCACACTTGGAATAAAAAAGCCCACGGAGAGTGGCAGCCAGTCCTGATCTCCTCAGGCTGGAGGTTTTTAGGATTTAGGATTAGAGCTGGTAGCACAAGAAGGGTTCTGGGTTATCCATCCCTGAGGCAGTGTCTGTGCTTGGGGGGCTCCCAGCAGCCAGGGCAGAGCAGAGAATGTAAAAACCCAGAGCTGGGACAAATAATGGAATCCTGGAATGGTTTGGGTTGGAAAAAAGCTGATTTTGTTCCACCACCTGCCACGGACAGGGACACCTGCCACTCTGCCCAGGGTGCTCCAAACTCCAAACCTAGCCTTGGACCCTTCCAGCCACAGCTTCTCTGGCCACCCTAAATTCCTCCCTCAATTCTTCCTTTTCCTTTTGCAAGCCAAAGGCCTGGATCTCTCTGCCAGTGCCACTCATCCTCCTCTCCACATCCCCACTTTTCCATGGACCAGGAGCCCTCCTGGCTGCTGGAAAGAGGCTGAACCAAGGCAGGCAGCAGCTGAGGCTCCTCCTGCACCTTTTATATTCCTCCCCCGGGGGAGAGAGGCTCCGAAAATCCCGGCATGGGACCAAGGCTGCCCTGCTCTGGCATCTTAACAAGAAGCAGCTGCTGGAGGCAGAGCGAGGAACAGCACAAGGAAAAGGCCCCTGCATTAATTAAAGGTCACAGGGCCATTCCAGAGGCTTCCCAATTACCTCTGGAAGAGTGTGGCTAATGTGAGATAATGATGTCATACAGACACTAATGAGGCAGGTTATCCAAACCCCTCACCCCCTCCCCGCCGGGATCTCCGGGATGAGCCAGAGGGAAAAGAGTCTCTCTTCCCTCTCCACCTCTTCCTCGAGGACCTGGATAATGGAGCAGGGCAGGCAGGAGGAGAGGCCGCAGCTCTCTTTGAGGGTTTTGTGCTGAGGAGCAGCTCGGCAAAGCCCCTTGTGCTCCGGGATTGCCCCTCAGGAGTGATGTCAACAGGATATTGTGTGGCACTGACCTTGCTTCCTCAGCGCTCAGGACAAGCCCAGCCCCATTAGAGCTCTTTAATTGAATGGAATTGAGAGGTGGATGGAAATCTGGGAGGATTCAGCCTTCAACTCAGTGTGCTCCTGGAGCAGGGGATCTCCAAGGAATGGTGCTGGATAGGGACAGGAATCACTGGTTCTTCTCTCAGCATCCTTCAGGGCAGGAGGAGAAGTGTCCTGGGGCAGTGTCCAGGCAGGGGACACAACATCCTGATGGGACTGTCCCCTCTGAGGAGTCCTCACCTCCTCTCCCACTTGGACTAAAGCAACCACCCAGGGGTCTTGGGTTGATGTTGGTTTTGGGGGAAAAAGTGTTGGAATGCTCAATTCCTGCACCAGGCAGATGTGGAGACAAAACTCTGGGCAGGGATTAAGGTCAGGGCACAAATGGCAAAAAAGCCACAGGGTACCAGTTCTTGGAACGGGAAGAGCAATGGGGACAGAGAGCTGGAGAAGCAGCCAAAATAAAAATAAAACCCTGCAGGGATGCCAGAGGCTCCTTTCTGTCCATGGAATATTCACCTTGCTAACATCAGAGCTCTGCAGCACGGCTGAGTGGATCTGACAGCCCCAGGAAGGATGGAGGAGCTGCACAGCTGGATGAACTCCACAGCTGGATGAACTCCACAGCCTCAGCTGCCTGTGGCATCCACACCACGGAATAGCTCTGGGATTGTTCCCCAGGGCTCTGCAGGGCAGAATCTGAGGTTTCTGGTGCAAAATCAGAGCCGCAGAGCCTGTGCAGCTCAGCCCCACCTGGCTGCTCCCTCCTGAGCAGGATGGATCCAGCGTGGGATTCACCCCGGAGCCTCAGGAAGGGATCAGAGTCCATCATCAGCCTCTCCCGAGCCTCTGCCCTGGTTTCCTGCTGCTGGCTCAGGTAGTTTCTGCAGCAGCACTGATTTGTTTCTGTCCCAAGCCTCCTCTTTCTCCAGGTCCTGCCTTTGCCTCTCTGGATCATCTCTTTTTCCAGCCAAAGAGCTTCTTTCCAGCCAAGCCAACAGTGGGAAGAGGGGAGGCAGCGCAAAGGAAAAGATCAGAAGCCTTTGCCCTGAGCCTGATCCACCTGCAGAGCTGCTGGAAGGGACACAACAGAGGCAGGAGAAGCAATTCCTGCTCTCCTCAGGGAATTGGGAATTCTCTCCTACCCCAGGATCTCAGCAAAGCCCTCCCAGAGCCACCCAAGGAGCTGCAAACCGGAGTTTCCTGGGGATAAACTGCAGTGACCCCAAAGGAGCTGCCGAGCCATTCCCGCCCTCCGCTCCAACTGGATCCAAATCCATCAAATAAAAGTGGAGTTTTTGGGAGCAGGAGCTGCCAGCTGCGATTTCTCAGGCGCTGGGAACAGACAGCACATGACTGGAGTGAGAGCTCTGGCAGGGGGAGGCAGAGGTGGAGGGAGCAGGAATCTCGGAGCTCTCCCAGAGCTGAGAAGTGCCGGGGTTATTCATTATCTGCAGCTTCCATCCCTCCCACATTCTGCACGGCAAGAGAAGCTGTCAGGGCAAAGAGAACAGGGGCGGGAGGGAGGGAAGAGATGAAAAGAGTAAAAAGGCAGGAGCAGGAGGGGCAGAGAGTAAATCAGGATCCAGCTTTTCCAGAGGGAGGATGTTTCCAGAGCCAGGGGGACGAGCTGATAAGGAGTTTTGTGCCCACCAGGATCCCATGGATTCCCACCCAGCTCCAGCAGCCAAGGGTGGGGTGTTTTCCCTCTGCCAGCACGATGACATCTGCTGCAGGAATTCTGCTCCCCTGGCTCCCCCAGGCTGGGTGGGATTTTTTCCACGATCAGGCTAAATCAACAACATCTCCAAACCTGCACTAAAGGAAGAGCCTGCGAAGGGCTGGAGCACTAAACCCTGACCTTTGCTAATCCCCAGGCAATAACTGCAGGCGAGAAGTTTGCTGCAGGCGCTGGCAGACTTTGCTCTCCCCACGGGCAGCATTTTTAACCTTCAGAGCAGCCGGGCTTTCCTGTCAGCCCGGAGCAGCCAGGGATTGCTGTGGGAGCTGTCAGCGTGGATGAGTTGCTCCCAGGACAATCCCAGCATGTCTGAGCAGGGTTTGGGACTTCCAGGGAAGCTGGGATGTGCTGCTGGCCCCTCAGGAGACCTCAGCGAGCAGCTGCACCTCCCTTTGCTCACTTCTCCATTTCTAAAAATGGGGAGAACGAGGCTGAGGCCTCGGAGATGTTGCTATAAAAAACAATTCCTGTGTAGCAACTGGAGTGCTTGCAGCAGACTGGGAAGGTGCTGCTGCTTCCAACTAAAATATGGATGTTCTGAGCGAATTCCTTGGCTCATCTGGCAGCGTCAGGACCCTCACTGGTGAGCCAGACCCGGTTTAAGCTCCAGGTTTCTGGTCCCTGGTGTCCCTCCCTCCTCGGCCACGATGCAAATCGAGGCTGTCCCCAGCCCTGGTTTTATGCAAACCCTGCTGCTGCACTCAAAACATCTCCAGCTTGGAGAAATAACAAACCCAGAGCGAAAAGCTGAGCAGCACCTGATGCAAACCCAGCCCAGCCCTCCTCCCTTCCTGCCCAGACCCACCACAGCCCCAGAGCTTCTGCTTCCCGTTGGGAATATCCCTGTCCAGATCTGTCAGCCCCGGCAGGGAAGGCGTGCAGAGAGATGTTTGCAGCAGAAACAAGAGGCAGATGGAGCGATCTGCTGCTGTCCTGGCGCTCCCTGCAGCAGGACACCTTCACCTCCCAGCTCGGGTGAGGTGACAAAATCACCTGGTGACAAAACCCCGAGCCTTGAGCGTGGATTCCCGCTGGACAGGTTAAGATCCCTGCCCCCAAATGCTCCCAAAGGTGATAAAATCGCTGCCAGGTGAGCAGCTGTGGCTTGTCATGAGGCTGGAGGGCACAGCGAGAGCCAGCCTGGCTGTCAGCCTGCCCTGCGCCTGTCACGTTCTAATTGGTGTCACCGGCTCCTGCTGCATCCGCGGAGGGACAGCGATGGTGACTCAGGCAGGGGAATGACTCATCCAAAGCCTGGAGCAGATCTGTGCGGATGGAATTGCCTCCCCAACGCCACTTTCTGCAGGCGAGGACCAAACCTTCAGCTCCGCAGCCCCTCTGCCTGCTCTGCCCTCCCACCGGAGCCCCGCTGTCAATCTGGAAGGGCTGCTTTCCTCTGCAAGCGGAAAATAAACACCCGAGTCTGTCGCCTCTGAGTTATGGGCGAGTTTAGAGGCTGCAAGTGTGAAAAAGTTAATTGCCTGACACTCCAGTTAATCACCCGGAGCCCAGGGCGGCTCTGGCTGCTCCGCGGGGCTGTGCCAGGGCCACCCCCGAGGGGTGCCTCGTGTCAGACCTGTCACCATGTCAAAGTGGCACCGCGGGAGGGTGGCCCGTGCCTGTCTCTGCTCGCCGGACTCTTGCCCAACCGCTCGGCTTTTGCAATCGCAGCCCCGCCGGGCTCCCTGCCCCAGACAGAGAAGCTCGGAGGGTTTTGTGCTCATGTGGATTTGCACGAATAGGGGGCGGGGAGGAGAGAAAAAGCCACTCGGTGGCTTTCTTTGAAATGTTTGCAAAGCCATCAGGGAGTGATGCTCTGCCCGGGACCCCCGGGGGTCTCACGGGGCTGGGGGTGGATGGATGGATGGATGGATGGATGGATGGATGGATGGATGGATGGAGCTCGGGGAGTTCCCATCCATACAGTGAAAAACAAGGATTATGGAGCTCGAAGTCCCCATCCTACAGTGATAAACAAGGATTATGGAGCACGGTTGTTCACCTCCATAAGGTAAATAACAAGGACGAGTGGAGCACAGGGAGTTCCCATCCAGAAAGCGAAACCCAAGGACTCACAGGGCACAGGGAGTTCTCATCCCCAAACTAAAAAACAACCACTTGACACCAGCGACTTGCCGCGGGTGGATTCCCCCTCCCCAAGGAGAGATTTTCCAGGCGGCCCCCGCATGCCCTCCCCGCTCTCAGGGCCCTGGAGCCAGGAGCAGCACAGCTCTGGCCTGATTTCCTCCCCAGATCTGTGCCGGGCGGCGCTGGTGGCTGCTGCTGGCTCTGGCTCACGTTAAGCACAGCGCTAATGGGATCCATGTGACTGCGCTGCTCCTCCGAGGAGCCCCCGAGCCGCCGGGAGCACATCTGCCGGGCAGCCTGCCTGCACTGTGTCCCTCCCGGCGCGGCCGCTGGGCAGTGCCAGCCGCGGGGATTCCCCGGGGGCTCCTTGCCGTCCCCGGGAGCTGCCCTGGGTGGGATTAGCGGCTCCCCGGGGAGCTGGAGGGGCAGGGAAGCATCGCTGCTTTGGGGAGCTCCCTCTCGGAGAGAAAAAAAGAGCAGCAGCAGCAGCAGCAGCAGCAGCAGCAGCAGCAGCAGTAGTAACAGCAGCAACAGCAGCAGCAGCAGCAGCAGCAGCAGCAGCAGTAACAGCAGCAGCAGCAGCAGCAGCAGTAACAGCAGCAGCACATCCCTGAGCATGTTGAGCGTGCGTGAGGCGCGGAGAGCAGCGTGGGATGGGGAGAGCGGCTGGAGGGGATGGGGAGCCTGGGAAACAGGGCAGGGAGCCAGGGGAGAAGGGCAGGCAGGGCTGGGGAGCAGGGCTGGGGAGCAGGGCAGGCATGGATGAGAAGCCAGGGAAACAGGGTTGGGGAGCCAGGGGTGCAGGACAGGCATGGATGAGGAGCCAGGGGTGCAGGGCAACCATGGATGAGGAGCCAGGAGCACAGGACAGACAGCTCATGCCCCTGCCAGGCTCCCAGAGGGCCCGACAGCCTTCTCATCATGTCCACAAAGCCTCTTTGTGCGATGCAGTGCAGCCCCCAGCTGCTCGGGGCTGGCAGAGAGGAGGGGCAGAGCTGCCTCGAGCTCCAGGAGGGCTGGTTTCAGGAGGAGCATTCACCTGGGCCGGGCTGGCACAGCGCATTCCAGACCCCAGCAGCTCCAGAGAGCCCAGCCCGAGGGCAGCAGCTGAGCTCCAGCAGCCTCTGCCTCTTGCTGAGAAGGAAAACAGGCTGCTCCAGCCTTCCCTGCGAGCTGGACTGGGGATGGAGCCAGCCAGACCCTCTCCTCCGGAGAGATCTGCTGGCTCCGGCACTGACATCATCATCATCTCAGCGCTGCTGGGCCTCTGCTCCTCAGTGCTGCAACAAGGAATCAATCTTCATTTCGCTGCCCGCTCTGTCCAGCTGGACGGCAGGGCCTCGCTCCCGCGGCAGCATCTGGCACAGCAGGGCTTTGATCCATCAGTGCCAGCAGGAAATGTCATTAGCAGTGGCACTGTGGAGGCTGCAAGGCAGAGAGGTTTAATATTTAATTCCAGACCTGCTATGGTGCTGCTTTCTGACCCCACCGCGGGGCTTTGGTGGGGAAAACGGTGTGAAATCCTAAATCCCACCTCCCTCAATGCTCAGCACCTATTTTTTGTTTTTCACCAGGAGTTGCCAGCAGGAGCGAGCCAGCCGTGGTTCCTGGGCACCGTGAGGAGGAACAGAACTCTGAAAGCCAAATCTGCGTCAGCTCCGTGAGAAGGAGGACGGGAAGTTGGCTGTGTGACAATGCGTGCATTCAGCTGCTGCAGTTGTACCTGTTCCACATTGCCAGCCTGGAAAAACGAAGGTGCTTTCTGCACGAGGCACCATCCCAGCTCTGCCTGGTGGGATTTAGTGGTGGGTGAATGGCTGGAGATGATGATCCGAAAGATCTTTCCCGACTTTATCAATCCTGAGATTGATCAATCCGTGATCCCTGTCTTTGGCACTGCTCTAGCCGCTCTCCCTCCACATCCCCTCCCCTCCGCAGCGATGCAGCTCTGCAGGGCACCAAACACCACCGCCTGGAGCTGCAAAGCAGCGAGGGGGAGACGGGAAAATGTCTGGGATGGAGCAGCATCTTTCCCACCAAGCTGCGAACTTCCCTCGCCAAAGCCATTGTCCTCCCCTCCTCCCTGTCTGGCACTCCTTCCCGGGTGACTCGGGAATGTTTATCCCCCTCTCGGGCCGGGTGTGAAACGCTAATTGCTGTTGACACTCGCCAGGCTGGGAGGTTCGGCTCCCCCATCCCACCTTGGGTGAGGGAAACTCCCTGCGAGTGGCGGCGCCGGGTGTGAAGTGCCACCCTGTCCTCAGCCACTGCCACCTGAGGGGTGACAGACGGAGCTGGGCACCTCTGCCCCTCCTCGGCAGCTTTACCTGGGCTTTTCTCCGGGATTCTTGCGGCTGCCGCATCCCTGGAAGTGTTCTAGGCCAGGCTGGATGGGGTTTGGAGCAACCTGGGATAACGGGTGGCATCCCCTGCAGGATTTCCCCCCATTAATGCTCCATCCAGGACCCAAAATCCCTTCAAAGAGGGGACAAGGACAGCAGTTGGTCACCCACAGTGTGACGGTGTCCAGGCTGGGCGCTCTGCGTCCTTGGCAGATCTGTCCCTGCTCCTGGACAGCTCAATCCCACCGGGATCAGCCTCTGGAGCATCCCCGAGGGACGTTAAGGAGTGACAGCTACTCCCCGTGTCCCCAGGCTGTCCCCTCCCTCCTGTCACCGAAGCGGCTCCGCGTTTTCAGGATGAAAGGCATCCTGGGGACAGGAGAAGTGTTATAAACAAATAAATAAAATCTCAGCGCTGAGAGGGAGCGGGGAGGGGAGGGGAAGGGCGGGGAGGGGAAGGGGCTCCCGGGGAACCAGGCAGCCTCGTAAAAGGATGACGCAGGCGGCGAGAGCGTGGAAGGATGCCAGGGGATCTGGAAAACAGGTTCTCCGGAAAAACACCCTCCTGCCGGCTCCTTCTGACGCCGGCAGTGCAGGACGCGTGGCTCCCCCCTCCCCTTCTGCGGTGTGGAGCATCCCCAAAAAATCCCAGCCTTTCCCGGTGTTCCTCCCGGTGCGGATCCACGAGCTGGGGAGCAAAATTCAGCATTACCGGGGACAAAGCCGAGCCCTTCCCCAGGCAGCTGCCGAGGTGCGAATCCCGCCGAGGCTGATTAAACCCGGGAACAATGAGGAGGATGACTCCCACTTCCTTCCCACCATTGTCTCCCGGCCCGGGGATGGGGAAATCTTCCCTGAAGCGCCTCCATAGGAGGTTTTGCTTTACGAGGCCGCCGCTTTGTTTTGCGGGAGTATCTCCCGGCCCGCTGGACGTGCCGAGGTCTGGGAGGAGCAGGGAGGATGTCAGGCTGGGATTGTCTCCATGGAAAGGTGACCTGGATGCAGAGTGTGCTCTGTGTGTGCACAAAGCCCCAGATTAACAGGGAAAATGCAATTTCCTAGGCGTTAGAAGGGAGAGAAGAGAGGAGAGGGAATGGCCAGGGCATGTTCTGAGCTTTGTCCTGTCGGGTTGGGTGGGGCTGTGCCTTTCTTATGTAGATCCGACCTGCGGCTCAGGATCCAGCAGATAAAAACTGGATCAGGCTGCAGGAAATCCCAGGTAAAGTACAGCCAGCAGGAACCTGGGAGCAGAGATTCCTCCCTGAGCCTCGTGAGTCACCTCTCCTCCCTTCAGCTGCTCAGGCTGATCCAGGGAATCATGGATGGGACCTTAAATCCCATCTCCTTCCACCATCCCAGGCTGCTCCGAGCTCTGTCCAGCCTGGCCTTGGACATTCCAGGGATCCAGGGGCAGCTGCAGCTTCTCTGGGAATCTGTGCCAGGGCCTCCCCACCCTCCAGGGAGGAATTATTCCCAATATCCCATCTAACCCTTGGCCATTCCCCTTGCCCTGTCACCTCGTGTTAACAGCTCCCCTCCAGTTTCACCAGTTCCATCTCCACCATTCACCAGTTCCATCCCTTTGGAAGCAGAGGAGGAGCTGCCCAGCCGGGGATGGAGCTGCTCTGAGTCCTGCAAGTGCCCGAGGCATCCTCCGTGCAGCAAACTCCTCGGGAAGGCCCGGCAGAGCTGGGATTTACATCTTGGCAGGAGAACTGGTTTTGCGGTTTAATCCCTGCGGAGGGGGAGATTAATCCCGAGCTCTGGGCAGCTCCCTGAGCTCCCCACACGTCAGGGAAAGGAGAGGAATCAGCATTTCTGCGTCGGCATTGTCCCGGGGGTTTTTCCTTGTCCTGGATAGGTGGCTGCGATCCCAAAAAAAACCTTGGGGTGAACTCCCAGCGCTTCCCCGGCGCTGCAGGAGAGGCTGCAGGCTGTGCCACCGCCGCGCTGACACCATCAGGGGTGGGGTGATTATTCATCGGTGTTTAATGAGGACATTGAGCCGCAGCGCTCAGCCCTGGCCTGAGCGTTGGCGAGTCTTCGGGGAGCAATCGCGCCGAGCGAAGGCGGCTCCGGGGGAGGGCCATTTGATAAATTAACTTTGGCAATGCTCGCCGACCGTGTCATGCCAATAAGGCAATTGAGAGTGAAAAAAGAGCTGGACTGGAAAGGTGGGCGAGAGAGGGAAGTCCTGGAGACAATTGACAGAGACAGGGCAGGGGGAAGGCACCGGTGATTACTCTCTCCAGCAGGATGACACCGCCGCAGGAGTTAAGGAAAACTGACAGCCCCAAAAAAAAAGTCTTCCCTCCTTCTTGCAGCACCAGAAATCCTTCCGGGAACGGCGAATGAGCTGGGAAAGGCACAAAGCTGGGAGGGGTGGGAGCGGCAGCGCTGAGGATGCCCAAGGGGTGGTGCAGGGCGAGCAGAGTCCCCAGTGTCACCCCTGCCCTGGCTGGGCTGAGGGACAGAGCTGAGGGACAGCCAGCAGAGTCCCCAGTGTCACCCCTGCCCGGCCTGGGCTGTGGGACAGAGCTGAGGGACAGCGCTGAGGGACAGAGCTGAGGGACAGCCAGCAGAGTCCCCAGTGTCACCCCTGCCCTGGCTGGGGGGAGCTGAGGACAGCTCCCAGGGGATATTCCCATTTCCAAAGGGATTTTGCTGCTCCCACACTGGGGGAACAGAAGGAAGTTGCTGTTTAACCCCTTCAGGAGCTCTGCCGGTGTTTCCCAGTGTGCGACACACTCCTCCCGACCCCAGAGCGAGCTGTCCTGAGGCTCAGGCACCCATCACCCTCCTCCCGGCACTATTTTCATCCCAAATTAAAACTAGGACAGCAAACCCCATCCCTCTCCCCCTCACAGAGGGGCAGCCTGTCCTCGCTGTTGATCTTGGCCACCCTGGAACTCACAGTATTTTTCCAGCTGCAGTTTGGGGTTTGCTCTTTCTGTCTTTTTTTTTCTTTTTCCTTTTTTTTTTTTTTTTTTTTTTTTTCCCCAAGCCAGATTCCTCTCCAGCGGTGTTATCCTGCACGGAAAAGTGTAAACAGCCCGGCGGGTGCCAAAGGCAACAGCACACACACCAGCCAGGCCGGAGGAAGTCGGGCAGAGCAGCTGGGCAGGGCAGGAGCGTGCAGGGCTTCCCCTTCTCCGGACATGAACTCCCTGACACGGAAATTGCCACCGCGGAGAGGGACGTGGGGCTGAGTGCTGCTTCCCTCTCCCTGCCCATTCCCCATCCCGAGCTGAGCTGTGGCTCCAGGAGTTGTGGGGTTGGGGTTATCCAGGCCATTCCCTGGCTAATTTTTTTTAATTTTTCCAAGCCTGTGTGGGATTCAGCTCCACGCTGAGCTCGGTGAGAATCACTCATTCGATCACTCCGTGAGAATGGTTGTTTCCTGCTATAAAATCTGCGGAAAATGCCACGATTTTCCCCTTCCCTCTCGGTGCCAGCCTGGCTGAGCCCTCAGCGCTCACCCCAAACTGAGCTCTGACCCCTGGCCTGGCACCACGGCAGATGGGTGAGCTCTGGAAATGTCCCCAGGGAACTGGGGGAATCTCCATCCCTGGAAATGTCCCCAAAACGAGTGGCTGTGGCACCTCACCAAACGGCTTAGGTGGCATGGGGGTATTTGGCGATCCTGGAGGTTTTTTCCAGCCTCGGTGACTCCATGATTCCCCAAAGCCGAGCAGCTCTTCACCCCCCTGGAGCACAGCTCCGTGCAGAGCAGCTCTCCCAAGCCCCACATTCCCTGGGAATTCCCTGGAGCTGGGATGGCTGGAATTTCGCCCGCTGTGGGAAGCAGGGAAGAGCCCGGCAGCGCCTCGGAGCCACCCGCGGTGGCAGACACAGCCCTGGGTGTCACCGCCACCCCCTGGGTGTCACCGCCGCTCCCGCCACCCCTCCGAGCCTCGGCCTCGTGGCACGGCTGATGACGGGGACGAACAATTAGCACCGCCCGCTAATTGGAGCGCCCAGCCCTTGGGTGGATGCCGTGCAGCCGGGCTCACCTCTCGTGCTCCCCGCTCCGGTTTTCCCTCGGGATCAGGAGCTGCTGAGCCTCGTCTGGCTCCTGTGGCACCCGGAGATGTCCTGGATTTGACCCTCAGCCTGGATCCATCGGGGTCTCACCGCAGCCCTTGGAAAAGCCCCCGGGGAGCAGGGCAGGAATGCCAGGCTGGCTGTGCCCAGGGACAAGGGCAATCCTGGCCCTGTGGGTGACCCTGGATTGGGGACAGGAATGAGGCTGGGTGGAAAAGCTGCACCCCAAAACTCACAGGGCAGGGAAAAGGGACAGGACAAGGGGGAACAGCTTCAAACTGCCGGAGGGCAGGGCTAGGTGGGATATTGGGATGAAATTCCTCCCTGGAGGGTGGGCAGGCCCTGGCACAGGGTGCCCAGAGAAGCTGTGGCTGCCCCTGGATCCCTGGCAGTGTCCAAGGCCAGGCTGGACATTGGGGCTTGGAGCAGCCTGGGGTGGTGGGAAGTGTCTGTGGGGTGGAATGGGATGAATTTCAAGCTCCCTCTGACCCAAACCAGCCTGTGATTCCATGGAAATCCTGAAATCCCTGCTCAGCTCAGCTGTCCCTGCAGCCAGACCCCTCGTTCTGGTTGTCACAGCCATCCCAGAGGGGACAGAAGGGGACAAGGAAGGTGCAGGGAGCAGTGGGGCTGCAGGAAGCCTCTGGGAGCCTCCAGGTAAATCCCTGGCTGCGTTTGTGGTTTCCCTGCAGCATTTCCAGGCTGAGCCCTGGGGAAATCAGAGCTCCCAGCTGAGTTTTCCGAGCAGATTTCCACAGAGGGAGAATCCCTGGTGCTTTCCATCCACCCAAGCGCCGCGGTGATGCTCGTGGCTGCTGTCACAGTGTCCCTGTGTGTCCCTGTGTGTCCCTGTGTGTCCCTGTGTGTCCCTGCCCTGGGACAGCGAGTTCCCATCGGCATCTCCCGGGCAGCACAAGGACAGCTTTGTCCCCAGCGAGGGACAGGGCCACCCGCCCGGCTCTCAGCTGTAGCACAGCCTCCTCTCCCACGCAGCCTGCCCCTGCCCTGGCTGCCAGCCTGCCTACGTGTCCCTGCCCGGGGTTAGGCCACCTCGGTGCCAGCAGGCTGCTGCTGCTGGGACAGGGCAGCAAATCTGCTCCTGAAGGGCTGCTGCTGCTGATGGGACAGGGCAGCAAATCTGCTCCTGACAGGCTGCTGCTGCTGATGGGACAGGGCAGAAAATTCAGTCCTGAAGGGCTGCTGCCTCCCTGCACACTCCCAGCATCAGTTTTCCAGCCCATCCCATCCCAAATCCGCTCCAACCCACCCCATCTGCGCTCCCTCCTCAGCGAGTTCCCATGCCCGGGGCGGCTGGGGGGAGTGGGAACATCTGGAGAGGACGGAGCGAGCCTGAGGAGGCTGGAAAAGGAGGAAGGTGATGCGGAACAGCTGCTGGGCAGGCTGGGATCCAGCGGCGCCGCGGGAAGGGCTGCGTGCCGAAACACACGTGTGGGATCGCTCTGAGGATTGCCCCGGAGGGGAAACACACTGATCCCATTGCTGCCCCCACCCCGTGCCAGGCTGGCGGTTGGGAACGGGGCAGAGGTTGCTCTCCTCGTGGCGAGCAGCACGCGTGGGATCAGCCGGGCCCTGGAACGCTCCGGGACACAGCTGGGAGCTCTCCTCAGGCACAGCCCGGCCCTGCCAGAGCTGCTGGCTCGGGGAGCAGCTGGACAGGGAGCCCTGGATGGGAGCTCCGTGTCCCAGAGCCAGCAGCTGGGCTGGGAGGCAGAGAGGCAGAGCCAGAGCAATTTGGAGAGGAGGGAGAGCTGCTTTCCCCAAGCAGAGCAGGGCTGGAGGGCTCTGAAAGGCCAGGAGGAGCAGGGTAGGACAAAATGTGTCTCTGGAGAGCTGTTCCCCCGAGCAGAGCAGGGCTGGAGGGTTCCCAGAGGCCAGGAGGACAAAATGTGCCTCTGCTCTGCAGGCAAACCCACCACAGGATCGATCCTCGGGGCAGGGCAGAGGGCTGCAGGCTAAACCCCAGCCTGCTCCTGGCTGAAAGCAAAGAACCAGCCGGGAATCACCTGGAATTGCAGCCCTGGAGAGCTCAGACTGCCCGAGGAGCAGCTCCCGTCACCTCCCGAGCCCAAGGCTCAGCCAGGCGCGAGGCAGGGAGCACTGCAGACACTTGAATTGGCTCTCTGTTACAAATCACACCCACCCGGGCAGGCAGCTCTTTGAAAGCCTATCCCAGGGTGTTTATTACAGGAACCAGTCGCCCTGGCTGCTGACAGCCACGCTGCAGAGGCTGCCGGAGCCACGAGAGCCCCGCGGAGCCCAACAGCCCCGGAACGCCCTGCAGCAGCAGCAGCAGCAGCAGCAGCAGCAGCAGCACGGCGGTCCTGCTGGGATCTGAACCCAGCCCAGGGAAAGCCTGGCAGCTCAGCCCAGCCCCTGCAGCCCTGCAGAGCACTCTCGCTGTGGAGAAAACGCTGTGCTCAGGCGGGCGGGGAGCTGCCAGTTCCCTGTGCCAGAGAGAGCGCAGACGGGAATGATTAAACGAGAGAGGCGAGGCCAGCAGCCTTCATGCAGCTCTGCTCCCTGGCTGCTCTGCTCTGTGCCTCTGCTGCTCCAGCCACGCCATGCCGAGGCTCTGAGGCGCCTCTGTGCCCTGGCAGGGCTGGAGGTTACCGTGGGAAGGGTTTTCCTTGGAGCTTGTGTGTTAAAACAGCCAAAATTCCCCCCCAACCAGCCCCCTGAGGTAAGGCATGGAATGGCTTTGCAGGCCAGGGGAATTGGTGTGGAGGATAGCAGGGCTGGAGGTTACCTTGGGAAGGGTTTTTCTTGGAGCTTTTGTGTTAAAACACCAAAAATTGCCCCCCAAGGTAAGGCATGGAGTGGCTTTGCAGGCCAGGGAGATTGGTGAGGAGGCTGGCAGGGCTGGAGGTCACTTTGGGAAGGATTTTCCTTAGAGCTTGTGTGTTAAAACACCAAAATTCCCCCCCCAGCCCCCCAAGGTGAGCCATGGAATGGCTTTGCAGGCCAGGGAGATTGGTGAGGAGGCTGGCAGGGCTGGCAGGAGGGCATTTCAGCGCCAGGCACACACCCCAGGCTGTCTGCAGCACACAGAGCCCAGGTTATCACAGGCAGGGGTCAGGGAGGTTGGCTCCTGGCTGCCTCGCAGCGTGAGTCACTTCCCTTCTATCTCAAGCATTTCCCACTGGGAAAAGGGATTGATAACCACAGGTGTGTTTGTGGGGTTTAACCCCAGCCTGGCCAGGAAGCACTGGGGACAGCAGGGAAGGGACAGGGACTGCTGGGCTTCCCCTCCTCCCATCTGCCGAGGGATCCTGAGGGTGGGAAAAGACCTCCAGGGTCAGCAGGTGCCTCTGGCAGCAGCACAGGGTGACTCTGCAGCCTGGCTGGACACAGGGCTCTGTCCAGAGGGGCATTTTCCATGTCCCTGAGCAGCCCAGGCTGGGCTGTGTGACTCAGAGAGGCAGCAAAACCTTCCTCCCCCTGTCCAGGAGGAGCAGAGCTTCTCCCAGTGCCTCCAGCAGCAGGAGCAGCCCGGGCTGGGAGCCTCCTGTCCCTCTGGCTCAGCGCTGGGAACGGGGATGACCCAGGGCTCGGGGAGGTGAAGCAACTCGTGCAGCCAGGCCACGCTGACCCCGGGCAGGCACAGCCCTGACCCCGCCGGGCCCGCGGCAAGGGCGGCAGCGATTCCCACAGAGGGGAGGGAAGGCTGCACGCCTGCCAGGAGCTGCCTCTGCTCACCTGGCAGGGGCACAGGGCATGGAGACCTGGCTCTGCCCCTCGCTGGGAACACAGGGAGCCCCAAACCCTGTCCTGGGAGGGTGTTGGGATGTCACATCCCTCCTCTGCCACTTGGGAGGTGCAGACCCCGACCCACCCCACACCCTGTGCTGGCAAGATCCTTCCTCTGCCACTCGGGATGGGCAAGGTGCAGCCCCCAGCCCACCCCATGGCCCATCCAAAAAGGGCTCTGGGATCTCCCATCCCTCCTCTGCCATCTGGGATAACCAAGGGCAGTCCCCAGCCCTGCCCTGGGAATGCACTGGGATCTCTGATCCCTCCTCTACCATTTGGGATAACCAAGGGACCCCCCAGCCCTGTCCTGGCAAAGCACCAAGATCTCTGCTCCCTCCTGTGCCCCTCAGGATACCTGAGGTGCAGCCCCAGCCCACCCCATACCACATCCCAAAAAGGCTCTGGGATCTCCTATCCTCCTCTGGGATACCCAAGGTGCTCCCCCAGCCCACCCCATACCCCATCCCAAAAAGGCTCTGGGATCTCTGCTCCCTCCTCAGCGACTTGGGAGTCCCTCTCCCCCTGCGCCGGGCCCTGCTGGTGTCTGCCTGCTGACTGGAGCTGTCATTATCAGCTCAATAAATCTCTGGCGCGGGTTTTATTGAATCCCTGCCTGAGGGGGAACAAGCCTGTAAAGGTTGAGGAGAGCAGAGCTTTCCCACGCCTCAGCCACGCTGCCGGAGCTCTCGCACACATTCCGGGCCTGCCAGCGCTCCGCAAATGTTTGGACAGCCTTGAACAAACAACACACCTTTAAAGAGGCCAGCATGAAATTTTTCCTCACCCTCCCAGCGCTCTCCCTCCCCGGCAGCCCGCGTGTGTGTCGGTGCGTGTGCACGCCTTGTGCGCGCCTGTTTATTTTAGCCTCCTCTTCCCCTTTGTGTGCAGCCCCGTGGCTGCTCTCCAGCTGCGGCCGGGGGGAGGAATTCTGGATTTCTGCCTCTGCCTCGCTCCCTGCCGGAGTGGGGGAGGCGCAGAGCCGGGATGGGAGCAGAGCGTGGAGAAGGGAGGAGGTTTTGGCTTTCCTCCTGGCCAGATTTCCCTCGGCAGGTAGGGAGGGAGCAGCCGGCGGGGATTTTCTGCTGAGCCCGTGCCAGGCTGCAGTGGTCACCTCGGGCTGCCGAGGTTGGGGTTGTGCTCCTGGCACGCTCCGGCAGCCAAAGCTCCTCTGATTAATGCCGTGGCTTCCTTCACACAGCCCTGCTGCTGCCGGGCCTGACCCTGACCCAGAGCAGCTTCCCCAGAGCTCCCAGGGGCTGTGGCTGGAGCTGGGGCTGGGAAAGCTTCCCTGGCTGCTGCTCTATCAGAGCCTCTGGAGGAGTCCTGCACTCTAGAACTTTCTGGGAGCCCCAGCAGCTTTTCTCAGGTTGCTGCTCCTCTATCCCAATGGCCTCTGGAGGAGTTCTGAGCTCCAGAACTCTACTGGAGCCCGAGCAGCTTCCCTGGCTGCTGTTCCTCCATCCCAACAGCCTCTGGAGGAGTCTAGTCTGCACTCTAGACCTTTCCTGGAGCCCAAGCAACTTTTCCCAGGTTGCTGCTCCTCCATCCTGACAGCCTCCGGAGGAGTCCTGCACTCTAGACCTTTCCTGGAGCCCAAGCAACTTTTCCCAGGTTGCTGTTCCTCTATCCCGATGGCTTCTGGAGGAGTTCTGAGCTCTAGAACTTTCCTGGAGCCCCAGCAGCTTTTCCTAGGTTGCTGCTCCTCCATCCTGACAGCCCCTGGAGAGGTCCTGTGCTCTAGAACTTTACTGGAGCTTGAAAAGCTTCCCTGGCTGCTGTTCCTCCATCCCAATGGCTTCTGGAGGAGTTCTGAGCTCCAGAACTTGAGCCCCAGCAGCTTTCCCCTGGCTGCTGCTCCTCCATCCCAACAGCCTCTGGAGAGGTCCTGCACTCCAGAACTTTCCAGGAGACATGGGATGGGCTCAGCTCTCACTCAGGGCAGCCCCGAGGAGCATCCCAGTGTGCTCAGGGGGTCTGGGAAGCAGCTGGAAAGCAGCTCCGGCAGCTGGGCCAAGGAGGAAGGCAAACACGGATGTGACAGCACACCCAGCTGAGCGCAGCTCTGCCAGGGAGGCTTTCCTGAGCCTTCCTGCGGAAAAAACGGCATCTCACTGCCCTCAGCTGGGATCCAGGGGGAGCAGAGAGCCCTGGAGCCACTCGGGGTCACTCCAGGATTGTCCCCAGCTGCCCACTGTCCCCTGTTTCCATGATCCCACCGGGATGGGATTGTGCCTGGCGTGTTCCTCGGGCACAGCAGGAATGTGTTTGTGGGGCAGGAGGGAGGCTCGGGGAGGATTAATGGGCCAGGCAGCTGCCTGCCTGCTGAGTTCTGGGAATGTAAAACACTGCAGCCATCTCAACAGCTCCTAAAATTTCCCCCTGCCTCGTTTCCTGTTGCTGCTTTCCCAAATGCTGAAAGGCTTTTGGGCTCCAGTGGATTTTTTAAAAAAATAAAAAAGAAAAAAAAAAAAAGGAAAAAAGAAAAAAAGCCAAACTGGAGAGACTCCAGAATTGAGATTTCTGCCTACTCGATCTCAGCTGTCAGCGGGTCGTTAAACGCGAGGCAGAACCGTCGCGTTCCCCACACGCCCATCCCCGGCGAGGGAGTGACAATCCTGCCGGAGGAAACGAGTGACAATGACGGTGACGGCTCCCTGCTCCTCGGGGGGTGACAGCCGAGTCACTGCGCCCCCGGGCACGGCGACACGCCTGCTCGGGAGGGGACAGGGCCAGCGCGGCGGGGAGGTGACGGTGGGGAGGTGAAGGCAGGGAATTGATCCGCACGGATGGAGCCACAGCGGCGTGTGGCAGGTGACAGCCACACCTTGGGCACGGCGGGGAAGGAGCCCCAGAGGGGACAGGATAAACACGGGGTGGCAGCTGGGATGTGGGGAGAGCCAGGGCTGGAGCTGTGTGCCCAGTTTGGGGTCTGTGTGTCCCCAGTTTGGGTTCTGTGTGTGTCCAGTTTGGGTTCTCTCTGTCCAGTTTGGGGTCTGTGTGTCCAGTTTGGGGTCTGTGTGCCCAGTTTGGGCTCTCTGTGTCCAGTTTGGGGTCTGTGTCCCCACCTGTTTTACTGGGGATAACTGGGTTAGTATTTCCTTCCTCAACTCCTAAGTTGCTTTTTGGTGCTGATGCTGAGAGGAAGTTTGGTTTCTCCTGGAATTTGGGTTCCTTCCTTCTGAACCTGGGCTTTGAAAAATCCCAGAACCCAAACTGGGCTTTGGAACATCCCGGAACCCAAACTGGGCTTTGAAAAATCCCAGAACCCAAACTGGACTTTGGATCATCCCAGAACCCAAACTGGGCTTGGAACATCCCAAACTGGGCTTTGGAACATCCCAGAGCCCAAACTAGGCTTTGAAAGATCCCAGAACCCAAACTGACCTTTGGACTATCCCCAAACCCACCCTGCGCTGAACCCTGCGAGGTTCAGCCGAGGTCTCAGCCTCCTTCACCGCTGCAGCCGCCCCCCAAAAAAATCCCCAGGAACCATTCATTCCCAACGGGAGGCAGCCCAAACTCGCCTCGTTCACTTTCAGCCCCTAAATGACCTGTTAGCGGAGCGCAGACCGCAGAATGGGTGGCCCCTTTCCTGGAGAAGCTGTGAAAACCTGCCCAGTTCCTGCGCCGGGAAAGCAAACAAATAAACATGACCCGGAGTGGGGTTTCGGTGCCTCCCTCCCCATCGCGGCAGTGCCTGGCTCCCCGAGCCCCGAGAGGCTGCAAAACAAACCCAGCCCGCCTGATAAGAGCCAGCCCTGACAACAGGCCATGGGAGAAACCCGGCCTGCGATTAAGCATCTGAAATGTTTGAAACAAAGGGCAAAAAGCAATCAGCGCGAGGTAATTAAAATGGATTAAACGAGGCAAAAAAAAAAAAAAAAAAAAAGCGTCGGAGCAAAATGCTGGGAAGCGGTCCAGCCGGGCGGGATGGATAACGATGGGAAATGTGTGTGTGCTGGGCTGCGGCGTTAATATTCCTCTGCTCTTCTGCACATCTTGGAGCAGCTCGGGGATGTCTGCAAGCAATTAAAGCTCCCAGCACCCCGGGGAGGCCGAGGTTATTGCACACACTGCGCTGGGAGGGAGAGGGATTTATCCCGGGCCAGTCCCGGGTGGAACAGGGATTTATCCCAGGCCAGTCCCAGGCGGAACAGGGATTTATCCCGGGCCAGCCCCAGGTGCTGCAGTTTGTTTTCCCAGGCAGGCAGGCAGGCAGGCAGGAGATGGTGAGGAGAGGCTTTTGGCTTCACCGGCAGCCGTGGTGTGAGTTCTTCCCTCCGAGCTGCCTTGTTTATTTTTAGCACCTCGGTTTATATCGGGAATGACAAATTTGGCACCCACGCTCGGATGTGGCCGGGACAGGAGCAGCTTGCAACAATAAAAACTCGAGCAGGCTGTGGCTGCCTCTTCCTCTCCCCCTCGGTGAGGTCTGGCCCTGGTGCACCCCAGGGACACGGAGCTGCTGCCCTGTCCTGGGGAGGAGAGGGAAATCACAGGGTTGTGGGATGGTTTGGGTTGGGAGGAACCTTAAAGCTCATCCCTGCCAGGAACACCTTCTGCCACCTCAGGCTGCTCCAAGCCCTGTCCAGCCTGGCCTTGGACATTCCAGGGATTTCCAGCCACAGTGGAAAACCCATTCCCACTGGCCTGGAAGGCTTTGCCATCCAACAATAACAACCAGGTTCAAGTGAAGGCGGGGACGTTTCACTTGTCCTTGGGAGAGAGGAAAAAAAAATAATAAAATAAAAGAAATCTGTCTTGTGGCTGTGTTTAAAAAGCAAACTCGTCACTGGAAAATGAATCGGATTTCTGGGATAGCGCCTGGTGCATCCGCTCCAACGGCTTAGCCTCGGAAAATAAAAGAAGGGATAGAAAAGGATAAAAAATAAACCCCAAGGCTTTCCTTTTCCCGTGGGACAGCACTGGAGCAAAGCCTGCAGAGCTCCGCTTGCCAAGGTTCCCTGAATCCGGATTCCTTGGGTTTGACTTCCTCCGGGAACAGCAGAGCCTCTGCTCTGCCCCAGCCCAGCTCCTGGGCTAAAAGCAATATTTGTTTAATTGGTTGTCTCTTTTATTTCGATAAGAAGGACACTGGGCAGCGTCCTGGCTCTGGGCAAGGGGAGATCAGGGGGCTCCTTTCTGACCTCACCAGAATGTGGCCAAACCTGGGGTCACCAGTCGCTGGGGGCTGGGGTCACAGTCCCGAGCTGAGCCTCGTGCTGAGCCAGCCCAGCCCTGCTGAGTTTCAGTTCCCCATTCCTGGAGCAGCTCGAGGGATGCCGAGATGCAGATCTGCCTCCCTCTCACACCACAATTTGCATCCAGCTCTTGTAAGCAGCAGCCTCCCCCAGCCCCGAGCTGTCCCCAACCCAGATTTGTGCATTTGGCCCCAAATTCTTGCTCTCAGCGTTCACAGCCCAGCTGGCCCCGGGTGCAGGGGATGTTTAAAATCCCCAACTGCTGCTGGCATCCCTCCCTGAACCATCCCCATCCTCATCCTGCATCCCTGCTGCCTCCAGGAGTTCAGGGCCAGACTGCAGGGTCAGACTTTGGGGTCTCAGTGGCTGATTCGTCTCCAGCTTCCCAAAAGTCTGGGCACACCTTATCCAGCACCCAGGAACACCCAGGAACACCCAGAACGGGATGGGTTTCCCTCACAACCCTCTGCTATCTCACCCCAAACGCTCGGTGCAGGATCGCCCAGCGCGGGGCAGGCAGTGAGCAGCTGGGATTAGACGGAGCAGGGATTAGGTGGAGCAAGGATTAGGCGCTCCCGTGCAATCCCCAGGATCAGGAGACTGCCCGGGTAACAAGGAAACATCCAGTCACAGGCAGAGCGATGAGACATCATCATCGAGCTTGGGGAATTAATCCAGCCCTGTCTGTGCAGGAAGAGTTTCCTTGAGGGCAGGAGGTTATCCAGGTTATCCCGGAGCAGCTGCTGCTCCAAAAGGGCGTTTTCGGGGCGCTGCAGCCTCGGGAGGGATTTGTGCTGCTCCCTGTCCGAGGCAGGAGCCCGCAGGGGCAGCCCATCCGTCTTCTCCAGCCCGGCAGCTCCCGGTGTTTTGGCTGGAGCAGATAGGAATTAGCGGCTGGGCGATGTTTGTTCTCACCAGGCGGGAGGGGAGGCTGACAGCGAGGGAAACGCAGGGCAGGAGGAAAAAAATAGCCCGGGAGAGGAGGAAGGAAGGGGAGGGGATGTGTGCAAACACCGAAACAAACACGCGCCGCGCTTTCGGGATGAGCTGGGCAGGATGGAGAAGTGCCCCTGGCTCGGCCCACGCCGAAAGTGCAGCACCGACACTTTTGGGAAGGGGATGAGCCCGGCTGGGCACCGCTGGCAGCGGCGAGGTGGCTGCACGAGTGACAGCGACGGCAGGAGGAGGAGGAGGAGGAGGAGGAGGGGAGGATGACGAGGAGCTCCTGTGACACACGCCAGCAGCTCCAGTGGCGGCTGCGTGGGTGGCAGCGCGGGCTGCGTGCCTGGATCGCCTTTCCCAGGCACGAAGCAGCTCCTCCCGCACTGGGAAATGGGCACTGGGAGGTGCCTGGGCTGCTCCCACCTCTGCCCCTGCTCTGACCCCCCCAAAACCAGCCACAGCTCTGCTTTTAGTGCCTTCCCAAAGCACTGGAGCCTCCTGGTTCATTACTGGGGTGGGATTGGGGGATGGGATGGGATGGGATGGGATGGGATGGGATGGGATGGGATGGGATGGGATCGCTGCCCAGCCACCCAGATAAGGAACATCACATCAATAATTCCCTATAAAAAGCCAGCAGCCAGGCCTGGGAAAGGTTTTGGGGCAGAGCAGGCTTTGCTGGGAGCACTCAGGGAGGAGTTTGGCTGGGGGACCCCAGTACAAACTGATGTCCCCTTGTCACCTCACACTCAGGTGAGGACAAACTACCCAGGCCAGGGGCACACAGTGGTCTGGCTCACAGGACACTGAATTTTGGGGTGGCAGAGGGAAGTTGCAGCCTCTTGTCACTCCAGTGCATGGGATTTAAACGAACTTCCCTGAGCAGGTCACAGCAGATCTGAACCCACCGGGTGTGAGGTCACTTTGGGTGACACCTTCCTCATCTTCATCCCGAGGTTCCTCCTGGGCAGGGGGATTGTCCAGCCTTGGACAGAGCCTGCTGGAGGTATCGATTGGCTAATTTAGGTCAGCTTCAGTCGTTCTGCAGAAGGATCAATCACCCCAGCCAGCCTCGGTGCAACTTTAATCAGCGTGACAAAAGCCGAGCTGAGGGGGAGTTGGAGCTTGGCTCTGCCCTAGATTCTTTATTTTCCACTTTATCTCCAGTTCTGCTCTTGCTGGTGGAACAGGAGAGAAGCTGGAGCAGGGAAACGCTCGGGGTTTCTTAATGCCACAGCTCTGGATGAGCAGGGAAGGTCCAGAGGGTCCTGAAAGGAATCCCAGTCCAGCACGAGGAGATTCTTAAAGCAAAAGGGATTTTTTTCCAAATTCTCCTCTCTGTGCTGCTGGAGGCTGGAAACGCCACCTGTGTGTGCTCTGCGGGATCAGACCTGGGAATCTGGGGGTGGGGAGGGCTCTGCAAAGGACCCAAAACCCCGAGAATCCGGACCTAGGGTGTGTTACACCACATTCCGCTTCGGCAGAGGGACTTTTGAAAAGCGGCATTTCTGGGAACAACCTGGGCTCTGTCCCTTTTCCTCTGGCCGGTAGCACACATCCCACACGGGGCTGTGGGGTGGCTCTGGAGCCAGGCAGAGCCCAGCCAACCCCAAAGCCCAGCTCCGCCGCCTCAGCCCTGCCGATGTCCCCTCCCAGGGCCGCGTGTCACCCTCCCGCCGGTCACACCGTGCCCTCGCTGCTCCCGGAGCAAACAACCGCTCCGCAAATTGCACAAGGAGGACCTGAATTCTCCTCCCACCCGCCCTAATCTGCCGCAGCCCTGCCGGGGGAGGAGCAGGAGCCAAGGCAGGTACCAGAGCAGGAGCCAAAGCTGCTCCCGCACATGGCTCGGGATGCGCAGCCCGTCCCGTTTTCAGGAGTTCCCGGCCGGGAGGGGATCGTGGAGAGCCAGATCCAAATTCCCAGGAGTTCCCGGCCGGGAGGGCATTGTGGAGAGCCAGATCCCAATTTCCAGGGGTTCCCGGCCGGGAGGGGATTGTAGAGAGCTAGATCGTGATTTCCAGGAGTTCCCGGCCGGGAGGGGATCGTAGAGAGCCAAATCCAAATTTCCAGGAGTTCCCGGCCAGGAGGGGATTGGGGAGAGCCAGATCCTGATTTCCAGGGGTTCCCGGCCGGGAGGGCATTGTGGAGAGCCAGATCCCGATTTCCAGGGGTTCCCGGCCGGGAGGGGATTGGGGAGAGCCAGATCCCGATTTCCAGGGGTTCCCGGCCGGGAGGGGACTGTGGGGCAGCCAGCACGTTTCCTCCGCATGGGTTTTATCAGCCCCGGGCCACCGACCCCTCCCTGTCTGGCTGGCAGCTCGGCGGGCTGCAGCAGCGATGCTATCGCGCGGGGGCTGATAAGGGCAGGGGGATGTGGCAATCCGCGCCCAGAACCTGCCCTGGATCTGGCGCTGGGAGGAGCGGCCGTGGGGAAACAGATGGAGGCTTCCCCCGCACTGTCTGCGGTATTTTCTGCGCTGAAATGTGGCGCTGGAGCCATAAATTCCCCCCGGGGAGCTCCAGGTGACTCATGCGCTGTACCTTGGCTCGGTTTGGCGCTGCCACCATCGATGCTCTCACTCTCTCTCTCCTCTCTCTCTTTTTTTTTATTTTATGGCTGGAATTTGTCCCCGTCGCGTTGACCCTGACACAGACAAACACCACCCCGCGACCTCGGCTTGCCCGGGATTTTATGGGAAGCCAACCCTTGCCTGCGTGCTTGGAGCGTGGGGAAGGAGCGGAGCAGGGCAGGGGGAGGATCCTGCTGTGGCATTGCGAAGGGAGACTGGGAATTCTCGCCCTCCTGGGCTGGAGTTTGACCCCAAACCCGTGCTGGCTGATGTCTGGCTGTGTGGAGGAACTGGGCAGACTGAGGGCCATGATTTTAGGGCTGCTAATTCATCCCTGCTGGGCAATCCCAGCAGAGAAGCACTGAGATCCCACTCTCCTCCTGGAAGGAAGATTCTTTCCCAGCTGGAGAAGCTTCTGCCATGCCCTGAGTGGCTGCTCTGCCGTGCTGTCAGCCCAACACACCTCCCCAGGCCTCAGACAATGCTTCACACAGGGCTTTTTGCTTTTTTCTCACAGCCTTTAGAGCATTTCTGGAATTAAAGCCATCTCATTTTCGACCTGCAGCCTGGCGAGCAGCTGGGGCCCTGCAGAGAGCTCTGCTCCCGCTGCTGCTGTCACCGTTTTGTGTGATTTAACTGCAGACAGAGGGGCTAAATGTGGCTGGGATGGGTAAATAACTATTGCTGAGGCATCTCCCCTTCAGCAGCAGCCTGGTGATGGCCGTGGCTGTTGTGGGGGGCATTTATGAACTCCAAGAATGGAGTTTGGTATTAATTGAAAGAGCAAACGCTGAGCTGAAACGGCTGCAGTGGAAATGCTGCTGGGTTTTATGGTCCCTCTTACGTTTGCCAGTTAAAAAAGTAGTGCAAACATTTAAACGCCAGCGGCAGTAAAGATAAAAATGTAACTTTGATTAGATAAAGGCTGAAGATAGCCATATTTACACCTGGACCATAACCTTTGTTTGCCTCCCTTTGCTGAGGCCACTCAAGTGCACAGGCTGAGATTTCCTGGAGGCCAAAACACCTCCTGGTGTCAAAGGAGCTGCTGGGGTGTGGAGGAGTTGGGAGAACCATCCCAGGGTTTGGGATCCTTCCTGCAGGAGGGGAAGGGGTGGAAAGGAGGGTGGGAGGTCTGGATGGGGCAGGGATGGAGGGGCTGGATGTCCCCTCTGTGTGGGGAATTCCGAGTCCTGCAGCAGGGACAGCTTGGGATGGGGACAATTCCAACAGGTGAGGCAAGCTGTGACACATCTGCTGCCTGTGCGTGGGGTTTGTGGGGTTAATGGAATTTGGGGGGAGTTTTGGATGAGGATGGCTGAGAAGGTAGCGAGGTGTGGGGTGGGACAGCAGAGATCTGGGGATTGGGGACAGCAGAAGATCTGGGGACATTGGGACAGTAGAGATATGGGAACTGGGACAGCAGAGATCTGGGGGCATTGGGACAGCAGAAATCTGAGATTATTGGGACAGCAGGGATCTGGGATCATGGGGATAGCAGAGATCTGAGGATTGGGATAGCAGAGATCTGAGAGTATTGGGACAGCAGAGATCTGGGGACATTGGGACAGCAGGAATGGTTTTGGGGGGGGTGGGGGTTGGGGGTGTTTTGGGGGGGGGGGGAATCTGAGATTATTGGGACAGCAGGGATCTGGGATCATTGGGACAGCAGAGATCTGAGATCTTTGGGACAGCAGAGGTCTGGGGATTGGGAAAGCAGAGATCTGAGATTATTGGGACAGCAGAGATCTGGGAGCATTGGGACAGCAGAAATCTGAGATTATTGGGACAGCAGGGATCTGCTGTCACTGCTCCTCGGGGGCTCAGGAGGGGGACAGGACACCCAGGCCTGGCTGGGGAAGGGGTGGGATGTCCCATGCCTGGAGCCTTGGTGCAAAGAGCACTTTCCCGGGATCCACATCCCAGCGAGGTCACATCAGCCTCCTCCTCACCACGAGCTGATGTGCAATTAATTAATTAGCAGCGTCCCCACAGCCAAACCCACGGCCTGGTGTCCCTGCCGATGTCCCAGGGCTTGGCACAGGGACAGACCCTACCATCCTTCCCCAAGGGCCACCCTCACCACATGCACCACAGAAATCCCCATTTTTTAATTTTTTTTTTTGGTTTTTTGGCCATCCCCTGTTGCCAGCAAGGTTAAACCAGTGCAGCCCCGTGGCCCTGGTGGCACTGCCCGCCGGCAGGCCACGTGTCAAGGACACAGAGAAGCAGCCCTTGGGGACACGGTGGCACATGCCTGGGTGGTTTTTTTGGTGTGTTTTTTTTTTTTTTTGCCTGCGTCAAGCGAGCAGATTCCATTTTAATGTCACGCCCGTGCTGTGCGGTGGTGGGACATTCCTCCCAGCGTTGCCATGTGAGGCCAGGACGGCGTTTGGCTGCCCTTAAAGCGCTTTATCAGTTCCCCAAGCCACTTGGCAAACAGCGGCAGCCGAGCAGCCGGGGGTGAGGGGCAGCCGGCAGGAGAGGGGAGGGAGGAAAAAAGCAGAGCGGGAAGAAAAAGGGCTTTGTTAATTTTAATGGGGTGTGTTATGTTCCTCCTTCATCTCGCAGATACGCCACACTCGGTGATGACAAGCTTTATGGAGCCCTCGGCCACCCCGAGCCCCCCGGGCTCGTTCAGCCCCCAGCCCGGCTCGGCTGCCCCGGCAGGCGAGGCTGAAGCGCGGCTCTGTTTCCATCACGGAAAAGCCTCCGGGCGCATATTTTTGTAATTAGGCTCTTTCTGCTCAGCAGTTTTTGCAGCTGTGATGACACTTGGGTGTCGCCCCCTGGTTTCTCACGCTCTCCCTGCCAAGGCTGGGCCACCGCCAGCTCCGAGGTCACCCGGCCCCGGTGGCCCCTCGCGCCGCCCGCACGCGCTTGGGGACGGCGGTGGCGGTGGTGGCACCGGGCCAGGGTCCTCCCCGCGGGGACGGCGCTGGCTCCGGCCTGGATGGGAGCTGGGAATGAGGTTTGGGATGAGGTTGGGGGATCTGCCCCCTCCCGTGCCTTGTGGGGTCGCGGGAAGGCAGCGCAGTTGCTCCTAGCTCGCTGCCCCAGCGCGTGGTGCCGGAGGGTGGCCGGAGGGTTCTGGAAGATCTCCAGCCGGGGAGACTCCACACCCTGCTCGGGGCTGCCCGGCCCGCCGCTCACAATGAGCTTCTTCCTCATATTCAGGTGGAGCTTCCTGTGCGGCCGGCTCTGCCCGCTGCTGCTTTTCCAACTGCTTGGCGCAGCCGGGCACAGCCTGGATCCATCCAGGACCATCCCTGCACAGCCTGGATCCATCCAGGACCCTCCCTGCACAGCCTGGATCCATCCAGGACCCTCCCTGCACAGCCTGGATCCATCCAGGACCCTCCCTGCACAGCCTGGATCCATCCAGGACCCTCCCTGCACAGCCTGGATCCATCCAGGACCCTCCCTGCACAGCCTGGATCCATCCAGGACCCTCCCTGCGGAGTCTGGATCCATCCAGGACCCTCCCTGCACAGCCTGGATCCATCCAGGACCATCCCTGCACAGTCTGGATCCATCCAGGACCATCCCTGGGGAGTCTGGATCCATCCAGGACCCTCCCTGCACGGAGTCTGGATCCATCCAGGACCATCCCTGCGCAGCCTGGATCCATCCAGGACCCTCCCTGCACAGTCTGGATCCATCCAGGACCATCCCTGCGCAGCCTGGATCCATCCAGGACCCTCCCTGCACAGCCTGGATCCATCCATCCCCCTCCCTGCAGATCCTAATCCCATCCCCTCAACCCTCTCCCTGCAGATCCTGATCCCATCCTCTCCCACCCTTCTACAGATCCTAATCCCATCCCCTCAGCCCCCACCCAGAAGATCCCGATCCCATCCTCTCCCCCCCCACCCCCCCCCCTCCCACCTCCCCGCAGCTCCTCACATTCGCGGATCACACGGGATGCTCCCATCCCTCCCAGCCCATCCATCCCTCCCAGCCAAGGATTGCTTTCCTCTTCCCCTTCCCCTGCCTTCCCCGCAGCTCCTGGCTTTCACGTCGCCTTTTCTTAGCCAAGCAAAGCCCTGGGGAGCCTTCCCTCCCTGCCTGCTGCCCGGGGAGGAGGAAGGAGGAGGGCCTGGAGCAGTTCCCACGCCCGGGGGCCGCTGGGCTGCTTCCTCCCCGGGAGCCCCGCGGCTCCGGGAAGCGCCGGGAGCTGGACACGGGCGGCTCCAGGCCACCCTGCCGTCCATCCGCCCGGAAACCTCGCTCCAGCTGGGCCTGATTACAGCCGGAATGGCTCTGCGGGACCAGAGGGATCATTAATTACAGCTAACGAGGCTGCTGCCTTCGTGCCAGCCCAGCCTGGAGCTGCAGATCCGCACAGGAGGAAGGGGCAGTGTCCCCCCAGCCGTGTCCCCAGGGGATGTGTGGAAGGGGCTGTGTCCCCCCAGCCGTGTCCCCAGGGGGTGTGTGTCCCCTCCCCAGCCCCGGGCGCTGTCACCATGTCCCCTCCCCACCCAGATGTCAGATGGATGTCATCCTTCCTCCCCCTGGGGTCTGCTCGCTGGAATCCCGCTGGTTTAAAGAGCTTTAGGGGGAGGTGGGATCTGGAGGAGCCTCACCCCATTCCCATCGCCCTCCCCTCTGGACATTTCCAGGCCTAAGAAGTGTTTTAGCCCAAAACTCAGGCTCAGCACTCAGATGTTGACCCAGCAAGTGACTGCAAGAAAGCAAATTCACTTCCTGCCTCAGTTTCCCCTTTCCCTTATTTATGGAAAGAGGCGTTGCTGGGAGGAGGAACTGCTTCTCGCTGCTTCCCTGGTGGTTTGAAATTCAGAGCCTTTAGGAAAATGAGCATTTGTTGGCCATAAAGCATTCAGGGCATTTGCACTGTGGGTTTCTTGGTGTGTTGGGATTGAGATCCTCAGCTCTGGGATGGCAGGGCTGGCCCCGAGCCAGCTGTCACAGCCGTGGGTGGCTGTCACCTCATCCAGGCCACTCAGCTCTGCCTCTCAGCCTCCTCTGCAGCTGCCTGGCCTTGGGAGGTGCTGGGTTTCCCCTTTTCCTAAAAAAATGGGATTATGCTGAGCAATGTGGGAGTTTGAGGCTGAAGGTGGGAGGGGGTGGTGGAAGGGGTGGCACTGGATGAGCTTTGATTCCCTTCCAACCCCAATCATTCCGTGATTCTCTGACATCAGGAAAATATTCAGGGATTAAAGCTCTGAAATGGGATTTTTCCCTGTTTCTGGACAAGGATGGACAGAGCCTCCATCTCCCCAGTCGCCACATGGTTTTCCTACACGGCAGACTGAGAATCCTGAAATGGTTTGGGTTGGAAGATCATTTAATAACAGCAAAATCAATGCCCTTAGGCATCAATTAAGCAGGAAATTCCAGGTTTTCATCCACAGGGGACTTTCCACGTGGTGCCATTTGCAGATGGAGCAGCCAGACCCACCAAAACCCCATTTGGCATCACAAAAGATCCTCTTTGGACACCAGATTATTTCTCACAACAACTAAGTCTTTTTTTTTTTTCCTATAAATTCCAACTCCGAGCTGATTTTTCTGCTGACATCACTCCACTCCAGGAGAAGAAACCTGGGCTAAAACCACTCCACGCTGGAAAAAGCTCTGCTGAAATGAGGCTTAGCAGCAGCAGGCTCACCCTGAAAACTCAATCTTCCCCGAATCAGGGAGAGGGAAGGAGCCAGCAGCTCTGAAGGAGCTCACCAAAGAGCTCTCATTTATTCTTATTACCAAGCCTTGCATGCCAGCTTCCCTGGAAAGCTCTTCTGGAAAAATATCCAGAAGGAAATGAGATTAAAAAAAAATAATAATAATCGATCAAAGCCTCCTTCTCTTGCAGCAATTCACGAATCAGCTGGTTCAGACCCAAAGCAATCAGATCCATTTCTGGCTGGGGTTTTATGGAGTCAGGGGCTGGTTTTATTCCTCATTTCCCGGATGGAATTCACCCCGTGGATTTATTGGAGTTCAGGGTTGGTGCTGGCCTTTGGCACGAGGGATTTCCCCCTCAGAGCTGCCTCTCCATGAGTTTTGGATGTTTCATTCCATATTTTCCTCCTTTTCCATCATTCCCCCCAACCCAGGCTGCCTCCATCAGCTCCACAGAACTCCCAGCAAAGTTAATTTGGCTTTTCCATGACTATTGCAGTCCAAAAGCTTCAACTGGATTAATTTCCTGCTCTGGCCCTGGGAGCCAAGCCTTGGAGTCAGGGAATGCTACAATTCCCATAATAAAATCCTTTGTTTTTAAGGTCCCTCCAACACACACCTTTCCCAATTTTCACCCATCCACGCTCAGATATTGCCGGGAATGGTCTGAACCAGCAGAAAGCAGGAATGCCACACGATTCACCCTGCAACAAGGAGCAGAGTGGGAATTTTTTTTCCCCCCTGAGAATATTCTCAGGGCAGGTTCATTTTCTCCGTGAGTCCTGTCAGAATGAGTGGTAATAACAGGGATCAGACTCCCAGCGTTTCCTCGGAGTCATTATCCGAGGATTTAATGATCTTCCCTGCTGGAATGGCACCCAGGGATGCTCTCCTGCTTCCCACACCCATCCTGACCTGCGGACAGGGATTTGGGAACAGTTTTGCTCCCTCAGACTCTTCCTCCTTTTTGGGATTGCTGAATATTCCCGAGTGATTTTCCCGCCCGGCTGATGCCATTTTTATAAATAGGCTCCTCATGCATTTATTATCTCCTCCTTTTGAGGCAGAGTGTGACACAGACCTGTCTGTTCCCAGCTCGGAATGTTTCTCCAAATTCCCAATAAATCAGCGATCCTGCAGCAGCCAGAACAGTTTTAGCTCCTTGTCAAAGGGGGGTGAATGATGAGAAATCCACATTTAGAAAGAACTCCCAGATCTCCCAGTCCCAAACAGCTCCCAGAGCACGGAGAGGAGACCACGGAGCTGACAGGGACAATTTAGGAAGGTGGCAGAGAAATCCTACAACTGCTCTGGAGCATTTTTATGAGGCCAATGTGTTTGTGGGGTGTCTCTGCTTTGTTCGTGGTTTGGGGGTTCCTTCCTTTGCTTCCTTTGGATTCTCTCCTGCCTTTGAACTTTTTTTTTTGCCTTTTGTTATTGCATTTTATTACTTGTGCCTCAAACTGGGGCCAGGATGAGCAGAAAGCAGCTCTGGGTGTTGTGCTTCTGCCACAAACACTTGTGGGGAAATCCCAGGCTGGATTCATTTCAAAGAGCATGGAGACAAAAAAAAAAAAAAAAAAAAATCAGGAAAATTCCCTCTGTTCTGCAG
Organism: Entomyzon cyanotis; assembly: GCA_024500445.1. Taxonomy (NCBI): domain Eukaryota; kingdom Metazoa; phylum Chordata; class Aves; order Passeriformes; family Meliphagidae; genus Entomyzon; species Entomyzon cyanotis. Next base: position 1,306,343 of record JAKEPQ010001025.1, read on the forward strand.
CCATATCACAGGACTTCTCCATTCTCTGTGTCCTCAAGGGCCTGAAAGGAGAATGTCCCTGGTGTCCCCAGGCATGGGGACAATCACGACTCAGCCCTAAATGTGCACGGCTGGGCAATGAAATTTAAAGTCGTGAGGCTGGGAGGGAAGGAATGGGGGCTTTGGTTGCCCTTACAGGTTTTTTCAGCCTCTGGCTGAATATTCAGAGCTGGAGACCTGGAACAGGTGGATTTGGGGCGGTGGGATGGGATGGGATGGGATGGGATGGGATGGGATGGGATGGGATGGGAGGGATGGATGGATGGATGGATGGATGGATGGATGGATGGATGGAGGTGCTCAGGAATTCTCCTGCTGCTCCCCGGGGTCAATTCTGAGCTTTGGAATGAGGAATCCCTGAGCCTCACATCCTGATTGTGGACAATCCTCCCTCAGCTGCTCTCCCGAAGAAATGCCTGCAGTCAAAGCTGCTCCAGAGGGGTTCCAGGTGCAGGGAAAAGCTGGATTTTCCATTTTGGATTGTGGCTGCCTGTGGCCAGGAGCTGCCCCGGGGCTGATTTAGAGCTCACACGGGAAGGTTCATCCCCGTCAGGCTTTTGTTTGCTTCCTTTTCCAAGGTGAAAAGTGGGACAGGATAAAGGGGTCAAGGCAGCAGGAGACCCCGCTGGAGAGGAGGGTGGGAAAACACATCCCCAAAGCCCCATCCATCAATATATTCCGGGGGAAAAAAGAGCAAACAGCCCGTGTTTGGTGAGGCTGCACTGTCCTCCCATGGAAACTCGTGCGGAGGGGGCAGGGAGAGCAGGATTTGGCTCTGCGGGAATATCCTCGATGGAAAAGCAGCCCGGGGAGCCGCGATGTTCCCTCCTCGCTCCACCCTCTCCATCGGAGATGCTCCAGCTCCCTGCCCGGATCGGGACGAGAAGGGAGGGGAGGCAGCTCCGTGCGTTTTGCCCGTTTCCAGGAAAATTTGCCCTTTCACAGTTGCTTCAGCGAAATGTCAGCGAATGCCAAATGCCCAGAGCCACAAATGCTCGGCGCAGGAGAGGCTCCATAAATCAGGGAGCAGTTAGTGGGAAAAAATCAGGTTCCAAGGAGCAAAGCAGTGGGATACTGGGGTTTTTTTTTTTATTTTTCCCCCCTCCGAGGCAGGGCAGCAGCGTTTCAGTTCATTATGCGGCGCAGCGGTGGAGGAATTCATCACATTGTCAGCGCCCGGCTTTTTCTGTCGGATCGGGGAGAGGGCGCGGCCGGGGCGGTGAGTGTGGCTGCGGGTGTGAGCGGGGCAGGGACAAAGCCACCCCGCAATCAACTTTGTCTGCGCTCGGCGCCGTGTCCCGCGCACAAAGCGGGGACAGCGCGGCGACAAAGGCCGGGGGGCTGGTGGCTCAGCCGGGAGCCGGGGAGGCACAGCTGTGACCAATGCCAACACAGCTCCCCTCAATATGGAGTGACCCCGGCGCTTTCTGCAACCTGCTCCAGCCTCATCTCCGGGCGCTCGCACAAAAGCCGGGAACAAACAAAACCTTTGTCAGCACTTCCAAGACTTTCCCTCGGAAAAAATCTTAAATATTTCATTAGGTTCTTCTCGGGCCTTTCTTTTTGCTTTTTTTTTTTTTTTTTTTTTTTTTAATCCCTACCTGCTCTGGGCTTAAAAAAAAAATTAAAGAAAGAAGAGAGTGTGGACACTAAAAGTCTGGGTCAACAAATGATTAAAGGAGAGGCTTAGGAGAGGGGAAGGAGTGAATTTGGAGATGGGGGAAGCTCCCCGTGCTGCTGTCCTGGGTGGAATTACTAAGGCAGGAGAGGAAGGAAAAAAGAAACTCTCCCAGGTAAAATAATTTTTAAAACCTGTTTATTTAGACAGACCAAGAGTGAAAGGCTGCAATCAGAGGGGCAGGGGATGCTTGGAAAAGGCTCTCAGGGCCTGGTGGGATTTTTGGGGTATCCTGGGAGTTGAATTTGGAGATCCTTGTGGTCACTTGAAGCTCAGGAGATTCTGGGATTGATTCCCTCAGAGGAAAACCCAATCCACCTCCTCTGGATGAGCTTAAGCAGAGCTGGGTGAGGATAAAACAAATCCCAGTGTTATCCCTCAGCTGGGCAGGAAGGTTTGGGAAAGCCAACATGTGGCTGTCACCATCGTGTGTCCCCTCAGGGATCCTCCCTGCAGAGAAACCAGGGAATGTCCATCCCTGGGGTGGCTGCTGCATTCCAGCACTTGGGATGTCCCAGCTCCGGCTGAGGGAGATCATGGAATCATGGGGTGGTTTGGGTTGGAAGGGATTTTTGGATCAGCTCGTTCCACCCCTGTCACAGGCAGGGACACTTCCACCATCCAGGATGGTCCAACCTGGCCTGGGACACTTCCAGGGATGGGACAGCCACAGCTTCTCTGGGACATCCTTTCCAGGGCCTCTCCACCCTCCCAGGGAATGATTTCTCCCTAATTCCCAATCCAAACTTCCTCTGCTGCCAAAGACGTAAAGGCTGCAGGAAGAGGAGGTGGGGAAGGGAAGGAAAAGTCAAATCCTGCCTGGCCCAGCCTGGCCCACGCTTCCCAAATGACCTTTCCCAGGTTGGGAAGGCTCAGCTTTGCTCCCCAGGCTCTCCCTCCATCCCCGAGCTCACAAAGGCTCTGGTTACAAATATTAAACACTTCTTAATAACTCTGCCCTGCCACGCCACCGAGTCCATTCTGCTCCGCTAAATGACTCTGAAAGGACTTTTTTTCCCTCCTCTGCTTCCCTTCTCCTGCCTGGATTTCAGGAGTGGAAGGAGCCAGGCACAATGGCCTCACTCCTCTTTTGTTTCAGCCTTGATTTAGCCACCCTTTTAAGGACCCTCCTGAATAATTCAGTGTTATCATGCAGGATGATGCTGGATTATTAAAAGGCTTCCTTCCCTCCCCTCCTCCTCCTCCTCCTCCTCCTCCTCCTCCTCCTTCCCCATAACCTTTAAATTCTTTTCACACGTGAATGGGTTCAAAGGAAGTCGCGGAAGGCAAACACACAACGAGGAGGTTGCCGCTCTGCCCCTCCGCTGTCAGCTTGATAAATATAATGTGTCACCAATTAAAAACTCATTGCCATTCTCCTGCTGCAGCCAGGCCTCGTTAGGGCCCTCCTCCCGGGGTGGCTCCCAGGAGCTGCTGCTATCATTGTTGATAACAGAGGCTCGGCGTTTTTCCCATCCTGGGCCATTTCAGGGCTCCACATTGGCATGTAAATAAGTTATTCACCCCGGCATCACTTGCTGATAGAAAAATGACCATGAAACTCTTTGATTTTGGGTTTGCTCTTGTCACTGGCGCACAATGAAATCGGGAGTTGCAGTTTCGTGGCTTGGGGCTTGCGGAGGGCTTTTATTATTTTTTTTCCCCTTTTATTTATTTAATTTTTTCCCCTCTCCCTTTGCAGCATTTTCATGGAAATGGTGCCATCCCACAATTTAAGGCCCGGCTTGACCTGCGAGGTGTCCCCACTCCAGTGGAGCAGATTGTTGTTTGTTTTTGCCCTCCCCAGGAGCATTCCAAAACAATCTGGGTCACGCAGAAAAAGCTGTTGGCTTTTTTCCCCCCCCCCTCTCTGGGCTCTCAGTGCTTTTGGGGCTGGTGGAGGTTCCCATCATCCTGGACCATCCCAAAGCTCTGCCTTGCCCCAGGCTGCAGCCAGGGAAAGCCCGTGGTGGTGGAGAACAGCATTTCCCTGGAATATTAATGCATTCCTTCAGCCTCCCTGCCTCTCTCCAGCTGCTTTTCCCGGAGGGATTTGCATTTGTGGCATTCCCTCTTGCAGTTCCCAAACCCAACATGTCCTGCGGGGGTTTCCCCTAATTTCACCTCAATTTTTGGGTGCTGGGCAACTTCCCCAGTGGTCAGAGCTCAGCCATAGCCTCTGGCAATGTCATTTCCTGGTCACCAAAATCCGGGGGAGGTTTGCCAGTGGAACTGGGGCTGGCAGTCCAGGATCCCAGCACACCCCCATGGGCAGCAGCCAGGTGAAGGGGATTTATTTGGGGGCAAAAAGCTGTTGGGTTTTCCTTGGAAAACTGTCCAGGATGTCCAAGGAAGGGCTGGTTTTGGGAATCCAGCTGGATGAAATGTGGGAATCTGCCGTGGCCAGAGCTCCTCATGTCCAATTTAAGAGCTCCTGGGCTTTGCTCTTGACCCACTCCAACCTGAGCTGGGACGTTTCCAGACACAAACCACCACGACCAAGCTCTGGGGCTTTTCTTTTCTTTTTTTCTTTTTCTTTTTCTTTTTCTTTTTCTTTTCTTTTTCTTTTTCTTTTTCTTTTTCTTTTCTTTTTCTTTTTCTTTTTCTTTTCTTTTTCTTTTCTTTCTTTTCTTTTTCTTTTTCTTTTTCTTCTTTTTATTTTTCTTTTCCTTTTCCTTTTCCTTTTCCTTTTCCTTTTCCTTTTCCTTTTCCTGTTCCTTTTCCTTTTCCTTTTCCTGTTCCTTTTCCTTTTTCTTTTTCTTTCTTTCTTTCTTTTTTTTTTTCCCGTTTTCGGTTTTTTCCTTTGTTTTTGCCTCTGTTTCGTGTTGTTTGGGTTTGGGTTTTTTTTTCAACTTCAGCAGAGCTTTTGGAGAGGGACGGGAGAATCTTTCACTCTGGGCAGCTGGGCCAGCCAGCGGTTGGAGTGATAAAGATGCTTCTGCGCAGCGTTTGAAGTGGAAATTCATGCAGACTGGGAGGCTGGATGCTCCCAGCGACGTTCTGGGAAGCTCTGCTCGTTAGATCCCCGCAACAAAGGCACGAGTTCCTCCCTCCCAGCCCAGCCCAGCTCATCCCTGGCCTCTCTCCGGGCACAGTCCGGGATCTCTGAAGTTCCCCCTCGCCTGCCAAGCACCACCTGCAAGAGGGGGAGTTCCCCGGAGCTGGAAGACAAAAGGATTTGCAATCAAAGCCTTGGAATCGGAAAGAGGAGGAAAAAAGGCATCAAAAAGTTTTTCCACGTTCTGGGCTGTGTGGGAAGCGGAAGTGGGAGAGCTGTGGGCTCTTCTTGCCCCATTTACAGGATGGCTCCCAAAATTCTTTTATCCCTCTGTGGCCTCATGGTGGAATTTAATCCTGTGGGACACAAATTTGCCTTTCTAGGCACTGTTGTCCTCGCTTGGCTTCCAGGAGAAAACATCTCTACTTCGGTGTGGAAAAATGGGATTAAACTCTGGGGGTGAAGAAGAGCGAGGAGAACAAGTTGGAATTCTTACTTTATATTCCCAATCTCATTCTTCTTTTTAAACTCAATGAAGTTTGAGGGAGCTGAGAGGTAAAAAAATTCCGCAGCTAAATCAGGGATTTGGAATGAGATGATCTTTAAGGTCCCTTCCAACTCCAAACTATCCCGGGATTCTATAAAGAGAATTTTATTTTTCAAAAGTCCTAAAAGAGAAGGGAGAGAATTGTGGCCTTGTTGGGGAAATGAGAGGGGAGATGTGGTGTGAGAAAATCCATTTGGAGATGAGTGGCAATAGCAGGACAAGTGTTTTGTTCCCAAAGGAAATCCTTTCCCAGCAGGTTTTTGACCCGCAGGAACAGGGAAGGAAGAAAAATTTGGGGCATTCGGGAAAATGATGGAAGTCTTACAGTCTTAAAAATTCAGGAAAATGATGGAGGTCTTAAAAATTACAATTTTTGCATCACCTGCGAGGCCTTTCTGGGGTTTGTCCCCTCGTGGGAAAGGCAGCTTGGGCACCACGGCGTGACTTTTCCCTTCCTCCTCCTCGGTCTGACACCCCAAAACCAGCATGAAACCCCAGATTCCTCCCTCCCCCTCCTCCTCCTCGTTATTCCCTAACCCCCAAGGCCCCGTGGCTGTGTTTACAGCACCCGAGGCGAGGGATCCGGGAGTGTTTATCCCTGTCAGTCCCTGCCGGGCCATCCCCGCGCCCCGGGGTCACCCCGGGGATTGACACCCTCACCCCGGGGCCAGCAGCCCCCCTGCCCTCCTTAGAGATGCACCAGGCTGTCAGTAACGAGGTTTATTCAGCGCCGATCTCCTCCATCTCAAAAGATAATCTGGGAATAATTGGGACTTAAGGAACTGGTGGGAATCTGATTTTTTGGCGGCGCTGCCATTCAGGAAACAGATGGACATCTTATTTCGCCCTAATTTGATGGGCTTGCTTGACAAAATGGCAGAGGTTGCACTTTGCTACAATAATCAGCTGCCACTCAGACTTTGTAAGGGGCTTGTGGAGGTTTCTTCTTAATTAGACCGTGGCTCCCTATCAGGGAAGGGACGCCTGCACTGGCTCGGGGAGATTCCCAGCGGCTTCTCTGCCTCTGGAGCCTGGAAAAGAGTGGGGAAAACCAGGGGGTTTGGGGTTTGTGTCAGGTTCGGCCGTTTTTTTAAAGTGTTTTTTGGAAAATCACGTTTGGAGCGAGCTCATTGTGCGGGGATAATGAATTCATGGATTTGCTCCCTCTGCCCTGGGGCAGCTTTGCCTGGGCTGGGGGGAACCTCGGGGAGCTTTGGAAAGCCTCGGGATTACTGCCGGGTTTGCAAACCCCACTTTTCACTTGCAAAAAACTTCTCAGTGCTGCCGTTTAACCCCTGACCTCCTCTGCTGCTTCCCTCTCCCGCTCCAAAGGGGATTCTCTGGGCAAAGCCTGAGATCCCAGCTCCTCCCAGGCTCAGGCTGCTTTCCTTGCTGGCCACTCTGCAGGTAAAAAGCCATTAGGAGCTTTTTTAATTAGGCAGGTGTAATTACCCTCACCTCAGGGAAGTGCTGGAGTCACCATGCCTGGAAGAGTTCTAAAAATGAGGAGATTGGTGGCACTTGGAGAAATGGTTGAGTGGGAATATGGGGAATGTCACTCTGAGGTTGGATTTCATCATCTTGGAGTTTTTTCCAAAGTTTTCCATAAAGTTTGGGAGTTTTTTCCAAACTTAATGACTCCATGATTCTGTGTTCAAGCTCCTTGTTCAATCGCTGATGGATTAAAGAACCCAACAAACCCAACTGTTTCCCAACCCCGACATACTTGATGTCCTTTTTGCTTCCCTCATTCCTGTGCTTTTGGAGACTCCAATTTTAGCTTTTCCCAGCAATTTCCTTGGGAAAACTGAAATTACTGAGACTCCAGGATGGGAGAGGGTCCAGCTCCAAACTGTCCCTGTTCTGCACACAAGGAATAAAGGGACTTCCAGCGGGATCTCTGGAATAGGAGGTGCAGGATGGACAGAGAGCTCATCTGCCACTGCCCCAGCCTATCTGGCAGTTCCTGGGTGTGCTGTTGGGCATCCATCAACCCCTGGATGTCCATGGTGTCCAGGGTGTCCATCAGTCCTGGGTGTCCATCAGTCCTGGGTGTCCATCACCCCTGGGTGTCCATCAATCCCTGGATGTCCCTCAATCCCTGGGTGTCCATCAATCCCTAGATGTCCATCAGTCCCTGGGTGTCCATCACTCCCTGGGTGTCCATCACCCCTGGATGTCCATCAATTCCAGGATGTCCATCAACCCCTGGGTGTCCATCTATCCTGGGTGTCCATCAATTAGGATGTCCATCAGTCCCAGGATGTCCATCAATTCCAGGATGTCCATCAGTCCCTGGCCATCATGGGATGCTGTATTTGTTGGTGTTTAGGGGCCTGAGGAACCCACTGAGCTCTTCATGGAATCATGGAATGGTTTGGGTTGGGAGGGACCTTGGAGATCCTCCAGTCCCACCCATCCCATGGGCAGGGACACCTTCCACCCTCCCAGAGTGCTCCAACCTGGCCTTGGACACTCCCAGGGATGGAGAATCCACAATTTCTCTGTGCCAACTTTGTTCCCTTTGCTCCCTGCAGGGTCTTTAGCAGCCCCTCTGTCCCTGTTTGGGACATCATCATCACCCTCATCCTCCCCACCACTTCCTTCACCCTAAAACTTCCCCCAAAAGCCATCTGAAAGAGCAAATCCTCCTCCTCCATTAAAATCCTCCCTAAATATCAGTTTCCCCTCACTGCCCATCATCTCAGAGATATTTTTTCTCTGCTTCTTCGCAAACCTCCAGGGTGACCTTCACACTCCTCCACGCTGCAGAGGAGCCAAAGTTTGTAGCAAGGTCACTCCACCTTCTCCGAACTCAGCCCGAGGATGGAAAGGGATGTGGAAGGAATCCCAGGAAACTCCTCAGGGATGCCAAACCCCTCCACCCTCGGGTACCACCTCGGAATTTGATTTATTCTCCACCGAGATGAGGTGCTCGCGAGGATTTAAAGAAGCCCCATCTAATGGAGTGCTGGAAATGATAAATCAGCGGGGCTTTGTAAAGGTTATTACTTTAAACAAAGCGGGGCTTGAATGGAGCCAATTAAACGGCACCTGAATTGATAAACAAACTGCTTATTGTCGGGGGTTATTCGGCAGCTCTGGGGGTTCCCCTCGCTGGAGGCCTGCGGATAAATTTACATGTGATTGGAGTTTAATGGGCCGCAACAGGCCTCCCATCCCATCGCCATGGCAACCGGCCCTTTCTCCAGCTTTTAAACAGTCTGCAATGGCCTTTTATTGTCTGCTCATGTGGGGTGGGCGCTGCCTTGTAGCAATTTGTTTCTGTCCCCGCGCCCGGCCATGAATATTTGTGGGGGGACACGGGGACAAAGCGGCGGGCCTGGGGGCTCCATGGAGACCCTGGCGCTGGAATGGTGACATATGGTCCGTGCTGACCCCAGTGAGCGGCCCTGCAATGAGGAGCCCCACAGGGACAGCCCCATGGCCCCTCACGGCCATCACTGTCCCTTCATGGCCATCGCTGTCCCCTCAGGCCATCGCTGTCCCCTCACGGCCATCGCTGTCCCCTCAGGCCATTGCTGTCCCCTCACAGCTATTGCCATCCCCTCATGGCCGTCTCCATCCCCTCAGGCCATCGCCATCCCCTCACAGCCATCGCAGTCCCCTCACAGCCATCGCTATCCCCTCATGGCCATCATTGTCCCCTTATGGCCATCGCCGTCCCCCTCACAGCCATTGCCAGTCCCCTTACCACCATCGCCGTCCCCTCATGGCCATTGCCATCCCCTCATGGCCATCACCATCCCTTCACGGCCATCATCATCCCCTCATGGCCATCACTGTCCCCTCAGGCCATCGCAGTCCCCTCACAGCCATCGCTGTCCCCTCACAACCATCACTGTCCCCTCACAGCCATCACTGTCCCCTCACAGCCATCACTGTCCCCTCACAGCCATCGCAGTCCCCTCACAGCCATCACTGTCCCTCATGACCATCGCTGTCCCCTCAGGCCATCGCCATCCCCTCACAACCATCACTGTCCCCTCACAGCCATCGCTGTCCCCTCAGGCCTGGCTCATTCATCCCTCAGGCCAGGCCTAGGCCCAGGCCTCTCCCCCTGCTCGTTTGGGGCTTTTCTCTCACTGAAATCTCAGCCCATGGTCACTAAAGGGAGAATGAGAGAGGGAGGAAGGAGATAAAGGTGGGAAGAAAAGGCTCTCCGTGTCCCTGAGGTGTTTGCTTTCCACTTGATTGGAAGCTGAATGGACATTGAGCGGGATGAAGGGAGCGGGGAGAGCTCCCTGGTGTGTGAGGAACAGAGGGGTTTTTGGGGTCAAAGGGACCTGAAATCCCAGCCAGTTCCACCCCCTGCATGGGCAGGGACACCTTTACTGTCCCAGGTCACTCCTTGGACACTTGGTTCTCTGGGAATTCCATCCCGCATTCCACAGCTTCTCTGGGAATTCCATCCCAGCCCCTCCCCACCCTCACAGCCAGGAATTCCTTCCCAATATCCAGTCTAAATGTACCCTCTGCCATTCCCTGGGTCCTGTCCCTCCCTCCATTGTCCCCAGTCTGTCCCCAGCTCTCCTGGAGGCCCTGGAAGTCTTCTTCTCTCCAGGCTGAACAACTCCAATGGGGATCAGGCTGAGGGTCCCCCTGGATCACACCTGGATCACACCTGATCACACCTGGATCACAGCTGGATCACACATGGATCACACCTTGATCACACCTGGATCACACCTTGATCACACCTGGATCACACCTGGGTCACACTTGGGTCATACCTAGATCACACCTGGATCACCCCTGGGTCACACCTGGGTCACACCTGGATCACATCTGGATCACACCTGGATCACACCTGGATCACACCTTGATCACACCTGGGTCACACCTGGGTCACACCTGGGTCACCTGGATCACCCCTGGGTCACACCTGGATCACACCTGGATCACACCTGGATCACACCTGGATCACATCTGGGTCACACCTGGGTCACACCTGGCACCACAACCAGCACCAAATGCATCCCACATGGACAAGCAACCTGCAGGATGTCCACTCCACCCCCAAATCCCCATTTTTCCAGGTGGCTCAGGTATCAACCCAGCTGGGTTTGCATTGCTCTCCCTCCCTGACCAAAGCAGGAACCGTGTGGCTCTGCAAGCTGATTTCTTGTAAAGGTCCCACCTGCGAGCTCTGCTCAGCGACCCCACAAACCAACGGGATTTCCATGTGGACACCTAATCCTGGGCTGAGGGAGAGCCCCGGGTTTGCATCCCTGGTAAATAAATCTGAAAGTCACACCCATCAAAGTCACCAGAAAGAAGCTGCCACACCAGTGCTGTGCAGGGAGACCAAACTGGCCAAACTGGGGAACAAACCCTTCTATTAAAATCATTCATTTTCCAAAGAAAACCTTCCTTAAGCAGGAAAAATGCAAAATCTCCTCAAGAGTTGATTCGCCAAGCTGTGCAATGCTCACAAAAACGTGAATTTTGCTCCTGCAGAGGAGAATTTCTCCCAAACCTGGCCAAGCCAGGATGCTGGGGGTTCTATCAAAGCTCAGCTTCTCCTCACTCTCCACCCTTCAGATCCATCCTGAGTGTGCTGTGGAGCTGGTGGGAAGGGGACTGGGATCAGCATTCCACCTTTCATCTTGGGGTGTGACTGTGTCCAGCTGCACCAGGAGGGGTGGGTATTTCCTGGTAGTTTGGAGCAAAAATTCCATGGTCTCTCTTGTCTCACAGCGTTGCAGTGCTCGGAGAGGGAATTTCTGCAGTCAGGGCTGTGAAAGCACAAAATTCTGCTTGTCTCTGAGGTGTCACAGAACTTGGAGAGGGAATTCCTGCAGTCAGGGCTGGGAAAACACAAAATTCTTGTCTCTGAAGTGTCACAGAACTTGGAGAGGGAATTCCTGCAGTCAGGGCTGGGAAAACACAAAATTCCAAGGTTGTCTCTTGTCTCCAAGTGTTGTAGGACTCAGAGAGGGAATTCCTGCAGCCAGGGCTGAGAGAGAAAAGATTCCAAGGTTCTCTCTTGGAATCTCCCTTGGTTCTCTCTTCCTGGCAGTTTGGAGCAAAAATTCCAAGGTTCTCTGTTGTCTCACAGCGTTGCAGCACTCGGAGAGGGAATTCCTGCAGTCAGGTCCATCCCAGAGGCTGTTCTTCAGGAGATCTGTTCCAACACCTGCTTGGGATGTGGGAGATCTCCTGCCTCCCAAAAGTTCTGTCATTTTCTCTCCCTGATTCCTGCAGGTGCCTGAGGTGCAGGGAAATGCCTTTACAGCAGGGTGACCATATGGGCTTAAAAATTATTGCAATTAAACCGATGAAATCCCCTTCATGTGGGGAAAAAAACCAAAAAAAAAGGCTTCTTTTTGCATAAATATATCCCAGGGTTGTTCTTAGCTGGAGATTTAATGCCTCAATTTGAAATCTCCCGGCTTCTCCCGGGGAAACCCAGCTCCTCTCCTTGGAAGACCCCACTGAAATTCTTTATTTTGGTATTTATCAGCCTGTTTTGACTTGGCTTGGGTTATTTTAATCATTTCTTGAAGGAGTCTGAGGCTGCTCTCAAGCTTGGATCCATGGAGGTCAGGGAGGCAGCAAAACCTCCCCCCAGGACAGCAAAATTCCCTCTCCTCTCCTCGCCATTTGCTCGGGAGGGATTTTCCTGCCAAGTTTATGGCCGGGCCTTGCATTTGAAAGCAAATTGCTCCTCTTGAGCGGATGAGAGCAGGAGAACAACACCGCCAAGCAAAAGGGGAGGTGAAAGCCCAGCCAGAGGCGTCCAGCTGCAAGAAGCATCCCGAATTTTCCCATCCCAGCCCGGAATTCCAGAGGGTTTCGTTTCTAAACAGGATCTGGGCAATCCAGGACATTGCAGGATGGTTTAATTGGAAGTGGAGAGGAAAGGAAGGTGCTGAGGTGAGGCTGGAGGAGAGGAAGTGACGCCAATCCTCCCCTCACATCCCGGAGTTTCGCACGCTTCAAAGTTTGGGGAATGAATCCTCCTGTCCCGTTAATTACCCCTGGTGCTTCCAGCGTCCCTCCTGCTCCTCGGGAGCAGGGCAGGCTGTAAATGGGGAGGGAGGGAGGGAGGAAATGGCCAGCAGGCACCGGGTGGGAATGGCACTGCTCAGCTTTTCCTCGGGAGCATTTTCTGCCGGAAAAAGCTGGGAATTTGTATATCGATAATCGATTTGCCAAACTGTGCAATCCTCACAAAAACGTGGCGCAAAAAACCCCAAGGAACTCCTTCCTAAGTAAAACCTCATTTACAAAACTGCAAAGGCCGAGAATTATTTTTTTTTAAGTGATGAAAGCGACAGAAATAAACCCAAAGAAAGGGGAAAAAAATCCCGGTTTATGGCATCCATTTGGTCCTTAATGGATTCATTCCCCGCCGGTTTTTTTCCCCGCAGCCTTTAACATTTGGGCTGTCATAAAGCTCCTTTTTCTCCTCCTCTGCCCTCGCTGCCTCCCCAAATGGCTGCTCCAGCCTCCCACGCCGGCTGACCCTTTGCAAAGCCGTTTCCTTGTGCTCTGCGCGCCTTGACAGTGTCAGGGAAGTTCAAACGCCGGGAAAGGGCCCTGGGATGCGGCGGGGCCAGCCGGGGGCTGACACTGCTGCTGCCCGGGGATCAACACGGATTTATTTCCCGGTCGGAGCAGCCCTGGTGGCCCCAGGCTGCTGGACATCTCCCCTTGGATTGGGAAAGTCACTCTCCGAGGGTTGATTCCGCAGCCACGCAGATGCTGTTCCCTCCGGGAGGCCCGTGATGGGATCACAGGAAGGGCTTTTGGTGTTCTGCCTCTCAGAGGGGGTTTGGGCCACTTCTCTTTTGGTTTTGTTACTCTTTTCCACCCCTGGCACAATTTCAGCCCTGAAAATTTCACAGTTTTCACCCCTGACCCCAAATTTAGCTCCGTGCCCATGGTGGGTGGGTTCTCTCCCTTCCCGGGGCTGATGCTGCAAAATCCTTGTCCCCATTTAGGATGGCACTCTGGGGATGCTCCTGAGGTCCAGCAGAAGTGAAAGAAGCTGTGAAAATATCCCAAGATGTGCCATTTGGGGTGGGGAGGAATCCCAGAGCACTGGATGAGCCGCCAAGGGGCTGGAAGCATCTCCAGGCTGCTTCTCCCTGCACCTGGAGCTGTTTGTTGGAACAACCCCAATCCCAAAGGCTGAAACAACCCCAAAGGCTGAAACAACCCCAATCCCAAAGGCTGGAACAACCCCAAAGGCTGGAACAACCCCAATCCCAAAGGCTGAAACACCCAAAGGAAACGACCCAAAGGCTGGAACAACCCCAATCCCAAAGGCTGGAAAAACCCCAATCCCAGAGCACAACCCCGCATTTCATTGCTCCTTCCTTCCTGAAGTGCCCTGGAAATGCCAGACGGCCCCAAAGCTTTGTTGAAAGGGAATTATCCGAGCTGTTAAACCCTAACAGCTCCGGGATTGCTCCTCACAGCCAAGAGGAAACCCCAGTTGGCTGCTGGGGGAGGAGAGGCTGTTGGTGGTGCTGCTCTGTGGGGTTTTTGGCCTCTGAGGGTGCTGGGGATCCTCCAGGGAGAATCCCAGAAGCTTTTCCTGCCCGTTTCCCGCTGGGATTGCTGAGGGAAGCCGCTAAAAGGGGAGGTTGGGGTGTTGATGTCTCTCCCGCACTCCTGGGATGAGCAAATCCCCTCCAAGACCTGAGAAATCCTTGGGGAATCGGATCCAGCCCTGCACAGGAAGGGTTTGTTGAGCTTAGAGTGATCAGGGAGACACAAATATTCCTTTGTTTCCTCCACGGATGGACCAGGGTGGGGTTGTTGTCCCTCTCTGGGAAAAGGGAGAAAAACTGGAGATCCCAATAGATCTCCCCTGCCCTGGGATGGGAGATGAGGCAGGAAAATGGGGGAAAAATGTACCCAAGGCTCTGCCTTTCCTTTAGGAACAGCTGAGCTGCCCTGGGAATGCAATCCGAGGCAGAAATCCCAGGAATTCCCCAGCATGGCTGCTCCCATTCAGGGAGGAATCCCTTCCCTTCGGAGAGTGTGTCCAATTCCATCTCCAGGGTGGGCACAGGAAATTGGGGATGGAGCAAGGCAAACTTCTCTGGGAAACTCATTTGCAGCCTCCCCGGAGCCCGCCGGGCTTTGTCCAAACCACCGGCTGCAGGGATTAAATTCCTCTCGGTGCCATGGAAAATGCTTTAATATTTGTTTTGGGATCTCAGGGCAGCACAGATGATTTCTTTCCTTGTGAAAATCGGCTCAGGGCTATTAACAAGGATGGGTTTTGTCCCTGGATCCAGGCTCTCCCCGGGAGCTGCTTTAATTTGGGAATATCCATCTTGCAAGCACTTGGAATGAGCTTTCCTCGTGCTTTTTTTTTTTTCCCAGACTCCTATCTCCATATCCACACAAAAGCTTTACAGTCCAAATATTTTTTTATGCATCCTGCAGGACAATTCCTCCAGCAAGTGCTGTCTGCCATAAAAAACGTTTCCAGGCTCCGAGACCATTCCGTGTGTGTGCCACAGGAAAAAACAACTCCAGCCCTGTAAACACAGAGACTTCCTGCCCTGCGCTGAGCAAACAGCTCTGCTGACCCAAATTTACCCTCTTTCCTCGAAAAATCCTCGTTGGTTTAATACATTTTCGGCCCAGTGTAAATGTCAGCCTGCTCTCCGTGGGGTTGGAGTGTTCCAGGAGACATTCCCGGCAAGATCCCGGCATGTCTTGCCGTGGAATTTCGATGGTTTTGGAGAGGCAGAATCAGCTCTTTCATACCCCTGGGTTGGATCCCTCGGACCCTGACAGCGGGAGGAGCTGGCAGCAGAGCTCTGCAGCCTCTGGGATGTCACAGTGTGGTTTGGTGTCACGGGGAAAGAAAAGCGACAAGGAATCGCTGCTTAAAACCGGGGAAAATCTGATTTTTTAAATATATATATATATGCAGAATGGCCGCAAATTAATTTCTGTGAGTTCTGAGCTTTTCTTGCATTAAACCTTCAAAGGTGGAGAGAAGGGCTTTGTCATTTTCCCCTTTTTCCAGTAAAGAGATGGAGCTGAGTTCCTCACTTAGGCATTCTCCAAGCTCCGTCCTTCCTCCTCTGCTTTCCCCTTCCCACTCCCCATCAGCCGCACCGCCCAGGAACGGGATGAGGCACAAATCTGGGAAATCCCAACCCCAAAAAGCATCCCCGGGCGGGCAGGGAGCGCGCTGGAAGCGGAGCAGCCCGCCCAGCACTCCGGGGATGGCTGCAGACGGGAGGCACACGCCCGGCGGGGTGGCAGCAGGAGCTTTAATGATGGATTGGTTCCAGTCGCCAGCGAGCAAATAACGCGGCCACACCTGAGCGGGACCGGCCGGGCTGGTCTGGCAGCTCCTGAGTCAGCAGGGACACGGAGAGGCTGCTGGGCATGGGAAACTCGGCTGGACGGGCAGGGCGGGGAGGCTGCCGGACCCTGCAGGGACTCGGGAGGGTGATGGGAACGGGACAGCACTGGGACAGCACTGGGACAGTACTGCGATAGCACTGGGACAGCACTGGGATAGCACTGGGGTAGTACTGGGATAGCACTGGGATGGAACTGGGATAGCACAGGGATAGTACTGGGATAGCACTGGGATGGAACTGGGATAGCACTGGGATAGTACTGGGACAGTAATGGGATAGCACTGGGATAGCACTGGAATAGTACTGGGATAGCACTGGGATAGTACTGGGATAGCACTGGGATAGCACTGGGATAGCACTGGGATAGTACTGGGATAGCACTGGGATAGTACTGGGATAGAACTGGGATAGCACTGGGACAGCACTGGGGTAGCACTGGGACAGCACTGGGATAACACTGGGATAGCACTGGGATAGTACTGGGACAGGGCTGGGGTAGCACTGGGATAGCACTGGGACAGCACTGGGATAGCACTGGGATAGCACTGGGACAGAGCTGGGATAGCGCTGGGACAGCACTAGGATAGCACTGGGGTAGCACCCTCCCAGGGAACAATTCCTCCCCAACATCCCATCTAAACCTCCGTTAATTCCTGTGCATCTGAGCTGCTGAGGGAAAACTTTGGGATTTTGTGGGGCAGAGCTTTCCTGGCCTTTATATGAACTTACTTTTTGAGCAGAACTCTCTAGAAATTCTGGCTCACGGGTATTTCTACGTCTGCTCTGCTTCCCACTGAGTCCTGAAGTCCTTTCCAGCATCCCAGCCTGGCCCTGGGAAGCCTCAGGAGGGATATCCAGGAAGATGAGGGGATGCAGGAGCTGTCACTGCTCTCCCCTGCGAGTCTTTGGCACCAGCGAATCCCCAGCCAGCACCGGCTGTGTCCTCTTTGATAAAAAAGAGAAAGATTTCTCCAAAGCAGCGTCTCCCTCCCCTATAAAACCCATCCCTGTCAGCCTCGCAACGAGCCCTGTGGCTGCTCTGGACGTTCTGACACCAAGCAGGGAGGAAAACAAACAAGCAAACAGAGCGACGGCGAGGAAATCAAACCCTGCAAGGGAAAAAAAAAAAAAAAAAAAAAAAAGCAGGGCGGCTGGGAGACAAGTCAAGGGCAGGCGGTGATGGGCAGGAGCAGTCCTGCCACTTCCAGTCATGTCAGGGCAGAGGAAAGCCGTGCAGACACGAGTTTAGCGTCCTGGAAGGGCTCTGGTTCGGGGAATTCTGAGATTCTGGAATCCAACTGCTCAGGGCTGCTCCTTGAGCCCCATCGGGTGCAGCCCCGGGCAGGATCTGTGTTCTCAGCCTCGGGGAGGGCTGGGGATTCTCTTTGCCAGGAGCCGGAGTGGTTTGCTCACCTCTTGCACTCAAATCCAGCCCTGTCGTCACCCTCTGCCCGTGCCTGGAGGATTCTGCTCCGGGTGAAACCCCAGGAAAAGACCTCTGGAAAAGACTCCTGAACCCTCTGAGCTCAGGGAAATCCTTTTTTGTGCAATTTAAGGGTCAGTTCCTTTTCTCGGGAGAGCCCAAAAGAATGGAATCCGTTGTGATTGGCTCCCGGGCCGGTGAAAGTGAGCTGGGAGAGGCAGGAGGGACTCCTCAATCCCCTTCCCATGGCTCCGGGGCAGGCAGATCCCTGAGATTTTGGGAATTCCTGCCAGGAGCCCCCAGGCTGGGACAGGAGCTGTGCTGGGATTTATCCCAAAACACTGGGATAAAGCTGGAAAAACCCTATAAAATCAGCAGGTCAAACCATTAACCGAAGTCACCATTAAACCACGTCCACATCCACAATTTTTTGGGACGTTTCCAAGGATTCCACCACTTCCCTGGGCAGCCTGCGCCCTTGCCTGACCACAGGGAAAACCTGGGAACAGAGAGGGGGAGATTCCGAATGGGGAGCCGAAGCATCCAGCCAGAAATTCCTGATTTTTCCTCCCCACATCTGACTGGGGATGAGAAGCCTCTGCTATCCCACGCCGGCAATTTAGCTGGAGGAACTCGGGTTTATTGCCTGCCGGGAGCTTTTCCAAACGGGACCTGGAGCTTTCACACACTTCCCTGCCTCTCCAGCATTCCCTTATCCCTCAGAGGCAGAAGGATTTTTATCTCCATCCAGCACCGCGAGGAAAAGAAATCCATAAAACCAGCTGCCTTGAAAAATAAACCTCTTTCCCCCAGTCTATGCTAATAATTTACTCTTATTCCAGGTTTTATTAGGACTCCTTTCAAGGGCTGCCCAGAGCCCCCTCGGTCAATAGCACATAACTCAGGCCAGGAGGATTTCCTCCCCGCTGGGACTTTTAATGTCGAAAGCAGAGGTGTCAAACACGCGGCTCAAAGCCCCGTGGTGGCCCCGGAGAGTTCCACATCTGGCCTGGATCTCGGCGCTTAGCACATTTTAACTCTCGCCCCGAGCAGCTCCGGATTTCCCTCGGCAGCTCTCGCCGCAGCCGGGTTAGGTTTGATTTAAGAGGCTGAGCGCTCCGAGGAAAAACCGAAAAAATAAAATAAAATAAAATTTTAAAAAAGGAGCTGTTGAAAGGGTTGCCCTGGAGGCTGCCGGGGTTTGGAGCGGGGCGGGCGCGGAGCTCCCCCGGAGCCATGAGCGCGCTGCGGGATCGCTTGGGAAAGAGGAGACGGCAGGGATGGCGCGTGGGATCGGCGCTGCTCGGCTTATCGCGACATCAGGCACGAGCTGCTCGTGGCTCCGGCTGTCTGCGAGCTGCGGCTGTCCTCCGGTCCCAGTTCATCCCAGTAGGATGCACTGGGAGCACTGGGAGCTCGGTGCCCTGCAATCCCAGTCAGTCCTGGTGGGATGCACTGGGAGCACTGGGAGCTGCGGCTGTCCTCCGGTCCCAGTTCATCCCAGTAGGATGCACTGGGAGCACTGGGAACCCCCGCGTGTCCTGCCGTGGGAAAGGCAGAACGGGTGGCTCTGTGTCCCTTTCCTCCAGGGCAGGTGGGGAGTGTCCTGCAGGGGGAATTTGGGACACTCGGATGCTCCTCCTGGCTTTTCCATTTCCTTTTTGGGGAGCACTAAAGCTTTTTGCTTCCTCCTTCTCTCAGTCTCTGCTTGGTCTGGTGAGAAGGGCTGTCCCCTCCTCTGGTCACATTTTGGGGTAAAATAGAGTCCGAATTCCTGCAGGAGGGAACTCCAGGGGGCTCAGCAGCAGCAGGGATGTATTTCATCCCCTGGGAAGTGTTCCCTGGTTTGCTGGCAGGGAATGGATGGATGGATGGATGGATGGATGGATGGATGGATGGATGGGGGTGGATGGGGGTGGATGGATGGATGGATGGATGGATGGATGGATGGATGGATTTAGCAGCCTCAGAGGGGCTGGGGAGAGCATCCAGCCATCCCAAATTCTTGCAGGAAGGAGTTTCAGGGGCTCAGCACCAGCCAGGATCTGTTTCACCCCTTGGGAAGTGTTCCCGGATTTCCTGACAGGGATGGATGGATTCAGCAGCCACAGAGGGGCTGAGGGGTGAGGATTCAGCTGCCTTTTCCCCTCTTCCCTCCGAGTCCTCTCTCCCAGGGACACAAACCCATCCCAGACCTCCATCCTGGTTCCCTTCTGATTGCCACATCCCCTCCAGCCCTGCCAGCTCCCCGGGTGGCTCCTGGCTGTCCCTGGCACAGGACACGGAGGGCACGTGGCCACCTGTGCCAGCTCAGCCGCCTTTCCCCCGCGGCCGCCCACTCCCTTCCCTCCCTCCCTCCCTCCCTCCATCCCCGCTCTCCTCCCGTGCCTGCAGCAGGTCGGGAGGCGAAACCTGCTGCTCCTGCGCTGGTGTTGTAATGCCATTAAACAATCTGCCACCGGCAGCCTTCCAGCTCCTGGCAGACTCCCACTTTCCCAGGCTCCTGCCCTGGGATGAGCAGCCACTCCCAGCCTGACAGCTCCGGCAGGATACCTGCGCCGTGACTGGGAAAAAGCAGGCCGAGGGAAGCCAGGGGTGAAGGAGAAGATGAATAACTTCCCTGCAGCCACGTCGCGGAGCGTGCCTCGGCCTGCTGGTGATTCACCAGCTGACTTCCCTCCCCTGCCCCTCCTGGGACGGCGACCTGCATTCCGTCACTCGCCCGAAATAGCCGAGAGGGCTCGGGGAGGAGGGGAAAGGCGGCGGGGAGGATGGGGGAAGCGTGGAGAGAGCCCTGCAAACCCTGCTGGGGAGAAGGTGCTCTCCCGGCGGGATTTGGGGCTGGCAGCAGATTGTGGGAATCGCCAGCAAAAGCTGCAGGGATTGCAGTGCTTGGCTGACCCTGTCCATCCCTCCTGGCATTCCAGCCTCTTGTCCTGCAGAGGAGGAGAGGAAAAACCCTCCAGTCGTGCCTGAGGAGGTTTAGGTGGGATAGCAGGGAAAATTTATTCCTGGCAAGGGTGGTGAAGCTTTGGATCAGATTGCCCAGGGCAGTGGTGGAATGGCCAGCCCTGGAAATGCTCCAAAAATGGATCCACAGTGGGGATGTGGCACTGGAGAATGAGGTTTGGTGCTGTGGTTGGCCTGGCAGTGCTGGGTTCAGGGTGGGACTCCCTGAATTTATTTCCCAGCTTTAACAATTCCATGACTCCGTGGTACTTTAACCCAAAACCCCAGATGGAGTTTCTGGGGCCAGAAGGAACAGGAGCAGCTGCTGCTCCAGGGAATTTTGTGTTTTCCAGATTGATCCTTCCTGGCCATGGAGCTGCCCCGGGCAGAGCTGGGGACAGAGGGACAACAGAGCAGAGCCACATCCAGGCCACCCCAGACGGGACAGAGGTGGCTGCTCGGTTTTTGGGGAGCAGCCAGAGCCAGGGCTGAGCAGTGACATCAGGAGGTTTCTCCTTGCAGGGTGAGCAGTGTGATGAACCTCTGTGGGGCTGCAGTTGTGACACCAGACTGGAGCTGCTCTGCTGCCTCCTCCAAATCCCGGGATTTCCACCAGGATGCCCCAACAGCTCCCACAAAACCACCCTCACCGCTGCCCACAGGAGCTGCCAGCATCACCAGGATCTCTGCCCAAAACTCGCCCGGTTTTCCCCTGGATTGTAAAGCGCTGTGTCCAGCTGGATGTGAGCTCTGCTCCCATTCCATAGCCTGCAATCCCTCCAGCCGTCACTCAGAGCTGTTGTT
This sequence comes from Entomyzon cyanotis, assembly GCA_024500445.1. Classification (NCBI taxonomy): domain Eukaryota; kingdom Metazoa; phylum Chordata; class Aves; order Passeriformes; family Meliphagidae; genus Entomyzon; species Entomyzon cyanotis. The sequence goes on from JAKEPQ010001025.1 coordinate 1,327,148, forward strand.
AGGCAGAGCTGTCACGTCGGGCGCTGCTCCTGATTGACAGCCCGGTTTGTTATCTGCGAATGTGTCATCCCATCCCAGCCTGACAGGTCAGCAGTGGGAGACTTCCAGCATCCATTTATTAGCCGGTGGTTGGAGCAAATCATTCCCCGGCTCGGCCCAGACGTTCTTCTGCATCCCTGCCCGGCTGAGGGATGGGATGTGACAGGGAGAGGGGGTGGAGGTGGGTGGGATTGGGGGCTGAGGAATCCTGGAGGGTCAGCAGATGGGAATGGGGAATGTCCATCCCTGTCTGAACTCCTCGGAGGGAGTTTGAGGAGGCAGGAAATGGAGAATGGGAGGAAAATCCCTGCAGAGGAGCAGGAATGGGGTGGCTGAGCAAATTCCTAGAGGCTGGGAGAGCTGGGAAGGAGTTCTATTTGGCTTCTTGCTTCCCTGTTTTCCATCAAAACCACCCCAAATCCTCTGTATGCAGAGAGATGATGAGGACAAAGTGACCTGTGTCAGCTCTGAGGAATCCAGGATGAATTTGGGATGAAAGTTTGGGAAATCCCTTAATGGAGTCCCTATCCCAGTTCAGCAGCCATGGAAACCAGTGGGATGGGAAGTCTCTCTGATAGCAGGGAGTGAGGGAATGGCTGGAGCTGTGCCAGGGGGATTTGGGATGGATTTTGGGAAAGATTCTTCCCCCTGAGGGTGTGGGGCACTGACCAGGCTCCCCAGGGAATGGTGACATTCCCAAATCTGCCCGAGCTCCAGGAGCGTTTGGACAGGGTGGGATTTTGGGATGTCTGTGCAGGGCCAGGATCTGAATCCATGATCCAGCTCGGGATATTGCAGGATTCCACAATTCCAAGAGCAGACCAGGGATTTTCCCAGCAGCAAGTGGGAAAGAAAGAAGAAAAGCAATGGGAAAGAAGGAAGAAAAGCAATGGGAAAGAAGGAAGAAAAGTAATGGGAAAGAATGAAGAAAAGCAATGGGAAAGAAGGAAGAAAAGCAATGGGAAAGAAAGAAAAGCAATGGGAAAGAAAGAAAAGCAATGGGAAAGAAAGAAAAGCAATGGGAAGGAAAGAAGAACAGCAATGGAAAAGAAGGAAGAAAAGCAATGGGAAAGGAAGAAGAAAAGCAATGGGAAAGAATAAAGAAAAGCAATGGGAAAGAATAAAGAAAAGCAATGGGAAAGAATAAAGAAAAGCAATGGGAAAGAAGGAAGAAAAGCAATAGAAAAGAAGGAAAACTCCCAAAGGATTTTACATCTCTCATTCCAGGACTGACCTTGTCCTCCCCAATCCCATCTGGAAGCTCCTGTCGCCCCAGGCCAGGACACTTCCAGCCTTGTCACCACTGCGGCTCTGAAGGATTGTCCCCAGGTCACCTTGGTGGTGCCACCAGCACAGCCAGGCTCCTCCTCAGAACACTCTGCTCTTTCCCATCCCGTGGAGTCACTCCAAGGCCTCTGGATTCCTGGATTCCCCTCCTCCCAGCCAGGTCACTGCCCTTTGCTCCCCACTAAAAATAACCTGCAGTGGCCTTGGCTGAGCGTGTTTGGAGGGTAAATAAAGCTCTTTGGGGTTTCTCCCAGCTTTGGGTGCAAACCTCCCAAAAAAAGGGGTTTTCCATGCTCTGTAGTGCTGGAAAAATAACTCCCAGCTGGGATTAGAGAGGGAAAAGCTGTTTGAAAAGGAGTATATGCTGAAAAATTCCTGCTGGCTGTGGGCATTCCTGACATCCTTCCTGGTCTCTCTGGGGGTCTTGGTGGCACCAGGAACACCCAGAGGTGGCTTTGACACCTGGATTTGTTCCACCTTTTCCCCTTTTCTGTCCCCAGATCCTGGGATGCTGCAGGATGAAAGGAGATCCTACAGCTCAGCTTTCCTCAAATCCCACATGGATGAGGCAGGAAAACACCAGGAGCAGCCAGGGGAGGTGGAATGGGAGCAGGAAGGAGGAAAAGTGCTCAGATCCCAATTAAATCAGCATCCCTGTGGTTTATCCCATTGCTCTGTGCAAAATCCCGGGGTCACCCTGTGCATCCTGCCGGGTCAGGGTTTTGTTTTAGGATTCCCAAAGAGGAATCCTAAACGCTCCACACCTAAAAGAGTGGGATTTTGGTATCATTTTTGGCCTCCTCCCATCCAAAGGACAGGCTTTAAACCGAGTCACACCAACCCCAAGGTCACAGCCTGAGCCTCCCTCTCCCAACTGATCCTGTTTTGGCTTCCTGGGGAAAACCTCATCCCTCCCTCCCCTGCTCCCTAGGGATCAGGGGAATCCCAGCAGAGCCTCTGGGCTCAGGATTTGTCTCTGCTTTTGCACCCAAACGCTGCCAAAAAAAATCAGGGGCTGCTCTGAGCTGCCTTTGCTGAGCCTCGCTGGGTTCTCAGGGCTCTTTTCCATCTGCTCTGCTCTATTTTTATGGCTTGGCCTTGGAATCTTCCTCTCCTCGGAAAACAAGGCTGTTTACAAATATTTGCCTGGGAGAAGTTCTGCTCTTCCAGCAGGCAGGAGGGAAAAAATAAACCACTCAGCTCAGCATGGGCAACACCTTGATCCAGATGTGAGGGGGGATTGATCCAGATGTGTTCCTGCCCGTGGCAGGGAGTTGGGATGGGCTCATCCTGAAGGTCTCTTCCAATTCTGTGAATCCAGGATCAGCCAGAAAGACCTAATTTGCCCAAAAAAAAAAGGGGAAAAAAGGATTTTTTACCCCAAAGTTGCCTGCTGGCAAATCAGGGAATAAAAAGGAATGGGGAGACAGAGGTGAGGTGTTCACTGGTGGATGCAGGGAGGAATAATTTTATTTATGGAATTTTTTCTTGCTCTGCAAAAAGTCTATACAGCAGAGTAGGGATTTGGAGAAAACCCCTGTGGGATATATTCCACACACACAAAATCTGCTTTTATATTCTCACATCCTCCATCACCTTCTCTGTTCTAGGACGTGAAGGAGGTGGGTGCCTGATAATTCAGGATATCCCAGCATTCTTGGATCCCAATCTTCTCCAACTGCAATATTTGAGGAACATTCAGGAGTTTTGCCATTTTTCACCCAATTTGTGGCAAATCCAGTGAGATGCTCCTAGCTAAAAAAGCATCTCCAGCCGGTGGGGTCAGAATTCCTAAAAACCCAAGCTGAAAACAACCTCTGGTGGCTTTAAAACCTTCCAGGCCTCTGCCTGATCGAGGATTGACACTTTTAATGCTGCTGTTGAGTTTAAAGTCGATTTTTAAAGGGCAAAACTCAGCACTTCTCGCAGCCCAGCCTCCCTCAAAGCGATGTGCAGAGCCACATCCCCCGAGAAAATGGGGAATTTGAACTCCACTCCACGGCTGCTGCCCGGAACTTTTGGGAAAGGCGGTTTTTTTTGGGATCAGCCCTGTTCCAACCAGCATTCCCGGGGGCTGGGAGGTTCCCGGATTGCCTGTGCGGCTCTGCAATGGGCTTGGGTCGCACTTTTCATCCTGCCCTGCGTGTTGAAAAGGCAGGTTGCAGCCCCAGGCCATCTCAGAGAACCATTAATGGGATATTAAATAGGAATAATTCTGTTCTTTGCTGTGCCTTCGGTGGAAGGAACACCCTGTGCTGCTGCCGGGGGTTGGAAGGGTCCGGAGGAGTTCCTGTTAATTGGAAATATTAACAACTGGACAGAGGAGAAGCTCTCAGGCTTTAATTCGTGTTGCAGCAGAGCCTCTGCCCAGCCCTGCAGCAGGGATTTATTTATCCCAAAAAAAAGGCGATGAGTTCTGGAATGGCTGAAAAAACCCTTTCTCCCGAACAATGGCTCGGGGTAACCTTGTCCTAACCTCCTCCACCTTCCCCGGAGAAACGCTGCAGCTGGAGAAGGGAATTTGTTCTCCACTCAGAAACATCTGTCCCCTTCCCCGGCCAGCAGTGACAGCCACCCTGCCACCCCGTCCTGCTTTTCAACACTCCCAGCATCAACCCGGGAGCTGATTTTTTAAATAAATTATCATTATTTCCTTTCCCGCCGGCTCCGGCTGTGGAAAGCTCACCTGAGCCGGGTCGGTGGCGTTGGATTTGATTTCCTCGTGATGGATGTGCTGCTCCCACGGAATGGGAGAGGGAGATAGAGCAGGAATTTGGCGCCAAGAGCGCGGCTTTGAAAGAGCCGCATTCCAGCCCTGCCTAAGAGGGGCTAAATGGGAAGATCTGATTAAGCGTCTCAGTGCGGTGACCCTGACCTCAAAGAACGCGCCGAGGCTCGGGAGGAACTTCATTTCAATTAATCAGCTTAACAGCCCGAGTAAAGCTGCCTGCATCCATTGAGCCGAGCTCCCGCTCCTCCTCCTCCTCCTCCTCCTCCCGGGAGCTCCGGGATGCTCCATCCAAAGGGACGGGGCGGGTTTGGGATTGCCCGAGTCACCGCCCTGAGGGTCGGGGATGCCCTCATCCCTCTCCCCGTGACTCTGGGATATCAGGGACACAACCCCAGAGCCCCCATCCCTCTGTCACCAGGCCCTTCCCTACCTTTTCCACCGGGAAAAGGGAAATATGGGGAAGCAGGGATAGTTTTGCCCCCTTTTCCAGCCTCTTTTCCTGAGCGGGGAAGGAGATGAGGCTGCTGGAGGCAGAGGGTGAGGGAAGAGCTGCGGGAGGCAGGAGGATAATCCCAGAAATTGTCCCAAAATCATGGAATGGGTCAGCCTGAAAGGATCCTTACAGGTCCTCTCCCAACCCCCTGCTCGGTGGGAAACTTGGCAGCAGAAGGCAAAAACACCAGGACGGGAGATGGGAAGGGGAAAAAGCTCATCCAGAACCTCCAGGGCTTTTCCAGGCGTTTTTCCTTCGCCCCCGCTGACCTGGGCAGGCTGAGGAAGGCTTTGCTTCCTGCCTGGAGCCTTGCAGGAGCTTCCCCTCGCCCTGGCCAGCATTTCTCGGGGTGCCCGTGGGGTCAGAGCGCTGTGGAGGCTCAGCTGAGCCCCCGCCGAACATTCCACCGAGTTTTGCTCCCGGAACTCCATTCCCGGCTGGGCTGAGCTGGAAACGGCTCGTTAACACCTCTCCCCGCATCCCTTCCCACGGCAAGAGGCGCAGCTGCTCCGGTTCGGTGGGGATGAGGAGGAATCGCCGCTTCTCACCGCTGTCCTCTTCCCACCTCTCCTTCCCCCACCACACCCCGAAAATTCCATGATTCCCGTGAATTCCCGGCTGCCCGAACTCCACCGAGCCATTATCGCTCTGCCGCCGCGTCCATCCCTTTGGACTTTCACCCCTGGCCGGTCGCACACTTCGCTCTTTGCCCGCACCTTTAAAGGGGTGAGGCCAAATTTAGAACCCTCTGGAAAAGCAGCCGCGCCGGAGCCTTCGGAGAGGCGCGTTGGAGGGGAATAACCTGGGAAAAGGGGGAATTGGAGGGACTGGGGATGGAGCAGAGTTGTCCACCTCCCGAAGTCACCTGGAGTTGGTGGCAAGGACATTGCTCGGGAGGATTTGGAGCTCCTGGGGCGCTGGGAGCAGCACAGCCCATATGGAGCAATCCCTGAGGCCACAAGCCGAGCAGGCGGCAGCGCTCGGTCACTCCCCGGGGGCTGAGGTGACACCGCGGTGACATCCCGGGGTCTCTCTCCGGAGGCAGAGCAGCGCCTGTCGCCTCCCCGCGCTCCCGGGGAGCTCGGCGCTGCTGGCATGTTTGCAGTGCTGCAATCACTCCAAACCCACTCACGGCAGAGGATTTCTGCCTGCTCTCAGCGCTCAGCCCTGCCAGCCTCACCGCGATAAAGGGAATTCTCTGCCTCTCGGGATGGCCTGGGCACCGAGGGCCAAAGCGGGGCTGCCCCGGGGAGGGATTTGGTTTCAGGCAGGCGACAGCCAGGCTTTCATCTGCTCTTCCAAGCCTTCTTCAGACAGAAGAGGAGGGGTAGGGCCCGGCTGTGGGGGATGGAGGAGAATTGCTGTAACATGATTTTATGTCTGTGATTGCATAACAAAACCTCCTGGGAACCTCCTGATTCAAATGGATACCTCGTTCTGCTGGGGTGATGGAGGACTCGCAGACGGATCGATTGCCCACGCTGCGGTGCGCGGGAATTGCCGGACTGGATCGGTACCAGGCTCCGAGCAGCCCCAGCTCCTTTATCGAGCCGCGCCTGAGCCATCAGGAAGCTGTAAAAAGCCTTCAGGAGCCGATAATCTGCTTTTTATACCCCCAGCACACACGGCCACAGGCCCTGCTCTCACAGAAACTGCAGCCTGGTTGTTAATAGGAGCAGAGCTTGAGAGATGGAATTGCGTTTCTAGTCTGAAAAAAAAAAAATAAAAATCCCTGGGTCTGTGTTATTGGATGCTCTGCAAATATCAGCTCCTTCCCTGAGCTGCTGGTCCCACCGGGCTCAGCCCTCCCTGCCCACCCACCAGGACAATCCCCCAGGGGAGGGGGGGATCAGGGGAATTAGGGATCCCACAGACCCCCAGCCAAGGCTGGGAACGCCTCTAGCCCTGCCTTGGGCTCTCCCACCTCCTCTGGCGACTCTCCTGGACATTCCAGGACAGCTCCACCTCACCGATCTGGAGCAGAGCTCACAAAGCTTCCCCTTCCACCCCGAGCCTTGCCTCCTCATGGTCTTTTCTGCACACCACGGCCTTATTAATTGGCGACAATTGGAAGTGGTTCATTCTCCGTGTGCGAGAGGCTGCAATTGCTTCCACTTGGCCACGATTCAAGTGCCGGGGGTGAGTCAGAATGGGTGGCAAAACTGTCTTTTCCTCCGTCCCCCCGCCTCAGCGGCAAAGAAAAAGCCACAACCCCGAGTTATTCTCTTTTATGAGGTGGGCATTGTGAGGCCAGGCAATTGAATTTACAACAGCATTGAGTATCAGAGTCTATCTGGCCCTGTCAATGAGAGCGCCGGGGAAAAAAAAAAAGACACACATTAACCCTCAGCTCCGAGTTCCCAGGCGTTTCAATAGGGCTCCCAACTTCCCAAAGAGCCCGCTGCATACTCGATGAGACCCTTTATACCTTCTAATTACCCTCCTCACAATGGGGACAGACTCTCTCGCCGCTTTTGTGGGTCGGAGAGTAACTTCTGTGCAGCCCACCCCCCCGAGCTGGGCAAAGCAGCAGGATTTTGGGAAGCAGGTAGCAGGCGGATTTTTTTTTAGGAATTCTTCTGACGGCAAAACTCACAATATATTTAACCCTCTCCCCCCAACCCCATCGCTTTCCCCCCCCAATTTCTTACCCAATATCCTTATTTAAGGGCATAAAGTTCATTCCTACATTTTTTTTGCACAACAGAGGATGAGCTCGTCCATGCCCACCCTCGAACAAAATGAAAGGAAGGGGTGGGAAAAAAAAAAATAATCTATTTCAAAGAGTTCCTTTATTGAAACACCTGCATTTTTTTTTTCTCTTTTCGTTTTTGGAAGTCTTCGACACAGGCACGCACACACCCACAGACCGACGGGATACAAACAACTTTGGCATTATAACTTTTTGAATATCTGTTACAAAACTATCTCTCGTTTATTTTTTTTTTTGTTTGTTTTTCTTTAAAAAAAAGTATCTCAAATAAAGGCATTTTTAAAGGAGTAAAAATACAAGTCGAGATCCCAACCTCTGAAAATAATAAATAGCACGGTTCATAGCGAGGTCCTTTTCTTCCTTTCTGGTTAAATCTGCTTTTAAAAAAAAACCCCAAAACATAACAGGGGCTCCATACAACGGAGCCAACAAGAGTTTGTGGTTTTTTTTGGAGATGGGGAATAACTCGAAGGAAGTCACCAGGGTCTCCAGACGGATTCGCTGCGCTCCCCAATGGGACTGCCAGCCTGGGACGCTGGACCGATGCTGCCCCCAAATGATGTCAAGCCTTGCACCGGCGACGCCGAGGGGGTGGCAGCCGCGTTCCCCGAGCCGCCGCCCGCCGACACCGGCACGTTGGCGTTGGCATAGAGAGGAATAACCGGTCCGGAGCTGGGAGGGAAGGCCGGGTTGGGGATGAGGAAGGCGAACTGGCCGTCGGTGGCCGGCACGAGCTGGAAGCCGCCGTAGACCTTCGGGGACAGCGCCTCGGCGGGGTTGAGCTTGCAGGGCACCGGCACCGCTCCGGCCGCGGCCGGGGGCAGCTGGACGTGCAGCGGCTGCTGCGCCAGATGTGCGGGCTGGGCGGGCGGCGGCGGCGGCGGCGGGTAGTTCATGGCCACGATCTGGCCCAGGCACGCCGAGAGGTGGCTCAGCAGCCGCGTGCGCACGTCCGTGTTGACCCCCTCGCAGGTGGACAGGAAGCGGGTCACCTCGTTCATGCACTCGTTGAAGCCGGCCCGGTACTTGCCGAGGACGGTGGGGTCGGCGCTGAGCGCGGCTGGGGGGAGGAGGGGGTGGCAGGTGAGTGGCAGGTCAGAGCTGCCTTGTCCCCAGCGCCCGGTGATCTGTCCCCAGCCCCGGTGTGGAGACGGTATATCCCGGTGATCTGTCCCTAAGCCCGGATGTCCAGCCGGGTTCCCGGTGATCTGTCCCCAGCCAGGTTCCCCGTAAGGAGCCCCGTCCCGGTCCCCTGTCGCCAGTTCCCGTTCTCTCGTCCTCTGTCCCCACGCACTGGTCCGCAGCCCCGTTCCCGGTCCCTGCCCCCGGTCCGGATCCCTGTCCGCGTCCTCTGTCCCAGGCTCCCGATCCGGATCCCGATCCCGGCGCCCTGTTCCCGATCCGGATCCCGATCCCGGTGCCCTGTTCCCGATCCGGATCCCGATCCCGGCGCCCTGTTCCCGATCCGGATCCCGATCCCGGTGCCCTGTTCCCGATCCGGATCCCGATCCCGGTGCCCTGTTCCCGATCCGGATCCCGATCCCCGGTGCCCTGTTCCCGATCCGGATCCCGATCCCGGCGCCCTGTTCCCGATCCGGATCCCGATCCCCGGTGCCCTGTTCCCGATCCGGATCCCGATCCCCGGTGCCCTGTTCCCGATCCGGATCCCGATCCCGGTGCCCTGCACGGAGCCGCCGGGCACAGACTCACCGGTCATCTGCGCCCGCTGCAGGTTCCGCAGGTGCTTGACGGTCATCTCCAGGATGTCCGCCTTCTCCAGCTTGGAGTGCCGCGAGCTCTGCGGGACAAGAGCGGCTCGGTCAGGGCTGCCCGCGGCCGGACAGCCCCCGCTGTCCCCGCTGTCCCCGCAGCCCCACTTACGTCCTTCTTGAGCGCGTCCAGGATGAGCGTCTTGAGCTGCCCCAGGCTCTCATTGATCCGCGCCCGGCGCCGCTTCTCCATGATGGGCTTGGACGACTGCGGGGAGAGCGGAGCCGGTCAGCGCCCCCCGCACAACCCCGGGAGCCCCAACACCGCACCGCATCCCCCGAGCGGCACCGACCTCAGCACGGCCGCGGGCTTGTCGCCATCCAGCTCCGCCGCCACCGTTGCTGCGCCCCGACCGGCACCCTCCTCCTCCTCCTCCATTTACCTTCCGGTGCTCGCTGGCGCTCCGCGGCTTGTCCGGCGTGTGGCTGGCGCTGGCGGGCGCGCCGGCGATGGGCGAGGCGGTCGGTTTCTCCATGCCCGTGTCGGCGGGCATGGCTGGTAAGGTTCGGCGCGGGGCTGGGGCGGGGGTGGGGGGGAGAGCGGAGCCGCGAACCGGCGACCGGGACCGGAGGGGGCGAGATCGCGGCGGCAGGCGAGCGCGTGCGGCGGCGGGCGCGGGGCGCGTGCGGCGGCGCGGGGCGTGCGGCGGCGGCGGGTGCGCCCCCGCCCCTCGCCCGCGCCCTTTTATAGCCCGGCGGCGGCGGCGGCAGCGGCGGCGCCCATTCGTGTGAACCCGCCGCCGCCGCCGTTCCCACACTCGCGCCCGGCCAATCAGCGCCCGGCCCGCGCCCGGCGCCCGCGCTTCCCGCGCTCCCATTGGTCGGCGGCGCTCCCCGCGCGGGGAGGGGAGGAGGGGAAGCCCCGCCCCGCCCCGTCACGCGCGCAGGGCACGCCCCCGGCCCTCAGCGCGGCCACGTGGGGCGGGCGGGCGGGAGGGGCGCCGTGAGGGCAGAGCGCGGGCGGGGCCGGCCCGGACACCGCCGCGCTGGCCCCGGCCGCGGCCCCGCTCGCTGCTCGCCCTGCCTCCCGCCTTGCGACACCCGCCCCGGGGGCGGCGGCGGCGGCGGCGGGTGGCGCGGCACGCGAGGCGGTGGCCGGCGGGCGGCCAATGGGCGGGGGTGCGGGCGGCCGCGCGGGCGCTCTGGGCTGCCATTGGCTGGCGGGGGGCGCCGCTGTCAATCACGGCGGCTGGCGCGGCTCTCCCCCTGCCGGTTCCCCCGTTCCCAATCCCCCCGTTCCCAATCCCCCGCTCCCCCCGGTTTCCCGTTGGAGCACGTGCCGGAGCGCTCCCGGCTCCATGGGAAAACCCCGCCCCGCCGCCGCCCGCCAGCCGCAGCCGCACCGCCGCACCGCCCGCGGGGCTGCCGCCTTCCTCCGCGCCCTCCCTGCCCGCTCCCCCCGGTGCCGCAGCTCCCCCCGCCCGGTGGCGGAGCGGGAGGAAGCTGGCTGCAAACCGGGGGCAGAGCCCGCAGCCCCCGCCGTGCGCACTGCCCCCCGACCCCCCCGGTTCAGCCGGGCAGGAGGGGTCAGCACCCCGCTGGGGTCTCCGGTGACCCCCATTGTCCCCCCGCCCTTCCCGGTGGGTTTGCTGCCTCTTTGCCCCCATTCCTCCCCTCCCGCAGCCCACCGGAGCACATCCCGGTGGGCAAATCCCCCAGCGCCTCCTCCCACCCCCGGTGGGCTCCGGTGCCCCGCGACCCCCCGGTTCAACCGGGCTGAAACGGGCAGACCCCCCCCGAGCAGTGAGGGACACCTTTATGTCCCCCTTGTGACCCCACAGCCAAATCCGGGGGGTCGCGGTGCCCACCGTGCCTGGCACAGCTCGGCGCTGTCCCCATGTCCCCATGTCCCCAGAGAAACTCCTCTAACGTGGCACCGGCATCGTTAAGCAGCCCTGCGAGCTGCTGGCTAATTTCAAACCCTGCCTATTTAAAGGCCTTTTCGGGGAAATGCAGCCCTCGTGTGAAATCTCGCCGCTGCAGGCTTTAATCTTTTAATAATCATAAATTGGGAATTAGCTTCGCACAGGCCAACAGCTGAAAGTCAGGATGATTCCTTGCCTGGAAAAGCACTGCTGGTTTTTTCCCCCCTTTCCTTCCCCATTCTGAAGGATTAAAAAAAAAAATCACCGGATAAAATTTTGATAAATAAATTCCTGATGGAATTTCTCATGAAAACCGAGGGCGACCCGGCTGAGTTTGTGGGAATTCTTTGGGAGGAGCAGGTAACCACACGCTGCACTTAATCCCCATTGTTGGCCTGACTCCTGCCTGGCTTTTAATTCGCTCCAGTGAATCATTCCCGCTTTTCCTGCCCTGCTCCCGCAGCCGGCGCTGGGATCTGGGAATTCCCTGGCCCTGCTGGGACCTTGGGGACAATGACACACCTGAGGGGACTGGAAAAGCCTTGGGGAAAGTGGGAAGGGCCTGGAGGGAAGGGAGAAAAAGGGAAAAGGGAAAAGGGAAAAGGGGAAAAAAAGGGAAAAGGAAAAAGGAAGGAAGGAAGGAAGGAAGGAAGGAAGGAAGGAAGGAAGGAAGGAAGGAAGGAAGGAAGGAAGGAAGGAAGGCAGGCTAGAAAAAAGAAGTAAAAAAAAAGTAAGAAAAATATGGGAAAAAAAGAGAAAAATATGGGAAAAAAACAACAAGAAGAAAAAAGACAGAAAAAATATGAAAAAAAAAAAAAAGGAAAGAAACCCCCTTGGAAACATTCCCATGCTCCCGGCGGATCACATCCCAGGCCTTTCATCTCCGGAGCAATTTCAGGTGCTTTGCCACATCCAGGCTGCCAAGAGCACCCAAGGCAGACGTGCTGGAGGAAGCAGCATCATCCTCCCGCAGACATCAAAGGCTCCAGGAGAATTCATTTATTTCAGGAGCCTTTTCCTCTCTCTCCCCAGCGCGCACGTGACCGCAGGAACAGCAATTCCGGGCTGAATTATGATTTTTGCAGTGTGGGAGGTGTTGATTTCCTGGGGGAGTCGAAATGGCAACAAAGTCGAGCCCCGTTCCTCTGGAAGAAAAAAAAAAAAAAAAAAGGGCGCCGAGGTGCGGGTTGTGTCCCTGGGGAATAATAAATGTTTTTAAAGGGCTTTTTGGAGTGTCCTTGCAAAGGTTCAGGGCTCGGTTCCCTTCGGAGAGCAATAAACTGCGGAACAACAACCCCTTGTGCAATCTCCCTGAAAATAAGGGAGATTGTAAAAATCCCGGGAGGAAATAAGTCATCATAATAATAAAATAAAAAAAAAAACCAACCCAACCCATAATGTCCCTCCTTTGGCAGCTCGTTCTGAATGCATTAATTACATAATTACGCTGGGAAAAAAAAAATGACACGAATGGAGAGAGAATTCCAGCAGAATCCACAGAAAGTTATGCAATTCCCAGGCTGACTGTGCTCCTCTCCAGAGGGAATTCCGTGGGATAACTTGAGGGAATTGTCGTCCTTCTGAGCCTCTGGCATCACGCCCTGCTCCTCCAGCTCCCAACGTCTTCGGGTTTCAAAGAAATCTGGGGGAAAGACTCGTTTCCTCGGGTAAATTCGGATTAATCCCGAATTCTGTCCTTAATTAATCCGAATTAATCCCGAATTTTGTCGTTTCGTGCTGTTCTCTCCCCACATTTGGGTGTGCCCAGGGACATTTCCCCATCCCGAGGGGGTTTTACACCCTTTTAGTGGCGATTGAAGCCTCACAATGGGGACAGGATGGCGACGCGGACAACCTCTGCCACCCTGGGCTGGAGCTGCACAGCTGCGGCCGGGCTGGGAAACTCCCCCCGACCCCAAAAGGAACCCAAAAACTCCCCTGTTTGCAGCCGGGGAGGTGGGAAAAATCCCATCGGATCCCTGGGGATTTTGCGGGAAATGTGGGATGTTGGGATGTGGCGAGTGGCGCTGAGCAGAGTTTGCCTCCCCGAGGCTTTTCTCCCTCTAAGCAGCTTTTCTCCATCCCAGCTCGTCTTTTACATCTATTTTACATCTATTTTATCACCCGGCGAGGTCCACGGGAGACGCGAAGGGAAGGAATGGAGAATCCTGGAATGGCAGCTGAGGTTGCATCCCTCCACTCGCATTTTCCCCGCTGCATTTATTCCCTTGCAGCTGCAATTGCAATTATTTCCTCTCCTGCTTTTCCTCCCTCGGAGTCAGAGCTACCCCGGCTTGGAATAATTTGGGTTTTCCAGCTTGTGCTGGGAAGTGAAAGCCTTTAAAGAGGCTCTGGATGGAAGGCCTGGGATTTTCCTCCTTAGGGCTTATGTGCAAAGTCGCTGTGATTCCTCTCTGGGCACGGCCTAGATATTTAATCTTGATCCCTTAAAAAAAAAAAATAACCCAAACCCCCTCGCGTTCCTGCACGTTGTGTTTTTAAATAAAAACAGCTTAAAAGCTTTGAATTCGGATGGTGTGAACGGGGTTATTAATCCGGACATTGGGGCTGAGGAGATGACAAGAGCAGGGCTGGCTGTCCCCACTTGTCCCCGTCCTGTCCCTGCTGCCTCTCCCTCTCCCTTTCATCCCTAAACCCGATTTTATTACATCCAGAAATTCGGAAACCCGACTGGAAAGCTTTGCCGGCGGGGGGAGGCAGGCTGATAAAATCCCCCGGGGGGCTCAGGGGGGTTTGTCCCCAGCAAATGCTGTTTGTCCCCAGCATTGTCGCGCACACAGCTGCGGCCGCTCGGCCACTCCAGCGCTGTTTGCGCAGCGATTGCGATTTAATCCCCGCGGGATTGCCCCGGCTTGATCCCCCGCCGCCCATCCATCACCGGGACGCCGTGTCACCGGAGATGTCGCGGCAGAATGAAGACGTTAAGGGCTGGCAGCCCGCGAGGAGCTGCTTTGGCGACCCATAATGGGGACAAATTGCCGCGCAGCCTTCAGCCCCGAGCAGCGCCGCGACCCTCCCGCCGCCTCCCCCGGCCCTGCGCAGCTCCCAGCGCTAATCAGCCGAAATTAATTAGCAGGGTCGCGTCAATGGCCAAATCCCCCAAACGAGCCCAGGGCCAGGGAGGAGTTTGGGGTGGTTTTTGGGTGTCCTGAGCCATCCCAGCCCTGTCCCATTCCTGCTTCTCCCATCCCTGCCTCTCCCATCCCTCCAGCTCCAGCACCGCCGTCTCCCCGTTATCCAAAATCGGGATATTTCCAGGAGCTTCTGCAAACCTCCTCAGCCGAGGTGGGTGACACGAGCCAGAGGTTCTTCCATCCTCCGTTTAAATCTGATATTTGTATAAAAAAAATCATGGAAAGGGCTGTAAGCAGTGGAAGTGGGCAGTGGGGGAATTCCCATCCCTGGAAGTGTTCGGGGAAGGTTTGGATGTGGCTGGAGGACATCATGGTGCTGGTGCTGGGTGGATGCTTGGGCCTTCAGGTCTTTCCAACCTTTAAAATTCCATGGATCCATGGAGAACTGTGTCCCAAGCTGTGCCCAAGCACAGAAGTGTTCAGGGAACATTTGGATGTGGCTGGAGGACATCACGGACTGGGTGGTGGTGCTGGGTGGATGGTTGGGCCTTCAGGTCTTTCCAACCTTTAAAATTCCATGGATCCATGGATCCACAACTGTGTCCCAAGCTGTGCCAAAGCACAGAATGGTTCAGGGAACATTTGGATGTGGCTGAAGGACATCATGGTGCTGGTGCTGGGTGGATGGTTGAGCCTTCAGGTCTTTCCCAGCCTTTCAAATTCCATGATTCCACAGATCCATGGAGAACTGTGCCCTGAGTTGTACCAAAGCACAGAAGTGTTCAGGGAACATTTGGATGTGGCTGGAGGATATCATGGTGCTGGTGCTGGGTGTATGGTTGGGCCTTCAGGTCTTTCCCAGCCTTTAAAATTCCATGATTCCACAATTCCATGAATCCATGGATCCACAACTGTGTCCCGAGCTGTGCCAAAGCACAGAAGTGTTCAGGGAACATTTGGATGTGGCTGGAGGATACCATGGTGCTGGTGCTGGGTGGATGGTTGGGTCTTCAGGTCTTTCCCAGCCTTTAAAATTCCATGATTCCACAATTCCATGGATCCATGGATCCATAACTGTGTCCCTAAGCTGTGCCAAAGCACAGAAGTGTTCAGGGAACATTTGAATGTGGCTGGAGGACATCATGGTGGTGCTGGGTTGATGGTTGGGTCTTCAGGTCTTTCCCAGCCTTTCAAATTCCATGATTCCATTCCATGGATCCATGGATGTAACTGTGCCCTGAGTTGTACCAAAGCACAGAAGTGGTTCAGGGAAGGTTTGGATGTGGCTGGAGGACATCATGGTGTGGTGCTGGGTGTGATGGTTGGGCCTTCAGGTCTTTCCCAGCCTTTCAAATTCCATGATTCACAATTCCATGGATCCATGGATCCACAACTGTGTCCCGAGCTGTGCCAAAGCACAGAATTGTTCAGGGAATGTTTGGATGTGGCTGGAGGACAGGGTGGTGGTGCTGGGTGGATGGCTGGGCCTTTCCAGCCTTTCAAATTCCATGATTCCGTGATTCCCTGGATCCACAGCTGTGCCCCAAGCTGTGCCCAAGGCCTCCCCCATCCCCGGGTTTCACTCTCTGGGCTCCAGGCTCTCCCAGACTGGACCCATCCCCGTGTCCAGCACACCCTGCCCGCCCCAAATCCCAGCAAACCCAGCAGCTCTCGGGGTTATTCCAGCTGAAAGCGGAGATATTTCCAAGAAAATCCCCGTCTGCACTAATTAACTCCTCTTCATCCCGCCCGCTGCTATTAAGGAGATCCTTTTCAGGGCTGGGAACGCAGCGATGGCAACGCCGCCGCAGGAATCTCGCACCGTTAGAAATGGAGATTTTTCTCTTTTTTTTTTTTTTTTTTCTTTTTTTTTTCCTCCACCGAGGCTCTTTTTCACGAAGGAAGCAAATGGGCTTTAATTTCTTTTCTCCCCTCCTTTCCTCCTTCCCCGCCCCTTGGAAATTTTCCTAAAAGGAAATTGCGGCAGCATAGACAAAAACCTCCTTTTTGAAGGTTTTTTTTCGCCCCGGTTTTGTCTGCCGGAGCGCTGAGAGCTGAGGAGGAGCCGCCGCAGAATAGCCCAGCTGATTGAGACAGATGTTCCCTTCTTCAGCGAGTGCCAAAAACCCTGCCCGAGCAGGATCTGCTGACTTCCCCGTCCCTGGAAAACAGCTTGAAGAGGCGGTGGGGATGAAAGGGAAGAGAGGAACAGCGTCGCGTTGGGATTTACCACAGCCCGGCGTTCCTCTCCCCGACCCAGGGGTCCTTTTCACGGGGTCCCGGTTATTTGGGGACAGAGAAAAGGGGGCTGAGCCGCAGCCGTGCGTGTGCAGGGAGCAGAAAATAGAGTCGATTACGGCGAGGTTTGGTGGCCTGGGGCAGGAAAATCGCCTCGCGCTGATACTGTTCTTAATTATCCGGGCTGAGGAGTCAAATCTGAGCACGATTCCTGAAATATCCCCCGGGAGGTGGGGATGGGGCTTTCTGGCAGGGCTGTGAATGAGGGGTTTTAACCTGGGCCTCGATACAAATCTCCCCATGAGGAATTTTATTTGGCCCTCGATATAAATCTCCCGATGAGGGATTTTATTTGGCCCTCAATAGAAATTACACAATTAGGAGTTTTATTTGGTCCTCAATACAAATCTCCCAATGACAAATTTTATTTGCCCCTCGATACAAATCTCCCAATGAGGAATTTTATTTGGCCCTCAATACATATCTCCCAGTGAGGAATTTTTTTTTTTTGGCCCTCAGTAGAAATCTCCCAATGAAGGATTTTATTTGGCCCTCAATAGAAATCTCCCAATGAGGAATTTTATTTGTCTCCAAGTAGAAATCTCCCAGTGAGGAATTTTATTTGGCCCTCAATTCGAATTTTCCAATGAGGGATTTTATTTAGCCCTCAGTACAAATCTCCCAATGAGGGATTTTTTTTTTTGGCCCTCAGTAGAAATTTCCCAATGAAGGATTTTATTTGGCCCTCAATACGAATCTCCCAGTGAGGAATTTTATTTAGCCCTCAGTGCAAATCTCCCAATGAGGGATTTTATTTGGCCCTCAATTCGAATTTCCCAATGAGGAATTTTTTTTGGCTCTCAGTACAAATCTCCCAGCCATGCCCTGGTGCCATCAGCCTTCTCTTTGCCCTGACCCTACACATCTTCCCGAGGGATTCAGCCTCTCCTGTTGGCTCATTCCTCCTCAGGTGGCTTTTGCCACTTCCAGAGTTTGGGAAAACCCAAATTTCAGCTGGCAGTGAGGTTCCAAAGGGACTCAGGAGTGTAAAAACCTCACGGAAATCCTCTTATCCCTCAAGTTTTCCCGCAGAGCAGGCAAACCCCATCCTCCTCTGCTCTTCACATTTCCCAACCTCTTCCCTTTGCCTTTCCCTTAATCCCACTGAGTGTTTTTCCCATACCTGGGGGAAAAAACCCCAAAACCATCACAGCTATTTGCTTTTCTCTGCCCAGATTTGTCATTTTGCCATCTGCAGGCGAGCGTGCTCCCCCACAATGGGGTTTGTTTGACTTCCCTGCTAAAAAAATCCCTTTTTTCCCTTTTTTTCCAAGCCCTGTCCGCAGCTTTCCCCCCTCCTCACTCCTTTCACTGGGGCTGTTGATGAGCTCGGCCTAATCAGATTAACTCAACCCAGACGCGGCAGTGGAAGTTTATTCTCTTTTTCAAAAAAAAAAAGGACTCGGCGGCTTCCTACAAACTTTTTTGTAAACTCTTCATCTCCGGCTCAGCTCCTTTGTGAGCTGCACGGAACGGAGGCTTTGAGAGCGCCGGCAACGAGGGGCTGTTAGAATGGGTCACTAATCCAAAAAGAGGGGAGAAATTCCTTTAAAGCCGAGCGCTGAGGCACCGGGAGCAGCGATGGCAGGAGAGGATGGAATTCCCGGAGAGATGGGATGTTTCATCCCGGGCCTGGAATCAGGATTTTGGGGAAAGCCCGGCTTGCTTTGCGAGGCTGGTGGGATTAGATGGTTTTTCTTGGGAATTCTGTGGGTTCTGGGGCACAGTTTGGGATCTTCCCATTGAACAGCCCTTGGGAGGATCGAGGAAAACAAAGCAAGAGGATCTTCCCATTGAACAATCCTTGGGAGAATCAAGGAAAACAAAGCAAGAGGATCTTCCCATTGAACAATCCTTGGGAGAATCAAGGGAAACAAAGATCTTCCCATTGAACCACCCTTGGGAGAATCGAGGAAAACAAAGCAAGAGGATCTTCCCATTGAACAGCCCTTGGGAGAATCAAGGGAAACAAAGCAAGAGCTCCTTATTGGAGTTTTGGGTGTTGGCGTTGCTTTGGTTTCGGCAGGTGCCAGGAAAAATCGGTTTGGGGCTTTCCTGCTCCAGAATTCCTGCCCAGAATTCCTGAGCCAGGATCATGGAATCACCGAGGCTGGAAAAGCCTTCTGAGGTCATCGGGTCCAAGCTGTGCCCAGATTGTCCCCGCTTTGTCCCCAGCCCCATCCAGGCCTTCCTTGGACTCCTCTAGGGATGGAGACTCCACACCTCCGTAGGCAGCAAATTCCGGAGGAATGGAATTTTTGGGATGGAATTTTTCCTGATCTGCACCTCCCCTGGAGCAGCTCGAGGCCATTTCCTCTCCTCCTGTCACTCGGATAAGGACGAAGGCTCTGGCTGGGAGGAGTTTGGGAATAGATCATGGAACGTCCTGGGATAGTGGGAATGGGAATGGGGATGGGAATGGGAATGGGGATGGGAATGGGAATAGGGATGGGAATGGGAATAGGGATGGGGATGGGGATGGGAATGGGAATGGGGATGGGAATGGGAATGGGGATGGGAATGGGAATGGGAAAGGAAATGGAAATGGGAATGGGAATGGGTAAAGGGAAATGGGAATGGAAATGGGAAAGGGAATGGGGATGGGAATTGGGAATGGGAAATGGAAATGGGAAATGGGAATGGGAATGGGAATGGGAATGGGAATGGGAAAGGAAATGGGAATGGGAATGGGAATGGGAATGGGAATGGGGAATGGGATGGGAATGGGAATGGGAATGGGAATAGGAATGGAAATGGAAATGGAAATGGAAATGGAAATGGAAATGGAAATGGAAATGGAAATGGAAATAGGAAGAGCTTTAAGGTTCCTTCCAACCCGAACCATCCCACGATTCCATGAACTTCCATCCCCTCAGCCTCCCATTTCTCCACAGCCATTCCACCCGTAAAAAACCCGATAAATGCACATTTCAACACCTAAAAATCCTCCAACTCGCATCCCTCCGCACCTTTTCCTCCCGAAAAGGAAAAGCACCAAGATCCGGAGGTTTTTCCCCTCGCGCGGCTGGTGTGATTTGGTGATTGGCACCTCGGAGCGCCTCATTGTGGGGAGGATTTCATGGCATTCACGGCACTTCCCACCTCTTTAGAGCCGCACGGAGCAGATTAACGTCGTGACTTCATCCCCCTGCCATTGTCCCCGCGGCTCGCAGTCACTCCGCGGCTTTGATAAAACTTGCCCCAGTCGGATCCCAGCAAAGGAAACCCCACAAAGCGCACAAAGAGGGCAACAACTCCCGGAAAAAAAAAATTCCCCATTGTCTCCCCGGGCAGAGATGGTCATTTTTCATGGGATCGGCTTCATATGAAAAATTCAATGGGGTGGCGAAAAGAGTTGTCTGCGCTGGGAGGGACGGACGGGACAGCCGGTCTGGGTCACCTCCCACTCGCTGTCCCTCCCTGCCTCGGGGGTTTGGGACATCAATGGGGCTCTGCAGGCATTTCTCGTGGAGATTTTTCTCTCCGTGGCTTGGAGCTGAATGCTCCGGATGTGCTTTGGACGAGGGAAAATGTTATTTTTTGTTCCTCTTTCTCTTCCTAAAGGAATGGTGCCCGGAGTGAAAGCTGTTGGGAAATGGAATGGGAAGAATCGAGTGGAGGAGGTGAAGGAGAATTCGATTAATTGTTCTTAAACTGAGCTGAAGGTGGCTGGAGGCGCTGAGGACAAGCGTGAGGCACAGGAGGGAGGAAAACGGACACAGAAAAATGGAAAATCCAGGGAAAAGTAGCCAAAATTCCCGGGATAGTTTCCTCTTTGAGGCCCCAAAAATCTGCCAGTGGAGCGGTGAGAGGAACCCAGCATCCCCACGGTCACCACCACACCGTGGTGTCCCTCAGTGCCACATCCACGTCCTTCAAACACCTCCAGGGATGGAGATTCCCGAAAAGGGAATTATTCCCACCACGGAGGGGTTTTTCCCAGAATGGAAAACTCAACTCTGGTTGAGTTTTCTCAGCTCTGGAGAGCTCCAGACTCTCAGATCTCCGGAGAATGCCAAGGTCATTTGGCCAGCTCGAGGGGACATGGAATTCTCCACTTTCCAGGCTCTTCCCGAGTGTCCTTGCGGCTTCCTGGTCACTCCAGAGGCTCCCCGCAGGCTGGGATGTGATCCTGGATCCACAGCCTTGTTCTTACCCTCGAGTTTTAACCGCAGAAACCCTTTTGTTTAAAGAAAAAAAAAGGAAAAATGGGAATTGGGGCTTGGGAAAGCCAGGATTTGTCCAGCCCTCATTACGTGCTAATTGGGATTTGACCAAGGAGCGGCCAGCCCCGAGCAGGTGGCGGTGACAGCGGTGACACCGCGGCCGGGGCTGAGGAGCAGCGGTGACATCAGGAGAGCTGAGCAGGCTCCTCCCGGCTGAGCTCTGCCTGCCCGTCTGGCGCCCCATGAATAATTAATCGGTTAATGAGACACCTCTCTGCTGCGCGTTCAGCACGGGGGGAGCTGGAATTGAAGCGGGAGCTGTGCAAAAACCGGGAGCTGGGGCTGGAATGGGGTGGGGACAGCGTGGGGATCTTTGGGGGTTTTGGGGAAACATTTGGGATTAAACCCTGGTGGGGTGGTCTGGATGGAGATTTGGGATCTGGATATATGGGAACTGATTGTAGGCTGTGGAGACACAGAGCTGGGAGGGAAATGCAGCAGGAGCTTGGTGGGAAATGGAACAGGAGCTGGAAGGGAATGGAACAGGAGCTGGAGGGAATTGCAGCAGGAACCGGATGGAAACGCAGGAGGAATTGGATGGAAATGGAACAGGAACTGGATGGAAATGGGTCAGGAACTGGATAAGAAATGCAGCAGGAATTGGAAGAGAAATAGAACATGAGCTGGATGGAAATGCAGCAGGAACTGGATGGGAAATGCAGCAGGAGCTGGATGGAAATGGAACAGGAGCTGGATGGGAAATGGAGCAGGAGCTGGATGGGAAATGCAGCAGGAAATGGATGGGAAATGGAACAGGAGCTGGATGGAAATGGGGGGGGGGTGGGGGAGGGGGGGGGGGGGGGGGGGGGGGGGGGGGGGGGGGGAAATGGAAGAGGAGCTGGATGGAAATGGAAGAGGAGCTGGAGGGAAATGGAACAGGAGCTGGATGGAAAATGGAACAGGAACTGGATGGGAAATGGAACAGGAGCTGGAGGGAATTCCAGCAGGAACTGGATGGGAAATGCAGCAGGAGCTGGGATGGAAATGCAGCATGAAGTGGATGGGAAATGCAGCAGCAGCTGGATGGAAATGCCGCAGGAACTGGATGGAAATGCAGCAGGAACTGGATGGAAATGCAGCAGCAGCTGGATGGAAATGCAGCAGGAACTGGATGGAAATGCAGCAAGAATTGGATGGAAATGCAGCAAGAACTGGATGGAAACGCAACAGGAGCGCATGGGGAGGAGGAGGAGGAACATCTCCCAGCAGTTTCATCCCCTCTGAGGCTCCTGCAGGCCTCTCCTCCCCTGGAGCACCTGACACGGACAAATTGCAGCTCAGGCACCTGAGGTGTGGCACAACTCCACCCGCAAAGCCCAGCTCCTCCAGGGGATGCTCCCAGCGATCCCCGGAGCGGGCAGAGCTCCAAAATTCTGCTCCAGCCCTGCCCGGCAGCTCCCGAGGTGGAAAGGCAGCTCATGGAGCTCGGGCAGAGTGCTGAACTCCAGGGAATCGGGTGGCATTTGGAATTCCAGCCAGGCTGGAGCGGTTTGAGGACTGGAATTCCCTCAGTTTGGAATTCCTGAATCCATGGAAAAACACCCAAAGGTCCCCAAGTTCCCCGAGCTCCATTCAACCTCACAAGGTGGGAGAGGAGCCAAAACCTCCCTCTGCCTCCTCAACCTTTCCCGTTTTTATATCTGGGGATGGTTTCGGTGGGAGTTTCAGGCTCCAGCATTCCCCAGGCAGCAGGTTTGGGAGATGAGACACATTTTTTCCGGGCTGAGTTTCCCTGCTGCCCACGGATCTTTGCTCCCGGAGCAGCAGCCAAGGGCTGTGCTTGAGGAAAACCTGAAATCTCTGCCCAGGGCGGTGAGAAATCCTCCCTCCCCTCCCAACGTGCTGGGCATATCAACTCTACCCTCCTGCCTGGCAGGGGGAGAAGGGAGAATTTAATGAAAAATTTAAAGGCCGGCGTCTTTAAAAAAAAAAAAAAAAAAAAAATTCCAATCCCCGGCTGAAATTTCACAGCGGCTGCTAAATGTCTCTCGCTCCAGGACTTGTGCGAGGCGAGAGGAACAATTGCTCCCTTCCGAGGGGAGGAAAATGCGGCTGGCTGGGCTGGGGAGCCGCGGAGCCAGCCCGTCCCGAGGGGTGGGAGGTGATGGATGTAATTAAAAGCCCAGGGGGAGGGAGGAGGGAGGAGGGAGAGAGGCAAGGACAATAAATGGACGCTGCTTATCTCGCGGCTGAGAGCTGATCTGCCCGGACAGGGAACATATGGGATTTTCAATAATGGATAAACGCTGGCAGGGGGACCTGGGAATGCTGGCTGGCGATGAGCTGGCGGCGGGGCTGGCTGCATCCCCTGCCTCACCTTCTCAGCTGCCACGGACCCCATTTGGGGGCAAATCAAATGGCCCAAACTGGATTTGGGTCAGGCCAGCAGGGCCGGTTCACCATCCCTGGTAAAAAGCTGAACCGTGGGGTGTTCGATGAGCAATGCAGGTCAAGGCTCTTGGCTTCATTTCATGTCTCAGGCAGCATTTCCTGGCAGCCCAGCCATTCAGGAGCGCCGGATTTTGCTTTTCTCAGGGGTTTCCTCTGGAAAATCGGTGGAATTGGTAAATCGGAGTTTTCCCCAGCAGGGTTCAGGTTTTGCTGAGCCCAGAGGTGACAATCAGGAGGTGATGGCACAGCCCTGGCTGCTGCTCCGGGAGCAAAGATCTGCGGGCAGCAGGGAAACTCAGCCCGGAAAAAATGTGTCTCATCTCCCAAACCTGCTGCCTGGGGAATGCTGGAGCCTGAAATTCCCACCGAAACCATCCCCAGACATAAAAACGGGAAAGGTTGAGGAGGCAGAGGGAGGTCTTGGCTCCTCTCCCACCTTGTGAGGTTGAATGGAGCTCAGGGAACTTGGGGAGCCTTTGGGTGCTTTTCCATGGATGGGATTCCATTTAAATTCCGGGATAATTTTTTTCCCTTTAAACTCCGGGATAATTTTTTTTTTTTTAATTTGAACTCTGGGATCATTTTTTCCCTCTCCCTTGGGAAGCAGCCAGAGGAAGAAGTGTCCATCCAGCAGAATCCCTGGCAGCAGGGATGGATGGAATTAGGGAATTAGGGAAGGGTTTCCCTCTCTTCCCACAGGCAGCCTGGGAAGGGGAAATCCCACCCAAATCCTCGCTGGGTTTGGGGGATGATCAAGCTTTATTTTTTCCCTTGGGATTGCAAAAAGAAGGAGAATTTGTGGATTTTACCTGACTCCAGATGAGGGACTGGGCACAGCATGGCAGTGAGGGTGAAATTTGGCACATCTGGGCACCTCCATGCCCTCCTCGGGAAGGAAATCAACGTTCCCACTGCACAGCAAAGCGGGAGGGGACACTGCCCGGGGTGACAGCAAATCCACTTTGGAGCTCAGCCCTGAGCTGGCACAAATCCGCGCCGATCCCTCAAAGCTGCCAGCAGCCCTGCCGAGGGCACCCCGCGCCCTTTTCCTGCCCTAATCCCTGCACTTCCTGCCGCTGGGGGTGATCTCCTCCACCCCGGCATCCCCCAGTGACACTGAGAGCTCCTCAGCTGCTCTGGCCTGGCGGTGAGAGGTTTGGGGTCACTTTGTAGGATCAGCCTCGAGCCTGACATTCCCTGGGGAAGGAGAAGCTCCCTGGAGTTCATCCCAGGTGGAGATAAAGCCAGAAAGTTCCTAAATCTAGCTAGAGTACCCGGAGCTGACATCCCCAGCTCCTCCGAAATTCCCCATTCCCACCTCCATCCCCATCTATCTTCCCCAGGGGAGAATGGATCAAATCGGGAGCCACCCCAGTTTGTGGAGCTCTTAGACACCAGCCACCCCTGGCATCCCCCAGTGCACACCGAGAGCTCCTCAGCAGCTCTGGCCTGGCGGTGAGAGGTTTGGGGTCACTTTTTGTGGGATCAGCCTCGAGCCTGACATTCCCTGGGGAAGGAGAAGCTCCCTGGAGTTCATCCCAGGTGGAGATAAAGCCAGAAAGTTCCTAAATCGAGCCTGGGGAAGTCCAGAGCTGAGCATCCCCAGCTCCTCCGAAAGTCCTCATTCCCACCTCCATCCCCATCCATCTTCCCCAGGGGAGAACAGGTCAAATTTGGGGAGTCACCCCGGTTTGTGGCAGCTCGTTAGGGACAGCCAGCCACCCCTGCCCATCTGGCAGCCCCGGGCAGCTACCTGGCACGGAGCGCTGGGAAAAAGGGAAAAAGGATCCTTAATCCGCTGCGGCTCCGGCCGAGGCAGCGCTGCTGCCCAGCGGGTAATTAGTGCTGCGGAGTGACAGAGGCAGTGAGTGGAAATAGATGAATGTAATTAAAATCCCAGGGGGAGACAGCCGGGGAGACACGGAGGAGAGGAGGAGGGAGGGAGGAGAGGAGGTGGAGGGAGAGGAAAGGGATAGGTGGAGGCGGGGAGGTGTTGGGATAGAGAGCCTGGGTTGGTTTAATTAATTAAAAAAAGTCTAGAATTTATTGGGGAGGTGTCGGGATAGAGAGCCTGGGTTGGTTTAATTAAAAATAAAGTTAGAATTTACTGGGGAGGTGTTGGGATAGGGAGCCTGGGTTGGTTTAATTAATTAAAAAAAGTCTAGAATTTATTGGGGAGGTGTTGGGATAGAGAGCCTGCGTTGGTTTAATTAATGAAGAAAAAGTCTAGAAACTTTTTGGGGTGGTGTCGGGATGGGGATTCCATCAGGAAGGGAGAGGGAAAGGTTTGTGTTCTCATCTTGAGGAGATCTTTGTGTCTCCCAGTCACTTCCCAGTTGGATTTCAGAGCTCAGGGAAGACTGGATTCCATCAGGAAGGGAAAGAGGGAAAGGTTTGTGTCCTCATCTTGAGGAGACCTTTGTGACTCCTAACCTCCTCCCATCTGGATTTCAGAGCTCAGGGAAGACTGAATTCCATTAGGAGAGAGGGAAAGGTTTGTGATCTCATCTTGGTGAGATCTTTGTGTCTCTCAGTCACTTCCCAGTTGGATTTCAGAGCTCAGGGAAGACTGGATTCCATTGGGAAAGAGGGAAAGAAAGGAAAGGTTTGTCTCCTCATCTTGAGGAGATCTTTGTGTCTCCCAGTCTTCCAGTTGGTTTAGAGAGGGAGGAGAATAGGGAAAGGAGAGGGAAAGGTTTGTGTCCCCATCTTGAGGAGATCTTTGTGACTCCTAACCTCCTCCCAGTTGGATTTCAGAGCTCAGGGAGGACTGAATTCCACAGAGAAAGGAGAGGGAAAGGTTTGTGTCGTCATCTCGAGGAGATCTCTGCCACCCCACGGATCAGCTCCGGGATCAGCTCTCCATCCCCAGCTCTGCTCCCTCAGGATCAGCCCGAGATCCCGATCTCTCCAGAGCGAGGTTTCATCCCCATCCCCCTCCTCCGCGCCGGGGATGGATGGGAAATTCGAGGAATGCTCCGATTTTCCTCATTAGCCCAACCTCCCGCTGGCGCTGGTTTCAAACAACCTGCAGGGGCTTCCCTTGATCGGTGATGGATGAGTGGCAGCCGTGGGGCAAGGCAGACACCGAGCCTGGCCGGGCCTGGCTGCCTCCCCTTGCCGGCTCTCCTCGCCGCCCAGACTGGACATAATTTACTGGGATTGTCTCCATGTGGTTTCCTTTCATCGCGGCCGGCTTTGCCAGGGGCCAGCCGGGACCTTTCCGTGCTGCCCGCCTGCTCCAGCTCGGCTGCTGCTTCCCCTTCCGGCTCCCCAGGGCGCTGGCAGGGGGAAAGGAGAGGCTGGGCAGGGAGATGAGAACCCCAGGGATTTGGGAGGGGAACAGGGAATTAGTTGGGCACCCCAGAGACCTGGGAGGGGAATAGGGAATTATTTGAGCAGCCCAGATATCTGGGAGGGGAATAGGGAATTATTTGGGCACCCCAGAGATTTGGGAGGGGAATAGGGAATTATTTGGGCACCCCAGAGATTTGGGAAGGCAATGGGGAATTATTTGGGCACCCAAGGGATCAGAGAGGGGAATGGGGCCTTGTTTGGGCATCCCAGAGATCTAGGAGGGGAATTAGACTTTGTCTGGACACCCAAGAGACCTGGGAGGGCAATGGGGAATTATTTGGGCACCCCAGAGACCTGGGAGGGGGGACTCCTCCCAGGAGGAAGAGTGGGACTTCATTTGGGAACCCAAAGGATCAGGGAGGGGAATGAGAGCTGGTTTGGTGCCCCAGAGATCTGGGAAGTCAATGGGGAATTATTTGGATACCCCAGAAATCTGAGAGGGGAATGGGGCCTTGTTCGAGCACCCAAGGAGTCAGGGAGGGGAATGGGACTTGGTTTGAGCACCCCGGAGATTGGGGAGAGCAGTGGGACCTCATTTGGGCATCCCAGAGACCTGGGAGAGGAATGGGGCCTTGTTTGGGCACCCAAGGGATCTGGGAGGGAATGGGACCTTGTTTGGGCACCCCAGAGATCTGGGAGGGCAGTGGAACTTCATTTGGGCACCCAAGGGCTCAGGGAGGATAGTAGGACCTTGTTTGAGCATCCCAGCAATCTAGGAGGGGAACAGGACCTTGTTTGGGCACCCAGGGGATCAGAGAAGGGAATGGGACATTTTTGAGTACCCCGGAGATCTGGGAGGGGAATAGGACCTTGTTTGGGCACCCAAGGGGTCAGGGACGGCCACGGGACCTCGTTTGCCACAACTGCTCCAGCTCAAGCCACGGAATCGCGGAACCCCCGGCTGGTTTGGGTGGAAGGGACCTAGAGCTCATCCCATCCCAGCCCTGCCCTCCAGCCCTGTGCCAGCCGGGATTCTGCTGCCCTGCTGCGCCAGATTTGGGTTTCGCTGCTGTTTTCGGGACAGTGGGGCTGTAGCCGGGATTTTTTTGGAAGCGCATCCCCGCTTTCCCGACGGCAAGAAGCCGGCGTTCTGTGAAAGCCCCGCGCTCGTTATTTAGCGCTCGAGCCCTTCAATTAGTTTCGTTGGATTCCCTTTGATGCTTTTGTAGCCGGAGCTCTCCAGCGCGCACGGGGAAGCTGCTCCACCTCTCCGGGGCTGCTCCACTTTGATCTCCGAGGGCCTCCTGCCTCTCCCCGGGCTCTGGGGCAGAAGCATCCAGGCACGGCATCCCCTGCCCGGCCGCTGGCACCGCCGCGTCCCCCCGGCCGCCCTCCCTCCCTCCCTCCCTCCCTCGCTCACCCCCATCTGTTCCAAAACCAATATTGACTCGGGAGCGGCCGCGCCTCCCCGCCAGGCCGCTTTAATCAAAGCTTTCCCCGGCAAATGAAGTTTTTTCCAGGAGGTCTCCAGGTGCTGGGGCTCGGGAGGGACACAATGGTTGTCCCCGCGGGGCGCGGCTGCCATGGCGAGCAGGGGAGCGCAGACGGGGTTTGGAGCGCCGAGCCAAGCGCGGGACGGTTGAGGGGCAGGGAGGGAGGGAGAGAGGCGGGGAGGGGAGGCTGAGGCAGTTCAGCACCGAAATTCCTTATGGTGGGAATTGTGGAGCTCTGCGGGGCAGAGCCCTGAAACTGAGTCCTCCCAGTTTGTCCACAGAGCCTTTCCTTTCCCTCTCCCATCCCCATCCCCATCCCCATCCCCATCCCCCCATCCCTCCCATTCCCATTCCCATTCCCATTCCCATCCCCATTCCCATTCTCTTTCTCATTCCCATTCCCATCCCCATTCTCTTTCCCTCTCCCATCCCCATCCCCATCCCCATCCCATCCCATCCCATCCCATCCCATCCCATCCCCATCCCATCCCATCCCATCCCATCCCATCCCATCCCATCCCATCCCATCCCATCCCATCCCATCTCCATCCCATCCCATCCCATCCCATCCCCATCCCATCCCATCCCATCCCATCCCATCCCATCCCATCCCATCCCCACTCCCATCCCCATTTCCGTAACTCCCAAACTCCCTCCTTCACACCACTTCTCCTTGCCCAGGGCGAGCAGCAAAGTCTGGATTTCCCACCATTTCCGGTAGAAAAATTGAAAAACACCCCGCGAGGTTGGAAAAGCTTCCCCGGGCAGGGAGAGCTGCTCTCCGGGCCGGCTGGGGTGCTCGGCCGGGGGACAGGCGGTGATTTCCCCGGGACAGCGCTCAGTGGGGCTGAAAGCGCCACACGCCCTCTGTAATTTGTCGTTTGTCGCTGCCGAGCTGACATTTCACTGAGCCCGGGGCGCCGAGGAGCAGAGAATCGCTGGCTATTGTGATCCCCAGACACTCGGGGCTTGGCTAATAGGGGACATTCCTTCCTCCCAGGACATCCCCGCCGCTCCAATCCGTTCGGGATGGGTTATTCGGGCAGCGTTGGGGTGACTGTCCCCCCTATTATCCTAGCGGGAATATTATCCCTGTTTTGTCCCGCATTGTTCATAACCGGGGGAGGATAATTAATCAGAGCAGTGAGGATTTGATTCTGCTGGAATTCCTCCCAGGGCTGCACTGCTGGGAATAAATTAGAGGCTCGCATGTCACTTGGTCTTCTTTGGGGACGGGAAATTTGGGATACGGACAGGGAATTTGGGATACGGACAGGGAATTTGGGATATGGACTGGGAATTTGGGATACGGACAGGGAATTTGGGATATGGACTGGGAATTTGGGATACGGACTGGGAATTTGGGATACGGACAGGGAATTTGGGATACGGACAGGGAATTTGGGATACGGACTGGGAATTTGGGATTTGGGCACCTCTGGGGGAACCTGCACCTTCCCCTTGCCCGAGGGATCACCAGGGAGAAACCCCAAAGTGGCAGCAAACCACAAACCCAAGCCCTTCAATTCCCATCTGCTCCTCATTTGGGATTTCTGCTCCTCCTTTGGGATTTCTGCCTTCCCCACCTTCTCCCGGCCGCTGTTGCTGTGTCCTCCCCAAATCTGGTTTGCATTTCCCAAATTTGATCGGGCGCTGGGGATATTCCCAAATTTTATGCATCCGAGGAATCCCAGGGAAGGACAGGGAGACGCAGAAGGTGCTGAGATTCTCCTCCAGGCCCTGTGGTCACCCCGATCATCCCTTTGCACACCCCGAGTGTCACCTGCCGCCCTTCAAATGTCCCCAGTGCCACCCCCAGCCCTGTGCAGCGAGCTGGCTGATGGGGTGTGGCGGTGCCAGTCCCGGTTTGGGGACTTTGGAGGGGACAATGGCCTCGGGATGCCCGGACCAGCCGGGCCAGCCCTGTCCTTGCGCTTCGGATTTGCTCCGGCAGGCACGAAACTGGGCAGGGTGACTCAGCTGCCGGGTGGCCCTGGGGCTGGACAGGTTCTGCTGCCAGCACGGCGTGTCCCTGCCTGTCCCTGCCTGACCCCTGCGTGTCACCGGCTGGTCCCTGCGTGTCCCTGGCTGGTCCTGGGTGTCGTCAGGTGGTCCTGGGTGTCACCGGCTGGTCCTGGGTGTGGCCAGGTGGTCCCTGGGTGTCACCAGGCGGTCCCTGGGTGTCCTCGGCTGGTTCCTGAGTGTCCCTGGCTGGTCCCTGGGTGACACCGGGTGGTCCCTGCATGTCGCCAGGTGGTCCCTGGGTGTCCCCGGATGGTCTCTGCGTGTCACCGGATGGTCCCTGAGTGTCACCGGGTGGTCCTCAGGTGTCACCAGGTGGTCCCTGGGTGTCCCTGCCTGATCCCTGGGTGTCCCTGGCTGGTCCTGGGTGTCGCCAGGTGGTCCCTGGATGTCACCGGGTGGTCCCTGTGTGTCACCAGGTGGTCCCTGGGTGTCCCTGGATGGTCCCCGGGTGTCACCGGCTGGTCCCCGGGTGTTGCCGGGTGGTCTCTGGGTTTCACCGGATGGTCCCTGGGTGTCCTTGGCTTGTCCCTGCGTGTCGCCGGCTGGTCCCCGGGTGTCGCCAGGTGGTCCCTGGGTGTCACCGGGTGGTCCCTGCATGTCCCTGGGTGTCACCGGCTGGTCCCTGCGTATCACCGGCTGATCCCGGGGTGTCCCTGGCTGGTCCCTGCATGTCGCCGGCTGGTCCCTGGGTGTCACCAGCTGGTCCCCGGGTGTCGCCGGCTGCCGGAGGAGCAGCTTTCCGAGGCTGGCCGCGCCCGCAGGCTCCGGGAGCAGCAGATGGGCAGAGCCGCAGGTGAGCGGGGCCGGCAGGAAGAGCAGCAGCAGGACAGGGAGACCCTGTGCAGAACAGACAGAATGGTCACCCTGCGGAGGGACACTCTGACGGTGACATCCAACAGCTTCTCCGGGCAGGGAGAACCCCAGCTCTGTGATTCTGTACAATCCCTGGGTTTCTCTGGAATGCTGGAAATCACGGCTGAATTTAGCTCCCTGTGCTGAGCAGGCACGGCTGCGTTTTGGCTGCCAGCTTGTTCAGCCCTGCTGAGAATTCTCAGGGAGAATCCTCAGGGAATTTCTCCTCTCCTGCTGCCCTCATTCCCAGGGGAGAGCAGGGAATGTTGGTCCAACACCAACTCCTGCAGCCCAGGGCTTTCCCGCTGGGAACAACCAGGGATCAGGGAGAGGGAGCTGGGAGAGCTCAGCAGGATGACAGTGTGGATGGGAAAGCTCTGCAAAAGCTCTGAGTGTCTGATTTCCCTGTGATATTTACTGTCTCCACCTGGCACGGCTGGATACGATCAGGGATGCTGCTTTCCCAGGGCCTAGAGTTCCCAAATTTCAGCCTGACTTATAATTTAAAGCCTGTGACTCGCGGTGGTTTGGAACTGAAGCAGCTCTGGAAAAGGCAGAGTTTTTTTTTTTTGCAGAGCACAAACTTGGCTCCGCTTCCTTCCTACTCATCTTTCAAACCTCCACAGGTTCTTCCCCACCGAGCTTTGCTGCGAGTCTCCCCCTTCGATCTGTCACAATTCCCGGGGTTTGACAATGGGATGAGAGGCAGATCCGAGCAGGAAAACCCGGGGCCAGAACGTTCGGTGCCTTTGCAGCTGGATCCGTGAGCGTGGGGGAGCTGGGAGGGTGGAAACTCCCAGCACGTTCAGCACACGAGCCACACACTTAAAAAAAAAAAAAAAAAAAAAAAAAAAAATTACAATATTCCCTGCTATAAAAAAACCAGTGGGAAAAGCGCAGGGAAAAAAAAGTGGGGGAAAAACCCTCCCAGGATGGTGAGGGGAGCTGGGGACTTGGAGCAGCTCATTGCAGGGGATCCCAGCCAGCACCTGCACGTCGTTCATCTTCTTTTATTGCCCTCTCCCGGCTCCTGGCTGGGTTTTAATGCACAGCCCGACATCCCCTGTGGAAAGAGACATTTTCCAGGCCTTCCCGAGTGCCTGGGAACACGGCTGGCCTTGTCTGCTGGCCAGATAAACGGGCAGGAGGAGGCTTTGGGATGGGGGATGCGATGGAAGTGTTTTCCCCATCAGAACTGCCCTCGGGCTGTCCCAGCCAAAGACTGGGATTCAGATTTTCTGGGATTGCGCCTCGGCTCTGCCCAGCCCTGAGGAAACACTGGAGTCTAGGTCTGGAAATCAGGGTTTTCTCCCCATTTCCAGGATATTTTTGTCCTTCCTGCCTTCACCCTGAGCTGGGGAAAGGCAGCATCGCCCCAGCCTGTTCCAAAATCCCTTTCCCAGTGGGAACATGCTGGGATCCGGCGTCCAGCACAGAGACAGAGCTCCAGAAACCCCAAGGCATCGCTGAGCAGGACTGGAGTGCAGGACTGGTTTACCCAAGAGGCTGGAAGGACCGGGATGAGGGGACAATCCTGGTGCCATCCCTGGAGGGCAGCAGGTGTGGTGTGACACGTTTGGGGCTAATCCCTTGTCCCTATTTTCCTCTCAGCATGGGAAAGCAAATCGCTGCTTTTAATCTCGTTTTCCAGCTCCCACCGCAGAGCCCCGGGGGAGGATCCTGGGCTGCCTGGCTCTGGGTGTCCCCTGAGGGGATTGTCCCAGGTAGGGAATGGTGACAACTGCTGGAGTGACCACAAAGCAGGGCGGTGACACACCAGGCGCCGCCAGGTGAGGGGGAAGAACAGCCTGGGGTTCTCTAGGCACACCTTTTTGAGTGGATTTCGCCTCAGAATTTTAGCCAAACCCGATTTTTAGCACCGCCAGAAGCTCCTGCACTTCTCACACTCCTTTTTCCTGCAGAGCTGGGATCCCAAAACCCACCGCCGGCACAGGGAGGGGATAAAACAGGGGAGCTTCGCCAGCTTTGCCCAGCTCTGCCCTCCCTGTCCCTGTCCCGGGTGACCCCAGAGCATCTCCCTCCCTCCCTGCCATCCCCGGCAGCTCCCGGGAAGTCTCTCCTCCCTCCCCAGCTCCTCCCGCAGCCGCTGCTCGCAGCTCCAGACGCATTTTGCGGCCACACGCAGAGCCGATAATCACTGGCAGTCTGGCCCGGCGCTGCCACCAGCCTGGCTGGCTCCGGGGGGGTGGCATTCCTGTCACCCCGGGGCTGGGCTGGCCCCGTCCCACCCCGGCAGCCCCCGGGCAGGGGTGGGAGGCTGCGGTGGCCTCGGGGGTGAGGAGCAGCGGGGATCGTGCCGCCCGCAGAGCCCACATGGCTCCGCCGGAGGCTGAAACGTGACTGGAGCCGGGCTGGGGAAGGTGGGTGGGATGAGACTTTCACGACCTGGAGCCGGCAGAGGCGTGGGCAGCATCCTGGGGATGATTAATGCGGGGGGAGGCGGAGAGAGCCCGGCCGGGAGGGAGGGATGGCTGGCAGCGACAGCGACAGTGACAGCGAGGAGCTGCCTGTCACTCACGGCGAGAATTTCCCCCCCGGCGGTGATAAATCGGGTTGGTCACCTGCTGCCACCTCGGCTGGCTCCTGCCCCGGGGTACCTGCGAGGATGGCAGTCCCACCCGCAGGTTTCCCGGGGTTGATTTATTGTAATCCCGAGGAGAATTCAGCTCGTAATTCTGAGGAGAAAAGGGAAAATCTCGTGAGCCTCCCAGGCAGCTCAGGGATGCAGGATGCAGCTGATCCCAAATCCTCTGGAGAGCTGCATCCTGGAGAATTCCCTCCGCAGCTGCCAGGAGGAGGATGAGGCAGGAGTGGGGCAGGGGAGGGAATTCTGGAGGGAGAAGCTCCGGGATGCTCCTGCCGGATCGGGACTGAGCTGCTCCAGGACCTGGCAGGACCTGGCAGCTCAATTGAGTGACTCATGAGCAATCAGGGGTTCTGCCCTCCTCATTATGGTCACACAGCACCAACTCCTGCCAGCCAGGACCTGCTGCTGCCCCGAGCCGCCCGGGAGCCTCCGGGGAGCCTCGGTGGGATCAGCAGCGCCGCTCCCGTTCCCCCCGGGGCTCCCGGGCAGATTCCCGGCTGGATCCGCGGTCTCCCCCTCCCCACCGCTCGCTGCAGTTGGAAAATCAGAATATCGGGGATTTCTGGGGATCTAAACACCCGACATGAGGGTCAGGGAGCTCCGGCAGGGCAGGGACCCCCAGGCTCTCCCCGGGATGGGACACAGCTCATTCCCGGCTGGCGGGGGGATGGATTAGCCCGGGGCGGTGGGGACGGGCTGGGCTGTGCGGGGCTGCCGCAGCCCGGAGCCAGCCCGGAGCCATCCCGGAGCCATCCCGGAGCCAGCCCAGAGCCAGCCCGGAGCCAGCCCGGAGCTGCTCCGGTGCGCGGCCGGGCTGCGAGTGCCCCCGCGCGGTGCCGGGCTCGGGATGGGGATGGAGCGGGATAAAGGGGTGGGGATAGGGATGGGGCGGGATAAGGGGGTGGAGATGGGGATAGAGCGGGATAAGGGGGTCAAGATGTGGGTTAGGGCGGGATAGGGGGATGGAGATGGAGTTAGAGCGGGATAAGGGGATGGAGCGGGATAAAGGAGTGGGGATGGGGATAGGGTGGGATAAGGGGCTGGGGATGGGAATAGAGCGGGATAAAGGGGTTAAGATGTGGGTTAGGGCAGGATAAGGGGATGGAGATGGGTTTAGGGGTGAAGCCGGGGTTTGGGATGGAGGCGGGTCAGAGGATGGAGACGGATGGAGCCAGGGATAGGGATGGACGGAACCCGGGATGGAGATGGAACCGGGAATGGAGCTGGGGAAGGATGGAGTCGGGAGTAAGGGATGGAACTGGGAAAGGGGATGGATGAAACCAGGGATGGAGCTGGGGAAGGATGGAGCCGGGATTCAGGGATGGAGCCAGGGTTGGGGATGGATGGAGCTGGGAATGGGGATGGAAGCAGGGCTAAGGATGGAGCTGGCGATCAGGACGGATCCGGAGCTGGTGCAGCAGTGATGGGAACAAGTCCAAGAGGAGAAACACTCCGGGATGTGATGAGGAGGTGGAAGGGAGAGACCTCAAGGGAAGTTCAGTTCGGATATTCGGATAAAAAACTTTTCCCTGCCAGGCTTTGGAGCTGCTCAGGGCAGTGGTGGAATCACCACCTCTGGAAATGTTCCAAAAAATTCTGATTGTGGCATTTGGGGACGTGGATTAGCGGTGACCACGGCGGAGCTGGGGAATGGTTGGATCCCACGATTTGGGAGATATTTTCCAACCTTTCCTCCCTCGGGTTGTTCCCAGCCTCTGGAGTGAAACCCAAAGCTTCCCGGTGGAGATCCCAGGAGCTCCCTCAGCTCACTGGCAGCTGTCAGGGAGCAGGAGGAGGCAGGAAATGCCCCAGCGGGATGGACAAATCCAGGAGTTTCACCCCCAAAAAAGCTGGGAAAGCAGGAATTCTGCAGGCCTGGGGCTGGCGGGGAAGGAGCTGTGCTTCCATCGCCGCGGGCTCGGTGCTGGGCAGGGCGGTGGGGATCGGATTGCTCCCTCGCTCTGTGCCTGAACCTAATCCTCATTAGCCCGAAACTCATTCCAATTAAGCCCGGCCGGGCTCCTCCTTTGTCTTTCCTTTAATTGGGCCTTTCCCGCCGCTAAATGGGCAGCTTAAGCGGCGCGGAGAGCCTGAGAAAAGCGCGGCGCGTCCCCTGATGGGGTTGGGAAGTGCAGGGATAACGGAATAATCAGGTTCTTCCTCCGTGCGGAATTCCCGAATTCCCGGGGCTCCCAGGCCCTCCGGCCCTTCCCAGCCTCTCTGCCAGACGGGAACGGGATCTCCTCAATGGGGCTCGCCTGTCCACATTCCCTGTCCCCATTCCCTGTCCCCATTCCCTGTCCCCATTCCCTGTCCCCATTTCCTGTCCCCATTCCCATTCCCTGTCCCCGTTCCCTGTCCCCATTCCCATCCCCATTCCCTGTCCCTGTCCCTGTCCCCATTCTCCCTCCCTGTCCTCCTGTCCCATTCCCGTCCCATCCCTGCCCCATCCCCATTCCCTGTCCCATTCCCTGTCCCCATTCTCCCATTCCCTGTCCCCATTCCCATTCCCTCCCATTCCCTGTCCCCATTCCCTGTCCCATTCCCTGTCCCCATTCCCATTCCCTGTCCCCATTCTCTGTCCCATTCCCTGTCCCCATTCCCATTCCCTGTCCCATTCCCTATCCCTTCTCCCTCCTCTCCACGTGGCCTTTGTGCCCAAATTGGGGACAAGCTGGGAAAGCTGAGCCCAGCCTGGAAATCCCTCCCTTAAAGGAGAAGTTTGGGAATTCTCTGCTCTTTTTCCTGTCCTCTGCTCGCCTGAATTTCCCTCTTCCACCCTCTCTTGTTCTTTATTTTTTATTTAGGATTTATCCACCCAGCTTTCCTCCCTCCTGCTCCTCATTTCCATCTTCCCAGAACCTTTTTTTCCTCCAAAAATCCTTTCCTGTCACAATTCCCTTTGGTGGCCACCACGGGTCAGGTTTTGGCTCAGCGAAACTTCTCCGGCTCGGGGGAGGGTGTGTGACGCAATTAGGCGTCCATGCATAAATTAATTGTTCCCTCCATGCATAAATTAATTGTTCCCTCCATGCATAAATTAATTGTGCGCCCATGCACGAATTAATTGGCCAACACGAATAAAGCAATCGTGCGCCCACGGATAAATTAATTGGACGCTCATGCGTGATGTAATTGGGCATTCATGCATAAATTAATTGGGTGCTCATGCATGACGTCATAGGATGTCCATACGTGACGTCATCGGGCATGTCCATAAATTAATTGGGTTCCCATGCATAAATTAATTGGGCGCCCAGGTGTGACGCCAGGCTGGTCCTGGCTGGGAGCAAGCAGCTCCCAGTGAACTCTCGGGGTGCTCAAGCGTGACCTAGTTGAGCAATCAAACGTGATTAATTAATTGCGTGTCCTCGCATGAGGCTCATCAGGTGCTGTGCGTGTGCTAATTAGGCCTTCAGGTACTAATTAGCGGCCTGCCCTGAGTTTTGGATGAGAGGTACGGAGGGGTTGCCAGGGTGGGAAGGGGTTGGATCAGCTGGGAGCTGTGGGTCCGGAGGGATGGATCTGGGATCCCTCTAGGCGATCCGAAATTCCCAAATTTGGATCCCCAAATTCCCTTTTTGGGGTGCTGGGCGCGTCGTGGCTGCAGGAGATCCCAGCCGGTCAGAATTCCCAAGCATTCCCCTCTCCAGGGGGAACGGAGAGGTCAGATCTCGGCTGGAAATTTGGGAATGTCTCCTCCATTAACAGCTCCATAACCAAACCCGCGCTTCAGGACACCTCGGCAACCACCGCAGATTGATGCCTCCAGGCATTTTAACAACTCCCCATCAACCCTGGGAACATTCCCCACCTTCCCAACCACTTCCCTGCCTTTTAAAAAAATTCCCGAGCCCACTGTGGGACGCTGGAAATACATCCCAGTCCCTCCAGGCTGGAACTCGACCTCCCCATCCAAACAGCTCACCGACACCATTTTTTTCCCCCTTTTCCCTTTTCCATATGGTGCCCAGCCCACCTCGGGCCAGATTCCCGCCTGGCAGACAGCTGGGAACAGAGGGAAAACAGCAGCCGCCGCTCCTGGAGCTTCCAAAGGGCCGCAGCAGGATGGGAGAGGGATGCAGCGCCGGGAGCTGTCGCCCTGGAAACCGCAGCGTGGGAGACATAATGAGCGCTGTCCCTCCCTCCTCCCCTCCGAGCGCTCTTGAATTCCTTCCCCATCTTTCTCCCGGGGTGTCCCTCCCGCCCCACAGCCCGGCCTTTTGTGGGTTTATGGCCTCGGGAAGGCTGGGGGTGAAACCCAGCTGGCGCTGTGAGTTATGGGGAGCCGAGCTGCGCGGGGGGAGGGAGAGGGGAGGAGGTCATGGAGAGGATGAGGAGTGGCCCGGAGGGAAAAGCGGAGCGGGAAAAATCCTTGGATCTCATTGCCGCCTTCCCGGAAATGGGCTGAGAGCGATGGCCTCGAGGTGGGGACATCAGGGGAGAGGGAAAAATCCTTGGATCTCAATCTCTCCTTCCCACAAACAGGCTGAGAGCGATGGGCTCGAGGTGGAGATATCCACAGGAGAGGGAAAAATCTTTGGATCTCATTGCCTCCTTCCCGCAAACGGGGTGAGAGCGATGGCCTCGAGGTGGGGACATCCAGAGGAAAGGGAAAAATCCTTGGATTTCAATTCCTCCTTCCTGCAAACACGCTGAGAGTGATGGGCTAGAGGTGGGGACATCAGGGGAGAGGAAAAGTCCTTGGATCTCAAAGGATTTTCCAATCCCTCCTTCCCACAAACAGGGGGAGACTGATGCACTCGAGGTGGGGACATCAGGGGAGAGGGAAAAATCCTTGGATTTCAATTCCTCCTTCCCGCAAATGGGATGAGAGCGATGGCCTCGAGGTGGGGACATCCAGAGGAAAGGGAAAATCCTTGGATTTCAATCCCTCCTTCCTGCAAACAGGGTGAGAGCGATGCTTTCGAGGTGAGGATATCCAGAGGAGCAGGAAAAATCCTTGGATTTCAATTCCTCCTTCCCACAAACAGGGTGAGAGCAATGCCTTCGAGGTCAGGACATCCAGAGGTGCTCCAGGAAAACCTGGATGTTCTCACCCTCCAAAGGCAAATTCCAGTCGGGATTGAGGGGATTGAGAGTTCTTCCCCCCATTCTGCTCCTCGGCAGCGAGGATGGAGGGAGCTGCCTTGGGAATTTTGCTCCGAAGCTCTCCGGAGGGGAAGGAAAGGCTCCTGCCGCCCCCAGGAGCAGGGAGAGGGACACGGGATGTCCTCGTGTCCCTTCGGAACTCAGCCCTGTCCCGCCTTGTGGTGCCTCAAAACGGGGAAGTGGCCGCTGGCATCTCCCACCTCCAAAAACTGGGGAGAAAATGTGGAAGTAAAGCAAAATATTCCTGGAAAATGGGGTCGAGGGGTGAAGCGAGGGAGTGGCTGTGCCAGGGGGGTCGTGGTGACCCCACCGAGGTCTCAGCAGGGATTTGGGGTCCCTGAAGGATGGGGAATGTCCCCCAGCCCTTCCCCCACCCCCTGGCCATGGCCAAGGTCAGCGCTGACCCCGAGGCTGGAGAATGACCTCCCTTAATCCCAGGCGTGCTCCTCTCCTCTGTTTCCCTGGCAGAATAACCTCGGAGTGGCCTGGGGGAGCAGCCAGCCGGAATTACTGCCAGGGAAGGACATCCAGCTTTTCCCAGCGATGAAACCACCCTGGAGCTCAACCCAGCCCCATCCTTTTTATCCTTTTTTCCTTTTTTCCTCATCTGAGAAATGGATTTTAAAAACTGGAATCACTTCTCCCCTCTGGGGGGGATTAAACCCCTCGGCATTCAAGCTCCCAGAGCAGGAAACAGAAGCTTTTTTTTTTATTTATTTCCCCCTCTGGTTTGAGCTCGGCAAGCCGCGGCGCTGAAAGCCCCTCGCCCTGAATGAGGAGCCTCTCAATTAAAAGTTTCCCATTGATGTCGCCTGAATGAGACCTCGCTGGGGAATTCACGGGCCCTGAATGGCCCCAGCCTTCAGCAAATATTAAGGGGCCAATAGATTTCCCACAATATTTGTACACCTTCCTTTGTGGGGATTTTTCCCTCCGTTGAACCAGAAACCTTTAACACATCCGCTCCCGGCGTGCTGCTCGTTAGGGGCCGGGCTGGGGACAGTGCCACCCCCGGCGACACCGGGGAGCAGCCACCTGCTTGGGATGATCCCAGCCGAGCCGGGAATTCCATGGGAAAACGCGGCGTGGGGGAAAACTGGGAGCGGGCAGCATCCCGGGGCAAAATCACGGGGTTTTGGTGGCGTTTTGGTGGCGTTTTGGTGGCATTTTGGTGGCCCCAGGGAAAGCAGAGCCTCCCCTCCCATCCCTGCTGCCCTGCGCGGCACAAAGGGAAAGGGGACCCGAGTTGGGGACAAAAGCCGCGGGACACTGCGGCAGCCCCGGCTGACAGCTCCGATTGTCCCCGCAGCCCTGTCCCACCCTCATTAACCATGCTAATTAGCGCCCACGCCGCCGAGATGGTGGCGGGCGGCGAGGGGTGGGCTCGGCATAATTTATTCCGTTTAATCTCATTAAGGGGGGATGGAAAGGGAGGGAGAAGGGAGTGTGGGAATGCTGCTCCGGCCTTTCCTGCTCCCGTGGGATTATCCCGGTGGATTATCCCAGGTGGGGACAGGAGGGATGGAGGAGGTCGGGTGAGGAGCCCAGGGTGTCCCCAGCTCCTCACACCTCCTCCCGGTGCCATTGTCCCTCCCTGCGCTGCTCCGGAGAGGATCCATGGGTTTTTCCTGGTGCTTGGAGAAAGCTTTCCTTGCCCTGCCTTTGTGGTCAGCGGCTGTGGTCAGTAATTCAGGCTGGTGTGGAGGGGAAGAACTCCGGGATTTTCCCTCCAGGATGGGAATAACTCCAGGATTTCCAGCCTGGGATGGGAATAACTCCAGGATTTTCCCTCCAGGATGGGAATAACCCCTAATTTCCCCTCCAGAATAGGAATAACTCCTTGATTTCCCCTCCAGGATGGGAATAATCCCTGATTTTCCCTCCAGGATGGGAATAACGCCTGATTTTCCCTCCAGGATGGGAAAAACCCCTGATTTCCTCTCCAGGATGGGAATAACCCTTTGATTTCCTCTCCAGGATGGGAAAAACCCCTGATTTCCCTTCCAGGATGGGAATAACGCCTGATTTTCCCTCCAGGATGGGAATAACGCCTGATTTTCCCTCCAGGATGGGAAACAACCCTTTGATTTCCTCTCCAGGATGGGAATAACCCTTTGATTTCCTCTCCAGGATGGGAATAACCCCTAATTTCCCCTCCAGAATAGGAATAACCCCTTGATTTCCTCTCCAGGATGGGAATAATCCGTGATTTCCCCGCCAGGATGGGAATGACCCCTCGATTTTCCCTCCAGGATGGGAATAAAACCTAATTTCCCCTCCAGGATGGGAATAACTCCAGAATTTTCCCTCCAGGATGGGGAAAATCCAACAGTAGCCCTGGCAGAGCTTCCTGAGCATTCCTGGCCTGCCCTGCTCTCCCTGGGGAGCCACCCGTGTGGGGAACATCAGCAATTCCCCATTCCATCTGCAATTCCCCATTCCATCTGCAATTCCCCATTCCATCAGCAATTCCCCATTCCATCAGCAATTCCCCATTCCATCTGCAATTCCCCATTCGATCTGCAATTCCCCATTCCATCTGCAATTCCCAGCTCCATGTGCTCTGCAGAAGTCCGCAGCACGTGGAGGGGATGACTCCAGAGGCGAGGGACCCAAATAAATAAATAAATAAATTAAATCGAATGAATGCCCGTGCTGAAAAAGCTTTAATCAGCCCTCCCACTTGCAGGCTTTGATGGTTTCCCGGGGCTGTTGGATGCGGATGGGTTGGAGCTTTGAGGGAATCAGGCTTGGAGCACCTCAGGAAGGATTTGTGGAATTGGAGATCCAGGCTGCTGTTGTGGGGGAAGGATGGAGAAATTTCAGTTCCTCCATCCCAGGAGGCTGTGCACCCTCAGGTGAGATGGGGCAGTGGGAGTGGGAAGAGACCCACATGGATCAAAATCCAAATTTTATCCCTGCCCAGACACTCCAAAAACCTCACCCTGTGCCTGAGCGATGTCCAACGCTCCTGGAAACTCTGGAAGAATTCGGAATGTGGGAATTCCCTGGTCAGTGCTGATCACCCTCCGCGGGAAAAACCTTTCCCTAAAATCCATCCCAACCTCCCTGGCGCAGCTCCAGCATCCCCCCGGTCACACAGAGCCACAACCGGCGCTGTCCCCTCTCTCCCCACCCCGAGGAAACCATTCCAGCTGCGCACACGCCAACATCTGGGCGCCAGCGGTTGCCGCAGCTGCTGCAGCTCCCGGGAAAGCTCCCCGCCGCTCCATCTGGCCAGGGGACAATCCCGGGTTTGATGGCAACACATGGCTGACATCTGGGGGGACAGGAAACAGCGGCGCGGCGTTGTCCCAGCAACGGCTTGTCCCCGCGCCGGGAATCCCGCTGGGAATGCCATGGGATCGGGAATTCAAAGGCTCTGATGGATGGGCCGGGGCCGCGGGGAGGA
This sequence comes from Entomyzon cyanotis, assembly GCA_024500445.1. Taxonomy (NCBI): domain Eukaryota; kingdom Metazoa; phylum Chordata; class Aves; order Passeriformes; family Meliphagidae; genus Entomyzon; species Entomyzon cyanotis. The sequence continues at coordinate 1,368,854 of JAKEPQ010001025.1, forward strand.
TGTGATTAATGAGCGCCGTGGCCTCATTGTCCCCGCGGGCGGCTGGCGGTGCCACCGAGTCCCCTGGGGCAGCGCTGGTGGCTCAGCGCCAGCAGCCACCTCCCGGAGGAGTCGCCGCCGGCAGCAGGGTTTGGCTCCCAGACTTCGGATTTGGCTCCCAATTTTCGGATTTGGCTCCCAATTTTCCGATTTGGCTCCCAATTTTCGGATTTGGCTCCCAATTTTCCGATTTGGCTCCCAATTTTCGGATTCGCCCCCCAGACTTCGGATTCAGCTCGCAGCCTTGAGATTTGGCTCCCAACCTTCGGATTCGCCCCCAAACTTGGGCTTTGGCTCCCAGTTTTCGGATTCGGCTCCCAAGTTTCGGATTTGGCTCCCAGTTTTTGGATTCTCCCTGCAATTTTTGGATTCGCCCCGCAAACTTCGGATTCTTCTCCCAGCCTTCGGATTCCGCTCCCAAACTTCGGATTCGGCTCGCAGACTTCGGATTTTGTTCCCAATTTTCAGATTTGGCTCCCAGTTTTTGGATTCACCCCTCAAACTTCGGATTTTGCTCCCAACCTCCGGGCAGGGGTTGGGGACAATCCTGCGGTCAGTGCTGCGGTCAGTGCTGCGGGCTGTCCGCCCCATCCCGCGGGGCTCCCCGGGCTCCGGGCAGCCGCGGGCCGCTCGTGCCCTCTGCCGGTCCCTTCCCGGTGATTCCCGGCGATTCCCGGTCATTCCCGGTGTTTCCCGGCGGAGCGGCTCCGCTGTGCTCTGCATCCCCGTGGTCCCACCGGGGACTCCCTGATTTATTTGATTTATTTGGTTTATTTGATTTATTAAACCCTCCTTGGCTCGGCGCTGCCCGTGCCCCGGGGGCTCTGCGGGAACCCGGGGGGATGATCCGGAGTGGGATTTGGGCTGGACTGGGATGCAGGAGCAGCCCTGCCTTGGGAGAGCCGAGTGATGGAATCCTGGAGTGGTTTGGCTTGGAAGGAACCTTAAATCCCATCCCATTCCACACTTCCCGCTATCCCAGGCTGCTCCAAGCCCCGTCCAGCCTGGCCTTGGACATTTCCAGGGATCCAGGAGCATTTCTGGGCAACCTTTTCCAGTGTCTCACCGCACCCACAGGGAAATTTTTCTTCCTTTATTTAACCCAAACCTCCCAGTCCATCATCCTCCTAGATTTTCCTGTGGATCTGCTGGAGCAGCACCGCCTGGATTGTCCTTTCCCAGCTCTCCTTCTGCACCACAGCTTTTCCCAGTTTTCCTGCGCTTTCCATGGAGCTGCAGCTCAGTTTCCATCCACGAGAGGACACTTTGCTCTCGCGTTTGCACAGGGGAAGGCTGGCAGGAGGAGGAGGAGGCACCTGCCGGGGACAGCCTGTCCCTGTCCCTGTCCCTGTCCCTGTCCCTGTCCCTGTCCCTGTCCCTGTCCCTGTCCCTGTCCCTGTCCCTGCCCCGGCTGGGTGTCTCTCCCAGTCCCTGGATGGTTCTCCTTCCCGGCTTTTCCTCGCTGCTGCTTGCCAGGAGGAGAGGAGTTGGTAAGGAACGTCGCTGGAGTTTTTAATTGGATTTTATCTCCTGCCCGAATTCTTTAAATAGTTCCTTTGGCACTGCAGGGCAGTGAGAGCCAGGTGGGAGCAGAGAGCCCCGGGGGTTGCATCCCAAATTTGGTTTTGGCAAATCCAGCGTCTCCTGCCACGGGAAAACCTCAGAATCCTGGAATGGTTTGGGTTGGAAGGTAAATCTCACCCCATTCCAGCCATGGGGCAGAGATTTTCCACTCCACTCTTCCAGAAGGATCTGGACACAATCCTGGGCGATGTCCTCTGGGGTGACCCTGCAGAGAGGTCAGCCCAGACCCCAGATCCCACATCCCACATCCCAGATCCCACATCCCACATCCCACATCCCAGACCCACTGCGGTCCCTCCCAAGCTGTCCCATTCCATGATTCCCGCTGGGATAACCTCGGGAAGGAGGGAAGTCACCCTTCAGGCCCACAAGGGACGTGGCTTTGTGCCCAGGGGGTGCCAAGGGGAAAAGGAGGGACTGGAAATCGAACTGGGGAGACTCCAAAGCCTCGGGGGTTGGGAAATTCCCCCTGGACAGGAGAGGGTTTTCTTCCCTGGGCAGTGCTGAGTCCTGGGCGGAGAGCAGAGAGGGGTGGGGACATTCCACCGCCCTCTGGGCTCATTCCTGTGGGATGGCCCTGCTGGAGCAGGGAGGTGACACCGGCTGAGCGCGGGGTTCCTGCCAGCCTGACCCATCCCGGGGTGCTGTGGGTCCTGCAGGGGAGCAGAGCGAGACTGGGCTGGTCAGAGAGCAGCATTCCCACCTCCTGATTCCTCCTTTCCCGAGTGTCCCCTGTGTCCCACGCTGGGACAGAGAGCAGCATTCCCACCTCCTGATTCCTCCTTTCCCGAGTGTCCCCTGTGTCCCACGCTGGGACAGAGAGCAGCATTCCCACCTCCTGATTCCTGCTGATTGTCCCCTTGTGTCCCACATTGGGACAGAGATCAGCATTCCCACCCTCCTGATCCCTTTCTCTCCCGAGTGTCCCTCTGTGTCCCACTGTGGGACAGAAAGCAACATTCCCACCTCCTGATTCCTTTTCTCCTCAGTGTCCCCTGTGTCCCACATTGGGACAGAAAGCAACATTCCCACCTCCTGATCCCTCCTTTCCCAAGTGTCCCTCGGGCACTCTGGGACAGAGAGCAACATTCCCACCTCCTGATCCCTTTCTCTCCTGATTGTCCCTCTGTGTCCCACTGTGGGACAGAAAGCAGCATTCCCACCTCCTGATCCCTCCTTTCCCAAGTGTCCCCTGTGTCCCACGCTGGGACAGAGAGCAGCATTCCCACCTCCTGATTCCTCTTTCTCTCCTGAGTGTCCCTCTGCTCCAGAACTTCCACCACTGATCCCAAACTCCCCCATTTCCCTCCGCAGTGCCACATCCATCAATGTCCCGATCCCCAGCAGTGACACCCAGCCCCATCTTGGCACCCTGGCTGCTCCCCACTCATCAAGGTTTATGGGATTTCATTTCATTTCCCTCCTGCTGCTGCCAGGGGCTCTCTGCTGCCAGCCCTGCACTTTAGCTCCATTAAATCTCCTGGCTCAGCCCCGCCCGGGCTGGTTTTTAATGGAACGTTCTCTGCCTGCCTCCCTTCGGCACATCCAGCCTTGGGTTGCTTCCAGCGCTGCGGGGAAGGGGAGGATGGAAGTGACATTTGCTGAGCTGGGGACAGTGCTGGGAGAAGGATCCACCCTCGGTGGGGCTGGAGGAGGGGATGAAGGGGAAAGCCCTGGGGAAAATGGGAATTGAAATGTCACATCCTGATGGAGCTGGAAAGGTTTCCCAAAAAAGCTGTGCTGTCCCTGGATCTCTGGGAGTGTCCCAGGCCAGGCTGGAGCACCCTGGGATGGTGGGAGGTGTCCCTGCCCATGCAGGGGGTGGAATAGATGATCCTTAAGGTCTTTTCCAACCTGAACCATTCCCTGATTCCCTGAAAACAAGCGAGAGGATTTCACTTGGAGAGAGCTTTGCCTTCTCTGCTCCTCCAGGGCCTCTTCCCTCGGATCCCGGGATGCTGGAATCCCCCTGGCACTTGATGTCCCTTCTGATCCCAAATCCAGGCCCAGCACTGGCATTGGGTTCATTCTGAAGCATCTCCCTGGCTCTGGCAGAATTTTGGGAGGAGAGGAAGGGACAGAGCTGCTAAGAGGTCCTCTTAGACCACCCAAACTGGGACAAAACCAGTTCAGGAAGGCTCACCTTGGCTTCAAACTGGTTTTTGGCTGGGGTGGAGCAGGATTTCAGAGGGACGTGAGCTGATTTCCGTGCAGCCCAGCACCAGCCAGCCTGGTTTGGGCACACTCACTACAAAAAGCACAAATAGAATTTAATATTTGCTCCCTGCCAGCCTTTCCCAGGCTGAGGAGCTTGCTCTGGGAGCAGCACCGAGCCCTCTGCCCCTTCCCAGGGAGACTTCCAGGGCACTCCTGATTTCCAGAGGGGATTTGATTGCCTGAATTACAAAGCCAGAAGAGAGAGGGAGTTGCTTGCAGCCAATCCTGCCTGACTGGACTGGGAGCAAGCCCTGGGCAAGGCTCTGGTCTCGGGCTGAGCTTTGATTTGAGCTCAGCAAGGGCAGATCTGCTTCCCTTCCCTCCTCCCCATCAAAGGCTCTGGGATCAAACCTCTGCCTCTGCTCCACGCTGGAATATTTTCCTTTGGTTTTTTTTCCCTTATTGAATGGGATGAGATCACTCCCAGGCCCAATGGCTCTGCAGGAGAGGATTTTATTCCCAAATCGCAGAATGGTTTGGGATGGAAGGGGCTTTGAGGATCATCCCATTCCCACCGTCCCAGGGCTGGGACACTTCCAGGGATGAGACAGCCCCAGATAATCAAGGAAACCCCTTCCAGTGCCTCTCCACCTTCACCCAAAGCCCTTTCAGCCCTGGGAAATTGGGGAGAAGAGCTGGAATCCCTGCTGGGAGCAGAGCAGCGCTGCAGCGGCTGCCATCAGCTCATCCACCCCCAGCTCTGGCTGCAGCAGCTCCTCCCTGCCCGAACCCCTCCTTCGGCAGAGCGGCCGGGGCAGGGGCAGCGCTGTCCCCAGGCCGGGGGGTGAATGGTGGCACTGTCCCTCTGTCCCCGCCGGGGCACGGAGGGGTGAGGCAATGGCCCGGCTCGCCATCCCCATCATCCATCCCATCCCGGCCAGGATTATGTGTCTGGACAAGCCCTCCGCAGCTGTTTTGCAGCTCTCGCCTAACAAAGAGCACTTTCATGGCTCCGGGCAGAGCGCAGCGCTGGGCTGTGCAGCCGGGCAGAGGGGCTCGGCAGCCCCCGGTGCCCCTCGGGGTGGGTGGGCATCACCCTGCCCCGGGCGCTGCACGAACCTCTGGGCCCTGGCACTGCGGGTATTCCCTTCGCTGCGTCCCTGAAAACATTCCCAAACCATTCCCAAGCTTTTCCACCATCCTGGACCCTCCACCAGCTCCCCTCTTCCTGTTAAACTGAGTTCAGCCTGCCTGAGGCTGAGGAATTTGGGTTCTCTTCCTTCCCTTTCCTCCTCTCATCAAAGGCTCTGCGTTCAAACCTCTGCCTCTGCTCCATGCTGGAATGTTTTCCTTTAGTTCTATTTTTTGGTCCTATATTTTTTCCCTTATTGAATAGGATGGGATCACTCCCATATCGAAAGATTTTACCTCTGCCTCTGCTCCATGCTGGAATATTTTCCTTTGGTCCTATCTTTTTGGTCCTATATTTTTTCCCTTATTGAATAGGATGGGATCACTCCCAGGTCCAAGGATTTTATTCCCAATCACAGAACGGTTTGGGCCCAAAGCTGCTTTTAGGTTCATCCCATTCCCAGCTCCCGCTATCCCAGGCTGCTCCAGGCTTTTCCCCTTTCCCCCTTTTCCCGGCTGGAACACGCCGGGAGAGCAGGAGCAGCGCCAGGCTGGAGTGCCTGACTCAGAGCTGCGCTGATGGATGAGGCTGGAGAGCACTTTGGCTAATTGGGAGGCTCTGCCAGGATCCCTGACAGCTCCGGAGCTGCTGACACACAACCTGGAGGCTCCGGCGCTGCCAGGTTCGGTGTTGGCTCCTCTCCCTCTCCCTGCAGCAATCCCAGCGGCCCCGGTGGGGCTGGGGGGCTCTGCTGGGTGGGTTGTACCCTGGCTGAGGATTTAGGGCAGTTTGGGGCCTGGCAGAGGGGAGGGAGATCCCCCTGGGGTGCATCCCGCTGGGAAAATGTTCCTCCAAACCCCAGAGGAGTTTTTGGGGGAAAGGATCAGGGAATGGTTGGGTTGGAAGGGATTTTTGGAGGTCATCCTGTCCCACTGCCCTGCATGGAGATTTCCCCTGGATTTTTCCTTTCCTCTCTTCCCATTTTTTGTTGGCTTTTTAAAATTTGGACGCTTTGCAGTGGATCCAACAGAGATCCAGGGAAAGGAGCAGGCTGCTCTCCTCCATCCATGAATCCATCCTGAACCCATCCATCCATCCATGGATCCATCCCTCCCTCCCTCCCTCCCTCCATCCTCTCTAACCTGCCCACAGCTGAACCTCCAGCTGCCAGTTCCCTGTCTTTCCCTCATTTTCCCTTATTTTCATTTCCCAGCCCGCTGCATCCCTGTGGATGTGATTCCTCCCCAAATCCTGCTCATTCCCAGGCCGGGAGGTGCAGAGCAGCCTCAGCTCCCTTTTTCCTGCTCCCTCTCCCCCTGCCTGCCCTGAGCTGAGCCGGGAGAGGAGCTGGGAACGATTCCCAAATTTCCCAAATCCTGGCTGCCCTGATGGAACCCAACCCTCTCTGGGGCAGACCCTGGGATTTATCCCATTTTAACCAGGGAGGGGAAGGGGCAGAATCCCGGGAAGGGCAGGCAGGAAGAGGTTAACTTCTCCCTGCTCCGTGTGTGTGTGAAGAATTCTGAACAAGAATTCCTAACAAGAGTTCCGAACAAGAATTCTGAACAAGAATTCCAAGCAAGAATTCTGAACAAGAATTCCGAGCAAGAATTCCCAACAAGAGTTCCCAACAAGAATTCCGAACCAAGAATTCTGAACAAGAATTCTGAACAAGAATTCCGAACAAGAATTCCGAACAAGAATTCCGAACAAGAATTCCCAACAAGAATTCCCAACAAGAATTCCCAACAAGAATTCCCAACATGAATTACGAGCAAGAATTCTGAACAAGAATTCTGAGCAAGAATTCCCAACTAGAATTCCTAACAAAAATTCTGAACAAGAATTCCCAACAAGAATTCCAAACAAGAATTCCCAACAAGAATTCTGAACAAGAATTCCCAACAAGAATTCCCAACAAGAATTCCCAACAAGAATTCCCAACAAGAATTCCCAACAGAGCCGAGCTTTGGGCAAATCCCGATCCCAGCTCTGCCTCCCCTCATCCTGGATGAAACACTCCCCGCTCATTCCCTCTGAGTCACTCCCAAACTGACTCCCAGAGAGCAGAAATCTTTTCAAAGCTCCGTTTCAATGTCCTTTCTCTTTCTCTTTTTTTATTTTTTTTTTTCCCTTTGCCCACGCAGCAGCTGCAAGGAAGGGTTTTGGGATAAAATTCCACACAAAAGCCTCCATCTCCCGGAGAGCCCGGGCCGATAAATCCTGCTCGGGGTGACGAAACTGGGTTAGGGGAGTGTGAAAGCACGATCCGGGAGGGCTCTGCCCCTCCTCGCCCACCCCTGGGCATTCCAGCCCCGCCGGGAGAGGCTCCAGCTCCTTCCCGGAGGTTGCCAAGGGCTCTCGGAGGGGCTGGGAAAACCTTGGCTCCTCCGAAAAAAAAAGGAGAAAGGGAAAAGCTGGATCTCCGCATGCCCTGAATCTTAAATCTTTTCCCTTTCAGGGTGGGTTTGGGTTTTCCGTCGGGGAGCTGCTGGAAGATTTGGGAGGTTTTGTGGCATCTGGCAGTGCCAGGGGTGGCTGTGGTTGTTTGTCCCACAGAGCTGGGGACATCCTGGGGTCAGCACGGGGCAGGGGTGGCACTGGTGGGAACTGGGATTTCCCAGATTTCTGGGATTTTAAAGAGCTCGAGGCACAGGGAAATCAGTGGGGTTTGCCCAGGGAAGTGCGGCTTCATCCCTGGAATTGTCCGGGTTGGAGCAAGCTGGGATAGTGGGAGGAGGTCCTGGAAGGCAGGGGGGGAATGGGATCAGGTTTTTGGTCCCTTCCCACCCAAACCATTCCATGATTCCTCATTTGCCTCGGAAAAGGTTAAAGGACAACCTTTAGCCGGGCCCTGAGCTAAATCTGAGCCAAATTTGAGCCAAATTTGAGCCAAATTCGACATTCCAGCCTTCTCAGGGTTGGTGACATCCTCCAGATGTCCTCAGCATGGGGTGGCCAGCTGGGAAATCCAACCCCAAACAGCTGGGGATGCACTGGGAAAACCCTGGGAATTCTGTGGTGGGATGAGGGCAGAGATTGGGAATGTCTAATTTCATCTGGATAAAATTCCCAGTGTCCTTTATGCAGAAAATGGTCCAAAATCCTCTGGAATTTAAACCAGCAAAGGTTTCATGCATTGCCCTTGGAATATCCCTCACCCCCAAACCTCTTCATCCACAATTTCCATCCCCAATCCTGCCCCACATCCCCAATCCTGCCCCACATCCCCAATCCTGCCCCACATCCCCAATCCCGCCCCACATCCCAATCCCGCCCTACATCCCAAATCCTGCCCCACATCCCGCCCCCACATCCCCAATCCCGCCCTACATCCCAATCCCGCCCCACATCCCAATCCTGCCCCACATCCCCAATCCTGCCCCACATCCCCAATCCTGCCCCACATCCCCAATCCCGCCCCACATCCCAATCCCGCCCTACATCCCAAATCCTGCCCCACATCCCGCCCCCACATCCCCAATCCCGCCCTACATCCCAATCCCGCCCCACATCCCTGCCCCACATCCCCAATCCTGCCCCACATCCCCAATCCTGCCCCACATCCCCAATCCCGCCCCCACATCCCCAATCCCGCCCTACATCCCAATCCCGCCCCACATCCCTGCCCCACATCCCCAATCCTGCCCCACATCCCCAATCCTGCCCCACATCCCCAATCCCGCCCCACATCCCAATCCTGCCCCAAATCCCTGCCCCACATCCCCAATCCCTCCCCACATCCCCAATCCTGCCCCAAATCCCTGCCCCACATCCCCAATCCCGCCCCACATCCCAATCCTGCCCCACATCCCAAATCCTGCCCCACATCCCCAATCCTGCCCCACATCCCAATCCTGCCCCACATCCCCAATCCTGCCCCACATCCCAATCCCGCCCCACATCCCAATCCTGCCCCACATCCCCAATCCCGCCCCACATCCCCAATCCCGCCCCACATCCCCAATCCCGCCCCACATCCCCATCCCGCCCCACATCCCCATCCCGCCCCACATCCCCGAGCCCTGCAGCTCCCTTCCCCCGGCCGGGAGCAGCAGAACTGCTGCGGCTGCACTTTCCCTGCCCAGCTAATCCCATTTGTCTCCCAAACGCCTTTTAAGGATTCCCAGCAATGCATCACAGAAATCCATTTGCCGGCACGAGGCAGCCAGGAGGGGAATTTTTGATTTTCCAGTTATTAGCGGATGACAAGGTGAGGGAACCGGGGGAAGATTGATCGCCCAGCCAAGCGTTTTTACTTTCCCAATTAATCCTGGCGTGATTGTAATCAATCCGGGAGAGGGAGGAACGGGATGGGAATGTTTCCCTGCCCGGGGGGGATGGATGGAGACATCTTCCTGCTGGAAAAAGCTCGGGGAAAATGGACTGGGATGGGATTTTTGAGAGGAAAAATGGATATTTTCCCAGCCCGGGGAGCAGGTTGAGGCCATCAATCCGCATTAGGGAGGCTCTGTGGCCACAGGGAATTCCAGCAGGAGGGACTCCAGCAGCCCTGCCTGCTTTTGGGGATGGGATTTGGTGTTGGAGGATGGTTTGCCCTCAAGTTCACGCTGGGTTTTCCTTCTGGTTTTTTTTTTCCTTTTTTCTCCTTTTTTTTCGGTTCAAGGATTCCTTGTGGTTCACGGAGTGCTTTTGTCGCCGAGCTGGGGTTAAGTTCTGGACCCTGCTGGAGGTTTAGGGCCACCAAAGCCGACCCTAAAAGGGCTGGGGGGCTCTGATCTCTGGGATTTGGGACCAAAAATCCCAAAATCCCTGCGTAAACACAGCCCTTCATCCCATCCTACCCTAAAAGCTGAGGGGCTCTGATCTCCAGGATTTGGGACCAAAAATCCCAAAATCCCTGCGTAAACACAGCCCTTCATCCCATCCTACCCTAAAAGCTGAGGGGCTCTGATCTCTGGGATTTGGGACCAAAAATCCCAAAATCCTTGGGTGACCACAGCTCTTCATCCCATCCTATCCTAAAACACCTCTAGGACTATGGGAGGCTCTGATCTCTGGGATTTGGGACCAAAAATCCCAAAATCCCTGGGTGACTGCAGCCCTTCATCCCATCCTATCCTAAAAGCTGAGGGGCTCTGATCTCCAGGATTTGGGACCAAAAATCCCAAAATCCCTGGGTAACCTCAGCCCTTCATCCCATCCTATCCTAAAACACCTCTGGGGTTGTGGGAGGCTCTGATCTCCAGAGGTTTGGGCCCAAAAATCCCAAAATCCTTGGTGACCACAGCCCTTCATCCCATTCCTATCCTAAAAGCTGGGGAGGCTCTATCTCTGGGATTTGGGACCAAAAATCCCAAAATCCCTGGGTGACCACAGCTCTTCATCCCATTCCTATCCTAAAACACCTCTAGAGCTGCGTGGGGCTCTGATCTCCAGGAGATCAGAAAATTTGGGACCAAAAATCCCAAAATCCCTGGGTAACCACAGCCCTTCATCCCATTCCTATCCTAAAAGCTGGGGAGGCTCTGATCTCTGGGATTTGGGACTAAAAATCCCAAAATCCCTGGATGACCACAACCCTTCATCCCAGCCCATCCCAAACTCCTCCACCCTGTCATTACAGCTCCAAACCCTCCTCGGTTTGGGGTTTTCTCCGGGAGTTGTGGGAATTTGGGCACATTCAGCACAATCCCTGCTCCCCACGCCGCGCAGCAAATCCCAAATCCCGGCGGTTCCTAATCCCACATTCCAGGAGATCAGCTGGAAGTTTCCTCCCAGTTTTTAACCCCATTTTGGCCACCAGTCCCATTTGGGGAGGAACATGCTGAATTCTCGAATTTCTCCCTCCAGGATGTGATAAATCCTTGTGTTCTCCTGAATTTTTTTTTTTATTAATTACTTTTGCAGGCCAAAGGATTTGCATGTCCAAATTTTTGGATGCCCAAATTTTTGGATTCCCAAGTTTTTGGATTCCCAAATTTTTGCAGCCCCAAATTTTTGGATTCCCAAACTTTTGAATGCCCAAATTTTTGCAAGCCCAAGGATTTGCAGGCCCAAATTTTTGTGTTCCCAAGTTTTTGGATGTCCAAATTTTTGGATTCCCAAATTTTTGGATGCCCAAATTTTTCGATTCCCTAATTTTTGCAGGCCCAAGTTTTTGGATGCCCAAATTTTTGGGTTCCCGAATTTTCGGATGCCCAAATTTTTGGATTCCCAAATTTTCGGATTCCCAAATTTTCGGATTCCCAAATTTTTGGATTCCCAAACTTTTGGATTCCCAAATTTTTGGATTACCAAACTTTTGGATTACCAAACTTTTGGATGCCCAAATTTTTGGATTCCCAAGTTTTTGCAGGCCCAAATTTTTGGATGCCCAAATTTTTTGGATTCCCAAGTTTTCGGATACCCAAATTTTTGGATACCCAAATTTTTGGATGCCCAAATTTTTTGGATTCCCAAGTTTTCAGATACCCAAATTTTTGGATACCCAAATTTTTGGATGCCCAAATTTTTGAATACCCAAATTTTCGAACTCCCAAATTTTTGCAGCCCCAATAGAGCGACCCTTTGGGAATCTCCAGTGGGGTTAACCCTGTATTTGGTGTCTGCCAGCCCTCAGTCCTGCTCCCCCCCGAGCCCTAATTAACAGATTTGCTAATTTGGGCGTCATTATCCGGGCAGACAGGGAGCATCCCAGGGGCAGCTCGCTCCAGCTGCTCGGCACTGACATCCGGAGCGTTTTGAGAATCACACAAAAGGCGTGTGGCAGTGCTGGGAGCAGCGGGAGGGATTGAACCTGAAAGGGAAAGAGGGGAAGGGGACGGAAAAAATCACTTTAAAAATCGCCTTGGAGCTTAGAGGAGATGGAGAAGGGAGGGAAGAAGGGATGGGGACAGTGGGATGGAGGATGGGGACACTGGGATGTGGGGATGGGGACACTGGGATGGAGGATGGGGACACTGGGATGTGGGGATGGGGACAGTGGGATGGAGGATGGGGACACTGGGATGGAGGGATGGGGACACTGGGATGGAGGATGGGGACACTGGGATGGAGGGATGGGACACTGGGATGGAGGATGGGGACACTGGGATGGAGGGATGGGACACTGGGATGGAGGATGGGGACACTGGGATGTGGGGATGGGGACACTGGGAGCAGGGATGGGGACAGTGGGATGCAGGATGGGGACACTGGGATGGAGGGATGGGGACACGGGAGCAGGGATGGGGACAGTGGGATGGAGGATGGGGACAGTGGAATACAGGATGGGGACACTGGGATGGAGACACTGGGATGGAGGGATGGGGACACTGGGATGGAAGATGGGGACACTGGGATGGAGGGATGGGACAGTGGGATGGAGGAGGGGGACACTGGGATGTGGGGATGGGGACACTGGGATGGAGGATGGGGACACTGGGATGGAGGATGGGGACAGTGGGATGGAGGATGGGGACACTGGGATGGAGGATGGGGACAGTGGGATGGGGACACTGGGAAGGAGGATGGGGACACTGGGATGCAGGATGGGGACACTGGGATGTGGGGATGGGGACACTGGGATGGAGGATGGGGAAGTGGGATGGAGGATGGGGAAGTGGGAGCAGGGATGGGGAACTGGAATGAAGGGATGGGGACAGTGGGATGGAGGATGGGGACACTGGGATGGAAGAAGGGATGGGGACACTGGGATGAAGGGATGGGGACACTGGGATGCAGGATGGGGACACTGGGATGGAGGATGGGGACACTGGGATGTGGGGATGGGGACACTGGGATGCAGGATGGGGACACTGGGATGGGGACACTGGGATGCAGGATGGGGACACTGGGAGCAGGGATGGGGACGCTGGGAAGCAGGATGGGGACACTGCTGTCACCTCTGGGATCACAGAACGCTTTTTGGGATGGAAATGACCTTCAGGATCATCTCATCCCAGGTTGTTCCAAGCTCCATCCAGCCTGGCCTTGGACAATTCCAGGGATGGGGCAGCCACAGCTTCTCTGGACAAAATTTATCCCATGTTTATCTCATTCCAAACCCCCCAGACTGAGGGATTTATCCCCTGGTCACTGATATGGGATTGGGATCCCCAACCTGACAAACCCCTAGAGGATCTTCCCTTAGCATCACCAAAACCCTTTTCCCTTTCCCCTTCTCCCTTCTCCCTTTCCCCTTCTTCCTTTTCCTTTCTTCCTTCTCCCTTTCCCTTTCTTCCTTCTCCCTTTTCCCTTCTCCCTTCTCCCTTTTCCCTTCTTCCTTCTCCCTTTCCCCTTCTTCCTTCTCCCTTCTTCCTTCTCCCTTTTCCCTTTCTTCCTTCTCCCTGTTCCCCTTCTCCCTTCTCCCTTTCCCCCTCCCCATTTAGCCCCCATTCCCTCCAAAAAACCCTCAAAATTCCCTCCCAAAATCACTCAGAACCGCGAGGAAGCAAACCCTGCCTAATTCCTTGCAGCTTTCCCAGGATATTTGGATTTTCCAGAGCCACCTCCAACCAAGCTCCCGGGAGTTTTCTGAGCCCCAGGTTCACCAGGACAAACCCCGGTGGTTTGTGCATTTTTGGGAGTTATTGTTTATTTGTTTTGGGCGCTGATTTGCCAAGGAATTCACCTCGGTTTTCTCACAGGAACATCCCAGCTCCTCGGCCTGTTTCTCCTTTTATCAGCTCAGCAATTCCATGTGGGAATTGTCCCCAAAAGGGTTTTGGGGATGATTTTCTTCTTTTCCTGCTTTTGGGGAAATCCTTCTCTTTGGGAAACCTCCACGAGGAGAGTTGGGGTGCTCACATCTCACCTCCACCAAAAAAACCCACAAAGCTGAGCAATTCTGCTCCAAACCAGACCAGATTGGGGCAAAAACATGAAAAAAAAAAGCTGTGAAATCCATTTTTCTCCTCACATCCCAGCTTTGGGAGCAGATGGCGGGGTGGGGCTAAAAAGGAGAGAACTCACAAACACAAAATTGCCCAAATCCAGCGGAAATAATTCCTGCCCTCCTCCTCCCCACGAGGTGCTGGAGCAGAGATTCCCAGCTGGTTCCTTCCACCTCGAGCTGAGCTCCTTCCTGGGATTTCCACTCCAGCAGCGCTCGAGGAATACAATAAAAATTAATAATTAAAACAGCGGGAGGAAAGGAAAAAAAAAAAAAAATCAGCTGCCAGGGCGCTGAAATATTTTTAGCTGATTGCTGGAGTTTGTAACAACAACAGGGATGGAGAGGTGGAGCTCCTCTGTGAGGATTTGTTGGGCCTGGGCTTGGCTTTGGTGGATGGAGTTTTCTCACTGACTCTCGTGCAAAAATCCAGGTTTTTGGGGGAAGTTTTTGGGTAAGAAAATGGGATGATGTGGATTTTCTTTGGGTCGCTTCACCCTGAAATTCTCTGGGGTTTGCAGTGTGGGGAGGTCTGGCAGGTTTGGGGTTATCCTCTGCCAGGTTTCCTGCAGACCTGAGAAGGTTCTGAGCTGCTTTTTGCCCCAAAATGATCTCCCTGATGGCGATTTTTATCCCTGAGGTGACAAAACCCTGCCTGCTGTGGGTCAGCCAGCCTTCCCTCGGTGCTCAGCTGGGAATTCCCATTTGCTTTGGGTGAAAAGAGACCTGGGAGAAGCTGTGGGGTTACGGGAAGAACCCCAAATAACTGTGGGAATGCCTCGGTTAACGCAGAAAATGTTCAGGATGCAAACCCCACAGCAGCTGGGACATTTCCAGGTGGATTTATGGGATATTTCCAGGCGGATTTGTGGGATCTCTGCTGCTCCATCCTCCTCGGGATGCTGCTGGGAACACTCAGCAAGATTATTTTATTTCTAGAAATTAAATAAATGAGAGAAGAGGAATGGGATTGTGACATCCGCAGGGGAGAACAGCACGGATTTCGGGAACGAGCTCGGGTTTTCGGGAACGAGCAGGATGGAAGCACAGAGCCTCCAGGGCAGGATGTTCATCCCGGGAGGACACGGCGACACGCCTGTGTCACATCCTCGGCTGGCAGGTGGCACTGGCAGGTTGAACTTCACCCGGGTCACGTTTATGGCCATCAGGGGGAAACAGGCTGGCCGAGCGCCCCTGGGGGACAGCTAATTTACGGAGGGCAGGAGCGATATCCCTCCCCCGGCGCCACTTAACTCTTCATTTTCTCTCTGCCCTAATTGCTCGGGACAGGTGGGAAAATCGCGCCGCAGCCCCCGAGGGGCGGCAGGGCAGCAGGTCACCGCGCTGCGGGGACAGAGGGGACAGATCCCCCTGTGCCCTGGGAGTGTCCCGGGCCAGGCTGGACAGGGCTGGGAGCAGCCTGGGACGGGGAAAGGTGTCCCTGGATGGCAGGGGGTGGCGTGAGATGAGTTTTAAGGTGTTTTCCAACCCAAAGAGTTCCACGATTCCATGATTTGCCGCGGCCGGGGCACAGCCCTGAGCAGCGCAGCCCTGAGCACCGCGGTGACAGCCATGCCCCCGGCGCGGGGGGACATCGGAGGGTCCCTGCAGAGCAGGACCAAGCCTGCCTCAGTTTCCCCGTGGGGACAAACCGGGAGCATCATTGCTGCCAACCCCGGGGTGTCCGGGAGGGAAACGAGGGGGTGCGGGATGGAGGGGGGACAGCCCGGGACGGGGCTGGGGACACCCGGGACAAGGCTGGGGACACCCGGGTCAGGGCTGGGGACAGCTGCCGCTCCCGGTGAGGGGGTGGCGGGGCCGGCTGCGGTCCCTACACCTTTAAAAGTCTCCTCACGTTGCGGCGCTGATTATCCATTAACCCGAGGCGAGCTCCCTTTCCTGGGGGCGGCGTTCGCGGCGGCTCCGCACCGAGCGCTGCCAGCAGGGCGGGCGGGCGGCCGAGCTGCCTTCCTCCCTCCCTTCCTCCCTCCCTCCTCTCCCCCTAACCCCCGCTCCCTCCTTATCAGCAATTCAGATTGCATGCAAATCTGCGCGCTTTCTTCCAGGGCCGCGGCAGCGAGCGCCGAGCGCTTCTCGGCGGCTTCGGGGAGCCAGATCTCCTCCTCCTCCTCCTCCTCCTCCTCCTCCTCCTCCTCCTCCTCCTGGGATTTTCCTCCTTCTCCCCTCCCCTGCTCTCCCCTCCCCTCGCTGCCTCCCTCCCTCCCTCCCTCCCTCCTCTCTTTCTTTCCTCCTTTTCACCTCCTGGAACAAAAGTGGCCCTTTCGGCTGCGCCAGCGCTGCCTGCGAGCGGGGCCGCTTTGTCTGCGCGCACCGCCGGGGCACCGGCACCCGCCAGCGGGCCGCCGCCGCCACCGCGAGCATGGGGACAGCGCGGGCCGCCGGTGCCCGGGCGCTGCTGGCGCTGCTGGCGCTGGGACTGCGCCTGGGACCGGCCTTGGCGAGCTGCCCCGAGCGGGAGCTGGAGCGCAGGGAGGAGGAGGCCAACGTGGTGCTCACGGGCACGGTGGAGGAGATCATGAACGTCGATCCGGTGCACCACACCTACTCCTGCAAGGTAAACCGCCGGGGGGGCGTTTCTCCGCGCGGGGTTTGGGGTGGAATTGGGGGTTTTTAGGCTGCGGGGAGGCTGCCGCTGGTCCGGCCGCGGGGCGGGGGATGGCTGGAGGTTGCTTTTTATGGGCATTTCCCTGCTCGGCGCGATGCGGAGCTGCTTCCCAACTTTCCGCGCCCGCTGTCGGGAAGGTGCGGGGAGCCCGCCGTGCCTCCCCCCGCCAGCCGCTCGCTGTTGACTTTCGCAGCATCTCGAGTTCCTGCGGCCCGAGCTATTGTTTAACCACCAACCTGGCCTCCGGCTATGGGGTTTTGTTATCTCCCCCCGAAGCCGGGAGACGGTGAAGTCCCGAACAACCTGAAATCCCATCCGCCCGCTTGACAGAAAACGTGCCGGGTGGCTTAACCCTTGCCGGGGCAGGAACCTCGCAAGGACACGCTCTTCCCTTGCCTTTTCCTCCTCTCCCCTCCCCTTTTCCTCCGCAAACAACCCAGCGCTCGGTGCCCAGCAGGGCCGGGAGTGCCGCTCGGCCGGGAGAGGGGAAGGTGAACTTTTCCCCGCGGGGTTCCGCAGCATCCCCCGAGCATCTCCCGCCCAGCCGGTGCCCCGTGCCCGCTCCCGGCGCCCCCCGACCCATCTGCGGCTGGGATCGCAGCCCCTCCAGGCGACAGCAGCCACCGTCTGTTTGCCGAGCGTCTGGCACATCCTGGGTGCTCCGCCGAGAATTAATGAGCTGCTGCCAGCCGCCGCTGGCCTGTGGGGCACAGATGGATGTGGCCACCTGAGGCCGGCGCGAGGTTGCCACGGGGGAGGTGGCCCGGTGGCGCTGGGGGTGAGGCGGAAATGTCCGGGTGGGGAATAAATCCCTTTTCCTCGCACTGCGGACGCACAGCGAGGTGGCTGGCTGGCAGGAAATCAGGTTGCAGCATCAGAGCTGGACGCTGGGCCAGGGGAAGCTGGGGTGGGGAAAACTGGGATGGGAAAAGCTGGGATGGGGAAAAGCTAGGATGGGGAAAAGCTGGGATAGAGAGAAGCTGGGATAGGAAAAATTGGGATGGGGAAAACTGGGGTGGGAAAAACTGGGATGGAGAAAGCTAGGATGGGAAAAACTGGGATGGGGGAAAGCTAGGATGGGAAAAACTGGGATGGGGGAAAGCTGGGATGGGGAGAAGCTGGGATAGGAAAAATTGGGATGGGGAAAGCTGGGATGAGGAAAAGCTGCCTGCTCAGCAGCTCTGCCTTTGCAAGGTGCGATCCAGCCCCAGCTGGAGCGGCCAGGATGGGAATGGAGCTGCCCTGGTGGCTTTTGGTGAAGCGCAGTTTGGGTTCCTTAAATCGGGAAGGGAAGCTCTCCTCCCCGCCTGTCCCTGAGCAGTGCCTGGGAGAGGTTCGTGCTGCTCGCTCTGGAGTTTGGGATTTTGCTCCTGACTGTTCCTGGTCTCGTAAGAGCATGGAAAAGTCAGGATGTGCTCCTGAGAGAGCATTCCGGTCCTGTCAGAGGGAAAGCAGGGAAGCTTCCTTCCCATCCTATATCCCATATTCCATATCCTATATTCCATATCCCATATTCCATATCCCATATTCCATATCCCATATTCCATATTCCATATCCCATATCCCATCCTATATCCCATCCCATATCCCATCCCATCCCACATCCCATATCCCTTATCCCATCCCATCTCCCATATCCCATATCCCATCCCATCCCATCCGTCCTGCTGGCTCTCCAGTCACCCTGTGACATTCAGGAATTTCCACACGACAGTGCTTCCCGCTCCCTTTCCCTGCCCATCAGCCCGCCCTGTGGCATTTTCAGCGGCATTTCATGGGGAAATTTGCAGGGAAAGCATCTTTGGAATGGGATTTGGGGTATCCCAAGGACTTGGGGAAGCAGCTAAATCTCCCCTCGCTGCAATGACTTGGGGATGTGCAGCTCTGCAGCAGCTCTTGGCTTATTTCCCCCTAAGATCTCCCAAAGTCTCGGAATCGTGTGGATTTTGCTGCTGCTGGGTTGGCCATCCCTGCAGTTTGTAATATTTTTTTAGCAAAACCTAAATTCCAGCAGCAAATTGGGATTAAACCTGACCCCAGGCTCCCGCTGTCCTCGCCCTGCCCCTGCCGAGCTGGGACAAATCCAGCCTCTCGCTGCTGAGGAAATTCCTGCCCCGATCCCTCGCCTGTCCTGCCCTGGAATCGCTCCCCAGACCCCGCGCTTATCTCCTGTCAGCTTCCCCCTTATCTGCGGGGGAAAGGCGAGGGCCCAGCGTGTGCGGGGGAGTTCCCTGGAGCCCACACCCAAAATCCCGAGGATTCCCGGAGCTGGGTGGTCCGGCACGTGGGGAATCGGTGAATTCCTTCTTCCCAGTTCGGCTCCGAACCCTCCCGGCTTTGAAAGCTCCGATAGCCGCAGATAAGCGAGAGGAGAAATGCGAATTTAATGTTAGATAAACACCCCGAAATAGCTGCCAGCCATTCCTGCGCGGCCGGGGGAGCTGGGGAAGGAGGGACAGGCTGACAGAATTCCCCAAAAGTGGTTCTGCGCGGCTTTTCCGTGGGATTTGACGCTCCCGTGTGGGGTGGCATTGTCCCTTCCTGTCCCCTCGAGTGCCTCACTCGGGGCTGCCCCGATGGGTAGGAAGGCTATTTATAGGACAAATCAGGTTCTCTGTGTGTGTTGTAGGAAGTGCGGGGAAGGATGTGGATCCTGTTCCGGACAATGGAGCCCATTTTTGGGGGGATTTTGGGGGAAGGTGGTTTCTGGGGAAAAGCAGGGAAAAGGCACAGAGCGGGACGAGAAAGGGGAAAGGGTTGGAGACAGAGCTGATTCTGGTTTGCATCTCCCAAAACTGCCGAAATTTAGTGGTGACCCCACTGGGTGTTTCCCGTCTCGAGTGACAGCTCCTCCGGAGGGGACTTTGCTCCAACTTCTCCTGTGGCTTTACAAAACCAAACCCGGCGGTGTATTCCCGGCAGCAATGTCCCTGCACAGGTGATCCCTTTCCCTACTGTGGCATGCACTGCCTGGCATGTTGGGAAATCCTTTTATTTCTGGGATTTTAATTTTTTTGTAATATTTTTACTGCCCTCAAAACACACCCTCGCAAAGATCCGCCCGGATAAAGTTGTCGCCGCTCTTCCTCTGCCTCCCCGAAGCTCCAAAACCCCCTGAAATCCAATGTTTTCTGCTCCCCCTGGAAAACCAGAGCGCTCCAGCCCAGGGTCCTCCTTCAAACAGGTCCTACCCAATTTTTTTCCTCCCTCTCCCTTCCTTCTCTCCCCCAGCCTTTGCTGCCGCCGGTGAGTCAGCGGTGACAAAGTCTTAATTGTGCGCGCTGATGAATGGGATGCCCTCCAGGTAATTGCCTGGGCTTTGGAGGCTCCACATCCATTCATTACGGGGCAGGGTGGGGAGGAGGCCGCTGGACTCTGATGTTCCTGGGGAGCTCCGCGGCCTGCCTCGGAGCTGGCTGAGCGCCGCAGCCACGCCAATTAACGCCAATTACCATCTGCTGCAGAGCAGGGGGAGAATTCAGCTTTTTTTTTCCCCCACCAAAAACACCCGAGCTGTGAAAATGCCCCTCTCGCACCTCGCAGCGCCAGCCTCGGGCTGTGTTTTCTGCCCGCGGGAGGAGGTTTTTCCCCCTTTTGTGGGCTTTGTGGGGCTGGGTTTGTGCCCTGCTCGCTGCTCGCCTCCTCCACAGGCTGCCCTGGGGCTGCGGGAGCAGCAGGAGGTGGGGCTGCGGGAAGGTGTCTGGACTTGACTGCGGGGAGAGAGCAGCTCCGGCCCGGGGAGGAGGCTGGGGGAGCAGCTGGGGAGGCACGAGGGGTTGGGAGTTTGGGATTGTGCATTTCTCACATCTGGGGAGGCAGGAGGGGGTTATGGGTTTGGGATTGTGCATTTCTCACCTGGGGAGGAAGGGCGGGATTGTGCACTTCACATCTGGGGACGAAGGGTGGGATTGAGCCCGTCACATCTGGGGGGCACGAGGGGTTGTGACACAGAATGGTGCCCTTCACATCTGGAGAGGCAGTGCAGGATTGAGCCCGTCACATCTGGAGAGGCAGTGCAGGATTGTGCCCTTCACATCCGGGGGGGCACGAGGGGGTTGTGAGTTCGGATTCGGGCTGTGCAGGGCAGAACACACCCCTGTAGGAATTATTCTCCAAACTGTGGGGTGGCTCAGCACCCCCAGGAGCCCTGACCCTATTCCTGTTGGAGGATTTGGGCTGTATAGGGAGGAACACATCCCTGTAGGAATTGTTCTCCAAACTGTGGGGTGGCTCAGGACCTGCAGGGATCTCACCCCATTCCTTTTGGGGAATTCGGGCTGTGCAGGGACGAACACATCCCTGTAGGGATTATCAGTGTTTTGGTTCTCTGGGGTGGCTCAGCACCTGCAGAATCCCCCATTTCTTTTGGGGGATTCAGGCTGTGCAGGGAGGAACACACCCCTGTAGGAATTATTCTCCAAACTGTGGGGTGGCTCAGCACCCCCAGGAGCCCTGACCCTATTCCTGTTGGAGGATTTGGGCTGTATAGGGAGGAACACATCCCTGTAGGAATTATTCTCCAAACTGTGGGGTGGCTCAGGACCTGCAGAGACCTCACCCCATTCCTTTTGGGGAATTCGGGCTGTGCAGGGACGAACACATCCCTGTAGGAATTATCAGTGTTTTGGTTCTCTGGGGTGGCTCAGCACCTGCAGAATCCCCCATTTCTTTTGGGGGATTCAGGCTGTGCAGAGAGGGACACATCCTTATAGGAATTATCCACGTTTTGTTTCTCTGGGGTGGCTCAGCACCCCCAGGCGCCCTGACCCCATT